>CP136896.1:65578750-68044375 GCA_034359265.1 Canna indica | reverse complement strand
CTCAAAGCGTATCAGGTCTAGTGTTGCATTCCCTTCTTCTTTTTCCTTTCCTGTATTTGAATTTTTGACCATGTATTTGCTGTGATTGACGTACAATTCACTATTGTACTTATTGAATGTTTATGCAAAAAATGCTTGTGGACTAATTTATTTTTATTTAATAAGTCTTTTACTCTTTTTGCTTGTACTTCACAATGGTTCACGTGTTATTTGTTAGTCAGAAAACATGCTTGCTTAGTTGCTTAAACATAATAGTTGTTATTTGTATCTTAGAAAATAGTATTTGTTTTTGTGGAATTTGTTTGTATAGATTGTTAATGTGTTGTTTGGTTAGCAAAAACTATTTTGTGGTTTAGTTTCAATGGAAATGGAAACTTGGTTTTGAAAACCTTAGTTTATTGTCTAATTTAAAACAACATCAATTTTAGTTGGTTGAAAGTTGAAACAGTGAATATTTATTTGATTATATATAATAATATTAGTTTTCATTGAACAATTTTAATAGTAATCTAATTTTGATTCAATAGTAAACTAATTCATATGAAACAGTTTATAAAATTTAATATGATTGTAGAAGAAAGTCACATATTGATAAAAGTAAGGGAAATCACTATTCAACACTATAATTTGGACTACAAACAACTAAGATAAATTTGCCGAAAATCAAAATATATGAATTTTTATATCCATTTTAAAAGAAGTTGTAATTTAATTAATTCAAAAAATGAATAACTCTAGTGATCAATGTTATTAGTTTCTCAGTTATCAATTTTATTTTATAATTAAACCATTATA
This sequence comes from Canna indica, assembly GCA_034359265.1. Taxonomy (NCBI): domain Eukaryota; kingdom Viridiplantae; phylum Streptophyta; class Magnoliopsida; order Zingiberales; family Cannaceae; genus Canna; species Canna indica. Next base: position 68,043,580 of record CP136896.1, on the reverse strand, counting down.
AAGATGAAAAAGAGAGGTTTATAAGTTTATAAAATATTAATTATGTATTTGTAGTTAGTTTACAAAATTATTATTTGCTAATATGGTTGTAAAATATTTGTTAGATGTAATTAAGTTATTGGTAATTTAAGATTTTTTTATTTAATTAAATATAAAATAAATTAATAAATATTATAAAATTCAAAAAAATTAAGTTCAATGGTCTAAAATTAGTTTTGATAAAATTGTTAATAGCTATAACTTTTTGAAAAATGAGTTATTTTAAAAATTAGGTTTGACTCAATTATATATAAAATGGTTTAATTGATTTGTCAATTTAAGACAATAGTTTGAGTTAAAAATGATGATTTTTATATTAATTTTTATAAATTAGATATATTTTGATTTATTTGTAAATTAATTCATTTTATATAAAAATGTATTTATAATTACAAGTTTGCCACTATATTTTGATATCAAAACCGACAATCTTAAAACCACAAAAAAAACCTTTTGACATTTTCATTTTTATTGAGAAAATTGGTTCATTCTGGTTCATTCAATTTCTTGAAAACGCCAAACCAAACACGTTTCCGTAAGCAATTTTGGTTTCGGTGAAACTGTAACCATGAAAATACACTTGGTTTCACTGACCAAACATGCCCTAATAGTTTGAATAATTTGATTTTAATCATTGTTTTCTTTTTTGATGTTAAATGCACGTTATTTTACTTGAAGTATGTAGTATGCTAGTTTTTTTATGTCAATTCTCTTTGAGTAGTTGATAATGGTAGTATTATTTCAATTATTTTCACGAGACCAAGTATGTAGTATGCTATATTATTTTTGTTATACACGAGAAATGACACATTTTGGTGCTGTATTCAAGTCATTTTCAGATGTCTAAATTTGTTTTTTGATTTGCAATTTCGTTTTGATGGACTTATGCTCATGGCTATGATTGAATCCAAAGGAGCCAAACTATTAGAGAGGTACTTGTCGATCATTTGCATGTAGCTAAATAAAATTTTATGATATTCAACATTGGTACTTTTGGGTATTTGAAAACATTCACTTGGTTTTGACCCAGTTATGTCAATTTTCATCTACATAATTTTCATTTGTTGTAGGTATATTAAAAGCATGTCAATGTTCGTCTAGTGTATACATTTTGAAATGTTATTGTCAATAGTGCATGACTTTTATGGTTCTTAATAATATTTGTATTTGTATTCTATGTTAGGGCAATTCTTGTGGTGCTTATATCCATGTTTCATGGATTTTTATTTGTTTTTGCAATCACCGAAGAATTTGATGTTGCTATGATACTGTTGCCCTATGTAGCTGAAATATTATCTACATCTTTATGCAGGCAGCGACAAGTACAGCTGAGGCAGATCTGGCTCCTACTCATCCTATTCGATTGGGATTAGCGTTAAATTACTCTGTATTTTATTATGAGATCATGAACTCACCTGAGCGGTATATATGGTCCTATTAAAAATTCAATTGACATGTTTGTAATTTTGCCGCCCCTCAAATAATTTCTCTAAACTCAGGGCATGCCACCTAGCAAAACAAGCTTTCGATGAAGCTATTTCTGAGCTTGACACACTAAGTGAAGAATCATACAAAGATAGCACTTTGATAATGCAACTATTGAGGGATAATCTCACCTTATGGACTTCTGACATTCCCGATGATGGAGGTATATATAATATATTGCTAAAATGTTACTCCTACCTGAATCTAAATAATGATAATGCTTGCATTATGGACATTTCTTGTTTTAATTGGTTATCATACTATTTTTTGACAAGAAGTATTACACATTAAAATAGAATAACAAAAATTGTTTTCTTGTTGGTTTAATATAGTTTGGGAAAATAAATTAAATCCATTGATATAATGGAATTACAAAATTAAGTTGAATCAATTGATTTAGTAGTATTGTAATGTGGGTAGCAAAATATTTAGGTTGTGTTGCAATGTGGTTAGAAAACATTCTGGCATAGCTAAGACGAAGACGAGGTAGGAACCAAGGGAGAAAGTTGGGGCATTTATTAGCGCATGACTTATGTAGGTTACTCTTTACTTATATAAAAAGGTTTGATCTAAAATCAAGCTAGATGTTGGGAGTAACCTTCCGCAATTTGGTGTTAATAAATCCCTGAAATCCTGTCCCTTGATTCGCTGATCACGTCTCCTTCCTTGATGAATTGTGATACAAGAGAAGTGGTTCAGGAATTGAGGAAGAATGAAAAAAAAGTCTCCATATGAATTTAAAATATTACGCACATGTTTTCTTGTTGTTCCTTATTAATATCACCCTAAATATGCTTGTTTTTGAAAGTCAATGCAAGGTGCCAAGTGTGAGTAGCACAATTGGTGGTAACATCTTAGATGTTTCTTAGAGATCTAAGGTTCAAATCCTAGTATGATCACTTATTGTGATTTTCTATCTTTGTTAAAAAAAAATTAAATAAAATATGAAATTTTAGGTTTGCTAATTGAGGGTAGCACAGTTGGTGACAACATCTTGTATGTTGCCTAGAGATCTAGGGTTCAAACCTTAGTATTGATCACCTATTATGACAAATATATATAAATATATATAGTAAGGCCATGTTTACGATATGTAGTAGGGATGCATATGTGATCTACACATCCCACATGTAGTGCACATGGTTGAATCTAACATATTGGTGCTAATTGGTGACTTTTTAATTTCCTATCCCACTATCACTCATTTTCATCTTCATTAATTTTGAATTGTTTATTGTAATTGAATACTAATATATTATGTCATGATAAATGGCCATCTAATTATCATGTAATAGTTTTATCTATTAAATTTTGTTGATTAAATTCTTAAGTGTTCTGTATTATATTTTAATTAATATAATATTTTTAATATTGGCCACAAACGTATGTTACCACCATACATCTTTTAAAATTTTGCTAGTGTTTTTTTAACCTCATTACAGTACTATCAGATCAATTGATTCAATTTAATTTCTTAATCTATTGCATTGGTTTCAAATTCAATGGCTTTAAATTAATGTCCTAGTTTTATTAAAATACCACCAAATCAATTATTTTATTTTATTTTGTTCCTTCCTATTTTTTTTCTATTATTCTATTTTTATGTGCAATAAAGTGAGTTGTATGGTTTGCCCAGCAATGCAGTCTTAACTTACATCAGTCCAGAATAGTATAAGAAGAGGTAGGAACTTCGAATGTTGCTTCTTTGGCTTTTCATAACTCTCCGTTTGTTGGATTTATTTTTCTTTTTATCCATAGTTTAATGCTATCAAATAATATTTTTTTGCCTAGCTTGCAACCCTTTTTTCAACTAAAGTTTGATGATGTTCTCAAAGTCTTTCGTAACAGATGTGCATGCATATTGATCGAAACAAATGCACGACACATTAAGGTTTTCGTAACTGATGTGCATGCATATTGATTGAAACATTTTAAGTATCCAGATAATGTCCTATATTGTATTGTCAGACTGTTATTTGCTGGCATGGATCTTATGGCTTTGGGGAGTATACCAGTATAATAGCTACAATAGGCCATTGCATATATTAGAAAAATTCGTTCTTAAAAATTTAGGTTCTATTAAAAATCTAATGTATGACCAATTTCTTGTTTATGAAACGACATTTGTTGATGTTTATCCATGTGAATATTCATCTTTTCGTTTCTGTATGAATGAAGAAAGTATAACTAGTGAGTTGTGACTCATCTTTCAACTTGAAAAACTTTATAATAAATAACCAAAAACATTAAAAATCTAATGTATGACCAATTTCTTGTTTATGAAACGACATTTGTTGATGTTTATCCATGTGAATATTCATCTTGTCGTTTCTGTATGAATGAAGAAAGTATAACTAGTGAGTTGTGACTCATCTTTCAACTTGAAAAACTTTATAATAAATAACCAAAAACATTCATTTTATTTTTGCATCAGCATTTAATTGAAGCTTTCATTGGAGTCATCTAGAAAAATCTGAAGGTTAATGCTCTTTGTAATTATTTGAGCAGCAAATGAAGATGCTATAAAGGAGAGCAATGGGAAGCCCAGTGCAGTTGAAGACGCAGAGGTTTGTTTTTGTATATGTTGAACTTAGTTTATCCTTGAAATGCAAACATTTGTCCACTGGATAAGTTACAATGCCAGTGGTGTTCCCTCTTTCCATGCACCATTTTCTTGAATGTGCTATTAAGTTACTAGAGCTAGGAGATGAATGAATACTTAAACTGATTAGTGAATGTTCCCAAAAATTTAATTTTCAATGTTGGTTTACTTTTGCATTGCAGTGAAGAGGATTGAACTAGGAAAGCTGGTGGATTACTATTCAGAGGCAGCCCTTATCATTCCAGTCATACTGTTCTAGTTTTGAATTTATTTATTATTGGTTTGCATTCTCTTTTCACCCACAACTTGGAATATTTATACGATCTTTGAAGCTGAAGATTGTGTTGCTTGTGCATCTCTTGGGGTACTGGCATGTGTTCTTGATATGTTTGTACCTAGATGTTTCTGCTTTTAAGAGTTGCACTAATTCCGTGAGCTCTTTCTTGTCTTTGTTTCGTCAATGTTCAATGTACTTCTCTTTGTCAACATTACCGAGTCGTCCTTAATTGAATTGTTAATTGAGGACAGTTGCCACAATGAAGTTTCTGTCTGAGCCGAATTTCTTTTCCTTGATTCTTGCATGCCTTTGTTATCTTTCGCTTGTTTCATCCTTTCATCCTCTGCCTCTCCTAATGTTCAACGTTTGCTGTACATTGGCTATGTTTAAAGATGGGAAGAAGGAAAGTAGCAGTAGAGAAATATGATTTTTTTTTTAAAACTCTTTGATTGAGCAAAGAAGGAACTAATTACTGCCTTACTGGAAAATAAAGTTTTTTTAAAATATATATGTATATATTTTAAATAAATAAATAAAGTTTTTAAAAAATATATATATATTTTTATTTTTTTTAATAATATGTAAAAATAATAATATTTTATTTCACGTGGGCATGCCACGTCATGCAGTTAACATGGAAAACAACGGAGAGATGACAGGAGGTTATAATTGAGATCAATATCAAAGTTTAGGATGTAATTTGATATTATTTCGGATTTGGTCACAAATGAGAAAATGTTCAAAGTTCAGGATGTATTTTGGTATTTATCCTATTAAATATATAATATTATTTTTTTGGAAAAAGATATTAATTATTTTGATGAATATATTGTTTTTATTTTATAAAAAACTAATATTAATAAATTCGGGACGTTCCGGTCCCGTTTCGAATTTTTCGAGGCGAGATAAAATTGGGATGCTTTGTAATCGGGACCGGGACGTATATTTGCGTCCTGACTCAAAATCGGGACGGGACTGGGACATACCAAATCCCGGCCCGGCCCGAGCTCACCCCTAGGATCAATATTGCTCAATTGTTGAATCATTATTTCATTGGGGATCAATAGGCTCAGGAATTTTTATAAAGTAATTATTCAGATTCTCGAAGATTGGTTAAGTTCTTATTGATTTTATTATTAATGTTTTTACTCATATATAATATGAATTTGATTAACAGGTAATTAAATAAACAAGAATAATATTCCTGTTACTAAATATTCAATTCGAATAATAGTCTCCTCAATTTAAGCAAGTCATATAGTTCTCGTAAACGAAAAAAAAATGTCTTGTAAAGAAACATTTACTGAGTTCTAAGTTGGATGCTCCAACTTGCCTCCTCAGCGTTGATAGTATCAGTGCTCAATGAATGCCGCTTCTCAAACACATGGTCTCGTAAAGGTGGTTTGGCTTTGCTTGATTAACTATTAATATCTTTGAAAGGTAGGTCGAGGAAGAAGACGATCTCAAGTGTAAGTTAAATGACAAAGAGAATGAATAGTATGTTAACTAAAAACTTAAGTCTTATTTTGATTTTAATTAATTCTTGATTGTTTAGGTAAATTCATAATTTAATAGCAAGTGAAAGCAAGATAATTAACAAATACTTCAACAACCAAGAAAACAATGCTAATAATACGATTTAGAATAGTTCAGCCTTAATGTCTACTCCACTACCTAAGCATTCACACTTAGAATTTTTAAAGTTAACTTTACTAAATTATGAATTTATCTATTATTCATTTGCATTTTCTTTTCACCCCACAACTTGGAATTTATATGATCTTTGAAGCTAAAAATCGTGTTGCTTGTACATCTCTTGGGGTACTGGCATGTGTTCTTGATTGTTTGTATGTTTCTGCTTTTAAGAGTTGCACTAATTCCGTGAGCTCTCTCTTGTCTTTGTTTCATCAATGTTCAATGTACTCCTATTTGTCAACATTACTAAGTCGTCCTCAATTGAGCCGTTAATTGAGGACAGTTGCCAAAGGGAAATTTTTGCCTTAGCCGAATTTTTTTTCTTTGATTCTTGCATGCCCTAGCTATCTTTCGCTTGTTTCATCCTTCCATCCTTTGCTTCTCCTAACCTTCAATATTTCCTGTACATTGACTATGTTTAAAGATGGGAAGAAGGAAAGTAGCTATAAATATGTTTGATTGAGCAAAGAAGGAACTAATCACGGAATAATAATCTAAATTTTTGAATCATTTGTTTCATAGGGGATCAATATGGCTCAAGAATTTTCATAAATTAATTATTCAAATACTCGAAGATGGGTTAAGTTCATATTGATCTTATTATTAATATTTTTACTCATATATAATATGAATTTGATTTAAATAAACAAGAATAATATTCCTTCTACTAAATATTCAATTCAACTCGAATAATAGTCTCTTCAATTTGAGCAAGTCATAAGTTCTTGTAAACGAAAAAAACATCTTGTAAAGAAACATTTATCGAGTTCTGAGTTGGATGCTCCAACTTGCTTCCTCAGCATGGATGCACTACAACTCAATCAGCTTATAGAAACAGAATTAGAGACAATTTAAATTTTTTATTTCTAAATCTTCACATTAGAAGTTAATAGTTATAAAATTTATTCCTAATTAACCTCAAAAGATATATAGAAATAGCTTTAGAGTTAAATCAATAAAGTGATTTTGTTGTTGATGTTTCTGCAGCTTAAAGTCAAATCAATTAAGTGGCTCTGTTGTTGTTGTTTTTATAGACCTTTAGAGGCTAATTAGGAATAAATTTTATGTCTATTAGTCTACAAACGTCAAGATTTAAAAATAAAAATCTAATTTATTTCTAATTTTGTGTCTATATAGGACGATTATATTGTAGTGATGCTAACTCATAAGATGCTATTTTTATTTGGTTTTAGTCAAAATAAAATTTAGTTACGAATAATTAGTTCTAATTTTTAGTTTTAGTTTTTTGAAAATGTGTTCGATTGATATAAATAACATCAATTCTAATAATATTAGTAATGATGATGATTTTTTTTTTTGCCAACTGTGAGTAGCACAGTTGGTGACAACATCAATTTAATAACAATCGGAAGCAAAATAATTAACAAGTAATTCAACAACTAAGCAAGCAATGCTAACAATTCGATTTATAGTGATTCAGCCTCAATACCCACTCCACTACCTAAGCACCATTGCTTAGTATTTTCAAACATAACTTTACTTGATTATGAATGTTCCCCTTACAATGTGGACCGATAGCTGCACAATGTGTAGTTTCAGCATGGTTTGATCTTGAGTACGAGTTTCAGGTTTGATTTTTAGGGTTCTTTGCATCATAAAGTGGATTTATACTGTCATTTCAGATACCCTAAACCTAAACTTTTACTTCCCGATAAATTTCGAGCGTCGACGAATGTCCTTTCGATTTGTGATTTATCCGATCTTTCTAATCGCGAATGTTACACAGTACTTGACTTGGAATCTAAAAGTATTTTTTCATAAAATTATTAATTATATATTTATTATCATCAAAATTGAGATTAAGATCTCGAATGAAAACCTAGGCCATCGAAGATTACACATCCGAAATATGAGCTACTTCCTATTGAAGATGCAACTAAAGTCATCCCTACTTTAAACAATTTTTAATTCGTAAACAGTGATTATGATTACTCATTTTCCATGCTTAGCACAGAGATACTTCGGCAAAGGAAAAGTAAGTTGAAGAAAAAAGAAGAAGAAAACCAGATAGAATGTAGAGATCTCGATCTATGAGCCTTGATGTGTCTTATGTTTGCCCGACATGGGATGTGAGTATTGCACGTTTTATTTTTGCTTGACCCGTAAATGTTGTGTTCTTCTATGCTTGGCCCATGCAGTGGATTTGTGTAGAACTTATGTCCATTACCTCTAGTCGCTAGTAAATGAGTATGTGAGTCCGAGCTTTTATTGTGATATTTTCTTTATGATCAATAACATATTTTCACTTGTCTTGTTGCAAGAAAAAAAAAAGCTTTCCTCTCATTGTATTGTGGTTGAAATTTTAACCTTGGTTAAATATTATGTTAATAAGGTTATGTCTAATTAAGTGGATTCCTCCTATGCCTAATTGGATCAAATACATTATGATGGTATTAGTATTAATAGTAGAAATGAAATGGAACATTTCCATCAAGCTGTGTCCAAAGTGATGATTGCTACTTTTTCCCTTCATTGTGAAGCTATTGTGATTGTTGAAGCTACGAAGATGCATCCCAATCGCAACTTATGTACTGTATTATTTATTTCAATTGTAAAGTCGACCACATCGAGAATGGAGGTCCTCCACCATCATGAATTCACTATTATATAGGAAATATAAAGTTTGATGTAAAATACACTTTTGTTATCTTACTTCTGTTGTCCATAATTGTAAATAAAATTGTTCATTGAGAAGCAAATTAATAGGTCATCTAATATTTGGATCAATAGTGACTCATTACTGTAGTTGAACTATTCTGGTTCTTTGTTTTGATTTAATAATTAATAAAATAGATCATTTCCTTTATTGCAAAAGAAAACAATAAGCTAACATTCGTATCAAGAATGAGTGAATGGTTGGCTCTTATAAATATTCAAACCAATTATTTTATACACTGGACGAATTATATATCATGTACAATTTTCTTCTAACATGGGTCTGTGGATGTTGGAGGATCATGTAAAATTATATTCCTTTTCCAACAAATTGAATAATTATATATTATTAAATTGAACAACTGATGTACATTTTCTTTGTCTTTGTATAAATAAAAGTTCGACCTTAGACCATTTAATTGATTTTATACAAATTGTGACAAGGCCTCAACTATTTCTCTCTTTCAATGTACCCATAAACTTTAAAAAACAATCAGAATTAAATTTGTGTGAAATTTTTGACGCAAATATATTCAATTATTTTATTCACAAAAAATTATTTGCTATATAATTCTAGAAAATAAATTAATTAATTATAGAAAAATTAAAGTCAACTATGGATAATATAGTTGATGGTAATATATTATATATTGCTTTAAAAATTTAAAATTTGTTTTTTAATATGATTGTGATTTTTTATCTTCGTTTAAAAAAAATTATAGAAAAATCAAATAAATAAAAATGGGAAAGCTTTATATTAACGCCACTCTACTGGATCAAAACGAAGCTGCCTTGACTTGCCCTTTTCCTTCACCTTTCCCTTGTCTCCTCGGGGCGTTCGATTCGTTTGCTCTCTCTTCTCTTCGTTCGATCTAGAAAAGCCTTGAGCCACTGGTAAGGAGACGGAATCATTGCATCGTCCCGATGGCCAACAACAATCTCCCTCGACGGATCATCAAGGTAAACCCTCGATCGAAGCGTTTTTGATCCGGTTTTCTCACTACCGTTTCGTAATAGCTCTCTTCGATTTGGGAAGATCTCGGTTGAGAAAAAAAGCCCCTTGGTCGTTTGCATCTCTTTGTCTTATGAATTGTCTGTATTAACAGCTTATTGATTTCCTTGATCCAACAGGAAACGCAGCGGCTTCTTAGCGAACCAGGTTTTTTTCGTTACGTTACTTATTTTGGATGTTTCATGTACTTTCTAAAACATTGTTTTTTGGCTGATCATTTTGAGTTACGATAGTTAGGTTTTGCTGTAAAAGGTTGTTCTTTAAAGTGCTGGAATATAAAGGTTTCGATGCTGATGCATCTATTTATCTGTTTCAGCACCCGGTATTAGTGCATCACCTTCTGAGGACAACATGCGCTATTTTAATGTGATGATCCTTGGGCCGACTCAGTCTCCATATGAAGGTAACTAATTTGCTAATAACAACAGGTCCTTTTGGTATGTGTATTATTGATTCCATTTTTTGATGGTTTTCCTTCGATGCATATTTGATTCATTAAGAGTTAAAGTCAAAGAATGATAGGTTAATTTTATATTTATCTCCCATGGCCCAGAAAGAGGATTGAAGTTTTTTTATATGATTTTATGCTAAATTAATAATAGTCTTTTTTTTGAAGTTACTGCCTATACCTAAGTTAAAAAGTGTATGATTCAAGTAGTTTCTGTAGTATATGGTGTTATGACAATCAGGACCTTAGGAAGTGCGAGGTCTAGAAATTCACCGACCTTAGTATTTATGGTTTTGGTGTAAAAGCAACATACAACCTTGTCCACCCTGTTAGAATACTGAACCTAGGGTTTGGCAGAGATTTTATATTCCATTCTTTATCTTTGTTTGGTATGAAGCTTGTTGAAAAGCTTTTAGTAATTTGAGGTCATTTTAGAGGGTTGACCGAATCAAACCTCTTATTTGAGTATTTGGTAATACCCCTTTTCAATTAGCAGATTCATCCCAAATTGCTAATTTTGAAAAGCTTGACATGTAAGCTTTTTCACAAGAGAGGCTTGAGTTTAAGATCAAAAGAACATTTATGCCCTTTAAGATGATAAAAATTACAATCACTATCCAAATTTTACCAATGATATTTTACAATTGATTCATAGGAGGAATGGAGGATGAATGATATAATTACTCAAATGAAAATCTAATTAATAACAAATTTATTTATAGGAATTGAGGGGTGCTCTCGAACACTTAAGTCAAGGCCCTGGAAGTTTCTAGATGAGAGGGGAGAGTAAGTGTTGTTCGAATGAGAGTGAGGTTATAGTGTCAAATTCTCCCTTATTTAGGGATGTTCCCCAAGAGGAACAGAGGAAGTGAGAGGCATGCCATATTTATATTAGGGCACACAATTAGTCAATGGATTGTCTTGTGGTTAGATGCATACAGTTATTACAGTATGTTTTGGGTGCACCACAGTGCCCAGGAGCCAGTGTTTAGTCATTGACGACGTGAGCATGGGGCAACACACTGCATGCAGCCTTGATATGGCATTCATGAGGTTTGTCGCAAGGAGCATTGGACAAGAGCCATGCTCAAGAACATGATGTACTGGAGTGCTTTGGACGAGAGCAAAAATGCACTTTAACACTTGAGCACCTATGGACGCGATCACTCCAGCTAAACAAATCTTAGTGAGGGCACATTCAACTGCGTCTGTGGGGCACTTGTGCTCAATGAGTATGGGTTGATCGTGCTGGATTAACAATCTGCTGCACATCGATCGTGCACTTGGATTAAGTGCTCAAGAAAATGGTGCTCTCTCTTAGACAAATGCTTCTTCGACTAGTGGCTGAGCAAGTAGGGCATGTGGTTGAAGCTCTCTTGGATCAATGCTTGGAGATTTTGGATGTGTGTTGCTCATCAACCCCTTCAATTCAATTATAAGCAGTGGCGGAGTCATGAATCAAAAAAGGGGGGCAGACTCAAGTCGACAGATTCAAGTGGCTATGGTGCACAACAAGGGATGCGCGTGGGGTCGTGATCCTGCATACATGGGCGGGGATACAGTCGCATGAGGGTGGGGCGGGTGGGGCTGAGGTTATGGATAGCAACAAATTAGATATGGTGCAGGTTCTATATTATTTGCATTTGCACCGCATTTCACATTCACACATCTGCACTGCATCCACATTCGCATCACATTTAATAAAGAATTATTGGTGGTAAAATGGTAATTATATAAGTTATAATATATGAGGTAAAATTATAGTTATATATACGAATAATTCTAGATATGGTGCAGATATGGACGCATATCTGCATCCATGCATATAACGATTTTTTACATCCATATCCACATTCATATCAATCATATTTGTTTTTTCATATATCTAATCGATTTGCGTGGTGCGGATGCGGATGTAGATAATATTCAACGAATGCAAGTAAAATTGTCATCCCTAGCTGAGGTGTGAGGACAACAATGTGCGAAATTGTGAACACGAGCATGAGACAACTCAAACAATGCTAGTAGAGGGGAATGGAATGATTAGGTTTAGTAACTTTAGTTGTTAAATTTTAAATTATTTTTAAAAAGGATGATCCAGTGCATAGAGCAATCCCACATTGGTGGGCTCTGGGGAGGGTTGATGTACGCAGTCTTCCCCCTACTTCTGTGTCTTGAACCCATGACCTCCAGGTCACAAGTGAGATAATCATTGCACCAAAGCCACCCTCTTTATTTATTTATTTTCAAAATAAAAACAATAATACAAAAGAATTCTATTTTAAAGAGAAGGAAAATTTGCTTTTTCTCCTATATAAGTGAAAAAAAATTAAATAACAGGGGCTCAATTCACAAATTGAATTTAGTAACTATTAAATTTTGAATTATTTTAAAATAAATAATAATAATACAAAAAAAAAAATTAGAACTAAGCGAGGAATATTATATATAGGGGGAGGGGCAATTTTGCTTTTTCCCTTATATATTAGTTTTTTTATAAAAAAAAATGGAAGGGGCAATTGCCCCCCCCCCTTCCCATAAACTGATAAACATGGCTCCTCCCATGATTATAAGAGTAAATATGCAATGCCAAGATGACAATAATCAAGGCTTATGCATATATTGATAACAAAGAAATAATTTAGATATTTCATAAAATTATTTATATCTCATCACTCATGCGTAGTGAATGCAACTAGTAATCATTTCATTGTCTATCTTTATATAATATTTATATCCCATGAATCTAATATTGGATTTGCAGAACTAATATTTTTTGTATAAGTAAAGATTACTAACTTCATGTATACAATTACAGGGAACTTTATTTTTTTCACATTTCTTTGTAGAAAATGGTAGTATACAAAAAATTTAGTTTACTTGATCTGTTAAATAGTAATACTTATTGCAGGCATTGAAAACTGATGTGGAGTTATTTTTCCTATTGTCAGGAGGAGTTTTCAAGCTTGAGTTGTTTTTGCCTGAAGAATATCCAATGGCTGCCCCAAAGGTAAGATAACTGTTGTGGTCAACATTCTCAAATTGTGTGATTTAAGGCAACCATTGTGGTTGTCGGAAGTTTTTCCTTAGTATCACCTGTACAACTTGTTCATTCAAACTTTAAATGCACCCCCTATGTTGGGAAGATTTGAAGAGACCTTGGTATAATAGATCTTACTGATACATTAGACTAGATCCAAGCCTTTACAAGCTTCAATTGTCAACCTTAAATTTTTTGTTATAATATTGAAAGTTACTTTATTGGGAAAACTATACTTTTAGTCCTCGTAGTTTCCTCCAATTTTGGTTTTGGTCCCTATAGTTTCAAAATTTTAGTTTTAGTCCCCACACTTTACTTCCGTTTAGGATTTGGTCCCTACCGTTAAATAAGGTTTAAACGGTGCTGACGTGGATAACATGTGCTGACTGGACAATGCTGACGTGGAGCCTGCAGGGACCAACTTGGTAAACTGTAAGGACTAAAATCAAAATTTTATAAACTATGAAGACTAAAATCAAAATTTTGTAAACTATAGGGACAAACCAAATTTTAAGTAATTATTTTTTCTAATAAATATAAAAAATTATATGATATTACTTGGCCCGGCTCAGCCTAGCCCAAAAACATTCGTGCTCGACCCCGGCCCGGAAAAATTCGTGCCCAACCTGGCTCGGCCCGAAAAAATTCGTGCTCGATCCGGCCCGGCCTGAAAACATTCGTGCCCGACCCGACCTGGCCCGAAAAAATTCATGCCTGACTCGACCCGAAAAATACGTGCCCGACCCAGCCCGAAAAAATTCGTGCACAACCCTGCCTGAAAAAATTCGTGCCCGACCCAGCCCGTAAAAATTCGTGCCCGACCGGGCCGGGTCGGGCACGAATTTTTTCGGGCTGGGTTCGAGCACGAATTTTTTCGGGCCAGGCTGAACCGGGCCAGGTAATATCATATATTTTTTTATATTTATTAGGAAAAATAATTACTTAAAATTTGGTTTTAGTCCCTATAGTTTACAAAATTTTGGTTTTAGTCCTCATAGTTTATAAAATTTTGATTTTAGTCCCTATAGTTTACCAAGTTGGTCCTTGCAGGCTCCACGTCAGCATTGTCCAGTCAGCACATGTTATCCACGTCAGCACCATTTAAACCTTATTTAACGGTAGGGACCAAATCCTAAACGGAAGTAAAGTGTGGGGACTAAAATTAAAATTTTGAAACTATAGGGACCAAAACCAAAATTGGAGGAAACTATGGGGACCAAAAGTATAGTTTTCCCTACTTTATAATATAAAATATTGATTTATTAAAAATTTGTGATATTTAAAAATATATAATTTAGTTATTTTTTAAAAATAATAATAATTTAAAACATATAGATATCTCATGTATGGAACCTTAGTTCTTGTGGTTACCAAACACAAGTAAATGAACCATTTTCTTAGAAAACATTTCTGTACAAACATTTTCCCCTGCAAAAGATTTCTGTGAAACAAACATAGCTGAAGTTTTATTTTATTAAACAAGGGACATTTCAAGTTAATATTTTCCCATCTGTATTGATAAGCATGTTTACCTCATTCCAATATACCATTTTTTTTATAACCAAGGACCCAATTTAGAGTTGCATTTCTGGCACCTAACATCTAGTATAAAGGAGAATCTCAAGGCAACACAACTGAAAACAAATTCCTTGTCTTTAGTTCCAAGCTTGTATGTTAATATTGGTGACCAACTTATATGATGTATTAAACAATTCAACTAAGTGATTTGATGCACATTTCACCCATGATATAGAATAAATTAACTCTGACACTAGTGGTCTATGAAAAAAGTTCAGCTGGATATAGAATTATTAACCTTCAAGGTTGCTATGGACATTGGTGTACAACTAATCATTTATTATATGTAAATCATGTAATTGCACGGTAGTTGTCTTTGTTAACTGAAGTGGCCGTTTTTTAGGCAATATAATAATGCTGCAATACAATTGAAATGAGAAGCTGTTAGGTAGGATTATTAATCAATTAGAAGTTGTTGGTAACATGTTCTGTTCTTTGGTTTCTTTTTGTTCTTTGAGGTTGAAACTCATCCATCATGAAATATTATTTTATTAAAAGCTTGAAGGGTCCTATGATGTTGAAATCTGGAATTCTTTTTGTCATATGTATTTCAACATTCAATTTGCTCGAGTTTTAGTTTGTTGGACCTCAGCTCAAATCTGGAATTTATAACTATTATCACTTTTACATATTCACTTAGTGGAGACCTTTTTTCTTCACTGTCATCCACTATCTTGATTAAGGAATTAGTTCTTTTGATTTAATGTATTTTCTTTCTAACTTATCCTACTTTTGGTGTTTGGACTTGTTCCATCCTTGCTATTTAGCACAGTAATATGACTTTTACTACTTTTATTTTGGTGTTTCATTTTGTTAATACCTTCTGTCAATTTTTCCTTCTTTAATCATTTACTTATTATTTTTTACCTGAATTTTTAACAGGTTCGCTTTCTCACAAAAATATATCATCCTAACATTGACAAGGTAAGCCATTCTTCTTTCTTTCCTTTCTTTTCTATTTGTGGCAAGTGTCATTCTAATGCAAGGGTTTGATATCTAGCTTGGAAGGATATGCCTTGATATTCTCAAGGACAAATGGAGTCCAGCCCTCCAAATTCGAACAGTACTACTCAGGTAACGTGATTGTATTAATTGGTTCTTCTGCAGTGTATCATTGAGAGTATTATAATGTTAAAATAACAGATAGCTCAGAGCTTGTTCTCCTCTAAGGACTTGCCTTAGCTTTTGTTACTTTTTGTTAACTGGTACAGCCTCTAATGCAAACTGTAGACCATTTATGAGTATGCCAGAATTTTTAATTCCTTTATCTTACTCCAACTTGAAGCCTGTCAAATAAAAAATAAAGCTATTACAAATACACTACTACATGCTTAATACACTTAAATTTCTACACTAGAAAATAGTAATCACAAAAGATAGCATGTCTGCTCATGCAACTTGGTGTCCTGAACCCAATTTCTCTAATACAGAAATGGCCAGCTTGAATTTCCTGTTCTGATGTTGTTTTAAGATTTAATTAACAAAAGTATAGCAGTTCTTTAATATCTTTATTTGTTTGTTAATTTCATCAGTATTCAAGCACTCCTTAGTGCTCCGAACCCAGACGATCCTCTCTCCGAAAACATTGCCAAGCATTGGAAGACAAATGAAGCAGAAGCTGTGGAAACAGGTAACACTAGGTCATATTGTTTAGTCTGTCGAGTAATTTGGTTGTCAGTATTAAGCTTCTCACTATAAACCTTTGGTTGGACTGTGTTGCTAAATGCAGCAAAAGAATGGACCCGTCTTTATGCTAGTGGGGCATAGAAGATGTCGCAGCCTTGTAATAACTTGTTCGGACTGGAACTTTATTCACTCCAATGCTAGCTCTTGACAGTACAGGTTTCTGTCATGAAAATGCTTTCTAACTCTGCTTTCAGACTGCGTGATGAATATAATTTTCTTCTGTTAAAAGCAACTCTATATATTTGTATTAGTTTTCAGAAGTTATATATTTCTTGGCTCCTATGCAAACATGCAACTTGTCTAGTTAGCATGTGTAACTTAAGTTGTTTCTGGAATCTTTTGCGCTTTTTTATATAAACATGCATTCCGGTGGTTTTCTTGGAGTAAGGGAGGGTAACATATCAGGACAAAATGATAAGCTTAGGTGGCCCATTTCAAGCCTGTAAAATCAATGTAATTGAATGCAGTAGTGGATTGCAAGTATTGGTACCTGGAATGGAATGGTAAGCCAGGTTACCCAAAAATCTTCTCAAGCTGTCTAAAAGAAATCTTTATTTGGCTGATGTTGAACTATATATGGCTTTACGTATATGGTCTAAATTTTACTATGTTGAGCAGTATAATTCCCTTCGATATGAAGTCAGTGTTGAATAAATAATGGGTAAAAAACAATGAATTTTATTTCTGGATTGTGTTGTTATATCCTCCTAAAAATATGTTTAATAATCTTTCTAATCATTCATCAATAATCATGGGCATTCTATTAAATATGAGTATTGGGAGAATTATTAGGGACATTAGTTAGGAGAATTTAGTATCTTTGAAAAAATGTATGGCATCTGCAGATGTCTAATGTGTTATGTTTCAGCTCACAAATCAAAATTGCAACAATAACCTGGGCCGATTTTGTTATAACGCTTGAGATCAATAAAATACACGCGGTCTCTTTGTATGTTTCACGCGGTTGTATGATTGTCCAATTCTATTTTTGTAAAAAAAATATCTCTGGAGTAATTTAAGTTGGTGGTTTGTACAAACTTACTCTATTTTGGCGTATAGTATGTACTTTAGATTATTTAAAAATTAAGCGACCATTGACTCTGTGGCTCGTGCTTGGTAGCTTCACTTACTTTGATATGCCACTTTTTAACCTTTAACGTGTAACACCAGAAAAGCATCTTATTTATAGGTGCAGCTAACACAATGTCTTTTTGCGTTATCGAGACCAATGGGAGCTCCAATCCTCGACATCTTTTGGGTGTTCCATATGAAGTCCATGGCTACATCTAGTTGGTATCTACCACAATAATAATTAGGAAGCGGCGATCATGTGATCGGATTGCAAGACTATAGAGTAGGATCAATTCTTCACAGTGTAATCACATGCAGTGTTATCTCTCCAAGCCGAGAGAACTCCAGTCAGCTTGGTATGCTAGAGTGCACTGCTATCAAATTGGCTTTAGATAAGATATATCATATATAACATTGAGTTTTCCTGTAATGCTGCGCCCGCGGCATATATATTACCAAATTAATGCATCTGTTCTTGCAATAACAGCTAGTTGAATTCCCATGGAGACACAACCAATGCAATGGCAGATGGAATAGGCGAACACTCTGGAATAGGATACAATTAAGTGCAATGTGCCAAATCACCTCCTCGAGTTGCGACAACCTGATTTGGCAGCCAGCATGGTGCTGTTGATTCAATTCGCTAGATTTTGAGCATGTTCTAACACATTTGTTTCGTGTATGCGAACATTGGACGGAAGGAAACATCGTTGCACTTGCACGTCATTTATTGTCTGTTTAATTAAGCTGGATGACAGCAATCTGCAATTAATCTAATCGAGTTGGATGATGCAACTTGACACGCAAGAGACCCATCTCTATTTAGTTGTTTTTCTCACGTGAAATTTAGTCCATTAATTAATGACCCACTATGTATATTATATGTGAACCAGACCTACTCCAAATAGTCATTTAAAAGTGATATTTGGTTCATCCAAACAAGATATTTAAAACTCTTGAATTGTTTGGAAACAAGATATATAAAACTTTAGATCATGGCTACAACCCACGTGCCCTAGTAAATAAGACTTAGTTAGATCAACATAGGGATTAAACTTAATAGAATAAGACTTGATAACACTATAATGAATAAAATAAAATATGATACAATGTATAATATTGAATTACTGTATAAAATATAACATTGTCTACTACTTTGAGGTGTGAGTGGGAGTGGGAGAAGGCTTTAGTTTATTATTCACGAGGATCTCCCCTGTCTCATGCATGCACATACATACGTACCCTCGTGTCTCCAGCCTTTAGTTGGTAGCTCTACTTAAGAAGCATTACGAGTTCAAAGCATGCACTGATGAACGCCTCCTGCTTCTCGTGCTCAAAACATGCTCAGCTCTATTCTATTTGATCCGAACCAAAGCAGCTCCGACTCCGAGACGTCGACGAAGATCGGCGGAATTTATACGTTATTCTATTCGATCCGAACCCGACATAATTGGACCGGGTTTGTCAGGATTTACTTTTTGCCAAAGCCAATGATTATAAATTAAGTTTCCGGAAAAAAGAGACGAAGAAGCAGCACGGGGAGATGAAATCGGTCTTTATGCGCGGATTCCGAGGGCATTTTTGAAACAACATCGATTTGAAAGCAATCGTTAAGCTGTTCCATCACAGACAGCGGAGACCATACCCGAACCAATCTGCACCGTCCATCTGCTTCGTATCAAGCTCTTCAATCTTCAGCTTGAGAACGAGTTAAAAAGTTAAAACCCAACCCTCTTCTTCAAAACGGAAGCAGCAGCGTATACATTGTTTTGGAAATCCCCAGCTCATTGTGCCTATCTCGATTCATCTCCTTCCTTGTTTGGCTCTTCTATCTCTGTGTCTGAGGAGATCGCAAGTTGTACTTGGGAAATATTTGCAGGATTCAGAGTGGCTCATGGTTTTGAAGATCTAGTAATAGAAAATCCACTTGAGAAGTGAGTTGACTTGATACTTTTATTTTTCTATCAGGAATTTTTTTCTTATATATCTTGTTTAAATTTATGAAGAGGCTCTTTATAAGCTCAGAATCAAATCTTAAGTTATGTTCTTTTATCATGTTTGTTGCATTTGATCTCCATTTGGTAACATAAACATGTTGGAGGAAGCATTTCTTTCCTTCTTTTTCGCAATGATATTGATGCAGTTTTACATTTTTGGGAGTGTTGAGGGAGTTCTTGTTATCATCTCTTAGAAAAGTTATAATATGCTCACATAGATTTCACTAGAGAAAGTTAGGATCATAGATCAGTAGGTTGTCCTCTCAACAACAACATGATAGCCTAGAAATGAAGGATTACCTTCTCCTGGAACTTTTTATTAGCATCTATAAAGGCTAGGTAAAGTTGAGTCATTTTAACTTCAAGATCTTGTTCATATCCTCCTATTATTCCTGAGATTTCTTACATTAGGCACATAAAACTCATCAAAAATTCATATGCCCTTGGGAAAAGAAGTGAAAAGGGGGAGGCCATCTGTCCCCACACTGTGTTGATGGTTCATCACTGTTCTTCTGAGAAGGAATCAATAGGAGGCCATGGCATGCTCAAAGCTGTCTTCCAATTCCATCAAAAGAACCTAATTTGTCTTCCACGTTTTTCTTTATACCCAATAATTTCATCTTGCTTTGTCAACCCATTTTACAATTAGGGGTTCCCAATTAAAGCAACCTGGAAAATTCGAACCGTATAGGTTTGGCTTCGGTTTTTCCCATAAAAGTATGTCCCTGTTTGGGGTGGGATTTTCCTATATATGTTGAAGTTTATTTCAAATTCAGTTTTCTCAATTTCTGACAAATAATGTTTAATATCTTTACTAATTGAGTGTTGTTTTTTAAAAAAGGCAAATATTTACAATAATAATGATTCATTTAGGTTCGATCCAGTTAAGAAAAATTGGTAGAAAATGATCAGATTCACTTGGTTCGGTTTGGGTTGATCTGATTGACACCCCCATGACAACTAACACTATAAATAAGAATTGATATTTCTGCTGCAAGTTACCTTATACTTTGTGTGTTGCCAAACCTGTTGACTTGAACAATCAGGTAGAGTCACTTGCCTATTAAAGATTCATTTATCTAAATACAAGGCTAGAGAGCAATGGAGAGAAATCCATGTGTTTGTTGGGCATCCAACCCATTCCATTAGTTTATTACTGAGTGATGAGAATACAAGTTGAAAATGGATCTTTAAACTGCGCAAAGTCTACGATTTCTACAAAATTTCAATCTTCATGTTCTTGCTCTGAGGCACAAATCTTGTCTTTCTTGGCAGTTGAGTCTGATCTTGGAGCTCATTGCAATGCCGAGGCCGAGGTAATCTTGGTTCCAGCAATGCTTCTTCTTCAAGTTTAAATTACTGTATCAATTCTGAAAAAGACTCTTTGTGTTATCAGAGGGATAGATTTCCATCAGCAGCAGTCACCGCGAAATCCCCTCCATCTGAAGAACTCAACCGGCTCCGAAGCCAACAGCCTTCACCGAGCGGCCGTCGACAACCGCAGCCCGAAGCTGGACGATGGAAGGTCGCCCCGCAGTCCCCCCTTCGAGGTTTAGTGCAATTGTGACTCTCAGTTTCTTTTCATTTTCTTCTCTTTACTGATATGTTTTTTTCTCAAGCAGAGGAAGCGAGGCAGCAGGGCGGCAGATCTGGAGACCAAATTGAACAAAGCTCAGGAAGAGCTCGGGAAGCTCAGGGACCAATTGGCCTCCGCCGAGGTTGCGAAGGTCGATGCGGAAGAAGCTCTTGAGAAGGCCAAGAAGCAGGTCTTTACTGCGAACAGAATCCCAGAAGTCAACAAAGAAGCTATTGCTCTTCTCCCGAAGTCAGATCAGACTCGAAGCTCGAAGCTCGAAAATGTAATCTCTCCTGCAACAGCTGATGCCTCCGAAGTAATGGATCCAACTGAGACAATTGAAGTACAAAATGATCTCAAGCAAGGAGAGGAGGAGAAGGGCAATGTTGATGAGGATCCAGAGACAATGTTCAAGGAAGATTGTTATAATGATATTGGAGCAATGGAGGAGAAACTGCAAGAGAAAAGCCCAGAGGTTTTAGAACTTAAGGCAATGATACTGGAGAAAGAGAAGGAAGTGGAGGTCCTCTTGGAAGAGAACATGGTCTTTAAGAGGAGGGCTGAGGCAGAAGCTGCGGAACTCTCAGCAGCTGCTCGAGCCAAGGAAGAGGAGTTGCTGGCAAAGATAAGTTCAATGGATGACGAGTTGAAGCAGAGCAGGGAAAGAACGGCGTGCCTGACTGAGAAATTGGCGGCAGCGGAGGCAGCAAAAGCGAAACTTGAGGAGGAGATGAGGAGGTTAAGAATCCAAACCGAGCAATGGCGCAAGGCGGCGGAGGCAGCCACTGCTTTGCTGGCCACCGGGGACACAAAATTCAGGGAGCTGGGCGGAGGAAGGAGGGTGACCGAGCGGTGCCGTTCTATGGACAAACATATTGGTGGTGGCTACTTCGGTTGGGATTCGCCTAGTGAATTGGAGGAGGATAAGGTGGGGGGAGGCAGAAGGAGGGCAACCGGAGTTCGGATGTTTGGAGACCTGTGGAGGAAGAAGATGCAACACAAGTAGAAACAGAGGATGGGAAGGAACAAGTTCTACTAAAAGTTTACACTCTGAACTAGAGTTTTATTTTTTCTTGCATTTTTTTTGCTTTTACTATTTTGTTTCTTAATTTGGTTGTTTTGTTAATGCTTTGCTGCTGTTATATATCAAATATGTGGCTTCTCTTGAGAACTGGAATGGATTAAAATGATATACAGATTGTAGAGATAATTTAGTAGTTCATAGTTTATCCTCGATAAACATCTGTCAAGCCCTCTCAGATTTGTTTAAGTCTAATGGTAGGCAACACATAATAGATAAATTAATTTAAAATTAATTTTTTTAAATAATTCAATAAATTATAATTAATAAATTATATATAAATAAGGATATGGTATGCCCTATTTTAGGCAAGAATTGTTTGAACAATATAATTAATGATAAAAAGTATTTGATCTGGATAAATATATTTTAAAAATAAAAAAATTTCAAAATCGAATTTTGGGAAAAAAATTCCATATCCGAATTTTGAGAGTCAGAATTCCAAAAATTGGAACCTAGTGCTTTTGATACCTATTTTACCATTGGGCTAAAATCTCTAACTGATTAGAGATTTTTAGCCAAAAATTATATATTTAAAAAAATATTTCTAATCTGAAATATTTTTATAATAAAAATGAGAGGTTAGAGACTTAGAGCATGTTTGGTACCCTGTATAAACCTCATGTATAGTATTAGGATAGTACTACACAGTGTTTGAGAAGAATATTAACTAATACCTGCACTAAAAATAGTATCTCACAAGTTGTCATAAAGTGTATTAGTAATACACTCTCAAAGCTCTTCAATAGCCTGCACTAAAACTTTCAATATTTTGGATCATCATTTTATCTCCGGCCAAAAATTTAAAAATATATTAAAAATATTTATAAAATATTTATAAAATAATTTTAATTTATAAAATAATTTTAATGATAAAATATATTATATTATATTATTATAATATATTACATATAACATAATATTATAGTGTATATTATTATATATTATTATATATTATATTACATAATATAATATATAATATAATATAATATATATAATATAATATAATAATATATAATATATATTATATTATATTATACAGGTTAGTCAATACATACTAGTACATGTGTGCACCAAACACTGTATAATAATAGTATAATACAGACTAGTACTATACAGACTAGTACTATGTGGTGTACCAAACGAGCCCTTAGAGTCTAAAAAATACATTTTCAAACTCTCTAATGCATTAGAGACTTTTGTAAAAAATTAGAGACTTTTGACCAACGTCTATAAAATTAAATTTAAATTTAAAATAATAAAATATGTTTTGTCCAAAATATTTTGTATAGACTCTATCACATATATATTTTATGAATTAGTTTTTTATATATAATTATAAAACTATTATAAATAAAAGTTTCTAACTCATTAGAGAAAATCTATAAAACAATTTTTTAATTAAAAAAATAAAATAATTTTTGTTCGAAATAATTTGATAGATTCTAACATATTTTTTATTAATTAAATTTTATTTTTTATAATTATAAAAATATTATAAATAAAAATATATAATTCATTAGAAATTTTTTTGCGAAGTCTATAATAGCTTTATAATTTTAAAAAAATTATTTTAATTTATGAAATAATTTTTTAACGATACAAAAGAGGTATTATGATCCCAAAAAATATTTTACATCATAATATTTTATAATTTTTAATTTAAATTTAATTTTATAGACTTTGTATAAAAGTCTTTAATACATTAATTAAAAAATTTAAAAAATATTTTTTAGACTCAAATATCTTTATTTCTTTATTTATAAATTTATTTATTTATTTATTTATTCTTAATTTTTAACCAAAGTCTCTAATAAAATTTTTCAACAGGAATCCGAAACTTTAGGTGCTGTTTGATTAGCGAAAATTATTTTCTGGTTTGGTTTCAGCGAAACTGAAAACTTGGTTTCGAAAACTTGGTTTTGATTTCTAGTTTTCAGTTTTCTGAAAACGCTTTTCTGAAAACGCGTTTGGTTAATAAAAACAACATCAGTTTTAGTTAGTTGAAACCAGTAAATATTTATTTGATTATAAAAAATAATATTAATTTTTCTTGAATATTTTTAGTAGTAATTAAATGTTTAGTTAGTTTACAAAATTAAATATTTGTTAATATGGTTAAAAATATTTAAATAATTTAATTAATTAAGTTATTGATAATTTAAGATTTTTTTGTTCAATTAGATATAAAAATTAATTAATAATTATTATTAAATTTCAAAAAATAAATAAATCCAATGATCTAAAATTAGGTTTGATTAAATTATAAATAGACCAACTTTAAGAAAATTGAGTTATTTAAAATTTGGGTTTGAGTCAATTAGATATAAATTGGTTTAATTATTTTATAAATTTAAGATAAAAGTTTGAGTTAAAAATGATGATTTTTATTTTTATTTTTAAAAATTCGATATAGTTTGATTTATTTTTAAATTAATTAATTTTATAAAAAAATATTTATAATTACAAAGTTATCATAGCATTTTGATAACGAAATCGACAGTCTCGAAACCACAGAAAATAACATTATGTTGTTTTTATTTTTATTAAGAAAACTAGTTTCGTTTTCATTCTGGTTTCGATTCAGTTTCACGAAAACACTAAACCAAACACGTTTTCGTAAGCAGTTTTGGTTTCAGTGAAACTGAAATCATGAAAACAGACTTGATTTTGCTAATCAAACATGCCCTTAGGTTCTAAATTTGAAAATTTTGAATTCCAATGTCATGATTTGGAAATTTTTCTCTCCCAAAGTTTGATTTATTGTTATTATATTTTTTTCAAAAAAAGTATTTTTATTATATAAATTAATTGTTAATTATATATTTCATTATATAACTATTTTTCCATATAATAATAAGGGTAATGCCTTCGTTCCAGAATCTTCCCCCCCTTCTCTAGTGATCGAAAACCCTGGAATTTGGGCGACGCCCTTCTCGATCACCGCTTTGATATCCAACCAATATAACGTCGCCCCAAACCCTCTGTCTTCTCTTCATCAACTATTTCGCAGATAAGCCGACGCAGTTATCGCTCTGAGCTCTCTCTCTCTCTCTCTCTCTCTCTCTCTCTCTCTCTCTCTCTCTCTCTCTCTCTCTCTCTCGTAGCAATCCTCGTCCGAGAAGAAGAAAGACAAGCCGAGGAATGGCCGAGGAGCAGCAGCTGAGGCAAGATTTGGACGAGCTGAGGCATCTCGAAAGCATTGCCAAGAGGCCCCGAGTCCTCTCTCTCCTCGCGTCCGAGATCCGCAACCTCGACGCCAAGGTATGCGCTCGCTCTTCCACTTTCAACCCACCGGTCTGCTAATGAAAATATCCAACTTTTAGCTCGCCATATTGGTGCGAGCATCCTCTTGTCATTTTCTTTGTGGTAGACGAGATAGGTTGCACGAGGTGGCATCTTGTTTGGATTTTAATCTTATGGGGTTGCCTTTTGTCGATTGGGTAATGTCGCAGTTGGCGAGGGTGACTGCTGCAACTTCGGCGGCGCAGCAGGCCACAGTGTCTGAGGGAACTGCGCCTGTCAATGTCGGTGCTGCGAGCAGAATCTATGTCACTCTTGGATCATTTAGCTGGGATCAAGACAATGACAAGATCAAGGTACATTTCCTCCTCCGATTTAATTCACCGAACTCTTCTTTTGGAATTTGGATTTGGTTTGTGCTTTCCCATCCTATATAACTAATTTGGCTAATTGGTTTATATAGCGATAGTAGAGATTGTTGCCTTCTGCTTTAACATAGTTTGAGGGATCAAAATGCTAGCTTTTTTATGATGTTTGCGCAAACTAAAATTACCATTGCAAGCTAAAATGCTAGTGATAGATTATGAGTTAAATGCATTGCGTGCTAATTTATTATTAATTTTTTTTCAAAAAATGTAATTAATTTTAAAAGATCATGAGTGGTCAGAAGTTACAACCTGTTCAAAGTATGGAGGAAGAAAGCCAGATTACAAATTCTTCGTTGCCCTAGCTTTCTTAGCTACCCAGGCAGCAAGATTACAAATTCTACTTGTGTACAGGAATAGAATTAGTGGTAGCTAACTCTTTGATGTAAAAAATAAGTCGCAAACTCTATGATATCAGAAACAAGAGCATTAATATCAACTAATTTTTGATTAGTTGAATTAAGCACATCAATTAACAACTTTGCATCAAATTATATAATGACATGAGTATAGTTTTTCAGCAGCAAGTGATGAATTGCAGCTTTAATTGCAGTTTGCTTCTACAAATTAACATTACATTTTAATTTATGGATTATCAAAACCCTATAGAATTGGAAAGTTTGCATGTATATGGACATGTTCATTGATCTACAGTAGATAAAGAGGATTACCTTAAGTTCCTAGACATATTCAGTTTGGTGCAGTGTCTGGAAAGTGGAAACAGGGTAGAACTTAGAATTGGTGATTTGCCTTGAATAATTGGGTTTACTAGTGTTGCTTCTATTATACTGTTCTAAATGTACCCTTCGTGAATTGGTTTGCCTGATCAGTGGGTAGCTGTATGGAAACCATTTTTTATCATTTTATTTCTTAAGTTGTTACTTCTCGAAGTTGGTATGGTACAAATGTTAAGTTTGGTTGAAACAATATTAACCTTTACATAGTGTGAAAAACTTTCTAATACTGCCTATATCTGCTGCAAGTGTGCATAACATCATCCAGCATGCATTATGGTACACTATGTGTTAAGCTTGTGCGTTCATCATCCATGCCTCGGATTTTTCAAAGAAATTTTAATGTTGTGGAAAAAGGAGAAGGATTTCGAAATTTTATTTCAGAAGGGTTTGAAATACAGGATTTTCATAAAGATGATTGATAGTCTTTGAAAAACTGTACTGTCTTTGTATTTCAGTGTTTGGCTTAATAAATTGAGGCATATCCCTCTACTTTTTTTTCTTCTGTATGTGTGAATCATCTTACTGTAAACATCCTTTCTTATCTGATCTTTATTACTTTGCTATAAAGCATTTACACAAGACTATCAGCATAAAGGGCTTTGATTGTCATGGATATCATCTTCTAATTATGAGGAGATTTAAACTTGTATTTTGGATGGAAGTCATTAGAGACTAGATAAGGTTGAGGTACATTTTCATAGTTCTCAATAGGATAAAAAAAACATAAGAAAGAAAGTAAGAAACCTCGGTTATGCTTTCTGATTGTTACTGATTCATTTCTTCTTAGTTTGATGTGCAATGGATCATAACTAATGGTTGCAAAGCCATAAATTGCTTTGCACATTGTTGCCTACCTTTTGTCAACCTCTTGTTCTGCTAATTATTGTTTGAAAAAATAGGTTAAATTACACTCCCACTTCCCCTAGTTTTGAAAATAATATTATTTACCCCCTCAGTTATTAGTCATCAAACCTTCTAGATTACTTTAATAATGAATCCCACCATGTTTATTATTTTATATTTTTAATCAATTATTTTATATGGTAAAAATTAAAAAGAATGATAGTCCAATCAAGGGAGTTACATGATTTGTAGCTGAGGTGGTGGTTTTTTTATTTTAAAAGTAGAGGGGGTTGGATAAGGGTAAAGAAGAGGGTGTGAGAGTTAAACTTATTTTAAAAAATATGATGTGTTTTCGATGCAAAGGGACTTCTGAAGATTGTAAACATGAGAGAATGTCAATCTCAACAGAAGTAATTGGCTGTGCATGCTTTATGAGCACTTGCACTACTTTCGTCCTACTATGTAGCTGATTCATTATCATATGACCTAAATATTTCTCTTGCATTGTTTTTAGGTTTTTGTTGGTTAGAACATCGTATCAAGCATGTGTTCCTTTTAGAACTCTTATAATTGTAACATCTTTAGACATGGAAAATTGATCTGATTAACCAGATTTTTCACTCTCTTTTTGTACTCTTAATTCTTAATTTTGTCTACTTTTGCTTCAGATCTATATATCAGTTGAAGGGGCAGAACAAGAGAAGATGGTGACAGATTTTAAGCCAATGTCTGTTGACATTAAATTTCATGACATCCATGGGAAGAATTATCGATTTGCCATTCCGAAATTGAACAAGGAAATTTTGCCTGATAAGTGTAAGCTAGTGGTCAAGCCTACAAGGGTGATTGTTACACTTGTCAAAGCTTCCAAAGGAAACTGGTTGGACCTTCACTTCAAGGAGGACAAGGTACTAATCATTTGATAATTTATCAAATTTTACTGTCATGTGCGTCTTACTCATCAAGAACAATTAAAAGAGTTGGATCACACCCTTTTATTTAAGTGTCCAGCATAAACTATAACATGTCATTTGCGCTTGATGATTGGCTATTTCATTTTTGTATAAATTTACTTGTTGCCATAACACCTCTATATGTTCATGGTTGTTTTCATCGTAGAACAACGAAATGGCATAGACTAATCAGATGTTTTTACAAGGAAAATCTAATTCATGACGCATGTCTGGTTCCCAGAATAACACAAAGGTGTTTTGAATTGGCTTCTGGAATTACCATGTATCTGCTCTACACAAATTTCATTTACTAGATCCTCATCTCATTCCATCTTTTCTCTTAACAAAATAGCACTCTAGCATTTTTAATGTTGTCTAAAGTTGCATTCATAACGCTTCCAAATATTTTCTTCCGAGATAGAGCTGAACGTGGTCAAGCATAAGGCATGAAATGCTAAACAGATTAATAATAATAGGCCCTAAACAAACAAAAATAATTTTAAGTTATGTCATCTAAATCTTTGGTATTCAATATAATTTTATCTGTGCTTGAAGCTAAAGCCAAATCTGGAGAAAGAAAAAGATCCAATGGCAGGAATTATGGATCTGATGAAGGTGAGTCCTTGACTGCTTGCTTAACTTCAACCTTCACTTATTTGGTGGATTTAAATTACTAAACTCTGATGTTATTTTTTGTTCTTTTAATCTCATTGCAGAACATGTACGAGGAAGGTGATGATGATATGAAAAAAACAATTGCCAAGGCTTGGTCTGATGCAAGGTCTGGGAAAACAGCCGATCCTCTAAAGAATTACCCATGAGAAATGTTAACATGTACTAGACAGATCAATCCTTATTAATCTTTTTTCGTCAGTCATCATCCTGTTTCAAACGTGGGTTGGAACTCATGAACTTGTTATCGTTCTCAACTTGACTTTTTGCAACTTAATTTCATGTAAATTATCATCTGTGTAGTTTGTTCCCCGCTTGCTGCTGTCTAACTCTAGTAAATAGTTTATTGGGAAATTACTAGGCGTTGCTCATTTTTTAAGGAATTTGCAATAAATGATGTTTGACGTGCGATTACGAATCAAAATACTATTTTGTTTCTTGAAAATAAATGTGAAAAATTGAGAACATGAAATTACAAAACAAATATGTTACTATATTGTACTATTAAACATATTATTATCTATTTTCCAATACCAGTAGTCGTACTCAGTCAACATTTGAGTTGTGACAAACATGATCTAGGGTTGACCTAGCTTGACCGAGTACCTAAGCTCGAGCTGAGGCCAAAAATAGCTAATGAAATATTTAAATTAATTTTTAAAACAAAAAACAATTTCAAAATATAAATAATTATTTACAAATGGGCTCATGAATTTAAAATAATGATATGAATTAACAATGGAAGTAATTACAAACTCATATAATTTTGAAGTAAGTAATATTTAAATATTTAGGTAATTCAAAATATTAATTAATTTATTAAAAATTAAAAAATAAAAATACTGCAGGCCCGGGCGAGCACGGCCTAAGTGCCGAAGGGGGGCCCATCTACGGGTCTACAGTGCTGGCGTATTTGGGGGATTAGGGCAAAATAAGTAAGCTGGCGTATTTTTCTACGCAGTGGGTCCCTGTAATTAATAATTGGGAGTTCATTAGATTCTGGACCATTAGATCGTAGTCAAAACCTGCGGTGTTGCAATCACAAATATTGTTGTCATCCTCAGTACGATGTCATACAATGAATGTGTTGACGCTCCATTTGGTAAGAAGGAATGTTTGACACACAATGACACTAATAAAGCTGTTCAAAATCCATTCAGGCTGCATTTGTCTTTGATTCTTCTCAACTACAACGACTGGTTTCTTAAACCCGCACGCATGCACATATTGCCAGCCATGATAGACGATGAAATTAATATGGCTCACAATATCAACAACAATTCACAGGTCATCATACTAATACATTTAAATTTGCTTGTTTTTGACCAATCCACCTACATTCATGACCATGATAAAAGAAGAAAAAGTCCCACTGTGAAAGCGATGAGCACGAAAGTGATCGATATCAGCCCTAATTTTTGCCGAAAACTCCCATTACACATCTCATTTCCTTTCAAGAACTTAGAGGAAAAAATCATTAAGTTGCTAATATAGCATTTAGATAAATAACATTTGGTTTTTTTATATAAATAAGAGAATTTGATCCATTGATTCATAAAAGAGCGAGCACATTATCGTTAGAAAAAGAGGAATGGAATAATCCAGCATATAAAAATAAGGTAGATGAAGATTTTTTTTTAAAAAAAGAAAAAGCTGAGAGAAAAATGTTTGATCGCTGCACCGTGACTGTTGCTCTCAGAGACAAAAACGTAAACAGAACATGGGCATGGTATTGGATTCATCCAATTGCCTCAGAAAGATGAGGAGAAGAAAAGAGGGGAAAAGTGAGATGGAGGTGTTTTTGGTGTCTCGATTGCAGCCATTGGCTATTGCTGCGCCGTGGATGTTGCTTTCAGAAAGAGAGAGGCGAGCATGGGCATGACGTTGAGCTCATTAATTTCTTCCTCTAGAAATCAAGATATCAAGTTGATCAGGAAGACAATGTTTCATCAGAAATAAAAAAATTCGGTGAGGGAGACAAAGAAACTTCCGCAAATTCCTGACCATGGATAAAGGTGACAGGAGAGTAAAGTGGTGTGACTTGCCTTGAAAAGAAAATTATGAGCTGAGACTTCCGTCGAATAGGTCGTCTGCGTAATGAGCTCGAGTTCTTTAGAGTCTACTTCAATTGCACACCGAAGTTGACGTACTTTCTCTCTCTCTCTCTCCCTCGCTCTGTTGGTGGAGTCGTCAACAGTACCGAACGCCATGAAAGGGAGGTGCTTCGAGATGGCAAGTCACTCTGTCTCCAATAATTGTGAGGTAGCTCTTCATTTCCGGCGTGCACTCCTTATATGGCAATAGACTTTAAATTTTACATCCTTTCCAATTCAACAAGTTCCCATTAATTTTACTTTAAATGAATTCAGGGGACGGCATTTGATGATGTACGTAAAATTCACAGGGAAAATTATATTTTTGATTCCTATAATTTTTTTTATTTTTTATTTTTTATTTTTATATTTTTATAATTTTAGTTTTAATCTCCACACTTTACTTCCGTTTAGGATTTGATCTCTACCGTTAAATAAGATTTAAACGGTGCTGACGTGGATAACATGTGATGACTGGACAATGCTGATGTGAAGCATGCATGGACCAACTTTGTAAATTATAGAAACTAAAATCAAAATTTTATAAATTATGATGACTAAAATCAAAATTTAAATAATTATTTTTTCTAATAAATATAAAAAATTATATGATATTACCTAGCCCGGCTCAGCCTGGTCCGAAAAAATTCGTGCTTGATCTGGCCCGAAAAAATTCGTACTTGACCCGGCCCGGCTCAAAAAATTCGTGCCCGATCCGGCTCGAAAAAGTTTGTGCCCGATCCAGCCCGAAAAAATACGCGCCCGACCTGGCCCGAAAAATTCGTGCCCGACCCGGCCCGAAAAAATACGTGCCCGACCCGA
The DNA here is from genome assembly GCA_034359265.1 of Canna indica. NCBI lineage: Eukaryota > Viridiplantae > Streptophyta > Magnoliopsida > Zingiberales > Cannaceae > Canna > Canna indica. Next base: position 68,011,529 of record CP136896.1, on the reverse strand, counting down.
CCTGAAAATATTCGTGCCCAACCCGGCTTGAAAAAAAAAATTTGGGTCGGGTCGAGCACGTATTTTTTCGGGACGGGTCGGGCACGAATTTTTTCGTGCCGGGCCGAGTCGTGCACGAATTTTTTTAGGCCATGTCAGGTACGAATTTTTTCGGACCGGGTCGGGTACGAATTTTTTCGGGCCGTGTCGGGCACGAATTTTTTCGGGCCAGGCTGAGCCAGGCCAGGTAATATCATATAATTTTTTATATTTATTAGGAAAAAATATTGCTTAAATTTTGGTTTTAGTCTCTATAGTTTATAAAATTTTGATTTTAGTCCTCGTAGTTTATAAAATTTTAATTTTAATCCATATAGTTTACAAAGTTGGTCCATGCAGGCTTCACGTCAGCATTGTCCAGTCAGGACATGTAATCCACGTCAGCACCGTTTAAACATTATTTAAAGGCAGAGACCAAATCCTAAACGAAAATAAAGTGTGGGGACTAAAATCAAAATTTTAAACTATAATGACCAAAACCAAAATTGGAAGAAACTATGGAGACCAAAAGTATAGTTTTCCCAAACTTATATGTTCTCCAATAGCTCTCAATTTTTATAGTAAATTTGAGATATGTTTAACGTAAACTTAAGGGTTAATTAATGTATCTAGCCCAAATTATAATTTTTTTACAAATTTAGTCTGATCTTTAATTTGTATCAATTATATTCTGAATTATCAAATTGATATCAATTCTAGTCCGACGTCAAATGTCCGTCAATGCAACCGTAAAGTGTTGACGTGACATCTGACTCAATAAATTAAAAAAAAAATTATCACTTGTGCCACGTCAGAATATAATAAAATATATTATAATATTATATAAATAAAAAAAATTAATGTATCTATCCTAAATTTTTGACCATTGTAATAAATCTATCACAACCTTTAATGTTTCTCCATAATCTATCACAAACTTTGAGATTGACATCAATTGTCTTATTTAAAACTGAACTGAAATTTAGATTACATTACAATTATAATCAATCCAAAAATTTAAATTATATTTCTCCCCATCTTTTTATTAAATTCAACTATTACATTAAAAAAAATTAAATTTGAAATAAAACTCGGGTCTTTTTCGTATATTCTTATTATTTATTAAATATTTAAATAATAATATTAATAATAATTTAAATATTTAAATAAAACTTGAAATAACTTTATATATATAGTATTATTATTTACCAAAAATTTATTTTTTTATTTTTTTTATTTAATTCGACTATTACATTTTATATAAAAAAAAAAACTTTCAATCAAATCAAGACTCTTTTGCTTATATTATTATTTATTTAATATTTAACATTATGATTATATTTTATTTAGTGTCTAACAAAATTTGGCATTTTAATTTGATTTTTTTAGTTTTGTATTAAATTTTTTTATTCGATTCGATTATAGTATTTTAGAAAAAAATTTAAAATTTTGAACCAAATCAATATATTTTACTAATAATATTATTATATATTATACATTTAATATTATTTATATTGTATTTAATTTATTTTAGTATTTAATTTTCTTCATAATTTTTTTATTTTACTACGAATTTTTATTTTTTTAAAATACAAAATCTGAAATAAAATTTATATATAATGACTATAAATTAATTTTGGTGAAATTAGACTAGGGGTGTAAGTGAGCTGAGCAGCTCATGAGCTACTCGAGATCGACTCGATGAAAACTCGAGCTCGAGCTAAGTAATACTCAACTCGAGCGGCTCGCGAGCCTAATCGAGCTTCATATATTTATATATAATTATATAAATATTAATATTTCATATGAGATTGAGCATAAACCCGAGTCGAGCCAAGCTTAATCGAGTTTGAATGAGCTCGGTCACGCTTGAGAAAAATAAACAAGCCTAAATGAGCTTAAACGAGTCGAGCTCGAGTTACTCGAGCAGAGCTCAAGCCGATCTCGAGCCTGAATATTGAAGCTCGAGCTCGACATTTCTTAAACGAGCAGAGCTTGAGCACAAGCAAGCTCGGCTCGGCTCGATTACCCCCCCTAAATTAGACATGAGATTCTTCGATGTGTTAAAATATTTTTTGTGTAATTTTTTTAAATAAATTTTATTTGATGAAATCAGATACGAAATTATCGGATAAAGTGAAAGTTTTGATGTATTTTAAAAAAATATTTACCTTCAAGGATTATAATTATTGTCAATCCTAAAGTTTAGGATAAATAAGTGAGAAAGATTAAATATTGGGATAGATTTGTTACAAAGATCAAAGTTTGGGATAAATACATTAATTTTTTATTTATATAATATTATAATATTTTTTAATTTGCTGAGTCAGATACCACGTCAGCACCTAACAGCTGCATTGACGGACATCTGACTTCAGGTTGAAATTGATATCAATTTGATAGTTAATGAAATAATTAATATAAATTAAAGATCGTGCTAGATTAGTAAAAAATATATCATAATTTGAATTAGATACGTTAATTAATTCTAAAATTAATAACATGATATATATAATTAAATGAACTTATTAGATCTCAAAATGATTCTTTTAGTAAAAAAGGAAACACAGCACACAAAAAAAAAAAAAAAAAAAAAAAAAAAAAAAGAAAAGAAGAAGAAGAAGGAAACACAACTTTATATTTAATTTCAAAATCCATTATTGTAATTATCTACGCGACGGATTATACTTTCCATGTTGAATTCACGCATTGCCTAATGCGTGCATGCTTGCAGTTCTTTGAAAAAAAATTCTTGTAATAAATATATTATGTGCATGGATTAATTTTTATTTTAATATATTATTAGAATTAGAAATAATGTAATTAAGAGATTATATATCTTTTATATGCAACGCAAATAGAAAATTACAACACCATTTTTCTACGAAGGATTAAATTGTTGCATTAGACCATTTCTGAGTTTGAAACCGGCAGACTCTTGCCCTAGGCCAAGGCAGCAACTGAATGGAATTAGAATCTCAAATAATAATTTTTCAATTATTTTTAATTTGATATGACATAATAATTTTATTTAAAAAATATTTTTAAATATTATATTATAATAAGGAAGGGAGAATGTTGCATGAATCAAATATTTTTATTTCATTAGGAAAAAATTCTCTCTCTATCTCAAGAGTGTCAATTGTCATTTAATATTCCGTTAAATATGAATAAATTTGATAAATACTTATAATTTTGGACTAGAGTATTAGAACGGAAAAATTCATTAGATAATAACCATCGATGAATAAAAAATTCAAAGTGGTAGAAAATTTTTATAAGAGATTTTATATCATTATAATAACGTTAGTACGTTAATATATATGCCTAATACTATTATCGACCACTAATATTATATATTATTTCCTTAGGAGTTAAGATATGGTTGCATGCATTAATCAGCCGGTTCGGTTCAATTTCCATAATCACTGCACGCAACAGCCGATCAGGCCAACATACCATTGACTCTTATGAATCGAATGCAACTCGTCAACCTAAGGTAGTAATATATTAACCAGTGGTCTGAAGCAGGTCCCTCCTCTGCAATCCACATATCCTCTAACATGAAGATCCAACGGTTTGGCAATTGGCACAAATGTATATATAACACATTTATGGTTCATTTGACACAAATTTAATAATATATTTTGTATTTAATTTAATGATCTGTCTTCTCTCAGCTTTGCTGCAGCAGCATTCCATCTTCATGCCTCTCGCTGTACGACCTCTGTTCCCCCCACAAGGATCCTCTCTCATGATTCATGCACCATGTGGCATGTGGAGCGCCAACTGCACCTCTTTTATTACATTACATGCATGCGATATTAGGGCTGCTGCTTCATGGCAACGCCACCAGCTTTTTTTCTCCAGTATTTTGACGGTGATACAGTAAAGAAGAATAAATAATTCTCAGATCCCTTCTTCTCATATGTTGTCCTATATATAATATGCTCAGATAATTATGTTTTAAAAAAGGTTTTAGAAATAAAAGTACTTGTTGGATAATTGAGTCGTATATGTACAATAAGATACCTAGAGAGAAAAAGAGTAAAAATTAAAAGAAAAGGAAAAAGACAACATTTTTTTGTTACTAAAAAAAGCAAAGGTGATGTACTTCATCTCCTGGCTTTGACCACAGCAGGAGAGTAAAAGCTAGCCATGAGCAGCAGCGATGGTATTAGTATCTACTTCTCGAACTGGCCGAGCCTGTTGTCACTGAGCCTTGTAGTGTATGCAGCCTTCTTGTACTCTCCCCATGTGAACTCCTTGTACTTGCTCTGCTCCCCCTCTCCCATCACCTCTGCCAATGGTGCAATCTTCTCCGCGGCCGCTGCCCCCAAGAAGTAGATCATCGACACCCTCGACTTTATACCGTTGGCCAACACCCTGTGCTTCACACTCCTAAACCTCCCATTCGTCAGCACCTGATTAATTAAACAAACGCTAATTAGTTCAACTATATTAACTCATTTGAATTATCATTATTAGTAGTAGTAGTAGTAGTAGTACCTGTAGAGAGTCGCCGACGTTGATATAGAAGGAAGCTTGGTCCGAAGGAACTGAAACCCAGCTGCCATCCTTGAGTGCTATCTGCAGCCCTGTGCTGTTATTTGACCTCAGAATCGATATGATTTGTGGGTCTGTGTGCTCCCCAAACCCAGTCAAGCTGCAATTGAGCCTCTCCAGCAGAGGAAATTTAGGGTAATGATTCAGCCTAAAGATCCCATCGCTTTGTTCATCCATCACAAGCTTGCTGAACGCGTCTCTCGCTTCGATCTTTAGCCCTTCGGCCATCAATTCTAACACTTGCACGGCCAACTTCTTCAGCGCTCGCAAGTAGTCGCTCAAAGCAGAGCTGCACAAAACAGAGTGTCATATTAGTTAAGTTCGATTTCATTCTGCGCAGAGAGCGCGCAGTAATTTGTTTGCTCTGTTTTCTCACCGGAGCGAGCTGGCCGAGGGTTCTTCGAGGAAGGCCATTGACGTATGAGATAAAGGGTCGGAGGTGACGGCGAAGAGGAGGTACTCCACCCAGCCGATGTCGCCATTAGGCCCGATTCTCTTACTCCCGTATCCGAACGGGTTTGCAGGGCCCGACTTCTCCTTGTCGGCCTGGGGCATGGCGAAGAACTTGACGGCCTCGGCCTCCAGCCTCCTCATGAGCTCCATGGGGACGCCGTGGTCGACGACCTTGAAGAAGCCGAAGTCTTCGCAGGCCTTCACGACGGCCTCCGCTGCGCCGGGCGCCGACAGGTCGATGGCCGGGATGCCGCCGAAGTAGGCGCCGTGTTTGGGAGATCGGACGAGGGGTATTTGCTCGAGCGTTGGGTTCGTTAACACCACCATGGCTGGAACTCGAGAAAAAGAGTAGGAGGAGGAGGAGGAGGAGGAAGAAGAAGGTGTTTGAGTTGGAGAAGCTGAGGGAAGGTTTGCATGAAGAGTGCAAGCCCGAGGCCTTAAATAGGCAAAATATGCATACGCTTCTTCGAAGAAGAATGGAATCTTGATGAGGTGGTAAAGTTCACGAATAATTAGTTAGGTCATTTATTTTTGCTTTTGGTGTTTCATGAATTCAAGCGATTCAATGAACTAGAATGATAAAAGAAGAAGAAGAAGAGGGAAAATGTGTTGTATTAATTAATTTGATCCAATTTTAGGTGGTAATTGAGCACCGTCGTCGACATGTACGTGCGACTGGGTTCAGTGGATTGGGCTCGTGCGCGCACATCTGGAATCGGCCACACTGGACTCACGTCAAAATTATGTCGATTTGACTTGTTGGAAATCTGCTCCCTGTTCTAGAAAGGCCACATTAGTTTAATGAAATCAGTAGGCGCTGAATCCAATTAATGCCCGCAAAATACTAGGCGACGATCAAAAGCGTTTTGTTACACTTACCAACTATTCACGTGAGCACATTCCAAAATCTTTCCATGTTGGACAACCAACTCTCGACCAGAAAAAAAGAATAGCCGATTAGATTCACGTTGACTCGTGTTAAACCTAAACACTTTATGCATTGGAAAGTTTTTTTTATTGTGTTCGATGATATTTAAATACTTGATATATAATATATTATATATACACGTTTTGGAATAGAAGAGGTTGGATCGTCGACAGAGGGAACAATAAAAAGGTTGCGAAAAATGAGAGAAAATTGTAGAGCCGTTCTTTTCCTTGAAATAGGAAGGTAGGTCCTTGTCGATGATCGTGTCACAAGGGGAGCTGTTCAAATTAAAAACCATAGTAGAATTAAAAGTCAATGTAGAGCGAGGCCCCTCATAATAAATCGCTGTCCCTATCTAGTTGGTGATGGGCTACATTATTTGTGCGAATCTCAAGGCAGTCGATAGATATAATCTCCTCGTCGACGAAGAGTTATATGCACAAAGTAAAAAAGAGGACCACTTAAATTAATGACTCCTTATCGTGCATGGGAATGGCTTCCACTCTTGGACTTCTCCTGCGGCTTTCTTTTACTGCGTCTGGTTAGGTAGTTTGCGTGTTCGTGTGGAGGACTCGGGGTGAGCGGGTCCGGATTATGGTGTCCGGATCCTTTTAGGTATAGAATCCATTTTTAGATTTTAGATCCGGGCTTTATCCCGTTGAAATTTGAAATCATATCGATAACGAGTATTATATCATAATTTTATAGATAAATATAAGTAGAAATCTAAATATGAAGTTGTATGTTCATAAAGTATGAATTACGAATAAAATCATATATTCGTACAAAATAAATGACATCTCATTGATTAGAGCAGAAGTTTCATCTCATCCACTAAAACAAAGAGTATTATTACTATTACATATCAAGTTTCAATTAAAACTGGTACACATGTAAATCAAATTAAATAATTAGGATTGACTACAACAATTATGTATTTTTTTTTTATTTCGACGAAGTTTCTACATATTTATATTTGGAAAAAGGAATTACTCGTACACATATACGTTGCTTGAGTTCATATAAAAGAATGAACTTTCAGATATATATAATTAAATAGAGTAGCAAACCTGAATATAATTAAATAAGTTGAGCTCAATTTGGCAAGGACATTAAAATCACACAAAAACTCAATCAATCAATCACTACAATATAATTGACCTATAAAAATATAAAATTAGAGATAAAATATATTTTTATTTCTAAATCTTCACATTTAGATATTAATAGACATAAAATTTACTCTTAATTAATCTCTAAAGATCTATAAAAATAACAACAACATAGTCACTTAATTGATTTGATTCTAAGTTATAAAAACATGAGTCACTTAATTGATCTGACTCTAAAATTATTTTTAAAAATTAATTAAGGACAAATTTTGTGTTTATTAGTATCTAAATATGAAGATTTAAAAATAAAAATTTAATTTATCTCTAATTATGTACCTCATATTATAGTAAATATATGAGAAAAAAACTATGGATCAATAAAACAATCCCAAGTATTGCTTTTAATTTAAATAATCAGACAATGTAGAATATGGTGTGATGAGGCGCATGCAATTAATTAGGATATTAAAATATATTATTCTAGATGAGGATTTATTGCTATCGTGCACCCCCTAGCTAGGTTTCTAATTAGGAGATTAAAAGTCAACAGCCGAACTGGGTGTGAACGCCTCGTGGTCAAAAGGGGGTGTTTATGTTTGTCTTTGTTTGACTAACTACGGCGAGAGAATCTCCACATGTGTGCTTCACTTGTTAATTTGGTCGGCATAAATGCCCATATATCTTTGACCAAATGCATGCTCTGTCGCGTCACGTGCGTTCGTTCACACGACTTGCTAATGTTCACGTGCTGGAGATGATTTTGTATACAAGTTCTTAATTAAAAGAGAGAACCAATAATTTGTTTGCCTCACGAGTCACGGACTCACGGCCAAGATAGATTGTCTTAATTCTTCAAAAGAAGAAGCCTCAATTAATTCCGACTCGACCCATGGCTAGGACGACTGATCTAATCAAGGGTGCCATCCAGATTCTTCATTTGCTCAGGTACGTGGTTGATCCTTCGACTTCCAAACGTATACCGGCCACTTTCATCGATTCCTAAGCCCTTGTCCTAATGTCCTAGACGAGGATCATCAGAAACGCCCCCCGTGAATGCCTCTGATGTCTTGAGGAAACTCAAACTAATTAAACGCCTCTGGTAGGGTAAAATTCTATCAACTGATCAAGGCTTGGAGTCAACTTTGGACTTCAAGCTAAGTGTGAATTTCTTAGTAAGCCGCCTTCAATTATCCTTATTAATCGATGGGTGAAAAACCTTTGGTCAAATCAATATTGCTGTGTTGGATTTAAACGAAGGTTTTATATGTTATGCTTTAATTTTAATGGTATATTTGGTTCATTGAATAAGATACGATTGAATTGAATATGAATTTTTTAAATTCGATGTATATCGAATATCATATTAATTTTATATTATTTTAATCCTATTCTTTTTTAATCAATGCACTAAACAAATAATAAATTCATATTCATATATTATCTTATCTTCCTTAATCCTACGAAGCAAATAAACACTAAATATATTAAAATTAAGTTGTACATATACTAATGGCTCTGGGTCGTTTCATTAATTTTACAATAATAGTCTTTTCAATTATTTACACATTTTAAATTTCTACAACCCGTGGGCTTTAATCCAAGCTTTAACGCTTGAGTTGTGGACCAATAACTCTTTAATGATTTCTAACACTATTGGTAAACTATTTTTTTTGTAAGAATCTTGTACTTATCAAAAGGTCTAAAAAATATAAATATGTTAAGAAAAAAAAGGAGAAGAAAAAAATTAAAAGAAAACATATATCAATAATAATCACAAATTTGATGGGGAGTTAAACAAACAAGCTCCCTCGAGAGCGACCTCTTGATGAGGCATAGAATCTTCGCCAAAACATCGATGATTACGTTCCTGCCAAATCTTCGAAGTCCAAATCATCAAGATATGAAACTTTCGACGTTTCATGTTGATACCTCCTGAGTTTGTGCAAAACCAAGAACAAAAATTGAGCGAGAAGAATGGTAGATTGCAAGCATCAAGCAGGAGTCTCCGCCCTTATATGGTATAGAACAACAATGGAAAATGTGATCATGAGATTCATCAATCGTTGCACATATATAGTACACACAAAGAGTTTAGGTGGATTCCATGTGCAATAAGTCAGTCTTTTGTTGACAATTTGTTGTGTTGCACAATCCAATTTAGAATTGAAATCGATCAATTCGGGGCAAATGCGATGCTACAAGAACTCAACAGTTGGGACCCTGATACCTCGATAGTTCATCATATTATACAGAGACTTAGTACTAAATTGGTCTTGCATAGTCTATTTCCAAGTGATTTGGTTCTCACCTGAGCCATCAAGAGACGGCCCAATAGTTGCTGATAGACAAACCAACTTTGAGAGAGAAATATAATTATCAAACATGATGTTCTAACCAAGGACCATGTCTTGGTCTGAGAATAATTTAGAATCAACAATTAGGGCATCTAGTGCATGCAGTTGCTAGTGAAAAGAGATTTGGAAACATGTCGCACAATCGTTGCCCTCTTATCTAGGGATCAAGCCATAGGCACGTGTGTCTATCGTCGCCCACCTGAAAGCATAGGGATATACTAAAGATATCGCGTAATTTTATAATAGACCTCCATATCGTAGAGAGATTGGTTCCTTGTGTAGGTGCCAATTTTCCAATAGTCGGATAGAGTGCTCATATAATTGCAACCCGGGTCAAGAGTTTCCAGAGCTAAGAATCAAGCCTAGCTGCACTATGAGATGATATATTAAGGATGTCGAGCCCTCCTTCAACTTTGCTGTCTGTTAAGGTTTCACAATTTACATGACATCTACCATTTAGATTGACTGCTCTATTGCTGACCCAAAAGAAGGTCCTTCTTCTCTTGTCCAATTGTCTGATGACCCAGGTTAGAGCTTCAAAGATTGAAAGGACGTATGAAGCTTGGCTCGTTAGTACACTGTTGATGAGGGTTCTCCTGCCCGCTCTGGATAAAATAGACCATTTCCAAGATGTCAATATTATGTCCATTTTAGTAACACGTTCACGTTTGCCTTGAAATTGATTTTTGTTTGTGTTGTTAGAATTAACCTATGGTCTCCCTTGGCTCCAGCTGATGTTGTTTTCGATTTTTGTTTGTGTTCGTGCCTTTTAAAACTTTTTATGTATGACCCTAGCATTGTTCATTTGGACTTCTCGAGGACCACATACACATGATGTAATTGTTATAAAATCAGACTTGGACCTAACTCCACCCCAAAAGCTAGCTCAAAGGGGGAGGATTGCCCAATCTATTTAAAGGTCATCTAGACCACAACCTCAAGCAATGTGGGACTTTAACACACTCCCCTCACGCCCAGGATCCACACCTGGAGCGTGAAGTTCTGCAGGTGGCCCACAATCAACAATAGGTCTGGCTCTGATACCATGTTATAAAATCAGCCTTGAACCTAACTCCACCCCAAAAGCTAGCTCAAAGGGGGAGGATTGCTCAATCTATTTAAAGATCATCTAGACCACAATCTCAAGCAATGTGGGACTTTAACACGCACCCCTCACGCCCAGGATCCACATCTGGAGCGTGAAGTTCTGCAGGTGATCCACAATCAACAATAGGTCTGGCTCTGATACCATGTTAGAAAATCAGACTCGGACCTAACTCCACCCCAAAAGCTAGCTCAAAGGGGGAGGATTGCTCAATCTATTTAAAGGCCATCTAGACCACAACCTCAAGCAATGTGAGACTTTAACAGTAATAACCACTGTGAGTGTGAGACTAGAGAATTCTCATTCGCCTTTATTTGGCAGAAATAGAAATTTACTTAAGGGGAGCTAATATAGAATATATATAAAAAATCTAACAAATATTATTTTAATTGTCTAAATTCAAAATTTTAATTAAAATCATAACTTATAATTAGTATAAATTTCGTCACATATTTTTATATTCTAAAAATACTATAAAAGTTTTTTAAAAAATAATAATTAAAGCATCTATCATCTTACAAGAGAATTCTTTCATCTCAATTGCCTAAAGTTGGTTCTACCGCGAAGCGGTGTTGCCTTGACCACCTCAAAGGCTAATTTTGTGAGGTATACCATATGAAGAAAACTAAGAAATTAGTAAGAGATTAACAAAATTACAAATACATGCATGCTAAAATATAATTATTCTTTGGTGCAGTTATAGTACTTGATAGTACACCATGAGAAAAAAACTAACTTGAATTCATAATTAAGTAGCTTAATTATCTCCTTGAATGGTAAAAAAAGGTTAACTAACTAACTTGAAGAAAAGCTAGGAATTATTTCCAAGCCAGGACTCTTTCCATGGCAAAGGTTAAATGGCTCGAGGCATCCATGCTCGGATCACTGGATCCATCCACCAGCACAACATTCGGAACAACGCTAGCCCCACGATTATCCATCATTGGCCGGCGCTGAGAATGACGACGGCACACCTGAACACAAGGACCGCAGGTCGATTCCTGCAAACCCTCCATATCTACAGCCGGCTCCGAAGCAGACAAAGGATCATTATGTAAACCATTCGACGAAGCAGTATTCGGAACATAAACTTTCGAGCCGGAAGGCTTCCGAGAAGCATCAAAATTCTTACAATTCGAATCCAAATGTCCAATTAAGCCACAACCAAAACAAATCTCTGATAAATTCTCGTAAGAAACAAGCTGGAAAACTTCGATACCACCAAGATCAACGAAAACCCCATGACGAATAGGAACCGAAAGATCGATCTCAATGAAAACTCTAACATACTTACCACGTTCAAAGAAAAAGGATATGTGATCAAGTCGAAGAACACAACCAAGAGAAGCCGCAATAAAGGAAATCGATTGCTCGTTCCAAAGTTCCAAAGGAAGCCCATAAATACGAACCCAAACCACAGTAGAAGAAATCTTCTCCTGCTAGGGCCGGAACAAGGGCTTCCAAGGAATTAATTGGAGGAGATTGCCATGGAAGGACCAAGGGCCACTTCTTAAAATATCAGTAGCGAGAGACAATGAATTGAAGCGAAAAATAAAGAAGTCGTCGTCAAGATCAAAAGTCGATTTGAGACCCAAAGAACTCCACACATTTTCCTCCCAAGAATGAACAAAATTAACCGGCGGAACCCAACCAAGAAATTTCCCAATGAGACTAGAGTGCCAAGGCTCACTCCACTCATCTAATTGGGATATTTGAAAGGAAACCCTACCAGTAGAGTTAGAACTAATGCGTTGAAAAAAAAGGAAGATTTAGAGGAATGACAGTTCATACCTCGCAAAATATGAGACAATGAAAGATTGACAGAAGAAAGATTCGAGATCTTAGGCGAAGAAGCTACTTGAGGAACATCGACCGACACCGGCAATTTAGGGCGAAATCTGGAAGGCGGAAAGACATTAGCCCTTGGCGAAGATCTTGCAGTCCTCGTCGACTAAAGCAGAGGCAGCGAAGATGTCTCGGAGGATGGTTGCCGAGGGCCCGAGGAGGATCCGACGGGTCGGCGGGGGACAATCATTCGAAAAGGGCGAGAGGTTCGCCCTAGCGAGAGAAGAGCGTACACTAACCATGACCTCTCTCGGTTATGTACTCGGCTAGTAATAATTTTGAAATCTCAACCTTTGCATATGCTCATGCCTCTTATCCTTTTTGATTGAGGATGAATTGTACCTTGAATGTCTCTATATGCTCTTCAATGTGAAGTTTCATTAAAATGATGGATTAATCCAACACTACTAGAATATACCACATCAGCCACGAGGATCACCGACGGCCGCCAAGGCCGTCAGAATCATTCACGGCTTTTAAGTCAGCTGCAACGGTCATGGCTGATGTAACCAAATCAGTCGCAGCTCGCATACGGCCAAACAGAGCCGTCACTCATAGTTCATGGCGCACACTGGGCGCGAAAAAAAAGAAGTTATTAGCCACGGCGTAGTAGGGGCGCAGAAGTCGTTGGTGATGTTAATAACAAAATCAGCCGCGGCTCGCATACGCCCAAATGTAGCCGTCACTCATAGTTGATGGTGCGCACGACGCGCGAAATAAAATAAGTTATTGTCAGTGATATGAATTACTCATTAGCCACGGCTGGAGGCGGCCGTCGCTTATTAATTAATATCACGAACACAGCGCGAATATTAAAACACTCTTAACCGACGGCTCATGCAGCCGTCGGTGATAATAAAACTATATATCCATGGTGTGCTGACGGCTTGCGAGCCGTCGGTGAAAATTCTTTTTATTTGCGTTCGCGCCCGACCATTCCTCTTTCTTCTTCGCTCATCGTTGTCGCCTGTTGCCACCGCTGTCAGTCACCGTCGATGACCGTCTCCATTCTGGTATGCATCTCTGATCCTCCTCCTCGATCTCAGCTCGCATGTTTCATTCTGTGCCCTCTCCACGCCGGCGTCGACCCGGTCGGCCCTCTCCGCGTCGGCATGGACCCGACTGGCGCCATGATGGGGCCGATTACCATCGGCCCCAATGGATTGAAACAATAGCCGACAGTGATGCGGGCTACTGCTTGATTAAGGATTAGGGTTAATTATCCTAATCAATAACTTGATTAGGGTTTAATTAACCCATAATCAAATTAGGATTAAGGTAATCACAGTTTGATTAGGGTTTAATTAAATCATATATTTTTTTAAAAAAATTATTGTTAATTATTAGAAATTAATTATTAATTAGGTAATTAGTTTGTTTAATATTAATTGATGGTTAATGTTTAGTAGGGTTTAATTATTTTTAGGTTAATTAAATAAATTAGTTCAATGGAATTAGTTTAATAATAATTAATTAGTATTAATGGAATCGTCCACTGAGGACTCGCGGTCAAATCGTCTATGGTGGACTCGAGCCAGAATCGTCCATAATGGATAGACTCGTGCCAGAATCGTCCATAATTCATGGACTTGTGCTGGAATCTTCCACTTTGGACTTGCGCAGAATCGTCTACTATGGACTCGCACCGGCATCCATAAATTTAGAAAAAAATCAAGATGAGTTGATACATTTCATGTACGCATCGACGAGTCAAGTTTTAATTTTGCAAAACCTTAGATCCGTTCAGGGTTTGTATGTTCGTGTAAACGAAGTTAATGATCTTTTATACGACGTACAACCCTTGAATTGTCCCTAATTGGATAATTTGGGAACATAATTATTTATATTGCACTTAGTTTTTTTTAGTCATTATTCATTTTTAAATTTTGGCGTGTATCTCCCTTGTTCTCCGATACACGCCCAGATGATATGCGTATTCGGAGAACTAAAGGGAGATGCTGTCGAAATATGTGTTAAATAAACAATAAATGAAAGATGTATATCAACGGATCAAAGAACTCAGATTACCCAATGGATGTGCCTCAAACTTATCTCGATGTGTAAACGTCGATGAATGCAAAATATCGGGGATGAAGAGCCACGATTGTCATGTATTCATGCAGAGATTGCTTTCGATCATGTTTCGAGATCATCTACATGATAAGATTTGGGGCCGTTGACAGAATTAAGTATGTTTTTTCAGAAACATTTGTGCAAATGTATTTCGAGTCGAAGATATGTCAGCACTTGAAAATAATATTGTTAAAATCATATGCAAGATGGAGTAGTTTTTCCCTCATACATTTTTTGACTCGATGGAGCATTTACCGATACACTTGGCATACGAGGCACGAGTTGGTGGTCTCGTTTAATACCGGTGGATGTACTTATTTGAAAGATACATGAATCGTCTGAAGAAAAAAAGTAAAGAACACCGCCGCAGTTGAAGGTTCCATATTAGAAGCATATATAATTCAAGAAATTTCAACATTCTGCTCATTTTATTTTGAATCAACAATCAAGACAAGACTTAATCGTCTTCCATGGAAGGACGACGGGGGAGCTCGACCATCAGATAGTTGTTTAAATATCTTTGGTTACCCCGATCGTGCTTAGGGTTCTCGTCCGTCTCGATTCTTAAACGATGAAGAGTACCATTTGACCTACTTGTATCTTTTACTACATTGTCCAGAGATTGAGAAGTTCATTGAAATATTTGACATTGAGATGGTGACAAAATACTCAATTTACAGCGATGATGAGTTAGAAAGATTACGGAATCATGAATTTTCTAATTGGTTTCAAGCTTACAGCACAAAACATATATGTGAAATAGATAACCAAATCTTTGAGTTTGCTAGCGGACCGGCACGACTTGTATAGTATTATAATTGTTATTTTGTTAATGGATATAAATTTCACACACTTGAATATTTATTTACAAAAAAGACTATGAATGTCGGGGTCTGCGTCAAAGGGATAACGTATGTTGAATGTGATGTTGACTTTCATAGACTATTGGAAGAAGTCATAGAATTATAATTTTTCGAATGTAAATCAGTTGCCCTTTTTAAATGTCATTGGTTCGATACAAGCGATAGGGGCATAAGAGTTTTGTTGGCCTAAGGTTTTCAACCTTGGTCTTAATCTCGGTTTTGATGATAACAAACATGGAACTAATATTTCATTGAGAAATCTTTTAGGTTTCATATCGGTTAGTGTTCGATGTCCTCGATCGGACAAATCAGAAGAAATCAAAAAATCGAAAGGATATTGATCGTCGTGCTCTGGTTCATCGCGGAAATTTCTCGAAGATTGACGTGTGCACCAAAGACGTCTTGGACATGTCTAAAGAACACATGGAAAACTCTTCAAGATGACGCACGTTGAAGGCCGGAACCCGAAAATGAAGCGCGCAAGAAAAAATGGCTGATAAATCAATATCAGCCTATGTTCGATCAACCGGTCGATCGACCGAAGAATGCCGCAAATCGACAGTAGCCTCTCGATCGACCGGTCGGTCGACCGAAGATGGCTAAAAATAGATAGTGGGCTACTTCGGTCGACCAGGCGGTTACCCGATCGAAGCCAAAAATGGACAGTAGCCTTATCGGTCGACCGGATTGCGGATCGCTGAAGCCGCAAGTTGCGTCGATCGACCGATCGATCAACCAAATTTGCAGGAATGCAAGAATTGCGTCTGGCGGTCGACCCGTTGGTCGACTGCACAGAGACATTGGGGCAACGGTCGCTTGAGAGGTCGATCGGTCGGTCGACCGGCCAATCGATCGAGCGACTGTAATAGATAGTTTTCTACCCGTTGAGCTGACGTTTCTTTGAGAGGGTATAAATATACCTCATCTAACTCATTTAATCCATCTGCTCTCATTGTTACAGATTTAATTGAGCACTCAAAGAAGATTTTTAAGCATTCCAAAAGATTAATTGCTTGCGCTCGGTTCTTTTGTCGACAACTTCTTCAAGCGCACACTGTGCCTCAACTCGGGAATTGATTCGAGCTCTACGACTCGGCGAGTTGGAGGTTCCAAGGCTTGGAAAAGAGCATTTATTCTTGATTTTATTCTAAGCTCTTTTCATTATAATTTTAACTGTTATTTGAATGTGTTCTTTCTTGGAGTTGAGTTTGAGTAAGACCTAAGTTGTTAGGTCTTGTGTGGAAGTGGTTACCTTGTTGTGAAGGTGTAAAGCCATTTGTGTAAGCTTAGTTTTACTAGAATTAGTTGAGTTTTCCCATAGGGTTGAGGTGGAAGACTGCTCTCGGTAAGAAGGCGGAGACTTCCGGGTGTGGAAGTGTCTTATCGAGAGTGCGACTCTTCGAGTCAAAGTCCTCATTGTAAGGGAAATAAGAATTAATCTAGTAAACCTAATTTGGAAATCTTAAGCGGGGTGCTTAGGTAGTGGAGTAGGCATTGGGGCCGAACCACTATAAATTTGTGTGTTTGCATAGATACTCTATTTTGTGCTTAATTGTTTATCTTGCTTCTGCATCCAATCATAAAATTGCAATTTGCCTAAACGATTTGAGAAACGAGTAAAATCGGATTTAGACTAATTAATTAGATAACACATTATTCACCCCCCCTCTAGTGTTGCCATTTTCTACAACAAGTTCATCCAAAGTATAAACAGTTGGTCGAGGTCAATTACAAATTAAAATTGGCTTCAAATGAGCCATTTATATTGGCATCTCAAGCTAAACAAGTATATTATATGCAGTATCCGTCTCGAAAGAAAGATATGGCATATTGGCGTGTAGTCTGTAAGTCTAAAACCAGAGGAAAAATTGACCCGATAGTTGGAGAGAATGAGCCAGCAGATGACTTCTATCAAGAAGAAGATCCTTCTGAAGTGGAACGAGTTAGTCCAATACTCGAGGATGATGACACGGAGTTTGTTCAATTGGAAATAGAATACGTTGATGGCGACAATAATGAAGTTTAGGAAGGACATAATGATGATGAGGGAGACGAAGAAGAATTTTAAGATTCCGATACAGAAGAACAAGAAGAAGAGTATTACACGGATGACGATGACGATGACGAATAATTATAAATGTGAAGTATATATTCAATTATTAAATATATCTATTTATGTATTATATATAATCTAATTATATTAAAATTTTACAACTATGGTTCGAGATATCAGTTCCCGAGAAGGCATTCCTCGTAGGACCCCCCCGACGATTACCACCCGCCCCACCTATACCCACTGACCCTTTGCATTCCACCACCATCCCCCCACCTGATCTGTCCACCGTTCCCTCACCTGATCTGGCCACCATCCCCTCACCTCCGACTACCATCCCTCCGCCGCCCTCTGCAAATCCAGGACCGTCGTCTTCGAGACGTAGGCCACGAGGGCCTAACATAATTCTCCCTCTGCCACCCGAGGGAGAACTGCGCAGAGCAGTTAGTGTGCGCAGAAGACGGTAAGTATATGCATCAATTATTTCTTATAATTTATTTATTTCAAAATATCATATTATGAATTTATATTTTGTGCAGATTTGAGCAGGAGGACGTCCCTTGCACGATAGCATGAACGATCCAAAAGTTTATGCGCGGGGCGTGGCCTACATAGTCTCACGTGCCCCATGAGCATATGGATTTATTACTACTTTTGTTGAGGCTGCATGGGAGCATGTTGCCCGTGCTCGCTATAACGGGCTGCTTCAGCATGCCCGTCAAACCGTGATTAGACGGCTGGGGGCCACACAAATAGGACAGACTCGGGGACACGCCCTCGAGTGGATTCCTGGCCCTATGTGGGATCAGCTTGTTGAGCGGTGGGACACACCTGAGTGGCAGGAGGTCTCCCGGACTGCGTCGAGAAATCGCATGTCCGAGGGGGACGACACGGGCGCGCGCCACACTGGTGGCTCCATCTCTTTTGTGATTCATGAGCGTCGTTTGGTATGTATAATTTAATTATTTTTAATTAAATTATATATTGTGTATATTGATATTAGTGTATTTGTTATCTAATATAAGACGCGAGTAGCGGAGGACAACACTGTCCAACGCCCGTCGATGATGGAGGTGTTGAGCGCACCCACTGTCGTCGACGAGGAGCGGGGGACTACGTTGATAGCAGAGCCTCGTATATAATGGTAAGTATTTATATATGTCTATTTGATTTACACAATTTTTATTTATAGTTTATATATTTAAAATATAAACATGTGTAGGAAACTTACACGAGGATTGTAATCGAGCGTGGAGGCACACCGGAGGAGTTCGACGCAGGAGCTTGGGTGGAGGCCGCAGGTGGCTGGGAGCACGACCGTGTTAATGGCTTTGCAGACAATGGTCATGCACGCGCCATGCTCGGGCCACTTGGGGCACCGACCCCTCCGATTGTGGGTGAGCGTCCCTCGACATCCAGAGCGCAGGACCAGAGCTGGATAGCGGCCATGGAGTCGAAGCTCACCCAACAGAGACATGCGATGGAAAAGAAGAGGCTAGCGATGGAGGGGCAGAGACTGGAGATGCAGGAGCAGAGGCAGACGAATGACGAGTTGAGACAGACAATCCAGAACATACAGACACTCCTCACTCAAATTGCGTCTCACTCTGGCCTTCTACCGATGATGTCGCAGCCGTCGTCCTCCTCGACCCAGTCGACGCTCCCGACCAAGTCGTTGTCGCCTCCACCGCAGTCGTGAGATTTTGATTTATTGTATTTTGTTTATATTTTGATACTTGGTTGTATATATATAATATTTTGATAATTATTTGCCTCCGGTTTGAGGCTTACATTGATGATATTTATGTTAAACTTATATGTTTGATTTCAAATGCATGTGTATGATATTTTTTTATTGTAATATGTGATTGAAAATAAGTTGTAGTCTATATATCATTGTATACAAGAATTTATAATTTTTTTAGTTTTTTCAGTTACAGGATACACCTTTAGCCACAGCTTACCCATGGTTCACCGTCTCTAAACCGTGGCTGAAAGTTTATCCTAAATGGCTGATGGCCTGGGAAACACCAAATATTACGATTGCTAATAGTATCACCGACGGGACTGGGCCGTGGCTGCTGGGTTGGTATTAGTGACAGCGCCTAGAGCCATCACTGATGTTTTTTAATCAGCGACAACACATGTGGCTGTCACTGATGATTACGTGTGGCTCAGCCGTACCAACTTATCTGGGATGCCCACATCAGTGATGGCATTTTGCCACGCCCTTTGTCGTTCGTGATAATTATCACCGACGGTTCGTCCACAGATTCAGCCGTCGGTGATGACGACAATTCTAGTAGTGCAAGATTAAATGGATTGCCCAAGGTGATGCAAATATCATATTTTTTCATGGGTAGTCACGACCATTAGAAAGATTAACAAAACTATTTCTCTTGTTTTGTCTACAAGTTCTATTCTTATGCGCGATAAAGATTTCTTGATTGAATTTGTACATTATGTTGCATTTCAACGTCATTAGTTGACTTTTTATGTAATTCCCCAAGCATTTGTGAGGAACTTGTTGCCCCTCTCACTTTAGATAAAGTGTTTAATGTGATTAATGCTATACCCAATGACAAGAGCTTGTGAAGATGAATTCACTATAGAATTTTATAATTTTTATTGATCAATTATTTCATAGCATCTTATGAATTGTTTAAATTCTTCTTCTTTTTTTCGTTATACCTCTCTTCCTCTTATTGGAATAAATTATTTTGATGTCTTTTATAAGATTTCAAATCCTAAATCACTCATAGATTTTCGTCTTATTACTTTATACAACTTGTCTTACATGACGTTTGTCAAAATTCTTGCCAATCGATTGAAAATTTGCATGCCCCACCTGATTTCATACGAGCAATTTGCATCAGTTTAATATAAGAAAATTCATGAGAATATTTTCTCACTCATGAAACCACCCGCTCCTTATACAATACCAAAGGTACATATCTATATATTTTAGTCAAAATTACCTTGAAAAGGGATATGACATGTCTTGGATACAATTCTATTTGTAATGAGTGTATGTCAAGTTTTCTCTAAGTTCACCGAGTGGATCCATACTTGTAATATTTCCTCTACATTGGCATATCTTGTTAATGGTTGTTAATTTAGACATATCTTAAATCTTTACATGGTATTAAGTAGGTGGACCCACTTTCCCCTTCCTTCGCACCCTCATTAATAACCATTGTTGAAACTAAATTATTTACACTATCTAAAATTAAGAATCTTAAGGTCAGATACCTAATGTTTGTGACACTACTAGAAAAATGGGCATCAGCAACGGCTGATGCCGTTGCTGAAGAGCAGCAGCAACGGCCGCGCCGTTGCAATAGAGCCGTGACAGAAAGTCGCGTTGCTGATAACTTAGCAACGGATCAGCAACGGTCGTTCGGGCCGTCGCTAAAAATATTATCAGCAACGGTTTTGCCACAGGCCCAGAGCTGTTGCTGATAACATTAATAGCAACGGCCACTGAGTCCGTGGCAACGCCGTTAGTAAAAGCCCGTCGCTAAGCCGTTGCTGTAGGTCATCAGCAACGGCTTTCGATACACTTTTAGCAACGGCTTTCCCACGGACGGCCGTGGGAAAGCCGTTGCTGATGATGTGTGCCAGGAAACAGAAAAATTGAAAATTGAAAATTTCCATTGATACATTGATACATTATCTGATACATAACTCACACACCCATACCCTCATACACACATTCATTCACACATCACAAACACACCAAGATATACATCAAAACAATTATATTTATATTGATAATTATCCACGATAGTATAAAAACAATTCAAATGCAAAATTGAAGTATCAATATTCAAACAAAATAAGTTAAACAAGTTCAATATCTCAGTAACAAGTTCAATATCCAAACAAAAAATCTCACGATCACGATGGAGGATGGTCTGGATCATATGGCGGGGTCTGGAGTGCTTGAGTGTACACCGGCGTGGACTGACTCGAGGACGATGGATTAGATGATGCCGAAGAGATGCCTACTTCGGGATGACCTGACATGTTGTGTATCATAGATTGTATATCCGCCATCATCTGACTCTGGCGCTACATCATCTCAGTCTGACGCGCGACCGTGTCCTCTAGAGTTCTTATTCTGCTACTATGATCATAACTGGATCTAGAGGTGGACGGCCGCTCACCAGCGACCGGAGGGGTCGATGCCCCAAGTGGCCCTAGTACGGCTCGCGCATGACCACTATCTGCGAAGCCATATACGCGGCCATGGTCCCAGCCACCTGCGGCCTCAACCCACGATGCTGCGTCAAAGTCCTCGGGGGTACCCCCGCGCTGCACCACCGTCTGGCTGTAGGTCTCCTACTCGAGTTTGATTTTTTGTTTAATATTTATCATAAAACTTAAATTATAAATATATAATTAATAATTTAAACAAATATATAATTACCATAATGTATGCAGCGCGGTTGTGGATGTACTCCCCCGTCCCATGTGCTCGACGGTGAGTCCGCTCAAACAACGCCATCGGGGAGGGTCGCTAGACAGTCCCGTCATCCGACACCGTCGTCTACATTTACAAAACAAATACATTAATTAGTACACATAGTAACAAATA
This sequence comes from Canna indica, assembly GCA_034359265.1. Classification (NCBI taxonomy): domain Eukaryota; kingdom Viridiplantae; phylum Streptophyta; class Magnoliopsida; order Zingiberales; family Cannaceae; genus Canna; species Canna indica. The sequence continues at coordinate 67,989,559 of CP136896.1, read as the reverse complement.
AAATATATAATTAAAAGATATACTTATCATACGGTTCGCGTGCACTGCAAATGCAACAAAGCCGCCGGTGTGACGCGCTGCTCCCTCCGACATGCGATTTCTAGCCGCATTTCGAGAAACCTCCTGCCATCGACCCGTCGACCATATTCCCACGAGCTGGTCCCATATATCTGGTGTAATCCAATCGGGGCCGTATCCCCGAGTCTCCGCGATGTTAGTGGTCCCAGCCCGGGCCATCGCCTGGGACCGAGCCTGCCCCAGCTGCCCGTTGTACCTTGCCCGGGAAATAGCCTCCCAGGCAGAGTAAATGAAGGGCCTCTGGTCCTCGGCCCATGTATAGCGAGCCTGCAAAATAATAATATCAGTACCAATATTAATATATCATCATGCATATAAAAAAACATAATAATACGTGCCTCAAACTCGCGCCAGAATATGTCGACGTGCTCGCTAGGCACGTGAGACCACGTAGGCCATGCCCCGTGCATGTATCGTCGAATAGTAGAAGAAATGCTCCTCGGCACTTCTTCTTGCTCGAACCTGCACAACAAAAATAAATTTTAATATTATATTATGATATAATGAATTTGTAATGATTCATAATTCATGATATATTACCGCTCCCCAATCACGCTAATCAATCTACATGACTCTGTGGCTGGTGGAGGCTGCCACCTGTTCGGACCGCGTGGCCGCCTGCGTCTGGATGTACTAGCCTCGGCAGTATCATCCTCATGAGAATCAGCAACAGGAGGATCAGCAGCATGAGTAAGTGCTGGAGTCTCACCGATCAGAGACTCCGAAGCTCTCCTGCGTCGATAACCACGACCAGACATATTTGTCGAATAGACATATAATCAGATTATTGTATAAATAGTAGAGATATATTTAATAAAATATATACTTTACAATTATTCCTCATCATCTGAATAATAGTCTTCGAATTCTTCCTCTTCTTCCTCTTCTTCATCTTCTTCATCTTCTTCATCTTCTGCTTCCTCAATTTCATGATCGACATCATCAGCATATTCAACTTCTAATTGAATTGACGTTGTGTCTGCTTCCTCGAGTATTGGAATAATACGATCTACAGCAGAAGGATCATCTTCTTGATAGAAATCATGTGTCATATCAGGTATCAGCTCATTTTCTCCTACTATCGGATCAATTTTTCCTCTACCTTTTGTCTTACAGACTACACGCCAATCAGCTCTATCTTTATTTCGAGCCGGATACTTCGCGTAATATACTTGTTCGGCTTGTGATGCCAATATAAAAGGCTCATTTGCTGCCAATTTCGATTTGTAATTAACCTCAACAAGTTTGTATTTTGGATGAACTTTCATGCCCCTTTCTGTTGTATCGAACCAATGACATCTAAATAGGATAACTGATTTCAAGCCGAAGTAGTGCAACTCTATCACTTCTTCCACCAGTCCATAAAAATCCATATCACATTCAACATAGGTTGTCCCTTTCACGCAGACCCCGGCATTCATCGTCTTCTTTGTAAATGAATATTCAACCGTGTGAAATTTATACTCGTTAACAAAATATCCGATGTAGCACGACACAAGTCGCGACGATCCACTAACAAACTCAAATATTCTTTCATCTATTTCAGCTCTGTGATATTTGCTGTAAGTCTGAATCCAAGTAGGGAAATCACGATTCCGTAATCTCTCCAATTCTTGATCGTTGTGAATAGAGTATTTTTGCACCATCTCAATGTCAAATATTTTAATGAATTGTTCAATCTCTAGACAATTGAGTAATACATACAAGTGTGCCAAATGATACTCTTCATCGCTTAAGTGTCGAGATGGACGAGAACCAAAAGCACGACCAGAGTGACAAAATATATTTAAACGTCCATCTGAATGTCGAACACCCCCGTCGTCGTTACGTGGAAGACGATCAAATCTTGTCTGTACTGTCGATTCAAAGTAAAATGAGCAGAATGTTGAAATTTCTTGGATGATATACGATTCAGATATTGATCCTTCAACAGCTGCGGTGTTCTTTACTTTTTTCTTCAGACGATTCATGTATCTTTCAAATAAGTACATCCACCGATATTGAACGGGGCCACCAACTCGTGCCTCATATGCCAAGTGTATCGGTAGATGCTCCATCGAATCAAAAAATGCAGGAGGGAAAAATTGCTCCAGCTTGCATATGATTTCAACAATATTATTTTTAAGTGTTGACATATCTTCGACTCGAAGGACATTTGCACAGATGCTTCTAAAAAATATACTTAATTCAGTCAACGGATCCCAAATATTATCAGGTAGAAGATCTCGAAATGCGATTGGAAGTAATCTCTGCATGAATACATGACAATCATGGCTCTTCATCCCTGATATTTGGCAATCATCGACGTTCACACATCGAGATAAGTTTGAAGCATATCCATCGGGTAATCTGAGTTCTTTTACCCATTGACAAACATCTTTGATCTGTTGTTTATTTAACACATATAGGACCTTCGGTTTCAGATATCGTCCGTTGACCTCTTGTAACTCCAACTCTTGTCTTTTACAAAGTATTTTCAGATCATGTCGAGCTTTGACATTATCTTTAGTTTTTCTAGAAATATCCATCAAAGTGTTGAAAATATTATCAAACACATTTTTTTCAATGTGCATGACATCTAAATTATGTCGAATCAATAATGAACTCCAATAGGGCAATTCCCAAAAGATACTTTTTTTTCACCCAGTTGTGTGTTTGGCCAAAACCTGACACTCTTTCATTGCGACCAAATACTATATCTGGAAGTGCTGAAACACGTGCTAACATTTGTTCACCAGACAACATCGATGGTAGCCCATCTCTTTCGACTCTGCCCTTAGTAAATTTATTACGATTCCTTCGATACTGATGATTAACCGGTAGGAATCGACGATGACAATCAAAGAATGAGATTTTTCGTCCGTTCTGAAGACTGATTGATTTAGAGTGTTCCATACAATACAGACAAGAGAGTCGGCCGTGAGTGCTCCAACCCGACAACATGCCGTACGCGGGGAAATCATTGATTGTCCACAAGACCGCGGCCTTTAAATTGAAGTTTTGCTTCCGATGACAATCATAAGTGACAGCTCCCTCAGTCCACAATGTTTTCAATTCATCTATCAAGGGTCTGAGAAATATGTTAATTTCTTTTCGCGAACCCTTAGGACCCGGAATAATCATCGAAAGATAAATAAATTCATCTTTCATGCACATTGACAGTGGCAAATTATAAACTGTCAACAGCACTGGTCAAACTGAATAAGGAGTTGCAGAATGTCCAAACAGATTAAAATCATTTGTGCACAATCTCAATCTGATATTTCTAGTATCCCTAGCAAATGAAAGATAACATGTATCCAAATATTTCCATGCTTCACTGTCAGATGGATGAGTCATTACTGTATCATCACGACTTCTTGCATGCCAACTCATGTAGGGGGCTGTCTTTTCCGACATGAATAATCTTTGAAGTCTCGGTGTTAGTGGAAAATACCGAAGCACCTTAAACGGGATATTTTTCTGTCGGATCGATTTCTTCTCCTTGTAACGAGGGTGTTGACATACAGGGCATTTATCCAACTGCACATTTTCTTTATAATATAAAATGCAGTTATTTTGGCACGCGTGTATTTTTTCGTACCCAAGCCTCAATTTTCTCATTAGCTTTTTAGTCTTATAAAAAGTTGGCTCAAACTTGTTATCAGTAGGCAGCATTCCATTAATCAATCCAGCAATCCGATCATACGCAACTCCGCTGATATTACAATCGGCCTTGATGTTTAAGAGCTGTGTCATTGCTGAAAACCTAGTGTATTTAGGATAATTCTCATACAAAGGTTCATCGGCAGCTTTCAACATCTCGTAAAATTCTGCAGCTTCTTTATTCGGTAATTCAATCTCTACCGCAGCCCCTACTTCTGTGATATCAACCGTTGTAGTATCTGGTGGGACTGATGTCTGTAGAACTGGCCGATCAACATTATCATTCAGGTGGAATTGACCCCCAAGACTATCAAGTATCATAGTTCTATAGGGATTACATTGACTGGATGAAGAAGCACCAGCAGAGGAAGATTCACCATATGTCGGAACGACGGGATTGCTCGACGTCCCGACTTCGCGTGACTCCCCGTGACAAGTCCATAGAAAATATCTTGGTGCAAATCCTTTGGTATATAGATGCAGAGTGACAGTCTCCCGATCCAAAAATCGTCCATTTGAACAAATGCGGCACGGACATCGGATTTAATCACCCATGCTAACGAAATTCTGATTCGAATAGGCGAAATTTAGGAAGTACGTTACGCCTAATCGAAACTCATTCGTTAAAGCTCCACGATCAAGACGTCGGTACATCCAACTTCGATCAGCCGACATGATTCTGTCAATCAATGACAATTTCTTTGGTTAATGTCTTTAGGTGAGATTGTCCTATTCCATTCGGGATTTATGTTATTTGAACTGCACTTACGTTTTTATTTTAACTGTTAACTAATTATTCTAAATTTCGGCAGCATCTCCCTATAGTTCTCCGAATACGCATATCATCTGGGCGCGTATCGGAGAACAAGAGAGATGTTGCCGAACTTTAGAATAATTAGTTAACAGTTAAAATAAAAACATAAGTGCAGTACAAATAACTATATTCCCAAATTGTCCAATCAGGGACAATTCAAGAATTGTACATCGTATAAAAGATCATCTACTTCTTTTACACGAACATACAATCCCCGAACGGATCTAAGGTTTTGCTAAATCATATCCGACTCGTCGATGCGTACGTGAAACATATGAACTCGTCGGATGGATGATTATTTTCTAAATGTTTCGAGACCGTTCGAGTCCATATTGGACGATTCCGGCGCGCGTTCGAAGTGGACGATTTCCGCGCGCGTCCGAAGTGGACGATTCCGGCGCGCGTCCGAAATTAATCTAAACCCTAATAATTAATCTAACAAATTAAACAATTAATCTAAATAATTAATTAATAATTATAAAACAATTAATTAACAATTATTAAACAATAAAATATTATATATATATTTATAAATTCCGGCGCCGGAGTCAGGTGGACTCCGGCGCCGACGTACAGTGGCTGGACACACTGTCCGGCCACTGTACAAGGTCCGGCGGAGGCCACCGGCCGAAACCCTAGAAATAGGGTTTCGGTCGGATTAATTCGATCCCGCCGGCCGCCACGGGAAGAGACGGCCGACCGGCGAGGCATACCTGAACAAGTCGGCAGCAGCGGGGGAGGCGAGAGCAGGAGCGGCGGCGGCGTCGGCGTCGGCAGCGGCGGCAGCGGCGGCGAGAGGCAAGAGCAGGAGCGGCGGAGGCAGCAGCGGGAGGAAGAAGGGTCGGACGCGACTGGTGCCCTATATAAACTTATCAGCAACGGCTCACTCGCCCGTTAGAAAGCTGTTGCTAATAAGTTATCATCAGCAACGGCTCACTTGTCCGTTAGCACGCCGTTGCTGATAATTAAAATATCAGCAACGGCTTGTCTTTCCGTCAGAAAGCCGTTGCTGATAATTAAAATAATCCGCAACGGCTCGCGTATCCGTTAGAACGCCGTTGCAGATACAAATACCTGCAACGGCTCGAGCGGCCGTAAGAACGCCGTTGCAAATATCAACGGCTTGAGCGGCCGTTGTTGATAACCGTTGCTGAAGACCTAATTTCTAGTGGTGTGATGGCATCCTCTTCTTCTCTAGAGATAATGACAAAAGCATTTCATGCATTAAGTACATCTTTCAACATTACCAATTATTAGGGGGGGGGGGGGGGGGGCAGAAAGTGAACTTTAATAAATTTGATATTTTTTTTTTTCCTTCTCATGTGTTTGAATCATGTAGATAGGTAACCTGAACGTGAAAAAGGTGTCATTCCTTTTAAAAAGCATTGCATGCATTAAGGATATCTTTCGACATTACCAATTATTAGGGCGGGGCAGAAAGTAAACTTTAATAAATTTGATTTTTTTTTTTTTCTCATGGGTTTGAATCATGTAGAGAGGTAACCTGCTGAATGTGAAAAAGGTGTCATTCCTTTTAAAATATTTATATAGGAGCAAACTTGGTTATAAAATTAAGGATCACTATGTTTTGAGCCCATGACAACAATAGACTTGTCTTTATAACTCGAGGATGACAAATGGGTATGGAAGTATAAGGTAAGGAAAAAACATTACCACATATAGACTTTTCTTTTTTCCTTAAAAACCATAATTGTGTTAATGATATTAACTCTGAGTTATCATTGACCATGTGGAAGATTTTTGTGCCTTTTAAGATTGAAGTATTTTCGTGGAAGTCTTTTCATTCGTGGCTTTTTACTAAATGCCATCTTTTTTCAACTGAGTATTTGTAATTGCTAATTTTGTGTGCTTTGTGGTAATGTTGTTGAATATATGAACTACTTCTTTTTTTCTTGTAATTTTTTTTTTTACTGATGTTTGATTTTTTACTTGGTCAAAATTACAAATAGTTTTTTCTTCGCAATTTAAATTGATCTTCAATAGCTGGCTTATGATGCTGGATAAGTCCATTGTGCGCGATTGGTTTCTTTAAAATTTTAGTTATCATTTTCATCTGATTTATTTGATTTTATAGAAATGAAAAAGCTCCAATGCGTGTCTGCGTTAGGTAAATTTATAAATTGTAATAAATTTGAACACACAAAAATATTTATAAAATGCACAATATTTCTTTAACTCTTTATATATATGACCTATTTGGTTGGATGAAATTGGATAAACATGAAATGAAATATACAATTAATAATAAATAAGAAATGAAATAGCTATGCTCATCACTATCTTCCCACCTTTCTCAAGATGCCTAAAAGCCTGCTGTAATGATGACTTGTACTGACTCACATTGAGTCGAGTCAATGAGTCATACTTGTAACCAGCATTTGCTTGCTTTATGCAACTAGGCTTAGCTTCCATTTCAACAAAAATTGAATGAAAAATGGAAGGTGATCGTGTCCCATCAGTTGACAAAAAAATTTTCATTGTTGGGTTGACAATTAACAAGAATATCAAGAACAAAATAATTTTAAAAAACATTTTTATTAAATATTTATACTCAAAATAATACAGTGCATTATATTTTATTCAAATTCATAATAAATACTAAAAATATAAATTTTTGCAGTCAGATTCCTAAAAAAATATAACAAATGTAAATTATTTTTAATTAATTAAATATATAGTTTTAGAATGAAGATTATGTATTACAAATATATTAAAAATAAATATATTAGTAATGTAAAAGATATATATAATATTATTTTGATATTTTGATATACTTGGATATTTTTATTAAATTTTGTACATTTTACTATATTATTATATAGTCTAATATATATCATATATCATGTTTTTAATTCTAATATAAATATCATATTTTATAATATTATAACAACATATGTTTAAAATTAGTTAGAATTATTTATATATATATTTCATATTTGTTAAAAATATTATATCAGTATTTTTTAAAAAAATATATTATATCAGCATATATATACTATATAATTTGTCCTATATATGTAATTAAGATAAACTTTGATGAGTAAATTTGTAAAAAGCTATAAGGAATAATTAATATACCATGAATAATTATTCCTCAACCATCATTATTAGAATGGAAATAGGAATAAATGTTTCTTACAATTAAATAAGGGAATAAGAATTGGTGAAGAATATTTCCGTTCTTCGTCTATTCTATCCAATCAAGCAAGATAATAGTGATTGTATGGATTATACCTAACAAGGATGAATGACTATTTGCCCGAGATGATAAATATTACAATTTCAAGCATATTTATCAAAGAGAAAAGTTACTACTTTTCTCCGGAAGCAATCATTTCTTTTTTTTACTTTTGATCTTCTATAAACACGTTTTCTTATCACAGATTCAGTTCCGTTACAAATTGTATTTTGAGCCTAAAAGGTCACTTCTACGCAGATTCAATTGGCAAAGCTAATTTTATATGATTAAGAACGTGGAAAGTAGTCTGCACGCCTGATGATGCTGCAGTCAAGTATCTAATAATTGTTTTCTACCTGCGATGACGGACGTGTCACCAATGGCAACTTGTTTATGTGGACATCAATGGATATATATCGCATGCAGTCCATGGCTTTAAGTACAAGTGGTCGCATGGAGGATCCTCTTGCCATCAGTTGATGGTGTACCTTTTTAACTAATTGGACGCAAAAGTGTGCGTGTTGTACTCTTGTTGACATGTGATTTGGCATGCATGCTTTAGAGATTTAGGATTAACATTCGACTTTCATCCAATTACCTTGTTGCGTGTACAATTGACGCTGTTGGCTCGCTTTTAATATATCATGCTTGCACTCGATAGTTTAGTCAACATCAATAGTACTTCCTCTTTGTTAAGGATTAATTATCATTAATATTTCAACTTTTTAGAAAGTTCTTTTGTTTCAATAGTATTCTACTGTGAAACGAGATGAACTATTTGCCTATTAGATGATTGAATATCATTGAAGGAAATGGAAATTTCAAGTACATTATTGGTACAAATGAAATATCACAATAAATTTGAGAAAATTTTTAAAAACTAAAATATATTACCTAATTAACTTTATAAGGGTGAACATGATTTTTTTTTTTAAAAAAATAATTATATTTAAAGTTGTTGACATGATTTTAATTGAATAATTAATCCATATCAGAAATATCATATCAGCATCCAAATGGTTGATTTCATTTTCGTTTGATAATATAATATTGTTAAAATAAATAAAATTTTGAGTTTATTGGTACAAAAATTAAAACCCCCCTAAATCACTTGAGTCAAGTCCAATTTGGATTCAATTATGATCATACCTAGAATTTTCGATGATGTTTTTAGAATCCCAACTTGAATTCGAATACAATTTATGAAAATAAATCATGACATGGGTTTTCATTAATCAGGTTTGGAGTTGAAATTGGATTCAAAAGGTTTGGAAGTTTTTTATGTTTTGAATAAGATTCATATCGATGATAATTATAACGTTTTGTACTGGCATGAATATAGAATGATAATTGTTGTGCAAAGAACTAAATTCATCATTAATCCGAGAAAGCAAAAATCATAAATGAAAAGAATTAAGGATCTTTTAATCACATAAAAGAAACACATATGTCTTATGTGTAGATCAATAGAAGGTAGGTTGACCATCCCATCAAGGCAAATAAAATTAAAACTAAGTGATCTTCCAACGAAGAAAGGTTTGCCCAACTTTTTTTTAAAGGAAAGAAAAGGATTTAGTACCAAGCTAATCTAGAAATCTATACATACAAATAGTGGCTTGATTCCGATTTCTAGAAGTGTGGTTTACTTTATATAATTCTAATGAGTTTGCTTACAACATATCTAGTGTGTTATTTTTTAATGAGAAATAATGTAGTTAATTATCTTGGCGTCCACTTTCCACAACCATCTTTTTTATGCGGAAGTGGCTTGTTATTGTTCCAATCTATGTAAACAGGAATGCATATCTTTTTATAGTAGTTTGAATTGCAATAGAAAGGGAAAAATGTTGACTTAATTAATAAATTAACATATAAGTGGGATTTCAAATATACATGTGAAAGGAATAATTGTGGTGGATTTTGAGTAGTTTGATCACAACAAAGATCTGGTTGGGTCATCATGCGATAGAGAGTTTGAAGGAGTATCTCAATCTGATATTGATGTGCATGCGTTGGATACAAATAATGATTGGGTACTACTCATGCCATTAAAGTGTGCATTGTACTTTTCTCAAACACACATAATCTTGACAAATATTTTGGGTTTATTCAAAACTTGGCTTAATTAAACTCAGCCGACAGATTCAACCCAAGTACTTTGTTTTATATGAAAATTTCAACTTTTTTATTACAATAAAAAGTCGCAATGAATAATCATACTAGAATTCAAATCCTAAATTTCTAAATAATATTTAGCATGTTGCCACCAACTATACTATCCTAAGTTGACATATGAAAATTTCAACTTAATTCATTAAATTGATGTGAAAATATATTAAAAAAAAGATATTATCAAATTCATGTGAACATACAAATCTGGAATCAATAAAATGCACATTTTTTCTCATTTATTTAATTGGGTATAGGGGATTGACAAGAGCAATATCTCTATTGGGTCCTGCATATCTTTTTTATCTTTCACTGGTTGAGTCCTATCAGTGAAGATTGAGATGATGCTCCAACATTCTCAATGATGTCGGCAAGGTTTTAATTGAATTTTAGTTTTTCTTGTTCAATAGTTTAACGTTGCCAAAGCCCAATCCAAAATCAATTGGGCTTTGTGCCCGATGTTTCTAGTAGTATATGGAGTGCATGAGTTCTCTTCATTCATCAACGCATTCATAAATTTGCAAAAGGACGAATACTTTTGTATCAAATCTTCCTTATTTAGCAAAATAGCTAAGAATAATTAATAAGCAAAACTAATACCCATGAACATTGTATCAATATATGCTTTTATAGATGAGCATCTAAGACCAAACAAATAAATAAGAACATATTCATATATGGATCAAATAATTCATAAACAAAACAGCGAACCTGCCCAATATATCCGCGAAAGCACAACAAACAAACGCTCACAACAGCGCGCACTGTATCAATCAATCATCATATAATTATAAAAGGGTATAGATGTAGATTATTAACCAAGCTAGTCTCCATCGCCAATGGGCCATTAGAAGATGGCCGGCCTCTCCCCCCTCAGCGAGCAAATGCGAGCAGAGAAGCCATGGCGGTGAGCATCACCACGCACAGATCCGGCACCACCGCCGCTATCGATCCGCTCGTCATGGAGGGCGCTGGCGCCGGCGCTTCCTGCGTCCGGACTGCCACCGCGAACGACAAAAGCAGCAGCAGCAGAAGGATTGGCAGCTTCTTCATCGATGCCTCCATTTGGCTAGCGGGCAGAGAGAAGAGCGAGGTAGGGATGGAGAGATCGAATGAGAGAAAGGGATCGGGGTTTCTGGTGAAAGAAGAGAGATGGGGGTGCGTATTTATAGGGAGAGGAGGGGGGAGACGATATAGCCGTTGGGAAAAAGGTTCGAAAACTTTCGAACGCCGGCAAAAAGCGTGGAGGGGGAGGGGGGGCCCGCCGCGCGTTTGAGTGAAGTAGCCGTTAAAAATACGGTACAGCGTGGCGTGAAGAGGATGGTGGGAAGGAGCAAAACGACAGTTGAACTAACCGTTGAAGTTGGCGTGAGCCGCGTGACTCGTGAGTCGTGAGGAGAGTTCAAATAATTTACTGCATTAGGCAGGAGAAAAATACTTGTTGGTGAGAATGAGGGGAGGCGGATTTCACCTGCCTCGCCCGTCACGGGAAACACACAGTCGCTTGTTGGTCACATGTTTTCAGAACCATCTTATGATATCGGATAATATTAATTTTTCAATAATTAAAAACTGAAGGCGGGATCTGAATTTGAATTTTCAAAACCCAGTTTTACATCCGGAGGAAAACATTGGCATGTGTACGTTTCAATATTGTACCGACATTTGGTATTGCACTGACTTGTATTGAATATATTAGTATATAATTAAGTCTTTTAATTAGAATGAATATAAATTAAATTTTTAAAAGGTTGAAGGGTGACGAAGAAGTTAGGCTATGTGTTGGTGGGTAGCACAGTTGATGATAACATATTATATATTTGTATTTTGTATAAAAATTTAAAATTTAAATTTTAATATAATCATTTACTGTGACTTTTTATTTTTGTTATAAAAAAAAAAGTTAGGCTACATGTTAACCGATGCAACGTGACTAAATTTTGGGACGAAGGTGATAAATAGTTAGTGAGAGATTAGAGTAATTAAATAATGTATGGAGAAATAAGCGATTTGAAAACTTTATATAACCTTATAATGCTAGTGGAAATAAATTTTAAAAAATCTTAACAGTTGAAAATGAACTATTTAGTTGTATCGCTTTTGTATAAACTTTCGAGCCTATTTGGTTGCTGAAATAGATGAGGGATGAAATAGACAAAGAATAAAAATAAATGATTGATGAAATAGCTATTTTCACGTTTGACTAGCATCACGAATAGATCATATATATATCTCATTGTTTAGAATAAAGACAAAATGACAAAGAATAATATTATTAATAATATTAAATATTTATACTAATTTATAATTTATCCACGCATCATATTTTATTCAAAAAATATTATAATATTTGTCACATATTGTGACTTAAAAAGCTAACTGTGCGTAGCACAGTTGATGACAACATATTGTAAGTTGTCTAGAGATTTAGGGTTCGATCTCTAGTATGATCATCTATTATGACTTTCTATATTTGTTAAAATAAAATATTATAATATTTCATTTGTCTTTCTAATGATATTATAATTTGTTTGAAATAACAAAAGTGGAGACAACATGATAAAATTAATAAATGATATTATAATTTATTATAATTCATAATAAAATAATAAAATAATAAATATATGAATTTTATATTTTTTTAATGAAATATTAATTTAAAATATAATAAAATATAATTTTTAATTAAATAAATAATTTATTATGTAATTTGGAAAATATAATAAATAGATATAATATAATGTATTATATAATTGAAATTAATCACAATAAGCAAAAATATAAATATTACCATGGATTGGCAAAGACATGCAATAACGATTCATCATTTATTCTCATGCATCGGGAATAGGGTTTATTCTATACTAGGTACAAGTCCATTGGACTCGCACCATATTATGTGCATTTTTTTTTATATCTCTTCATTAAATGAAGAGAGAAAAATTAGAAAGAAAAAGACACATGTGAGGTATGAGTCCACTGGACTCGCACCTATCATAGAATAAATTCGAGAATAGATACATCAGGAATGGGAATATATAGTAATATGAATAATTATTTATTGTTTTTAAAATCTAATGATCGATATATTTTTCTAAAGATAATTGATTATATTATGTATAAAATTTGACAATTATTATTCATGCATAAATTATAATCATAATGTATATTTTAATTTTTTTAAAAGTATGTATATTTATTGACGTTAACTTTACATCTTGAAAAGTTAACTTTAATTATTTTAAAAAGTTAACTTTAATTATTAAATTGGTTAACTTTAATATATATTTATTGACGTTAACTTTACATCTTGAAGTTAATGGACCGATTTTGTTTTTTGCTAATGGATCGGTTAATCGGTCTATGCTCACCCCTAATGAAAGGAAGATAATTGCTCCCCTCCCATGTATATGGTTCTGCCCCGGGATCTTGCGTCACAATCAAGCGCACAACTCGGTAAGTGAGACCTCCTATTGGTTATCAGAAATGGGCCCCACTTTTGTAGTACTAACTGGCCAACCATATATAAGGCCTAAAAAAATAACTAGTTTAGCCATGGATCATTCGATTGCTTCATCCCATTGTTTGAAAGCCCATTAATTGACCCATTTTTGCTGTGAGTGTAAAGCCCATGGCAGTTCTTCCACCTTGTCTATTTTGGAACTAAGGAGTAAGGAGGGACAGAATTGGGGGCGACGGCGACGCCCAAAATTCCGGAGGTTTTACCTTCAATTAATTTATTCTTTATTCGTCCTCTTCCCCCCCCCCCCTTGGATTTATTTTATGGGAAAAGGGAACTCTTTGAATCGACCCTGTTAGTTGTTATTTAGTCTTTGAAGGGAATCTCACTCGCTGCAAGTTAAAAACAACTATCTCGTTCTTTTTCCATTTATAAGTTCTTTTCGATCACTAGGAATCTAGAATTAGAGTTGGCTTTAATTTGGTAAATGCTGTATTGTAGTTGAACGTTTTATTGTTGCTTAGTTTACTTTTGGCTGTAGGTTGTTAGTAATCGATTCAATAGACTTAGATTTCTCGTATACGCTTCTTGTGCTGCTAAAATTTGTGCCTTTTTTTTCGTTTCATTTATTGTGATAATTGCACTGCTTTTGCAATTTGTCCTCGAAGTGAGTAATTGCTAGCGTTGATTATGTTATTACTTTCTTTTGTAATCGATTTCATGTTCAGTCATCTGGTTGTTTGATTTGCTTTATGTCAGAAAATTTTCCTGTTTGTTTATTCAGGAAGTCATATATATCCAAAAAAGACAATCTTTTAATAGACAAGGTTGCACTAATAATTTTCTAGGTGAATCTCAACTCCGGTTTTTATTCATTATCTATTGTTTTATTTCTTATGGGTGGGATCATGTTGCCAGAATATTCTATGCTTACATGAAAAATGTTTATCAATACAAAAGAAGATCCGAATGAAACAATGATGCTTAGGATTAAAAAAAAAGCAATGCTATTGTATTTCAACTTGAGATTTGAAAATAAAAAAAAAAAGAAAAAAAGAAGAAGCCATTGAACATATATTCTCTAGGGCTATACTGTCAAGCCTTGCGGATCAGACATTTTAAGAAAAGCAATGTTAGGCCATTGACTCATTTCCTAGTTTTACATGTTCCTCTTATTTTAATTCATTTAAATGGAAATCTCAAGGAAAAATTTAAGTCTCATAAGAACAACCACTTCTACTTCTAGTGATAACTTAAGGATTTGCAACATGGAACTGTTGAAGATATAAAAGCATCAGGGTCTAAGCCTTGGTCTTGGACCCATTTCAGCCCCTTGGTGGGCTAGATGAGGACCTTACCAAGCTGTACCAACACTCACTTCATTGCAAAGCGGTTCAATACACTTTCAGACTACCTCAAACCCTCATATTTAATAATTTTAAAGCCTATTTCATCTAAAAAGGCCTTACAAGCCTAAACGAGTTAAAATCAAATAAAACAAAGCATTAGATATATTAATAGTGATCTAATACAACTTATTGTTATATTGGTATTCTGTACAACTTGTAGAAGTCTCGGAGTATATTGATAAATTTATAGGATCTCTTACCAATAGAAAACATATATTGGAGAAGTATGGAGCCTAATACCGACTATGTTTTATGCTCTGATGACGTTATAGGGACCAAGCTTATTGGAGTGCAAAAGGGATGGTGCTCCCCTGATGGAGCTAGACCTATCGCTTGTGCTTGTGCTTGACCTGTCGCTTTGCCCATGTCATGCCCGGCTTGAGCATGGCCCACAGGGCTCAAACCCAGAGCTTGGTGTGGGCCCTTAGATGCCTTGGGGCCAGTCCAAGCATGACAGAGTTTCAATAGGGTTTGGCCGTTCATGTCATGATTTCAACTAGGCCTAGCTGAGCACAACCCATGGAAGGGTTGGGCTCGTGCTACCGGCGAGCAGCCCGACTCAATTGACACCTCTACTTGTCATCAACCAATGGTTGGTCTTGTACCATCATCTTACTTATGTGGAAAAGCTCTGTCACAATTGTGATGAACCATTTACTGTCAACCAACCACTCATACATAAAGGATTGCTTCAGATGGATAGAACTTATGAGGATGTCTCCATCAGAAAATCAAGACTCTAGGAGCAGCCTATTCGTTTGTACTTAAGGACAAGCACATTGTCGAAGGGTGAGGTGATGTTATGGTCCAAACTTTATTAGAGTAAGAAAGATGAAGTAGGGAATGAGTTAGGTAGGTATCTAGAAAGATCATGGCTAACACCCTAACACCGCCCAACTTATGCTGGGTCGAGCATGGCTTGAAACTGAACTGATCAAGTGAACTTTTCTTAACTTCTTAAATATTTTTTAATAATTTAATCACTATTTATGATTACTAAATAACTTAAACTATTTGCATCTTTATTTAATTATAAACCACGAAATAAATAGAAGTCAAAGGTCCGGCCTGTGCCGGGCAACATGGATACATTGAACTATGGATGGAATAGTAGTCTAACACAAGAAAACAAGAATTAAGGTCTAAAAAAATAGAATTAATGCATAATAATTAGACTTTTGGACATTATGTGCTAGCCAATTGGTTGAATTACCTATTGCATTACAATTCATACATACTAAGATGGTACAATTAGGAATTCAACCTTTGGTCATAAATTACATGCCCATATGTCTTAACTGTCTAAGCTATTAGAGATTGACTTTGTCATAGGAAATTATCTACATATGAACATTATTACTACTGTTATAGAGATGTACTTTGTTCTATATAACTTCATCTCTCTTGGACATGTGGTTGGCTACATTCTATGATGAATTAAATATTTATGTAAACTTAAACATGAATGCATTCTTGTGTAGGTAGGAATCACCATAAAATTAGCAGCAACTATAAGTGTTGAGGACTTACTTGTAAATATATTATATGTTGAGGGACGTAGTTGTAAATGTATCTTATTCATCTATGTGTATTCAAGGTAGTGGAGGGCTACATCCAATGAGTTTCTAACTTTTTCCTCTCAACAAAGAGTATAATGCCTAAATAAGAAGTGTTAGAGAGATTTTCCCTAAGAACATTATTTGTATTTATTCTGTTTATGTGGTTAGTCTTTTGATAGTATAGAGACACTTATTTTATCAATCTATTTTTCTATGGATTTTAACTTTCAAGGTTCACAATGTACCATGTAATACTTGATGAGTTTCAGTTACCTTATAATGTGAAGTTACAAAATTAACTTTCTCAAAATGTTTCACAAAATAGTTCATCGTGCCTTCGGTCTCAACAAATGGAATGAAAAAGTACTAATCTTGAATATATGGACCAGATGTAAAATGTCCTTTTACAGGAATGACCAGAAGCAACTTATGTTATTGCATTGCTCTTGCATTAATGGAATATTTTTATATGATTTTATGTCTTCAATGGATGGTCTTCTACCAAGCAGAGCTCAGTTAATCTAGTTCCACTTATCCATTCAGTTAATACAAGCAAAGAAAATTTTAGTTGGAATATGGAACTTTGTCATAATATTGCCCAAATCTATAAGTTTTAAGTGTGTGGGAGCAATGCCTTGGCCATTGAACCTTATTTAGGTCATAACCTCTCTGACAAACTTACTATTACAGTATTACCACTAAAACTCTACAAGATATAGATGGTCTCCATCATGAACTATGCTAATGTCATCAATTTCTGCATTCTCTTGGTTGATCACTTTTGTAGGATGATGGCCCACAAACTTCTCACCTGCAACTTGGAGAGACATGATTACAACAAGGAAGACTATGACACAAATTATTGTTTCTATTCATAATTTTTTTGTTGTCTGAAACTTGTATTTTTATCCTCCTTTATCTCTATGAGTCAAGATATAAACTCAGCACTAATAGTAGCAAAAAATCCAATAGGACTTGTAGATTTTTCATTTTTGTGTGTTGTTAGTTCTTGTTTAGATCAGAGTAAATAGTACTTAATACTTACCACCAATTCTAAGGAGTTCCTCCATAGTGTCAGGTAAGTTTATCATCTTAGGAGTTCGTTTTGTTGGATTTGCCTTTTGAGCATGCATGTGAATGATCACTCTTTTGTTAGTAAGATTCACGGCATTCTTCTTAGGAACATGGCTGTCACTCTGTGAACAAGAATTTATCAACTTTTTGTTAATATTTGGATAGCCAGACCAGGATTTCCATTCCCTGCTGCCATAGTTCTTAAGATTATATCCAGCATCAGATGGTATTGTTTCAACGTATCCTATTTCACTTTCTCCACTTGAACTCCTCCCACTTCTATTGATCGTTAAAAGTTCAAGTGTACCTTTATTGTCATGTTTCTGAACCATTCCTTTTTGGGTCCACCTGGTACCATCAACTTTGTCTATAGTTGCTTGTTGTTTGAGCAGAATCTTGGCAGTATGATACTCAGTTTGCTGATCTGCAAGATCTATATCTTGATAGACCTGACCAGTTGGAAGCTCCTTTGCTATGCCTATATCCTTTTTATTTTCTGACTTGCATAGTAGGTATTCTCCATTCATCTGTTCCAGTTCATGTAGTATGCAGTTCTCGTTTTTGTTCTCATGTCCCATCTCTAGCCATTCATTCAAGAATTCTCCTGGATCATTTTGTTGTATCCCGGGGTATAAACTTTCATAAAGCCTTAACTTCTGTAAAATTTAACATATATAGAGAAACATCACCTCATATTTTGCAGACAATGAGAGATGTTGGTCAACATTTAAGCATACCTGGTAAAGATTTCTCATGACAATAGTTGCATCTTGTTTGTTTTCCCGAATTATGTTGAGAAGTACAGACCTGTTCAGTCTGAGAATTTGTGCTAGTTCAGTGGTTGTTACAGTGAATGGTTGCTGCATATTACAAAGGACTCCTATCTCTCCAAATACTTCACCAGTAGTTACCTTCCCATGAACCTGAAAGAGAGAAATGATCACACTGGTTGTTATAAACCCTTGACATGTGAATGTGCTATTGGTCCACATTCTTTAAGTCTTACTCTCTCAGCCCCATCCACATATGTTCTCATCTCCTGCAATAATAACCAAAAGTTAGCCCTTAAATGTGGGATTTTATGCAAACAACTATTTATGTGATTGAATTAAGTTTTCCATGAAAAGAAACTTAGTTGTACTAACCACTGTTCCTGATACTATTATATATAGGTCTGCTGGAGCTTCATCCTGCAGTATGACATCTTCCTTTGGTGGTAAATACTCGGCTTGCATTTCTATCACCTATTAATTTCACGATGGGGTCTCATTAGCACATTGTATTATCTTGACATGAGCAGGGCTGTAATAATCACTTCAGATTGTGAACCTCACCAATTGGAAAAGGAGATTAAAAGAGACCCCTTGAAAAAGGTATACTTTTTGAATAATGGGAAGGAACAGGTATTCAGCTATGCCTGAGCGAATGGCCTTTGGGAGATTATCAAGAATTTCTTGCTGTTTGAGTTCCTCTGTCTTGAACCGTAAGCATATATGAGATAACATTTGTTCTCCTATGTGCTTTGGTAAGTTATTTCGTGATATGAATCCAGAAGCAGCTTGGATGCTGTCCCTCTGAACAAGATCAAAATGTACAAAATAACATAATGTGAAAACCAAATCCTTGGTAAAAATATATTTTGTGGTATCATGTTGTTCAAGTTATCCATCCCAATATTTTCTTCCTATTAGTAAGACAAAATTTACGAAGCTTATTTATCTTTTTAAATTAGGATAGAATGCAAAATCCAACATCTGTTTACGAAAAAAATTGACCCAAACTTATTTGACCTGATCATTTATCTTAAATTATGCTTTGGGTATATAGAGTTCTAACATATCTTGCAAGTACTTATAATGCATGGTACGATAATGTGTTATGCAGGCTTAACTGTCTCTATATAATGTAAGACATGTGCCCACAATTGACATGGCCATCATGCCATGTATTTATCTTTGTACCCATGTATCTATCTCTATGTGGTTCATATAATTAGGAATAATTATCTAGTTCGACTCATTATCGTATCTATCCCCTCAACTCAATAAGTCTATCTTCTCTCACCTTTGATGGCAAGGTGGGCCTATAAATAGAGACCACCACAGGTCCCAGACTTATCAAACACTTGTGGGAACGCCACTCAGAGATCGTTTGGAATCAATGGCAGGAGGTAAGTTTCTTGTGCTTCCGCTTTCATTTTCTTGATGATTTGACATGTAGGATTTCTGGCTTAGGATTAAATTTGTTTATCCTAAATTCTCACATATAATTGATTATAATGGATAAGTACTTTCAGTTTTACCATCTAGCACTTTTTGTTGACAGAGCTATAAGCCTATAACAAACTTGGAGGGTATAGGACTTACAAAGTTTCTTGTGCGACTAGTTCCATGAACAACAAGGTTCGTCATATTTCCAATGATGTAGGCTGTCAAACCGAGATTGAAGAACATGTAGCAAATATCAAATACCATTTCCCTTGTGTTTTCAGCATGCAAGTCACCGTAACCAGTAGTTGTTAGTGTTGTAATTGACCAGTATATTGCTGTTACGTATCTGATCCATAGGTTAGCTTCCCTGAAGTCTGGGATCACTGCACCTATCCAGGTTCTTTTGGGGTCAGGGTATCTATCTGCAATCATGTAGTTAAAGCATCCAGAAAAGTGAACAGCAAACAGAGTGACCTGCAGTAGAAAAAAGAAAGTTATTGCACTAAGAAAACACATGCAGCTATGAAAAACAAGACGAAATGAGTCAAATGCTCGAAGCTTACTGAGAAAAGCTTTGTGCATCGTGTCCAGAAATAATTGAATCGAATATCCTTCTCAAGTCTGAGGAAAGAAAAATTAATAATGTTATTTTGGTTCTTTTGTTGGTGATATATACTAGAGAATGGGAGAAGATATAGACCTAGCAAACAGGGAACTGACACGATGCAAACGCCAGAGTCTAAGCATGCTTAGAAGTTTGAAGCCGAGGCTGTTACCGTTTGTATTGAAGAAGAAGCCGATTGTTTGAAAGGGAAATGTTGAACATGCATCGAAGATGAACCAGGTGGATAAGTACCTGTGAAGTCAGCTTGTATGATGCTCAAGCAATATCTAAGCTTCATTTTGTACAAGATTCATGTAGAATTTAGACAAAATAATGAAATATTTATTTGTAATTTTGAAGAAAGGAGATGAGATATAGTTCAATTCCTAACCTGATAGCTATTTTCTTTGGGTCGTCCACAAGGATATGGGATTTGTGGTCAATGAAAGCAACAAAAAATGTGAGTATAATGTCAACTGCGAAAAAGCTATCAACTATATTATCCACAAGGAAGATTGTGCTTGGCAAATATCTCAGAAATGCAAACTCAAATGGAGAGATCCAAGCTGAGTATAGAACCAGGAGTATCAGAAACATCTCCCATAATCTGAAAAGGTGAATGGTCAAAAGAGAGAAGGCTGTTCAGAATATAAATGTGAGGAAACAAGGAGGCTGATGCGTTATATACCTGTAATGAGGATCATACGGTGAAACAATGTGCTTCCTTAGCCTGAATGTGTGGTTTATTGTTGCTCCAAGTGATGGCAAAAGGTCATTGTGTAAACTGATTTCTCTGTGTTCCAGTTGGAAGCCACTGCTGCAGAAGTGCTGTAAGTAGTTTGTGGAAGAGAAAAACATGGTAATGCTTAGTCTGTAGTATTGGGGCTTAGAGTGGTCTCCTTTATATAAGGAATTGAAAGTGATGGCCTTATTTGAATGAGATGGTTGGTAAATTCCAAGCTAGGGGTTAAATAAAGAAAAATGTCATGAAAGAAAGGATTTCAGTTGTATCAAATAATTAAGGACACATAACAAAATAAAAATTTGGTGAAAATTTACCGGCGCCTGATAGGTGCCTGACAGGTGCCAGTTTCTCAATTTCGGGCAAGTTGACGTCAGATTTTAGGAATTGACGCCATTTTTGGCATCGGATTCCGGAAATTTTGCCGGCTCCTGCATTAGTCCCATGCACATTGAAGATTTCGATTTTTCATCGTAATCGAAATTTTATAAATATAACATGAAGATGATATTGTTTACTCAGTTAGATTTGGATTGATTAATTCTTCCTAATCAACTTTTTTTAAACGGTAAATGACATGTAAATAATTTTGTCGGCTCCTGCATTAGTCCCACATCCAAGATTTCGATTTTTCAATCGTAATCGAAAATTTATAAATATAACATGAAGATGATATTATTTACTCAGTTAGATTTGGATTGATTAATTCAGATCAAGGATAATTAATATTATTTTTTCTTAATTAACTTTTTTAAAACGGTAAATGACATGTAAATATGTAAAGATCCATTAAAACTGTTAGTAGGAATCTGCCAATAATTGGCTTGATGAAATAAAATTAAGAAAATTGAATATTGGCATTGATAATGGCGCCGGTATCCAAAATTATTCATTATTATATTTTGGCTCCGATTTCTTCATTTTTTAAATGGTTTAAATTTTAATTTAGACACCAAAATTATTCATTATTATATTTTGGCTCGGTTTCTTCATTTTCTAAATGGTTTAAATTTTAATTTAGACACCGATGAAGCGCCCATTTTTTATTCAAAATAGGAGTCAGAATTCCCTGAAATTTGTGTACACTATTAGAAAAATGGGCATCAGCAACGGCCGGAGCCGTTGGCCCGTTGCAATGGAGCCGTGGTAGAAAATCGTGTTGCTGATAACTTAGCAACGGATCAGCAACGACCGCTCGGGCCGTTGCTAAAATTATTATCAGCAACGGTTTTGCCACGAATCCGGAGCCGTTGCGGATAACATTAATAGCAATGGCCGCTGAGCCCGTAGCAACGCCGTTAGTAAAATCCCGTCGCTAAGCCGTTGCTGTAGGTCATTAGCAACGGCTTTCGATACACTTTTAGCAACGGCTTTCCCACGGACGGCCGTGGGAAAGCCGTTGCTGATGATGTGAACCTGGTAACGAAAAAATTTTAAATTTTAAATTTCCATTGATACATTGATACATTATCTGATACATAACTCACACACTCATACACACATACACACATTCATTCACACATCACAAATACACCAAGATATATATCAAAATAATTATATTTATATTGATAATTATCCACAATAGTATAAAAACTATTCAAATGCAAAATTAAAATATCAATATCCAAACAAAATAAATTAAACAAGTCCAATATCTCAGTAACAAAGTCAATATAAAAAAAATCTCACGATGACGATGGAGGATGGTCTGGATCATATGGCGGGGTCTAGAGTGCTTGAGTGTACACCAGCGTGGACTGACTCGAGGATGATGGATTAGATGATGCCGAAGAGATGTCTGCTTCGGGATGACCTGACATGTTGCGTAGCATAGCTTGTATATCCACCATCATCTGACTCTGGCGCTCCATTATCTCAGTCTGACGCGCGATCGTGTCCTCTAGAGTCCTTATTCTGCTACTATGATCATAACTGGATCTAGAGGTGGACGGCCGCTCACCAGCGACCGGAGGGGTCGGTGCCTCAAGTGGCCCTAGTACGGCTCGCGCATGACCACTATCTGCAAAGTCATATACGCGGCCATGGTCCCAGCCACCTGCGGCCTCGACCCACGTTGCTGCGTCAAAGTCCTCGGGGGTGCCCCCGCGCTGCACCACCGTCTGGCTGTAGGTCTCCTACTCGAGTTTGATTTTTTATTTAATATTTATCATAAAACTTAAATTATAAATATATAATGAATAATTTAAACAAATATATAGTTACCATAATGTATGCAGCGCAGTTGTCGATGTACTCCCCCGTCCCATGTGCTCGACGGTGAGTCCGCTCAAACACCGCCATCGGGGAGGGTCGCTAGACAGTCCCGTCATCCGACACCGTCGTCTACATTTACAAAACAAATATATTAATTAGTACACATAATAACAAATAAAATATATAATTAAAAGGTATACTTACCATACGGTTCGCGTGCACTACAAATGCAACAGAGCCGCCGGTGTGACGTGCTGCTCCCCCCGACATGCGATTTCTAGCCGCATTTCGAGAAACCTCCTGCCATCGATCCGTCGACCATATTCCCACGAGCTGGTCCCATATATCCGGAGTAATCCAATAGGGGCCGTATCCCCGAGTCTCCGCGATGTTAGTGGTCCCAGCTCGGGCCATCGCCTGGGACCGAGCCTGCCCCAGCTGCCCGTTGTACCTTGCCTGGGAAATAGCCTCCCAGGCAGCGTAAATGAAGGGCCTTTGGTCCTCGGCCCATGTATAGCGAGCCTGCAAAATAATAATATCAGTACCAATATTAATCATCATGCATGTAAAAATAATAATAATACGTTCCTCAAACTCACGCCATAACATGTCGACGTGCTCGCTAGGCACGTGAGACCACGTAGGCCATGCCCCGAGCATGTATCGTCGAATAGTAGAAGAAATGCTCCTTGGCACTTCTTCTTGCTCGAACCTGCACAACAAAAATAAATTTTAATATTATATTATGATATAATGATTTTGTAATGATTCATAATTCATGATATATTATCGCTCCCCAATCACGCTAATAAATCTATATGACTTTGTGGCTGGTGGAGGCTGCCACCTGTTCGGCCCGCGTGGCCGCCTGCGTCTGAATGTACTAGCCTTGGCAGTATCATCGGCATGAGGATCAGCAACAGGAGGATCAGCAGCATGAGTAAGTGTAGGAGTCTCACCGATCGGAGACTCCGAAGCTCTCCTGCGACGATAACCACGACCAGACATATCTGTCGAATAGACATATAATCAGATTATTGTATAAATAGTAGAGATATATTTAATAAAATATATACTTTACAATTATTCCTCATCATCTGAATAATAGTCTTCGAATTCTTCCTCTTCTTCCTCTTCTTCCTCTTCTTCATCTTCTTCATCTCCAGCTTCCTCAATTTCATGAATTGTACGTCGTATAAAAGATCATCTACTTCTTTTACACGAACATACAATCCCCGAACGGATCTAAGGTTTTGCTAAATCATATCTGACTCGTCGATGCGTACGTGAAACATATCAACTCGTCGGATGGATGATTATTTTCTAAATATTTCGAGACAGTTCGAGTCCATATTGGACAATTCCGACACGAGTCCAAATTCGACGATTCCGGGGCGCGTCCGAAGTGGACGATTCCGGCACATTGCCGAAGTGGATAATTCCGAAATTAATCTAAACCCTAAAAATTAATCTAACAAATTAAACAATTAATCTAAATAATTAATTAACATATAAATAAAAAAATATAAAAAATATATAAATCTACTCTTTCCGGCGCCGGAGTCCGGTGGACTCCAGCGCCGGCGTATAGTGTCCAGACACTGTACAAGCTCCGGCGGCGGCCATCGACCGACCGCCGCCGGCCGAAACCCTAAAAATAGGGTTTCAGTTGAATTTCCCGCCGGCCGCAACGGGAAGAGACGGCCGGACGACGATGAATACCTGAAATCGGCGGTCGAGGACGGACGACAGCGTCGGCAGCGGCAGCGGCGGCGAGAGGCGGGAGGAGGCGGCGGCGGCGGCAGCAACGGGAGGAAGAAGGGTCGGGCGCGATCTGCGACCTATATAAACTTATCAGCAACGGCTCACTCGCCCGTTAGAAAGCCGTTGCTAATAAGTTATCATCAGCAACGGCTCACTTGTCCGTTAGAAAGCCGTTGCTGATAATTAAAATCATCAGCAATGGCTCGAGTGTCCGTTAGAAAGCCGTTGCAGATACAACATATCTGCAACGGCTTGAGCGGCCGTAAGAATGCCGTTGCAAATAGCAACGGCTTGAGCTGCCGTTGCTGAAGACTCAATTTCTAGTAGTGGTAGTGACAAGAAAAGCTACAGATTGTGTGTTGAATTCAAAAAGTGAGAAGATTGTTTTTCAAGAAACAATGGACCAAGTTCTACGCAACGAGATTTATGTGGTGGTGGGATGTGTACTTTTGCAAAATGAAATGTCTTTTTGAGGGGTGAGTTCTCTAATGTTTTCTCATGTACTGATGAAGCTTGTTCTATTGTTTAATTTGTTTTCTGATATCCGTGGATCTTTATGTATATTGTGACAAGATGTGAGTCAAGGTCTTCACCCCAATGGCCATGAATGCCACAATTGAGCAAAGCCGTGTGCTATTTCAGCTGACGGCTATATATCATTTGACTTCAACCCCAGACCTAATTCAAATGAATTGCTGCTCAGCAAGATCCATGTGATCTGCTCTTTGGGGTGGATGGCTCCATTCTTGATGAATACCTGCATGCTGCTAAATAATTTGAATGCCAAACCTACAAGTGGGAACCGTGATATATATAATGATTAATGCATAGGAAG
Source organism: Canna indica (assembly GCA_034359265.1). Lineage (NCBI taxonomy): Eukaryota > Viridiplantae > Streptophyta > Magnoliopsida > Zingiberales > Cannaceae > Canna > Canna indica. The sequence goes on along the minus strand of CP136896.1, from coordinate 67,963,783 downwards.
AATGAGACTTTGCCTCATGGGTCACATTAGTTAGTGAAGGCTAATGGATTACAGCACTCAAATAAACTGATCAAATGCCATTATTTGAGTTCATTTATTGTGTTTTAGAGAAAATTTTGAGTACTTTTTCTGTCTTCCCCTCAGTCCTGATTGGGCGATTGAAGAAGCTACATGAAAGAAAATCATCTTAAATGATAGGACTGGAATCTGATCCACAAACTCGGTTGGCCGGTGCTTCTAGTTTTAACCTCCATCACTAGTTAATGTAAGTCCCTGAATATTTAGATGCGTTGTACAATAAATAAAATTTTCATTTCTCTGTTAGCTTATCTTTACTCCTCTCATGTCCCATCTTATGGTCCCTCGTAGTACAGTGGTCCACATAATTTGAAGCGGCTATGAAGTAGAGATTAGCCCACTGCGATCCTTTGTTCTTCTGTTATCATGCATTGGTTTTGAATCTTAGCATTCATTTTCTTTTGTCCTACTGCAAGACAATTATTAGTGGCAATCAAACTTAGCATTATCTTTTTCAAGGCTGGAATTTGTAGCAACATATGACATGTGGCATTAGGGGCGGAGGCACGTGGAAGGGATGGGGGTAATTGCCCCTCACCTCAATTTTGAAAACTCTTTACTTATATGGAGAATGACGATTTTACCCCCCTCTACGTAAAATTACTCTCATGTCCCTAATATTTATCTTTTTTTACCCTCATAAATTTAAAAAATCCTCTCCATATCTCAATTTTTTATCCTCTTTTGCCCTCCACAAATTTCAAAATTCCTCTATCTCTATATTATATCTTTTTTCCTTCTTCTTTCCCTTATCTCCCGATCCCTCCCTTCCGTTGTCACCAGCCTCACCCCCGTTGGCTGTCGTCTATCGATCTCCCTGCGCTAGTGCACCGTCGCCGTGGTCGTGCCCACGTTACCGCGTGCTCCGCCTAGCTGCCAACAACAAATCGATTCACCTCCTACTAGTAGCCCGCCGGCTTGCCCACTCTCAATTTGATTTCTAGCTCCGCCACTGTATGGCATCCCTTTGCATGTAGGATCCGGTGTACGTAGCTTCCAATTAAGTCCTACGTTGTGCTCTAACTGAGTTCTAAGTTCTTTGAACAAGGATGCCCCAATGGAGTTCTAAGTTCTGAAGGCTGCATGCCCTAGCTAGAAGTCACCGTATATATTTGTCATATTTATCTTGCATCAAAGAGGAGCTGTTTGAGACAATATGTCTTTTCATCAGTATTACAACTTCAGATGGTCTTCCCTTCCAGTTGCAAAGATCAAATGCGACGCTATCATTCCAGTTTCAGATATGAGTTATCATGCAACAGCAAAATGCCTTATCCAAGCTTCAGATATGTGGAGTAAATCCATTACTCCCTTCTGAACTGTTCTGCCATAAGATTATTTCTGAACATTTCATGATGCTCACTGTCAGCTTCATGAGGATTAATGATATAGAAAAAAACATTGGAATTTATTTCTGAGAATGAATGATCATGGAACTTCCCATTCTATTTCTGTTGAATTTCCCTATGCTTAAGCTACTCTGCAGTACAGAAGTAGCATGTTCTTGTATCGTAGATAGAAGACCTGCACATTCATCAATTATTTTTGTTGTACACTAGCAATGATTCTTGTATACTTTCATCTTTACGTCTGTCAGTACGTAAAAGGAGGCCAACAGTTACGAAAAGGCCAATTAATACTAGGGTGGTCCATAAAAGTAGGCTTTCTCTCCTCTTGAGTCCTATTTATTCCAGATGGTATTCATTTTGGGAGATCGAAGCAACAAATTTCTCATCCCTGCATGTATGTAAGTACCGTGACATTGAGATTCTGCAGGATGATATTACATGATTAATTATGATTCAACCTAAACCACTGTACTAGTTCAGGGTTGCCATTAACCTACAGAAATATGTTATCTGTCCTGAATGATGCAGCTTTTCAGCTTTCATTGCCAGGATGTTGAGATGCTCGAGTACTATTCGTCTTTTGTTATCAGTCACTTGCTTTTAACATCACAATTATGCGATGCTTATGAATATTGCAAATTTTCAACTACTACTAGTCAACATTCTTCTTCTTTTTTGGCAGAAACACGACTACTTTTCTTCAATATTTGTTACATCTCAAGGGCCATTCTTTATCTCATGCAAAATGACCTTTAATTTGTAGGACAAAGCATCAAAAACAAGGCGCACCTTTGGACAGCATCAGTTCATCACTACAAGGCACCTAAGAACACATCTTTGGAGAGCTTCATTCTGCATTAATGGTAAGTAAAACTCCATTGGAGCATTAATGAATCTCCTTTGCCGTACATGAATGAATGGCTTTGGTTAAGCAATTCCCTCTAAATCTTAACCCAATCTACTTTTTCTTCGTTTATGATATTCAATTATTCATTACAATCAATGTGATTCTCGACATGACTCCGTGGATGATTCCTTATTAAAAACATGGTTAGGCTCCTATCTAGAAATTGTGATGGATAAGTACCAACCTACATGCTGCTCATCTTGTCCATGTGCTCTACTGCTCTCCTCATGGCATGCTGGTTTGGACGTCGGTTTGGACCGATATCATCGCGCGCCTCGCCATTCTAGATTCCATCGGTCGAGATTGGAATTGGTTGACCATACCTTAATTATTCCATTTGTAACGGATGGGTCCAAATCATGGTAAATTATGGACATCGTCGTCGAACCAAGATTTGGGCATGGCAAACTGGGTCCGTGCTTGTCTCATTAATTGCTCTTGTATTATCCACTCGTTTAAGGATTGGGCAAATGGGAAGGAAAAAGTTGCAAGGGAAAAATATCTTGAAAAAGGATGTGAGAGGAAAGAAAGATATTTGACTCCTTAAAATGCAAAGAGGTTGTATTCTATTTTTTCCTCAGCTTTGAGAAATTTAAAAAGTTTATCATCTTAAATCTATAATCTAATAGATAGTGTTAGGTGTTGGCTCAAATTGAGTTAGAACCGAGTCTAACAAATTCGATCGGATCCAAATCATAGTTCATTTAATCAAGATATACTTGAATCAATGCTGAATTAAATCATGTTTAACCGGACTTGTAGGCGGGTTGAATCTGCCCATTTGGGTTTGGCGGGCGGGCCAAATCCATTATGCCAAGACATGTGTCTATGCTCATCTACTAGGCTTGGCCTGGCCCAGGCGGGCCTAGAAACTAGGCCAAGCCCAGCCCCTTCTAGCCCCGTTTCATTCAAATTTAAGATGGAGCATTTTGACCAGTCAACGATTGAAAGCGGCTTCAACTGTGCTACACGCAAACTTCGGTCAACAACCCCATTATTTCGGTCAAAATAAGGAGCCATCCAATCAGAGCGCCTGATTCTTCAAACGTCTCGAATTTGGCAGCATCTCGCGCGCAACTTTGAATTGGCAGCCAGGTGATTTCAGAAATTATAATTTTTCAAAAAAAAAATTCAAAATTTATCTACACAAGTGGACTATTATCATTTTGTCCACTCCACTCTAAATAAAAGTTTATTCCAAGTGAATAACAGAACATCGAAGACACGAAGACCAGAGAAAACTAGTGAAAAAATTCTATGATAGATTTAAATATTCAAAAAATTAGGAATATTGTTATCATTTTTTTTTTAGGAGTGCCTCTTCTTAGATTTCGTCATATAGCAGCGGAGTTCAATTTCAAGAAAAATATTAGAGAGATAGTGCATCTACTCCATACCGATTTCATGTTCAATTTATTGAAACAAATGGTTATATTCTGAAGAGAATTTAGTTTATTATCATTCTTATTATTAAATTTTTTTCTAGAATTAATAAAGTAATATCTTTTTCTCCCCGTTGACGTAGGATTGACACCCCGCAGAGTCGAACCATATTAACCCCCTTGTGTCTCTTATTTTTTCGCATTATTATTATCGAATTTAGTTTTTCGTTTCTTTTGTCGGGTTCAAATTTTGTAGATCCTACATAAAATTTTCTCAAAATTCCTAACAGATAAATTAAAAATAAAAGATTATAATTCAAAATTTGTAAAATAATCAATGAGATAAAAAATTAAAAAAATATCTATAAATATCTATAAATTTCGACTCCATACAAATATCATTAAATGTTTATTTAGTACTTCTTCTTCCACTTCTAATATTCTTGCTAACGAAACTTTAATGTTATTTTCAATGCCACCAAAAGAAAACAAATTGAGTTGTTGCTCTAAAATCACATCATCATTATCGACAACATTTTCCACTTATAAAAAAATAACAAATATTAATAACTCAAAACAAAAGTAATTAAAATTACTTTTTAAAGTGAACAAACGAGTATAAATAAGTAAATAACAAGTAAAATTTACTAACCTTCAGGCTACAAAATTATTTTTATAATTAATTGGTTCATTTGTATCAAGCATTTCTTCGAGCTCTTCCGCATTCAAACCCGATTTGATGTGTTTTGGTACAATTTTTTATTTTTTGAGATTTAGACATTTTTTTTTAATATTTTTGTTGAATTCGATATTTTTGATATATTGTACTGTCACTACAACAAATCTTCTATATACCGACGAAAAAACATTATAGTAATTAAAAAAAACTAGCGCTAACGGTTGGCCTGCATACCAGCGCATTTGGTGTCAATATTCCCGCTAGTGCAGGCACGCGAGCGCCCACGTACACCCACGTGCACCAGCACCTGTGTGCGCTCGCGTGGGTACACGGGCGAGAATGGGCCCACCTATCCGGAAATCTTCTACCTCCTGCACCAAAAAAAAATTCAAAAAATTATATATTAAGTTTTCAACCTTTATAAATATACCTTCTTCCTTCTTCCTTTTCTAAAGTAATATTTTTTGTTTTATACACTTGTAATTGTTTCAACATCAACTTAATATTTCTTTAAAAAAAATTCAAGGAGTTGGAATTATTAATGGCATCAAATATATTTTTTCAAGGTTAGTATGTAATTTAATTTATTTTTTTATTTTTTATGTTATATGTAAATGAAATTTCAAATTAATTTTATTATTGTTAGATAAAATATTCTTTGAATTGTTGTCAAGATTGTTAGGATATCACGGTCAAATTTATGGAAATTATACATTTTTTTATAAGGTTAGTATAAAATTTAGTTCTTATTATTACTTTTTTTATATTAGCTTTAATTTAAATATTTAATTAATATTTAAATTAATTTTAAATTTTAATATTATCAATTGAATTCAATTATCTCATAAGATAATTAAATTCTGCTGAGAAATCCAATTGTAATGGCGCTAGTATGCACATATTTTTTTAATTAAATTTATTGGCACATATCAAAGGCGTCGATATAATAATCATACTGGTGCCTAATCAGACGCCAGTATGTTGGATTCGGCTCCCTCAATTTCCAACACATTTCCATCGCCTTTGCAGACGTCGGCTTTAATATTTCAGCTGACGCAGACATCAGAATTTTATACATGATCGACGTCAGAATTTTTATTGTATTAGAAAATTTGGAGAAATTTCTCACAGGATCGACAAAATTCGAACCGGGCGAGAGAAACGAAAAACCAAATCCGATAATAATAATGCGGAAAATGATAAGAGACATAGGGGGATTAACGTGGTTCGAACTCGATGGGGTGCCGATTCTACATCCACATGGAGAAGAGGTGAATGCTTTATTACTTTCAGAAAAGAAGTTTACAATAAGAGTGATAATAAACTAAATTTCCTTTAGAATACAATAATATATCTTAAATAAATTGAACCTGAAATCGGTATGGAGTAGAGACACTATCTGTGTAATATTTGCCTTGAAACTGAACTCCGTTGTTGTATGTCAAAACTTGAGAAGGGGCAGTCCTTGAAAAAATATGGTAGCGACACTCTTAATTTTCTGAATATCTAAATCTTTCACATTATAATCTAAGGTGGTGTCTCACTGTGGGATGTATTGGAACATTGTATATCAGCCTCCTTTTTATAGTGAAAAAGGAGTCGAATATTGCCTTCTGATTCAACAAGAAAATTGAAGAAAAAATCGATTGGAAACATGTTGTGGCGATGGATTTAATCAAGCTGCACGCGACTTGAATTTTAACTAGAAAATGTGACAATTTGATTGAGGAATGCGCTGCCTCAATTTTGAAACTGTTTTAGAAAGAGGGAGGCCTTGGTATCGAAGATTTATATACTAAATGTACGTCTTGCTCTACACAGTAAAAGAATCCTAGATTACCTAAACAATTCCTCCTCCCTTTAATTAGGTCAAACTAGTTCAAGCTAAATACCCTATAGTGACTCCTCTTAACAAGGAAACTCCCAAGAATTACTTGTTGTCATGACGCCTCTTTCTCAAAGCTTTTGGTGAGCTCTACTTTAATTTCAAGAATCACATTAAATCTGGATGCACTACCTTTGTTTTGTATGATACATGGATTGACAATTTGTCTCTTGCTCTTAAACCAACATACATTAATATTGATGTGGTTCACTCTCAAATATTGGTTTCTGATTTCATTTATGATAACACTTGGAATGTGGATTTGTGGGATTCAGTTGTTAGAATTGAGCTGTCGATTACAACTAATGATGATACTTGGGTATGAGTCAGTGAGAGTAAGGGTTTAGTTACCTCAAGCTATGCTTATAAATTTCTTAAAAGCCGACTACCAACTAATGCTACTACTTTTAATAAATGACATTCTATTTGGTCCCTTCTCATTCCTCCTAAATTTTTTTTTTAAAAAAAAAAATCCACGATAAACTACCTACTAGACATTGGCATCTCTACTTCCAACCATTGCTCTTTGCAACTCTAAACCTAAGTCTGCTCAACATTTATTTTTTCGCTGTAGATATACCTCTACTGATTGGTCACTTCTTTCTTCCAAGCTAGCAACTAACCTCTCAAATAAGGACACTTGGTATTCTGGTTCATGGCTCTTATCCAAGTCTTCTGTTAGAAAGTATGTCATTCACATAACAGTATCATTATAGTTCATCTGACACGCTAGAAATGAACTAGTGCACGTTGATAGGCAGCTTCATCCTTCTACTCTTGTGATCTGTATATTAGCTTTTATAGCTAACTACAATTCATACCAACAATACTTGAAGGTCATATAGATAATAATTCAAGTTCGACTCCTTGGACCCCACCTGCTCCAAATAGAGTTAAGATCAATATTGCTATCTACTCCAATGGATTGAAGACTGGTTCGGACTTGGTACTCAGAAACAACATTGGTACGTATATTTATGCTGAAGCTACCTATTTGGTGGACTCCTCTTCCAATATTGTTGAACTTACTATCATCAAAAAGAGCTTCAAACTCTTTTGAACTTTGGGTTTACTTCCGTTGATTTTCATATCAACTCTTACAACCTAACACAGTATCTCAAGGGCTCATCAAGTTCCCCATGATGGTTGCTACACTCTATTCAGAGAGTTAGAAGTTTAATTGTTCAATTATTCTCTTTTGATGTTTGTAAAATTAATTTTATATGTAATAAAGTAATTTCTTTGACCGCTGCTTATGTCGTAAATAATGAGATTTTTACTATTTGGGGATTTCAATTTTCTTCTGCTTTAGATATTTTTTTTTTGTAAATGACCTCTTTGGTCATATTTCTTCTTAATGCAATTTAAGGGTTAAGCTCTTTTTTAGTAAAAAAAATTAAAACAAGTTTCAAAAAGAACATTGAATTGCGTATAGTAATTCAAAACTTGCGCTGCTGTTTCCTTAATTTTGACTCGGTCAAAATTGAATGGGCAGCACTCATGTGTGCTCCATGTCCATGGGTGATGGGCAAACAAGGATGGTGGGCTCGACCCACTCACCTGGCCGCCTGGGCCGGGCCGAGCCCGGTGAAGATGCAGTCCCTTTTTTTATCTTTAGATTTAATCTAATTCGATCAAATGAATTTCGATTTGAATTCGGTCAGACTTGTTGGATCCGGTTCGGGCTCAATTTGAGTCAACCCCTATCATATTATTTCTTGTAGCACATAAAGCTTCTCGATTCTCGATTTTATCGATTTAACGGCTGGTACGATACGGTATTAAAAACATTGCTTATAATTATAATAATATTATGTTAATGTATTATATTATTTTTAATCATAATATGATAATATTATAAATAGCATATTATTAATAGTATAATAATATAATATTATAACTATTAGTTTTGGAAGTTATATAACTTCCTAACAACCAAACGATGGCTTTGTGTTGTTACAAATCCACCTTATACTTCCTGTTCTGAATCCGATTTGGCCATGAACATGCCAAACTTGGGCATAATTGCTTTTGGGCATGAAACGTTGGAATGATTAGTTATACAAATAATTGGGGTATCCCATCTCATGCAAATGCAGCATCTCTTTGACTTTGATTTAGATTGCAACCAATGTTACCAAACTATTGAAATGGAGCCACTAGAAAAATGTGTAGTACAATCAATCAAGTGATGAAGCAATGCCTCCACAAGAAAGATCAAAGAAGTGCAGCTGTACCTGTGCAGGCTTAAGGTGTGTGTATGTATATATATCATGCGCTTGAATCAAATGAGAGGCCGGTAAGTTAAAAATGTGGGTCAAGTGTGGAATTAATGAACGAGTAGGACATCTTTAGCAGGTTTAAGTAGGGCTGACAACGGATCGAATACGGTGCAGATAGTACATTATCCGCATCCGCACCTCATATCCGTGTATTCGTATCCGCACCGTATCCGCCACGAATATGAATATGAATATTCGTATCCGCACCGCTTCAAATACGGATATCCGCACCGTATTCATATCCGCATCCGTATTTAAAAATATATTAAAATAATATATTTAATTTAAAAATCAATAAATACCCTGTTTATTGATCTAAAATAAGTATGTAATATATTTTAAACTACTCAACCACAATTTATAATTTAACCACCATCAACCATGTACATTAAATCAAATTGAAACAAACAACATTAAGATACATAAATCATCTAAATAGCAATCTGATACTAGCTAAAAAAAATTATAACATGAGTAATTACTAGCATCTAAAATTCTAAATAGCTACAACATACACCACCATCAATTTATAATTTGAACAAACCATAAGTCCATAAGTCACGTATTAAGTGACTTAATAAGTGAAGAGATTGTCGGACTCACCTGCGGGCTGCGACTGCCGGGCACGTATTGGCGACGTCGTCGACCACCACCAGGGCGGAGTCGAGGTAGATTACCCGGCTCACGCACCGCTCTAGTATCTCCGCAAGATAGTTCCGTGCGTAGTTTAGCGGCTGCTCCAGAGCTTGCCGCACCGACGTCGAGATTAGCCCCCTGACGCGCTCCGGGGTCAAAGTAGTAGGTTTTGAAGCGGAGCCCCGGGAAGGTGGAACGCATTACCGGCTCCAAACCTGGCTCCGAAACCAGAAAGTGGAAGAAGATGCTATTCGAGCACCGGGCGTGGGTGAGAACCGAATGAACCACCGCGATCGAGCCGCGCAGGTATTCCTCATCAAGGGTAATTGCAATGTGCACCAGCGACGGGTTGCAGACAGAGGTGCCATTGGACGAAGGGGGCTCGCACTCGGCGGCATTGTGAAAGAAAGGTGCTCGCCGGAACCCGAGGCCTGCAGAGTCACTAGAGGCAACGGCGAAGTGGCGATCGTAGTCGCCGGCGCTGTGGAGACGGAGGAAATGAGACGACCTGATGGCTTCGGCCGAAGGGAAAGATTGGAAGGAGGGGGCCAGCACCATCATAACCATATATGGTAAGGGAGCACAGGCCGGAGAGGCGGACGACCCAGAGCATGGCTCCGCCTCCCCGCCGGGCCTAGCCCTTGCGGCGGCGGCGTCTCCGGGTCTTGAAATCGAAGAGATCGGCGAGGCGGGCGAGCGCGGACACAAGGAAGAGGGCGACGCCCCTGATCCCCGCCAGAGCGAAGAACACGGAAGACCCACCACGGTGTCAATCGCAACAGAAGAAATCGAAGCAGGATTAGGGCTTCAATGCTGGGGGATGCTTCGCCTCTAAGTAACCTCTTTGCGGAACCCTAAAAAGCGAGCGAGACGAATTGAGGAGGAGACGAAGCGAAGGGAGCCCAGCGGTAACGAATCAACGAATGGATGAAGCGGCGGGTCACGAGTGAAAGAATTAGGGATTTAGGGCAAGTGGAAGAGAAGGGGCGAAGGGCAAATGGTGGGCTGGCAATTAACTCACAGGCTCAGAGTCACAACTAAATGTTTGATATAATATATATATTAGATAGAAAATTACAATATCGCTCTTGGCCCCTTACATATGTATTATATATATATATATATATATATATAGGTAAAATAGTAATTAAAATGAGGCGGATAGGCGGTGCGGATACGGTGCAGATACACAGACAAATCTATATCCGCACCGTATCCGCGCGGATATAAAATTTTCAGATCCATATTTGTATTCATATTTGTTTTTACTTGCGGATACGGATCGAATACAGTATGGATGCGGTTTTTAATTGACGGATACAGATAAAATTGCCAGCCCTAAGTTTAAGGGTCACATTTGTTGTGCATGTATGTCATGGAAGGGCATAATAATTCCCACACAAACACAAGGCCCAATATGCACTGTTTGGTCATTACTTATCCAACCTTTTGTCCATTTCTCCTTTTCTTTTATTTGTTAATCACATGTTACCTTCCCTATTTATAACAAATATTTGAAGAAAATGATAATCCCCCCTTATAACAAATATTTGAAGAAAATGATAACAAATATGCAAAAAATCAAATATAATACAAATATAAGATAACATAACAAAATTAAAATTAAAATTAAAATATTTAAATTATTCCAAATTACGTAAATTTTGTTGATTTTAAAATACTATTTTTCATTAACAAATACAAAAGAATGATAATTCAAAATCCAAAAATTAATATAAAAATCTTTAATAATTTAGATGAGGAAAATAAAAAAAGTTTGAGGAGATAGGTAAAAATAAAAAAATAAATGAGATAAAAATAAAGGTAAAATTTGTAAAGAGGTGAGGACTTTAGACGGAATGGAACGACTTCTTATTTGTGTGTGTATATATACTTATTGCGTTGGATTCAAATTGAAAATCGAACCATTAGGGCCTGTTTGGTTAGCGAAACCAAGTCTGTTTTCATGGTTTCAGTTTCACTGAAACCAAAACTGCTTACGAAAATGTGTTTGGTTTAGTGTTTTCGTGAAACTGAATCGAAACCAGAATGAAAACGAAACCAGTTTTCTTAATAAAAATGAAAACAACAGAATGTTGTTTTCTGTGGTTTCGAGACTGTCGGTTTCGTTATCAAAATGCTGTGACAACTTTATAATTATAAATATTTTTTTATAAAATTAATTAATTTAAAATAAATCAAACTATATCGAATTTTTAACTCAAACTTTTATCTTAAATTTATAAAATAATTAAACCAATTTATATCTAATTGACTCAAACCCAAATTTTAAATAACTCAATTTTCTTAAAGTTTGTCTATTTATAATTTAATCAAACCTAATTTTAGATCATTGGACTTGTTTTTTTTTGAAATTTTATAATAACTATTAATTAATTTTTATATCTAATTGAACAAAAAAATCTTAAATTATCAATAACTTTATTAATTAAAGCACTTAAATATTTTGTAACCATATTAACAAATATTTAATTTTGTAAACTAACTAAACATTTAATTACTACTAAAAATGTTCAAGAAAAATTAATATTATTTTTTATAATCAAATAAATATTTACTGATTTCAACTAACTAAAACTGATGTTGTTTTTATTAACCAAACGCGTTTTCAGAAAACTGAAAACTAAAAATCAAAACCAAGTTTTCGAAACCAAATTTTCAGTTTCACTGAAACCAAACCAGAAAATAATTTTCGCTAACCAAACAGCACCTTAGGGCCTGTTTGGTTAGAGAAACCAAGTCTGTTTTCATGATTTCGATTTCACTGAAACCAAAACTGCTTACGAAAACGTGTTTGGTTCAGCGTTTTCATGAAACTGAATCGAAACCAGAATGAAAACGAAACCAGTTTTCCTAATAAAAATGAAAACACCATAATGTTGTTTTCTGTGGTTTCGAGACTGTCGGTTTCGTTATCAAAATGGAGTGATAACTTTATAATTATAAATATTTTTTAAATAAAATTAATTAATTTAAAAATAAATCAAACTATATTATTTTTATAAAAAAAATAAAAATCATCATTTTCAACTCAAACTATTATCTTAAATTTACAGATTAATTAAACCAATTTATATCTAATTGACTCAAACCCAAATTTTAAAATAACTCAATTTTCTTAAAGTTAATATATTTATAATTAATCAAAACTAATTTAGACCACTAGAATTATTATTATTTTGAAATATTAACTATTAATTAATTTTTATATCTAATTGGACAAAAAAATCTCAAACTACCAATAACTTAATTAATTAAATATTATAAATATTGTATAACTATATTAGCAAATATTTAATTTTGTAAACTAACTAAATATTAATTACTACTAAAAATATTCAAAGAAAATTAATATTACTTTTTATAGCCAAATAAATATTCACTGGTTTCAACTAACTAAAACTTATGTTGTTTTCATTAACCAAACGCGTTTTCGAAAAACTGAAAATTAGAAACCAAAATCAAGTTTTCGAAACCAAATTTTCAATTTCACTGAAATCAAACCAGAAAATAGTTTTCGCTAATCAAACAGCACCTTAATATTTGAGATGGGTACATGTCCCAATCATTCAAACTCATAAAAATTGACAGTGGATTTTCATCCAAACCCTCCAAATGGTTCGCGTGACGTCAATTGTAAAATGGACGGTTCGCTATGGATCTCCTGACGTCACCGGACGTACGTTAGACCGGTCCACAAAAAGCGATTCAACATGGGCCGTGCTGATTCGCTTGAGCCCATTTGTGTCGCTAACTGAACAAGAAAAGACGAAGACAAAGCCTGTCGCTATTTGGCTGTCTTGTTCTTTGGAAAACTCGAGAGGTGTGCAAACTATCTTTTTCTTCCTATTCTTCCTAGTCCTACCCTATAAATACCCCTCGCGCCTTTTTCCGCCCTCTTCCTCTCGTTCGACTTTTTGACTTCCGTTCGATTTCTCCGTAGTCCGTACCCTCCATCTCATGTGCTCCGCCAATCTCCACCCAGTCTGCCTAGGGTTCCACCGAACCCCACTCCTCTCCTCTTCGCCTTCGGCGACGAGACCCCGGATCGCGTATCCTGGCTCCCGATCCACTCTTCGTGTTAGTTTTCCGAGCTCCCCCATTTCGTTTTCGATTGTTTTTGGCTCTTGATTCGCTCGCACTCTTTGCTAATTTGATCGTTTAACCTTTTGTTTCTATATTGTACTATTGTAGCAATCTGGATTGCGACTTGGTAGACGGAGATGCAGGCGGCAAAAGTTATTTGTTTCAATGGCCTTCTCTTTCGACGAGGTTTTCCTTTTTCTCCTATGGTTATTGATGATTTAGGATTTCCATTTTGATTTTTGAGAAATGTATGCTTGTGGAGTCTTTCTGATTTGCTATTTCGCGTTGATCGTTTTACCTTGAAGGACTCGGTAGGCATCTCAACGCTTATGGAAGAAAGCAACGGGTTTTCTGGGGGGAATTCATCCTATCCAGCTTCGAGTGAGGATGAGGATAGCGACATGGACCTTCTTTTACCTCCAGTTACTGATGTCGAGTTGACACCGAACAAGGAACCTTTTGAATCGGCCGACCCTTCTTTAACAGTGGCAACCTACCGTTTTGCAAGTCTTCGTGGGATGATTAAGAGGAGGTGCATATGTTTCTGACCGAGCTATAACACTAGGTTTGGATCAAAGGTTTTGGAGGGGTTCTAAACAACTTGTTTGGATAATTTTTGTTAAAGGGTTTGGAGGGGTTTCAAACCCATCCTAGAACCCATTTCCAAAACCTTCCACTTTGGGGGGTTTTTGGAGGGGTTTGGAAGGTTAATGAATAAAAGAAAGTTAAATTACAAAAATATCCTTAAAACAAAAAAAATATTCTTATTATAAATGAGGGCATAATGGTCTATCAAACCCCTCCAAACCCCTTGTGAAGTCTAACCAAACAAGATTTTTTAAACCCTTTCAAACTCCTTCAAACCCCTCCAAATCCTTTACTCAAATTTATCCAAACATAGTGTAAAACAATTTATTGAAATTAAAAAAAGTACAATATTCATTATGATTGATAAATGGAGTGGTAGAGATGCATTTTTTGGTAGCAATGCTTTTGACTTTTGTAAATCATTGATGTCATCAGCATCTTTATTTGGGCAATGGTCATTTGATCATTTAACATTTAAGTTGAACTTCAAAGGTATTTGTTCAAAGTGCCCTAATAATTGTTAAGTTTCTAACATGCCCGATTGACCTTTTCATTGCCCAATGCTTCTTTAGTGGTGCCATTGGCATGCATTTAGTGCCATCCTTAGTTGACATTGTAAATAGTAGAACTTTTGTTGCTTTTAATATTTTCTTATGCTTTCTTGATTTTGGATCATCTGCACATTCTTTTTGATCATCTGCACGTTAAATTGAACATCTTTTTACTAGATAAACATGACATAGATAAGATTAAGGACTCTACATATTACGTATAACATGACTCAATCAACTTTAGCAATAACTCATAGTTATTAATAAGGATTCCCTACACAATACCCATAGCATGGCTCAATAAACTCTATCAATAACTCAGTGATAAAAATAAGGACCCTCTATCCAATCAATACGCATAACATAACTCAATCAATTTTACCAGTAACTCATTGATTAGGATAAGGACTCTACAGTCTACACAATACCCATAAAAGCCATAACATTACCCATTAAAAGCCATAATATTACCTGTCACTTGGAAATTGATTTGTCTAAGTCAGTACAAAGTAAGAGGATCTTTCTTTTTAGCAGGGGCGTACCCACAGCAAGAGGAAGACTTTGCATGGTATTGGTGGTGGTTTGTGTGTTAAGTTCAATGGGTGATGGTGTTTGAGAGAGAAAAATGAAATGGGCGGTGAAAGGAGGAAATGACTAATGGGCGGTGGGCAGGTGTAGAGAGGAGTGAAGAAGTGGAACTTCAACGGTAGAAAAAATGTTACAGACTTGGATCCACAAGTGAGTTAGCACAATTGCAAGACACCAAAGGGGATAACTAGAGCTCAATTGAGGATTGAATTCAGATCTCTTGAAATTCCTTGGGGCAAGAAAACTTCGAATTATGTGAATTAATTGATGATAGAACACAATCTTAAGGGGGGAAAAGGAGATAATTTTTTTGAGGAATGTGAATCCATATATTGGATTCATGAATATGAGTGTTTTTATATAAATAAAGGTAATAATTTACATGTTACAAAATTTGACTTTCAAACAAAGATAAACATGACTCTTTGATAAGTATAAGGACTCCACAGACTACCCATAACATGACTCGATCATAGATAAGGACTCTCTCCACAGACTACCCATAACATGACTCGATCATAGATAAGGACTCTCTACACAATACCCATAACATGACTTATTGAACTCTATCAATAACTCTGATAAAGAATTAAAGATAATGACTTCCTACACGTAACTCATTCATAAAAATAATGACTTTCTACGCAATACCCATACCCTGACTCAATCAACTCTATCAAATATCAATGGTTATTTATAAGGGTAACGACTCTCTGCACAATACCCTTAACAGCTTCTTGACATGCATGGCATATTTTTGGCTGAAGTATGCAAATTGCTTTAACAACTTTCAGTTCCCACCAAGCTATAGAAACATTCTTTTTATTGGATAAGATTAGTTGCATGGATCAGGTGCAAATTAATTGAAATTTAAGCAAATATAATGTAAGTTATGACAATCACATATACTAAGTTGGTACTACATTATTTACAATATGCTTCATAGTTCATATATTATGTTGGTACGTACACCAATCATAAAATGGAAAAAAGGAAAATATTGTTACAATAAGAATACAGGAAAGTTAATTAGAAAATACCAATCAAGAAGTTGTGTGATTAAAGAATCTATGTTGTAAAACTTAATATCTCATATAAAACAACATAAAATGATAGCATAGTTGAAACTAGAAAACAATTGAACATCCAATAGGTGATAAGGCATGGGACAACATTGTGAAGTATCCATGTTAATATAAAAATAGATCCTGAACTACAAACTGGTTTATCATATTGTTGAAGCAAGAAAAAAATGGATGGAATTTATCTTGGAAGTTTGTGCAATAGCTTATATATTGAATGAGGCTGAGTGAGGACCTTGATATCCAGTTATAAGGCTCAGAAAGCAGGATTGTTTACAAATTTAGTTAAGGTGAAGTGTAACTCCTCTTTGTGGTTAGAATTACTTGTGAACTGTTCAGAGTTCAGACATATAATACCCTAGATTCTCAGTTCCCTGCTATATTGCCTGTATTTCTGAAGCAAAATTATTTAAATGCATTACTAATCAATCTGAAACTAAGATTTTGCACTTTTCTTGATAACTAACTTGAATGTCGTTGATGCATCTTTTGTCAGAACGCGAAAGGGAATTTTAATCAGCCTGGCTTTGGGAACATTCCTACTAGTGTTCCTTCTATTCTTTGATTGGTGTTCATGGCGGATTGTGAGGTTGCCCTTGGAGCCATTTTTCTTAACACACCCTTTTACATTATCAGCAGTTTTGTCAACATTTGCTGGATTTATATTTGTACCTATAGTTGATACCTTGAAGATTCATCAGATCCTTAGGAAGGAAGGACCAACTTCTCATCAGTCTAAAAGAGGAACCCCAACAATGGGTGGGCTATTTTTCATTCCAGTTGGTATTGTTGTTGCTACTATCAAAACTGGTGACAATGCCACTGCTATGTTTGGAGCAGCAACATGGACTCTTGCATTTGCAGCAATAGGATTACTTGATGACATTCTAAGCTGCATTAAGAGTCACAATTATGGCTTGCCAGGGTGGGCAAAATTAGGCTTGCAGGTATCACACTCTCTCTAGTTGCACAACATTGTCATGTAAAAGGTTTTGCATGCTTTACCTACAAGGTATAAATGATGCCTATTCTCAGATACTTAGTTGGGGTTGGTGACAGGTAGTTGCTGGGGCGTCGTTTTCCTTTTGGCTGGATTCAACACATATATCTACACCATACAACATGTATAGTTTCTCAGAATCAGTAAGATCATTTTTTTAGATGGATTACAATGATCGATAATAACGAATTTACTTTCATAATTTTTTTCTTCTTAGTCAGCAGATTATTTTAAAATATTTTTCACTTTGAAAAAGATCACAGCTACTTGCTTACTTCACTTTGAAAAATCACCATAAAACCCTTTAAAGAAAGTGGTCAAACAACCAATGAACTGTTTTAATTAGTTTTAAGTGATTTTCAATCAACCTCTATCCCTGCTGCTTATATCACTTTCCTTGTCTATGTTCTATCTGAACTACTGCCTTTGAACTTTGATCTTTATGGATCCAAGTGAAACATATTTGTTATAAGTAAATTTTTTTTGCAGGTCTAGTGGCATAATCTAAGGTCCATTTTATATGATCCTTAATTGAAAAGATAATAACATTATGAAAAAGTAAACCTGAATAAATGATAATCTACAATTCTACATAGTTTATGTCTCTTTAGCAAGCACAATGATATACTGAAAGAATAGATAATGAGGTAATTGATGAGCAAATTTGCTTAATGCACCTTAAAGACAAAAATTAGATCAGATTCCTTGTTTGAGCTTGTAGTTCTACTTCTATCTTCATATGCTTGTCCTTTATTATGAGTATCAAATGTATGAATCATAGAGGTAGCATTGGGCTGTGCTCAGCCCACATGTACCAAACCTTAGGCTCAGCCAAAGCCCCACGGTATGCATGCTTGTGCTGCCAATGGGCTGCACGACACATTTGCCAATTTCTACTGAATCACGATTTCTTTCAGCTTAAAAGTTTTATACTTTTATAGAAGACCGTGTCGTATTAGTCTTTGTGTTCTTCTTTCCTTCAATTTTCCAAACCTTGCAATGATGCATATCACATATTCTATTGTTTCCATGTCATTTACCCTGATTATTTTTACTTTCCTAATGTTTGATTGAAGGAAATTCTTAGTTCCTCTTCCCCCACCATTTGGAATTGTGTATTTGGGGAAATTCTATCTGGTCTTGACAGCATTCTGTTTTGCCTCTATGAGTAATGGTGTTAACTTGACTGATGGAATTGATGGTTTAGCTGGTGGTTGTGCTGCATTGGCTTTTGTGGGGATGTCTGTAGCTGTTCTTGCAATATGTCCTGGTAAGCTTGATATCGAGCAATTAGTACAAAAATATTTGTTGAACTTCAGGTCTGCATATATTACATTGGATGTGGCCTGAATCAACCTATGTATATTTATTGTATAAAGTATTAAAACCTGTTGTAGATAGCATTATTAAATCATATTCACTTTGTCAAAAGTGTATGGTGGACTATGATGTAGGAATCTGGATATTCTTGTGCATGTTCATTCATATAAACTATAGACCAAGGAAATTTTGATTGAGTTGCAATTATATTTTCTAGTGTTTAAATTGATAGCATAGCTAGAAGAAAATTTCTGTATTGTGTTCTTCTCTATTACTCTTTTCTTTGCTAAATGCACCTTTTAGATTTCCTAGAACTTTAATTGATTAACTTTTTAAAGAGATATGATGATGAGGATTTGGGGGGAAAATGGGAAAAATTTCTTGTTTATAACCTGACCTGTTCCGGTTTAAAAAACATATATTGATTGAGCACATTAAGTGAAAGTGAAGAAGTGAAGAAATAGGATATGGAGTTTAGAGAGAAGAAAGTGAAGAAGAACTTCAATGATATAAAAAATGTTACGAACTTGGATCGACAAGTGAGTTAGCACAATTGCAGGACACCAAAGGGGATAACTAGAGCTCAATTAAGGAGTGAATTCAGATCTCTTGACATTCCTTGGGGCTAAGAAACTTCGATTTTGGTGAATTAAGAGAGAACACAATCTTAAGGGGAGAAAACAGAGATAATAATTTTGAGGAATGTGAATTGATATATTGCATTCATGAATAGGAGTATTTTTATATAAATAAAGATAATAATTTACACGTTACAAGATTTGACTTTTAAATAAAGGTAAACATGCCTATTTGATAAGTATAAGGACTCCACGCACTACCCATAACATGACTCTTTGTTGGATTTCAAGTCTGCATATATTACATTGGATGTGGCCTGAATCAACCTATGTATATTTATTGTATAAAATATTAAAACTTATTGTAGATAGCATTATTAAATTATGTTCACTTTGTCAAACGTGTATGGTGAACTCTGGTGTAGGAATATGGATATTCTTGTGCATGTTCATTCAGTTCATTGATGCCTCCTGATATAAACTTTAGGCCAAGGAAATTTTGATTGAGTCACAATTATATATTCTAGTGTTCAAATTGATAGCATAGCTAGAAGAAAATTTCTGTATTTTGCTTTCCCCTGCCACTCTTTTCTTTGCTAAATGCACCTTTTAAATGCCCTAGAACTTTAATTGATTAACTTTTTAAAGAGTTATGATGATGAGGATTTGGGGAAAAACAAAAAATGGGAAAAATTTCGTGTTGCTTAACATTACAAATTGCTATGAATATATTCTATATGCTTCTGAGGTAATTCATCATTATTCTATTATTATAATGCCCTTTTATAGTTCACAAAGACCATTCTATCTTTTTGTTGAATTTTCCCTTCCAAACATCCAAATGATTTGCAGTTTCTTGGATTGAATAGAGAATTTTCTCTTTGATCATTCTATCAGGGGATGCTTCGTCTATTTGTATGAGATTAAAACAAAAGGTGGACTTTTTTATTATAAGATTGAGTTGGAGATATCTGCTAAATTTCGATGTAGATTCTTGTCTGCAACACTATTATTTTATGGTAAACTAGAGCTGGAAGGATTGTTTGAAGTGCAAACATAACATCAGCCCTTGTAGCAGCTTCAAAGCATGAATTAGGATCAAAGTTAGATAGGATCTGACCTAAAGCTAAATGTTGACGATAATGGATGATATGGAATTTTTTGAGAGAAATATTGAGGCAAATTTCATCTGTTGCTCAGATGCACAGACTCCTATAACTAATCATTTTAAACTAGAGCATTATTTGCAGAAATATATGCTAGAAGATTGGACACTTAGGTCAAAATCCTTAGAGCATCTGACATATAAGAAACAGGCTACCTAGAATTAGATGATTGGAATTAGGGATTCTCAGCTGGTGTTCTGGCCTGAAAGAGGAAGCAGAGGCAAGTCCCCTAGTAAATCTAGTCGAAGTTGAATCAAGTACTAACTTGGTTGCACTGAGCAAGCTGGTCAATAAGTATTACATCAAATAAAGATGTTATTATCTGAATGCTTGCTCCGTGTTCAAGTGAATCTGATGAGTGTAATAATAAAATAAGTGAAATAAATAGTTATTATAAACTATGGAGGTTTTGTAAAACTTGGTGGTAGTGCTTGCCAATTCATATGAGGTTTTGCTTGTGCATTCATCCTTTTTCGTGTGGACGTTCTGGTTATGGTGATGGTGCCTTTATTTTACTGGCTATCACCTTTCTATTTTCTTGTTTTCAGGTAGACAACAGATGTTATATGGATATGCTGATCTATATTTTGTTTTTTCCCTAGGCTAATTTTAGTGTGTGCTGTTATCTATTATTATGCTGGTTTCGTTATAACTGACTTTTTCTGATAATGCACCATCATGTTTTTCCATTTGACATACCAAAACAGAGGGTTGCATCAAATATTTTAATTTTTAATTTTCATGATATCTAGGGACATGTTGTTTGTTGTTCAATCTTTGTTTTTAGATGCTTGCAAAAGTTGAATAAATCCTCAAGTGCACATTATAATGCAAGTTTTTCAGATAGTTTGTATTGTTTCTTGAGATTTTGTCACATTTTTATATTTTGGTTGTCATTATGCAATAGAACTTGCTGTTTTTGGAGCTTCTATGTCTGGAGCTTGCATAGGATTTCTATTTCATAATAGATATAAAGCTTCAATTTTTATGGGTGACACTGGATCGTTAGCACTGGGTGGTGCACTAGCTGCAATGGCTGCTTTGACGGGAATGTTCTTTCCATTGTTCATATCTTCTGGTACCTTTGTGGTGGAAGTTCTATCTGTCATAATTCAGGTACGGTGATGTCAGCCTTGTGCCTTCTTCCATTTGGTATTCACTCTTCATATGTTTGTATAATCATGGAACATAGGGCCCATATGATTTTATTATATTTCTTTCATCTGGAAGTTTTTCATCTGTCCTTTAACTGTTGCATGGCATTGCAGATAATTCACTTCCTATATTATTTGATTTTTCTAAATACTTATTAAAGGATATAACACTTGCTACTTTATCTGCCTGTAAGTGTTTCATGTGATTAAAAATAATTCACTTTGTAACTCATAACTCATTTACAAGTGTTAAAGTCCCACATTGGTTAAAAATATGGCCAAGATAGCCTTTAAATAGTTTGGGGCTTTGGGCAATTCTCTCCCCCATGAGCTAACTTTTGGGGTGAGTTAGGCCCACTAATTTTTTAACATGGTATGTGGTTGATATTGTGCCACCCGCAGATGTCCAGTCCTGCAAAAACTCCACGCTCCAAATGTCCAATCCTGGGCGTGAGAGAGGTGTGTTAAAGTCCTCCCACATTGGTTAAAAATATGGTCAAGATAGCTTTTAAATAGTTTGGACAATCCTCTCCCCATGAGCTAGCTTTTGGGGTGAGTTAGGCCCACTAATTTCTTAACAACAAGTTTAATACATTTGATGATGAAGTGAAGGATCAAGGTTTTGTCCTAAACCCTAAACCTGAAAGCTTCAAAATATATTGGTACATACCCAAACAAGAAATATCATTGCAAAGTTTGCATTTCATTAACAAAGATGAAATTAAGAGCTAAACTGCTAAATTGCACATAGGAACTACTATATAATGTGCATTGATTATTTGATAAGTATGTTAATTTTTAAAAACTACTTTTTACTCGGTTGTAGGATATTCAGATCCTATGATCCAAGTTTATGTTCTCTAATCCACTCCTAGGTATGAAAGTGAGTTTGGGTACCTTGATGTTAATGCCTCTAAAATTATAACAGCTATGTTCAGCTATGTTCAGCTGGGAATGTTGATGCTCTCGGCACAATTATAACAGCTATGTTCTGCTTGGGTATCTTAATTACAACGAAAAAACCTGATCCATATGGGTTAATTTCCCTTTCCCCACAGACTATTTAAGTATGTGTTTCATAACTCAAAAAGTATGTAGTGGTGTGCACCATCTCATGCATTATGTATTTAGTCACATATGATTATTTATTTTATGCTATTGCATTTACATATTCATGCTTTGAGAAATATCACATTCATAATGTATTTTCTTTTTCACTTTATTAAATTGGGTTGGCCCTTGATAGGAGAGGAACAGTAGACCAAGAAGAGACTTATGAGGAGGTTGCTGAGATGGAATTATGTGAACTTATAAGAAACAAGAAAGAGGGTAGATAGGAAAGGGAGAGGGGGAGAGTGGAGAGGAGGTCGTCTGCTTTGGAAAATAAGGTGATGATTGGAGGCTGGATATAACTAGCATAGGGTCCCTGTTCTGTTGTTAGACTGAGTTGTCAATTACTTTTCATTGCCATCTGTAGTCTTTAATATCAAGTTTTGCTTATTGAATCAACCACTCTTTAGGCCTTGTGAACACTCCAGATTAGTTATATATGATGTCATAGTCATTACAGGACAGGTACAAAGTATAACAGTAACTACTAACTAGATTCCTTTTCTTCACCAAATGATAGTTGATAGTTTACAGCAAATTAATCTTAAATTAATGCTCACCCAGCCTAATTAAAAGAATTTATAAACAAGGACTTTCTAGTTCACTTCAGTATTTCTTTGTAATATCGCTTTACTTTTTCAGCAATAAATTATTTATTTTCTTTTTAACTTAGCCTTTGGGATCTCGCATCTATCCTTGAATTAGAGAAGCAATTAGAGGATTTAATACCAAACACCATCTCTAATAGTGATTTTATGCATTGAATGCCACATTTATGGATGGCAAAATGCAGAGGGGGACTATAGTCTTTATAAAGAAATACTGATTTTAGAGAAGCAATTAGAGGATTTAATACCAAAACCATCTCTAATAGTGATTTTATGCATTGAATGCCACATTTGTGGATGGCAAAATGCAGAGGGAGACTATAGTCTTTGTACGGTGTCTGCATGTGCTTAAGATCTGTTGTATAGAAGCCAGGATTAAAGCTCCTTCAAAAAAGAGCTTTAATGGTGTTCTTCTGAATGGCCATGTTCACAAGAGAACACAAAAGAGCTTTATCAAAAAATGAATAATACAAAAAAGGGGGTCTCTGTATACTGCAGTTACAATATTTGATTTAAGGAAAAAGAAAAGGAGAGGGATTGAGACCATCATGGGATCTGGGAGCCTGGGTAACTTGTGGGAGGTCTAAAGAGTTAATAGAGCATCTCCAGCTGTGGCATGGTTTCTTAGCATTGCTGAACTTGAGGCATCTAAACATCACTGCTGAAATGACTTCTGGTTTCTTATATGCTTTTTTTTTTTGAAAGATAGAATACTTGTATTTATCAAGAGTTATGAGAAATACAAGTGTTACTAATGGGGACAAGAAATAAAAGAAAAAAAGGAAAATAAAAACTACAGGTAGATCAGAAATCAGATAAATGATCCATGTGTGTGTGCATGGCCGCAGCTGCAATTGCTAATGATAATGGGTTGCAGCTGTCGTTTTGGAAGCATCACCTATTTCTTTCATTCCATATATACCCATCTCCATAAGAGCATGTTGTGGAACTTTTTTATACGTGCGTCCATATCGCAATAGGTTGAGTTGGTGTTCCATGGAAGGTAGCTTAAGGCAAAAGTTTTTCCAGTCAGTCTCAGGAAATAATGCCACCCTTCAACAGTATAGGTACAAAACTCAAAGATGTGCTCGTGGCTCTTTGGGTTTGAGTCACACAGGACACACATCGCATCAACACTAATTCCTGTTGAGATTAGTCTATCCTTTTTTTGAAGTTTACCTCATGTGGATATCCAACCGAAGATTGATATCTTCTCTCGTAGTTTTGAATGCTTTTCTGTAATGCCACGATAGTTTAGGAGTCCATAATGGTTTCTTATATGCTTTGGTCATAAGATCATATTTGATGGAAATTCTAAACTATGAAAGAAACAAACCATTTGGTCATAAGATCTACATGCAAGAACGAGCATATCTAACATATGATGCAAGCTTTTAAAGGCTTGAGGCATAGAACAATTTGTCTGCACAAATGTATATACATCCTGAACCCTTGTTGCATCCCAAGTGATACCTTTACATTAATATTGGTGCAATGCTTATGTCAGTCTAAGCATGTTTCTAAAGTTTGTTTTTGATGATATTTGGAATTCTTCCTGAACCAGAAAAGCCTTGTGCTTTCTTCAGGTTGTCTACAAGAATGCCACCAAAGTTTTGTACGGGACTGCAAGGTGCATCTTTCAGATGGCACCTATCCATCATCACTTTGAATTGTGTGGAATCAAAGAATCACTAATTGTTGCTGGTGCATATGTATTATCATTCTTCCTGGCAATTGTTGCTGGATACATTGGTCTAATTTCTGCTTGAAGTGTAATTCCTTCATTCCGGGCTCTCATATTGCTGAATGTTCCTTATCTGATTAGCGGTTTTGGATGATGAGTTAGCCTCAGGGTAGGGCATTTTGGTTCAACCTCAGTAGAAACCCTGCTCACAACTTTTGGGATGCAAGACTGATCTTCAAAATTACAAATATGGAGGGATTAATTTATAGCTGAGATGTGGAAGGGATACAAGGAAAAACCTGGATTCATTGAGGTATCACCTGTCAGAACTCGGATGACACAGTTTCTATTTTTAGTAATTGGGGTCTAGTCATTTGTTATAAATTTTGTTTTATAAATTGGTCAATGCTGTTGGCTTTTGCTTCACCAAGGTCCTGGACCTGTTAATTTAACAGGCTTAGCTTTTGCTACTCTTCTAACCATATGGGTTAACATGGAAACAACCTCCATTGATGATTGCTTGGGGATCATGTTTGATCATATGAACCATATTATGTGAAATGAATTCACTAGTGTCCTGTAAATATTACAATATCATAGGTAGGTGATTCTGTGACAATACTGCATTCGTGGTTGGGTAGATATTTCTGATTTCTTTGAACCTAACAGAATGTTCAGAATATGCAGTTGTTAAATATCAGAACTTAAATTTATTGTTTGTATATTCAAGTTATTGTTATTGCTTGCGAATTGTTTCCCAGACACAGGACTTCAGGTTACAATTCAAGCTGCATGTTTTTTTTTGAAGAAAGAATTACTTGCATTTACAAGCTGCATGGTTTTGATGATTATTCTCTTTAGGCTGGATTAATGAATCTCTTCTAATTAAGAGTTAATTATCTCATGGATTGCATGAATCTTCTTCCCGTGCCCGGGGCAAATTCTATTCTGTTACAACAATCTAACTGTGGAACAATGTAATTTTGTGTTGATCGTTAATAATCTCATCAAAAACTTTTACCTTCAGTAATTATGTTCGAATGTAAGTTGTCTATATGCATTTATTCCTTCAGTTGTCATTGCCTCCCCCACGAGTGGTCCACGGTTCTAAATAGTCCAGCATGTTGTCACATTCCCACCCTTGATGTGACAGAGTCCTTTGGTCGCACGTAGGATAAGCATCAACTGGCGCAGTGAACATATACGAATGTGGTTGCTCTGGTCTGCATTTGCTCACGGCCTTCAACCAAGATGCTCTCCCCGTGATGAAAAGATGTTAGACTTGGCATCTTGTATGGTTGTGAGATGTTGGCTCTCTTGCATCTATTAAATTTGTAAATAGTCTAGTAACATTTCTGGAACAAATGTAAGGAGTATTATCTAAAGTTTCCGGAACAAATGGTTTAAGTCTCATTTGATTGACATAGTTTTTTATAAAATATGTATATATTTTTTAGGAAGTAGTGTTTAGTCTACCTCGGATTATGGATCCACGTAGGCCTTCACTGAGACTAAACTATTGAGATTTGTTTTTTCCAATGAGGATCCCCTTTGCCCCAAACAAGACCTTAGGACTCAGGGGGGACTTCCTTATACCTCACTTGGAGAGAGCCTCTATCTTAGCCTAAAAGCCTAAGTTACTATTTGACAGATTGGCCATGAGAAAGAGGATTAAATTAATGTCCAAAGATAAAGAGAAGACAAGGTACAATCTACTCCTTTGTCGGCCTGTGCTCTCATTTTAAATAGCGTGCAATGGGCAAATTCAATGTTTTCTTCCTTCTTAATTAATTCTGACATCGATTTGGATTATCTTCAACCACTACTCAAACGGGATCTACACTTGGTTTTGGGTCTATAATTAATTGTCTTCACAAGATAAGTTCTAATTGTGATAGATGACAAATATTAAACTATTATTTCCTGGAACCAACTACCCTGCCGGTAATACTAATCATATGTTCTTTAACAAATGACCTGTCTAGCAGAAATATATAGCTTATTACTTCTACCAATTTTTAGCTTATCATGAAAAGTTTTTGGTGTGAAAATAATTCATTTACCTGTAGTTATATTTGCAATTGGAGCCATTATTCTGCTCTTAATTAAGGGTCCACGACCATTATCCTAATTAAATATGCTGACTATAGAGCCTACTATTCATCACATAATGTAACATCATGACCTAGATGGATATTGGAACATCTAATGTGTAGATTTTAGTTCATACTTCTTTGACAGGTGAGCAACTCATTGCCGTCGATCGGTTAACTAAGCAGGAGTAGATGAGCAGCATGTTGTTAGGGACCAAGTACTCAAAGCATGTTGAAGAGCAATGATGCAGTGGTGGACTGGTGGTGTTTTCTCATTCACTGCTGTGAAGAGACATTATATGCATGTCCTAAACATCTACCCACCTTCCCAACATCATCATGTGCTTTTGCTTGCAGTACCCAAAATTCAATTAAACCTCTTATTCTCTTTTGTGAAAAAGGAAACCTATAGCTATACAACACTTCAAAAGCAATAATTTATTTGACTAGTTTCTATAAGCATCTATATATACATGATGAACTTTCATTTTTCTACTTATTTTACACCGCTGAGGCCCTAAACTTGCTCACAACAAGCCTAATAATTTGGTTAGCCAATAAGAATTCGTCACCTTAGGTTTGTTGAGTTCATTTTTCTAGTAAGAATTGAACCATGATCTTTGCCAACATGCCTAAATATGTATTAACTAACTAAGCTAGGAATGGATAGTTGACTGTTTCATTTATTCTTACACTGTTCAAATTAAATGGTCTGAAACAAATTAAGTCTACGTCTACATTACTGTACAGTCTTATATATTATCTGCTTCCTTCATTGCATGCCCAGTCTATTTGTTGAGGACATCAGAAGCATATATCTACTCACACCGTCCCATCATCATCATGTGTTTTCATGTGCTTTTGGTGGCTCCCATGTTATTAAATTAATATTTCCTAGTTACCCTCTCATTGTCTGGAAAAACTTCAATTCTCTACCTAATTTACATCATTAAGAACTCAAACAAGCTCATAAGCTGCAGATGAAGGAATATGTCAACTTGGGTATTTGAACCTAAATCAGCTGAAAGAACAAAGATAGGGGAATATATTATCATCTCTTCTTTTTTCTTTTCTTTATGCTCCAATCATCCTCACATTTATTTGCCTTTTTCTTTATGTTTTTGAATCTTTGACTCAATCTACTACGGCTACAGCCAATTTTCTAATATCTGCTTCCTCCCACTTCATTCAGTGTTTTGAAAACAAACCCAAAGTTGGCCGGTTCAACCATGATAAAATGTCAATAATTCAAATAAATCAATATATATTACAACTCGATCATACTTAGTCAAGAACCAATCAAATCCGGATCATTTTTTTCATTTTTATATTACAACAATTAATCTGGTGAGCATTGGTCCCGGTTGAAAGTCCAAACTGCATTTAGAAGCATTGACAGGATGTCTTGTCGATATTTTGCTGCATTTAACAACAACACCTACCAATATATAATGTGTCTCGGTCCCATGTCTCATGTCTCATGATGCATGCTGCCTTCCTTACACCACTTCTCAATTAATTAGCTGGAGAAAAAGCTCCTTTGGATTGGTATGAATTAGGTCATCCATTTCCCCACTTGGAATCTGGCTATATCTTGTGATTTAATTGATTAATTAGGTGCTCATCACTTTAAGCATGCACTGCCACAGTGCATGTGGAGTTATCCTTCCATTGCAAACCCCTACCTACTATAACAACACATTATATACTTGCAAGCAGAGCCTGTCATGTACTCGTCACCATCAAGTTAGTATAATTCTTCAATGCTTTCAATTGCTCTCCTTAATTCTTCTACAAAGATGGCTGCTGCTGCTGCCAGTGATGATCAACCGTGGGAAGAAGATGAGGAGTTCATCGATGAAAAAGGCTTGGATGTGGCGGCTGTCGACATTGACGGAGCCCTCCTCATGGAGCTGTTGCAGGAGCAAGAAGGCGAGGAGGCCGCCGCCGCTGCCGATGTCGACGACCGGCTCGGATCCGTGATTCGGTCTCTCGAAGCGGAGATCTCCGCCGCCGCTGCCGCCACTGATGGCGATGATATGATGCTGGATTCTGTTCATCGTCACGAGGACTGCGAGGACTGCAGACTGGACGACATTTTAGCGGGCGTTGACAGCCGCCAAGGCTGCTCAGCTGGGTCGTCTTCTTCGTCGACGACGGCTTACCTCGTGGAAGAGCCTTTTGGCTGGGTGGAGTCTCCGTGCAGCGACATGGCGGACTGGTACGTCGACGAGTGCATTGATGAGATGATGGCTACAGGTTACGGTGAATTGAGAGGGCAGGGTTATTTGCATTGCAGTGGGGAGTCTTCTGCAGAAGAGCAATTCTGCTCCTTGTGGGAATTATGAATACTAATTGCTAATTAGTTTTTTAATTACAAAGTTAAGTGTAGTAGGATGTTCCATCAAGAAACTAAAATATGTAGATCGATATTTTGGTGTTGAGTTGTATAGCGTACCAAATTAAACATGATATTTCTATTTTAAGAATAATATTTCTGTGGGTTAGAACTTGGAATTGGAAATGTCAAGATGATACAAAGCAACCAAATAATTCATATTCAAATCAACCCCGGTCCAGTGAAAAATCCCAACCACTAATTCGCAATCCGACGGACAGTGCGCCGACAACAATTGGGCTCTTAGTAATCCGGCCCATTTCACGTGAACCGGTCAGTGCTTAATCTTCCGGTCCATGTGCCCCAAATTGAAATCCAAGCCTTAGGAGGAGGCCGCATCGTCGCCTGCTCTGCCTCGGTGTTCCCCTTTTTGAATGAAGAAAGCGAGGGGCGTCCTCTTCTCGTCGCCTCTTCGCCGCCGCAACTCGACGAGCGCCGCTTCAGCTCTGCAGGTATCATTTCTCTTGCTCGCAACCCCTGTTCGTTCCCTGCTCCTTCGCCGTTAAGCAGGTTGAGTCCTCTTGCAGATGGATTCTCCTCTCTCTTCTCCTCCGGAGCGCTACAGCTTCAATCCCATTCTTCGGTGGAACCCAGAGGTGGAGGAGTACTTTAGCGCGGCCTACGGAGCAGAACACTTCGCTCGGATCTCTAAAGCATTAACGTAACTTATAGGCAATCCTCTGTGTAACATTTCTAAAGCGTTCTTAGTGCATGTAGTTGCCTAGAGGTGTTGAGAATATGGTAAATCGAGGCACATGTCCAATGCTAGCGAATTATAGTCAAGTTGAGATAGGCTCTTGTTTGTATATTTGTATTTTTTATGCAGTGATCAATCTTGTGTATGCTTTTAAGAGTTCCATTTTTCTAAGAAAATGTTTCGCAATTAGAATTAGCTTTTCCTCTCCCCCATTTTCATTGGTCGGATGTAACTCCAGCAATGGAGGAAGCTCCTGAAACATGAACAGTTAGAGGTTTTTTATGGTCTTCGACCATGAGATTGCCTTTCTACCTCGCTTTTTTTTCCATGCATTATGCAAAATTTGTTTCTTCCGTTATGACAAATTATCTTCATGTGTCCCGTTGTTTTGTTCTAAAGTGGTATACTAACACTTTAAGTCACAAAGTTTTCCAAGAAGAGTTAATCGACCTTTATGCTCAGCTCTGCAGTGACTTGTGGAATCTTCAATAATCTTCACTTTAATTTGCGTCTGTAAAAAGTGTTCCTAAGAGTCTCAACTGTTGATTTTTTAGTCATGCTATTATGCTTGTACTTTATTGTTTCTTAAGAGTACACTAGAAGCACGAGATGCTCACAGTTTATTTTATATAGGCAACCTTCTTCCTATTCTTGTGTTCGTGTGAACACCCTGAAATCTACAAGTGATGCAGTCATCCAGAAGCTAATTGCCATTCTAGAAGACAAAAGGCAAAAAAGTAATGCAACCAAAGTAGAAGTATGCAACGATGGAAGCCCACTGGGTTCTTCTATCGTTAATACTATTGGCTCAAGGGAACTTTGTAATAGACAAACTCCTGAAGAATCACAAAGCCATTACATTTTTAAGTGTCCTTATCCTGGTCTTGAAAATATCGTGTTTGTTAAAGGTTCGGGACCACATAAGCTTCATTATGGCAATCAACCTTGCCAACCTATGAAAGAAGTCATTGTCAGTCGCAAATGTGCTGAGGCAGTTCTGCGTGGAGCACAGGTACCTTTTTTAATATGGTTGATATTTTGAGCACTTCTCTGACATGGGGTTTACTCTCAAGCATCCTAATTTTGTTAATGTTTATTTGATTCCATGTCATTCTATGTGATTGTTCAGCACTTTATTCACTGTATATTTTAACCATCATAGTTTCATTCTACATCCATATTTTCTTTTCATATTTATATAAAACTTTTAATTATCTTCTTAGCTCTCTTAAAAGTTCTACTGCATTTCCACTGATATTAATTGTGAGTACCTTATTAATGTTATTACAACTGATTGCTAATGATAGTTGTATACTTGTATGAACATGTTGGTGGCAACACCACTAATGGGGGATTTGCTTTCTGCTCAAATATCTATTCTTCTAATTTCTTTTAGACGTAACGTTGTCTCTAGTTCTGAAATGCCATATTTCACTGCACTCCTCCTTTGTGTAAAACATGTCACGATTATGCCATTTCAGAACTAATTTTATGATACAAAGCATATTGAGTATCATGATTGATCTGCAGGTGTATGTCCCTGGTGTGTTGGCTTGCAGTGCACATGTTGAAAAAGGAGATGTAGTTGCAGTCTCTGTTGCTGTGGAGCAGCCTACTTCAGATGGTGGAGGGGGTTTTGGTTTTACACGTGGAACTGTTCTACAGGGGTCACAGTCAGGTAAATTCTACCTATTAATTTAAGAACATAATGAAATTTGCATAGTCCAATAGATAATCTTCCCTTATAAACCCACTATCAAATAGGATTCCCCAAAGCATATTTTCATAGTCTTAATAGCCTTATGCTAACATATTTGCTAAAAACCAGGTTAGTTTTAATTGGAAGTTAT
This sequence comes from Canna indica, assembly GCA_034359265.1. NCBI lineage: Eukaryota > Viridiplantae > Streptophyta > Magnoliopsida > Zingiberales > Cannaceae > Canna > Canna indica. Next base: position 67,932,011 of record CP136896.1, on the reverse strand, counting down.
TATTAAATTGACAATTTGCAAAGACATTATCATGTTATCATAACAAGAAATAGAATTATGAAGGTTTTAGTTACTTGTTACCTGTTCTGTTACTTCTGTATCTTGGAGTATGACATAATGTCCTTTGGTTCAAATGCACAGAACTGCTACATTGTGTATGTGGACCAATGTTCCAGCCTTCCAGGTACCAGTCTCAGACTGGTCTCGGACCATGGGCGGATTGGTACAGTACCATACCAGTAGAAAAACAATTCTTTGATGAAAAAAGGTTTCAATATTTTTTTTAAAAAATAAACAAATGGTTACAATGTACGACTTGATATTTAACATTGTTTTACACCCGAAAAAAAACAAAAAAAACATAGTTTACTACATCTACTAATAGATGCAATGACTGAGTACCAGTATAGTACCCTTCATAGATGATACTTTAAATCATGGTGTGACTACCTTCATTTTTGTAGAATTTGGTCCCCATGTTATTTATTATTACTAGTTTTTTGGTTTTGTATCAAATTGCTTAGTTTGACACTTTGTCAGGCTTATGTTATTTTTTATGTACCATGTTACACAAAGATGCAACTTGCACAAAGGTACAAAACCATGTTACACTTGTTTTCGTACCTTCAAGTGGCACACTCCTTTAGCTGGAGTTTTTTATGTTTTTTCAAGCTGAGTTTGGACTTATTGTTTGACATGGTTTTAGGCTTATATTTACTGCTTTTAATTGCAATTTCCCTCCCTTCAAGATGCCATTTTTGCAAAAATTAACTCTTCTCTATGAAAATAAAAATATACCAGATCCTCAATACCATGAAAGAAATGGACTGTACATTGGTGAAGGAACTACTTCATTGTCTAGAGCTACTATGTTCCGTGTTTCTCATGGGACTGCTGTGGAGATGACAAACAGAGTATACGAGCTTCCATCATTTTATGGTATATTTTTACTATGATATTTCTGTTAAGTGTCTTAGTAGGAATTATATTTCTCATCCTCTAATCTTATCTCTTCATCAATTATTGGAATAATAGTTTTCCTCTCTCTGTACATGATAGAGAGCTTAAACTTTTCCTACCCAACAGTTGATTTACTGCCCATAAGGAAGCATATATTTTCCAATGACTTTGATTCCTGCTGTTTCTCTGGCCAGACATACTTGAGGGAGAAATATTTCTGCAAAACTTGCCTAGCATTGTTACAGCTTCTGTCCTAGGTATGAATAGTGACGACTTTATCATTCTTCACTTGAATGTCTTTGGAGTGTGAACTCATGTATGTTTTCTTGGTGCGTGATTTCTACTGGTTCTTATTTTTATATATTCACATTTTTTGGGCTTGGTTAAAGTTTTTTACATGGATTTCAATATTTCATCTTAATTGCATGTTGGGTTGGTTGTTTTTCTTTTTCTGCAAAGTGGGTTGTAAAACACTGAAGAAACACCTTGTGGTGAAGTTATCTTAAATAACTAAATAGTAATAGCAAAAGTTAATGCAACTATAATTATGGTGCATACAACATAGTTTCTTCTGAAATTGTAATTGACAAGTTAGATGTTTTCATCCTATATGTTGTCTTTTTGTTCCATGTTGAAAGAGAAGCTTAATAATTTATATACAAGGAAAAAAATTTATCTATAGAAAAAAAACAAAATTTGACTTTTAGTAGTATTTGTTTTTTATGCTACATTTACTTTTTCCATAGCAACGATTATTTGTTTGATGAATTGCATTACCTATTTGGGTTTAACTGCTTTGATTTCCTATAACATTGCAATCGAAATAGTTAAAAATAAATAAATTTTCATCTGTAGATTCTGAAAACTTCAGTCTCATGGAGGTGGTGCCTCTTATAGAAACTGTGTCCATACTTCTAATGTTTTTCATTTGGCGTTATTGTTATTGTCAAATGCCATTTGAGGCTTTCTATTTTTCTGTTTTATATTTCATACATGACTTTAGTCGTTGAACTTATAAATATTTTTCTGTCTCTTAGATCCACAAGAAGGAGAAAGAATATTGGACATGTGTGCTGCTCCTGGAGGTAAAACAACTGCTATTGCAATTCTTATGAGGGACAAAGGAGAGGTCATTGCACTTGATAGATCTCATAATAAGGTATATTTTTTGGCTATCGTGAATTTGCAATCTGATTGGCTATAATTTAAATTTTTTCACAAATATTACATTTTTATCATCTATTTTTGTACTGCTTGAAAAATTTTCAGCAATGTCATGGAAAATCTCATAGAAGATGTTCATTTTTAGATGGGTTTATAAATAATACGAGGCTTGGCTAAATGAGATCTTCATTATCATGGATTGAAACCACAAATTTGATTCACTTTATTTAAATGCAGGCAATTTGATCTCCATAGAGCATACCATGCAAGGGACCATACATCTTGGAGTCTTCTTTATAGAGTTTATTACCTGTTATCTTAGAGAGATGTGGATAACTGAGAATTTTGATATTATAATTAAGTAACTAACTCATGATTGCATTTATGGATGTTATGGTGGGTGTGAATATATAAAATTCTGATACAGAGATCAAATGTCTTTTTTACGGCAAATATTTCTCAGCTGACATTCTATGTAATAAAGCATCTCTAGCTGATTAGTCTTCTTTCTCATGAAGAGAAAACAATGAAATTCATGGAATTATGTGATTGATCCAAAGCAGTCTTCCTTTACATCGGATTGGGTCAATGCTAACAAGGAAGCCTAATTTTGAGACTTGCGAGTGAGATGTGGAGAGTTAAGAGTTCCGGGCTCAAACTAGAAAGGTTTCTTAATTCTGCTGCCCCAACCTAATCAAACCTCTTCTGGGTCTGGCTTGGTTTGTATGTGCCCTCTATTTGATGTTTTTTCCAAGCATCTGGTTCACCTAATAGATTCAATCTTGTTTATTTTTCTGGGAATCTCAATGGATTGTGCATTCTGGTCAATTGAGACTCGTCCTTCTATTATCTATTCATCCTTTGCAACTGTAATCAATGTACAGCCATTCTTTGGCAAAATACCTTTTTCTCCCTTTTTGATTCCCTTTTATGCTCGAACATTCCTGTTCTTAAATGTTTGCTTCCCTTAATTTTCAATTGTCACTATCATTTGCATATGATTCTTCATTTGTAGAACCCAATTATTTTGATTCTGACCGTGCTTGCAAGTAATGGTTCCCAAAACCCACACATTATTAGGGTTTTATGTGGTGACTGGTTGGCAAACTCAGTTTATCTTAAATATCCACATGGAATTGTATCTTTAATCTTAATTGGCGGTATCAATGAGGTAATCATTACTCCAGAGTCCAGACTCAAACTATTTGCAGATAGCATATTCAAAAAGATAGGGCCTAGGTATAACTGAATATAATGGCCTCACATCTTTTCATGTAACCAATTTTATTGTTGGGACTATGCCTTGTTGTTATTGTATATTCAAAAAAGAAAAACAGTATATGTCCATATTTGGTAGGGAAGCAAGTTCTGCTAGTTTTGGGGTAGGGACTTTACCCACAACATGTCATACACCTTATGCCTGATTTCTTTCCCATTCCATGGGGTTTTCTTGGAAATTGCAAAAGTCCACTTTTGGTTGCCACTATAATGTGTAATCATGTATACAATTCCCACATGCTTGGTATTCCCTTCCTATATAGGTGGGAATAGAAAATCCACTAGTCGCATGGGTTTCTTAGTCTTCCTATGGAATCATGATCACAGTTAGCTATATACCCTTATTAAAGTAGAATGGGATGAGAAACAACATCATTGCAGCCATTTTCTTTTGGCTAAGGTTTTATTGTTGTTATGTAAGGTGTTCACCTGATTTTGGAATTATTTTAATTACATCGTGAAAAATTGTAGAACAATATAATTTTTCTTTGGTTTTTAGAATTTTATATCTATTAGCATATTCATATCATGTCTACGATAAATGCACATGAGTTATAAATGCAATTTGTAACTATTGCAATTAAAATTTTCCCATTCAATAAATATATACACTTCAGTAAAATATTATTTTTGCAAAATTGATATGAGGTATTGTGGAAGAAAATATCCACTTTTAGGGATCCATAAATAAGGGTATTTTAGTAATTATATGTTAATATTATTGCATTACCTTGGTGGATAACAACCATGCTTCTTGAGGTTCTTTTTCTCACGGATGCCTTTTCTGGGAGTCCATTTCCAAGGGATAGCTTTCCTGGTATTTAAATCTAGATACCAAACAAGGCCTTAAACCTAAATGAAGTATGTATAACCAAGATGTGTAAATAACATGGTCACATAGTGATGCCTTTTTTTATAGGAGAAGACTACAATCATAAGATCATGTTTCTTTTCTTCTTTCTCAAAATTCTATAAAATAATGTCTTGTTGCATCCTCTTTTAACTTAACTTGAGACGTATCTTCAAGATAACTCGTATATATCACTTTCAGGTTATGGATATTCTGAAATTGGCTGCTGAGATGGATTTAACTTGTATAAAGGCATATAAGCTCGATGCACTTAAATCTGTGTGTAGGGCTAATGGAACAATAAATTCTGGCATAACAGATGCCAACAATGAAGAATTAGATGATGTTACAGCCAACAATCGAAGCTCATCTGGTTTTCATACAGATGATAAGGTCAGCATTGATATGGAAACTTGCAGCAATGATGCTTCACCATCACTAACAGGCAAGAACTTGCGAAAGCGTATTGCTTCTTTTATTTATCTGTCTTTCCATTGGGTGGCTAAGTTTTTAGCTATATGCATGGTGAAATATTTGTTGGACATGATTGTATTATAGGTAAGCTCTCGTGTGCTTAATCATATACTTTTTTTGAAAAAGTATTTTTTAAATGGTTCTTCGTGCCTAGACTGCAGTGCTCCTATAACCTTGGTTTTAGTTAATTATGAAGGAAAAAACCTAAGAGTGATACAAAAAAGAAAATGCTTTCTCCTAGTCATCAAATAATCTTATCTGGCATTTGATGTCCACTCCCGGCACTCCCTGGTTATAATGTTGAATTATTGTCAAGTTCACTACATTAGGTGTAGAAAGTTTGATGGAAGGAAAAGAATCTTATAAATGTTCCAAATTCTTGGGAGTAATGCTTCTTGTGTTAGAAACTCGTGTGTATGCATTAATTGGTCAAACTTTAATCTTTATTTGTTATGTATAGAGTTTCAAGCATGTGAATTTTATAATTCTGATGAACGTATTCATTGTTATAGGTAGCCTTCTGAGTTCCCATAACCATAGGTGCTGAGCTTCTTTCTCTTTGAACATCTTTACCCTAATCAATTTTCTTTTGTAGTCAGCAATGGGAAGACAGATGAGGCTCAAAGCAATGCTGGCAAAAGGAAGAATGTATTCCAAATGAAAAATGGACCAGGAAGAAATCAGTGCACAGGTGGTAGGGCAGAAAAGTCAAAAGGCTTTATGCCCAACAGCTTTGATCGTGTTCTTCTTGATGCTCCATGTTCTGCTCTTGGTTTGAGGCCTCGATTGTTTGCTGGGGAGGTAAGATTTGGTATAATCTATATCATCAGAAATGCTGCTTATATTCATGGGGCATATATCAGCAAGTATAATCCCATCTGAATGGCCCAAAGTTATTTACTTTCTAATTGTCGTATTGTGAGCAAGTATATATTTGTTCATACTAGTATTGTCATTTTTTTATCTGTCGACTTATCAACGGTACCAATAATTTCTTAACTATGGCACACCACCTCTTACTATCAGCATGTAGCATCTTAGATGGATCTAAATTCAGATCATATGAATAGACGAGTCTGATAACTGTGATGCTGACATGTTGTGTCATCATATACCCCTTTCTAAATAACTATTGACCAGGAAACAATGGAATCTCTGATAAATCATGGGAAGTATCAGAGGAGGATGTTTGACCAAGCTGTTCGACTAGTTCGCCCAGGAGGAGTGATTGTGTATTCTACGTAAGTACCTGTACTCAGTCTTTCTACATGATACTGTATTTGTTGGCAATGATTGCTAGTTAATGATGAATAAATTTGGAATTTAACTGTAACTTTGTCCATTTTTAACATGCTAAATGTGTACAAGCTATGGAAAACTTCATCCTATTCTTGGATTGGAAAAATGCCATGAAATTCTAGAATTAATTCATTGAACATTGCGGTGCATCTATGCGCTTGAAAAAAGTGCTTATTCAGTTTGATAAGGTGAAATCATCATTACCGTATACCATGACAGGAGTTGTTTCTTTGATAGTCCTTAAACCTGGAGAGATGCATAGCTACTAGCTAGTACATTGTTCTAAGGGCATTAAAGCAAGCTCCAAGAAAGGTGAATTTCAAAATAATTCTCTTGTTGCCTTCCTGTTCTTGCAACACAGCTCAAGCAGTCATCCATTTTGTGATGCATCCACTCTGTTCCATTTAAATGAAAACCTTGCCAATTTCTAGATAGTAGCCAGTTTCTATTCTGGTTATAAAAGCCTTGACAAATTTCAATCTCCGTTAGAAATTTGTTGTTTTTCTTTAAACTTTTTGTTTTTCTATTCTGGTTGTTTTTCTTTAAGCCTTGGCAATAGTCAGAAAAGTAGCTGTTGGGCCTATACCCCCGGTACAAGCTCCGTACCATGCGGTACTAACCCGGTAGTGGGTTCGTACTGAGCAGTACCAATCCAATACGTCCGTTATAGAGACTGAATTGAGCGATACAACCGATATACCCTGGTAACAGTTTTTCAAAAACCGGTAAACGTGGTACAATATTTTTAAACTATGCATACGGGAATCAAATTTGATATTCTGTGGTTTAATATGATATTTCTGAATACCAAGCATTTTTGCAACACAAATCTACAAATAATTATCTTGATAACCTTGGATCTGGGGTAACAAGTATGGAAATGTGGTTATCAGTTATCACTCTGATTTGTATTGCCTTTTATCATGTATAGCCTAATAGAAATTACATAATTGGTTCAATTCATTGATTCAATGTTTTGAGAAGCTAGACATATTAGTTGTTGTGCTTTAGTTAGCAGTTTAGAGATGAGCAGCCAACCATACTATAACTGCATTTTTTTGTGTAAATTAGAACATAAATCATTTTCTGAAGTGTACTAATTGAAGAAAACTAATGCTTCATCCACACAAAAGGAGTTTTCATCAACTTCATTATAGAGTTCCTAATTTATTAATCTCTCGATCCCCATAGATTGCTTGTGATTATCATGCTTATTGATATGTGCCATGTTGATAGGGCCTCAGCGTCATAGTGCCATGTTGAACTTGTGTTACATATTGATTGCATCAATTTACTAGAGTAGTCCTGGTAAATTGCAGATCCCCATGCTACGACATGGTTTTTAATTGCTTTTATAAATTCCTTTCCTTTGAGATCTCATATCTAAATAAGAAGCAACAGTTCAATTATGAATGATAGCAAAAAGGGTAAATTACATCTTCGTCCCTGTACTTTAATTCCAGTTTTGATTTCATTCCTGTAATTTTTAAAACTGCAATTTAAATTCATGGAGTTTTAAACCTAATTTTACTTTAGGGTTTGTTTGGATATGGTTCATTAAGGGGAAGGGAAGGGAAGAGGAGGGGAGGGGAAGGGAGGGTAAAGATTAACCTTGTTTGGATATAGTTTAATAAAGGAAAGCGAAGGGAAAAAGTTAACCTTGTTTGGATGTACCTTGTAAGGCGAAAGAAGGGGAATGAGAAAATCTTTTATTTAATTGACAATTATACCCTTTTTATTTCTATGTTTTATATGTTTTCTTTTTTTACCATTTCTATTCCTACAAATATCAGGACTTTTTTTTCTTTGGCTGACTACAAATATTAGGATTAGGCAAAAGAAACCATGAAGGGAAAAAAATTGAGAATGAGAGCATTGTACAGAACCTGCAAATTCCAATTTATATGGAAAAGAAAACCCAAAAATTCATAAAAATGTGCATCTGCAAAGTTTCATAACCAACTTCACGGCCTCTCTCTTCTATTTTGTCGTTTGTATTCAATAGGGATGGGAAGAGGCCACTAGGGTTTAATGAAATCTTATAAATTTATTAAAACAATAAGGGCAATTTCATAAATTTATTTTGGACGAATTTTTATAATTTTATTCACCCCCATTCAACCCTAAATTGAGGTTGAAAGAAAATTGGGGTTTGGAGGGGAAACAAGGTAAATAATTCTCCCCAATCCCTTTTCCCTCCATTAAAATCATAAAACCAAACAAGGGAAATTTTTCCCCTCCCTTCCCTTCCCTTCCCCTCAAACAGGGGCTTAGTCCTTTAGGTGGATGGATGAAAAGTCACCTGCATTGGTGCAACACATGAGAGGCAAAAGGCAGGAAAATCAAGGGGTAAACTGGTCTATACATCAAATACTATAAAAGAAAATATAATTTTCTTATTGTATTTGTCCTCCCCATTTTTTTTTTACTTTCTTCTTTTGAAAACCATTGTTTTTCTCCATTGATGGTAGAAGACAATCATAAAATCATATTCCTCATCCTAGCGACAAGATATGTTGAAGATTTGCCATTGTGGAGAACTGGTAACTTGGCAAATTGTTGTCCTAACACTGGGATGAATACTGGTAACCAGCACGCAGTAAATAACCTATGTTTTTTACACCCAACAAATAACTTTGTTTACCTACCATACTGGAAAATGTGATTAAAAGTTTTTTGTTTCATTTTTTTTCTTTGTTTTTTTCATTCATGGTCAGTAGTAAATGATTGTATTACTACTAATCACATGGCAATACTTGTAAAGGTTGATTTTTTAAGTACATACGGAAGGATATCAAATTTTTATTTCCATTTTAAGGTGTTGCTAATGATCTCCTTATGCAATAACCAACAGTCATGTCAAAATTAAATTTCTATTTCTTGTAGGTGTACAATAAACCCAGGGGAGAATGAGGCATTGGTGCGTTATGCACTAGATAAGTATAAATGCCTCTCTTTGGTATCACAGGTAAGCTCCATTATATATGTAGCAATGTAGCATGCTAAAATATTGTTTCAGTTTCTATATTTAAATTTTCCTCCAACATAAAACATTGCCAGTTTCGGCCTTGGGCTACCATTGTAAACAAGAGGCTTTTGTGTTGATGAGAAAGTTTATGGGAGATATGAAAATGTTGAGCTTCTAAAATTTTTGTAAATTTTACCTGGTTGATTCTTGTTTGGCAAATTGCAGCAACCAAAAATTGGAGGACCTGGTGTTATTGGTCGTTGTGATCTGTTTGAGAGGAAATTTTCAGAGTTAGTATTTTCCCTGCCCTTTTCTTTGATACATGCCCATAGTGTCCATTAAGTTGCAATTTTTTTATATTTATGCAAATGTTTTACCGTTTGTACTGCACCAGTAACTCCCCACTTCAAAGCTATCTTATTAACATCTTGAAAATTTATTTGAGCAGGCATTCCTAGTAAACCATTTATCCTCCCAGTAAAATTCAGTAACCTGTGAGGCAGTAATTAATCTAAATGATCAGAAAATTTGTATGCATATGAATTTTCCACCATCACCGTTAGTAATTAAGCTGAAATGTATTGTTGTGTATTTGCAATCTTATTTCATTAAGAGCATCAATTGAAGAGAAAAAGGAATGAGGAAAATGAAACGAGTCTTTGTGAGTTAAGATATATGATCACAAACAAAATGCTCAAAATCTTTATGCAGAGGCTGATCATTCCTTCTTGATATAAGATTATGTTCCTTCTGCAACTTGGGAAAGGGAAAAAAGCACTATTGTTACTGGTTTACCACTACTATTATTATATCTAGAGCTGAGCTCAAGATTTAATGCTACTATACCAATTAATTCTTTTATTTCTAAAACCAGTTTTTGTCCTAACCATGTATTCATGTTTTTTGTGCCATCTCCATGCCGCTCACTATCACTGTGGAATGGATTGAAATGTGTGTTTCCACAGTATTGCCATCTCATTTATCTGAAAGCATATGCCATTATTTATTATTGGGTCAATGCTTTCCTTTACTCACTATCTGTCCCTTTAATGAGTATTACTGCAAGTACCAGAGATGCCATGAATTGTAGTTTGTACTACTGGATTAATCGACAAAGCCATTTTTCTACATTAGCAGTGAGAAATGCATTTTGGGTGTGCTATTTTCTTAGTATGTGCTTGGATATGGCTACATCTTGATGGTTAAGTGAGCCTGGAACCACTCACATCAATGTGTTACTTTTTTCTTTTCTTATTCACATTCGTGTTGATTTCATGTAAATAACAGTGCAACTGGCTTATTTTTATTCCACGACTCGAAAATCATTTGATCATTTCACACTTCCTTTTTCTACATTTAAATGTAAATTTCTGCAGTGGCATATAGAGTTTCTTGAATCTTGTGGATCCATGGAAATGCTTGCTTTCATGCAAAATAATTCACAATTATATTTCATGAGTCCCAGACATCTTATTATCTTCCTGTGGATGGCACACTTGAGGCATTTTATGATCTGTCGCATGAGTCTGCTTTGTTAGCCTTAATATCTGAGAGGAAGTCATCAAAATTCAGCCCATTTCAGAGTTCACCCACTAAGTCATTTTGTCCACTTTTAATTAGCTCCTAATTTGTTTGCACCTGCAGGGAATGGCTGACAGAAAGTGAAGCTGAACTTGTTCAGAGGTTCGACCCATCATCTTCGCTTGATACAATTGGGTTCTTTATTGCAAAATTTGTTGTTGGCGACAAAGATTTTTAAGGTAAAAAAGGGTAGCCTTATGCATATCTTGTCATGAAACCTATCTCATGCTTCCTTCCGTGCATAAGACTTTTGCAATTTGAAGAATTCATAGCACAATTAAGGTTCTTGTATCTTTGATCTGTATAAATATCATTGATTTATGGCTTAAGCAATGATAATTTATAGACTTTTTATTAAAAAGTGTAAGACTAAAAAGTTCGATTTTGTTATTATGATATCTTTGTTATTAATGACAAAGACGGCGATACAATAACAATTCTACTTTTTCACGCATGCAAAAGTAAAACTGTACGTCTCTGTAACTTTCTTGTTTGGTCTCTGGAACCAATAATACACTAAAATTTCTGCAGAGTGCGGACCATTTTTATGCAGCAGGTGCGTACTGGTAGTAGAAAATGGTCAATTATAGGAGGAAATATTGTCTTGTTCCTCAAGTGCAGCCAGCTAACAAGATCCATAGTTGTGATCTGTCCCGAAGATACACATGCAATGCAGCTGGTGGTACCACTTCAATACAATTAACTTGCAGCATCAAAAAATGTGGGCACCACAAAACAAAGTGCAGGGGCTTGAGAATCTGAGATTGGAATTTAAGAGTGCCATCCCACATATGCACCCTTCCACCAGGTTGATTAATTTAGGAATACAAGAAAAGATGATATTTGTTATTATCAGGGAGAAGTTTTTATTTTTAATCAATTTTTAATTATAATACCATGACTGTGTCACTACTGAATTGAATCAACTAAAAAATTTGGAAGAAATGGTCGAACTATTAAAATTTGATTGAGGGGCAGATTAAATATGTAAACCCACCGACTTATCATTAATATTTATTTCCAAATTAACTTAGCTTATCGTTATATTTACTTCCAAATTAACTTACCTTGAAATAAACATAATATAGAAATGGAAAAAAGAATTTGCTTTGGCTTAGATTTTCTTTAATTAACTTACAAATTAATTTACAGTGGCCATTCTGTCCTCTGGCGCTTTATTATTATTATTTTTCAAAAAAGCAGGACATATAAAAACAACAGTAGAAAAGTTGCAGTTGTTTTCAGGCACTTGTCATCTAGCTTCTCCCACCCAAAATATGAGGAAATTAACAAACAATCGCATGGGCTGTCAATTTCTTTTTTCTTTTTTAAATTTCTTACCATGCAGTTCGATGAGATACATAAACCATGTCATGGGCATTGATTCTTCAATACACCAACACTCGCGCGCAGCTTCAATTCATCACGCCCCAACAATGCTTTATTTGTTAATTTGCCTTCCATCTCTTCCCTCTTCCTTTTAACAGAAGATCTACAAGAATTAATACATTTACTGGAATATATGATCCACACATAAAATATTATATATATCCAGCATGCAGAAACGCCATTACACCAGCATGGTGGTCTTTTAATTCTTTTGAGGTTATTCCGAAGTGATGAACAACAACTTTTTTGCGGCCTTCATTCTGCGTCAATTCTCTGTCATGCTTGTGCATGCAGGCTTGAGCAGCTGTACGTTTGTATTGATCAACTGATCAACTCTTTTTCTTTGGTGACAGTAGCTGGTTCGGACGCCATTTTCTTTAGGTTCTGCTGATGGTAGACTTGTCTCAGTCTCTCGACCTCCTTCTTCAATGCTTCTTGATGTGCTATGTATGTATGCGTGTGGAATCAATTAATTAATTGAGAAATTTGATCATTAATTAATTAATTGTGCTGAAAATTAAACTACATTTAATTAAGATGAAATATTTCAATCACTTCTACTACGATCAAATGATTGACTTATATTGTGTATGGACTGAAAGACTAATTGCTACTTTTAATGCTTTATCTGAATACAAGACAACAAATAGTTGCTGAGATATATGTTAAGCATAAAAAAGATACCATGAAAAGTATTATGTATGTTTTAATTAGATCGATCCTTTGGTTTCATAAGAAAAAGTATATAGTGAATTGCCTAGAACATATAAGATTCATCTTATGCATGTATAATGATAAACATTATCTAAATTAAGAAATTTTGATTAATTAATTAATTAATTAATTAAGAGGTAAAAAATTAAAGCTGGTCTTATAAAGAATTACTTATTTAAATTATAAATCCACTTGTCCGTTTGTATAGGCATGTACTTCCTCAACCTTGCCCCACTCTCATTCATATTTTGTTCTTATTATTGAGCAGGACAACAAACACAGAAGCACATCCCTATCTAATTAATTATTTCAGACTACATGCATGCCCAAGATTGGATCGAATGGCTAGCGACGAGAAGAAAACTTGACGCCCAGTAATTAATCATTATAATTAACAATTGAAAGAATGAAAAAAGAACTAACCATCCTTGAAGATCTTATCCTGCGCCAACGCCGCAATGCGTTGCTTCAAATGGCTATTCCCCAACGTGAGCAGCGAGCGCTGGTGATCCAGGAATGCGACTCGAGGCGACAATGCCGACACTTCCGTCTTCATTTCCACACCCAAATAAACTTGATTAAGTATTACGACTTATTAATTAAAATGAGAATGTATGTATGTATTTGTGATTAATTAATAATAATGTACCTGCAACGTCGTCACGCTGCGCTCGAGCTCGGAAATGTACTGAAGCTTCCTCACCCGCGACCTCTGCGCCGACTGCCGGTTCGCCAAGATCCTGGCCGCATATATATGCATACGAATACGTGCATGATTAATATATGCGAGCAATGCGTCGAGGCGCAAATGGAAAAAATTTGCGAGCATTGCAATTAATTAATTTGGCAATTTGTTATACCTCTTCACCCTCTTGGGATCCGCAATCGTCTCCGCCCCCGCGCTCTGCGCCTCCTCGGACTCGTTCTTCGCCTGCTTCTCCGCGGCGGCCGGCTTGTCCTCGTTGATGCTGTTGTGGTCAGACGGCGTGGAGGAGGAGGACACTGGGACGTCGGCGGCGCCCGAGAGCGACGACGGCGGGGGCACGATGTCGGAGAACATGCGTATGAGCTGGTCGTCGTCGAGGCGGTCGAAGTCGGCGGCGGGCTCGCCGCCGGGGACGTGCAGGGGCTGGTCGAGAAAGGCGACGGAGTCGCTGACGGCGCGCCGGTGGTGGCTGCGCTTGGCGGTGGAGAAGTCGAGGAACTCGTCGACCCAGGAGGGCTGCGACCCAGGGGCCGGCGGCGGCGGCGTCGGGAGGAACGGTGGAGCGGCGCCGTGGTGGGCGGCAAGGTTGGGCCAGCTCGGCGACATGGCGCAGGGAATTTTTGGAGGGAGCTGTGCCATTGTTCTCTCTCTCTCTCTCTCTCTCTACAAAGAGAGCTCAGCTTTCATGCATGACAATGGCGAAATGGCGCCTAAGTTTCTCTCTCTAGATCGCGCACTTGTGGTGACAGGTATGTATATGTCGGGGAAGGAGGGGAGGACTCGTCGATTTGGAGGCAGAAGACTCAAAAGAAAAGGGAAGAGGAAGGAGGACAGCTTGCACCAGCTTTGCAGAGGAGAGAGAAGAATGAGAGAGAGAGAGAGAGAGAGAGAGAGAGAGAGAGAGATATCAACTATCAACGGTGTCGCAGGGAAGTCGCAGAAGTTGAAAAAGGAGAAGAACGAATCATTGATCGACCACGTGGTGATGTCAAAACTGCAATTTGGTTCGCAAACATAAAACCAAATTAAGACCCGCACATAACCTAACTGTTTCATTTGTTTGCCCGTTTTTGGCGGCCTCCGGCTCCGATCCGCTCGCTTGTTCACGGGTTCATCGGGATCCGAGAAGACTCATCATGTACATGACATCGCGACTTCACTTGAGTGCTTGAGTTCATCTATCGCGACTTCGGTCGCGACTCATGTCGTGACGGAACAGCCCATCATCATATATTACAGTTAGCAGTTGTGCTATAAGTATATAAATGAGCAATTATGGCATGCGTTCGGCTCGAGAATCGTAGAGGTGGGCGGACGAGTGTGGCATATACTTGTAGAGTGGGAGTGCATGATGAGCTGTCCAAGTCTTTCAGGTAAGTGGAAATGATATATATACGTACGAATAGAACGACAGCCAGATATAACATGTGCTTGTCGTATAAATAAGCTAGCATGCATGTCTTCCCATGTGCACAGTTCGCCATCCTTGCATGCATTACATGCCTCTGTCACATGCAGTAAGTAAAAGGGCCTTCGTCACATACCTCGTCTATATCTTCTCTTTCCTCTCACTTTCCTGTTAATTACTTGTGCCTCTCATGCATTGCTGGCTGTTCTCTGGCTTGAGAATAATATTAGGTTTGTTGGTGCAACTTGCCACTAAGCCACTTAATTTTTTTTTTATAGTAGATTAGGAATAATTGGCAATAAGAGCATTCCCCGGATATTGTAAGATTTGAGAGTATCAAATGGCCATTATATTATATAAATTTTGTAATGGTACAATAGTGTGTCAGAGAGGCATGTGGATGAACTAGCAATCTTGTAGAATTGTACTACAGATCGAGCACCAAGTATAATTTCAAGAAAAAGTTGAGGCTCACAAATTATAGAAGCCCACTCGCAACCTAATTGTTACCAAGCCGGCCGGCCGGGTAATTCGATCATATTTCGTGCTGTATATATAATAATCAATGCATTTACATACTGCATGTACGCATTAAAAATAAACTTTAATTTATAATATAAGAAATTGCTCGTCCACTCATTTAATGGCACTCGTCAGGCCCACCATATTGAGAACGGAAAATTGAATGGAAAAAGCTGATCATGGATGACACTGGGAAAATGAGAAATAATGAACACTGCGTCCATGCATGTAAGGATGGCCGCACGTTAAACTATAATGCATGCGATCCCAGAGCGGAGACATGAACACGAGCTGCTAGCTGTCCAACGCCCACTTGTTTTTGCTGCTGCTGCTGCTGCCTCAATAGTTCGATTAATTTCCTCCTTAATTAATTAGTAACAAGTGAAAATTGAAAAGAAAAGACAAGGTCAACAAAAGGAACTCGTAGAGATCGAGAAGCAGCTCTGAACGCAAAGAACATGGCGTTGTCAGAAACACTGTTTAATTTGGGGGGGCCGGGGTCCCCCGTTCCGTTCTTGTATTATTTACATGCACTTTATACTAATAACTGTGTATAGTTGATGGATGGACCCATAAATGCATAGAGAGGAGTCGGACAACTACAGAGCGACAGCTTGCACACGCAATTAAGTTAATATATCGGAAAGATTAAGCTCACCGAGTTCCAGCTGTTCGCCGCGCAGAATAGGACTCTGTGGTCGCGCGCACCACATGTCGGCACGTAGCGAATTAGTCGATTGGCTCGGCCAGAAATTGCAGCCTCTCACAAGATGACACTTTGAGGAGAAGAATGTCCATGACACTTCGTTGTCAGCGCCATGTGATCCATGACACGAGATGTTGGACGTGTTGGATTTCTATCGACTTATTTGGAATTTAATTATTTTGTGGATATGTGTCACACATTGCAACAATTTTCGAATTCCAGACCCGGCCGATTATAATTCAAGTATTTGAAAATTACCATGCGTCTCAAACTCTCCGCATCAAAAGTGAACCGGCCGAATGGCCCATCAATCTTGGGCTACGTCGAACTGTTTCAATCATGGGTCAACTTAAAATTCCGGGTCATGTACTCATGATAAACGGGCTCGATTCCAATGTAATGTTGTGATACTATCATTATAACTTATTCAAATAACTAATTTAATTTAATTTCCCTTCCTTCGTCGTCGAGAAATGCTTCAGGGACAAGCAAGCAAGCAAGCAGGTTAATTAATCAATTGCACAGGCTCATCATTGATCACCAGATAATTACGCGTGAGTTGGATCATTCATGTAATGCTGATGGATTAAATTACAAGTGACGGCTCAATCGTTGGTGCAAATGCGTGGCCATAAAGATTCCACGTGGCATAACTTGGGGTGGGTTAGTAACGTACGTGTCTTAATATATATGTCGTACTCCACAAGTACCTTAAAAGAAGAGCTACTACGTCATTCCATTGGACTCTTATCATTTAAGCACATTAATTTCTTGGCTCATGCTTATAACGTCCGTTTCATCACTTACCATTTAGGCATTTAAGCTTTCATGTTTCCATATATGGAACTAACATTTTTCACGTAATGGAGCTTGCTCTGGTCACAAATAAATAGGGAAGAAGTACTGAAGTAGGGGTATCGGTATAATTAGATTAATTAAGACCACTAGTTAATTCTAAGAATTCTGATAAGTATACGTATGGTTGTCGTGTCGTATCTAATTACTTGATGACAAAACAATCATGGACGAGCTGAGGATCAAAACTAATTCATTCATCTGATGAATTAGTATCTCATTTCGAATGTCGCAATAGAGGAAAAAATTTATTGGAGAAGAAGAAAAGAATACAGGCAAAAATATATTAGTTCGCTCCTTTTATACATTTGAATTTAAAAGTGTGCTATTACTAAAATGCCCTTGGGACTACTCAATGTTATTTATTTATTTATTATTTGTCTTCAATCGTCCTTTCATGCTTCAGTCGCCATTATTATCTACCATTTCTTACGGATCTCTCATCACACCCCCTCGAGTTGGTAGAATGGAGAAGATCCCAACTTGGAACATAGCTTTCTATGTTGTTCGATTGGTAGAGCTTTAGTTAAAATATTTGTTGTCTGCTCTTTACTAGGGATATACACTGGTTTGGTCACCATTTCTTGGAATTTCTCGCGGACGAAGTAGCAGTCTACTTCTAGATGTTTTGTGCGTTCATGAAACATCGAATTTTCAGTTATATATATGCATGACACTTTGTGAATCACAATATAGATGCACTGCACTTTTGTGTTTGATTCTCATTTATACCAGTAAGTTCAAAGTTCATACCACTTATGTTGTTGTGCTAGAAAGCACCCTGAGCTCTCTTTCTGCACTCGACCCACTCACGGTCACTTGCTTCTTACACTTCTAATTCATAGTGGAAGTTCCTCTCTTCACCAAGTATCCAGAAATAAATTTTCTTGACAAGGCACAACTCCCCCAATCTGCATCTGAGTATCATGTTACTAGTGTTCCTTAACTGGATGAGTAAAATAATCCTAAACCCATTGTTCCTTTTTAAGTATCTCAATATTCTTAATGCAGCTTGGTAATGCATTGTTTTTGGACTATGTACAAATTGACTCATCTGATGTACACTGTAAATGACATCAGGCCTAGTCACTGTTATATAGAGTAATCTTCCAATCAATGCTCTATAAGCAATATGATCACTAAAGTTTTCTTCACTTTCAGCGGCCTCTTTCAGTTTCTTGTTGTTTAAGACCATTGGGGTGGCCTTAGGTTTACAATCAAGCATCTTCATTTTTGATAACAGATCAACTATGTATTTTCGTTGACTGATATGAATGCCTTTACCGGTTCTTTGAACTTTCAGACCCAGGAAGTAAGTCAACCTTCCTAAGTCCTTAATTTTGAATTGGTCATTTAAGAATCTCTTGAGATCCCTAATACCTTCCTTATTTGATCCAGTTAGAATTATATCATCTACATGTACCGAAGCAATCACTATTCCCTTGTCATTTTTCTTGATAAACATACAGGGTTCACAATAGCTTTGAATATATCCATGACTTTTGATTTTTGTGGATAACTTTGAGAACCATTGCCTTCTTGCCAGTTTCAACCCATATAGTGCCTTTTTTAGCTTACAAACTCTTTGATCTCCTGCTTTGCCATACCCTGATGGCAACCTTATATATACTTCCTCTTCAAGGTTCGCATATAGGTAGGCATTGTTGACATCCAACTGAAACAATGGCCAATCTAAAGCAACATCTACAACCAAGGTAATCCTCTTAGTTGCAAGCTTAGACACTGGTGCAAATGTGTCCTGATAGTCAATGTCTTTTATTTGAGTATACCTTTTGGCTACAAGCCTTGACTTGTATTTGTCCACACTTTCATTTTGTTTAAATTTTGTTTTGTATACCTATTTGCATCCAATTTGATGTTTACCAAATGACAACTCACATAGTATCCAAGTATATATTGTTCTCCTCAAGTGCATTTAACTCATCTTGCATGGACTTTTTCAAGATTGGATTTAGTATAGCTTCTTCATATGTCCTTGGCTCTTGGTGAGTGTCAATGGATGCCAAGAAACATCTATGAGCCACTAATATTGCTGACAAACTTAAATATTTAGCCATTTGATATGGTGAAGAACCATGGCTATATTCCCAAGTGACTTAGGTATGTATAAACTACATATATAATCCTTGTACTCTGTTGGCATTCTTGTTTTCCTTTTTTCTTTCATTACTTCTGATGGACCTATTTCACCAACAAGCTCATCACACTTATCCTCTACAAGTTCAGAAGAAAAATCCTTCTCTGAATTGTGTAAGCTGTCATCTGCTTGAGCTATTTCTTCTCTATCACTTTTAGCTTCAGATATCTCTTGTTCAAGTATGTATTCTAATTATTGATTCAAAGATCTCATGTTCTTTCATGTAGTGTTTCTCTTGTATGTATCCCAATTCTCTTCCAAATTTTTGTCTACTGGATTTATAGAAATTGGATACATTGTCTTATTTGCATTGTTTTCATCAAATGGGAATGTGTTTTATGAAAGACACATCCCTTGATATCGTGAGCTTGTTGCTTTCCATTTCATATATCTTGTAACCTTTTTGAGTATTCGGGTAACTCATAAAAATTACTTCTTTGCCTTTTTCATCAAACTTAGACATCTCTTGTTTTAAAGTACTTTCATAACAAATGCACCCAAATACCCTTAGGTGATCTAGTGTTGGCTTTCTCTTGTAAAGAATCTCAAAGGGACTCATGTTTCCTAATTAGTTTTACACTAGACATTCTATTAATCATGTATGTTGTAGTTTGGATGCACTCTTCCCAAAATTTAATTGGCATATGTGCTTGAAATTTCAGACTTCTTGCAATCTCTAATAGATACCTGTGCTTTCTCTCAGCCACAACATTCTGTTGAGGTGTCTCCACACAAGAACTTTGGTATACAATGCCTAAACTTGATAAGAAGGTATTCAACACTGAATTGAAAAATTATGAACTTAGTTCTCACTACTTTGATGTCACTGTCATACTGCTTCTTTACTATTTTAATGAAGTGTAGCAATATATTAGGTACCTGACTTTTGTAAGAAAATAAAAAAATCCATGTTGCTCAGGAAAAATCATCTACTACTGTTGGAAAATAGGAACAATTATCATTAGTCTTTTCTTTATGGGGACCCCACACATCACAATGGATGAGTTCAAAGCATCTACTTGTTTTATTCATGCTGAGATGAAACATATGGTAGTCTACGTATCTTTGTTTTCGGACATACATTGCAAAATAAATATGAAGAACTACTCAATTTAAGAATATAGGTCATAAGTATTGAGTCCCTATTAGGCAGTGACACTTTGCGCTTGTTTGTAGTTTTCAAAACATTGGATAAATTAATATTTCCTAAAGTAATGTGATCAGTTGCTCCACTATCCAAAATTTATTTTTTCTAAATTTTCCTTTACAAGTTGCTCCTCAGCATTGTAAAGAATCTTACTAGCCATATTCACCACTGCGGAATTTGTACGTGTTATTCTTGTTGCCTAGCATACTTAGCAAGGTAGAACATAGGGTGGAATACTATTCTTCAGTGAAACATACGTGACTTCCATATCCCTTCTTGCCACTTAAAGATTCAACTCTCATTTCACCTTTCATCTCATTATTTTCCATAATGGCATGGTTGGTTGACCTTTCCTAATATTAAAATTTTCGTTTTCCTTTGAACTGCTTAATTACTCCCATTTGGATACTCATGCAATTTTTAGCAATTGTCTTTTGTGTGACCCACTTTCTTACCGAATTCACTATACTTTTTAACATATTGATCACTATTTTGATTTTTGAAACATTGCTCATAAGGCTATTTCATGCCGTTAAGGGCAATGTTGTCCACATCTCCACTGTTCTGCGAGCTTATCTTCCTCTAGGATTCCTCTTGCTCCAGAAGAGAGTAGGCTTGATTCAAATTTGGTAAGGGCATCAACAAAATTTAGCCTCTTACACTTGTGTAAATCTAGATAAGTTCCATTGCCTTGTCATAGTGATCTGGACCTTTAATTCATAGATTTTGGTCGAGTTCATTACTCTTTTCAAATCTATCTTCAATGTACATCCACATCTCATAAGCAGTTTTGGTGTAGATTACACTTGTAGTCATCTCCGGTGCGGTGGATTGAATTATCCACGATTGCTTCCATATGCGAAACTTTGATGAGTCCAGATTTGGAACCTGGATTGTTCCATCCACAAATCATTCTTTGTTGTTTGCAGATAATGAGATGAGCATGGATTCTCGCCATGACAAATAGTTCTCATGACCATTTAACTTCATAGAGACGAGAAGGGTATTGATATATGCATCGCTACCTTGAATGATAAATTGATCATCTTCATACTCCGTGTGATCAGTAGACGATCGCACCTCCACGATATTTTCAAACTCTGCTACTACCGATCGATTTGATTGTGATCTCCGATTTTTTGCCATCGCAATTTGAGCGGAGGGAAATCTAGATCTGTCGAATCTTCGCCTCAGCTACATCACCTGCTAGGATACCATGATGACAAAACAATTATGGAGGAGCCGAGGATCAAAAGCTAATTCATTCATGTGATGAATTAACGTCTCATTTCAAATGTCGCAATAGAGGAAAAAGTTTACTAGAGAAGAAGAAAATAATATAGAAAGAATACAAGGTCTGAAGCGAAAACATATCAGTTTGCTCCTTTTATACATTTGAATTTAAAAGTGTGCTATTACTAAAATGCCCTTGGGCCTATTCAATGTTATTTATTTATTACATGTCTTCAGTCGTCCTTTTATGCTTCAGTCGCCGTTATTGCCTACCATTTCTTACTAATCTCTCATCATTAATACTGAACATTAATAGCAACAGCCAACAGGCCATGGGCAATTAACCATATTAAAGTAGTCCACGCTACAGCTCAGCCATGTGAACTAAACGTGATGGCGTGTCTCTTGACTTGAAACTTAATTATAACTCTTCTCTTTTCTCCTTAACCTGGCCCACTCACCCGTTCATTATAGCAGAAGCCATCGTAGTCCAAATGGAAAAAAGAATCTGCTTAATAGAATAATACTACTTCCCTAACTAACGAACAACTCTGCCGCCCTTCCATTATCTTTAACTATTATGTTCCATATATTATGCTTACACGCATCACCAACTCCATAAAGCTGGAAAGAAAAAGTTCTAATTAACCTGTGTACATTGAATTAATTCATTGTTGTATATATAAAAGAAATAAGGAATTAATTAAAGAGGTGTTTAATTAATTCCTCAAAAAACAATGATTAAAACAGTGAATTTTCAAGTTTTTACTGTCTTTCCAAGTCTTCCATGCTCTCTCCCTGCGTTCTCCTCCCCGTTGACCTTTCCCAGCTCAACATTCTGCGGAGCGAGCCAAATCTCGAGGACGCCGAGCCCAATTCCTTCGATTCCGACGACGCGGCTTCCTGAGACGTCGGAGCGGCCCCCGCCGTCGCCTGTGCCTCGCCCACGTCGACTGTGGCGGCCGGCGGAGGCTCCACGGCCGCCCGGCATACCGGGCATGTGGAGTGGGAGCCCAACCACATGTCGATGCAGTCGACGTGGAAGATGTGTTTGCAGCTGGGCAGCACCCTCACCAGCTCCTCCTCTTCCACTGCGCTCAAACAAATGGCGCACTCGGCGGAGCCGCCGCCTTCGTGGTCGCCTTTGCTGCCCTGGGTTCGATACGTATGCGTCGGGAGGGCGGCGATGGCGGCGGGGTCGAGGCCAAAGTGGGTGGCGGGGTCGTCGTGGGCGGGGCTGTTCACGTAGAAACGGAGGAGGTGGCTTGTGGCAGCGGTGCGGCGGCGGGCTCCACGGTGACAGCGGAGGAGAACGTGGCGGACGTAGAGGTGGAGGAAGATCATGAGGAGGACGACGGAAGCGAGGCAGATGACGGCCGTGGCGAGGATCCTTGTGTTGAGG
Organism: Canna indica; assembly: GCA_034359265.1. Taxonomy (NCBI): domain Eukaryota; kingdom Viridiplantae; phylum Streptophyta; class Magnoliopsida; order Zingiberales; family Cannaceae; genus Canna; species Canna indica. Next base: position 67,909,197 of record CP136896.1, on the reverse strand, counting down.
TCGTAGGTGTTCCTGCTCTCGTCGTAGACGAACAATCTTCCGCCGCCGCCGGAGCTAACACTATTAGACATGGCGACCGTGAACTCTCTCTCACTCTGGCATGGGTTTATATTTGATATTTCTCGCCTAGTATATATGTGTGTGACTAATTAACTAATCTTTATTCTTGCCTCTTTTGTGGTACTTGTTTATTCCTTGGCAACCAAATGTCGATTTTATGCTTGATAACCACTTGGAAAACAACAACTTTGTTGACTAAAAATTTTCTGTCAAAATTATTCTTTCGAAGGAGGCTATAAATTATTTCCTTGTATAATTTTGACAAACCTAGCTAATTTGGGCGTTTTTATATTATATGATGAGGATTTGGTTGCGTTTGCCGGTCATGGTCATCGAAGCGGCTTAAACGGGCTTACGTCCACAATTGAAACACGTCGTTGGTTCAACACGCGCGACCTACGCGCGCCACTAATTAAACCAAGTCTGGATCACTTTTTGGCAGATTAGGTTTGAAGATGGAAAAATTGAGGAGAATTGGAGCTTCAATTAATCAAGCAATAAAGTTAGTAGCCGAGTCAGAGACGGAAAATTCAATCTCATTTCATCGCCCCACAATGAATTGAAACCTCTAAAACAAAATTTAATGTACCGTCTGCTACACCCAAATTTAGATTTTTACCACTTTATTGTGTGGAGCTAGTTTATTTGGAGTCATACAAACTTTAAATGTTTCGATCAACAAGAACAAACCTTCAACAACCTAACATTACTGGCTGGACATCGTTGAAAGAATCTTCATCCACCATATATAGCTTTGTCAAACCACAAGATTGAAAGTGTGATCGAGCAATAACGTCAATCCCATTTTCTTAAGTGGTTTCACACTTTCACTGTATATTTGTCTGAACTGGCCCCTTGGTCTTATCTAGCTCACTAAACAAAAAAAAATCGTTATCAGTTTAAAAATCTTACTTGACTAAGTATTTAGGTCTTATCACACACATATATATATATATATATTTGCAGAAAATTGTAATTCTAAAAAAATTATACTTTTTAATGGTATTTAATGGTAGATTTAATTTATATTTTTAATATTATGAAATTAGATAATTCATAAATTTTTGACATATTTATTTTAATTTAATTTATATTTGAATAAAATATGTAATTTTTTATATTAATTTCAAATAAAAATTAATTTTTTATATACAATAAATTATATATAATATTAGTTATATATATAAAAAATATATTTTATTTTACATATATGTGTTAAAATAATAATTTATAAATAAATTTTAATTTTTTCATATATTATAATATATATTTTATTTATAAATAATTTTTTTTATATTTTAATTTATAAATAAAATATTAATTTATAAAAAAAATGATATATTGGTCATTTGACGGATACTTCATAGGAAGTACTCATGTCAACCAAACATATTATGGGTGAAAAATTATACTTCCTATCGAGTAATTTTTTTGTCAATCAAACACATTTTTATACTTCCCAAAAAATATATATATAAAATTAATTCATGAGAATTATAATTTTCTATAACAATTTACTTCCCATGTCAATCAAACGAGGCCGTAGTGTATTGGCTCTTTCTACATGCTTCATCATCTTTCTCTCTTTTTTAATCGGGTATACCCAAGTGAATACAATGTACTTATTTTTTATTATCAAAAAACATCTTATTATTAAATAAAACTTTAAATCTCAAAGCATGACGTCCAGGGCGGATCCTCCGGGGACTTTCCAAAAAATTAAATATTAAAAGTAATTTAATAAATTTTAAAAAATAATATTGTTAAGTTCAACTTCTTTTAACTAATCTATTTTAGGAATTAGTTATTAATTTTGAATTCGAATATAATAATCTTTTAACTAAATATTAGATTTGAATTCGAATATAATAATTTTTTATATTTATAAAAAAAACTTCGAATATTTCTCTATTAATTTTCAATTAAGTCCAAAATTCTCTTACTTAATTTATATGCTAAGTTTAAAATTTTTTCTATTAATTTTTTAGATTTAAAAATTTCGTATTGATTTTATTCCTAATATATCTTTCGTGCTTTTATTCATGCTCAAAGAAATTTATACTATTATAAATTATATTTAATTAAAAATTTAAGTTTAAACAACTAAAATAATATTTATTAAAAATTTATATTCTAGATTAGACATTTTTAGATTTTTGAGTCACTGATGACATCGGTTGACGTGAATAATATTTTTATTAGAGTAATCCATCATTCCATCTACTAATTTTATAAGCACGTTTATTTTATAGGATAAAAATAGTACGATAAGAAATGAACTTATATTAATTATTTGTTTAGTATATAAATTAAAAAATAAAATAAAATTTATATATATAAAAGAAATGACTTTTTCCCGCCTAAATTTCCCTCACTCCCTTAAATTTTTAGTTTTATTTTTATCATACTTAAATTTTTATTTTCACACATCCTGTCAAACTTTTTCCATTTTTCTTATCTAAATTTTTCCTCTCAAATTTTTACCCCAGTTAAATTCGTAATAAAAATTTTACTCCACTTAATTTCTCTATATGCACCTATTTTGATATTTTTGATTTTGTATTTATTATTTTTTGAATAATAATTATAAATATTTTTTATTTATTAAAATTTTTATATTAGTTTTTGAGTTTTGAAATATTATTTTTGAGTTTGTTATTGAAAAATAATATTTCAAAACTAAAAAAATTATGCAATTTAGAATAATTTAAATAATTTATTTTCTATTTTTTTTTCAACTTATTATCGTATACTTATATTATATTTGATTTTTATTCATAAAAAAATTATTATTTTATTTTTAATTTTTTTGATTATATATATATATATATAAGCAACGTATCAATCCCACCTAAACTCTCTCCCCATAAATTTTTGTCACTTTTCCCACCTAATTTTTCCTCCCAAATTTCTATCCCACTTAAATTTGAAATAAAAGTTTGTACCCCACTTATTTTTGGTATATTCACCTATTTTAATATTTTTAATTTAATATTTATTGTTTTTTGAATAATAATTGTAAATATTTTTTATATTAATTTTTGAGTTTTGAAATATCATTTTTATGGGTTTGTTAATGAAAAATAATATTTCAAAATCAAAGAAATTTATGTAGCTTAGAATAATTTAAATATTTTATTTTCTATTTTTTCATTATGTTATCTTATTTTTATATTTTATTTTATTTTATCCAAAAAAATATTATTATTTTTATATTTTTTAATTTTTGATTGTTGAAATCTGATAGAAAATTTTGTATATTATTTTTATATTTATGAAATATCATTTTTTCTTTATTTTTTTAAAAAACTTAAATTATTTTCAAATTTCTTATTTTTAGATTAATTATTTATACTTATAATTTTTTAATTGATATACTTTACTTTATATTTATATTATATTTGATGTTACCCCTTAAAATTATTAATAGTTTCCTATTTTATTTTTCTATATATTTTTTTTGTTAACAACCTATATGATATGTTTGCTTCATATGATAGAGATAAATAGAATTAGAGATAAATTTAAATTCTTTATTTGCTTAGTGCATACACCATAATAAAGTATAATTAGAAAAATATAAATTTGATATTATATTCGGTGTATACTAAATTAAAATAAATCTTATCCAATACTCCCTCATTTGATATCATATCATATATAATCCTATCCACTAAAGCAAACAAATTAATATAGTATATATTATTTTAAATTAAATTATATAAATATACGTGCACATTTTTATAATTATATAAATCAAATTAAATTAATATATAATACTTCACGGTATGTTTATATATTATTATTTAAATTTTTAATTTAATTTGAATATCTTACCATTGATTTTTGTTATCAAAAATATTTTTTTTATAATATGATAAAATTATTGTAACTTATTTCTAAAAATATAGGTATAGAAATATTTAATTTTAAATTTTAAATTTTATGAATATTAAATTATTGTTACAAATTTAATTAAAAATTAAAAATTAAAAATAATTTATAGTTGAAGTTTAAAATAATTATTTTTCTAAAAATATAAAAAATATTTTAAATTTAAATTTATATAATTTCAAATCAAAATTACGTTAGAAAATATGAAAATATCAAAAAAAAATTGATAGACTATTATATTTATATATAATAATATATCAAATGTACAATTTTTTTTTGTGAAGTGTTAATAATATAGTAATTTATTTTTGAAAAATTTAGGTATACAATTATTTAATTATAAATTTTTTATTTAAATTATTGAGAATATTAAATTATAGATAAAATTTAATTTACAATTAAAATTTTAAATAAACATTTTTAAAATTATAAATATTGTTCTAAATTTAAATTTTTTATAATTTCAAATAAATATAAAAAATATCAGAATTTTTTAATAAATTATTATACTTGTATATATATATATATATATATATTAAAATGTAATATTTAATTTCAAATTTTTTTATTTTTAAAATTATAAATTGATCGTGCAAAGCGTGGGTACTACCGCTAGTTAATATTATATTTGATATACATCAAATTAAATATATATATATATATTTATCATACTCAGTTTAGTAAATGAACCATAAAATAGTATTTTATTACCCTTAAATATTTCAAATTCCAAGATTCTTGTTTCTCATGTCCGCTTTGACATCTTCTCCACTGTGAATTGTATCCTACGCAACGACAAACTTTTGTGAAACTTTGTAAAATTCTTATTTACTTGTAATTAATATGAGGGACATATATGAAACATTTTAGGATCATATGTGAGCCTAGCGAGGCATATGAAATTTTATAAAACCATGTACGAGACTCCAAATTAAAAGATCACATGTGACATTTTTATATGTAAATTAATTACTATCATTACGTGATTTATTTTTACAAAAACAAAATATAAAGGATCATATGAGATGTTTTTGAGGTATAATATGTGAGGCTAGGACGACGCTTTCTCCTAGCGTAGGAAGAGTATATAAATAAATATAAAACTATCTAATGATTTGAAATTAATATGAATCATTGAACATTTGTGCTTTTTCCTCCTCTCTTTATTAGCCTGATAAAGTCTTATATTTCTTTTATTTCTTTTGCCTGCACGTCATTCCTCCTCTCTTTATTAGCCTGATAAAGTCTTATATTTCTTTTGCCTGCACTTCAATGATCATATTTTTTATTTCTTTCAATCTCGTAGAGGCATTAGACATTGATCCCTTTCACCCCTTCTATATATTATTGTAGTCTACGCCTTAACTTTTATTATTAATAAAGCTGTAAATGAGAATCTTTTCACTCATCTTAAGATTAATAATTTTCTTACTATTAGTCACTTAACTAGTATCACACCCGCGCGTTGCGCGGAAAATAAATAAGAACTAAATAAAAATTAAGAATTATAATAAAGATTCAAGTAATCTTCATTTAAAAATCAAAATAAAAATTAATCCTAATCGATATAGATGACAATTTTATTCGGATCCGCTAATTAAAAATTGCATCTGAATCATATTTAATTCATATCCGTAAGTAAAAATGAATATAGATGCGAATACGTATTTGAAAAATTTATATCCGTAGATACGATGTGGATACGTATGGATGCGGATCAGTACCATGTTCGCACTATATATACACATCTTTAAATTACTATTTGGTTAATATAAACTATTAACATATACGAGGGCAATATGATAATTTCATGTCAATTACATATAAAACATTTCTCTTTAATTTTTGCCCTAAATCTGATTCGATCGGGTTCCTCTCCTCACTTTGGCGACTCTCTTCTCCTCACCATAGAATCAAGAGAAGATATGGAGGATGAGAAGTATAAGGTCTATGGCGGCCAGATCCTCGACATGGACGCCGATGTCGACACGTCCCACCACGACGACGATACCGCGGTTGCTGCTAAGGTTCCTTCCCTACTTCTCCTTTTTTATTATCTTCCGCGAGTCCTAATTCTAACTACTAATCATCTTTTGCGACCCATTTAAGGAACTCGATGAGATGAATAAAAAGGCTCAAGGAGATGGAGGAGGAGGCTGTTGCTCTGCGTGAGATGCAGGCGAAGGTCTCGAAGGAGATGGGTTCCATGCAAGGTAACCATCCCTCAAAATAATTTAGAGGTCTTTGTCTGATCCATTTTTTGTGTTACTTTATGAGAACTTGCATCTCTGCACATATTCCCGTTCTAGATTGCAGGCAAATTGTATTCATGAAACAATTTCAACATCTACTGCATTAGCTCTCCCATGCGTGTTCTAAATTTTTTGATTTCAGTTGTGCTTTGTGCATATTTTCATGTTTTTTAATTTCAATTGTGATTCTAAAGTTTTTGATTTCAGTTGTGTTTTCAGGCATGTTTCTTTCCGAGCATTTTTCAGGATGCAAGTCATACATGAATCGATTCTTTCCTAGCTCTCTCACGCATGTCAGGATGGAAGACATACATGTATCAATTGGTTGGTTAATGCATTTGAGAGTTGGTGAGATATCTCATTCCTAAATTTACTTCTTTTTTTGGTAATGGCGGTACTTACATAGTTACATATAGGTTTGGCTAGCTTTTTGCTTAACATGTCTTCTCAACTTATTTTGTTTCAATAAAGTTCTTTTGATGGCTATTGATTTTTTTTTTTTCATATTCGAGCTGGGAGAACTCTTACTAGGAGAGTGTAAACGCTGATAAATTTATCTTTTGGAGGCTATTTGTCATCTTAATCTAATTGTAAAAATAATGATAAAAACAGGTGTTCTCATTCTTCACAATAGCAAAATAGAATCAAATAAAATGCCCAAATATTGGTACCATTATTAGTGACCAGTGTCCAAAGATGAAACACATGACACAAGAATAAAGAGATACTGGACCTTTTTTGTTTGGATTTAAATTAATATTAATATACGTAGGAAACTATTCAATTGGACCAGCACTCCCATCACAAGACTATGCTAAATGAAATTTTACTACAATGGTAAAAAAAAGATCATGGATAAATAGGTGAACATGCAATGGATAGATCGTGAATAAAGATCATGTGAACATGCAGATAAAAATTTACTACAATGGTAAAGAAAGATCATGGATAAAGATCATGCGAACATGCAGATAAAAAATCACAAGCAAGTCCTTTTTTTCTCACTAAGTTTGGTGTCTCCTTACTTAGTAATAAAAATTCACATTACTACCGTGAAACCATGAAAAAAAGATAACTTTTTCTCATCCATTTACTGTCACTATGTTTGCAGGATCTTGATACTGTTCAGCATTAGGCATCCTCAAATTCCAGCAGCAAGTATTCTTGCATTATTGTTTAGTGATGTTAATTTTTTTGTTAAATTCAATGTCAATATTTTTAATTGGTGATGTTAAAATAGTGTGCTATTGTATTGTTTGGTGAATGTTGCTGTTAATTTTTTTGACTCATTATTGTTTGATGCATATGATTCATCACTTGGAAACTTGTGAGGCCACTTTATTATTTTGGATAGATGATTTTTCTTTGATGCACATGATACTTGTTAGGTGCAAAATTTTTAGGTTTCATCACTCGACTTGTTTTCCCCTTCTCTTCTCTTCTTATTTTTCTTTTGTTCCTCTTACTCCCTCTTTTGGTCCATTTATACTTGAAATGGAAAACTTTTGCAATGTATCATGACATATATATTTTAGTCTAAATAAAAGCTTTTCATTGCATCAAAAAATTATATATTTCGAAAAACTTCATGATAGACAACATTCGTCGTCTCTTGTTGTCCAGTATTTTCAGAATCACATATCAAAATTTTTAAACCATTTCTATTCGTCACTCTAGAAATTGCAACATAAAGCTGCCCACGAGTGAATACCGGTTTTTTCAAAAAAATTCCTACATTAGATAGTGATTGACCTTGACTTTTATTGATAGTCATTGCATATAAAATCATCAAAGGGAACTGTCGCCTTTGAAATTTAAAGGGTAATCTTGGATCCGATGGTGTGAGTGTCATTCTTTAGATGAAAACTTTCTAACCAGCATTGTTACCTGAAATTATCTTTGCTTCCAAAACACGATCTCCAAGTCTTGTGATCACTAATCTTGTATCATTACATAAGCCAGAAGAAGGATCAATATTTCTTAACAGTATAACCGGCGTACCAACTTTCAATGCCAAAGAATGATTTGGAACACCAGAGCATTTGATTCCATTCAAAAATTCTGGTGTATGAATATGCCCTAACATATCAACACTCGCATCAGACTTACATGCTATATCTGAACTCAGAAAAATTTTCACAGGTTCCTTGTTCATATCAACCATATAATTATTGATAATCTCGACCATGTCAAGAGTCGGAGCCAAATTTGCCCTTTGTTGCAAGTATTCTAAATTGTTGATGTTGCATCTAATATTTGGATAAGTAGCTTCAACAATAGCAACAATTGAATCACTTGTATCTTTAATCAAAATATCATCAGGAATATGTACTTTTCCATATCCATCTCCCGAATCATCTATTTTTCCATCTCCAATAGCCAAAATCCAATCGGAAAAAAGCTTTTACATCATCTAAATCATCATTGGAAGAATTCACTTGAAGACGCATATTTTTCGTTAGCTTGAGAACTTCACAATCAGACCATAGGTATGAAGAATTGAGCGTAGCATTGACAATGTCTTGTCGACTACCTTTAGGAATCATAGGTAATATTTGTCTAAAATCTCCTCCGAACACAATAGTTTTACCTCCAAAAGGTTGTTCAAGACTACATGGGTTTTTAAACCACAAAATATCCCTCATAGTTCTATCCAACGCTTCAAAACAATACCTACAATGAAAAAAAATATTTAGTATGTCATTTTTTTATAGATGTGGAAAATTAGAATTTTTGTACAAACAGTATATTATTACCTGTTCATCATAGGAGCTTCATCCCAAATTATTAAACTTGCTTTAACCAACAAATCTGCTAATGGACTGCCTTGTTTGATGTTGCAAGTGTAATCTTCATTTGCACTAAGTGGAATTGCAAATCTAGAATGTGCAGTCCTACCACCAGGTAACAAAAGAGAAGCTATACCACTTGATGCAACATTTAAAACAATCTTACCTTATGATCTTAAAGTAGAAGAGAGTGTCTTCCAAATAAATATTTTTCCAGTTCCACCATAACCATATAGAAAGAATACTCCACCTTTATTGTTTTTGACAGCAGTCAAAATCTTATCATAAACTTTCCTTTGTTCGCACGTGAGCTTTGAGACTTGTTGACGATTTTCTTCTGCCAATTGCCTTTTATTGTAACGCATTTCTTCAGCAATCAGTCATTTATCTATAAATAAACAACTTTCAGGATTTTTTGGTTTTGACATAGTAGGAAAATCTTTCAAACTCTTTCCACTGCCTTGTAATATCAAATCAATCTTACGAAGACAATCATCCTTCAAGTCATCATCACTTATATCCACATATGGTAAACATATAGATTACATATAAATATTTTCAATTAGCTATATAATCAATAATATTTAAATATATTTTAAATAAATAATATAAAAATACTTAAAACGATTAACAGTAAAAGAAAATATTTTGATAATTACTTATTAAATGTCATAATATACTAACCTTCTATTTGGAGCACTTGTTTTTATCAAATATGACAAATCTTCGGATAAATATTCCCATGTTTGCTCCCACACAAGTTCTTGTCGTGCTATTGAGTTTGATAGTAATAAGCATGCAAATAACTTTCTAAGATATAATCCTGAACCCCAATGGCTTGCTTCCTTAATAGCATCGATGTATTCATTGTCATCATCGAGCAAGCCTAAAGTATAACATGCATCTCTGAAAGTATTATAAGCTTTTCCCTTGACTGTGCGAATATCTTCAAAACACTTAGGACATTTCACTACATTTAGAAGGATTCTCAAATAATATAACTCACCCATTCCAGGTGGGACAAAAAATATTCTGCCAATAGAAAAATGTTTGGTTTGTCTTCTATCCCATATTCTTTTATCTTGTTTCCAAACAAATTTCAAAGGGAATTAAGCATATGTCAAATTCCTAGCATCGAAAAAACGCTTGTTAGCTTCAAACCAAGCTAGAAACTGATATTCATTCACTGTGGCTCGATTCACAATCTCATTGATGGGATCATCATCATAAAAAATAACGTTTTGCTCATTAGGCAGATGAAACGACAACCTTTGCACAGTAGGATATCTGTAATGTATATCAAACATAAAAATTCTCCATATAAATTCACAAGGAGAAATATACCAACAATCATAATACATGTTGATTTCGTCCACAACATTTTCTGAATCAGATTGAGAGGCGGACTGCACAAATGTAGCAGTTACACGATCATGTCCTTTGTTCACATATTTGAATAGATACTTGATCGATCTAGATTGATTGCACCACTCAACATTAATGTGTGAACCATACTTCATAAGCAAATATCTGTTATGAGGAACAACAAATCTATTGTCCAATTCGATCCTTCCTTTTTTTCTTGTTCTCCCATAATTTCTTCTTCTATAAATCGGGTATCCATCATCGTCAATAATAGTCCTGTCAACAAAATTTTTGGGAAAATGTTTCATACATTTGCCATCTTGCATGCAAGGAGAATTTTTGCGTGCAGTTCCACAAGGCTCATGCATCAATAAATTCTTCACTTCATTGTAATATTGTGGATCAATTTCTTTATCAGGAATCTCAGCTGAAATTATCTTATCAATATCATCACCTATAGGATATTTATCGTCTTCATGCAAGAATAAAAGAATGTGCGCATGAGGCAAACCTCGCTTTTGAAACTCAATTGTATATACAACTGCACCAATTATAAAAAATCTCAACAATCTCAACAATTAAAATTAAACGAAATATAAAAATAATTAAATAACAATTTTGTTACTTATTAAAGTGTACCTACTGTGACTTGTCCAAAAATTTCTTCTTCTCGAAGATCTTTGAGCATTTGATCTAACTTTATCTTGAATATTCCGCAAACAATGTCCGATCGATCTGCAGGTTTTAATCCTCTTTTTTCAACAAAATACATAATTTATGACCACTTGGGATTGCACGTAATTGTGATAAAAAGATCTAGATAACCAATCCATTTACAAATCGCTATAGCATCTTGGTAATTTTGAATCATGTACCGTGCGCCACCAGTGAAGCTTGAAGGCAATACTACTCTTTTCCCCTTAGCAGATGGATTAGTTTCTCCATTTAAAAATAGCTTCTGTCAAACCTTTATACATTTTTGCCCGCAATCTCTTTTGATGGGTACGAATATACTTTAACTTGGCAGATTCAATCATTGTATAATCATCAACAACAAATTGTTGAAAGAGGCACCTTGAATATAGTATAATTGACGGCTCAATATTTCTTTCTTGTATTTTATAAGCAAAGAATTCTCGCATGCTTACACTTTTTCTAGTATTAGAAGATGCATGAACAACATCACCAAGAGGTATATCTTCTCTGTATGGAAACAACAGTGGATATTGTAAAGCAAGATAGGCAGCATTCAACTCATTAATTCGCTGCAATTCACCTGATTGTTTTTCAATAACTATGTCTCTATCGCCTCTGGACAATTCAAAATCACCAACAACTAAGCGGCCACCTCTAAAACAGTAGGCAAATTATACCTCCTTCCATCATGTCCTCTTTTACCTATAAGCCTCAACTTAATATTGGTATCATCATTGTCTTGTAGTGTGTCCCTAACCATCCGGAACGATTTGGCTAGAACATTATTTTCATCGATCAACATCTTCAACTCAGACACAATTTCAGCATGTAATTTATTTATCTCATTGCTAACACTAATAAAAAAAATTTAGTTAAGCATACAGTTTGTTCAAAATATATGATAATTGCAAATAATAATAATAATAATACCTGACATCACTTATTCGGTTCTCTGTCTCAATTTCAGTGTCATAAATATAAAGTTGTGCAAACTTGAGCCTTTCTTCGGTTGGTGGTATCAAGCTACCCATTATGTGAAAATTTTGACCACAAAGTCTAAAAGTTGGAGATCCTTTAGATTGATTAACACTTCTATCAATTTTACCTCCCATTGAAGCAAAAGAAAATATAGAATTGTAAGCTCTAATGTTTTCTCGAAAGTGGTTATTTTTTTATCTTCGCCAAAGAGCAAATTTGTCAATTATTGTGGAGGATCTTTCATTTTTGTCAACTTGACTTTACCATTTGAACAACACATAGAAAATTTTGGTTTAACTTTATTGCAATCTTTACGCAGTCTCTCTTCGTACCAAAATAATGCATGACAGTGCTCACATTCACATGTAGCATCACCAATATCCCAATACTCTGGAAAAACAAAATACAATTATTCTTAGTAATATTTTAAATTTTAATTATCAAAGATCACATACGGAAAAAAATCTAAATAAATTTACCTTCAGGATAAAAATACTCACACTCAATGTCATCACCTTAAATAAACAAAAAAATTATTAGAATCAATTAATTAATTATCGTATAATTCAATTATTCAATTATCCTAATTAAAACATAAACAATAATATTTATCATTGTTATGAAAAAATAATATACCATTGCATTCATTATCATCACAATCCACATCCACAGTATTATTAATTTGATGCAATTCATTAATAATATCATCTGAAACAATAGTAGTTATAATTAGGATTCAACATTGAATAAATACGTATATACCAATGTATAAAATTAACTTAACACTTGAACAAATAATTAGTAGTTATAAAATTAACGTATATACCAACATATTTTGAAAAATTAGTTAATCAATTTATAAAATTGAATAACTATATATGTAAAACAACACGAATTGATATCATACCATGAAAAACATGATCGTTCTCACAGTCTAACATTGTAGTATCACCACTACAATGTTGTTTAGATAACTTGTCAAAATTTTGTATCCTGCCAATAACTGGAATAGAAAAAGCAGATAGAATTTGTAATTTGCGATTTTAAAATTATTTAAGAAATGATCATGCATGAAGCATCTACATATTTATAGCATGACAAATATTTAGTAAAAAATGCAAATGCTCTTACAGGATTAATCTATGCCATCAAACAAATGATGATGATGATGATAAAATTGGTATAATGAAACACCGTTGCAGAAGTCAAAGAGCAAAAAAAGTTTATTGCAATTTTATTGCCAATGGTACGTATATTCACATATCATGTTAATTAACTTTGTTTGTGTCTATTTATAGAAAAATAAATTGTAACATGTTCAAAATAAGATAAACTTCAATAAGGTATCGCCACAATCATCTTGAAGTGAATAATTTAATATAATCCTACTGCTCATAATAACTATTTTCTTACCTTGTACTCTAGAGTCTAAAGCATTCGTGGCTCTTCGAACTTGGATTCTAATATATTTGAGCTTCTATTTCTATAATTATAGATTTTAATTAATTTATGTAATGTTTGTCACTTGTCAATGTATCAGATACTTTGATTTACTCAACTCTAAAACATTTTAGTCGTAGAACTGCCAAATGTATTGGCGTTTTACATGGAATAGAATTAAAAAGATTAAGGGCTGCTCGAAATCATGCCAAAAACACTTGACATGCTTTGAATTATACTAGCCTGTGAGACATACTCCGAAGCTTAGTATTTTTTCTTGCCATTATTTTTAGTATCATTTTAGTGAATTTATTTACTCCATTACATTGCCAGCTCGGCGCTATCTAAATCAACTTAATGCTTTTACATAGTGTTATAACTCATATAATTTCTAGTTATTATGATGCTTTGGCTATATATATGCATTCTCTTTTGGAGAAATTATCTCATTCTAATCTTGGGTCATAAGTTTCAAAAGTAAAGAAAAGATTTGTTTCAGTTTATTAGACTGTCCAGAATCTAATTTAAATTGATCTCGATGACTCTAAAACATTTTATCTGCAAGGTGTTCCATGCCCATCTTTATCCAAGAATGAAAAGCCAAGGCTTGTTGACCTATATTTCTTGAGTTGGCGCATCAGGGCTGGTAACTTCTTATCCTATATTAGGTCACTTTCTAAAAGTTTTTTTTGTAATGAACAATCAGTATCGTCTCTGCAAAAATTTTACTTTATACGTGAGTTGTTTCTATATCTTATTTGCTTTATGAAGTACACTTCAAATTAATAAAATCTTTTCAACTTAAAACTATAATAACAAATTCACCACACAAAGTAATCAAATTATTTAATGATTACTTGGTGCATATATGAAAAAATAATTACATGTAGGTATACTGTTTAAGTCTAACATTACAGTTTCTTCTAAATCATCTGAATCATCGGTAGAAAAAGTTTCATGAATAAATTATTCAAATTATCACAAAGTATAAAATAATATGATATCAAACATTAAGTATTGACTTCATTTAAAATAAATTATTACCTGGTGGCATGCTGTTTAAGTCAAATAGTAGTGGTTTCTTCAACTTGACTAAAAATGAATAATGAATATAACACATATTGTTAATCCAATAGAAATGTAAAATATTTTAAATTAATTATCCAAATTGTAAGATAAAATAATTAATAATATTTTAGACAATCATATTTATCTGAAGTAACAATATTATCCCCATTGGTTCTCATATAGAAATCATCATTTTGATTTTGATCATGACACTGATTGAAAGTAATTTGAGATGATACATCATTACAATCAGCTAAGGTCATTTTTCTGAGAATAAAATATAATTTATCATTAAATTCACCATCATCCATTGCTAATTAAACTAACAAAACTCCAAAATAGCACACAAACTGTGCAATAACATGATTAGAGTATTAAACCATATATTGTTTAAATCAAACAACACATTTCAAATTTCCCACAAAAATTTCTTCACTTAAAAAAATTCAAATGAGTACCAGCTCTTCTTAACTCACTTCTCTTTCTTCACAATCTTCAATTTCCTCTTGCTGCTCGACATTTGAGCAGTAACATCACCTTCTAAACCATGATCATCTTCACATTCAACATCAAATTCAATTGTTCTATTGTGTGGAGTTTTGACGGGAGAGCTTGCATCTGAATCCAGAGAAACAAAATCCTACCAATTGAATTGTGTCAAAATATAATCACTTTAATCAATATGAAAATAAATTCACTACTAAAAAAAATTATAACCTTAAACTCGTTTGACGTAAAATTACTCAAACTCATATGAGCAAAATTTAGTTCCTACAAAATAATATATTTATGTTATTAAATCAATAGCATAAGAAAATAAAATAAGAATAATTGATAATAGAGTAAATTAAAATGATTAATTGAGTTATTATAAGCAAATTTGTTGAGCAATTCTGAATTCTCAGTGATTTTTATCACTGCAAACACCTCATCGCCTTCATGGCGATTTGTAGACTTCACCAATAGCTTGAAAAACAACTTCCTATCTAGCAAATTTTCTAGCTCAGCAGGATGAACTTTAGTATCATTCTTCTGCATATATAAATATTTAAACATATATAACATATATTAACATCGATTGTTATCCACAAAAGAAAGCATATATATATATATCAAAGTAAAAAATCAATCTAATTGTAACCTTTCCAGATTCTTTCAATTCTTTTGTAGTACGACCCAAAAGTTGTACACACTCTCGGTCCCAAAGCAGAACTGATACAGATCTACTTCCATCCATAACACGAACTTGTACTTTGAACCTAAAAAATTAACAACTAACACTAAGCATGAAATATGTATAGTGTTATTAATAATCAAAAGTAATCAAATAAAACCTTGGAGTTCCAACAAAATCGATCTTGTCACACTTCGAACAGTAAATTTTTTTCCCCACTTGTTCACACTTTTTTGGACAACATTTACATCCAACATAATACCAATCAAATTCACTTTCAACATCAATAATACTTCCAACAATCCAAAACATACCATCCTGTTAAAATTTAAGACATAAACACTATTAATTACAAACAAATATATGATTCTAGATACATTTTAAATAATTTAAAGTGATAAAGTTAAAAGAATAAATTTATCGGTCTCTGAACATGGCATCATCAATTTATTTGTAACATTTACAAAAATTGGGATAACATTATTTTGCAATTATATCATGCACCGTAGTTAGAAGTATAAACTCATCTTATTTGCATGGTATTTGATGTACACCTTTTGCTTGAAATTTGCTTGAAATGAAATGAAAGACATACTTCATCAATATTTAACTATACACCTTCTGCTGATAGTGGCATTGCAGCATGTGCCACTTGTAAGTTGGTAAAAATAGATATAAGTGAGGTTCCTTTTAGATGTATTAAATTTCAATTAATGATCTACTATAGAATATTTGGGGATGAATGATAGCTGACGTCTGCAGACTACTATCCGTGCTATTTGTAAGCCATTTGAAGATATCATAGATGAAAGAGAGGGAAGATAGATGTAAGTTTAACTATAGCTTCTACATCTAACATCTTCCTTATAATACTAATTCTACTTAGATAATTATATAGCTTTATAATTTATTTGTTTAGTCTTGCTTCCTTAATTCTATTTATGCCATAAATAATTATACATATTAATACTATTAAAATACCTCACTACTTGAAATAATTTCTTCAATAGATGTAACATCAGCAATACCGATGTTGAATTCATCAGAAATAGTAAAGCTTGGTGCTGAGCTAAGTTGCACTATCTGATGAGAGGTTGATTTACATCTGTTCAAAATAAACGTTAAACACATAAATCAAATAGCGATATACATTACAAAACACAAAACAATTTCATTGGAAAATCTGGATCAACAATAGGCTGCACACATGTCTTAGACATAAACCTTAATAGATAAGAATGATTAGTATATTTAAACTTTCCCTTTTGAACAACAACAACAAACGGTCTCATAAGATAAATATTTCATTCTTTCAATAATGGTTTAAAATTTCCTATCAAAGACTTCCTTATAGTTGCCTGAATTCGAGAACCCTGTGATCAAATAAATAAATAAGTAATAAATATAATGCTTTAAAAGAATAAAGATAAACACAATGCAGAGGAATCAACATACCTTTGAATCTCGCAATATTATTTCCACACTACTAATCTCATTAGGATTAGAATTGTCCATAGCAGACACATCCCATAATCTCACCACAACTACTTTAAGTGCCCAGTTCAACCTGATGTTCTTAATAGTATCAATATAATATACTTTTCCACCTACTTGCAAAGTCATATTCGTGAATCTTTCTACTGCCTATCCACATGAACAATACAACCTTATATAGCCTTTTATAGTATAGATAATGATAGGTAGATGAAGCATCACAGAATACAAACCGTCACCAACCAATAAAAGCTGATATATGTTAAAATATCCTTGACCATTGTTATTGATTTGAATTACGAAGCAATAGTAATTACTGCTTGATATCTGTTATTATTTATTATGATCTTATAGTGATTGACAATTATTCACTTATGTTGCAGAGAAGGAAATAGCTTGGAGAACGTAAAGCATCATCAATAAAAACTTGGAGATCTTTTTGAATTTGGATTTCCAATTGCAGAGAAGGAAATAGCTTGGAGAACGTGAAGCATCATCAATAAAAATTTGGAGATCTTTTTGAATTTGGATTTCCAATATAGATTGTACAACAGAGATCTCATTGATTGACTACTGAGATTTTCTTTTGAAGTGGAATTCGAAGCAATTAAATTGATTTTATTAATTTGTATCTCTTTGGATTTGAATTTCTAGCGGATTGTACAGTAGAAAAATTTGTATCATATTTTATTGTATCGAATGGATAGCTCATAATTAGTCTTAAAAAAAGTTTGGTTTTCCAATGCAGCAGACTTTACAGTTCACTGTATAATTAATAATTGTGAGTTTTATTAATTAGACTGTACAATTCACTTGATACGGAGTACTCAAGAAAAAAACTTATTATTTTTTGAGATCCCGTGATATATATATAAACGAAGCATCACCGAATACGAAGCATCACTCATTATATTTTAAATTTTATTAAAATTAATCTATCTATATATGACATATTTAATAATTTATTGTTAAGTCAAAATCATTGTGAAATTCAGAACCTCATCCATGTGGATAAGTTCTTATTTTGACACTTGGCTGAAAATGATTGTTACGATTCTCCTTCTATATATAGAGAGATGTTTGCAAACGATATCCTTCTTGCTTTTAGGGCTGATGACACTAGTATTAATAGTTTTGTTATAACCAAAATTTTCTATTAATGTTGTTCAGTTGGCTTCGTAATAGGATTCAAGGACGTAAGGCGGGCGGATTAGCGGAGTATCGAAAAATTTCAGGTAAGGCTTGAAAAATTTCTGCAATCCCGGATTTCAAACCGAACTTGGCGGTTCGATTTAGGTTCAAATTGGACTAAATTGGGCTTGGTATAAATAAATAAGAGAAATGGGTAAAAAGGTAATTTGGGGTTAAAATTAACCCCAAGTTATAAAAGGGGCGGGCCGCGGCTGGGCGATCAAAAAAAATCGCGCGACCCGCGACCCAGACGGAGCAGCGCAAAGGGGAAAGAGCGGATCTCGGTGGCGGCAACGGTCGGAGGAACCAACTCGCCCTTCTTTCTTTCGCGGTGAGTGGCTAATCTTCCTTCCACCTTGTTCTTAAATTCAAGCTACCGCCCTCTTTTCTGAGTTGTTGGATTCCAGATTTCTCCGTGTGGTTTTCTTGTGTTCGGATGTGGATCAAACTGCGATTTTCGGTGTGATATTGAAATCGACATGAGTTCATTATGCCATCTATCGATTTGTAACTGAGTAAATACTTTGCCTCTATGCATTGGTGTATCGGGATTTCGATTTGTGTTCGGTAAATGGAAATGTTGTACTGTGACCGATTGATTCCCGGATGCTACCGGTTGTTCGATTTCATTACTTACAAAGTGAATACCAGGTAGTATTTTGTTATGATTGTGGTGTATCGGAACTTGAAAATGTATTCTGTAGAGGGGGCATTGATGATCGGCGATCAGCTGGTTCCTCAATGCACTATGTTGATTAAATTCATCATGAACAGAACGATCTCCAGGGGTATTCTTATGCAATTGGTGGGTTGGCAGGTGGGATATGCATTCGGTTAGTGTAGATTGGAGACTGGCATTCACTAGATTTTTTTTTATTTACCTGTTGTTGTTCGCATTTAAGTGTTCTTTATACATGCTGTGGTTCGACATTTTATTTGACAGTGTAGTGAAATGAGTGAACATATGTGTGGAAGCATGATTTGTATAATGGAATTGTTCTGGCATAGTTGGTGCCAATGTACAGTGAGGTATAGTTATTTCTGCTGTTTAACTGCTTGTTGGAATTCATTATGTTGTATCGTATTGTTATCATATTAATTGCCTATTGTAAGACTAAAAACACTTCACGGATGTTCCGGGGGTAGATAAGGTGGATAGATCCAAACTTAGAGGCAAATGTTGTAGTGTGATCAACACTACTATATCACCTGTAATAGAGGATAACTAGTTATACACTAGGTCCACACGGCTTGTTGGTAGTAGTATGTTTCCTCGGTGGGAAGATAGATCTCAGACATGTAGATATGCACACTTATCTCATTTTCCTTATGGTTACGCATATGCTATAGCTTGGTTGTAGATACCTGAATGTGTATGTGGATGTGGACCGGGAAGCTCATCAGCCGTCACACTGACGATCGACCCGGGTGGCACGGAGCGGGATAAACGCTGAGACAAAGGTAATCAGTGCCCGACTCATAGACCGACGGGTCTCTAGATGATCAGACCGACGATCCCTGACCGACAGGTCCTTGGACCGGGAAGCTCGTCAGTACTGCCATGCTGACGACCGACTCGGGTGGCTTGCATGAATAGTGGAATGATTTCATTATTGTTTATCTCATGTTAAGTATTGTTGATATGCTTTTACCAAATTGTTGTCCAAATAAATGCATGGTTGTATGGAGTGTATCTGTATTTCTTGGTGCCTTCATTTTGTTACAAAACATTACGTTACTACCTACTCATGTACATCTGTTGGCTTGTATTTATTGAACATGGCCGTAGGAGATTTGTCACTCACTAAGTCCTAGTTGGACTTACTATTTTTCACCATCTTGCAGCACCTGGGCGTAATCAGACAGGTACTGGAGTGCTGTAGTGCAGTTGGGGCGTCAGGGGTAGTCGATCTCGTGGCACGTCGTGGTTAAGAGTTGGGTTTGAGTTGTTGAGTCATTTTCATATCCCTTATACTTTTTTGTAAATGGACATTTAAACCTTATAATTCTGTATTGAACTCAAGTAATTGTTGGTTTATTTTAATTGAGTCTGAACATTTGCGGCTATCAGTTTTTTGGTGGATTTTGAGTTGGAACTTTTAATCATTTATGCTATAGTAAGAATGTAGACTCTTATGTTGTCCAAATTTCGTATCTTATGACTTTGTTATTGTATTGGGCTTCGGGGTATCGGTAGTACCCTAGCCGGTTACGCCTTGGTTTTGGGGTGTAACAAGTTTCAAAATTATTTTTGAGCATTATTTTTAGCTTACAGGGCAAAAAGTTAACCTTAATAAATCGGCTATTTTTTTTCTCTAAGTACACTCCTCCAAATATCAAAGATTGTATCTTAAATAAATTTAGGATTCAGGAAGGTTCTTTTCCTTTTAAATACCTAAGAGTTGTGATTTCTCCCCGCATACCTCCTGAAAATGCTCATGAATTTCTTATTGATCAACTTAATTTTAAATTAGGGTCCTGGCAGTCAAATTAGCTGTCGCAAGCTAGGAGATTAATCTTGATAAAATTTGTTCTTACTTCTATACATATTCACTCAATGTTTGATCTCTCATTCATTGATATAGCCTTCAAAGCTTCATTGATTCATCACCTTAAGGCATCAAGAGGACTAGGGAGTTTGTTGTGGAGCTAAGTATCTTATTGTTTGATTTATTGCTCCATTTAGTGTTGTATTTTCTTGTTTATTTCTTTGTATTTGAGTTAGAGTAAGGCCTATAGTGTAGGTCTTGAAATTGGGTGGTAACCTTGGTGTTTAAGGTTTAAATTCACCGGTGTAAACATAGTTTGCTAGGATTAGTTCTTGTTGTCCTTAGGTTTGAGGTGGGAGAGTGCTCTTGGTAGGAAAGCGATGACTTTCGGGTGTAGAAGTGCATTCAGTGTGAGAGCGGAGACTCTCCGGTGAAAACGTTCTCGTTGTAAAGGAAACAAGATAATATAGTAAAGCTAGTTTGGAAATTCTAAACGGGGTGCTTAGGTAGTGGAGTAGGCATTGGGACTGAACCACTATAAATAATTGTGTTTGCATTGATTCTACTTGTGTTTATTTCATTATCGCATTTACTTTGCTTCCCCTTGCCACTCAACTTGTAATTTGCTTAAGTAATCTAAGAAACGATTAAAATCGAATTTAGGCAAAAAGATTTAGATAACATACTATTCACCCCCCCCCTCTAGTGTAGGCCATTTCACCAACAATTTGTAACAGAGAGGGTCATAGATTGATATTTCACCATCTCCTCTACATCGTCTCTTGATCCGAAAAATATCACTAGAGAGTTTAGCGTCTTCACCTCCTAGGTTCGATGTCTCGAACTTTGGTCTTTGGAAATATATGATGTATACATATTTAAAGACTAAGGGTTTTGGTGTCCTTAACATGTTAAGACTAGAATTCATTGAACCTAAGGTTGACATGCATAGTTTGAGTGAATTGGATAATAAAATATTTAAGTATAATGGAGATGCCATTAATTGTATACTTTGCACATTATCAAATGACATCCTAGATAAAATCATGCATTGCTCTTCGGCTTATGATCTATGGGTCACTTTAAATATTTTATATGATTATGCCAAAACCGAAGAGATTGATACTTTTGATGAAGGTAGTGATGACAATAGTCACTCACCTACTACTAATCTCGGTTTTGATTCCCATAGTGCTTCTAGTCAAAGGAGCAACTCTAAGAGCCGAAAACGAAAGGTGATTTGTTATGCTTGCAAGGAAAATGGGCATGTGAAGAAAAATTGCCCTACCACAGTAAACAAAGCAATGAAGAGGTCAAGTGCTTCCACCTCCACATCTTACTCAAGTGAAGCATCATCTTTTCATGACCATGAAGCCACTTCGAAAGTTTGCCTCATGGATGCTAATGATGAGCTACACTCTTCTCCTTCTAGTCATGCTAATGATAATAATAATGCTAGCTCTACTAGTTCTCTTGAAATATTATATAATGAGTTAGTAGATGAATACAAGAAAATGTATGTCTTGCTTGTTAAAAAGGATAATGAAAATAAAAGATTGAAGAAAGATAATATAAGGCTTAACTCTCATGTGGATGAATTAAAACTAGAAAATGAGAGAATGAAATCTAGTTATTTTGATTCTTCCCATGATAGGTTGAAACTTGAGCTTAAGGACTTAAAGCTTGAGAATGGAAATTTGAAGCTTGAGAATTCAAAAATTATAAGTCAAAATAATAATTTGAAATCTCAATCTAAAGTCTTATATCAATCTCTTGATTCATTAAAAAATGAGGTTGTGTCCTTAAATAAGAAAGTAAATGAATTAAAAAATATTTTATTTCTTAAGAACACTAGAAAGACATATGTAAAGAATGCCAATGTTCATCATCATTCTCATGCTATGCATTCTACCATTAGACCTCATGATCATAAGAAGAATATTGATTTTTCTAAGAATGCTCATACTCATCATGTTTCATATATCAAGCATTCAAATGATAGATTTAATGTCCATAGCATAAATGAAAAGAAATTTAATAAACATTATTTTTGTTGTGGTATTTTTGGCCATGCTATTTATGATTGTGCATTCAAGAAAAATCCAAGTGTTGCTAGGACACTTTGGATTCCTAAGCCCTCTAACCCCCAAGGACCCAAAGTCATTTGGGTATCAAAGATCTTATGCTCTTTTATAGGGGGAGCTACAACACAAGGATGAATGAGAAATGAAATATTGAAGTTGACATTGGATCCAAATGAGAAATATTCCAAGAGGTTGCAACTTCAAGCTATCATGATGTCATATGTATGAAAATTGACATCAAAGACTTTAGTATCATCTCCTATACCCTCTTGCTTAAATTATAGTTGGAATTTTGATATATGTTTAATATTAGTAGATTTTTCGCTCTTGATAAGTTTCAAAAATATTTTTGATTTTTGATTTTCGGTCTCTTCGGAGACCTATGTGGCCTATAACGGGTGTCTAAGTGGTTTAGATTTACTCATGCAAGGTGTCTAAGTGTCTATATTTGAAAAATCATGAGTAAAGGATAAAATTTGATACTTAGCAATTTCATATTGATAATGCTTGTTTTTTTAATGAAATCATGCTAAGGTGAAATTTTGACCAAATGACATCATTTTCATTTCAAACTTGATAAACATGCTTTAAATGATTATATCTTGATATCTGGAAAGTTTGAATGAAAACTAAGGACTTTTGAAAAATAACTAATATTTACGAAAATACCACTAGATTTCAGTTATTTTAGAAAAATGCAAAAAATTGAGTTTTCGATGATTCTTGAAATTGCATGTTCTCTGAAAAATTTAGTTTCTTCAGTAAAATTTTCAGTAAGAATATAATTTGATATGTATTTTTGAAATTAGATTTCAAAACTTTAAAGTATCGTTCTTTCCAAATGTTTATTTTTTCGATACTTTGATTTTTGGTCCAATCTTCGAATGAGACTTCAAGTATGATATTTTGAATTCACAGTTGGTATCGTTCCACTCATGAGATGAGAAAAATCATTTCCAAAATGATTTTTGACTCCTTGATCGATACACAAAAATATCAATA
Source organism: Canna indica (assembly GCA_034359265.1). Lineage (NCBI taxonomy): Eukaryota > Viridiplantae > Streptophyta > Magnoliopsida > Zingiberales > Cannaceae > Canna > Canna indica. The sequence continues at coordinate 67,885,221 of CP136896.1, read as the reverse complement.
CTTAAGCATATACATGATTTCTAGACTTGGAATGTATTTATCATCTAATGCTATCATGTATGATTTAGTCTCATATTTAATTTTTCATCCCTTGAGTTGAGATTTTCATGCTTCATGAAAACTAATTTTAGAATCTCAACTTTGACTAGATTGACTTTTCTTGCCCTTTTTTTATTGATGTCAAAAGGGGGAGAAAAATATAAGTAAAATGGAAGAAAATATAGGAAAATCATGCATATAGATAGGGGGAGTTCTATTATATAGATATGCATGTTGATAGGGGGAGAAATCCCTTAGTTGATATCCTTTGTGCTTTAATATATATATTTTCTTAAGAATGTTTGTCATCATCAAAAAAGAAAAGATTGTTGGCTTAAGATTTTCAACCTTGGTCTTAATCTCGATTTTGATGATAACAAACATGAAACTAATGTTTCATTGAGAAATCTTTCAGGTTCCAAGTTGGTTAGCGCTCGACGTCCCTGATCAAAAAAATCGGAGAAATTGGCAAGGGCGCTCGTCGTCGCTCGGGATTCTTCGAGAAGATAGAGTTTAGGTTTAGGGTGTCTAGATAAATTATAAATCCTCATGATGATGCTAAGAAAACCAAAAACCAATCCCGAACCCCAAAACATAAAAACCCGGAAATCGTCCTGAAATTCACTAAGCCTAGGGAGCTCTTTGGAGGGCTATATGACCTAGATATTTTCTTGACACAAAAAATGGTAGTAATTGTTCCTTGAGAAAAAAAATTAGATAACGAGGTATTTTTAAGAATTTTTTGGAAGCCTTTAGCCTACCCATACTTGACCCGGAAGATTAAATAATTTTTGTTTTCCGAAAATTTGTACTAGACCAAAAAAACTAGATTTTGATTCTTAAAGATTTTAATTTTTTAGATATTTTTATTGAATCCAAATGGTGGGTAATTCTTATATAACATTTATATAAGTAGACTAAGCGAAAACGATGCCAGAATTTGGCAGTAGCCAATTCGATCGACCGAATGCGGCAGAAAATTGACAGTAGCTAATTCGATCGGTCGGTCGACTGAGGTGCGCCCAAAAGCGGCAGAAGGCCACAGTCTCTTGGGCGGTCGATCGACCGGTCGACCGACGATCGATCGACAATCGATCGGAAGGCGAAAAACGTCTAGATTTTGTGCCGTTGAGCGCTGCTTCACTCGAGCCTTCTTCTTGGCTCTATAAATACCAATGCCTAAGCCTTCCTTTGACACTTTTGATCACTCATATACTTCATTGAACCATCCTTGAATATTTCCAAGCCTTCATTAAGTCATTACTTGGAGAAACCTGTTGGGTGAAATGAGCACACTAGAGGGGGTGAATAGTGTGTTAACTAATAAATTAGCCTAAATCCGATTTTAATCGTTTCTTAAATTATTTAGGCAATTCACAATTGTACGACTAAATGCGGAAGCGAGTAACAAAGAAAACAATGCTAACACAAGTATTTATAGTGGTTCGGCCCCAATGACTAGCTGCTCCACTACCTAAGCACCCCACTTAGGATTACAAACTAAGTTTTACTAGATTAATTTTGTTTCCCTTACAATGAGGACTTTGACCCGAAGAGTCTCACTGTCAACCTAAGGCACTTCCACACCCGGAAGTCTCTGTCTTCTTACCGAGATCACTCTTCCACCTCAACCTAAGGGACAACTCAGCTAATCCTAGCAAACTAAGTTTACACCGATGGAATTAAGCCTCAAACACAAAGACAACCGCCCGATTTGAAGACCTAACAACCTAGGTCTTCACAAGTTCAATTCCAAGGAAAAAAAGTTCAAATAACAATTAAAAGAGCTTAAAGAATAAACCAAAACCAAATGCTCATTTCCAAGCCTTCAAAGCCTCCAACTCGCCAAGACGTTGAGCTCGATTCGAGACCCGAGTTGAGGAAAGATGAGCGCTTGAGAAGTTGTTGATGAAGCGAGCACAAGCTAATTAAGCTCTAGAATGCACCAATCTCTCTTTAGAATGCTTATCTTGGTTGTTAAGGGTGAGTAAAGAAGTTAGGTGAGGGATATTTATAACCCCTCAGTCGAACGGCTCCTCAACATGCATTTTTTCGCCCGTTGAACGCCGTTCGATCGCTTGTCGATTGATCGTCGATCGATCGACCGATCGACCGCCCAGCGATCGCTGGCAATTATTGCTTCTGCCGCTCTGTCCGATCGATCGCCAGAGTCGCGATTCTGCTTATCTGTTGTCCGATCGATCGAAGAAGCCGAAGAAGCTACTGCCAGTTTTTGGCCTCGGTCGGCCGGTCGACCGAAGTAGCCTTCTGCCATTTTTTACCCATCTTCGATTGATCGACCAGTCGACCGAACCTGGGCTGAAAATTTTTCATTTGGTCTTCTCGTTTCGCGCTTTATTTTTCGGTTCCGTTTCTTCAGCGTGCTTCAACATGATGGACTTTCTATGTTTTCTTTTAATTTGTCCAAGCCATTTATGCACGCATTGGTTTGTTTCAAGATCGATCGTTTCGCACTTTGACTTATCATTTATCGATCCTGTAATTTTCATGCTTCAAGAATTTTGTTAAATAGATTTGGTTTGTTATCATCAAAATAGTCATGAAGAGAATAGAGCATGAAGGAAGAAACCTTCAGCTAACAAAACCCTAGTTTGATCTCTCATTCCTTGATATAGCCTTCAAAGCTTCATTGATTCATCACATTGATGCATCAAGAGGACTATGGAAGATAGCACATGGTAAACTCCTTACTAAGACTATATTTTTTTCTTTAGGCATATCCCCAAATAACCATTGTGTTTCCTGTGGCTTATACCTCGAAATTTTTGAGCATATTTTCTATTACTGTACCTATACCTTAACTGTTTTTCGTCTCCTCCAAAATAATCTATTGCTAAACCCGCTCCCTGATAACTCCACCTGAATGCTTGGTAGTAACCTCTTGTTTCTCAGTGATGACTCTATTCATTAGCAGAACAGAAAGTCGATTGTTGTGTCTTAGTGGTTTATCTGGTTCTCAATGAATGAAAGGCTGCATCAGGCGAGGTAGCTCTCCTCTGATTGCTTGATGAGACGAATTTTTGTCTTCCTAAAGGCTATGGATCATACCCAATTTCCTGAGGGGAACTCAATACAAAAGTTTCCTATTATGTGTAGGTGGTTTGCTCCCCCCCCCCCCCCCCTCCCTTCCGTTGCTATTAAAATTAATTATGATACTTCGGTAGACATCAATAAAATTGGTTTGGGCTTTGTTATTAGAAACAATTTGAAAACTTGCTTATTTACTTTTTGTGAAGTTTTTAAACAAGCTTGAACATACTAACTACTAACTGATGAGGCCCTAGCTGTGAAAGAGGCACTTCTCTTTGGTTTGCAGGGAAACTATGGAAATATTATCATTGAATCTGATTCAAAACTTCTTACAGATGGTTGGCTAATGGAATCTGCCCAGATTGAAGAATTCAAGTTACTGTTCATGATATTTTTGACATTATGTCAACTTGCAATTTTATTCAATTCAAATTTATATTTCGTGAATGTAATAAAGTTGCCTGCTAGACTGCAACTTGAATTGGAACAAATTCTTGTAAGGCACCATGGTGGAACTAGTTACCCTAGGTTAATATAAATTTCTTATTCTTATGTGAAAAAAAAAGAATCATTGAAACTATTTGCCTTGAAAAGTCAATTACAGAATTTCTTAAACTAACTCACGACAAGTTTGGTCTAAGATGCATTTCCTCCTCACTAGTAATATTTCCATAGAAGAATCGATTCCTCCAAGTGCACACTTATTGGGCTAACGCCCATCGGCCCACATGTGAATTAGACTCTACCATAAGTTTATTTTATCTAATTTAAATTTAAATTTAATCCACTCAACTAAATGCGATTTTCATTTTAATTTTTAGATTTAAAAAATTAATATAGTTCCGTAAATTTTAACTCGGTTTCAATCTAATGACACGACCAAATATGGTTACTTTTTTTTCTTAAAATACTCACATGAGCTGCACATCCAAAAATAGTTAAAATTACTTTTCAATAGTAATAAATTATGCGTCACCGTAATCAAGAAAATATGAAATTGTTTAGTTTATTCTAATTTATGTGTGCCGTTCATCTAACTAGATGCAGAGTATGAAATGAAATGAATTAAGCAATTAAAGCTATTACATCGCAACCTTTCATTTTTTTCCCATTTTGGATGGCACACAAAAATAGCGCTTGATGACGAGAGGAGTTTAATTGGCGAGTTATCAAAATATTTTTTAATAATAAAAATCTTTACAAAAATAGTTTAGCGGGATAATTGTGGAATTCAAAATTCCGATAAGCAAAATAGCTTCCCTTCATAACTCAACACTCAGAGTCACAGTCAAATCCATTCGCTCTTCCTTCCTTCTTCTCCCCATTTCAAATACCCCTCTCTCCCTCCCTTCACTTCGGCGTCCATCCATCTCTGATCCATTGGAATGGACCTCCGCCGCCCTCTTCAGCAGAACAAGGAGAACATCCCTCCCGCAATCTCAATCGCCTCCGGCGTTCCTCCTCGTCATGCTTTGGGTGTCTCTGTTTGCAAGCCAAGCAGCAATCGGAACCGGAAGCGGATCCCGCTCGAGGACATCACCCACCTCTTCCTCAATGTATCTCCTCCAGTCGTCTACGTTGCCTCCGTCGGCTCGACATCATCAGGTGGAGCTCCGGCGCGATCGCCGCGTCCAAGTCTGGGTGACCGACGCTCTCCAAAAGTAGGAGCTCGGGATGCCACAAATGCGGCTTCTCGTGTGTCTCTCCGCGGGGAGTTCCGGTGATGTGTCAAAAATGGTCAGTCTCCAAATGCCAGTTGCATACAAAAAAAAAAACTTGTCTATTGTTTTTGTGACAAATCTTAGTCGCATGGCTGAATCTGAGAGAGTTGTCCAAAGAAAAGCTAGATCTGAGAGAGCGTTCTATCATGAATTAGCTTATTTTCTCTTATTTTAGACCTGTTTGATTGGGTACAAGTAGCTGCAAATGGATTCAAAAATAATTTTACTTGCCGTCGCTTGTACCCAACTAAACAAGCTATATGTGTTTGGATGGAATTTCCAATAAAAGATGGTGAATAGTTGTTGATTTAACCCTTTTTGTTTTGTTTTTGAGCAAGTGATAGTTGAATTATCTTCGTTAGTACCCTATGAATTTTCAATGCTAATTTTAAGCAATCGAACACTTACTTGAAATTATGGAATAGAAGAGTTTGTAGTGCATCATTTTCCCTAAATTTATTTCCGGTTGTATTTTAGTCAAATGACTAGCTATTAGGGAAATAATAGGTTGGGCTCAACAAGACTTTCTAATTTCATGTATTACATTAAATATTGGTGTATCATTTTTTTAAAAAGTATGAATAAATCATTCATTAAAAACATCTAACATTGGCATATATCTAAATGTACGAAAGTTTCTATAAGACAATTATGGATTGAAAAAGGATTTTAGGTAGAAAAATTGTATATTGATTATTTGGACTGAAAATGTGAGAAATAGAGAATATAGAAGAGTGAAAAAAGGGATTCTCTTTTTGTTTATGGAGAATATGAATTTGTGCATTTAAATAATTAAATCACACTTAAAATAAGTATTAGTTATTTTACTTTAATTTGAATATTATATATAAGGGAGAAGTGCAGATTTGGTTCAATAAGTTTTCAATGTTTTGGATTTTGGTCCTATAAATTTTATTTTAGTATTTTCAGTTTTATAAGTTTGCTCCATAGCATAGATTTGATTCTATCTGTGACGATCTGTTAACTCTCCGTCAATGTGGACTAACGTCGTTCATACACGTTGACAGATTTGGTCCTATAAATTTCATTTCGAAAATTTCAGTCATATATATTTGTCCTGTATCATATATTTGGTCCTATATGTTTGTCATGTAGCACAGATTTGGTCCGATCGTCACGCCCCAACTCAAGGTCACGTGATCGACCAGGGTATATGTGCCTATATCCCGAAGCCTAAATCATGCACATGCCAAATCAAATAATGTAGCGTAAAGAAAACAACAAATTTTATTTTTTAAAGAAAAATCGTACCAACACCAAGTTTAGTTTAATAGCTCAGAAATGAAAAGTTCGGAAATACGATTAAGTCCAACAGTTCAAAAGTTTAGTCAAATAAAACCCAAAATAAATAACATAAATGCCCTCAATGCAACAACTCTAAATCAAGCTAATACAAGTGCATGACAACTACCAAAAAGACTCGACTACGACCTTAACTAGGATTGCTATGAGATCCAGTGGCTCCTTTGCCCTCCAGCGAAGCCAAGTGCATCCAACCCACCTCACCGGTCAGGCTCTGCAAAACAGAAATCACACGACAACGGGTGAGTTCAAAGAACTCAGCGAGCAATTTTACCCACCCCACAAATAAACACAGAGATAACATAAATAAATTCTATCTCTAAAAAGGCAAACTCACAGAGGTGTGACTAGCTACCAGGCCAACAGGCACCCATGCCCACGACATCTAACTGTCCAAAGAGATGCATCAGGTCGAAGCCCTACCATGCCCGAAGGCAACGTCACCAACAAAAATGGTGCATCGGGCTGAAGCCCTACCATGCTTGAAGGCAACATCACCAACAGAAACGTGCATCAGGCCGAAGCCTTACCATGCCTGAAGGCAACATCACCAATAGAAATGTGCATCGGGCCGAAACCCTACCATGCCATAGGCAACATCACCAATAAAAAGGGGTGCATCGGATCGAAACCCTACCATGCCCATACGCAACATCACCCACTAGGATAATCGGAAAGTCCCTCCGAATTTATCCTACAGGTTGGGAATTTGGCGTCCAATCACCTAGGCGTAGCCCTTAACCCGACTCCCAATTGAGCCGCTCTACCATTCCCAAGGATATGGCGCATCAAGACCTAAGTCAAGATTCTCCTACGGTGTCCTAAAGGTATCCTCATCATGAAGCGTCTCAACACTCCAAACTCGACCCCTATCCCTTAGACCCGCAATGTCATGAACCCATGTAGTTTTATTTCATGAATACCTTATAAGTTGGTTCATAACAGATTCACCCTTAACCCAATTTTAATTATATAATTAAAATTTAGATAATCTCAATTAGGGTTTTGTTTTAGATTATTGTTCTGCCCAGAACTGCTGTGTCTGACCCGAATCTAGTCTTCATAGTGTGTCCTATGATTCCAAACTATATTTTCTGATCGAAACGATAGGTTACATGATTATGTTCAGAGATTTAAGCACATAATAACAGAGAAATCATAAATCAGCTCAAATTTAACAAACAACATATAAATTTCAGAAAGCTAAAATTTCCAGCATCTCGTGAAATAAAATCCGAATTTTACAGAATTAAATCCCTAAATTTCCAACATCACATATTCATGTTATCATGCCAATCATGCATACAATCTCAAAATTTTCACTAAATAAAAGTTAGCATATATATCAAGAATCCCTAATCAAGAATCAAGGTGATTAATTAATCTATAGCATCAAGAACATCTAGAACTCCAAGATGAGGTTGCATCCAAGATTTACAAGATTAAATCATAAAATCACAGATCTTCCATTAAACATATGCCCCATGATATGATATCAAAATTTAAAATCTAAGCATGACATAGAAACCAAGAAAATCTCAAGAACACAAAAAAATATCATCAAGATCAAGAATCTTCAAGGCGGCTTCAAGAAAATTTAAAGAAAATCCGAATAGGAGAGATAAAACCACTCACCTAATTAAGGAAGGGATTGGGAACGAGAATCCAATCGACGACCTCCGATTTCGGCTTCGAAATCCGACGGCTCAACCCCAAAGAAGAGAAAGCAAGATGGCGGCTCACTCCAAGCTGCTAGCTTAGAGAGTGGGATAGAGGGGAAGAAGAGAGCGGCTCGGCTCCCCTTGGCTTGGCTCCAAAGGGAAAGAAGAGAGGAAGTAGGGATGGCAAAAAAACTCGTTTAGACGGGTATGGGGGGTAATATTCTACCCGCGGGGATTTCGCGGGTAATTTTTATTACTCGTTTAATATACAGGGCGGGTACGGGTATTATAGTACCCGTACCATACCCGCGGATAACCGTTACCCATGAGAATTAGTAAATTACATAATTACCCTTGTACATATACTAAAAAAGTTTATACTTGAAGTTATTATCAAAATATTGTGTGTATATTTGAAGTGTGTTTAATTATTTATATTTGAAGTTGTTAACTTGTTATCAAAATATTGCAATTTATAATTTTTTAAAGTGTCATGGGTAATTAAATGGGTACTTGCCAATATTCGTGGGTATCCGTCCCCCCGCGGGTAATTAAATGGGTACCTATTTTTTATACCCACGTGGAATAAACTGATAGCGGGTATTCGTTTATTTCGCGGGGCTGGTAGCGGGTAGGCACCCCCCGCACCCGCCCCGCCCCGTTGACATCCCTAAGAGGAAGAGGGGAGGAAGCAGGCAGCTCGGCTCGACTCCAAAGGGAAGGGAGGAAGAGAGGAAGAGGAAGCAGGCGGCTCAGCTCAGCTCTGGGTGGTGGTGGCTCCAAGGATGAAAGGGAAAAGAGGCTGACGACTTGGCTTGGCTTGGCTTGGCTTGGTGGTTGGCTCACTTTCTCAACTCTTTGGATGGCTTCAAAATAGGGGTCATAAGCCATGAGGAGGAATTTATACACCCTCCTCAACTCTAACCCCTTAAACCCTTAATTCACAACCCGCATCCATCTTAAGCCAAAATCAAAACTCGCTAATCCGATAGAATTAAATAATTTAATTAATCTCATTCTAGTAAATCATAAGTAATTAATTAAATATTCATATGAACATAATTAGCAATTATGCACATACAACACTAAATTAAATACTCTCAACTACCCAAGCCTATAAATTCATAAATTCACATCCTACTTATCTGAGCTCGCAAGCTCGCTCTGGACCATGACTCGACTCGACTCGACTCGACCACGAACTAGTCCGCTAGGCTGGCAAACACATGCAACAGGAAAAAATATATTAAATATCTAGGATATTATACGACGGTCTGTTAACTCTCCGTCCACGAAAAAATAAATGACATTATGTTCATGTTGACGGGGTCAACAGACCGTCGCGGATAAGACCAAATCTATATGACAGTCCGACATATAGACAAGTTGGTAAGTTAATTTCGTAACATAGATTTGCTTCGTAACATAGATTTGATCATATTCGTGACGGTTCGTTAACTCCGTCAAGATGTACATGACGTCGTTTATTTTTTCGTAGAGAAAGAGTTAACAGACCATCACAGATATGATCAAATTTGTGCTATGTGACAAATATATTAGACCAAATTTGTGCTACGGGGCAAATATATAGGATTGAAAATTTCAAAATGAAACTTATAGGACCAAACATGTCAACGTGTATGAACGACGTTAATTCACATTAACGGGGAGTTAACGTACCATCACAGATATGATCGAATATATGCTATGGAGCAAACTTATAAGATTGAAAATACCAAAATGAAACTTATAGGACCAAAGTCCAAAAAATAAAAAACTTATAAGACCAAATTTACACATGTTTGGTGAGAAGACTATGTAACTACTTCGCCATAATGATCAAGAATGTTAATGGCATGATACATTTGATCTGCTGTGAGGCAATATCAGCCTGACAAGTTTAGCAGTTGATTCTAAGGATGATAATTGGAATTGATTATGGACGGTAAAATTTAACTTTTGATAGTAATTTTACGGTTTGTTAAGAAATTAGTGAGCCTAGCTCCACCCCAAAGGCTAGCTCTTGAGGAGAGGATTGTCCAAATTATTTAAAAGCTATCTTGACCATATTTTTAACCAATGTGAGATTTTAACACACTTCCCTCACGCTCAGAATTAAACATTTGAAGCGTGGAAATTTTACATGATTGGACATTTGTTGATGGCATAATATGATTATATATATATATATATATTATTTGATTAATCACAACATATATCTAAATCATTTAAGCTAGTTCGATTGATCGTTGAATATTTGTCGCTTAAACGATTTTAATTTCAGATAGCAATATTAAAAATTGATCAATTTTGATTTTAATGTCAGAAAATAATTTTTTAAACTATTTTAATTTCAGTTATTTATAAAAAATATGATTAATTTAACTACTATCATCCCTACCGATCATTGTTAAAAATAAGTAAATTAATAAATATAAGTGTAAATTAATAAAGTATATTTCGACATTTAAGATTTAGGATTAATTAATGAATATATCATGATTTTTATTGAAATTCTCAAATCTATCACGATTTTTCATTTATTTCAAATGCATATTTCAATTCTCGATTCATTTCAATTGTATCACACCGTCAGACTCGGGTTAAATTTTTCGTTAAACTGCTGATCTGGCATCGATGATGTGTCAACCTAAGTCCAGTCAGCTATTAATTTAATATATAAAAAATAGGTAAGATAATGTGTATTAGTAATTACAATAATTTAATAGGTAACCAAAATACTATACTTACTAATACACGTCAGTTTATCTATTTTTTATATTAAATTAATGGCTGACTAAATTTATATTGACACATCATCGATGCCATGTCAGCAGTTTAACGAAAATTTTAACTCGAGTCTGACAGTGTGATACAATTGAAACTAATCGAGAGTTGAAGCATGCATTTGAAATAAATAAAAAGTCATGATATATTTGACAATTTCGATAAAAATCATAATATATTCATTCATTAACCCTCAGATTAATAATAAAATTGACCCAATATTTATTTTCAAGACTTATTGATTCTTCTTTCTCTCCCTGCTGACATGGCGTCGATCAGTCTTCTTCATTGCGTGGCTGCTGCCGCCGCGTGACTCGATGGTGATGCATATGTGTATGCGTAGCGTAGCCGAGTAGCCGTACTTGTGGATTATAAAATCCACCAATTTATTACTTCTAATAAAAAGTGGGGTAAGAGACGTAAGACATGATATAATAGTGAAACCAAGCGTGATATTATTTTTCTAAAATAAAAAAACTTTTCTCAGACAGAGAAAAATCCAAGTCCGAACTCTCGTATGAATCGACGACCGCGTCACCAAAAAGCTCTATTTGCTTCCTCGTATTCCAGCTTATGCGGCTGCCAGTCGACAGAGTGTCCTCCTGCAGAACACACCATACTTGCTGAAAAAGGTCATGCCTTTCGTCATTTCTGGAGATTGAGATGAGCAGCAGGAAGCACAAGCAAAAACTTGTAAAAGATCTCATCATCGATAGATCGATCGATCCTCCTACTTAGCTTGCTAGCTTGTGGATGACATATCTGACATCCATCTATATATATAGCTTCCATGAATTGACTACTCTCAACTCGTACCAACTCTTGTTTGGCTGTTCCTCGTTCCCTTTTTCATGTTAGTATATTTACTCGGTGGGCATTCCCTAATTCCCTAGCTCACCGACTTTTCTCAAACCTAAATACCTAATGCGCTCAGCCGTTCATGCATGGCATGACTAATTAATAATTGGTACTAGTGTGACTTCAATACCACTTTACTGGATCGGAATGGCACTGGATGAATACCACTTTACTATGATATGATCCTAATTGATATGTACGTTGCCGTTGCCAACTTGCCATATATTCGTAGTTCTATTCCTTAATTGTCAACTTGCATCGGATGTTCTTATCCCCGGATGTTTCTTGTCTTCTAGCAATTAGGGTTATTAGTTAATTATATGCAGGCACTTTCACTATCTGCTGCCGATACGACCCTAATTAATTTGTCCTCTTTCCTCCTCTTTGATTGACTAGTGATGCCGTCCGGGCCGCCATATATGTGTATATATAATTGGTAAAAAGAGGATCACTACATAGTATATGCCAGTTGATAGAATTAGGTCGTAATTAATCGATCAGTTCATCATCAAGGATCGAGAGTGATTAAATGAAGTAGCTTGATCGAGCCTACAAAGGATGATGCGAGGTGGGCCCAATTTAATGATTCCGTTTTGGCAAACACTACAACAAATCGGTTGAATTTTGACGGCAACTTATAAATAAATTTCGACGTCTGCAAAAGTAAATATTTACATATTGACGGCGACAAATCCGACGAAAACGTGTGTGAAATAAGAACCGCTAAATTCTACGTATTGACGTCTGCAAAGGCGTCAATATGTTCAAGACATTGACGCCTTCGATTAGGCGTCGTCTACCGTCGAAAATTACATATTGACGCCAATATATTGTCGTCTTCACGGGCGTCAATATGGTGGTCATATTGACGCCTGTGACGTCAATATCTGGCGTCAATATAGTTATTATTTGTTTTTTATCGGTCAATATTGTAGCCACATATTGACGCCAGTGGCGTCAATATGTGCCGTCAATATGCTGGCTTTTTTTTTTGAGCCGCCGCTATCGTATACGTCTCGAGCAATCACCAGCTGTATACGTCCCGAGCCGCCGCTATCGCATCACCAGCCGTATACGTCCCACGTCGACCGTCGACCCCTCCCGCCGGTGAGGACGACGCCCAGCCCTGTGAGCTACAGTAGAGGAATAGCGTCCTCCTCCCGACCTCCCGACCCTGTCGACGAGCAGGATGGCGAGCAAGATGAACGCGATCGATCTTGATGACGCCGACGTCGATGGTGGTGAGGAACTGCTGGTTCTTGGTCACTAGGCCGACCTTCTTGAAGATCCGAGGGCTGTAGAGGACGACAGCCTCGATCCCGGTGGCGTGCTGGAAGAAGTGGACGCCGATGGCGGCCATGAGAACGCGTCGCATCGTCGGGGTCGGCCGCAGTAGCAGGTCCCTCCACACGCCCTCACCGCGGTGCTTTCCCGTCGCCTGCACCACGTCGTCGTCGCACGCCTTGTCGATCCCCACGGTGGTCTTGATTTCCTCCAGCCGCCGCTCCGCCTCCTCCTTGCTGTTCGTCAAGCAGCGGAGGACGTCTGAGAGAAGAAGAAGAAGAAGAAGAAGAAGAAGAAGAAGAAGAAGAAGAAGAAGAAGAAGAAGAAGAAGAAGAAGAAGAAGAAGAAGAAGAAGAAGAAGTGAGATTAATTTTGCAGACGTCACTGCTGGGAAATTAATCTCCGTGGGATTGGCGCAGGAGGCGGGAAATTTCCCGCCTCCTGCTTACCCACGTTGGGCGCCAGATCAGCAGGCGCCAAATTTTATTTTGGCGTCAGCTGTGGCGTTTCGACGTCTGAGAGAGACGTCGAAATTTTTTGACGTCTGCTCTCAGACGTCGAAATTTATAATATTAAAATATTTTAATACTATACATTTTTGTTAAAAGCGTCGAAAAATTGACGTCCGAACATGTGTCGAAAAATTTCAACGTTGAAACGTCGCAATAGTCGAAAAAAAAATTCGACGTCTTTGAGTTGACGTCAGAACATGCGTCAAAAGATTTCGACGTCTGTTCTCAGACGTCGAAATGCCACATCAGATGAAAAAAAATTCGACTTCTTTAAATTGTTGTCAGAACAGGCGTCGAAAATTTTTGACGTCTGTTATCAAGCGTCGAAAAAATTTCGACGCCTTTAAGAGACGTCAAAATTTTTCATATTAAAATCTTTTAATTACTTTACATTTCGACGCTTGTAATTATAAGCGTCGAAAATTTAACGTCGATATATAAGGATTGTGTTGTTGTGAAACCAAGACAAGAGATATTCATATGCTGCATGCCGTGGCATCCACAATTAATAATTAATCAACGACGTCGACTTCTTCCCTGGGCATTTGGGATAAGATATACATTAAACGTTGCGTTCGCATGATCGATGGCATCAAAAGCCGTGGACTCCAATTCCTTTGTCGCTTTAGGAAATAGAAAGGTCACCTGCATGGCTGCATCCCGCGAGTCTGACTGTCTGAGCCCTAGAGGACCGGACCCTCGACATCACGCCCCCCTGAATCCATGACGACATATTAATTCATTCGATGCATATATATATCTATCTATCTATCTATCTATCTATCTATCTATCTATCGTAATCAAACTAATTAATTAAATCTTCATTTGATAGATTTGCTCACTAAATTCAATTCGTCATTACTTCTCCACTTTACCACTAGAGAGCATGAGCGCGCAAGAAGTGAGCGGCGGCGAAAATGAGAAACGAAATCTCGGCCCGATGGGATCGATCCAGATCCCATCCCCGAGAGCGGAGAAGCCTCCTGATTTAGGGGAATCGTCTGGATTGAGATCCAAACAATCTTGGATCCAGAATCAAAAACCTGCTGATGAAAGTTCTATGGAGATCTCTGTAGCGAAATCGGGTATAATCTCTCCCTCGCCTCTTTATGTTCCTGTAAAGAAATCTATAGATGCGAGTAATCCTCAGAGCAATAGTGCTTCTAAGAAGCCTGGTTCATGAGCGGCTCTTTTTGAGAAGCTAATTCTTATGTGAATCTGGGTAAAGAAGATGTTTCGACAAATAAGCTGAAGCAGATTCAGTCAAGCTCCTCGGATGTAATTGAAATTGATGAAAACATAGTAGAATTGTCCATATCACGGTGGAAAAATAGCCTATATGGCAAGTTTTATGGAAAGACCCCCTTGATTACACTAGTTCAAACAATTTTACCAAAAATATGGAAATTAAGTTGTGACATTCAAATTATTGATTTGGCTTTTGGTTACTTTTGTCTTAAATTTGCCAATAAAGATGATTTAAACAAGGTGCTCTACGGTGGACCCTGGTTTCTAAAAGATCATGTTCTTCTTCTTACACCTTGGAGGAACAATTTCCAGCCCATGTCTGAACAGATTAGTTCAATTCCGATATGGATTCAGCTTCCTGGGTTACGTACCTTTGGAATATATTCAAAGAGACTTGCTGATAAGCATTGCTTCTGCTATTGGAACTCCAATTAAAATTGATGACATCACTTTAAAAGGCAATAGAGCAAGATTTGCTCGTATTTGTGTGCTCTAGGATCTTAAAAAAATTGTGCCGCAAGGTGTCTAGATCAATTGTAAAGAAGGGAAATTTTGGCAGTCAATTGCGTTTGGAAATATTTTAAAGCTTTGTTACTCTTATGGCAAGATTGGTCATACTAGTAATAGTTGTGTGCTTACGATGGCTGCTGTGACTGAGAAGGGAAGGATTTAACTCCAGAAGTTCGAAGTGGTGAGGTTAGCCTCATGGATGTAAGTAAAGATACTCATAATGAGGAAGCTTATGGGCCATGGATGGTTATTAATAAGAAAAAAGAGTTTCAGGATAAAAGGAATAAAAATCCTGGTACGGAAGTATCTAATGGATTTGACAAATTAGCCATGATGGTGGACAATAATGATAACTGCATGGAGAAGAAAGTGGAAGAAGTACCTCAAAAAGCTACTTCAGGTTCAAAATCAGATGTAATGGATACTGTAGAAGCAGTTAAGAATCCTTTTCAGAATAAAGATGCCAAAAAGAATGGAAACTTGGGTTCAGAAGACATGATTGATGCTTTTAACACAGACAAATCTTTTCGGGTGCCAGTCAAGGTTGTTTTGGAAAAAAGCTCTGATAATCTTCATAAAAAATTGACTAATACACTTGCTATTACAGTCAGCAAAGTCCTGAATAATGAAGATTGTAATCTAGGAGTTGCTGATAGTGATATATTTAATGAGGCTCAAGGTAAATCAACCAGGATCAGGAAAGCCTCCTCTCAAGCTATACATACTAGTAGCTTCCTTTTGAATCTTAAGCAGAACAAAGCTAAGAAGAAGAAATTTTCAAGGGACTCTAAAGCAATAGAATCTGATGGTGATCCCAAGCAAGGGATAGATGAAGCTAAATCAACAATGGTTATTGAATGAAGCTCCTTTCATGAAATATTAGAGGTGGTCTCAAATCTTCAGGGTGGGATTATCTCTATATTTTAATGAAGAAGCACTCTCCTCGTTTAGTGCTACTTGTGGAAACTCACCTGGATGATGTAGATTCAATCACTTGTATCAAAAGGTTTGGCAATTTATGGGATGGATTTCATGTGCCGGGCAATGGAAGAGCCGAATGTATAATTTTGGTTTGGAAGAAAAGTTTATTCTCAGTAACTAATTTTTTTTCATGCTCTCAAGCCATCCATGTATCAATTAGTCAAAATAGCAAAGTTTCATGGTTATTAACTGGGATCTATGCTAGTACGAAGAAAGAGGAAAGAGGAATATTATGGGACTTGCTCAGTAACATTAATGATGAGGACCTACCTTGGTTGGTTGTTGGAGATTACAATAGCATAGTTAAGCATGAAGAAAAAAAAGGAGGTAACCCTTTAAATTTGGAAGATCTAATCAAGCTTTTAGCACTTTTTGTTCTCTTGCTGGTCTTGCCGACCTAAGTTTTAAAGGGTCTTCTTTTACATTGTGTAATAATAGATTGGGATCTCACAGAACTTTAACTATGCTTGATAAAACCTATGCAAATCTTAGTTGGTTTAATATATTCCGTAATTCATCAGTTTTCCATCTTGAGAGAGTGGCCTCTGATCATTGCCCAATTTTGCTTAATGCTAACTCTATTTATCCTCATTATGGCAAAAAAATTTTTGTTTTTGAACAATTCTGACTTGAGTATCCAGAGCTTAAGGAAATGGCTTGAGTATCCAGAGCTTAAGGAAATTCTGGCTTGAGTATCCCGTCAATCTAATACCTAGTTAGTCAAAATCGAAGAGACTCACAAATAGATTATTAACTAGTTTCCAAAGATTTTTGAAATTTTAAAATTTGGTTAATTAATAGATCATTTTTCATCAAAATTCATTATATTTTATTAAATCATTTTAAAGCCAACTTGCGTTAAACTCATAACCAACCTATTGTTTTGAGCCCCTCCACTAATTAGGTGTTTAATTTGATCAAGTGAAAATTTAAGGAATAAAAAAATAGAGGGTACCCAATTACCCATGGGTACTGGGTAGATCCGAAACTAAGTAGCTTTCAGGTAGATCTTAATTAAATTTCGATATGATCTGAATAAAAAATTAAGAATTCAATTAAATTCGATTTCGATTCCAATTCCAACATACGTGGTACTCATAATCGAAAATAATTATTCAGAATCAATTATATGTTATTATATATTAACCCATATGTTATATTCTATCTCACTAACTCTTTTGATACATTTTTATTAAAATTAATTTTTTATAATAAAAAATGGTTTTAATTTTATTATTGAATTATAATATAAAAAAAATAAGAAATAAATAAATAAATTTTAACAAGGTACCTAAAACTCTTGGCGTGGTACAGGTTCCATGTAGGGTCTGATTTCATATCCCAACAAGATAAGATTTGAATCCAAAACTTAGGAATAAATTTTATACATGATAAGATTCAAGTATTAAGAAAAATATAAGTTACCTCAACTCTCTCAATCCTACCAAAAAATAAGTAATATTGATAAAGAACGAAAAAGATAAATAATAATTATTATTGGTTAGCATTTCAAAGACAATAAAAAATAAAAAATAAAAAAATTCTAATTAACAGTATTAAATATTTATATATGTTCAAAATAAGGAATAGTATTATTTGTACATCATGAATTATGCAACTTGTGTAATTTTTATGGTCGACCAATTTTTTTTGTCAAACATTTACAATCAAATGATGGAATATGTGAACCATCTATAATATTGTTTTATTCATATTCTAATAAGTATGCTTCAATAATCTTCCATGGAAAAAACATGACCGAATAAGATTGTATTTGATTTTATTCCAAACCCAATTATTTAAAAATGATTAAAAAAAACCGGAAGACCCAAATTCGCATTAAAAGATAGAGTTTAAATATGTAAATTGGTTCCGAAACCCATCAAAATCATTCGACGCATCGGAACTTTTAATCTCGACCATCCGTTTAATTTTTCTTTTTATAATTTAAAAAGTAAAAATTGACAAAAATAGGAAAGAATCCGCATTACCTCATTTCACACTTTCAATTAATCAAGCCCTCCTAAACTCGGCCCGCCTAATTTAAATTCCGACCCAAAATTTCTTAGCGCCCTTCGTGGCGCCGGCGGGAGCGGACTGCGAATACTTCTTCCACAACCCAAAAAATCACCCTCGCTTTCCTCTTTCACTCTCTTCGCGCCTTCGACCGAGACGAGTTAATTGAATTTGGAAACAAATGTGGCCTCCTCCCTCCCTCCTCCTTAAATCTACAAATACGCTCCCCGCCCCTCTCCCCTGCCTGACCGCCTCCTCCATCCGATCCATCCATCTCTCTCTCGGAAGCAATGGCAGTCCTCGACTCTCTTCAGAACAAGGAGAACAGCCCTCCCTCCACCCCGGATTCCGCCATCGCCGCCGCGGCTCGGTGCAGCGCTTTGGGTCTCTCCGCGTGCAAGAAGAGCAGCAAGCGGAGGTGCAGGAAGCGGGTGCCGCTCCAAGACATCACCCACCTCCTTCTCACCCTGCCCTGTGCCGTCGTCTCCCTCGATTCTGTCTCCGCTGCCGCCAGTTCCTCCCGCGCGGAATTGCCGAGTCAAACTATCCGCCGCGGAAACATCAGAAAAGGAAGAGCTTTGGATGCCTCGGTTTCACCTGCAGCTTCGCGTGGGTTGTCTCTCCGCAAGGACTTCCGGTGATGGCTAGAAAAATAACGGGATTAGGCATATTGTGTTCGCAAGCTTCTTTCAGGTGTTACTGCAAACGGATAAAATAGATAGAAAAATAATGGGATTTATGTGCAAGCAAAAATATTTCAGCGGATTAAGTTTCATGAATAATGACTGTATTTTAACTTTCAATAAATTATAAACAATTTTTTAAAATTAAATTGCTACCTTATCTCACTAATATCATTCATCTTCATATCTTTGTCCATTTGTCATGTACGAGTTTAATTGAGCCGAGCATGAGTAGAATCAACCTCAACTTGACTTGTTTTAAAATTTTGAATTTGAACTCGAGCTTCGATCTTGAGCTCAAGCTTGGTCGAATTTTGAACTATGAGTTCAAGCTATACTCGAGCAACTCAAGTTGGATTTGTTATGTTTGTTTATTTTTTTGCTTGAGCGAGTTTATTACACTACAATACAATTGGCTTATAGAAATATAAAATTATAACTAATTTTTTTTATACATTTAGAGATTAAAAAATATAAAATTTATTTTAAATTAGACTCTAAAGATTTATTGATTTGAAACACCAACAACAAAATCATTTTATTGATTTGACTTCAAAATTATTTTTAAAAATTAATTAGGAGTAAATTTTGTATGTATTAGTCTTTAAATAAAAATATTTAAAAATAAATATCTAATTTATTTATAATTATGTATCTCTATAAGTCGATTGTATTGTAATGCTAATATATTCGATTAAGCTCGACAAGAAAATGAGCTATATGGTTTTGAATTTTATCGAGTTTGAATTTAATCACATATGTAAAGCTCGATTAGGTTCACGAGTTCCTCGAGTTCGAAGTAGCTCATGAGCATTTGCGCTCACTTGCCGAGTTGTCGTTGCCCTCCTAGTGTCATTATAGTTAATATTTAATGTTTTTGATTATATATAGAAAGTCTTGGAATTTAAAAAAAGTTAATTTACTTTATCTATAATATAACCTGCATCATTTTAATTTGCGTATATTATTTTTTATGTTCCCAAATTTTAATTTTTTAAATATAGGGATAAGAATCAAAATTGCCTCTAAAGTATTAAAAAATGTACAAATTTGTTCTTTTTTTTTTTTTTAAACGCTCTCGCCGTCCAAATTTTGGGCTAAAAATATCACACCATGTAACGGTTTGACAAGTCAGCAAACGATTGCTTACGTGGCAACGATAAGAGCTATATTTGCCCCTAAAGTATTAAAAAATATACAAATTTATCCTTAAACTTTTTTTTTTTGAAAAATGCTCCCGTCGTCCAAAATTTTTGGACCATATTTGCTCTTAAAGTATTTGAAAATGTACAATTTTATCTTTAAACTTTTTATTTTTTGAAAAATATCATCGCCATCCAAATTTTGGGCCAAAAATACTAATACTTGTAACGATTTGACAAGTCAAAAATTAATTACTTGCGTGGCAAATAAAATAAACCACATCATCAAGCCACACTATAATTTTAAGCTGCCAACATATAATACCTAATATATTCACAACCTAAATTAATTATGGTCGACATATAGAGATCGTATATATCCTTGCTTTTAGTTACAAGTCATTAAATCACACGTCAAATTAAACGAGCTGAAAAAGATAAGAAAGATAAGGTAGTCCAACCGGCTGCAAAAACTAATCGGTTAAGGGGTGCTGCAAAAATACGTCCCACCACTTTTTTGTAATACTCAAAAATTTTAAAATGCTTATTTAATTATTTCAGGGTGATAATTTAATCGTGAGTCAAGATTGATCAAATGAAACGCCGAATGGCTTGAATTGAATATTGGCCTTTGCGCGAGAGGAAATTAATTCATCTAAGTTTGATTAGTACTTAGATGGGTTGCTTGGTTCGAGATAGATCCGGAGGTTCGAGCGAAACTCGAATCAGACTTGTATTGGTTGAGTTATGACTTATTTTAGACTCAACTTAAGTTAAGGAATACGTTGGTGGTAAATATGACTTTTATCATTGCTACGTAAGCAAGCGTTTGCTGATTTGTCAAACCATTACAAGCAGTGATATTTTTTGCCTAAAATTTGGACGACGATGATATTTTTGAAAAAAAAAAAAAGTTTAAGGGCAAAATTATACATTTTCGAATACTTTAGGGGCAAATATTACCCTTATCCCTTAAATATACAATAACACACAAATTTTTATCAACTTAATTATCAAAGAATTCCCTAAACAAGAAAAAGAATTGCTTTTATTCCCAAATCCCGAACCCCTATTCACTTTTTCCCTAAATCAGAAAGTAAATACCCATATTACCCTATGCATACCATTTATATTTGGTTCGGCCAATTTTAAATATGTTTGAGAAATTCATCCTAAATTCACAAAAAAATCTATTATTCATAGGTAAATCAATTTCATATCTTGTATCAACAAAATAAATTTTTTAGAGTTTAAAATCAAATTTTTTTCACCATTTTCAACTGATTCGGTTAATTTTAATTAAACATGTTCGGGAAATCCATCCTAAATTCACAATAAAATCATAAAAAAGTATTATTCATAGTTAAATCACTTCCATAACTTGTATCAGCAAAATAAGTTTTTTAGAATTTAAAATTAATTTTTTTTCACCATTTTTAATTTGTTTGGCCAATTTTAAATTGGTTCGACCAATTTCGAACCAGTTGAAAATGGTGAAAAAAAAATAATTTTCAACTTAATAAACTTATTTTGCAAGTTATGGAAGTGAAAAATCTATTAATAATAGATTTTTCGTAATTTTATTATGAATTTAGGATAAATTTTTCGAACATGTTTAAAATTGACCGAATCAGTTGAAAATGATCTGCGAAGAGTAATATGGGTTTCCATTGTTTTTTAGTTTTAGAAATATTTTCTAATAGTTATTAATGTGTAGATTTTTAAAAGATTCCAAGCATTATCATTAATTTAATTTTCTAATTAGAATGACACAAAACTAATTCGACAAAAATAAGTAGGCCGTTTGGATTTAAGGATATATTTATTCTTTGTTGAACTCGAGTTTATGCACATATTGGGTGCGAGTAAAAGATGCACGCATTGATGCACACAATTTGGAACAAAACTTTTGTACAGTTGTGGCTGCACAAAAAAATATGCATTATCTAATTCCTAACTTGGTTGCAAATAATAGCCACCCGCCTAAATAAAATCATGGACCCAAACTTTTTTGGTGCTCTTCGACAACTCAAATAACCCTTGCTCAGTCGCTCTTCTCTTTCACTCTCTTCGTGCCATCAATTGAAACCCATTCATTTAATTTGGTTGACTCTCCTCAGTTCCCCCCTCCCTTCTCAGATACCTTAAGTACTACAAATTTCGCTCTTTCTTCAAACTATCAAAGCTGAAAACTCCGGAAAAGGAAGAGCTTTGTGTGTCTCCGGTGCACCTGCTGATTCACAGGCGCTTCTTCGGTACAGCCGAAGCTGCGACGAATCCCATGCAAGCCCAATCACTAGGCGCACAAGGGCTGGGACCGGCTAGGACTGACCCCCTTAATGCTGGGTGTCGTGCCATGACTTTGGAGGGGCCAACGTTGGCACCCCATGATTGGGCTTGCACGCCCTTTGGTGTAGCTGCGACTGCACTAAAGTGTTCTTTGTGATTCGCGTGTGTTGCAAGCAGTTCCGGTGATAACATTTACGGATGTTTTTTCTTTTTGGTAGGAGTTGGATAAAGACACCATATTGGTGTTACCGTAAAATGTTAGAAATCTGTCAGAAGAAAAATATTGGGATTTTTTTAAAAAAATAATGGGATTTATGTGCAATCAAGATTAAGTTGAAGATGTAATTATAGGAAAATTATGTAATTCTAATCGTCTGTTGCTTTTTGGGAAATGAGGATGTATTGTTTTCCAATATTTTGTTTATAATCTCTTGTAGTTTCCAAGGAAACTGAAGACAGACAAATAAATCAAATATTTTTGTAGATTGAATGTTTTATTTATTTTAATTTTATCAATTATAAAAATATATTTTTGACCTTTTCTTTTCATTTGGTTCGAAAGTATTCTCTCTCTCCGTGACTAAAGAGGCTAATTTCCTTGCTTTATCGGGTGTTAAGGGGACGGGTTTTGATCCAAATCAATCAAAAATAATTAGGTTGAGTTGGATTGAGTTTAAAACTATTTATTTTTCAAACTCGACCAACTTCAATTCAAACAAGTTCGGATCGGGTACTCAAAGAATCTATTTTTTTAAAATCAAGAAATAAAACCAAAATACAAAAGATTTAATATATTATATCTTATATCAAAATTACATGTGCATTCTAATCAAACTTAAAATATCAATTTTTATTTGATTTAAACTTTAACAAGTTGATTGTGATTTGATTATGTGGTAGACGTTTATTATTTTAAATTTAAAAATATTTTTTGAAAATAAATTAAATATCAAATCATGAACTTTCAAAATATAAAATCTGTGAATCAATCCAATTATGATTAAATTTGATTGGATTTTACTTAAATATATCTGACTATCCAACTCAATGAACAATCTTATTTATTGGTCCAAGCCAACAATTTGATATATTTGTCTCACATTCTTAACTTGAATTATTTCATTCCATATTAATTATAAATTATATTTAAATTTTACTGGGTAACGTATAATTGGGTTATCATATTAATATTATGATAATAACTTTCATAGTATGATGTGGCAATATGAATTTAGCACTTATGAAACAAAATAAATAACCTAAACTTTAAAAAAAAAATGGAAAAAATAAATAAATAAGTGAATATTTTTAAACTTTAAACTAATTATTTTAAAAAGTGAAAGAAAAAATAAATAAAAAGAGTGAAATAATTTTTTTAATGATTATTTTTTTAAAAATAATTCGCGGACCCAAACTTTTTAGCGCCATGGTGGCGGGAGCGCGAACTGTTCGTGTCGACCCAAAAATAACCCTCGCTCTCCCATTTCACACTCTCCGCGGTCGCCCGCCCGCCCGCCCGCCCGCCCGCCATCAAATCACCCAATAATCTAATTCGAAAAAATCAGCAGCCTTTCCCTCCTCACATCGCACCTTTACAAATACTCATCTCCCTCTCTCCTTGCAGTATGCCCCGCCATCCTCATCCAATCCATCATCCATCTCTATCTCGGAAGCAATGGCAGTCATCGACACTCCTCACAACAAGGAGAACATCTCCCCCTACACCTCGGGCGCCGCCACTCCTCGTTGCAATGCTTTGGGTCTCGCTGTCTGCAAGAAGAGCAGCAAGCGGAGGTGCAGGAAGCGAGTGCCGCTCCAAGACATCACCCACCTCTTCCTCAACCTGCCCTCTCCTCCACTCGGCGTCGGCGATGGCGTTGTCTCCCTGCTCGGTTCCATCTCCGATGCCGCCGCCGCGGCCTCACCCGCCGGAAACAACAGAAAAAGACGAGCATTGGATGCCTCAGGTGCGCCTGCAGCTTCGCGCGTGTTGTGTCTCCGCAAGGAGTTCCGGTGATGTCGTTTGGGTCCTTTGGGATTGTGCGTTGTGTTCTTGAGCTTCTCTTATTCTCTTCTTTATAATTTGGATTTGGATAAAGATTACTGGATTTAAGAGGTCATAAATCTCAAAAACAAAAGAGAATGATTAGATTTATGTGCAATCAAATATGTTAACATGTTTGGTTCTCTGTTATTTTTTAGACTATTGTTTTCCCCAATTTGTTTGTTGCGGATCGGTTGTTAGCCATCGGTGAGTGTAACTCAATATTAAGTGTTCCTTTTCCTGCGTTTAATATATACTAGTTTAATTATTCGTGCCATACACGGATTTTCCGAAAGCATATAATATATATGATATAAAAAATTAATATAAACAAATAAATTAACTTAAGTTGCATATATATATATATATAAAGTACATGAACATTAATATATTTATATATATTAAATAAAGTAGACAAAAAAGAAAAATACTAAAAATAATTAATGATAAAATTTAGATTTGTATCATATATTGAATTCAAAAATTTATAAATTAAGTAGATATAATTAATTATAAAATAATTAATTATGAGAAAATAAAACCTAAAAATTAAGGATGAATATTTAATTGGATTCGAAAATTTAGAAATTAAGCATGCATAATATTAATTACCAAAATAAAATTGAGGGAAAATAAAATTTGAAAATTAGGTAGAAATAATTAATTTCTAAAATAAAAGGGAGGAAAAATAAAATTCAAAAATTAAGTATGCATAATTAATTTGATTCAAATATTTGAAAATTAAGCATGCATAATTACTTACTAAAATAATTAATTATGAAAAAATAAAATTCAAAAATTAAACATGCATAATTAATTAGATTTGAAAATTAGGAAATTAAGTATATATAACTACTTGCCAAAATAACTGAGTATGAGAAAATAAAATTTAAAATTTAAACAACATAATTAATTAGATTCAAAAATTTAGAAATTAAGCTGATATAATTAATTACAAAAATAATTAGTTATGGGAAAATATAATTTGAAAATTAAATATGAGATTTTTTTTTTTGAAAACTAAGGACTATAATATTAGATTAGATAATTAGACAACATATCTGGTTGAATTAGTCAAGTCCATCAAAACACCGTCTATTTCTTTCAAATTAGGTGAACCAATTCTAAATTAGAATCTTTAGGTATAATTTGGGGATGAATGATAACAATGCGTCCCAATGCGACCATAGAAGGGATAATAAAGATGCTCTCATGAGTGATTAGTACTTGCTCCATCCTTTAGAGTTGAAGGGACAATCTCAAAAAAAATACGAGGGACACAAGATCAACATTGTAGAGGAAGCAGGTGCCGTTCATCTGAATACTTTTTTGGAGGAGTTTCTCTTTCGTGGGGAGCCACTGTTGGTATTTGAACCAACCGAAAATGGATAATTCCATAGGAACACTGTTGGATGAAATGATCACACATCATAGAAGTGAATAAATAATATATTTATTAATTAATTAGTCTAAATTTAATTTTAATTATTTTTTTTAATTACTTAGACAAATTATAATTTATCGATTAGATGAAAAAATCAAAAATAAATAATTAAGCACAAATATAATATCAATGCAAATACAAGAATTTATAATGGTTCGACCCAAATGCCTACTCCACTATCTAAACACCACGCTTATGATTTTCAAACTTAATTTTACTAGATTAATGATGTTTCCCTTACATAGAGGACTTTGACTCGAAGAGTCTCACTCTCGACCTAAGACACTTCCACACCCGAAAGTCTTCGCCTTCTTACCGAGAGTACTCTTCCACCTCAACCTAAGGGACAACTCAATTAATCCTAATAAACTATATTTACACAAGTGACTTTACACATTCTACACCAAGGATACCACTTACACACAAGATCTAATACTAGGTCTTCTTACAAGCTTGAATACAATGAAAGAAATCACAAAAATATACAAGTAATAGAGCAAATAAATACTACAACAAATACTTAGCTCCAAACACGAGTCTTAGTTCCTCTTGATGCATTGAGATGATGAATCAATAAATCTTGAAGGCTAAATCAAGGTGTGTATACTGGAAACTAGGGTTATTAAAAGGATGACGCAAGAAAAGCTTTAGAATGATCAAGAATGACTTAATGAAGTTTTTAGAGTGATCAAAAAGTTGTTTAAGGAAGACTGGTTTTGGATATTTATAGAGCCAAGAAGAAATATAATGTAACAGGCGGCTCAACGGGCGAAAAAATAGTTGTTTCCGTCGTTCGGTCGATCATCGGTCGACCGATCGATCGATCGCTCGAGCGACCGCTGGCTTTCTGTGGATTAATCGCTCTGTCCGGTCGACCGAATGAGATATGATTCTTCTCATCCGCGATCCGGTCGATTGAAGCTTAAAGCCAGAGACGCGATTCAGCGATCCTCAATCCGGTCGACCGAAACAACTACTGCCTATTTTTAACAACATTCAGTCGACCGAACGATCGATCAAAAACTAGGCAGACTGGGCAGACTGCTAGTTTGCTTTGTTTTCTTTGTTTGTTTTGGTTCCGTCTTCGCTAAGCCTACTTATATAATATTTATTAACTTTAAGTTAATAACTTTAAAACATAAATGTTATATAAGGATTACCTCCATTTGGATTCAATAAAAATATCTAAAAAAATCAAAATTCTTAAGAATCAAAATCTAGTTTTTGGGGTCTAGTACAAATTTTCTAACTTCTTAGGTCAAGTATGGGTAGGCTAAAGGCTTCCAAAAAATTCTTAAAAATACCACGTTATCTAGTTTCTACCCAAAGAACAATTACCGCTATTTTTTATGTCAAGATAATGTCTAGGTCATATAGCCCTCCAAGGAGCTCCCTAGGCTTAGTGAATTTCAGGATTGTTTCAGATTTTTATGATTTGGGGTTCAGGATTAGTTTTTGAATTCTTATGCATCATCATGAGGATTTACAACATAAACTAAGCACCCTAAACCTAAACTCTAATTTCCCGAAGAATTCGAGCGCCGACGAGAGTCCTTGTCGATTTCTCCGATTTCTTCAATTTTTTCGATCGGGGACGTCGTGCGCTAACCGATATGGAACCTGAAAGAAACTCTTCATGAAATCATTAGTTTCATGTTTGTTATCATCAAAACCGAGATTAAGACCAATGTTGAAAACCTTAAGCCAACAGATACAAGTGTTATAACCCACTTGATAAGATAACTGACTCATCAACTTATTATACCCCAATTATTTCCTTAATTAGAAAGGCTAAAACTGAGGTTGATATTAGCACTCAGCACATCCATCAAAATTTATAAACCAACACAACGTCAATATACTCTTGATGTGAGACTAAACTAGGGTATTATAATCTTCCCCACTTATGTCTTGATTCTTCGACCCAACTCAAGTCTAACACATAGCTCAGAATCACACCCGAGTCAACGATATGTGAGGCCTAACCAAATAGTTGCTCCACCCCATCACCTAGGCAGCTCTTTCTCACACAAGCTCTCTCATCATGTCTATGACTAGGTCCTGCTCTAATACCATTTATTACGATCAGCTTGATGGAATAACTGACCCATCAACTTCCTGGATCTGAACTATTAACCTAATGAAAATGGTTAAGGGAAAGTTAATCGTCTCCACTTGATTCTTGACGTCACTATCAAGATCCAAATCGAACTGACACAATAGCATCAAATCACATATTTTAGTCAATGATATGTGAGGCATAGCCTAATAGCAGCTTCACCCAAACCTGGCAGCCTTTTCTGAAATAGGCTCTCTCGCCAAATCAAGGACACTAGATCTTATTTTTATACCAACACCTATCAACTTCGTAGGCTCATTAGCCTAATTCTTAAGCAGAAGTTAATCATCTTCATTTGATTCTTGATGTCACTATCAAGACCAAAGTTGAACTAACACAATAGCATCAGATTACACACACTTTAGTCAATGATATGAATGGCCTAGCCCAATAGTGACTCAAGCCTAACTTAGGCAGTCCTTTCTAACGTAGGCTCTCTTACCAAGTTAAGGACTAGGCAGGTTGCTCTAACATTAATTAATACATATCAACTTCATAGGCTTTAACAATTGGCAGTTGAAGCTCATGACAGTACATCCATCAAGCCTTTTAGATAAACACAATATTCAATATACTCATGTATAGGTAATCAGGATATTACAACGAGGGTGCTAGAGAAATTTCAAAAGACGATCTTGTATACCTCAAAAGGAGAGCAAACCATATAAAGAGTGAGTGGATAACGACATATATATAATCTTAAGAAAATTAAGCATGTGATTATGAGTCTGAGGAATTTTTTAGAATAAATAAATTTATATATTTATAAAAAATTTGATTATTATCAAATTGGTATAGTCCAAGTAATAATATTTATTTATCTAAAAATTTTATAAGTCATTTTTAGAAGCTTGGAATTTCCACTTCCAAATTTCAATTTACTTTTCGCGCTTACCATCAAATGAAACCAAATTCAGCATCCCTCCCTTCATTTCCCTCCGCATACTATCTTTGCACTCTCTTCTCATCCATCTCTCGCTAGGAACAATGGCAATTCTCGACTCTCAATATTCCTTTTTTCCACCTTGGGCTTCGCCATTATCATCGCTCCTCACAATGCAATGCCGGTCTCCCTATGTTCAAGATGAGCAACATAAGAAGTTGTAGGAAGTGAATATCGCTCTAAGACATCACCCACCTCTTCCTCAACCTAACCTCTCTCCCCTTTAGCATTGGCGCTATCATCTCTCTCGATTTTGTCTCTAGTGTCACCGCCCCATCACTCCGTTGCGAAATTACCAACTCTAACATATGCGGCTTTGCTTGTTTTGTGCCAAGCTATGAAGCTAGCTAGGATGGAAAATGACTACCAAATCAAGCACTATCATATAAATGAACCGATCAAACAATTTTTTCATGACACCCAAGAAAACGACTCAACAGATGTTGACACACGATATGATACTTTTAAATACAGAGTTAATTATATAATATATCTATACTATTAAAGATTTTTAAATTTATCCCAACGATTCATTTGTATAAATATGATACTCAAACTTTCGATTTATTTCAATAATAACCATTTAGATGCCAATGTGATACTATTGACTTGGATTAATAGTTTAGTCAAGATCCTTGAATGAATAAAAAAATGTAAGAAATATCATGTCACCACACATTTTTAAGGAAAAATTAATGAATCTAACCCACCTTAATTTGCATTAATTTTAACATATGCTTTCGAATTTACATCGATTATAACCCTCCATCTACTTGCTGCTAATCAGGTCGTTAGTTGCTGACTTGGCATCTTAGTCAACAACGTAGATAATATTTTGTAATCATAAGTTGTCACGTCAGCGTCTGCAAAAAAATAGAAAATAAAAAAATATTAAAACCCTAAAATTTCGCGACGAATGATAGGGGTTTTAGGGTTTAAAATGTTTTTTAATTTCTATTTTCGTAGATGCTAACGTGGGCAACTTACAATTAAAAAAATATTATCTACGTTGCTAACTATGATGCCAAGTTAACAACTAACGTCCCCATTAATAGCAAATAGACGGAGGATTATAATTGATGCAAATTAAAATGTGAGTTAGATTTGTTAATTTCATCAAAATTTAGGTTAGATTCATTAATTTTTCCCCTTTTTAAAAGAGTTAATTACATAATATATTTTATGATTTTTTTAAAAAAATCTATCCAATCATTTTATTCACAATAAATAAGGATTTCATATTTTAATTTGTTTCAATTATATCCTACCTCAAAATCGCCATCATTTACATCGACGACCAATTACATTGTTTTCAGCTTCAACATTCCTTAGATCAATTACAACAAAAATTATAAAATAATTTTGGTATAAAGTCATTAATTGTATGCTCGAGGTACTAAACATTTAGCGTCCAAAAATTATGCAATTGAGATCTAAAGAATGATATAGCTGAGAATGATAATAGTTGATCATTGGTAAGTCACGATGATTTTGGATCCAATAATGATAATTTTTTTAAAGTGACACTTTCCTTCCTGCATTTTTTTTTAAAAAAAAGTTATTGCTGCAGATGACATAAATCTCGGAAGCAGAAAATAATGATATTTATGTTCAATCAAGTTTACAAGTTTATTTCATTTATGTTAACGATTAAAGGACTTGTCTAAATTGAATTGGATCAACTAGGGTTTGGAATGGCTTGATCTTGCCTGGTTCAACCTAGAGTGGCATTACTGTTTTGGGTCAAGTCAATTCAATATTGGGTTGAATTGAGTTGAGTTGTCCTAATGTTCGGTCTAATTAGGTAGTTGGGTTGAATTGAGTTGAGCTGTCCTAATGTTGGCCGGTCTAATTGGGTTGGAAATACAAGGTTGAATAGAGCGCGAGTATGATTTGGTGACGTGATATTATAATTAGATCTAGTCCAGTTAGCCTGGGGTCGAATCCATTTGGGTCAGGTTTCATTTGTTCTGATTGAGGCTAATTTAGTTGTATAAGGTTCGGGTAGGATTGTCTTAGCCTCAAACGTGCTTTATACAGAGAAAATATATTAAAATACTCATAATGTTTCTCAACCTATGCTATTTTATTTATATAATTAATTTTATCTCAATAACACTTTTAACATTCCATAAAAAATACAAAAATATTTTTACTGTCAGTCTACACTAATCGACACTTATGTGACACATGAATGAGCATTTAAATATCGTTCATGAAAAAAAGTTTTTTATCACCCATCCACTAACTTCCTCTTCCATAATGGAGGATGGGTCATAATTTAATTTTGATATGGTAAATTTTTTTTCACATGGACGGCATCAAAATATTCACTTATGTGTCACATAAGCGTCATAAAATGTATATTGACGGTAAATATATTTTTGTACCATTTTCTAAAATATTTGAAGAACTTTTCTCCTTTTATAAACATTTTTTCTGGCACCTAGTCTCATTATTTTTTTGTAAAAATTATTATTATAAAATTAATTTATATTTAGTATATATTATTACTTGCCAAATTATACCTTTTGATTAATTTAAATGGTTAATTACGTTAAAAATTAAAATCAATATGGCAAAAACCTATATACCAATCTTATCGTTAGTGTAATTTACCTTTGATGAATAAATTACATTGACGTCCCCTGAGGTTTAGTAAAATTACACTGACCCCCTCTCTATTTGTAAGTTTATCTTATAATCCTTTCGAGTTTTGTAAAAGATTACACAAACCTCCCCTATTACGAAATAAAATTACACAAACCTCTCCTGAGTTTTGTAAAATATTACACAGACTTTCCCTAAAATAATTACTCAAATATTACTCAGGAAAGATGATTGTAATATAGACAAATAGAGGAAGAGTCAATGTAATTTTACTAAACCTCATGGAAGATCAGTGTAATTTACCTTTATTATTTATCCCAAAATAATTACTTTCATTCCTCTAACAAAACCAGGTCTATAAAGATCCCTATTTACAATAGATTCAATATAAGGAGGCCTAATAATACTCCGCACTAAAATGACCTACGTCTGGCGCGCGCTAGGCCTGGCCTGGCGCACGCCAGCCGCCAGGCCTCCCGTGCTCGGGCCAGCATGGTGCGCGGGCCGTGGTCGGCCCCTGTCCCGTGCTCGGGCCGTGGTCGGCCCGCGAGCCCGGCCCGTCTTCTGGGCACAGCCATGCCGTGCCAGGCCGGCCCCGAAATTTTTCGGGCCAGGCTCGTGCCATCCATGGGTTGGCCCAGCTCGTTGCCACCTCTAGGTTTAATAGAGTGCGAGTATGATATGGTGACGTGATATTATAATTACATCTAGTCCTGTTAGCCTGGGGTCGAATCCATTTGGGTCAGGTTTCATTTGTTCTGATTGAGGCTAATTTAGTTGTATAAGGTTCAGATAGGATTGTCTTGGCCTCAAACGTGCTTTATACCGAGAAAAGATATTAAAATACTCATAATGTTTCTCAACCTATGCTATTTTATTTATATAATTAATTTTATCTCAATAACACTTTTAACATTCCATAAGAAATACAAAAATATTTTTACTGTCAGTATACACTAATCGACACTTATGTGACACATGAATGAGCGCTTAGATATCGTTCATGCAAAAAAGTTTTTGACCACCCATCCACTAACTTCCTCTTCCACAATGGATGGTGGGTCATAATTTAATTTTGATATGGTAAAAATTTCTTCACATGGACGATATCAAAATGTTCACTCATGTGTCATATAAGCGTCATAAAATGTATATTGACGGTAAATATATTTTTGTATCATTTTCTGAAATATTTGGAGAACTTTTCCCGCTCTATAAACATTTTTTCTCGCACCTAATCGCATTATTTTTTTGTAAAAATTATTATTATAAAATTAATTTATATTTAATATATATTATTATTTGCCAAATTATACCTTTTGATTAATTTAAACGGTTAATTGCGTTGAAAATTAAAATCAATATGGCAAAAACTTATATACCAATCTTATCGTCAACATTATTTTTTATATTTGTATATAATTTTAATAACAATTGATTATTTATACCAAAAAAATTACTTTCATTCCTCTAACAAAACCAGGTCTATAAAGATCTCTATTTACAATAGATTCAATATAAGGAGGCCTAATAATACTCCGCACTAAAATGTCCTTAATGATTGTACATTGGTTTGCTAGCCCATGGACAGTTTGATCCAATGACTGGTCAACACATGTTTGACTTTTAGAATTCAGTTGACTTTTTTCATGCACGAAAGGCCGACGTCGTATGAGAGAGGTTCCCTAACATGACCTAATTCTCGCATGGAATTTATACGCACATATGTTAGCTGTATAGCCTGCAAAGTGGACGCGGAGACACTTTACTCTTCTCTAATTGGTTAACGTTCAGATGAAGAGCCTTTAATTTGGCTCCGACCCATTACTCGTAGTAGTAGTGGATCATCCGGAGTACGTTCCTTTCTAATTATATATAGTCAATTCGATCCAATCAGTCAACCCATCCAAATTAAGTCAATAAATTAAATAAAGTGCAGCCATGGGCATCGTTGAATGTGTGCCGTAATCTGACCTTTGGTTGTTGTCAATGCTTGGAATGAGTTTGAGCACGCCCAAGGGTCCTTGAATTTGTTTAGGAAGTCTAGCTAGTGGATACTGGAGAGGATGGGTTAATTGTTTGTTCTTGTGGTGGCCGTGGAATTAAAGTGTTGGAATGTGATTTGCTATCCTTCCATTAGAAGAAGGATTCGAGGATCTTGTAGTTTGTCCTTAATCAAGTTAATTTGCTGCCGAGGCATGCATGCCCCCACTTGAATTAATAAGCCGCCCACGGCCCCAAGAATCCACAAGATCATTTTGATGGCTTGTGATAATTAAAGATGGATATATAGTGTACATAAAGATATAGGCACTTTGGGTTTTTGGATATGTTAAGCTTGATTAAAATAACATGGAGTTGAGCTGTACATATGTATATATGGCATATATCATAATCCATTACTTAGTGGAATTATACTAATTAATTAATGGAGTTGACATATGCTAGGTCTGCGCATTTATATGCATGGGCTCATGACTGACTAAGGATACTGTGAAATAGGGTATTGTATTAAGTTTAACCCCTGCTATTTCTAATTTTTATCGCTACAAGAAAATATGGCATCTATTATAGCTATATAACTGTTGTGAAAATGATGACGTTGCGACGGTAGAATTTTGTCTTTGCAAATTATCAATGGTTTTGCAACGGCTCGTGTACTCATTGTAATATTTGTAGTCCGCGTCGGCAAAACGATGGACTTGTGATGCCTAGCAGTCGTCACAACACTGTCAAAGTAAAAATTCTACAACCTAGACTCCGCATTGTTCCCTTTTTCTTCCCGCTCACTTGCTTGCTCTTCTCTCGCTCTCATTCTCATTATTGATGCTTGTTTCCCAATCTCTCGCCCTCGCAGTTGCTCGTCGATTTCTTGTCCAGTCTAGCTTCCCGTACAACTCTAGTAAGGTTTCATCCTTCGTCCTTCATG
This sequence comes from Canna indica, assembly GCA_034359265.1. Taxonomy (NCBI): domain Eukaryota; kingdom Viridiplantae; phylum Streptophyta; class Magnoliopsida; order Zingiberales; family Cannaceae; genus Canna; species Canna indica. The sequence goes on along the minus strand of CP136896.1, from coordinate 67,851,026 downwards.
TTATTGCCTCTATGTACCCTTGTGCTCCAGCCTCCTTAAGGAGAAGGGACGACGACCTATCATCCTTGGAAGTAAGAAGGGGTGACGGCCCCTCCTCCGATACAAGGGCGACATTTCGACTTGTTCAAGTGTGGCACGCCATGAAACAAGGGGGGGACGTTGCCCCTATTCGATTGATCCAAGTGTGGCGCACTTGGAAATGACAAGGGGTCATCACACTTGGAAATCATCATCGCAAATTATCAATGGTTTTGCAACGGTTTGTGTAGTCATTGTAATATTTGTAGTCCGAGTCGGCAAAAATGATGGACTTGTGATGCCTAGCAGTCGTCACAACACTGTCAAGAATAAATATTCTACAACCTAGACTCCATGTTGTTCCCTTATCGTGCCAACCCGGCCTGTTGGCCCGCTAATTATTTTAAAAAAATAAATTGCATGTTTACTGGAGCACTTTGATGCACTCCAAAATAATTGGTTTGGACTTCAGCAATTATTAAGTAAAGTGTTTGGTTTGGTATGAATTACACATCATCTTACTGGACGATGCAAATAATTGTTTACTGGATTTTATTACACATCAATAGGGTGCCATGATTTTTTGCTAAATTAAAAGAAGCAATTAACACTTGCATTTACCGTGCAATTATGTTTAGGTTTGCTAAGTATTTACGGGCTCACGGGCCGTGCCGAGCGGCCCACAAATTTGTGCGGGCCGTGTTGGGCCTCGAATTCCCGGCCCACATAGTTAGCGAGCCGGCCCAGCCCATTTTGCCACATCTACTTGCTTTTATCCTAGCAACCTGGGTTTTAATCTTGGTAATTTATAATGGTTAGTTTTATTTTATTTATAGTTACGTATATAGGTCTGATTAGTAATAGTTAGGGGTGTGCATGGGTACCGGGTAGACCCAGAACCGGTTGGAACCGACCCGATTGGGTAGGCATCGGGTAGATCCGAATTAAATTTGGGTAGGGTCCGGGATAAAAATTTAGGAACTGGTTCCGATTCCGAGTCCAACACATCAGGTACCCAAAATCAGAATCGGTACCTGGAACGTGTACTCTGGAACCAAGGTACAAGTTCCAACAGAGTACTCGGTACCCAAAACCTATACATTGGAACATGTATATGAACAGGTTCTAACAGGGTACTCAGAACCGGAATCGAATCAGAACCTGTGGTTCCGGGTAGGGTCTGGTTCTAGGTTCCAACCTGATAGGGTTACCTAGGAACCAGTCATATACAGGATAGGGTTCAGGTATCATGAAAAATAGAAGGTACCAGAACCCGCTCACCCCTAGTAATAGTCATATTAGTAGCTTGGTTTGCTTGAGTGGTTTAGATGTTATATATTCATTTCATTGATCAAATTTCAAATCTGGCTTGTTATTTTTTTCACCATTTTTTTCGATAAATTTGGTTCGATTAACCAAAATTTCAGTTCGGTAAATTCGATTCGATTAACCGAAATTCAGTTCGATTAATTAACTGAACTGACCAATGCTCACCCCTAGGCACCCTGGGAAATAGGAGGGGGTGACAATGCCCCTCTGGTGGCTATAAATGAGGAGGGGCGACAACGCTCCTCCAATCTAGATGAAATTAGAAGAGAGCCGACAAATATTATTCATTTTTTGAATGATTAATAGGGGCAATGATCGTCACCTTTGGAGGGCCCTTATAAGGCCAGACTTGAAAATGAGGTGGGGTCATGACGACCCTCCTCCAATTGAAGCGCGAGTGAAGTAGGGCCATTCTCCTTCGAGACAATTAATTTTTAATCAGTTTTTATGCTTTAAATTGTTGTGTTTTTCAATTTATGGATTTTTTTAATATTAGGTGCTTTTGTGAGCTCATGGTGCTAGCTATGTGGCCTCATCGTCGTCAGGCCCTCTACTTTCACCTCCGTTGCGAGACCATTTACTTTGTGCTCTAGGAGGTTCGAGTAGGTACCTCTGTTTTGGAGACGACTTAAAAGCTTGTTTTAGATGTCGTAGTTCTTCAATATATACTCCTCTACCACTATTATTTAGTGCGATAATGACTACACTATATCCATTTTTCTCATCACTGTCGAGGAATGTGCTCTCCACACTGTCACTATCGTTATCGCCATCGCCTTCGAATAGTCGGCTTTTATATATATATATATATATATATATATATATATGCTTATTGGATGTAAATATTTTGATTCACATGATACCTTTAATGTATTTGTGTAAATATTTGACATTTTGGTGTATATAATTGATGTTTAGTAGTGTATAATACATGTTACAATAATGTAATTGTTAATTGTATGCATTTGTTTTATGTTATATACTATAAATAGAATTTTTCTAATTTTAAATTCTATAAATAACCTAGTTTTGCAACAATATATTTTCGTAGAAGGTTTATCTCAATTTTTCAAATATGGCTTTCAATGGTCGCCCACGGCTAAGTGATGACCGTTGGACGTCTTAACAACCGTTAGATAATAGTCTTTTGTGGTGGAAGTTATGGTCATTACAAATTATTTTGTGATCAACTCATCTACTATGGATGTTTGCAATGACCACTGGTTGTCGTAGAAAAGATTTGTGACGATTTTTCGATAGCATAGGTCGCCGTGGAGCACCTAACCAGTGTTTTCTAGTGGTATATACAGGATCTTTGTATACTAATTACTTGATGAAATTATATTAATTAATAAATTGAGTTGGCATTCGCCATTTGTGCATTCCGATTGGCTCAATCTTAGATTTAAATTTAAATTAATTAATATCAAATTAAGGTTTACATTAGCTACCTAGCTCGTTTAACTAGTGATAAAAGCTTTTAATTAATATTAATAGAAAAAATCGACCCACTAATAACTTAATGATTTGATATCTAGGCATATAATTTTATGATGACTGGTTCATTCTCTAGTTGTAATGCTTTACCTGCATATTTTTATTTTTACAATTTCCTAATTTTTGAACCATTCAAGAGATTGTAAATGTGTTTTATAAACGCCCAAGTGAGACTTTTTCGTAATTCATATAAACTATATCTCTAGACATCGCTACTAAAGGATTATTCCATTATTCATCTATAATCATAGGGTCCGTTTGTTTCGTTAAAAAACGGAGGACTGGACTGGATTTTGGCTCTTGTCCCCCGTTTGTTTTGCAAAAAATAGAAAGGACTGGATTTTAATTTCTGTTCGGGACTGGATTTTGGACCCTTTTGGTGTACCGAGAAAATTCTCGGTACATCAAAACAGGGCGCAGGACATTGATGCAAAAATACCTTCATGCCCTCGCCTGCTGCTCTCGCCTCGCACCCGGCTGTGTTTCCGCCCACGCCGGCACTCTCGCCTCTCACCCGGCTGTGTTTCCGCCCACGCCGGCACGGCAGCGCGTTCTCCTCGTCGGCGCCCCACTCGCCGTCGATGCCCTGATGCGGCGGCGCCAGCAAGAACAGCCCCCTGACCGAAGGCGGGGCTCGGGCGGGCGTCGATCGGGCGTCGGGCTGGCATCGAGTGGAGAGGGAGACGAGTGAGGGTCCGCCGCCGAGCCTACTTCCTTCCCCGTCGGCGCGACCTCCGTCTCTAGCGTCACCGTCAACCATGAGGGGGTCGGGAGGACCGGCCGGCGTGGGTCCGAGCGGTCGGGAGGAAGGCGGGGCTCTGGCGGGCGTCGGGCGGGCGTCCGTCGGCGCTGACTCAACTCGCAGGAGCTCCATCAACCCGGATCGTGTCGCCGGCGGTCGGGAGGACCGGCCGGCGTGGGTCCGAGCGGACCAGAGGAAGGCGGGGCTCTGGCGGGCGTCGGGTGGAGAGGGAGACGAGTGAGGGAGAGGGTATTTATTTAATAAATGGGATAATTAAAGAAGAGAGCTGTATCATATGAAATTTGATTAATTTATGAATTATTGGGGTATTTTTGTAGTTGATCGTAGAATCGTCGGATCGAGTCGAGGTGAATACCAAAGTTGTAAATTTTCATGTGCTGAACGCGATGGTGGTGTCAGATTTCAGATTGGAGATCGTTTGGTATGATTTTTATATTTTTCGGTATTATCCTATTATTATACTTTAGGTTAGTTGAAAACTTATTAGTTAAACTATATATTAGTTGAAAAATATTTGATACTATATATTAAGATTTTTTTACGTATTAATCAGTTTTAAGACTAATTTACAAGGGTATTTTAGTCATTTTATCATGTACAGTACTTTATTATAGCGAAACAAACGCAGGACATGACGGAATATCGTGTCCTGTTCTTGACAAAACAAACACGGTATAACTACTGTTCCAGGACACCTGATGTCCTGTCCTTGTCCCTGTCTGGTGTCCTGTGACGAGCAGTTTGCGAACCAAACGGGCCCATAGTGGTCAACCAAGGTAAACCTCAACTAAAAGCTTTTTAAGTAATCATTTTTAGAATTTAAATAGCTTTTCTTTTCAATATATAGTTTCTAAGCAATCTTAAAAGGATAAACAAGAGGACAAAATTACTCCGGGGAACTTTTTTAAGAACAGATCCCACCAGATGAAAAACTATATATAAACACTATACACTGTGATGGCATTGTTTAATTATTTTCATATCTTGGGCCCGTTTGGTTCGCAAACTGCTCGTCACAGGACACCAGACAGGGACAAAGACATGACATCAGGTGTCCTGGAACAGTAGCTATACCGTGTTTGTTTCGTCAAGAACAGAACATGATATTCCGTCCTGTCCTGCGTTTGTTTCGCTATAACAAAGTACTGTACATGATAAAATGACTAAAATACCCTTGTAAATTAGTCTTAAAACTGGTTAATACGTAAAAAAATCTTAATATATAATATCAAATATTTTTCAACTAATATATAGTTTAACTAATAAGTTTTCAACTAACCTAAAAGTATAATAATAGGATAATACCGAAAAATATAAAAATCACACCAAACGATCTCCAATCTGAAATCTGACACCACCATCGCGTTCAGCATGTGAAAATTTACAACTTTGGTATTCACCTCGACTCGATCCGATGACTCTACGATCAACTACAAAAATACCCCAATAATTCATAAATTAATCCAATTTCATATGATACAGCTCTCTTCTTTAATTATCCAATTTATTAAATAAATACCCTCTCCCTCACTCGTCTCCCTCTCCACCCGACGCCCGCCCGAGCCCCGCCTTCCTCTGGTCCGCTCGGACCCACGTCGGCCGGTCCTCCCGGCCGTCGGCGATCACTCCCGGCGACACGATCCGACTCATCGCCAGCCCCTTCTGCGTCCGATCCCGCCGCCTCCTCCCGTCCGAGCGCCGCCTTCCTCTGCTTCGCTCGGACCCACGTCGGCCGGTCCTCCCGGCCGCCGGCGATCATCCTGGCGACACGTCCGCCCTCTCCTCGACCTCTGCGACTAGTCCGACGATGGTGGTCCGGCTCCGTCGAAGGAAGGGGTAATTTTGACAATTGCAGCCATTGTCCTCCGCCCTATTTCGGTGTACCGAAAAATTTCTGGGTACACCAAAATGGGTGGAAATCTTGTCCCGGACAAGGAGAAGTTCTTTTCCCGAAGCTTCTTTTGCAAATCAAACGGGGACTTGACAGTGGAGTAATTAATATATATTATAATAACAAAAACCACACAAGATCAGAGATCATCTGCCTTTTCTATAATTTTTTATTATATATACACGCATTAATTATGATCTATTGGTGGATGATAAAAATAATCTTCAAGCTAGGCTCGTAGTACGTGTCGCCGAGTAATTCACACATCACCGTTACGTTAGTTTCCATCCAAATGTAAGAACAATTAACTAAGAGTAATTAGACGTCATTCGAGAATGACGTGAATTTTATTTAATTATTTAATTATTCTCAATTATATATAAAAAATTTAATATTGATTCTAATAATAACCTCCCGTCAGGTAGTCGTGATGTCGCCCGTTAACTTGCTAACGTGGTGATCCAAAAATAATTTTTAAATATTATCACGTCAGAAAAGATCCACGTAGATTTAATGGTTATTAGACAAAGATGATCTCAATTTTCGCGAATTTCTCAATTTTGATCAATCCTTTGATTGATCTTAATTATATATAAAAAATTTAACATTGATTCCAATAATGATCATATATATATATATATATATATATATATATATATATATATATATATATATATATAACATATATTAAACAACACATTGCATACTAATATATATGTACCATCAAACACTATATATATATATATATTCATCAAACAGCACACTGAACTATACTAATATCAGCAGTATCAAAAAGAGAAAGAATACTTCAATCTGATTACATCAAATACACCATTAAAAATACAGTACTATACTGTTGTTAGTATGATATATCAGTTTCAAAAGATACTTTATTTTTTTTATATTATGATGTTATTAGTATGATATATCAATTTCAATAGATACTTCATTTTTTAATGATGTTTGATAGTATTTGATGATATTTTTGAAATTTGTGTAGTTAATGTTTGAGTATAGTTTAGTGCTGTATTTTTTATGGTGTATTTTTGATGGTATATGTTTCAATATAATATAATATTTCAATATTTTTGATGGTGTATTTGATATTATCAAATTGAAGTATATATATATATATATTTTGATACTGTTGATATCAGTATAGTGTAGTATGATGTATATATCAATATGTAGGATGATATTTGAAGATACATATATATTAATGCGATGTTAATTTGATAATACATATATTATCCCATCTTTCATAAAAGTAATCATCAATACCTTTGAGATTACGTGTTTTCTTAAACTTGTTCATTTTTTTGGTATTGAGTGTTTCCTTAACCTTGTTCATTTTTTATATAAAATAAAAAGGGAAGCCATAGATATGAAATAGTTAAAAAGAGTAAAGGAGTACAACAAATTAAGAGATCGCCGGTAAACTCAAGGAAAGATCGGCTGCAAATTGTCGAAGCATCTAAAATTACACTCATGTCAAATCTTTCATCTTCGAATCATAATGCAAAGAAATCGACGTTTGTCCTCTTTACGCCGCTGATACTTTGTGAATTCGACGGACTATAAGCAATGGAGAAAGGCCGAGCATTGCACAGCTGAGTGAAGAGATGACGCCAACCATCCACGGTGTAGGCGCAGTTTTGAAAGATGTGTACAAGTGATTCGTTATGTTGCTGACATAGATTACATATATAGATGGTTGATTTGATTTGGATGTTTCAATAGCAAAGTGTGTCCTTCGTCTAGTAGTCAGCCTTTTTCAACCAGCCCCAATTTATGAGAGAGATAGAGGGAGGGCAAGCTTTCAGAATCTTAAAATAGCCGATTCCTATGTAACTTAGCAACCTGTCAAGAGATCCAGTGCCAAATTTTCATTGGCTTGGCAGTCCATTTCCAAATTACTTTATCATCACCAGAAGAAGTGGATAAGATGTATCCATGGAGGATGAAAGTGAAACAAAAACTGGATAAGTAATTAACAGGGATGTCGTCGGAGCATCTCTGGCATCGATATCTTATGCTAGTGGATCAATGCAAGTCCAGTAAAAATGACGAGTCGTCGTCAAAGTCGCGAGTTTTTTATCTGATGATATCATCATGAAAGAGAAGTTTATCTAATATATATTTGGACCATTTGGTCGTGGGCATCGCACTCTGCCTAATATATATATATATATATATGCTGCTCTGATAGCTTGAAGCACTACTCGCTCTCGTTCACAAGAATCCTTTTATGGTTCTCTGATTTCCTCAAGGGACAAATCAGTGTTCGGGACAGATGGTGAGAACGACCTTGGCGTTCCTTCTATGTCTCGTCTTCTTTCTATGCTTCAGCATTGAGGACTGCGAGTCGTCTTCCCGGCTCCTGCTCCGGACCCTGCCACCGGCGCCGGCCGCCGAGGAGGGCAGTGCGGCAAGATCCAAATTGAGAGAACAGATAGAGTTCGTGAGGGGGTCGATCGCTCGCGGGGAGACGGCGGACGTCGCGCGAGAGTCGAAGAGGCTCAGCCCCGGCGGCCCGGACCCTCAACACCACGCCCTGAATCCATGACGAGACGGCCATTACTTGCTCTGTTCGCTGGCCGCCTTCCTTCCTTGGAAATAACTATTATGGAGCCCGGCTCCATAGAAAAAGTTATGGAGCCGGGCTCCATAGAAGTTGCGTCCTCCTTCCTTGTACTATTAATTTCAATACCTCGCACAAATCAGTTGTCTCAGATTGATGTATTGTTTTTGTTATGCGGACGTCGACGGATCATCAACTCAGCCTTTTGCAGGTTTTTTATTATTATTATCGTAATTAATACATAACGGGCAATAAAGTTCAGTCGCGATAAGTACTGTAATTAGTTAATCTGTAACCCAAATGTGGGTCCTCCTGCATCTGTTATCAAAAGAAATATATTATATATACATTAATTCCGGAAGCCAGAAGGTCAACTGTCAAAGCTTTATACGCCCAGGCCTTCTTGCTTATTAATTATTAAGAATATTCTCCTAGAAATATAAACAAAACTAATTAACCTCAAAAAATAATTTTAAGATCCAAATTAGATGCAATATTCTCCGTGACTAATTAAATATATGGATATCTATCGAATTATTAATCATCTCGACCTATATAATTATATATATGCAGCTGCTAATTAATTAGATGATGGATGTTTAGAACGGAAACTTCTCCTTTTGTTGTTAATTTTTCATTTCTGATTACTTTTAATTATTCTATTGGGAATAGTAGAGCGAGAGTAATATTGGTGAAAAGGAAGCGGCCTTTACATAATGTAATGAACTATAAATTAATTATTAATTATACGTAATATGCTAGAACTCCATCGTAATCAATAATTAATATCTACTACCATTTTTTGATATATGTTGTCATTGAGGAAATCAGTATGATTGAGATAGGTGATGTGAGACAACAAGTGATCGAAGAGAAAACATAAACAAATTAAAATGCAAGAAATCATTTATCGACCCCACCGGAGGTAATTAAATTGAGATACAAAATATGTAATTTTTTATATTAATTATACATACAAATTAATTTTTGCACATATAATAAATTACATATGTAATTATATATTAAAAATTATATTATTAAATATAGATGCTAAAATATTAGTTTACATATAAAAATAATTATTTTTTCGTACATACTAAATTTTATATAATTATATACATGAAAAATAATTTAGGAGTGACAATTAAAATCAGTTAATCGAACCGTGAAATTCGATTTCGAATAGCGAATTTAATTATAGTTCAATTTCAATTTCACTTAGTGAATTCGAAAAACTAATTAAATTTGGTTCGATTTTAATTATCCGTTTGTGAATAATCGATCGATAATCAAAATATGTTATAAGTTTTGAATAATGGGTAATCGAAGTCTAGCTGTTATAATTAATTATTATATATAATTACTATTTTAATTAATAAATATTAAAATATTTATTTATTAACGGGTTATCTAGCTATTACTAACCGGATAATTGGTTAGGAAAAGGTGGATTTTGATTTCAGATGAAAATTATTTTACAAGTCAACCAAACTACATAATAGTTTTGTTGATGACGAGAAACATATATAAAATAATTTGAGGTTAGGTTAAATTGAACCTCATAATTTGTATATACAGCTAGCATGTGTACATCTGGTATCTATGAATTAAAATATGAAATTAACAACATCCGGATAATGATATCAATGCCGCCAAACAGCTCTCAATCTCCAACTGCTATGTATATCTTTTGACTCGAAAAGGAAGATAAGAAGAATCCAAGACTACGTCGAAAGCCCAACCGGCAAACTCAGTCGGCAAATTAGTATTACACAGCTAGCCGTTCCATAGGGCTGTAATTAATGACCTACATCTGTCGCCCTGCAATCTTAATATATCACCGTCTCTATCATGTTTTACAATATTATTATTATATGTGCTGCATGATTCAATATACGTTCATTTATTAGAAGCCAATGGTTAGCTAATAATTAGACTTATCTGCTTCCCCAAGGTTCGGTAGATAAGTTTTGAAATGATTAAGGAGAGAGGTCGGTTCGGGCAAAACGATGTGGTTTACATGCTTTAATTATATAGTTTAAGTTTACGGCGAGCACTGAAGCTGCCATCGAAGAAATGGGGAGGTGCCGAGGTGGGTATAATGGGATTAGATTAGGATTTATTTAGGAATAGTGAGTAGTGGCATGACAGGTAATTAGTCTCTTTCACCTTTTACGCTTTATGACATAATTTGCATGCCAGTGAAGATTTTGATAATTAATTAGTCTCTTAGCATTTTAATTGTTATATATATATAGGAAAGGGACCATGCATTTGTGTAATTGTGTACGTACATTCTTTTTTTAATTTGATACGAATCAGATGTTGCTGCATCGGATAATTTTAATTTTTTCAGTTTATGTTATAATTTATTTTAATTTGTTAAATATTTAATTGATTGTTATGTGGTCTTGCAGATGGGGATGAGTCAGATGAACACTTTTCGGTGGAGTTCACATGTTATTAAAGCTATTTTTAAAAACTGGTCTAGATGGAGTGTGAACTGGTTTTAATTTATTTGGGCACAGTGAATTTAATTGAGTATTTTTTTAGGAATTTATTTTATATTTTGAAATGTTAATTTATAGCAGGTAAATCTCTTATGATAATTTGTTACCGAAATGTAATAGCAGGGGTAGCCTCGGCACTGTAACTATCACTACTAAAAAAATGGGCATCAGCAACGGCTGATTCCGTTGCTGAGCCGTTGCAATGGAGCCGTGACAGAAACTCGTGTTGCTGATAACTTAGCAACGGATCAGCAACGGCCGCTCGGGCCGTTGCTACAAATATTATCAGCAACAGTTTTGCCACGGACCCGGAGCCATTGCGGATGACATTAATAGCAACGGCCGCTGAGTCCGTAGCAACTGCTACTATGATCATAACAGGATCTAGAGGTGGACGGCCGCTCACCAGCGACCGGAGGGGTCGGTGCCCCAAGTGGTCCTAGTACGGCTCGCGCATGACCACTATCTGCAAAGCCATATACGCGGCCATGGTCCCAGCCACCTGCGGCCTCGACCCACGTTGCTGCGTCAAAGTTCTCGGGGGTGCCCCCGCGCTGCACCACCGTCTGGCTGTAGGTCTCCTACTCGAGTTTGATTTTTTTTAATATTTATCATAAAACTTTAATTATAAATATATAATGAATAATTTAAACAAATATATAGTTACCATAATATATGCAGCGCGGTTGTCGATGTACTCCCCCGTCCCATGTGCTCGACGGTGAGTCCGCTCAAACACTGCCATTGGGGAAGGTCGCTGGACAGTCCCGTCATCCGATACCGTCGTCTACATTTACAAAACAAATACATTAATTAGTACACATAGTAATAAATAAAATATATAATTAAAAGGTATACTTACCATACGGTTCGCGTGCACTACAAATGCAACAGAGCCGCCAGTGTGACGCGCTGCTCCCCCCGACATGCGATTTCTAGCCGCATTCCGAGAAACCTCCTGCCATCGATCCATCGACCATATTCCCACGAGCTAGTCCCATATATCCGGAGTAATCCAATCGGGGTCGTATCCCCGAGTCTCCGCGATGTTAGTGGTCCCAACTCGGGCCATCGTCTGGGACCGAGCCTGCCCCAGCTGCCCGTTGTACCTTGCCAGGGAAATAGCCTCCCAGGCAGCGTAAATGAAGGGCCTTTGGTCCTCGGCCCATGTATAGCGAGCCTGCAAAATAATAATATCAGTACCAATATTAATCATCATGCATGTAAAAAAAATAATAATACTTGCCTCAAACTCGCGCCATAACATGTCGACGTGCTCGTTAGGCACGTGAGACCACGTAGGCCATGCCCCGTGCATATATCGTCGAATAGTAGAAGAAATGCTCCTCGGCACTTCTTCTTGCTCGAACCTGCACAACAAAAATAAATTTTAATATTATATTATGATATAATGAATTTGTAATGATTCATAATTCATGATATATTACCGCTCCCCAATCACGCTAATAAATCTATGTGACTCTGTGGCTGGTGGAGGCTGCCACCTGTCCGGCCCGCGTGGCCGCCTGCCTCTGGATGTACTAGCCTCGGCAGTATCATCGGCATGAGGATCAGCAACAAGAGGATCAACAGCATGAGAAAGTGCTGGAGTAGACTCCGAAGCTCTCCTGCGTCGATAACCACGACCAGCCATATCTGTCGAACAGACATATAATCAGATTATTGTATAAATAGTAGAGATATATTTAATAAAATATATACTTTACAATTATTCCTCATCATCTGAATAATAGTCTTCGAATTCTTCCTCTTCTTCCTCTTCTTCCTCTTCTTCATCTTCTTCATCTCCAGCTTCCTCAATTTCATGATCGTCATCATCAGCATATTCAACTTCTAATTGAATTGACGTTGTGTCTGCATCCTCGAGTATTGGAATAATATGATCTACAGCAGGAGGATCATCTTCTTGATAGAAACCATGTGTCATATCAGGTATCAGCTCATTTTCTCCTACTATCGGATCAATTTTTCCTCTACCTTTTGTCTTACAGACTACACGCCAATCTGCTCTATCTTTATTTCGAGCCGAATACTTCGCGTAATATACTTGTTCGGCTTGTGATGCCAATATAAAAGGCTCATTTGCTGCCAATTTCGATTTGTAATTAACCTCAACAAGTTTGTATTTTGGATGAACTTTCATGCCCCTTTCTGTTGTATCGAACCAATGACATCTAAATAGGACCACTGATTTTAAGCCGAAGTAGTGCAACTCTATCACTTCTTCCACCAGTCCATAAAAATCCATATCACATTCAACATAGGTTGTCCCTTTCACGCAGACCCCAGCATTCATCGTCTTCTTTGTAAATAAATATTCAACTGTGTGAAATTTATACCCATTAACAAAATATCCGCTATAGCACGACACAAGTCGCGACAGTCCACTAACAAACTCAAATATTCTTTCATCTATTTCAGCTCTCTGATCTTTGCTGTAAGTCTGAATTCAAGTAGGGAAATCACGATGCCGTAATCTCTCCAATTCTTGATCGTTGTGAATAGAGTATTTTTGCACCATCTCAATGTCAAATATTTCAGTGAATTGTTCAATCTCTGGACAATTGAGTAATACATACAAGTGTGCCAAATGATACTCTTCCTCGCTTAAGTGTCGAGATGTACGAGAACCAAAAGCACGACCAGAGTGACAAAATATATTTAAACGTCCATCTGAATGTCGAACACCCCCGTCGTCGTTACGTAGAAGACGATCAAATCTTGTCTGTACTGTCGATTCAAAGTAAAATGAGCAGAATGTTGAAATTTCTTGGATGATATACGATTCAGATATTGATCCTTCAACAGCTGCGGTGTTCTTTACTTTTTTCTTCAGACGATTCATGTATCTTTCAAATAAGTACATCCACCGATATTGAACGGGGCCACCAACTCGTGCCTCGTATGCCAAGTGTATCGGTAGATGCTCCATCGAGTCAAAAAATGCAGGAGGGAAAAACTGCTCTAGCTTCCATATGATTTCAATAATATTATTTTCAAGTGTTGGCATATCTTCGACTTGAAGGACATTTGCACAGATGTTTCTAAAAAACATACTTAATTCAGTCGACGGACCCCAAATATTATCAGGTAGAAGATCTCGAAATGCGATCGGAAGTAATATCTGCATGAATACATGACAATCATGGCTCTTCATCCCTGATATTTTGCAATCATCGACATTCACACATCGAGATAAGTTTGAAGCATATTCATCGGGTAATCTGAGTTCTTTTACTCATTGCCAAACATCTTTGATCTGTTGTTTATTTAACACATATAGGGCCTTCGGTTTCAGATATCGTCCGTTGACCTCTTGTAACTCCAACTCTGGTCTTTTACAAAATATTTTCATATCATGTCGGACTTTGACATTATCTTTAGTTTTTCCGGAAATATCCATCAAAGTGTTGAAAATATTATCAAACATATTTTTTTCAATGTGCATGACATCTAAATTATGTCGAATCAATAATGAACTCCAATAGGGCAATTCCCAAAAGATACTTTTTTTCACCCAGTTATGTGTTTGACCAAAACCTGACACTCTTTCATTGCGACCAAATACTATATTTGGAAGTGCTGAAACACGTGCTAACATTTGTTCACCAGACAACATCGGTGGTGGCTCATCTCTTTCGACTCTGCCCTTAGTAAATTTATTACGATTCCTTCGATACTGATGATTCACTGGTAGGAATCGACGATGACAATCAAAGAATGATATTTTTCGTCCGTTCTGAAGACTGATTGATTTAGAGTGTTCCATACAATACAGACAAGAGAGTCGGCCGTGAGTGCTCCAACCCGACAACATGTCGTACGCCGGGAAATCATTGATTGTCCACAAGACCGCGGCCTTTAAATTGAAGTTTTGCTTCCGATGACAATCATAAGTGACAGCTCCCTCAGTCCACAATGTTTTCAATTCATCTATCAAGGGTCTGAGAAATATGTCAATTTCTTTTCGCGGACCCTTAGGACCCGGAATAATCATCAAAAGATAAATAAATTCATCTTTCATGCACATTGACGGTGGCAAATTATAAACTGTCAGCAGCACTGGCCAAACTGAATAAGGAGTTGCAGAATGTCTAAACGGATTAAAATCATCTGTGCACAATCCCAATCTGATATTTCTAGTATCCCTAGCAAATGAAGGATAACATGTATCCAAATGTTTCCATGCTTCACTGTCAGATGGATGAGTCATTACTGTATCACCACTACTTCTTGCATGCCAACTCATGTAGGGAGCTGTCTTTTCCGACATGAATAATCTTTGAAGTCTCGATGTTAGTGGAAAATACCGAAGCACCTTAAACGGGATATTTTTCTATCGGACCGATTTCTTCTCCTTGTAACAAGGATGTTGACATACAGGGCATTTATCCAACTGAACATTTTCTTTATAATATAAAATGCAGTTATTTTGGCACGCGTGTATTTTTTCGTACCCAAGCCCCAATTTTCTCATTAGCTTTTTAGTCTTATAAAAAGTTGGCTCAAACTTGTTATCAGTAGGCAACATTCCATTAATCAATCCAGCAATCCGATCATACGCAACTCCGCTGATATTACAATCGGCCTTGATGTTTAAGAGCTGTGTCATTGTTGAAAACCTAGTGTATTTAGGACAATTCTCATACAAAGGTTCATCGGCAGCTTTCAACATCTCGTAAAATTCTGCAGCTTCTTTATTCGGTAATTCAATCTCTACCGCAGTTTGTACTTCTGTGATATCAACCGCTGTAGTATCTGGTGGGACTGATGTCTGAAGAACTGGCCGATCAATATTATCATTCATGTGGAATTGACCCCCAAGACTATCAAGTAACATAGTTCTATAGGGATTACATTGACCGGATGAAGAAGCACCAGCAGAGGAAGATTCACCATATGTCTGAACGGCAGGATTGCTCGACGTCCCGACTTCGCGTGACTCCCCGTGACAAGTCCATAGAAAATATCTTGGTGCAAATCCTTTGGTATATAGATGCAGAGTGACAGTCTCCCGATCCAAAAATCGTCCATTTGAACAAATGCGGCACGGACATCGGATTTGATCACCCATGCTAACGAAATTCCGATTCGAATAGGCGAAATTTAGGAAGTACGTTACGCCTAATCGAAACTCATTCGTTAAAGCTCCACGATGAAGACGTCGGTACATCCAACTTCGATCAGCCGACATGATTCTGTCAATCAATGACAATTTCTTTGGTTAATGTCTTTAGGTGAGATTGTCTTATTCCATTCGGGATTTATGTTATTTATATTGCACTAAGTACTTATTTTAACCATTAACTTCATTCTAAATTTTGGCAGCATCTCCCTACAGTTCTCCGAATACGCATATCATCTGGGTGCGTATCGGAGAATAAGAGAGATGTTTTCGAAATTTAGAATAATTAGTTAACAATTAAAATAAAAACGTAAGTGCATTACAAATAACTATATTCCCAAATTGTCCAATCAGGGATAATTCAAGAATTGTACGTCGTATAAAAGATCATATACTTCTTTTACACGAACATACAATCCCCGAACGGATCTAAGGTTTTGCTAAATCATATCCGACTCGTCGATGCGTACGTGAAACATATGAACTCGTCGGATGCATGATTATTTTCTAAATGTTTCGAGACAGTTCGAGTCCATATTGGACGATTCCGGCGCGCGTCCGAAGTGGACTATTTCGGCGGGCGTCCGAAGTGGACAATTTTGAAATTAATCTAAACCCTAATAATTAATCTAACAAATTAAATAATTAATCTAAATAATTAATTAACAATTAATTAACAATTAAAAAACAATAAAAAATTATATATTAAACTACAAATTCCGGCGTCGGAGTTAGGTGGACTCTGGCGCCGGCGTACAGTGGCCGGGCACACTGTCCGGCCACTGTACAAGGTCCGGCGGCGGCCATCGGCCGACCGCCGCCGGCCGAAACCCTATTTTTAGGGTTTCGGTCGGATTTCCCGTCGGCCGTAACGGGAAGAGACGGCCGGCCGGCGAGGTATACCTGAAAATGTCGGCAGCAGCGGGAGGAGGAAGAGGCGTCGTCGGCAGCGGCGGCGACAGGCGGGAGCAGGAGGCGGTGGCGGCAGCAGCGGGAGGAAGAAGGGTCGGGTGCGACTGTGTGCCCTATATAAACTTATCAGCAACGGCTCACTCGCCCGTTAGAAAGCCGTTGCTAATAAGTTATCATCAGCAACGGCTCACTTGTCCGTTAGAAAGCCGTTGCTGATAATTAATTCATCAGCAACGGCTCGCATGTCCGTTAGAAAGCCGTTGCGGATAATTAAAATAATCCGCAATGGCTCGCGTGTCCGTTAGAACGCCGTTGCAAATAGCAACGGCCCGCTTGAGCGGCCGTTACTGATAGCCGTTGCTGAAGACTCAATTTCTAGTAGTGTATGGGTAGTACAATGGGTGGTAATATGTTAAACGTTGTCTAGATATGTAGGATTCGAATTAACCCTAATATGATCACATATTGTGATTTTCTATTTTTGTTTCAAAAAAAGTAGCCTCGGCACTTATCGAACTAGCTGTGACTTATATAGTCTTAATTAGTCAGCTTATGCTTGATTTTGCATTATTTGACGACATAGCAACACGTAAAATTTTAGAATATTGTTGTTAAAATGTAATATGATCATATTATTAATACAATATTAAAATGTAATATGATCATATTATTAATTTTTCACATGCACCTAATTAGAGTTTATCATTCTAGATAAACTGGAATATCCCCTTCAACACATACATCAATGAGGAGCTACTACGAGTGTTGGCGAGAGCGCTTTCTTCTGTCCGGTTCATCTTTGGGAATGATACCATTTCCTGAAAGGGTTCAAAGGATGGATCCTTTAGCAGCAATTCGCTTTATCTCATTCTAACTTTTCGTGGTGTAAAGGATTCATTCTTTCACTTCATTTGGCAAAAGTAATTGTCTCCTAAGGTTTCAATTTTTGGGCTGATTTGGAGGAGAAATCGTCTTCCAACTAGGAGTAATTTGGTGAGATAGGGTATTATCTTTGTTCCTACGTGCCCTCTTTGCCTTCTTGCCGAAGAAACTTTCAAGCATCTATTTCGGGATTGTCCTTTCGATCTCCCATAGGGTTTGGTGTTCACTTTTGCAGGCTCTCCATGAAGCATCATTCCCTAGTTCTTGATTTCATGTCGAAATTCCTCATGCACATGAGTCTGTGAGCTCCTTGTGAAGAGTTCATATCAATATATTTGGTGTGGGGTTGATTCTTATGGGGTGAAAGAAATCAGCGTTGTTTTGAGAGTTATTCGCGTGGAGTCCAAGCTGTTGTGGCATCCATCTTATGTTCTCTCACCTCCTATCATATTTTGTAACTGATGAGGGATACCTACTTTCCCTTTAGTTTTTTTTGTTGGTTATTTTTCTTTTGTTCTTTCTCTTCCTCTTTTTGCTGGTACTCAATTCAGTCATCTTGAATTTAATACAAATGTTTTCTTTTTTTAAAATAAAGGGTTTATCATTCTAGATAGGTTTGAGGAGGCAGATTGGGCCAAGCTCGGTTTAGGGCCTGTATCATTTACTCGGAGTAGGAATTGATTATATATGAGCACTCCACTTAGGATAAAATTAATCTTGTCTATCTACAAGTTATTTTATCTGATCCAGTTCTTAAAAGATGGATTGAATGTGCATGCAAGAGGGGAAGTCTTTCCATGTGCAAACTCGATCGATCCCACTTGAATTAGTTATGTCCAATTAATCAAATTGGGGTTGGTGTGGAATAAGTTGATCAATTAATTAATGCATTAATAGGTTAGGTTAGAATAATTAACTAAGAAGAGTCTATGGAGCTGAAATCAAGGCAGAAAACAAAGATAGCGGTGCTCGTAAAGAGAACCCAAATAGTGGCAAAGAGCATCTATATATTGTTTGACTAACGTGCAATGTGATTGGGTGGACCTCCACCTCGATCGGGAGATCTAATAGAGTTTAGCTACACAATCTATATATAGTAACAATAGTCTTGTTTAGCTATACAATCATCTTAATTTGTCTTGGATGTGATTTCAAAAACTTTAGCATAAACTATAATAAGAGTAATTTTACAAAAACAAAATAGCATTGCAAAATTTTCCAAACGCATAATTTATTTATCAAGTTTTGTAATTACTGTCCTTAATTATAGTTTTTAACTATATTTAAGATCATGTTCAAATATCATTCGATTCTTAGCTAGTTTGATGTCTTTCGCTTGTACTTTTCCACTCCTCTTCCTCCTCTATGTTTGACTAAGTTAATGACATTGATCGGTGAAAACATCATTTGATTTTTACTAGGAAAAATATACAAAAAATACCCCTGACGTTTTCTCGCGAGTACTAAAATATCTCTAATATTTTTTTGGGATCAAAAATACCCCTCACGTTATGAATTAGGTACAAAAATATCCTTATAGGTAAACGGTGTTAGTTGAGAGATAACGGAGCTGACGTGCCTAATGACTGAGACTGATTACGTGGACATCTGACACGCATGCGGGCAGAGACATTTTCTCACGAGTACTAAAATGTCCATGACGTTTTCTCACAGGTACTAAAATGCCCCTAATATTTTCTCACATATACAAAAATACCTCTAACATTTTCTCACGAGTATTAAAATATCCCTAATATTTGTTTTGGACCTAAAATACCCCTGTGGTTATTGAAAATAGTACAAAAATGACATCAGACTAACTTTTATTATATGAGACTTAACAGAGATATCATGGATGCTAATTTGACTTTACACGTGACGCATATGTAGAGAGCAACTTGTCACGTAAGTGACACATAATAGATCGAAAATTGCAAAATTTGGTTCAGTTTCAAATCGGTTTTTTAATTAATCAAAATTTTGATTTTTTTTATTCACCCCTACGATTGCGTGGCAAGTTGCTCTCTGCATATGTGCCACGTGTAAAGTCAACATCTTTGTCAGCATCCATGACATCTTCGTTAAGTCTCACCTAACAAAAGTTAGTTTGAAGTCATTTTTATATCATTTTCAATAACCTCATTTTAGGTCCAAAACAAACATTAGAGATATTTTTGTACCCGTGAGAAAACGTTAGAGGTATTTTTGTACCTGTGAGAAAACGTTAAGGGCATTTTAGTACCCGTGAGAAAACGTCAGGAGCATTTTAGTACTCGTGAGAAAACATCTTGGCTCGCATGCGTGTTAGATGTCCACATCATCAGTCCCAGTCATCAGCCACGTCAGCTCTGTTATCTCTCAACTAATACCGTTTACCTATAGGGGTATTTTTGTACCTAATTCATAACGTGAGAGGTATTTTTTGATCCCAAAAAAATGTTATGGGTATTTTAGTACCCGCGAGAAAATGTCAAAAACATTTTTGTACATTTTCCCTTTTTACTATAAGGAACAGTATGTATCATTTAACATGAAATATTCTTTAATAATAATAATAATAATAATAATATAATATCATGACTATATGCTAAAGTATATAAAAACATAGGAATAATTATGGCTACATGGGAGATGTGTTTAACATTTTATGAAAAAAATGCATATTAAACCATCATCCACTACAACAAACCAGTGGTATTTCGACGTCAGAACAAGTTAATATTTCGACGTCAACAACCGTCGAAATTAACATATTGACGTCAACAAAGACGACGAAAATGAGTGGAACGCGACGGCCGCTTAAATGTACGTTTCGACGTCTGAAAAGGCGTCGAAATGTTCGACATATCGACGCCTGCATATTGGCGTCTGCCGGCGTCGAAATGTCCAACATATCGACGCCTGCATATTGGCGTCAGCAGGCGTCGAAATGTCCGCCATATCGACGCCTTCATATTGGCATCAGCAGGCGTCGAAATGTTTAACATTTCGACGTCTGCTCCGTCGTCAAAAAAATTTAGTTTTTAAAAAATATTCTTTAAACATATCGACGCCTG
This sequence comes from Canna indica, assembly GCA_034359265.1. Taxonomy (NCBI): domain Eukaryota; kingdom Viridiplantae; phylum Streptophyta; class Magnoliopsida; order Zingiberales; family Cannaceae; genus Canna; species Canna indica. Next base: position 67,830,441 of record CP136896.1, on the reverse strand, counting down.
TTAGAGGCGTCGGTATGTATATATATATATATTTAAAAAAAAATTAAGAGAAGCACTAAATATGAATTAATTTCTCGGGCAAACTTTTTATTCGATAAATTAAATATTCAACAATCTCACTTATTATACTGGCTGCACTAACTAAAAAAAGTCAACAAATGAGATCATTCCCAGGGTCAACGCCAAACTGGCTGCAGTAGGCAGTACCCAACGCGAGCGTTCACCGTCGTCGGATTCTTGCCGTCGCACTCGAGAGCTCCGTTGATCGCCCGAATCGTCGCCCCGAACCCTTGGTCGGAGGTGATGAGCGAGTGGCAGTTGTTCATCCAGAACCACAGGCCGGTCTTGAAGGAGACGACCACGTTTTATATTTCCACCGTGCCGGCTCCTGCTCGATTTCCGCCTGCTCGATTTCCCCCGTGCCGGCTCCAAGTGGGGCCTTGACGTTGGCAGCAGCGGTGACGATGTTCTGCCGAAGGAGGCAGCGGCCGGAGTGGGAGAAGAGGCCTCTACACGTGAGCTAGTCCAGCTGCATGAGCAGCAGCTGCAGCAAGGGGGGCTCGAGGAATCGGTTCGGACGGCAGCGCCGGCCACCCTCCGCTCTCATGGAAGCAGCGGCTGGAGGTCTGCATCGGGGCTGTGAGAGGCCTCCATTACGTGCCTTCTATCGGGGCTGATAGAAGAAAGAAGAAGAATAAGGAAGAAGAGAACGATATAAAAGAATATAAATAAATAAAATATGTTTAAAAAAAAATTATAAGTTTATTAAAAAAAATTAAGGAGGCGGGAAATCTCCCGCCTCTTGCCTCGGCGAGCGCGTGTGATTGCGCTCGCCCGCCCGTTACCCGCCGCGTGGCGGAAATCGAACGACAGCGAATCTGCCGCTGGATTTCCGACGCGCGGCGGAAATCGAGCGGCAGCGAATCAGCTGCCGCTGGATTTCCGACGCGCGGCGGAAATCGAGCGGCAGCGAATCCGCTGCCGCTCGATTTCCGCTGAACGCGGAATAAATTTAGCAGCAGCGGATTCGCTGCCGCTGGATTTCCGACGCGCGGCGGAATAAATTTTATTTTAAAAAATTTAAAAAAAAATATCGACGCCTCTGACCGGCGTCGATATGTTAAAAATATATTTTTTTAATTTTTTTTTGACGGCTGAACTGCCGTCGAAACGTTAAATGTATCGACGTCTGCTAACGCCTATATGCGACGTCGATAAGTCAAATATTTCGACGCCCGTCAACTGTTGTGAAGCGTCGAAATGTTTGGCAAGTGTCGAAAAAATTTCGACGTCTATTAAAAACGTCAAAATTTATTGTATTAATTTTTTAAAATAATTTTACATTTCGACGTCTTTAGTAGACGTCAAAATTACAAAGTCGATATTTAACAAATCTGTTGTAGTGATCGTATTTTAAAAAACACTAATTAACTCTATATATAGTTATATATTGGATCCAACAATTTTGAACACTCAATCTAAGGTTTCATAGCTGAATTTAATGTATGTACATATATGACACATTGCAACTTTAATATGAATTCAAAATATATGAAAATAGTTTAAAATTTTAAATTTAAATAAATATTTAAGCTGTTAAAGATTATACCAAAAATCTTTAACTAAAAATTAGGTATGTAAAAATTGAGTATGACAATTTTAATATGAAACAATATGTTGAATACATATTAATTAGATGTTTTGAATTTAAATAAAAATGTTCGAACTCTTAGGAGGTATTTGATTAGATGAAATATGTTAGAAATTAAATAGTATTTTGATGTCCTACTTACTTTCTTGTTTGATTACAATTTTTTTGACAAAGAATAAGTAAGCCACATGCCCACAAGGAATATATATACAATTAAATACTTTTCCGGATGGATAAGAAATACTATTTTTTATCTAAACCACTGCTCTCCATCTATTCCCCTTTGGATAATTATAGCAATCAAATATATTAAAATTTATTTTTCTATCTTAACCTATTTTCAAAATTTCAAATAAATAAATTATTTTATGTTTTGTAATACAATGTCTAATTATGATGATTACTATTACTATTACTACGGAGATTCAAGAAAATCAATGCTATTTTTGATTGTTTTAAATTAATAAAATATTTTAATTAATTCAAAATTATGTTAGTCATATTTCCAAATTAATTATATTGATTTTAAAAATTATTTTACATTATTCTATATTTTTATTATAGTATTAGTCATTAGAAAAAAATTATAATAATATACTTTTTTAGTATAAATAACTATTTTTTTAATAAAAAAATAACTTTATAGCACAACCATTACAAAGCGTAAATACGATAATATACGCACAAGGCGTACAAAGACGTGAAAAAGACGCACAAAATACTACAACTAGGGATTGAACCCAAAATCTAGACAACATACCCGGATGCTACTACAACTTAAGCACAAGTGGGTTTACTAAATAACCAATATTATTAATAATGGTACTTTAATTATTTTTCTCTTTATTATTTATGCTAATCAAATAAAGAAATAACCATACCTATTTATTCCTAATGGCAATTAAATAATAGAGTATTTATTATTCCTTATTTATTCCCGAATCATATAATTTTGAGCCATGCAACCAAACACCTCTTAAAAAACTTCTCTCCAAATATCTATAAAGACAATTTAAAAGTCTTCAAATAATTTTTGCTTTAAGAAAGTTTAATGATGCTAATATGTAATTCTAAGAATAATTTCAGAAAAACTATTCTGATTGAAAAATTCCCAACTACTCATAATTATTAATTAGGAATATATCACATGCGCATCACATGCAAGTATATACGTTAATCTAAAAGGTAGGGCTGGCAATTCGTGCCGGCCCGGTCCGGTCTGAAAAAAATTGTGTCTGGTTCAACTCAATAAAAATTCGGGCCTAGAGTCATCGGCTCAGCTCGACACGAAAAATAACGGGCCGACATGGCCCAATCGTTCAACTTGATAATTAACACGAAAAAGAAATCGGATTATCGGGCTCAAATCGGGCCTGAAGCATGCTATCAGGCCCGAATTGAGCCATTAGAATCAAGCTATCAGATCCAAATCGGGCCATATTGGGCTCAGGCTATCGGGTCGATTCGGGCCTAATAGCTCGATATTTTTGATAATGAATAAAATTCTTATCGGGCTGTCGTATCAAGCCAGCCGGCCTGGCTACACCGCCTAGTCTAGCCCGTCCCGTTAATTTTTCGGACCTTATCGGGCTGGTCCAATAATGGCCTGAGCACGGTAAGGATCAACTCGAACCCAATAATTTTTTGGGCTATCAGGCAGAGCCATATATTGCTAGCTCTACTAAAAAGAGACTTAGGCGATCATATATATCAAAATCTAAGAGGACTGACTTATCTGTCTGATCTCTCTATATAATTTGTAGTTAAATAATTTCAATGGATCATCGGAATATTGCATGCCAAGGATTATATATTCTATAATTACTAAAGAACTAACTATTTAAGCACGCGGGGACGGAGAAATTGAAATAACAAACTGAGTTGCATGCTTGCTGTTCTCACACCATGCACGCACGCACGCACGCTGAGTTTTGCCAGCAACAACAACCTCGCGTGATCGAGAAGGATAAGAAAACAACGTCCATTTATATATTCTTTCTCCCATATATGCTTTAATCATCCCATGCAATATTTCAAACACTACGGCTATCTCAAGGTCCTTCTCATGATCCTTTGACAGTACTGCTGCAAAATCTCTATCATCCCCTACTCTTTTCATCTCTATAAATAATCATCCCCATATCTCACAAATAATGTCACTGCATGTAGTGGTGTATATATCACTGATCACATTGATAATTAAATTGCTACCTAACATGCTTTCCTCGACAAATCCCTCTTGTTTCTTCTTCACCGCACTTCTCTTAGGTTTTGTCACCTCCGGTGCGGTGATCCGTCCAGTTGCAGACACAGATCACTTGTCCCTGCAGCATGAGAAGTGGATGGCGAAGCATGGGATTGAGTACAAGGACACGGCGGAGAAGAATCACCGGTTCGAGATCTTTAAACTCAACGTTGAATACATTAACTCGGTAAACAGCGCGAACCGGAAGTATAAGCTCGGCGTCAACCGGTTCGCCGATTTATCAAATGGCGAGTTCAAGGCTTTGCGCAGTGGACTTAAACTAAAGATTATGCGGTCGTCAGCCGGGAGTTTTAGGTTCCAGAATGCGACGGCAACCGTCGTGCCCTCCGCGGTGGACTGGAGGAGCAAAGGGGCAGTGACACCTGTCAAAAATCAAGGGCAATGTGGTAATTAAACTTGTCAAATTGAGATATTTAAACTCGATGCATGCATTGGTTTGAAAAGAAACAAATATATATAGAACGTATAATTAATGACCAAACTGAAATTTGAATTCAAATTCTCCTATTTTCATGTCATATGATTTCTTAACGTGATCGCCGCAGGATGCTGCTGGGCTTTCTCAGCTGTAGCTTCCACCGAAGGCATCATCAAGCTCAAAACCGGCAAGTTGATCTCCCTCTCCGTGCAACAACTCGTAGACTGCGACGTAATTACCAGCGAGAACAGAGGCTGCAGCGAGGGCTCGATCGATGCCGCCTTCGAGTTCATCGCCACCAACGGCGGTCTCGCCACCGAAGCAAACTACCCTTACAGAGCATCCAACGGCACCTGCGGCGTCGCCGGCAAGTCTGGCTCGAATGCCGCCGCAATCCGCGGCTACGTGAGCGTGCCGAGCATCGGCGAGGCGTTGCTCGCGAAGGCGGTGGCGAGGCAGCCGGTCTCGGTCGCGGTGGACGCCGGCGGACGGGACTTCCAGTTCTACGCAGGCGGCGTCTTCTCCGGCGAGTGCGGGAACGATCTGAATCACGGAGTGGCCGTGGTTGGCTTCGGCAAGGGGAGAGATGGAACCAAGTATTGGATTGTGAAGAATTCCTGGGGCGTGTCGTGGGGCGAGAGCGGATACATGAGGTTGCAGAGAGACGTGGGCGGAGATGATGAAGGGCTTTGCGGCATTGCCATGTACGCCTCGTATCCAACAGTGTGAACTGTGAAGTCAGATCCAGAGTTCTCTTGCTATTAAATTATAGAAAATATGAATTGTAAGCGATATAAAAATACCATAACATCAATATTAATTGAAGAACAATATAATAAGATTTATGTTGAGAAAAAAAGAACAATATTACATCAACTACGATCCGAGCCATTGCAATCAACTGATCCTGTGACCATATTACATCAACTGATCGATCTCGTTACAATCTAGATGGTGAAAAGCTTATGCCAAAATTAGCTTAAAAGAAATAATATAAAAAATCAATTTAAAATAGATGCCAAATATAGTTAACTGACGTTTAATATATAAAGGAATTTTAAAAATTAATCGTTTTTAATGTGAAGAAATAGATATATGTAGAAATCAAGTAGCAAAATAAAATAAGAAATTGGCAATTAGTAATAGGGCGCCGATTTCCAAGTTGTAAATAATTAAAATACATTTAAAATCAATCTTATTTTGTGAGATTCATTTCAATCTTTGATTTAATTTCCTTAATTAAGTTGGGTTAAGAGTTTAATAATTATTCTAACAATCATTATTGTATTTTGAAGTTTCAAATTAATATACAAATAAAAATTGTGTTTCCTATGCGGGATTGTATTTTTAAAAAAATTAATTGGTAGGTGAACCAAAGTTTCCACCGTTTTTTTTTGTTCTTTGGTGTCTGTCCGATAGCAAAATTTTGTAGTGAAAAAACATTGCACTATACATGCAATCTTGGGAGAAGTGCTGATTTGGTCATATAAATTTTTAATTTTTTTGACTTTAGTCTTATAAAATTTATTTTGGTATTTTCAGTCTTATAAATTTGCCTCGTAGTACATATTTGGTCCTATTCGTAACGGTCTGTTAACTCTCTGTCAATGTGAACTAACAACATTCATACATGTTGACAAATTTGGACTTATAAGTTCCATTTTAAAATTTTCAGTCATATATATATATGCCTATATATGACTGTCCCGTAGCACACATTTGGTCCTATATATTTGCCCCGTAGCACAAATTTGATCCAATATATTTGCCCCATAGCACAAATTTGATCATATCTGTGATGGTTCGTTAGCTCTCCTTCCACGAAATAATAAACGATGTTATGTCTATGTTGATCGAGTTAACGGACCGTCATGAATAGGACCAAATCTATGTTACGAAGCAAACTTATATATGTTACAGAGTTAACATACCAACTTGTCTACATCAGTCCGTCATATAGATTTAGTCCTATTCACGACGGTTTGTTCACTCCGTCAACATGAGCATAACGTCGTTTATTTTTTTGTGTACGAATAGTTAACGAATCGTCGCGGATATGACCAAATCTGTACTACGATGCAAACATATACGACCAAATCTGTGCTACACGACAAACATATAGGACTGAAAATTTCGAAATGAAATTTACAAGACCAAATCTGTTAACGTGTGTGAATGACGTTAATCCACATTGATGAATAGTTAATGGTCCGTCATAAATATGATCAAATCTAAGTTATGGAGCAAAATTAAAAGACTAAAAATATCAAAATAAAATTTATAGAATCAAAATTCAAAAAATTAACCACCACCACCGCCACCCCCACCTTAAATTAAATTGTGATCCACGTACATGCAATATATAATGATAAGTTCTCCCATGCTCAACAAGCCAATGCCTTCCTCAGTTAGTGTCATGCGCACGCATAGTGATTGGCTTCTACGTACTGTACCCTATAATCCTACCTTGCACATGTAGCTAGTCACCAACACCTTGCAAAGCAAATATAGTCGGTACTCATATACATGCCTCAATCGATATATCACTTTGTTGCTTTCGAACATTAATTGCAGTTATATATGATTAATTAAGATGCAATCAACACCATCTCAACTTATTTCAATATATGTGATTATCTCATTAATTGATAAGAAAAACTATACATTAATTGGATCAAAGATAGCTAGAACTTAGATTATAATTTGGACATGCTTGAAAAAGAAGATCAATTAGGTACAAGTAGCTATAGTTCGCATAAAAATCAACAAATCATTAATGTGTTCAAGGGTCTAGTATTTGACATAAAAATCAAGAAAATTTTGAGCAAATTTATAAGTCCTTTAACCGCAGGATGTGAGGATATCCATAGAAATTATTTTAGTTGCTGTCATTTAATTAGAATTATATGATCACTCATGTAATGTAATTAGTTTTGCTATATTCTCCTAATCATTCGTAATGGCATGAGTGATAATTTTATCAATAATTATGAAAAAATTATTATACGCAAGTATTAGGAGAATTATTAGGCACATGAGTGAGGAGAATAGCATTTCTCATATTTCAATACTTCAGTTGAAATGAAGACATTAACGAGTATGAGATTTTATGATTAAATTGTGTTCTAATAAATAATTAAGTATCTATGGATTCTACTTGTAGTTGAAGAGTCAGTTTTCGCGCATGCCTTGAGAGTTGAGGAGCCAAGTAGGGTAGGCTGTATATATATAGCCCACTGCCCACATTCTTAATTTAATCCATCATGTCCTATATATTAGAGTAGTAAATTAATAATCATGCACTAATTAAAAATATTAATTACCTAAACTAACTGCACATATATATATATATATATATATATATTTTCAAGTGCATTGCAACGCCATATAATTAAAAGGCTGAATATATATAATAATATCATGGTGTCAGATTCACACTTAGCTGAAAAAATTAAAAATATTTTATATGATATGCCAATTAATTAACAAAGTCATGCAATTCGAATGGCGCATACAATAGATTCCTTTCTTTATATCCTTAAAGGAATGTGAACCCCATATTAATTAAAACATCGATCAGTCAAATGTCATTATAACATATGTATACATAATTAATAATTAGCATTTATTTTGCACTATTAAAGGAGATTAGTGGCAAGAGATTGCATCCTTAATTTTTACAAAGAAGGTGACCTCTTGCGTGTTCTGAGGTCAGTTGATAGAGGCAAAATGCGGCGATACGGTTGTACATATACAAAGTAATTATTTTTTAAAGGACAAAAGCTAGCACAAGATATCCTTGGTATATATATATATATATATTTATTTATTTATTTTCCCTTACAAGATAATATATTAGATTATTAGATCTTCTTTTTGTTGCATGCCAAAACAAATCCATGAGTAGATATATCACAACGTTTATTCCTCATACGAGCACATGTTTTTGTCTTGTTTATATTGTTCTTGCGGCTCCTCGATTCATCAGACCACAACCTACTAAATTAATATATAATTAATGGTTAATGTTCGGCGCCACTAAATGCTGTCGTTATTATTCTAATTCATTACGTATTTTGTCGTTGCTCCATTACTTCGTCATTAATTAATTTGATTGGTTCAATCGATCAATATTAAAAATTAAGTTTTAAAAGATAAAAGATATTTTTATGATAAATTCTTAATCAATTCGTAATATTTATGCGCGAACCAAATCAGACCCGATATTGGATATATCCCTGGTTTAATCAGCCAATCCAATTCGTGTTTAACAATATATAGTGGGCATAATGAATTGAAATGGAAACTCTGAAGCATAATTAATAGGTTACAATAAAAGGGATGAATAATGCCAATTAATTGAACCCCAGGCAAAACACAACATCCGGAACGCCTTGCTGGCTTGCAGTACGTTATGTGATAAGACTTAAGAGATTGAGACGAGGATAAGAATCATTGGATTTGATTGATCAATCTGATGCATGCAGCTTGTCCTATATATATAGTTTGAACATGATCCAATCCGATCAAATTCATCGATCCAAACTAATATATATATATATATATATATATCTAGCGAAGCAAACATTTACATTGCTTTTACTTAATTCACATCTTTAGTCACATATTAGAGCAGCTCCGTGCACTGCTCTAATTAACTTTTGGAACTAAAAAGGGTGCTAGCTAGAAATAGTCATTAATTTTCTCATACAATTAATTAAGGCGACAATTTGTGTGAATTAGCAAATAATAAAGTTTGATTAATTTGACATCACTATTGCTATATTTTTTGAAATTCCTAAAATTAATTTTATTTCATAGGAAATAGATACAATAAATTCAAATTGAATATTTTTTGAGTTTTGAAGTTGTTTTTGACTTTCAAGAAAAAATCTTAAAGATCAAAGAGTTTTGCCCAACATTCTTGAATAGAAAGTTAATTTTTTTATCTAGTTTTGAAGTTGTTCAAAATTACTTTCAAGCTAAAGTTTTTAATCTATTCAAGACTTATGTTAAAAAGTCTTAAACAGTAAATATTTGATTAAAGTAGAGAATATTGTTGCTTTTATATTTTTTGTGGAGTGTTTAAGACTAATTTTATGTGATATGAAATAGATTTAATAAATTAAAACTATTTTTTTAATTTTGAAGTTATTCAAAAAAAAAATTAGCAAAATTACATTAAAAGACTTTAGTCAAAAAGTATGGGAGAGTACGTAATTTTAACTTTTTTTTTATTTAGATTTTATTTTGGTTCAATTCGAAGAAAAAGCTCGAGAGAAAAGGCATCCATATTTGCAGGGAAAGTGGTGGGACCTGACTGATAACTTTGGTGAATCTAATTATGATCCTCTCTCGACAGGCGACAGTACTTTCCATCACCGCATAGCACACAGATCTATATATATATATATATATATATGCATACTACATATATGGACAATGAATTAAAGCAATATAGATCAGATTGTTGAACCCTAAACCAATCAAGGTTTTTGTCGTCTCTACCGCCCCATACTATAAAAAGGACACGATCTCAACTTGATATTGCATGCAGAATAATGGCGATGATGATGAGCTTCAGGTTCTTCAAACTCTTCATCTTGCTCTCAGCAGTGGCCTTGATCACGAGCGAAGCAAGACTTCTTCATGGCGGCAAATATTGGACTACTAGGAATGATATTGAGAGAGGTATGAATATGATGGATGTTGCAGGGAGTTACGAGTTGCAAGGGAAGGGAAGGGTTTTGATGTACAGCAAGAGAGAGGTCCCGGGAGGACCAGATCCTCAGCACCACTATTAGTCAATTACTAAGATATTAATTACGTGCATAAATGCACGCAGGAATATTATTGTATTTGCTTCTGAGTTTTATGTGTTTGTGGTGGTGGTGTACGTGGGAGATTAAATGTTCGAGCATGCAATAAGAAATGACAATGTATTGGTCATGAAGATTATTTGAACCCAGATTCTATACATATAGTCTCTCATATATATCTCTCTCTGCCATGTGCTATATATCACACGCTGTGGAATGTGTTATGGACCCAATTGGTCCACTGGAGTAATCATATTTGGTATAACTAAAGGGTATATATATGTGTCATCAACTAATTATTAATAATGAAATGGTAAGATATGAATTAATATTATCATGTTCTGATCTTAATTACTATATATATAGATGATGGTGAAAAAACCTGTACGTACGTATATAGAACCGGTTACACACAAGTTAAGGAACAACTTTCACGTCATTTTAAATCAAATCCTAGGGGCTAGGGCCATAATTAAGGTATATGCAATACTAATTGTGGTGACACGAGAAAATCTAGCAATGATTGCTTCTTGAAATTAAGATGGTACGTACCGAATAATCTTTACTCTCATTTGAAACCTTTGGGATATCGATTGGGAGCTAGCTCGGTCTTGTTCTTTGCGAAATTAAAAAGGCTCGGAAAAAACTTAATTATATGGGCAGCCTGAGAATATAATCTCTATAAATGAATAGATATGAACTTTAAGCGATTCAACATGAATAGAAAAAGAATGAATATAAACATGAATAAAAAAAGAATGAATACATATATATTCATTCATTTTTCATCCATATATGTTCAGTCGCTTAAGTTTATATTCACTCATTCATAAGTTTTCTATGAGCAGTCTGCCCATAAAAGTTGCACTCCGGTATGTGCCACGATTGGAGCTTCCGGGTGTACGCTTTCATGAGACACTCCGATAGATTGCCACAATCAAAGACAATTCAAAGTTCAAACTATACCTGTACCCATCAAATGCAACTATATCATAATTGATCTATATAGATCTACCAAAGAAAGGAGCCAGGCTGTATTTTTTACGTAAAATTAATACGCATCTCTCTGCTAATTGAAGGCTAGCTGATGCATGTGGAATAGTATTTCATAAAAGTTAAAAGTTGGCACTACGCATTAATCCTAGCTAGTGATCTTTTCCTATACCCGATGCAACGCAAGGTGTCGTTCGACAGTATATAAACGCGATAAAAGTGGTAGCTTTTTATGTGATCTAACATCACTTATTTTGTCGCAAGAAAAATTTGAAGTGACTGCACACGAGGACAAACTTTGTCATCAATCTTTTGGAAGCGTTGGATATTATAATACTCATCCATGATTCCATGTAAAGGCTTTCGCTAAATGGATTTTTGTCGCAATGTTTGTAAAAGTTACAATTCTAACGAAAAGCGAGAACAAATAAACCATACTCTAAGCACCAATTGCCTTGTGGATGATAAAAATACCAACTCGTTGTTACTATAGGATAGAATATCAAATAATATATATCGATTGACTCGACAAAAGTGAACTCGATCCAAACATCGCAAGGTAGAAACTCCACCAGAAGATAGGCCAAATTATTAGCCAGCACGCAATAAAGCATTTACTTTACCTGAAAAAATGTAGATTACCTGACAAGCCATTTGTTCTGTGCAAACACACACATAAAAAATTGCCAGAGAATGCCATGAAAAGTGGGTGCAAACATGTCAAACATAATCTTTTATAAAGTTTCAAATGAATGAGGCACTGGCATTTATTAGACTAGGAGCAATGGAAAAAGCATATTTGAAAATAATAACCATCAGTTTTCTCACTGCGATCCCAATAAATTACCCCAAAATTAAAAACACTCAACAATGTCTACACAAATATATCTGTGGTCTTTTCGGGAATATAGAAAGTTGGTCATGCAATACAAGCTATAAAACCAATGTGATATATAACAGGCAAAACCAAAACCATAAAATAACAGAACAGTATTATGAAAAAAAGTGTTTAAGCCTACAGAATACTGATAACAAGGCTTAATTAACCAGCAATGGATCAGGTTACTCCGATTGAAGCAATTCCACTATTTGATATTTCTTTCTCGCATCAATGATTCTATTTTTTGGACATCTTCAGGGGTGTCTACACCATGGGCATCATGGTTCACCTTGATTACCTGCAATAAGATAGGAGTTAAGGACAGACAACTTTAGGATGATACAGAAACAGGGCAAACAATTGGATTTCAATTATTTTTTTGGGGGTCTTGGATCACTTAAGGTCCTTATCTGACTTCTGCAAAATGATGTCTTTCATTCAGATTAATGAACCAAACTACCTCCTCTAAGATAAACTAATTAAGTTGAAGTCCTGCTTTAGTAGATGCACAACTTTAAAATATGTGCATAATTAGAGGCGATGAAGAAGTAAGTCAGTAACACCACGACATAGACGCAGTAGTAATCAAGCTAGTCTCGCTTATAATAACACAATGGAAATGGTAAAGAATTTGTAAAGAGAATAACAATTAAAAATACAAATATGGTAGCAATAACACCTATACGCCAAATGTGAGGGTTGATTCAATTTAAACCTGATCCAAATTCGAAATGGGCTAGAAATACAAGGGTGAATCAAAAAGAAGAAGAAAAAAAGAGGGCTGCTCTTCTTATGGGCTTAGGCCGAGCCCACCTTTCTCGAATGGTACCATGTGCTCAGCGCATGGAGCCAAATGTTACAACTGCTTTGAAGATGAGCCATGCAAACGAATTGATAAACTCAAATATATTTAGCATTTCATTTGTAGCTTCTGTAGTTGATCGGTCAAAGAAAGGAATGAATCAAAGCTGGGATTACATGGAGCTGCTGCTTCAATTGCTGCACACAATTCGAGGCAACATTACATGATAGGGAAGTTTTATTTCTTCGCACGCAATTCCAAGACTCAGCTCAATTGTTGCTGTTGTCTCATTCTTCGGCCAAAGCATATATTTCGGTCAAAATTATTGCAACAGCCGTTTGATTAAATCTAAGCACCTCAGAAATAGCACAATGTCGGCTCCTCTTTCCCTATAAAAGGAGGTTTACTCCAAAGTTCCAAATCATCTTGAAAACCTTGTTTCCAAGCGGTGTTCCTTTCCGACGGCACTCTTCTCCTTCACACCGTCTCAGGCAGAAGCAAGAAGATCAAAGTGTAGGACGAGGCATCCACAGCTCTCTTTCGCAGTTTTAGGCAAAACCAGGAAATAGATTCCGGGGTGCAAATTTTTTTTCGATTTCAGGCAATATTTTTCTTTTATTGTTTAATCATCAATTTTTATTCGGATTCACTTGTACTAACCGGATTCCCTCTCTTATAAATAAATATTAGTGCCCTCTTCTCCCCGTGGATGTAGGATCGGTACCCCGATAACGCCGTCGGGCTGAACCACGTAAATTCTTGTGTTTTTTGCTCTTTTGGATTTATTTGTTTTGGCTACTTTGTTTTTTTTTGGCATTTGGATTTTTGGATCCTTGCATGAAGATCAACATCTTACTTGTCAGAGTTTTATCCTTATAGATTGTAGCAAGCTCTTTCCATACAGCAGCTGTCTTTTCTGATTCGACTTCCCGCAATGCCTTGTCGCAGATGCTTATGTACAAAATTGCTTCAGCACTGTCGTCGGCTTGGTTCTTTTCCCTTTCAGTGCCTTTTATCATGTCTCGTCCAATAATGACGTCCTATAGGTTCTCCTTGACTAGTATTGCTTTCATCTTCAGGGCCCATAGCGAATAGTTGACGTTATGGTCTAACTTCTGGATTTCTTGCTTTGCCCCTGACATTATGGATTGTTGGCTTTGATACCACAACTGTTAGGAAGAAAACGAATCTTCCTGCAAGGATCCAAAAATCCTTGCAGCTCATAACAAATAGTTGACTGCGACAGCCCATAACGAATACTTGACGTTATGGTCTAGCTTCAGGATTTCGTATTTTGCCCCTGACAGTATGGATTGTTGGCTATGATACCACAACTGTTAGGAAGAAAACGGATCTTCCTACTAGGATCCAAAAATCCAAACGGATCTCACCTCAAAATATTTAGGAGCATTGTCTATGTTAGTCTGAATGAAGGAAAATTAGAACCTAGATCAAAGAAATGTATTTTGATTTTTGGATCCTTGCAAGAAGATCTGTTTTCTTCCGAACAATTGTAGTATTAGAGCCAACAATCCATAATGTCAGGGGCAAAGTACAAAATCCAGAAACTAGACCATAATATCAACTATTCGTTATGGGCCTTGAAGAGGAAAGCAATACTAGTCAAGGAGAACCTAATAGACATCATTATTTGATGGGACATGATTGAAGGCACTGAAAAGAAAAAGAACCGAACCGACAGCAGTGCTAAAGCAACTTTGTACATGAGCATTTGCGACGAGGCATTGCGGGAAGTCGCACCAGAAAGACAGCTGCAGATGTATGGAAAAAGTTGCTACAATATACCAGGACAAAACAAAAGTAAGATGTGAATCTTCCCGCAAGGATCCAAAAATCCAAACGCCAAAAAAAAACAAAGTAGCCAAAACGAATAAATCCAAAAGAGCAAAAAGCACCAAGAATTTACGTGGTTCGGACCGACGGGGTACCGGTCCTACATCCACGAGGAGAAGAGGGCACTGATTTTTATTTATAAGAGAGTGAATCTGATCAGTACCAGTGAATCAGAAGAAAAACCGATGACTAAACAATAAAAGAAAAATATTGTCTGAAATCGAGAGTTTTTCTGCACCGCAAAATCTAATTTTCTGCTTCTGCCTAAGCTGCGATAGAGAGCTTTGGATGTCGCGTGCTACACTTTGATCTTCTTGCTTCTGCCTGAGACGGTGTGAAGGAGAAGAGTGTTGCCGAAAAGGAACACTGCTTGGAAACAAGGTTTTCGGGAAGTTTTGGAACTTTGGAATAAACCTCCTTTTATAGGGAAAGAGGACCCGACATTGTGCTATTTCTGAGGTACTCAGATTTAATCAGACTGCAGCAGCAGTAATTTTGACCGAAAAATATGCTTTGATCGAAGAATGAGGTGGCACCAATAATTGAGCTGAGTCTTGGAATTGCGTGCAAAGAAATAAAACTCTTCTATCATGTAATGTTGCCTCGAATTGCGTGCAGTAATTGAGGCAGCAGCTTTGCGTAATCCCAGCTTTGATTCATTCCTTTCTTTGATCGGTCAACTACAGAAGCTACAAATGAAATGCTAAATATAATTAAGTTTATCAATTCGTTTGCATGGCTCATCTTCAAAGCAGCCGTAACATTTGGCTCCATTTGCTTAGCACATGGTGCCACTGGAGAAAGGTGGGCACAACCCACTTGGGCCAGGACGAGCCCATAAGAAGAGCAGCCCTCTTTTTTTTCTTCTTTTTGATCTAGCCTTTTCTGACCCGTTTCGAATTTGGATCGGGTTTAAATTGAATCAACCCTCACATTTGGCGTATAGGTGTTAATGTGTTATTGCTACCATATTTGTGTTTCCAATTGTTATTCTCTTTACAAATTCTTTACCATTTCCATTGTGTTATTATAAGCGAGACTAGTTTGATAACTTCTAAGTTTATGTCGTGGTGTAACTTCTTCATCGCCTCTCATTATCCACATATTTTAAACATGTGCATCTACTAAAGCAGGACTTCAAGTTAATTAGTAAATTGAATCAACCCTCACACCAAATTTATCAAACATATTATAGCAAGCAGTTATTATTATTAGAGAAATGTTCTGAGAAAAAGAAAAAAAGAACTAATTATAGGAAAAGATATCATGTTTTTTTCTAGCATAACCACTCAAATGTCACTTGATATTTCAAGTTACCTTCATCTTGTACCCATTTTCAAGTACTTTCAGTTGCTCAAGATCTTCTTCCAGTTGCAGAGGAGTAGGTGGCAACTGAGGATAGATCTTCAAGAACTTTGCGTCATAGCTCTGATTAGACAAAAAAATGGTTCAAAAATGAGGAAAAAATAATAGGAGTGCAGTATATTAACAAACATAATTGTAGTTATCTCAAAGGAGAAGAATCACTGTTAGACAATTAATGAATACAAATGCTAGATACAGACAAGCATCTCCAGGAGTGACATATATACCTGAATGCCTAAATGAAGTAGATAAGGAAATTGTGGATTAACTTTTCCTGACCTGCATTGTACGAGCAGGTAAGATTGTAGCAGAAGGAATCATGAAGATCCAAGATAGTGTCTATAGATGCTAAAATGATACAAACTTGTTGAATGGTATTAATCCCCGTGAGAAGTAGATTGCATATCCACGATTATCAACCACACACTTTACCCTGTTGGGGTCCAGTCCATCTTCAGGTTTTAAGGATGTAACAGCAGTACTGAAAACAGCATCAGGAGCTCCCTACAGCATGTAACATACTCCAATAAAAATGAACAGCAGTAACAAATCATGCAGCATAATGCATAAATCTGAAACCTATCAATAAAAAGATAAGCACAGAGAATTTTTGACTTTTGAATGTTATGGAAAAATGTATCTTACTCTTTCATATTAATATAAATAGATTGATTTCTTGCCAAACGATTTATGATTTTGAAAAAATTGGTCACCTAATTAAATTTAATATTGTATAATTGCATGAGATCCTCAGTTTTCCTGGTAATGTCAATAATAAAACAAATGCCCTCAATCAGATTGAGTTCACATGTCGGACTTGAACTAGTCAAATCCAACTTGCCTGTCTAAGCATTAAAAAGAGTTCTAAGAATATAAATATATAGATTGTGTTGTTTCTTAATAATTTAAGCTTTTTGAAAAGTCAGTCACCAATCAAATTTAACATATACACATTGGAATTTACAACTTGGGCCACAAAATATATCGTATCTGATAAATTGATGGAGTGACAAGATATATAATTGAAGTCAACTTTTAGCGGGCTAAAAGAGTTTGACATGTCTGCAGGTTAAACAACTGCATCTGTTGCACCAGACACATTTAGGTTTTAGTGGATAGCATAATTTGGCAGCACTGATTCTGGGAAATTAAAATGTCAGAATAGTTAAATTTGCTATTTTGTTTTTGAAAGCTAAGTCATTTGTAAGTCGTAACAGTCCAAGAGACATCACTGCTAAAACCACAGAATGAGCTCCAGCATCTAAATGCAAATCCCACATGTGTTGTATTAAAGCAAAAGCATGTAGCTGTTTATAACTTCTAATGTACTTGAAGACATACTTAAATCATTGCAAAATTCATTACAGGTATGTTAGACAATGCACGTGAATGATATCATAAAAATTTTGAGATCCTATCATGTTTGAGATTTTGGCCACGTGGTAGAAGAATCAACAGTCAGTAATAAATGAAACAGACTACCAAAAGCCACAAAAAGGATCTTCCCATGTTATATAACCATATATATACATGGGATTGTAGTTGTGTGCAACAGACATCAAAGCACTGCAAACATTCTGTCTAAATATGAAATATGTTCCTCAACATTGTAGCATGACATTTCGGAGAAGTAAAACTCCTGCATGACTAGATAAAGAACACAGAAATCAGGACATGAATATGATAACTACCTGCAATGCTTTAACAATACCATCTATTATCTCAGGTTCAATGAGTGGCTCATCACCCTGGATATTGACAACAATGTCATAATCCTTTCCAAGTTTCTGGAGGGCTTCATTACAACGTTCAGTCCCTATAAATCAGCAAATAATAACATAACAAGTAACTCAAATTTCAAATTAGAATCCCAGGTAAAAAAGAATAGATAGAAAGAACAGTTAGTTACCATTCCTGCAACCTACTGATGTCATTACAACATCTGCTCCGAATCCTCTACAACATTCTGCAATCTTCTCATCATCTGTTGCAACAACTGCAGAAACAAGGAAAAAAAAGGTAAAGAAGAATTTATGAAGAGAATGAAACAAACATCATATAGTTCATAGATGTATCATTGTAACTAATGAATGGATCCTAGTAAACCATGACATGGAAAATTGCATGATCTCTGATAGTTAGGACAGTGCTTCAACATGATTTTAGTGAGCAGATCTCTCACAATATGATAACATGTTAATGTGTGACTTTTCTTAATGTATCCAAGGTTTAGAAGTTGTAAATCGTAATGGTTTTTCACAGCATCATCTTCCTTTCCTCATGCCAGAAAGCTTCAATTCATTCGCCTATCTTAACTTAGTATGAGGAGAAAGATGGTATCTTTTGTTTATTTGACAATGTATGTATTTTAAGTAGATAAGAAATACAAAACTCGGCATAGCAAGTAGCATATATGGATTGCCACTAATCAAAACATAAGAACCTGAAGGCAATACTGGTTTCCTTGTTAAATACCTGAAAAGCCATGAATGATCCTAAGATAATAGTTCAATTTGGAGTGGTTTTATTTGCTTCCAGAGCAATCAATACTACTAATATTTATGAAAAAAATAAAATGAAAGCGAATAAGGTGTTAGGAGCCCCTTTTGTTGTCAGTAAGGACTCAAATGGCTCATATATAGTCTGACGCCTCAGTATCTGCCTTTAGAAGGCTTTAAATAAGACAGTCAATCTGAATATCAAGTTTGCTAATAAACTTCACATAGAACACATACCTAAAGTTGCTCCTAAGAGTACCATACTCATATCCATTAGACAGAAGACATTTACTTTGAAAGAAAAAAAATCTTACCCACATTCTCCAAAGTAGAGGCCAATTTTGCTCTCTCCCATGTTCTCTATTCAGATATATCATAAACAAAAAAAATATGAGCAACAGAATAAGAGTAACTATTTAGCAAATAATTCTAATATAAAGATGAAATAGATTAATGTAATAATATGTTTCTCATCAACAGGCTACTAGCATAGTCATGCTGTTTATATCATCAGTGCAGTAATCCAACAGAACTGCTGTAGGAAGTACAGTAAATCTTGTAAATTTCCTGGAGAGAAGCAGCCTAAGGACTATTTCATAATGTTCTCGCTGATATCGGATTCAGTCACTCACCTATATCTCAATATTCACTATTCTCAGCCATCTTGGTTCTATGTTATGGACTCTACTTCTCCACCTCACCAGCCCACGTCATCCCCATCCGCCACATCATTAAAACATCGTGAAGAGGCAGTAAAACGGAATTCAAATATCAAAGAGGACAACAAAGGCAACTTGGAAACAAATTGGAAGAATATGATCTTTATTAAATGTTATTATCTCCACTTAATTATGTTTTTAATAGATTTTATCTCCATTTAATTCAGCATATCAGGAAAAAGAGAAACTGAGAAGGGAAAAGCATCTCTCTCTCAAAGTAAATGAGAAGGAAAAAGCATATCAGGGTTTTTCAAATACAAATATCTCTCTCTCCAACAACCAAAACAACAAACATAGGTGATAACATTAGTCCTCATTGGCCCTAAACTCGTGCTTATACGAAGGCACGTAACATTCTACTTACTATCAAAAACTGTTTGCTAATCTTTTAAGCACAATTCACAAAAGAGTAGTGTTTATGCTCACATTTGAGCTTAAAGCTGGATATTGTAAACCCCATAGAAGAAAATACCTAAAGCATCTTGGCAAATAGATGCAAACGGATATGATGAATATATAATTAAAGAGAATATAATTCAAAAAAGGCTAATTAAAAAATGTGCAAAATCAATATGCTTTGGCAGCATAAATAGGACTCCATTGATAATCCCTCACTTGCAAGCCCACTAATAGGCAACATTAACATTATATCAAGTTGATCAACTAGCAAAAATGTAATAGCCCACGACCATTCATAGGCAATATTAGCATCCAATAAAATAAATGAGCGACTAGAAACAATGTAATAGCAAGTGACGTAATAAGCAAACTGAGAAGATCTTTACTGCATTATAGACATAATTTCCAAGGTCTGTAACACCTTTTCCTTTTTTCGGGCTTTGTAACTTCATGAAATTTCAGTACTTTTGAAGTGAATTATCCCGTTCTACAAAAAAAAAAGGTTACGAGGTTTAGGCACAATGTTACATCGAAGACTCCAAAGACCACAATCAAATACTAGATCCATTCAGTGGCGTATGCACGTAGGTAAATGGGGGACATTTTGTTCCCCATTTTTTCCCATTTTTTTTCAAAAAAAATCAAATATTGTGGTCCCGTTTTATATTCAAAATAATGTGAAGATAAATTTTGGTAGTCTTCTTATTTATTATGCATATTACTTAATTGATAAATTTGTCGGCAAACCGCAACTAGAATTACATTCTATATTGGAATTGGTTAAAACTATTTTTTTTTTAGTTTCAAATCTACTAGATTGTTTCTTTCTTTATCCTCTTGCAAAGAAGAAAGAATAATGTGCTTTTTTCTTTTGGACTGCATCAGAGCTACTGAAAAAAAAATCTGTTTCTAATGATGCTATCATTAGTCGTTTCCAAAATATGAGAAGCCATAGAGGACAATTGTGAGATGTAGTAGGTCGCTTCTCATTCATTAAATTATGTAATTCAGCTCTTTTGATGAATTATTTCTTTCTATTTTCTTTTGTAGAATTATATATTTTGTTTTTCATTTGTTGATTTATGTATTTTGATTATCTTATGTTAAATGTATTTTTATACAATTATACTATACCGTACCGCAGGGCAAGCCCCCGCAGCCCAAATTGTATACCCTAATTTCAATTTTAAATTTCTCTATGTCCCCCATTTTAAAAATCCTGCGTGCGCCCCTGGATCCATTGAATCATATGTAAGCTCATGAGGCCCGCACAGGGCAGCCAAACGCCTACATGTATATAGGACGCGTGAAGCTTGTAATATATAGAGACCATTGTGTCTACGGCTACGAAGCTTGGACATCCAATCCTTTCAAATCGTGGTGAACTGGTGATAGGCGTCTCCATGGGAGATATATGTATGAAATCCAAGGAACAGCTCGTTTAGCCTAGCAACTTATCAAAATCCCATCTCCTTCTAAAATGAATGCATTATTAGGATCTGGCATCTTCAGTTTTCTCTAAAAATAACTGAAAAGAAATTCTAGAAACTGTTAAGGAAGAGGGATGTGAAACCTGGATCATGGGCTTGCCGAGGATTTGGACGAGCGGTTTGCCCTCGAAGCGGGAGGAGGCGAACCGGGCGGGAATGATCCCAACCACCCGGCTCCGGAACTTGCTGAACCGGGGGTAGAGGTAGAAGTGAGCGCCAGCGGCGGCCGCAATCGCTGCCCCCAGCACCGCCGCATGAGCGACCCACGATTTGGTCCCCGACGAAGACGACGAGGACTCCGAGGAGGAAGCACAGATCGCCATCGATGAGTGGAATAATTGGAAGATGGTGTAGAGATGATTCGCTGAGGGAGTCCTATCGGATCGCGATCCTTTCTTATCTAATGGCCTGGATGGAATAGGAATTCATAGTATATTAACTTATTCTTTTTATCTATTTCTGATTATTTTTCGTAACATTGCCCAATAAAATACATCATAATTATATAGAATATATTATATAATATTTTAAGTAATTTAATTTTTTAGATTTATATTAAATATATTTCAGTAATAAAAATAGTTGATATAGAATAAAATAATTATATAGTTTTCGGTTTATTAAATAATAATATATATTTTTAAAATATCTAACTTTGTTTAAGATATATCTGTATGATGATAAATGATATTTAATTAATTAAAAATAATTTATATTTGTTAAATGATCAAATTAATAGTTTTATTTTAAAAAAAAATCACTAATTTATATTTTTATTATATTATTATGAATTATAATAAACTATAATACAATTTATTATTTTAAATATAAACATTTAACGTTGTTAAGAATGATAATTAGTTACTTATCTCTGAGGTTGGTCGGGTTCACATTGGTGGATAAATAGTGTAAGTTATTAAGATATTTTTGTTTAAATTATTTTAAAGTAAATAACTATTAGTTGTGGAAATCTAAAAAAATGGATATAAAAATATAAATCACAATTAAGCTCAGACACAGCGCACACGAGGACAAGCACAAGTTTTTCCAATAAAAGATATTTCAATTAAAATATCATAAGATACAATTCGCTTAAAGCCAACTTGACAATGCTACTCATACATTCATACATGACCCTGACGCCTAAATTTGGGTAACAAAGAATTATAATTGTGGTCAACCAAAGATCTAGTATACATTTCCTTTCTCGCTACAAAACTTTCAAGCAAATTTGCTAAAGATTGACCACCAAGAAACTTAAAAAGACAACTACCAGTTACATTTATATTGCAAGGATTAATTATATGTTGGGTGCGAATCTATGGGATCTCACGCAGCGTGCTAGAGTGCGAGTCCACTCAGTATAGACCAAACTCACCTGCAAGAATCCTTGTTAGTGGCGGCAGTAAGATAGACTCTTCTTGTATCACCTGCAACAAATCAATGACTACGGTCCCAATTTCGAGACGAAATATTCGTGGAACGATCTCGATCACGAATTTTTTTCCTCCGCTTAACTCCACTTGCATTACCATTACTCATTTCTCTGTGTTTACTGTCAAGATCTTCCAGCTTTTCTCTTCTACCTGATCTGTTCTTCGATTTCCGCCTCTTGAAGGATGATATATTGTCATCATCGATACTTAGTTTCTCCCTAGGCAGAGGATCATCGTCAACCAACTGCCAGTTATAGATAACATCGTTGCCATTGTCAAAATGCTGAGCAATAGGCTCGCCTGCCCCCGAAAGTACGTTGCTAAAAGTGAGTTGCCCCCCATCACCTCCTTTCCGATCTAAAAGTACAGAATCTGGTCTGATAATCATCCCCAAGATGCTCCTTTGTGGGCCTAACTGCTTGACAGCCTTTGCATCTGTTAAGATAGAATACGCTGTGGAAAATGCAGATCTAACCTGCATAATGAAAGAACACTTAGTATGTTTGCTTCGCCAGATAAGATAGGATAGGATGATAAATTAGTATTATTAAATTCGGTGTCCATCGGATATAATATCAATTTTATATTATTCTAATCCTATTTTCTTCTAATCATGTACTAAACAAACA
Organism: Canna indica; assembly: GCA_034359265.1. NCBI lineage: Eukaryota > Viridiplantae > Streptophyta > Magnoliopsida > Zingiberales > Cannaceae > Canna > Canna indica. The sequence continues at coordinate 67,807,222 of CP136896.1, read as the reverse complement.
ATGGATTAAGATCTCTTTTAAAACTTCTTTTGACATGTTTCCTTCAGAACCTGAGCAAAAAAAACAAACAAAAAACAGCAAAAAAGTACCTAAAAGGATTAATAAGATTTCATTTGCCCTTACATTTACAAAGAAATTAAATATATGCTAAATTTGCATTAACATTTGGTTTTGCTCATCAAAAAAGTACAGCAGTAAGCTTCTAAATGCAGCACAAAAGGTAACCAAAGCATATATAACATTATGATGCTACAGAAAACTTAAGTGAGATGAAAGTAGAATTTACCTTATAATAGTTGTAAGAATTCTTCGCGATGTCATTTTCTGGTGCCTAGTTACAAATCAGTTAGACATTCATTAGATACAATTAGTTTGATTGAAGGATGCAAATATTAATCCAGCTAAAACCACACCTGGGGATCCTCGATAGAGAGCAGATATGGCTTCTCTGAGTTCAAAAATCTAAGAAAACCATGAGAAGAATAAACATTAACAAAACATTGCCTGAATGCATATTCTTACAAATTTTTTTTGTAGAAATGTACAAAAATCCTTCGATTTTGACATTATTTTCTGAAAAGAAATTCATCATACCCTTTATCATCCTTTATGAAAAATATCTTTTTCGAGTTGCAAGATATACCAACGTCCCAATTGTTCAATTTTCGACCAAAAAAATCAAAGAAACCAGCCTGCCCAAGAAAATAGAAAGATGAGTCTGTATTGTGTTGATCAAAAGTTGCATGTTCAACAACAAAAAATGGTTTCTTATATGGTGGACTCAACATGTAACCTATAAACATGTAGGTACAGAAATGACAAGTACAACATTCTTATCTATACACATCTCATCTTGATTAAATACCTAATAAACTTATTACAAGAAAAAGAAGATCAGTACAACCATTGTAAAAGAACTGTTACCATGTCTGTAATTCAAGAACCTATTGGAGAAGTCTCCTCCTCAAAAATAAATAGATAAATAAATCTTATGGAAAAGTAATGTACTTATTCTATCCACAGTGTGTTAAAAGGAAAGGACACAGAACAGAATAAAATACAACACAAGCTGTTTAAACACCCTTCCATATAAAAGCTTTATCAAACATAAAAGTAGATAAGAAATAAATCAAAGGTATCAATAACGAACGATCATAACATACAGAATATTAAAATGCAAACTAAATTATAAAATAGTTTCCATGACCAAATAATTCTGTAATCCCTTATTCTTACACTCACGCAAACTTCAAACAACTACATACGCAAAGAAAAAAGCATTGGTACCCAATTCCATTCAAATGTTCCTGCCAAAACACACTTTAATATAACATGTTATGTTGTCTACCTGAGATTGTATAGTTGTTAGAAAGTATTAACAAACTGTACCGGAGTAAGAGATTCAGTTTACAAATCTTGTCAAAATCAGGAATTAAAAAATTTATATACACTTCGCCAAACTATGCCACCCATCTTTTTACACACGATGGGATGTTATATGGATAAAATTATGAATTGAACCCTTTCTTGATAACTTAAGTTTTGAGCATAAATGATCACCTAAACAATTGTAACAGCAAGGTCATCAAATAATCCCTGCACACTAAGGTTTACACTTGATTAAATGCTGCGAGTAGTGCTGACCACTATGGCATTTGTACACTCAAAATTAAGCAAATAGACAAAGGTGTGCCACAGCTTTTATTTGCAGGTCATCCTCTCTTGTGAATCACCTTATAGGTGTGATGCAGTAGAAAAAAAAAAGACTTTACATCACTTCCCCAAAACACACATACTTTCATCAAAACTTTGTCTGCCTTACAAAGGGAGCATGTCTTTTCCTAGATTTCACGAAATTATTGTGAGACATAATGATAGGCATAGTTTTAAATGGCGCAAGGCGCACAAAGGCGCAAAGGGCTCTTGGAGCCATGGCACAAGGCGCAAGGTTACGGCGCGCGCCATAACGAGGCGAGGCGCAAAAATAAAATATAATTGTAAAATATATTTTATACATAAAATCACATCATTAAAAAAACAATTAAAAATAATTATAGAACATGAGAACAACAAGTTTAATATTATTAAAAACATGCTCATGCTGAATTCTGCATGCAGAATTGCAGAGTCTCTATTTCTCTGCATGCTGAGAATTCAGCATGCTAATTCAGCATGCTGAATGCACCAATCACCATGCTGAATTCAGCATGGTGAACTCCATGCTTCCATGCTGAATTCAGCATTCAGCATGCTGAACTTGAGAAGAATGCTTTCAGCATGCTGAACTTGAGAAGCATGCTGAAGAAACTCTCAACATGCTGAAACTCTCGGCATGCTGAGAATTTCTTCAGCATGCGAGAGTTCCAGCATGCTGAGATCTCACCATGCTGAAGAAATGTAAAAAAAAACAACGGAAATTTGAGAAAAGGAGAGAAAATGAGAAAGAAAAGAAAAATATCTGGCGGAGGCTGAAATCGGGTGGAGAGGCGCCGGAATCCGGTGGAGAGGCTCGTCGGACGGTCGGAGGACGAGAAAATAAGAAGAAACCTCGTGCGGAAGGCGGAAGCGGAAGCGAAAGGCGGAAGCAAATGTAAAAACAAAAAAAATCGGGTGCCCTAAGTTTTAACTTAGGGCACCCGCTGCACCCGTGCGCCACACATGCGTGTGGCGCACATAGCGCGCGCCTCGCGCCTGGGCTGAGGCGCGCGCCAAGGCGCCCGAGGCGCTAGGTTAGCGCCTCGGGGGAAATATGGCGCGGGGGCCTGCGCCTGTGTGCGCCCCGCGCCATTTCAAACTATGATGATAGGTGGTATAGTGAAGTGCTAGAAATTAACAATGAAGAAAGAGAAGAATAATTCGCCAACAACTGATTACCTAGTTTTCCATATTCATCAAAGTTAAATCAAATTAACTTTCATACAAATAAATTAAGTATAAAGGACAAAATGACAAATATTCATGACTCAGGTGTCATACCAAAAGAATACCCAAATTACGTTCCATAGGTTGGTGATGATCTTGTGAATTTTGTCCTTTCCAGTGGAACTGTAAAGTGTAAACATGAACACTCAAAATGTAAGGAATTTTAGCAAAAAGATTGCAAATGATTGAGCGTAATAGTATAAAATTTCTCTTAGGATGACAATTAGATGAACTCCACTAAGAACAGATGGTTTCTTTCAACACAATTCACAAATAGAAAAATCAAATAATCACCTAAAAAATGTAGAACTCTACTGAACAAGCATGTATGAACAAGAAAACAATGGAAGGCTTCTTTGAGCTAAATGCTGGATGACTTCTAGAATGTAAATGTGTAATGATGTCCGAATATTAAAAGATCTCTTTACCTGTAAGTATACTATTAGCATCACAAGAAGTGCATAAGAACCAATTCCACCTGAATAAACCTGTGAAAATTCCAAATGAGTTAAGACATTGCTCTAAATTTCTAATGTAAATAAACAAGCAAGAGAATTTGTTGATCATAACATAGCAAAACCTCATTCAGTTCACGTTGCTGCAAAAAGACTTTAAGAACTAAACATAATGGTCGTAGAGGAGGTAATTTCTGCACAGCACCCTGAATGAGCAAACAATAAGTTAGTTCATGTCACAGTCAGCTAAACATCTCAAGATGAATCTTCCATAACTATGAATTTCAGACAATCCATAACCATCTCAGAGGTACTGGAAAAAAATAAAACTAATAGAAGATCAGATGTTTCAGATGAGGAATACTTCAAAATGCATTTCTCAACTTAAGGGAAAGCTGCATCTGGACCAGGACAGTTCCCTAGATTATACGCAGGATCTTCTGTTGTAATCAAAATCCATTATTTATTGAGCTGCATAACAGCAACCAAAACATATACGAAATTTTTTTTCTCAGGTTATGTTGTTTGATTAGTCAATGACAATGCTATTTCCTATATAAATTCTTTAAATTGTCTCAAAGATCATATAGTTTTTTTACTAATTTAAAGGCAGCAAAAATAAGTTTTGGTAACAACGTGGATACTTACATAGTTAAAAGAATACTTTATTTTGATATACATTAAAGTCTTAACATTGCCACTACACTAGTTAAGTACAAGTTGCGCATGCTAAAACTCATTCATATAAATGGAAGAAGTAGATATTTCTTATGTACATTTTTTCTCTATTACCTTGATATAATCGGCAGCCGCAGGTCCACTATCGATATCAAAACTGAAAGAATAAAACCAAAGGTCCATGTATTAATTTTCTATAATGGACAAATAAAATGGATAAAATTTATGATTGCTATCATGGTTTAAAATTTCACCCGAAACGGTACAGTAAACCCGGTATTTACCGGTTTTTCAGGTTTCCGGTATTCGATATACCCGGTATTTGAAAAAACCGGGTATATTGTGTATACTGGGCGGTATGTGGCTCGTACCGCCTAGTATGGGCGATACCGGGCGGTATCAAGCGGTAATGCCGTTGGCCGTTGGCAACGGGTGGCCGACAGCCCGACATCGGGCGGTATTTGACATATACAGCCTAAACCGGGCGGTATTACATGCATACCGGGCGGTATACCGCCCGGTATGATCAACAATGACCCCAAACAGCTATAGAGCCGTTTGGGGCCGGGTTTGGGTTGTTTTGGGGGCTATATAAAGCCCCCATTGGGTACTATTTGATATTGTAATAGAGTTTTTCACAAATACTGTATTAGGGACCGCCGAAGACTCTGTGTAGCGCAACATAAGACGTAGTGCCCTATATTAATTCTATGTAATGATTCTCTTGTATCCGTGAAAAACCCTAATACAATACCAAATGGCTTTTAAACATTGTATTCATGTATTTGACATTTGAATATTGATTTTAAGCATTTCTTCATCAATTATATGGTTATTGGAGATTTGAAGTTATTTCTTAAAAAAAAAAACCCACCAGTATGCAATTTCCGTACCGGACCGTACCGTGTGTCGGTATGGTACGGTACCGGTACCGGCCGGTGACCGAAATAGGTACCGGTACCGAGATTTTAAACCATGATTGCTATAATAGAAAATAGATGGTTATCAAGAAATAAAACATTTTGATTATTTATACAAAATAGTTTGGTGTAATTAAAGCAAAAATAGCCACTTTGTTCTACAACAGGAAGGTGCTAACATGATAAAATGTGGAAAGTCAATATTTTTAATGTAAGAAAGACGAGAAGAAATAGGGGGAAGAATCTTCCTAATAGTTGATAAACATGTAGGAAAAAGCCAACCACCATAAGAGAAGTCAAGAAATCTCATATGTCATGTAATACATGGCAGAAACATAAAATCAGCCAGCTGAAAGTTTGAAACAAGTCTGGACCTGACATCAAAAGCTATACCACTTCTCTTCTCCACAAATTTTATAATTGGGACACGAGCCTTTGCAATAACCTAAAGAAATATAAAGAAAAACCCAAAATGTCAGAAATATAAGCAAGATTTTTGTAGTGATCCTCCATAAGCACCTATTTTTAATCAATTTCATCATAAACATTGAGAATAAAAGCTACCTGCATTTTTTTAGCAACACTTCTCTGAGATAATGCTCTAGCAAGAGCATAAAGACCCATTTGTGGAGACTTCACCTCTGAATCCATTATAACAACCTATAGCAGTTAATATAATAAGTTAAAAGCAATAAGAAAAAACCATCATAGCTACACAGCCATAACATGTAAACAATGGAACTTTGTACATAGATCGAAATGCCTCAAGATCTAACAATGTCCATTAGAATAGTGCACCAATCATAAAGGTAAGTGGTTTACCAGGACACATCATTAGAATGAACCATGTATGCATTATTAGAATATAACAGGAAGGACTTAATATCAAAGCTGTAAAAGTATATTATATCTACAATTGGAATTCTATGGTAGAAAGAGTCTGGACGCAACCAATTTCTCTGATGGGACAGGGATGTTTCGTGAGTTGATTATCACATTAAGTTATGCAGCCACAAAATTTAATATATCCATAAAACAAAGACTTCAAGTAGTCAAGTCTTGCCAAAATTGGAGAACTGCACCTCTCAACCAAACTCAGTTAAGAAGACAATAAATGAATGAACTACTAAGAGAATAGCTCAAATGATCAAATGAAGAAAATTATTGGAGAAATAGATTTTTACACAAACCATACAGAAAATGTCATTCCTCTGAAAATAAAACCATTTGGACTAGCCAACAAGAAATGAAGCTATAGTGACCCTTGCATTATTTTTCCCCTTGAGCCCAACTATGATAATGATAAAGAATTAAAAACAAGTCAAATACATAATTATCTACATAGTTTTCCTTTTATCTGTAATATTTTCCCTAAACAGAACAGACATACATGTAAACATAAACTCCAACGTCGAACTCAAATTGGTATGGCAGCCAAAACTTAAACTTATCCAATAGAACATGGAAAGCTTTAGATAGCAAACAAACAAACTCTACTCTGCACAAGATTGAATAACTGAATCCAAAATTGTACTATTTCAACATTTAAGACACCGTGTTATCAAAAGGAAAACTCAATTATTGTGAAGCAAAAACTAATAAGTTATTCAATTTCTCCAGCATGAAGCTTAAAGAAATTAACAAAAAATTAATAACTTGGTTTAAGAATATCGTCTAGCATCACAAAACTACAGACATAAATTACAAGATATTCACTGAAGAAGTAATTCTAGAGGTCCAAAACTTGCATCAATATCACTTGTTGGAAGATAGAGGCCCGTCCTAAATGATCCAAAAACTTCCACCTAAACAACAAAAGATAATGAAACAAAACATTATGATACTTCCAAGATCAAATACAATAGAAAACACCAAAACCATCTGACAAATTATGGCACAAGCTAGAAAGAAACAAAGAACACACTTTACACTGTGGCCAAATATGTTTGATAATCTCAGATATACATTGCACAGCAGCACTTCGTGAGGCTTGTTCTGCTGGAGTTGGCGAGATGAAGTCACAAAAATCAAGTATCTCTGCAGCAATAAAAATAACTTTAACTGGTATAGCCAATTGCAGGAAAAAATTCAGCGTTTGAAGGTAGTAAAGCCATAAGTAATCTCCATGACTAAATCAAGAACTTGATTCATAGTAGAACAAGTAGATGAACAAAATCAATAACCATAAAAAGAGAAGACCCACCTCATGACAAACACTTTAAACATCGGCTCCCAAAACTTATAAGAGGTAAGCCAAGGCAACAGATCATTTCAGGTGTTACATATGCCATCACAGTACCTATTGATGACTAGATATCTCCTTAGTCTGTATCCAAAATATCATGTATGGTTTATTCACAATACGTATACAGACCTAATATTCTATATATGACATGCTTGATCTATTCAACTCTATTTCCCTTATATTTCTATATATACAATAAAACATCTAAGTATCAGATATACATTAGATATTATATTCAATATTCATATTTGGATGATATTGCAGTTCTATCACTTCAAGAGATGTATCATTGTCTCACTATATCGTTAATCCAGTTTACGATGAGAGAAATTGTGGGCATTTGTAATACTTAATTGCAAAACTTTATGAATACAATTTAGTATTAGAACTCATGCATGCTGAATTCTTTTATTTCAGTGGTTATTTTTAACCTTCCATACATAATAAGGTGTCTTGCTTCACACGGGCAAGCAATATTTCTGAAAATTTGACACCAGTCAGAAGAAGTGGTACTCAATTCAACTACACAAGTACTTTTCAGTGTATGAAGTCTTGAAGGTTTTTTTAGTAAAGGAACTCTTAAAAGTATCAATAAATAGCAGAGTGTAACAAACCTAGTTTATGGAGGATCAAATCTGACAACTAAATGGGAATTAAAACAATATTGAGAAGTGAAACTTAACTGTGCCAAATTATACAGTTGAAATAAATGACTTCCTGCGCCATAATTTTTCTTTGACATAACGTATAATTTCGAAAAAAATTATGAAGTAAACTAATTGTGAAATATAACCAAAACCCGAAGTTCCTAAAGGAAAAGATCAGAGGAACCTAAAGAGAAGTGTAAGATATACGGAGACTCTGCAGAAGAGTCTCTTTCTTGGGCGGATGCTTTACCCTTGTGGAGCTGGAGCATTGGACTCCTGAAGCGGCTGCCGGCAAACCAGACAAGCTCCGACGCCTGAGCACCGTCCACGGTACGGGGAGCAGAGGGCTGCAGCGTAGCCTCTAGGGGCTCCGGGAGCTCGGAGGCAGTGTCGACGTCAAGGGAGAGGTAGTCGATGACAGGGATCTCGGCGAAGCAATCGGCCGAGGAGGTGATATGATTCCGGAAGACAGCGTACGACTCGGCAGGTTCTGGATCGTACTCGGCGGAGAAGACGAGGGAACCGAAGGTGTCGTACAAGAAGCTACCGCTCTCCTCCATGCCGACGCCTGCTATCTTCGCGGTGGAACTGTCGAAGCACAGCAGGTTGGAGAAGAGAAGCCGGCGGCAGAGGCCGTGGAAGGAGGCTGTGGACGTCCTCTGTTTTCTTACTACTTTTTAGGTTACTGCTAGATAGCAGCAAACCAAACAGGTCTGCTATTTATAATGGGCCAAAAACTTTAAAATGGGCCCTACTGGACGATGCTTCGAAATCGGCCCGTTATTAGGGATTTTGAGTGTGAAATATAGGATGAATCCTCGTGCACACATTTGGTTGCCCGATTTAGCGTTAGGGTTTCGATGACCATGGCGACGCAGCAGCAGCGAGGGGGAGCAGGAAGTGCGAAGAGGAAGCCGGTGTTCACGAGGGTGGACCAGCTGATTCCAGGGACGAACGGTCACACCCTCACGGCCAAGGTGCTGACATCCAATACCGTTGGCCGAGCCGTCCCCGCAGCTCAACTCCGCTCCGCCCCACCAGAATCGACGAGTGCCTCATCGGCGACGAGACCGGCACCATCGTTTTCACTGCCCGCAACGAACAGGGTTCGGTCCTTTTACTTCCCTCTCTTTGTTGGTTTTCGTGCTCATGCGTGTATTGCTTCACAACTGCTTAATATATCAATCGGTAGATGACACGGCAAAGAGTCAACTTTGGATAATCTTTGCGTTCCCTGTCAAAATTGGATTCGATTTTGTCTTAAATGCTCGTGTCGAAACCTGATGGATACACAAAATTTAACTATTATGAATTGGAATACAGCTTGATGAGAAACATTACCATACTTAATTTCATTATTATTATTTGTTGCCTAAATGCTGTGATCTTAGAGGACAAAAAATTCCTACTTAGATGGGCTTGCTGCTAATGGATTTACTGGTTGCAACATGTCCAATTAATGTAGGATGGAGAAAGGAGAGATTTAGAACGAAAATAATCATAATGGTAATACTATTGGAACTTCATGGCTGATTGCATATTCAATCGAATCGGTCCTATGTGAATTTGTGTCAGTTGGTGTTTGGTTTCCTATCCATTTTAGAGCAGGTTTAGCTTGTCATTTATCTCACTAACAGAAATGCATATTCATCATAGTTCACACACTGTGATAAACATTTTTACTGTAAATCATTGCTTAAGAGAGCACAATATGTTCTCAGAAGTTTGTTCTTGATTCAGATTTTCCACTATAAGAAGATAGTTTAGCTTCTCCTAGCATCTTTGGACTTGTCTTTTAACTACATCATGTGTTTTTTTTTGTGTATACTTTGTGTATATGTGTTAGATTACCACTGTGCCAATGGAAAATTGTACTGAGACTTGAGATTTTCCATGTTGTCAATGCTATTGTTGGCTCTCTTCCATTTTATTTCTCAACTTATTTGCTTTCACTTAGTAAGTTTTCTTAACTAATGAGAATCTGGAAAATCCTTGAATTGAATTATATTGCCGAAAAGTTTCTCCTTGGATGCTAGCATTCCTTGCAGATCCATCAGATGTGATGATACCACTCTGCACTGGTGATGGTCCATGTGCTTCAATTTCTATCTGTTATTTATTTTGCCATAATTTTGCTTTAATTTCTTCTTTTTAGTTTTTCAGAGTTATTAACATTAGTTAATGAGAACATTTTCTTCATACAGTTGACTTGATGAAGCCGGGTGCCACAATCATTCTACGCAACGCGAAGATCGACATATTCAAGGGCTCAATGAAGCTGGCTGTTGACAAGTGGGGTCGCATTGAGGTCACTGAGCCTGCCAACTTCACGGTGAAAGAAGATAACAATCTATCTCTGATTGAGTATGAGCTGGTGAATGTTGTGGAAGAGTGACAATTGTATCTCAGTGGGGTCATAACATTCAAAACACCAAACTATCACGAGGTTCATAATTATATCGTGGTGATAAGTTTTAAGTGTGTCCAAGTTGTTTGAAACTTTGAGGTCATGCAAGTACTGAAGCTACTGATGGTTCCAAGTTCCAACCTTCGAAGGAATCCAAGCCTCACTAAGGACGTTGCTGCATCAGTTTGGTTAGTTCCGCCTCTTCAAATGCATGCAGCAGATTCTGAATTCAAAAAAGGGGGAAAAAACATAAATTTGTAATTTGCTAACGAGTTTTAATCTAAAATTTTAGTTTATTGGATTCCAGCAACCCTTAGATGATGTTTGGTGTAATGCAAATATATTGCATGTTTTGTAGAAATGTGTTGATTAAATAGGGTTCTTTCATTGCATATGATTACGGTGGGTTGCATTGGGTTCAATCTGAACCGAGCTGCAGAGAATGGAGTTATTTTTTGCAAATTTTTGAACCCGAACTGAACCCTGAATTCTTTTTTTGTTTGAATTTTTTGTGTTTCAATCAATTTGAACTGTTTCGTATATTTCTTCATCGTTAGTATTATTTCCTAATAAATTTATATTAAAAATTAATAAATTAATTAAAAGTTAGTTTTCAATTATTTTCGAAATAAAACTGGCCGATTGTTTTAAAAAAATTATTCAATCCGAAGCTTAAAAGATTACTCGGTCAAATAACAGAAGAAAAATGACTGATGGCCTAATCTAGATTTTTGTCTGATCAATGCTATATAACAAATAGAGCAATTTTTTATATTCGAATTTTGAGAATGAAAAATTCTCAAATTCGAATTCGAATGTGAAGATGAAAAAATTTTCAAATCGGAATTGAGTTAAATAAATATTCATTTTACCTCGGGTCAAAGTATCAAAAATTAAAATATATATAATATATAATATAAAAAAATAATATTAATTTATACAATATTTTTTATGATAAAAATAAGATATTAGAGATATTTTTCAAACTCTCTAATGTATTAAAGATTTTTTTACAAAGTTTATAAATTTAAATTTAAATTAAAAATTATGAAATATTTTGATGTAAAATATTTTTCTAAATCATAATACATCTTTTGTATCATTAAAAAAATATTTTATGAATTCAAATATTTTTTAGAAGAATTATGAAACTATTATAGACTTTGGACAAAAATCTCTAATGGATTAGAGACTTTTGTTTATAGTAATTTTATAATTATAAAAAATAAAATTTAATTCATAAAAAAATATATATGATATAAAAGATGTGCTAGAATCTATCAAAATATTTTGGACAAAAAACATTTTACTAACATCATAATTAAAAATTAGTTTTATAGACTTTGGACAAAAGTCTCTAATGCATTAGAGACTTTTGCCCAAAGTCTATAATATCAAAAATATTTTACAATTTTTAATTTAAATTTGAATTTATAGACTTTGTGAAAAACTCTCTAATGATTTAGAGAGTTTGAAAATATATTTTTTAGACTTTAACACCTCATTTATATATCATTAGAGAGTTTGAAAATATATTTTTTAGAATCTAACATCTCATTTCTATTATACCTCTTTTTTATAAATTAAAATTATTTTTTTATATTTTTTATATTTTTAAAAAAAAAATTAACCAAAGTCTCTAACTGATTAGAGACTTTGGCCGGGGGTAAAATGGGTATTTATTCCACCAAATTCCGATTTGGAGGATTCCCCATCTTTAGATCCGGATTTGCGAATTTCTCATTCCCAAAATCCGAATCTAAAAAATTGCTCTAATAAATATGTGTTTAATTTTCTTGCGTATTTTTATTTTTATTTTCTTCATATTTTATATTGTGTTACATCTTGCAGCAAGTAACCAATTACTTGTAGGTAGATTATTTTGTGCAAATGTACTAGCAATCAACCGATCTCTATGGCCCATAATTTGGTTTTATCCGATGATTAGTCAATTTTGAATGCGTTTTCTGATGCTTATAAATTGCTATTGTCTGATGATTTATCTGCTAGCTTTTTAGACATTACTAGCTCTATTTTAGTCCCTGTTGTTGATGATATTTGTGTGGTTGACCTTGTCAAGCCGTTTTCGACTGACGAGGTCTGGGGGGTGGTTAGTTTTTTACCTAATGGTAAGTCTCTTGGTTTAGACGGCTTTACTAGTAAATTCTATAAGCATTATTGGGGGATCATCAAACCTAATTCTTACTTGAACTGTTTAGATATCTTTTTTGAGTCGGCCTTCCTCCCTTTTGTGTGGAATAAGACTATGTTAATCTTCATCCCTAAGAAGGCTAATCCTTCCACTATTAGGGAATTTAGGCTAATAGCTTTGTGCAACCTTAACTATAGGATTCTTGCTAAGTTGTTAGCCAATAGAATTCAGGCTGTGGTCCCTAAACTTGTCTCCACTGCCCAGTCTGCATTTATCAAGGGCGGGAGTATACATGACAACATCCTCCTGGCTCAGACAATCTCTCACTCAATGTTTGGGTCTAAGACTAAAAACCCGGTTGTTATGATCAAATTATACCTCGAGAAGACTTATGATAAACTATCATGGAAGGCCATTTTATTAATGCTTCATGTTTATAAATTTCCCCAAAATTCATTCAATGGGTCTTTTCTTGCTTGTCCACTGCAAGCTTCACCTGTTTGGTCAACAATAGGATGTCCCCTTTTTTTCAAATCTTATCGTGGTATTAGGCAAGAGGATCCTCTGTCCTCGTACCTCTACGTATTGACTGCTCAGGCCTTGTCCTGCTTGCTGGACAAGGCTGTTGAATCTGGTAAACTTAAGCCTTTCTCTAGTAGAGGCTCGGTGAAGATCAGTCATCTGATGTTCGTTGATGATATCCTCTTAACTTTTCGAGCTTCTAAAAAGGGCATTAATACCATTAGACAAATTTTTGAAACCTATGAGAATTTTTCTGGTCAGTCCATTAACTTCAGTAAATCTGAAATTTTCTTTCCCCGGAATACCTATAGAGGGCATATCAACTCGATTTGCTATATTCTTAATATAAGGGCTGGAAACTTTTCGTTCAAATATCTTGGCACTATGGTGGCCCCTAGGCGTCCGCCTATAGATACTCAAAAGTTTTTAATTGATCAAATTCATTCTAAACTCGCTTGTTGGAAGTCAAACTACCGTTCCCAAGCTAGGAGGATTGTGCTAATTAACTCTGATTTAAACTCAATACCTTTACACTCCTTGAGTGTTTCTTGGGTTTCTTCTAAATTCATTGATAAGATTGAGCAAATAATTAGATCATTTCTGTGGGCTGGCCCCTTGGGTCAGCATGCTATGCACCATTTGTCCTGGGATATAGTTACTCTTCCTAAGCTTTTGGGGGGGGGGGCTTGGTATTCGTGATCTCTCTGATAAATGCCTAGCCCTTCAGGCTAAGAGGGTTATTGATTACCTTAACCACGCTTCTTTGCCTTGGCTTGACTTGGTCGGTGCTAAGTAACGAGATCTTAGAGGCGGTTGGAATGTAAATGCTCCTTCTTCTTGGAGCTGGAAGTTATTTAGATTGGCTTTTGAAAAATTCTTCCCTGGTTGCCTTCTGTTGATATCCTCTGGTTGTAATTCTTTGGTTACTTTGGATAATTGGCTATTTGATCTACCGTTGTGCTTAAAGTCTATTTACTTTGATTGCAATATACTTGATGCTAATGTGGCTGTGAACTTTTTTATTACGAATCAAATGTGGGATTTGAATTTATGTTCGAAATTATTTGGCTCGGTGCTAGTGGATTCCATCTCTAAGTTACAGTTGTCTATGCATCTCGGTGGGGATAAATATGTTTAGAAAGGGTGTTCTGGGGGTAGAGTTACCGCTAAAAGTGTTATGAGGTTTCTTAGAAGCCATGAGCCTCAGGTGGACCCTCGGTTGGCTTGGTGGAAGGTTTTATGGAAGCTTGAGCTGGCGCCTAAGGTTAAAATTTTTTGCTTGAAGCTCCTCCATATTCGTCTTCCTACTTTTGAACGCCTAGAACGTCTAGGAATTACTCCTTCTAACTCTTGTTCATTTTGTTACAATTCTGTAGAATCTACTACCTATCTTTTTTTTAGTGTAACTTTAGTAGCTTCATTTGGAATTTGTTGTCCACTAGGACTGGGATTGGGTTCACTGATCGTTCTGAGTGGGGGTATGGTAGTTGATTTCTTCTCTCTTTTTCTACCATTGAGGGTATTCCGCCAGCTCAAGCTTTCATCGCTACTACTTGTTGGTTCATCTGGCACGTTAGAAACCTCTTAGTTCATGAGGCTAGACAGCCTATCCCCTCGACCCTCGTGTCCAAAATTTTTGCATTTACTTGTGCTTACGCACCTAGCCCATCTGAGGGAAATGACATAACTTCCCGTATTCTTAGAAAATGGATTCTGCCAGCACCTAATATTTTAAAAATGAATTGTGATGCTTCGCGGGATATTTGTGCAGGCGGCATTGGCTTCATTATACGATCATTAGATGGTGTGTTTTGTGGAGGAGGGTCCTTCTTCTATCAGGAATATTCTATTTTGGTTTTAGAAGCCATGGTTATTCGCGATGGTCTTCGATTTGCGGTTGAGCATACACTTCCAAATTTTGTGATCGAGTCTGATTCTAAAGTTTTGATCTCTGCTCTCAACAATGAGATTTTCGTACATTGGGAAATTGATTTCATCATTAGGGATATTTTGGTTTTAAAGTCAAGTTGCAATTGCTTGAACTTTTTATTTTGTTTCATAGAGGCAAACAAAACTGTTCATTGGGCAGCAAATCGTGCTAGGATTTCTAAGGATCAGCTTGTTTGGCCCTCTGATCGGCCGGACCGGCCTCCGGAGCTAGAAGGAATTTTATTGTCTGATCTTTTTGGATCCTGAATGCTTAATAAAGATTTCTTTTTATGATAAAATAATGCATCAAAGTAAATGAGCATATTGAATGATACACTGATTCATGTATTCTGCAATAAAAGCTACCTCCATTTTGCACCACCAGAAAGCATACAACATTTAACTCAATCACTCCCCAAATAGAAGTTGAGGATTAAACATCACCCAACATAGACATTATGCTACTCAGATCTAACATACAACTAACCCAGAGTAAACCCCTACGGATCAAAATCCTCTTGGTTCTCCTCCCTGCTCTGGTACTCATCATTCATTGCATTGCTATGCTCATATCCACTACCATAATTCCCAGTTCTTCCACCATAATTATACACCCCATATCCCTCAGGATTCCCCCTCCAACTCTGTGAATTATATTCAAACTGGTTCCTTCCGCCATTAACGTCATACGAGTACTGCTTGCTAGGTTCAACCTCGTTGCTCCACTCCGTAGTGGTCGTCGCCGCCGCGGTCGTCCCGTACTCATTCGAAAACTTCGAGGGATTGCTGTTATACGGCCGCCATTGCTTGCCGTTGTTGTGCACTGCGTTGAGCTCCTCGTTCTCGAACTTTTCGCCGCTGAGCTCGGTGCCGGCGGCCGGGAGACCTGCAGATTGGAAGCTGTTGTCCCGGCGTCCGCCGTCGTAGTTGTATGTGCCGTAGCTGCTGCTCACAGTGGCCGGGAAGAAGTGGTCAGGGCGGCGGCCGTAGAGGCCGTATCCACTGTGGGTTTGAGGTGGGAGCAAAGGGGTACTGTGTTCCTTCTTGGTGGTTGTCTCCTCCTTCGAGGGAGCGGCGGCGGCGGCGGCTAATTCCTTTGGTGGGTCTCTCGTGGTCTTGCTGAAGAACCGGCTCTCTCTTGCGCGGATTTGGATGGGGGAGAAAGCGAGGAAGAGGAGGAAGAAGAGGAGTGGCATTTGCTGTGGCGAGGAGGAAGCCATTGGAAGAGGATGGCAAGTATTGTGCGAAGAGTGTGAGCGCGAGGGCTGTTGTTAAGTAGGCAAATTGGCAGCCGTGGAGGCCGCGCGATGATGCGGGGATTGCGGGGAGTGTGGGCCGCACATGATGGCCTTGAGGCACGCTGCATGTGCTCCTCTTGGGCATTTCGTCGATCATCATCACTACATTTTTAGGATTAATGGCAACTTAGGAGCGTGACAAGCGGGGAGTGCAGTAGAAGGAAATATATATGTCCGGGAAAGGCAAGCCATGAAAGAAATAAAGGCATCCTTCTTTCAACAGGCAGCAAGACATTATTATTAAGGGCATTGTAATAGCCTAATAGGGTCAGGAAAAAGGCTAGGAATGGGCCTTTTCATGCTAATAATAGTATTCCATCACTTTGTGGTTAGAAACGTGCATGCATGAATATCGGATAGATTCAAAATTAATTAAAATTTAACCGATCAAATTTGAATTAAATTTAGATAGAATTTGTGACAAAAATTAAGAAACATGTTAGAATTAATTTTGATTACAAGTTTAACACATCGAGTATTTGAAATCGGAACCGATACTAGAACATGTATCTTGAAATTTGTAAATGTACATGCTTGAAACATGTACCTTAGAATTTGTAAATGAACATGTTCCAACAGGAATATCCGAAATTGAAACCATGGGTTCTGAGTAGAGTCTAATTTTAAATTTCAACATGATATG
Source organism: Canna indica (assembly GCA_034359265.1). NCBI lineage: Eukaryota > Viridiplantae > Streptophyta > Magnoliopsida > Zingiberales > Cannaceae > Canna > Canna indica. The sequence goes on along the minus strand of CP136896.1, from coordinate 67,790,404 downwards.
ATTCGATTTCAAAACTTAAAAATTAATCCTCTACCGGATAAGATTTGAATATCATAAAAATATAATGTATCCAAATCTACCCATATCTGCTCATTCCTACACGGGGTTTACTTGAAGTTAACGAGACTTCTCATGCTAATATGAAAACTTAGCGGTGATAAATATAATAAAAATGTTTATATATTGAATGAAGTTGTCCATTATTTGAATATATAATATTTATCAAAATTTATATATTTATAAAATTCATTCATGGTAGCAAATTTTGCCCTATTAATTTTTAACTATCAATTGACAAACTAATCTAGGTTTTAACCTTCATTCTCAAATCATTTTAGACTAAGAAATTCAAATTTTTAACTTTGATCATTAATTAATATTAGGCTCACATAATGAAATTGAAAAAAAATCTGGTCGTTGAATTGAATTAACAGAGGGACTATTTAGTTCTATGCAAGTAGACTTTTATAATTGTAATTGCAGTATTAAGATTATTTATTTATTTGGTTACTTGTAATTAATGTATTACAATGTACATATAGGATTATCTAGTTGCAACTAAAGTGTAAATTAAGAAAATTATGAGCAGCATAATTGATGGGAATATTTTATATATTTTTTAGAGATCCGAAATTCATATATATTATCTTTGTAAAAAAAAAACAACAACTAAAGTGTAAATTATAAACTTGTAAAATTATTTGCAGTTTAGTAAGCTGGCCTGCAAGTTTTACTTATATATAATATTGCAACTTTGATATATTCAGGGACATTTTGATATGCGGGACCCTCTTGAAATATAGATAATTTGTGATAATATTTGTAACTTTCAAAATCTTCTTTTAGTATCTTCTTTGAATATATTATTTGACTGAATAACCAATCAATCCAACCGCTGAATTAACGATCTAAATTTTCTGATTCTATCTTTGTTTTGGCTTGGCTCAAACTCGCCTGATAAGGAAAATAAACTTATTTTAAAGTTTTGGTTTGATTTTTTCTTTTTAACAGACTAGGTCAGGTAAAAGGCTCTTGACAGACCGTCTGACCTATTTCCACCCTTAACGGTACGAATACAGATATGACTGTGGATTCGTACCGTATCCACGTCTTTGAATTATTAATTTACTCATATAAATTATTAATATATATATAAGAACTCTATGGTAATTTTATGTCAAGATAAATTTTAAAGTATATTATATATTTATTTTGGATTAATAAATTAATAATTTATTGATTTTTTAATTAAATATATTATTATAATATTTTTAAATTAAATATGATGCGGATACGGATGTGGTGCAGATATCTGCATTTGAAGCGATACAGATATGAATATCCATATTCACATTCGTAACGAATACGGTACGAATACGAATGTGCGGATATAGGGTGCGGTGTAGATATGGATTATGCAGTATATGCACCATATCCGATCTGTTGTCGGCCCTACTTGTGAAACCTGCTTGCCCGCGGCAAACCCAAGAAATCTAGTATACTATTTGCTCATTCATAACTCCGACATGATAATTAATGCATTAAAGGAAATAACAATGAATTGGTCAGGGCAGGGGCATTCATTCAGTTTGAACGAAATTTAATCTATTTAAATTGAACCGAGCCAAAATGAACCAATTTTTTTTGAATGAAAATTCAAATCGAAAACCGAACCAAATACGTGATAAATCAAACCAAACCGAATCGATTATTTTCGGTTTGGTTCGGTTTTTTAACCGAACAAATTGAAAAACTTATTTTAGCATGTTTAAACAAAATACACTCATATTTAAATCGAATCAGTCCACTTAAAACATACACGGTACACATCAACATGCAAAAATAATACAAACATCAACCAACTAACGAAATAGCAACATTATAAAGTCTTACAATCATCAATACAAGCAACAAAAATGTAATCGGATAATAAAAAAATAAAAAGTAATTTTTAAAATTTTATATTTTATTTTTTAATTCGGTTAGATTCTTAAATTTTGAGAATCAAAGCTGAACCAATTATTATTCGATTTTAGTTCGGTGTGATCCGAACAGTGGATGACCCTAGTCAGGGGTGTCAATTTGGGCTTCACATGTACATAAGTGATTTGTGAAACTTAAAGGGATGTCTGGTGGAGGCAAATGACTATTTCATTTCCAATCTATTTCCCATGGATCAATGTCAAAAATTTCATGAAATATTCTTTAATTATTCATATTCATCCAACTAAATGGCCCTAAAAATCTAAAATGTATGATTTGCTTGATGAGTTAGCTTAATTATGGATTGATCAATTAATTAAGCAACATATGTACTATAACTTATAAGGCCATTAGCCCAGCTGCCAAAGGGAAAGACCAGACCAGAAGAAGGTCAAGTCCAATCCTATTCATTTCTAACTTTTATATATTATATATTAATTATTAGTTTTGATTGAACGTTCAGTTTTTTTGTTTTTTTAAAGCTTATAAGTTGATAGAAATATATTGATTCGAATCTATATTTTTGAAAATTCAACACCTCTCTCACAAGTGGCGTCAAATATATACCCAAATTAATACACGAATAAAGTCCTGAGGATGGATATGAATTATTAAGTAGCGTGAAGTGTAATGCTGACGCTGTAAATTATTTGGAAGGATTTTTTAAAATAAAGCTGTATCAGGTGGTGAAGATGAAACTTAGCCCTATTTGGTGCACCTTAGAGGTATTTTTACTATAATTTGAAATGGAACGTGGATGCTTCGGTAGACTCGGTTTATAATAAGAGTGACATCTCTACTGTTTGTAGGGATCATGCTGATAGGCTTGTTTATGTTACTGCTCATACTTGTAATTCTACCCATATTATTATTTATGAATCCTTGGCTATTAGACTTGCAATGGAAAAATATATGAAGTTTAAATTCAATAATATTGTTATTGAATCTGATGCTAAATCTGTGGTCGATATGTATAAAAGAAAAATTTCTTCTAAATGGGAAGTTCGGAATATCATTAAAGACCTTATTTTGTATGCAAAAAATTTAAAAATTTTGCGGTACAATATATTGGCCGTGAGATGAACGAAACTGTGAATTGGCTGACTAACTCCGTCGGGAGAATGGAAAGACACTTTGAATGAAATCATGATTGGCCTCCTGATTTATTTTGTTAAGTAAAGAAAGATTGTAATTTTTCTTTTGACTAATTAATTTATTTTCTCCTTTTGTTAAATAGAAGAAGAAATTATCATTTATCTAATTTCATATTGGTCCATATTTTCTTTGTATGATCAATTTGTCATCCCTTTGACAGTATATATCTCAAGTCTAATTCCTTAATTATGGGACCTAATTAATTTGTTAATTCCTACGCATACATCGATACGCATACAAATTAAAGCAAAGGTATTATTTATATATCTACAAAAGAAGATACATATTAACATCAACAGGGAATCTGGTCGATGAAGCACCGCATCACCGTCACCGGCAGCTGTATGAGATCCATCGCCATGTTGAGAAGGCCGGCACAGCAGCAGCAGCACGGGCACACGCAGCTCACCGCCGACCTGCATGTCCACCGCCACCACAAACATATATAAAATATGAAAATAAAATAATGCATGCCAAACTGCATATATATGAGGGCGCCGACGAGGATTGAGCTGAACTCACCCGACGAGCCAAACGACGGCTCCGATGACGGACAAGACGAGCGAGATGAGGGCGAACGGCAAGCCTATTAGGAACCCCAAAGGTCTGCACTCGCACATGATGGCGCCTCTCGATTTGTTCTCGCGCGTCTCCCTCTTCTTCGTCAGTTTGCCTGATCTCCTTATTTTGCTCCTTCTTTCTTCTTCTCCTTCTTTTGGTTTTCCTTTGTTTAGGAATTGGTATTAACGGAGGGGGATTGATGACAGCCTTCCAATCTCAATTCTGGGTGGCAATTAACGAACTTGGAACCCGATCTGACTTGGTTTGGTTTAATTAGATTGTGTGGTTGGGTCCGGTTTAGGATACTTGGCTCGGCCAACTTGTGTTTGTATATGATTGATGAGTCTCGTTGCCGAAAGTTCTATCTTTTAAGGCCTCGTTTATTTTGATGGGTTAAGGAGGTGGATTGAATTTTAAAATCCAATTCATTATTCACTGTAACAAGGGATAAGAATCGGATCGGATATTTGGTGAATTTATTTTGACTCAAATTCATCGCTGGCCCGATTTAGAAATCCTAGAGAGGTGATAGGTATAGGACTCAAATCCACAAGATATAAATTTTCATATTATATTCATGCTTCTTATCCTATGCCAAAACAAATATAAAATAAGATTTTAAAAATTCTTTTAAATTTTTATCTCATTTTTATTCATCTTAAATCTCATCTCATTCAAATCATATCTTGCAAAGCAAATATGATCTAAGAATTTGTTTAGACTAGCTAGAATGAGAAATTCAATTATAAATAGGACTTGACTCGTTTCAAACCTAGTCATTTAATAAATACTTTTCTTGGACGGGTACGAGTTTTTAACTTGCAATGCAAAAACATCGCTCCAAAATTAAAGAGTGTGTTTGGTTAGCGTATTGGACATGATAGGACAAGTCCGTACATGGTAATTAGTTAGCGCAAGTTAATACAAGATAAGCAGTTCAATCCTAATTGTTTGGCATAGTAATATAGTATTGGATAATAATCTAACGGAAATATTCTTTTATGCACCATTTATCAAAAAAGGCATGTCACTGTAAAAAAATCAAAACAAAAAAACAAATGGAGCAAGTAATTTTGTTCCAGGATGACTACCTACTTGTCCAACGTTCTTTCTATTGTATTATGATTTTTCATTCTACAGTAAATATATAAGTTATATTATGAATCTCATTATTTTTATCATATATTATAATATATTTTGTGCACTAAATACGAGACCAATCGAGTTGTACTATCAAATATCATATTTTTAGTGGTACCATATGCATCTAAATTGTATGTATTTGTGATGCTTTCTCGGTCCAAATTGAACCATGAAAATATGATTTATTAGTCTCTTAATTTGATTTTAATCAATACCAATTCATTGCATATTTGTTTCGATAAATTTAAAAAATAAAAGAAAGAATGAATTATATTTATTATTTATTTAGTGCATAGATTAAAAAAATAAAATTAAAAGAATATAAAATTGATGTTATATTTAATTTACATTAAATTTTTAAAAAAAAATCCCTTATTTATTATCTTATCTTATCCTACCGCAGTAAAGTAAATGAACCATAACTTCAATAATTTAATTGATCCAAAGAAAAAAATTGAAAACTTCATTTATTTTTACAATTGAATTTGATTTCTCTTAGTTCAACCAACTTTTGACCTTGTTATATTATTTTCCCAAAGATGAACTTGTGAGAATTAAAAATCTATATCTTATGAATATTTAGGTCTCATTTAATTGACACGAGAGATATATAAAAAGTTGTACTTTTTATGAATTAACTTTTCACGTGTACTTCTTAGGAAATAATAAAAAAAATATTTGATTGACAAAAATATAATTTATGGAAAAAAAAATTTATATTTAATGATTATATTAAATGAATACCATATTAAAAAAAAAAAAATTAATGAATATATTACGACTTTTACCGAAATTTTTAAATCTATCACGACTTTTCATTTGTTTCAAATGCAAGCATCAACTCCTGATTCGTTTCAATTATATCACACTGTCAGAATTGAGTTAACTGTCCCGTTAAAAAACTAATGTGGCATCGATGATGTGGCATCAGCTATTTATTTAATATAAAAAATAAAGAGTAGCTGACGTGGCATCGATGACTGATGACACGTCATCGATGCCACGCCAGCTAGTCTTTTATTTTTATATTAAATAAATAGCTAATGACATCATCAATGTCACGTCAGCTACTCTTTATTTTTTATATTAAATAAATAACTAATGACACATTATCGATGTCACGTCAGCTTTTTATTGGGACAGTTAATCCAATTCTGACGATGTGATATAATTGAAATGAATCAGGAGTTGATGCCAGCATTTGAAACAAATGAAAAATCGTTATAGATTTGAGAATTTCGATAAAAGTCGTGATATATTTATTAATTTATCCTTAAAAAAAATAGCTCATCGCTTGTCTTATTTATCTTTATTAACTAATTTAATAAAATTATATTACATTATTTATTCACCGCAGAACATAAAATGATTATATTAAATGAATACCAGATTAAAAAAAATCCTGGCCCGGCAAAAGATGAGCCATTTTAAAAAATAGCTATGTGCCAAGCTTGGGCCCGATCACATCTCGACATTCTTTAAAATTTCTAATAAATTAGTTAATATTTAAATTATTTAAAAACTTAAATAAAATATTTATTTTATTATTTTTAATTTTATTATTATATTATTTATTTAATGATATATTTGATTTTTAAATTTATTTAATTAATTATTGAAATTTTAAATTTTAAATTTTATTAATCAATAATGCATACACAATCCTTGGGAAAGCAGGGGTGGCCTGACTCGCACAACTTGAGTACGTCTAAGCCGTGTTGGGCATAGCCTAAGTGCCCTAGGGACAAGCCGAGTATGTCTCTTGGGCATGATTGAGCCATGCCCGACCCAACACAAATTATGGTCATGCTTGGCCTAGACCGCAATGAGTTCATGCCGCCCAAAGTCTAATCTGACCCATTTCCATTTCTACTCTGACGAGCCCTTTTTCACCGTTGAGCTCTATTAGTCAATGCTATTAAATGACCAAAATTTTCTTAACAAATTATAAAGAATAATCAAGATGGAACCGGATGACAATTGATATCGATTAACCGCGATTAATTGATTATCCAAACCACAAAATCTTATTTCAAATCTTACCGATTCTGCAATTAATCAATAATCAAAATCAGTAATAATTAATTATTACATATATTATTAATAATATATATTAATAATCGTGTTCTTGGGCTTATGATTTCTAATTTGTATATGAACCATGTGAAGAATCTATTTTAATATTTTTTTAATATTTAAAAAATATCCAATTTATTAATCAATTACTTATTTACTAATATGTGAACCGATCGATTAGTAAACAGCCAACTGAATTCATCAATTTCGATTATCCAACAAATAACCGATAATGAATCGATTTCAATTTCAAATAGTAGTTTTTGAAACTGAACGACTTCAATTTCGGTTAACAAATTTTTTAATCGATTGCTGTTTCAATTAACCACCAAAATTGTAATTAACCAATCGTTGTCAATCCTTAGACATGACAAATGTTTAGGGATGACAACTCATGCACACTTGAAGCGTGCAGATGCCTACAGTTCACTTGATAACTCACCCATACATAGATTATTTGAGACATCTGTAAGCCAATGTAATTACCTGGAGCAAGAAAAATTCAGCATCATTAACAGGGGAATCAACAACTAATAGAATCAGCCTATTTGTATAACATAAAGATAAATAAGAATGAAAGTATGAAACATGATGGCCTCTTCTTTCTTGACTGCTGAACTCTATCTCTCTATCTGGGCAAACAAAAGTTCAAGAAAATATCCATAATATTGGCTTTATAAAGGTGTATCACACTCCCTTAGCTTCGCCTGATGATCCTGACTACTAAATTGGCAAAGTATAGCTGACTGCCCTTCTTAGAATTTTTTAAATCGTTACTGAGAGTGATCCATGCCTGTTTGATGTTCCCTTAATCACTAAACTCTGAAGAAAATGAGGTTGCGACATCATTTTCATCCCGGTTTCCCCCTTCTTCATCCCCAACATCTGCATCAATCTCATCATCATCATCATCCATATAAGCATCCAAGTCATTCCCATCACAGTCCAAATCATCTTCACCCACTTCATCTGCTTCCATGTCTCCACCATCATCTTCAGTTTCATCATCAATTAGGCCTGTAGACCTTCCCTCGACGCCATAGTCATCTCTTGCAGAATATCCTGCCTGATCATCATAATCCTCTCCAGAAGCTTGACCGTTTTCATCAGATTCAGAGCCTACACTATTATGACTATTATCCTCATCTTCGACGTATGTCTTTCTAATTTGGCTTATACCCCACTCTTCTCCACCTGAGCTCTCAGGAGAATCCTCAATTCTGGCCGGCATAGTGCATTTTGCTGTGGTAAAACCTTCCAAAAGAGAATTCTTATCAACTGTAGAGACCCTGTTCGCAGATCTCTGTCTAGGCCTAGCAGTTCGAAGTCCACGCCTATGACCACGGCCACGTGTTCGGCCTCTTTTGGTGTATTTTCTTGTGGTCTTCTCAAAAATACCAGCATTTTCAGCCCTAAGCTCAGATCTAGAGGAGATTGTGCCCCCTCTCAAACCTCTTCCTCCTCGCCAACGACCCCGCCCTCGTCGGCCACGATTACCCCTGCCTCGACCCCTGCGCCCACTTCCAGAATCCAGCCACATCCCTTCATTGTGATAATCAACTTGATTAGGTGTTCCCATAGGCTCTACCTCTAGCAAGCTGTTGACAACAGCATACCTTGATGGAAACTTCTGCCAAAATAAGATGCTTCAGAACCATGAAAAGGAGCTAAGACAAGAATAGTTACTCAGAATGAACTACAGAAAAACAAAATGTTAATGGATGAAGATTAAGAGGGTATTCCTTAATTGAAAGTGTTATGGTCTTACTCAATACTTCTCATTATAATTATTAGTTATCAAAACCAAAAAAAAAATTAGGAAGTTTTTCACTAAGGTTGTAAGACTATACAGGTAATAAATTCAAGCAAAGTGTTTGATGAGATATGATATCTAAAGTCTGGTCTATACGTGAATAGAATCCTCTGATAATATTTCGTTCAAATGTTCTCAACTAAGAGGAGTCTTATTAGGCTGAACAAAATGCATTAGACTTGTCTATCTAGAATGCATTTAGCAAAATGAATATGCTCAAACTTAAAATTTTCTACAGATGCCACAAAGGGGCAATATCTGTTATTAATAGACTTTAGAAGTAATAATTGCATATAGTCTAATAATTGTATATACTCTACACTTCAGACATAGCAATTACTTCTCATCCTCTCCACATATTTTTGAAATTGTAGACCAAGGAATTTACAAAACTATCAAGAAATGAAAAGGAGGACTTACAAAATAATTTCCTTCCTTCTCTTTATGAGACTCCAGTTTCTGGTGCAACGTATATGAAATTGAAGAATCAAGTTCTAACAGCCTTAATGTTACAGCTGCTGAAGTATCAGGTACCCATGGTAGTACAGGAACAGATCCTGCACAAGCAGCAACATTTTCTGAAGCAACTCCTATAGTGCCAGAACTAAGCAGTTCATTTGTTGTTTCAAAATTTGTAGATAAAAATTCCCGCTTTATTGCAGCCTCCAACAAAGTCAGAATCTGAAAGCAGATAATACATAGCATAGATAAGTTTTGGGCTATTTTTCCTTAAAAAAAGGACCAAGAAATTCAAGCAAAGAAACAATACTCATAAAAGCAACACAAACAATAAATCAAGTGCTCAGGTAGAAAGAAGAAAAAATAAAGACTTCGAAGCTCCATAGTGTATCAGATAAACATAACCATAAAATTAATGCCCTATCATTGTTGTATTCAACATCAACAACATTGATGTGAATATTGAAAGAATAAGTACTTCTCGTCCAAGATACAAATAGAAAACCATAGCAGTAATGGACTTAGCATCATATGAAGCCATACAATTGAACTAGCCTCTGATAATACATGCACCCATTAATCTAGCATGATACAAGGGAGCATTTTTTATCTCACATATATTGAGAAAATGATCCACATTATTATGCTTACAAACCACTGCCCAGGGTTATCATCTCGTCGCTATCTCGTCGAGATAGCGACGAGATATCGCTGTCTCGGTAGATTTGCCTGTATCGTCTGGACGATACAGGCGATCTCGAGATATCGCCTCTCTCGTCGGGATCTCGTCCGAGATCCCGACGAGATAGGCGGTACAAGAAAAGAAAAAAGAAAAAAAAACACAAGATTCGAACCCTGACCCGCGCGGTGGACCGGAAAGGTTCCACCGCTGGGCCAGGGGTTTTTTTTGCGATTTTTTTCATCCAACTTAGTGATAAGGATATCTAAATTATTGATTTTTTAAATAAAAAAAACCTAACTTAAACCCTCCGATCGGCGCCTGTATCTTCTTCAATCTTCTTCCTCCCTCGCATCCCGTCGGCGACTCTCTCGGAAGTTTCCTCGCATCCCGTCGGCGCCTCACTTCTTCGGCGAAGCTTTTCTATTTTCCGACCAGGTATGTTCCGGCGATCTTCTCTCCACGGCTCGGCACGTCTGCATTTCCATTTTCCGCCATTTTTGAGTCTTGTGACATTTCCGCCATTTCTTTTTTTTTCCGACATAGCTGCTGCAAACCAGAACAGCTAGCTGTTCTTGAATCAAGAACAGCTTAAAGCTGTTCTGGAATTTGATTCAATTCCAAAACAGCTTAGCTGTTCTGGTTTTGATTTCAGAACAGCTTAAGCTGTTCTGGTTATTCCAGAACAGCTAAGCTAGTTAGTTGTTCTCGAATCAGTTTGATTCCTTGTTTATGCTTGATAAAATGATAAGTTGATAGTATATTTGCATTGTCCTTGTTTAGCTGTGTGTCTGTGTTCATTTTGTATTGTGTATTTGTGTGCAACATTGTTTATATTGTGCAGTAAATTATAGAGGGAAATTCCGGTGAAACACCTTATGATCCTTCTAAAGATCCTAAACGGAAACCGAACTCGAAAGATATTGGTTGGAGATATGGATATTGGCCGGATTTAAACAAAAGACAATTGATTGCATGTTCACTTTGTGGCAACCAATTGAATGGGGGAATCACAAGACTTAAACAACATTTGGCGGGTGGTTATGGAGACATGAAAAAATGTGATAAAACCACAACGCTGATAATGAGAGAAATGCATGATGCCCTTGCAGCTAAGAGGAAGCCACCATTCAGTTTGGATGATGAACAAGAAGCAGTGGCACCAGTAGACCATTCTACAGCTTCCAACTCCATGCCAAGCTCGGGAACAATTTACAAGAAGAAGAAAAAAGATGTTATTCAGTTTGTAGCAATGTCACAAGTGTCACACTCACAATCCACATCACAAACCAAGATTGGTGGATTGCTACAGAGAACTCCAGAAGAAATTGTGGATGAAAGACACTCCAAAAGTCCTAGCCAACAGACCATTGAAAGGTCTTTGAAGACAAAAGAGGCTATTGAAAAAGTTAACATGTATGTAGCCAACTTCTTCTATGAGAATGCCATTCCTTTCAATGCGGCAAACTCAAGAAGCTATGAGTTGATGGTTGAAGGCATAGCACAAATTGGATCGGGCTACAAAGCACCCACATATCATGAGTTGCGAGTTCCTTTATTGAAAAAGGCAAAAGAACAAACAGAAGATTTAAAACGCAAACATGAAGAGGTTTGGGAAAGAGATGGGTGTATACTTATGTCAGATGGGTGGACAGACAGAAGAGGGAGACAGTTGATAAATTTTCTTGTAAATAATCCGCAAGGGACTATTTTTCTTGGCTTTGTTGATGCTTCAAGTCAGTGTCATGATGCTCAGATGTTGGCTGACTTACTTGAGACCAAGATTGAAGAAATTGGCCCAAGTAATGTTGTTCAAGTTATCACAGATAATGGCGTCAACTATAAGGCAGCGGGGAGATTGTTGGAGCAAAGATTGCCTACACTGTTTTGGACCCCTTGTGCCGCACATTGCTTGGACCTTATGTTGGAAGATATGGGAAAAATGAAAGAATTCAAGCATACAATCGCAAAAGCAAGATCATTGACCACATTCATTTATAGACATGGTCGCCTTCTTGATGCGATGAGGGAGCACACTAACATACATGATCTTGTTAGACCCGGGGCTACTAGATTTGCGACTGCATTTCTAACATTGTCATGTTTGAGGAAATTTAAACAAGAGTTGCAGCGGTTGTTTGTAGGTCAAGATTGGTTTGATTCAAAATTGTGCAAGACCGAAGCGGGAAAGAAAATTTATGAATTAATCCATGCGGTTAAATTTTGGGAGGCAGTTGAAGATTGCATTAGAGCATCACAGCCTCTACTTGTGGTTTTGAGGATAGCGGATGGTGATGAAAAACCCGTTATGACGAAATTAGCCGCGCCAATGGGTGAAGCTAAGAGGAGGATCGAACAAGTCTTGGCCCACAAATCCACTTTGTGCAAGAAAATCATTGATATTATTGAAAGTCGATGGGAGCGTCAAATGGAAACACCATTATATGGTGCGGCTCTATTTCTAAATCCGGGCAAGTATTTTGACATCAAGAAAAATGATGTCGTGTACTCGGGGAAACTACGTGAAGACTTCAATGATGTACTTGAGAAATTAGTGTTGGATGATACAATGCGATCCAAGATACTTCTAGATGCCGATATGTATGATGAAGATCGAGGACCTTTTGCAAGAGAGATGGTGATTAGAGAGTGCTCAAATAGGATTCCTCGTAAGTATATTGTGTATTATTTTATTTATTAATATTTATTGTCTTTACATATTTTTGAATTTTAATATTTTATATTTTTAATGTTAGTTGAATGATGGAAATCCTTCGGTGGACGTACTCCCGAGTTTTCAAAGTTTGCAAAGCGCATTGTTAGTCTTTGTTGTTCGTCGTCCGGGTGTGAACGAAATTGGAGCACTTTTGAATTTGTAAGTAATTAAGTATTTTATGTTTTTTTAGTACTTTCTTAGTAGTTAACTAGTTATTACTTATTATTTTTATTTAATTACTTTTCTTTTGTATAGATTCACACCAAGAAAAGAAATAGATTATTGCACCAAAGATTGAATGATTTGGTGTATGTCCAATACAATCGAAAGATTGCCACGAGATTTCAAAAAGTTCGTGAATGTGGCAAAAACTATGATCCACTAGTACTTGATGATTTTGATTGGGGGACAAATGCGTGGTTCAACAATGATGATGAAGAGGATGATAGAATTCCTTTTGAGCTTGTTGATGAAACCATTAGTGCTTCAAATGCCCTTGAGGGTCGTAATTTTCCAAGGAGGCGTGGAGTTAATGAGCTTATCACTTATAATCGACGTCATCGTGGTTCTACTTCTACTTCTAATTCAAGATTGGTGGATGAAAATTCAAGTGATGAAGGAGAAGAGATATTTCCAAATGATGATGAAGACATTGAAGAAGATTTTGGGCTCAAACTAACTACTCCTCCAATGGATAATACCCCTAATGAAGACATTGAAGATGATTTTGATAATCTTTTTTAGATTGGACTATTGGAGATTTGGTGATTGTGATGACTTTAGCTACTTGATGTTTATTGTTCATGCTATGTGAATTGAATTTTTGTATATTCTATGTTTGCTATTTTGCTACTTTGCTATGTGGGTGGTTTGTATATTCTATATTTGCTACTTTGCTATGTTTTATGATTCATGACAATTATGTTTGCTACTTTGCTACGTGCAATATCATAAGTAATGAGTCTAATGACTTCCAATGCTATTATATATATATATATATATATATATAATATTCTATTGTCGATATATCGCGACGCGGACGATATATCAATCGCGAAACGATAATATCGATATCAAGGTTCGCTACCGCGAAATTTTTTTGGTCGCGATAATAAGCTTGCCACTGCCTCTCATTTGTTTTCAATTATTGCAAATAATGCAATTACAGCATGGCCATCCTTCACCGAATCAATAAAGATTCATGTAAAAAAGAATATACATTCTGATAATTGTGATCCCTCAAATGATCAGGTCTGAGTATTATTACCATACATGCCATCTGAATTATCCAAAGGCTGAATAGAGCAACATACTTGGAGAAACAAAATCTTGCTACTATGCTATTAGCTGATCTTTTAACGTAATTACCATTTAAATTTTGACATGTCAGAATTTCACCAATATAGTAAGAGCAGTAAATTAACAAGAATACAAATGAATATCTCTACAGCTAAATAATGAGAATACATGCAGAATGTTGACATGAAAATACCCTTGATGCAGAATTTGAAGCGATGCAACCATAGTTGTTAGAATCGTGCGATTCACGATTCCATTCGCATGATTCATACGATTCAATGAGTCAGCGATTCAATTTTTACTATGAATCGTAAATGATTGTGAATTGGGCGGTTCCGTACAATTCACGATTCGATTCACACGATTCGATACGATTCACGATTCAAAATAATTTCAAATTTTAATTTATAAATTTATTTGCAAATACAAATAATGATATTTTAAGAATTACATTGAAATTTTTACTTACCTAAAAGATATATGATATATATATACATTCTTTAAATATCTTTCATTATTTATGTATTATCTATATGTAATTTTTATTATATTTTAAATAAATTTTATGTTTCCGAATCGTACGATTCGATTCGATTCGATTCACGATTCACGATTCAAAAATTAGCCCAACGATTCTCGATACGATTCACGATTTAACAACTATGAATGCAACTATCAATATATGTATTCCAAAGCTATAATTGTATTCTATATATGTGTATATATGTTTGTATAATTTTAGCCAAATTATCAACTATAAATTTAACTAGCACGATAACAATTGGCAAAATACTTCATGCAGATGTTAAGGATCAACCATTACCATATAAACCATTAAACCTGGATTCCATTTGACCATGACAAATGGAAGAAGAATTAGGAAATAAGAGAAATAAGAAATTCATTCTTGCTGCTGATTCATTCTTTCTTATTACCATTTCACTTACATTTTCACTTTTTTAGTAGAGATGCAATAAATGATATTGTGAGGGGTTTAATAGTCATTTTCGGTTGAACTGAACTGTGATTTCACACTAACTGAAATAGGTATATAAGATCTAAGCAAAAGCAAGAATCGTATTTGATAAAGATCTATTTTCTTTCCCTCTTCGTCTTCTCTTCTTCTACTTCTTTGGCTCTTCTTCTTGTGTTCCCCGAACTCTTTCCAGATCCAAGAATTTCCGGACCCCGGACGAGCACAGGCAAAATAATACAAAGGTAATTATTCACAATTCATAGTAAGATGCAAGGATTTAAATTTCGTACCATAATGCACGGTATGGGCAGTATGTATCGGTTTCCGAAGAAACTAGTGTGTGGTACACCCGGTACCAGTCGATACCCAATAAATACCAAGCGTACCGCCCGATATTTAGTATGTATACCACCCTTACCTAGCGGTACACTTACCGAAACCTAGTGGTATCGCGCGGTATGGTATAGGTATGATGTAGATGCATCGTACAGCGAGTATGGTGCAAAGAACCATACTAAGAACCATATTGCGAATCTGCATGTATGGTGCTCTGCACCATACTCGCAATATAGTTCAGATCACCATACTAGCAGTACCGGTACCAAAATTGTAATACCCAAGTTTAGTCTCATATCGGGAGTATATTGGATGTGACATTGGCTTATAAGGCTTGATGTGTGTGTTACCATCAACTCCAGCTTGAACATTTTAATTAGGCCAATAGGTTGACCTATATATGAAGTTGATGTGTCAGCTATCCCATCAAGCGGATCGTAACAAATGATATTAGAGCACGACCTAGTCCTAGGCATGGTGAGGGAGCCTATTTGAGAAAGGGCTGCCCAAGTGATGGGTGGAGCCGCTACTAGGCTAGGCCTCACATGCTGCGGTGTGATTCTGAGCTATGTATTAGAATCGAGTTGGGTCTTGACGAGGACATCAAGACATAAGTGGGGGAGATTTTAATATCCCAATTTAGTCTCACGTCGGGAGTATATTGGATGTGGTGTTGACTTATAAGGCTTATGGGTGTGCTACCATCAACTTCGGCTTAAGCATTTTAATTAGACCAATAAGTTGGTCTATGAAGTTAATGAGTCAGGTATCCCATCAAGCGGGTTGTAACAAAAATGGTACCGGGCTGTACCATGTGTCGGTATGGTATGGTTCGGTACAGATACATACCCGTACCGGTCAAACACCGGTACCAGCCCGAATTTTAATACCTTGGTAAGCTGAAATGAAAAAATTTGACCGGTACAGACCAAAATTTAATACCTTTGCAAGCTGAAAGGAGAAAAGTATATGTATTGAAAGTATTCAAGACATCTAAAACCTTTACGCAGATGACATGTGTTCTATGTATAGTCACGATACCCAAGTTCGTAACCCTAAATGACAAATAGGGTAATACATCTAAAAGCGTCCAACAAAAGAACTACAAGTAAAAGAATGTGCCCACATCATATAATGAAACAGTAACATAGTTATTAGCAAAATAAAACAAAGAAGACATTTCATTTTGCAATTTTTGTATCCTTAGTTCTTCTGATTGTTAGTTCAAGATTTTAGAGTCAGCTTAGTTATTTTAATGCGTCCTAGGAAAAAAATTTGTTGTTGATTATAAATGAGTAAAAGCTAAAAACCTGAAACAATTCCTCAGCAGATGATGAAGAGTGCAATTTTACACCCCAAGATTTCCTATATCCCTCTGTCCAAAAAGCCTGTAGTGCTTCTGCCGGAATTGAAACCTGTAAAAATTAGAAAAGCTGCAAAGTTAAACAGGAGAATATTATTGTGAGCAGAAAAGGTAGATAAAAACAGCACTAGAGCCTGAGAAGAGTTCCCACCTCAATTATGGATAGTTGATCCTTAAGCAATCTGATTCCTATGGGAAGAAGGGAATCAGAGACTTGGAGTTTCCAGTCAGGATCTAGTTTCATTTTCTGTTCACATAGAGCCACATGCTCTGAAAAAATTGCATCAGTGTTAGGAAAAGCCTTAAATGTCTTGTGGCAAGAAGAACAATGCCTTTCCTCAGCTAAAAAGGATTGGAAGCAAGCATCACAAGTATGAAAGAGCTCAGAGCATCTTTTCTGCCCAAATTTCAGTGCACATAATGTGTAAGGATTGTTACATTCTTTCCACATCCATGTCAGTAAACCTTGGTATCTCCTCAGAGCAGCACTTCTATCAATTTTGTTTTTCCCAAGTTCAACTTTGAAAGATGTTGAGTTCTCCAAGGCATCAGAAGCAAGACTACATATGGAACTGCTAGGACTTTCATACTCTATACAGTAGTCTGGACTTGATGAAGCTTTAGGCAGCCCTGTTTTTACATCATCTCCAACCCACTTTGCAGAGTCGTTACCCTTCTTACTCCTTTTGATTGCCTCTTTAAAGGTTGTCTCTATGCTTTGCAACATTGAATGCAAATGTGATTCCCTGATCCCGCGTGTATCTAGAACAGCTACAAGAGCATCAAATGCCTGCATTCATTGAAGACAATACGATCAAACTTCATATTCACAAGGACCATGTGGAATTTTTTAAAACTGAAAGGGCGAATCGCCAAAAATTATCTGCCAGTATAATATAGCTACTCCAATATTGAGTGAGATTTTGTCAATATTTACATTTTTTGCATCACATCACAAAGTGGTAAAGGTCTCATTTTAGAGGAAACATTGCCAGTAAATAATTCAACAATTCTAGAATCTAATAAATAATGCAAGAATTGACTTTTGGTTCCAGGGATGTTGTATACTTGAGATCTAATAACCTGAATTGAAAACTTTACTTCATTTTAGGAGTTTTCTCCTTACCTAAACTTGTCTCTCTAGCTGATAGTTTGTAGAAATTTGCTATTTATTCTTAAAGATATTACAGACTCCTAGGAGCAGATAAACAACACTACGAGCAGCAAAAACATGTGACTTAGCATAGGGCAAGAAAGATTTTAATTACACTGTAGTAAAATGGCTCAATTCTAAAAAGAATCTATTAGAGCACAGCACAGGGAAATCCAAGATGCTAACGATCACACAACACCATTTTTGTGGCCTAATCAAATGTTCAATACCATAATCACCACAAGCTGACAATGACCAAATTCTCAAGTATGACAGTAATAAGTATTACGAACATACATGAATAGATTGAGCCTTTCCTAACAGCTTAACCTTTTAGAAGGGTTGGTCACAGTCAAATTTAATATGATATTAGAGCACAAGGTCCTTAGTTCCAATAATGTCAATGTTGGCAAATAAAAACAATATACCCATTGAGTAAAGTCAAATCACGTGTTGGAACTTGGAATTGATCCAGTCCAATTCAGTCTATCCGCCCACTCATGAGAGGAGTGTTCAGAATACACAAATGAATAGATTGAACTTTTAAGTTGATCACTTAATGAAATTTAAGAGTCAGAATGGCTATCAATGCAATCACGTCAAAGACAAAAATGGGGGATACCATGGAAAAGGCGTACATATCCATGCACAAAAAGGAGTTGCAACAAATTCAATATTGTTTTTTTGGAAAATTAATTCTATTCAAAATAAATTTCACAAAATTATTAAAATCTTAAAGGGACATATATTGACGAAGCATGCAAGCAAAAAAAAGGTACAAAATTCGAAAGAGCAACTGGAATCATGGGTTTAAAGCTTGTTTAAATTAATAGAAACTAAAAAACAACATGTTTTCATGATTTCATCCATAATTATATAAAATTATAATGAAACACATCATAACTCACAAACACATATTTAAAAAAATCTAAAAGAAAAAATAAAAGGGAAATATTTTGATTCATCAAAAGATGTATGGATAATATTTGACATTCACGGGTTCATAAACAGTAGATATCTCACCATTTCCATCATTAGGAACAAATGTCGAATCCAAAAAAAGACTTGAAAATCTTTAGTAGACTATACATTAATTAGATTGAGCTAATCTTAGAAGAAACTATACAATAGCACCTCAATGATCTGAGTATATACAAAAGTATTCAGTAGAATGCCTATTTGACTGAAATTGTGTTAGAAAATTATTATATTTCCAGAGAAATTTAGGTAGCTAGATATACAATCTGATCATATTCCTTCAACTTATAGATGATTATATATTAACCTTAACAATTGATTCTTTTGAATAACATGACAGACATATGGAACATCAAAAAGGAATTAAGTATTACACTATTACTGGAAACTTCACAAATTGGTATGATTAAACAAGTTGGAGATAAAAGCTACCTCTTCTGAATCAATGAGTCGCCAGTGGCCATCTTTAGATTCAAAAAATATTCTGCCACAGCCAGGATCATTTGGCGAAGAAGAAGTTGAAAATTGCCAATACCGGTTTCGCCTACGGTCTTGACCTAGGGGTAATGACCGATAAACATAGAGTTGCTCTGCTTTATGACCAATAAATGACTTCAACTGCGAGCGTGATTTTTCTGTGCCATAACCATAGTGCTGAACTGGATGAATGTCTGTATTTGTAAGCTCTTGTCCCACAGACATATTACTGAGATTAACCTGATTTGATTCAAGAAACTGCTCGTTGTTGGTTCCATCAAGATTAGCAGGATTAGCCTTATCAATATTGTCTAATGGAGTTTGACTTTCTTCTCTTGCACCATTACTTTGGCCTGCCTCGGCTTTGTATCCACCATAAGCAGTGCCTTGTGTTTTGCTAGAATACTCTTCTTTGGAGCGCCTTCTATCGAGTTGTGCCTCTGCCCACATTTGTTTTTTAAGTGCAGTTGCAGATTCCAAACGTTCCTGCAATTCCTTCAGTCAATTAATTGATGATGAAACAGCAAACACCAAAAGACAAAAGACAAAACAACCTGAATAATACCTCAAGAACCATGCGGATTGAGTTTCCTTCAATAGACACCCCTATCAAAGTCACTAGGGCGTTTAAGCGCTCTTCAACACTCAGTTCAGAATAATCACCTTCGGATAATCCCTGAACCCAGGGTTCACCATAGTTGTTTTCGTCAATCTCCTTCTCCTCCATATCTGGTTCATGATGGTTTGAACTGGTATCAGGAAGCTGCAAAGCACCTGAATTGCTCACTGTTATTGAGTTCTCTGAAGAAGGCACTTGAGGACCATTTTCAACATTGCTAAAAGCAACTTGCGTAGTTACTTCCATGCCTCCCTCTTTTTGCTGACCTAACGAAGTCATTGTCCTAGAATATATTAATTCACTTGCTGAAGCATCATTCTCTTCTAGTTTTGTGTCAATACCAGCTCCATCAATTTCAGGGTCAGCAGCAGCATCGCCTTCAGAGTCTTCATCTCTTTCAGCATCAGCCACTTCTTCTGTATCCTTTTCAGCTTCTTCAGATTCTGATAGTGCACTTTGAAATACTTGGATCTTTTCACGGGCAGTAGATAGTATAGAATCTGCATCAGCAGGATCTTTCCTATAAGGGGATCTTACACAATATGTTGATGGAGCAGTTCTCTCAAAAAGTTTTGTGTCTCGGGATAATGCTGCAGCAATAGATGCCTCTGGTGTCTTGCTTGTGGTTAAGTCCCTTAGTCCAGATTTCTGATAATTAGACAGAAGAATTGGTCAAATAAATCAACAACAAGAAACAATCTTACAAAAGAAGTTGAGGAATTTCCCAAAGCCGGATTTTGGGCGAGGGAAATTCCCAGATCCAGATTTTGGGGTTCAAAATTCCCAAAACCGGAACCTACTAGATTTGATACCCACTTTATCCCTGGGCCAAAGTCTCTAACCAATTAGAGACTTTGGTTAAAAATTAAAATATATATATATATATAATTTTAAAAAATAATTTTAATTTATAAAAAATTAAATAATAAAACTGAGGTGTTAGAGTTTAAAAAATATATTTTCAAACTTTTTAGTTCACTAGAGACTTTTGCACAAAGTCTATAAAACTAATATAAATTAAAAATTGTGAAATATTTTGATGAAAAATATTTTTTTGAACCACAACACATCTTTTGTATTTTAAAAAAGATATTTCATTAATTAAAATTATTTTTTTCGGATTATAAAGCTATTATAGACTTTGGGCAAAAGTCTCTAATACATTAGAGACTTTCGCCCAAAGTCTATAAAATTAAATTTAAAATAAAAATATTGAAATATTTTTTGTCCAAAATATTTTGATAGACTCTAGCACATCTTTTATATCACATATATTTTTTTAGTGAATTAAATTTTATTTTTTATAATTAAAAAGATATTATAAACAAAAGTCTCTAACTCATTAGAGACTTGTGTACAAAGTCTATAATAACTTCATAATTTTTTTAAAAAAATATTTGAATTCATGAAATAATTTTTTAATGATACAAAAGATGTACTATGATCCAAAAAAAATACTTTACATCAAAATATTTCATAATTTTTAGTTTAAATTTAAATTTATAGACTTTGTGCAAAAGTCTTTAATGCATTAGAGTTTGAAAATATGTTTTTTATACTCTAATATCTCATTTTTATCATAAAAAATATTTTATAAATTTAAATTTTTTTATACAGTTTTTATATATTTTTTATATATTTTTTAAAAATTTTGACCAAAGTCTCTAACCAATTAGAGACATTGGCCCAGGGGTAAAATGGGTATCAAATCCACTAGATTCTGGTTTTGGGAATTTTGATCCCCAAAATCCGGATCTAGTAATTTCCCTATCCCAAAATCCGGTTTTGGGAAATTCCTCAAAGAAGTTTACCTGAATCTTGTCTGCAACCTCCAATATAGTGAGGCCTCTGCTTCCCTCGAGAGAAAGAACATGAAAGGCAGCAAACTTGACTGTTCCAGGAGTCAAACGATGCCGAGATCTACATCGACGAGTATAGCCCCTTTCTTGCATCAAAGCAACAGCATTTTCAACTGCTGAACCATTCCGCAATGTGGAAATAACGTCCTCACCGTTGTTATCCTGAGAAGGAATGGCTCGACACTTTTACTAGTAATTTGATAGCAACTATCGATAATGAGGGTCATCTGGATAAGTGTAAACTATTCTAAATATAACCAAGATACGTAATTCAATGTTATATTTAAAAATTATACACCAAAATGAAACAATAGAAAATAATTAACTAGTAAATGATCTCTTAAACAAAATTCAAGAAATGTTAAAATTATTTAATAAAATAAAAATATTTCATACTTATAAAGTCAATTCAAGATGAGAGAAATCGCAATTGGATACTTCTACCTTTTATCAAATAATAAATTTTAGTACATTAATAAATTTATAAAACACCAAAAAATTAACACAACTAATAGACATCATTAATATGTAAAATTTTACCATGTAAGTTTATTTTTTACTAAATGAATATAATATTTATTATTATAAATTTTATTTATAAAATAAACTGATTGCAAATATAAAAAAGTATTGTTATTTGTGTTCAAATTGTAAGAACAAATTAACAATTTAGTTTTATTAATTTGGCTTTAATACTACATGTGCGGGCTTGTGCTTTCTTATTAGTCTTACCAAAAAATTGTGCAAATTTGCTTTTGAAGTAATATTATAGAGTATTTTCCCAATCACAAAATTGCTTGTCTAAAACAATTTAGAATAAAGAACTTCCATTAAATGCACCTTGGAAATGCTAAAGCAATGCCAAATCCACCCTAAATATCAATTGCCTCAAAAGGTTAAACGATTTATAGGACTTTAAATACATCAAAATTTAAAGAAACAAATAAAAAGAGTCTTATTTTTAAATTGGAAATGTTTTAAAATTCTAATTCAGAAGGTACATTATGAAACAATGGCCAAAATTATTCTCGTGGTTTCTAGACTATAGTAGGCTGATATAAACAGGGAAACAATTAAATTATGAGTCAATGACTGCTGGCTAGTTGCAGTAACTAACCATACTACCTGAAGCAGTCCACTGTTGAGAATGACACCGCTCAACCAACTATGACACGCAGTGGTAATGAACAAGGAAATAGAGGAAAGGAAGAAAAGTAAATATCAATTTAAATTCTTCCCCCAAGCCTAGCATGATTTATTTTCTTAAGATTGATCAAACTAACAGTTTTTCAATTGCACAGGAAAGGACTCTTTGAAAATTATTCCAATTTGAAATTGAAATGCTTCAAAAATTTGGACTTTGGCGATATTCAATTATTTCATTATGCAATTTAATTATACTATGCATATTTGCATATTTGTAAATTATTTATTTTGTCATCACATTCTAGCTATCCCTATCATGATCCAAGGGCACATATCCACTCCTAACCTACTATTCAAAAGCATAATCTGCATCTATGATTTGTGCAATTTAAGTATATGGTGGATTGTAAAGACAAGATTGTCACCTAGAGCTCTCTAAAACAACATTTACACAATGTACTATATATTTTGTGACTGACAATGTATGTCTTAAGATTATGACACTAGGACTGATGATTCATACAGAAAGTAAAAAAGACAAATAAAAAATATAGAGGAATTACCGACAGTCCAATTAGTTAAATTGAAGTTTCTATAGTACTGAAAACTTTGCAGAAGTAGCCTGTTTCCAACCTCTTGCAACAAAAAAGGTACCTCATTCTCATCCCGGTAACATGCATGATCAGCATTTCTTTTCTTGAGTTGTGGTCCAAATCCAGCTGATAAAGCAAATTGGCGTAGTATCTCAGGCCATGTTAAGTAATTCAAATGACGCTTCCAGCTCCCAATGTCAAAGCCCCATGTATATGCCTAGCAGAACAAAACAAAGCATGGGAAATTAAGGTAACATACTAACCACAAAGTAGTGCCGAGGAAGTATAAATTTGAGGAATATTACATACCCCCTCAACAATGTGAGGATGACGACCTCCTGGATTAGCAGTACTACTTTGACTAGCCCCAAGTGTGACAGGAGTTCTTGCAACATCCTCAATGTCCTTGATAATTGATTTAAGTAAAGCAACATGTACTTCTCCCAGAAGTCTTGAATCCTGTGGAAATTATATATCAGTCTCCAAGACAACAACACAACAGAAAAGATGAGTTAACAAATATATAATGGTCATGAACTCATGATTAGCTAAGACTACTTATGACTACTTACTCAGCAATCTGAAAAGCTAAGTCTGTAACCATATGAATTATTTTAGTCCTAATATTCATTATTAAATTGAACTTCAAGATGCATTAAGTTTTGTTCACTCCATCCACACAGCTCTGTATATATTTTGCTGGGGGCAATTCACAGAGTCCAATATGAGACTATGAGTGCATCTGTCAATTTAAGTTCACACATATTACCAGAATATCTACAATTCCAACAAAGAAACAGTTTTACCTATCTTAGATATTTTGGTAACCATCTTACTTCATTACCAAGTGAAGAAAATGTAAGATTCAGAAACATAATCAATCTAAAGAAAAATTGTGAATCATGGATAAATGGCCCGCCCAAGGACAAATCTCTGGAGCCGTCAGCAAACCAGAAATAAGTATAGAACCTTCATGATTGCTTTGACTGTGGATACAAGGAACATTTGTAGCCTTGCTCATACACTATTCATTCAAGGATTTTGAAAGTGTAAGATGCCAAGTTCACATAAGTACATAACATAAAACTAAAGTAGGATAGTACTTACACAATCATGGAGAGATTGCACAAACTCATCTAGAGTGAATGGCCAAAGGCCAAGTACGTCAGCAAAAGTGATTAAGAATTTCCAAACCTGAAATTTTAACCCATGATACAATATAATGTGCCAGATAAATAAAATTGCTTTAGCAAGCACAAATAAATAAATTGGAGATATTATAAAATTAAAAAACTAGACAGAAAGAGATCATACAAGGAGCAGTATAAATGTTAAAAGCAGATAATTGTACTTCTTTTTTAAAAGGAAGAACATCAGTAGCATGATAATCAAATCTGAACATGAAAATAGAGAGCTAAGAATAACAGTGGAATTAAGAATGCACCATAAGAAGGTTTGCAATGTTCTCATCAGAATCGGCCCAAGGTCGAATTGCAAAAGGCCTTTTTAGCCTTACAGAACTAGGAGGAAATGCACTCAACATACCTGCAGTGAAACAAAAAGATAATTAACTTCTGATCATGGTGCACTGATTAACCCAATATGACCTGTTTCTATGAATAAGTAATGAACAGTAACAATATCTTATCATTTGCAGTAATGAAACTATCACCAACAATCCAAAATTCATATAAAATATAACTAAAATAAGCAAACATACTTCTGAATAAGTCAAGTTGTTGCAAAGTATCACTGTCAAGGGCAAAGATTGAGGAAAATCCTTTATTTGCTGCAGCCAACTCGATTAACTCCAAGCGCTCATCTTCAATAAGCTCCATATATTCCCTGGCAATTCTTCGAGCAGT
Organism: Canna indica; assembly: GCA_034359265.1. Lineage (NCBI taxonomy): Eukaryota > Viridiplantae > Streptophyta > Magnoliopsida > Zingiberales > Cannaceae > Canna > Canna indica. The sequence goes on along the minus strand of CP136896.1, from coordinate 67,765,155 downwards.
AGCCCTCTCATTAGCAGCTTTCAGTCTAGCTGCCTCCTTCTCACGTCTCTGTTCTTCTTTTTGCCTCAGTTTTTCAGCCTGAGCTTATTTAAAAATTGTTAGTGAACTAGTTTAAAGAAAAAATATATATAATAGAGAAAAACTTCTGGAACCTACTCTACGGGATTCCTTCAGCAGGAGCTTCTCCCTACGCTCATTTTCACGCCTCTGTTCACGTTGAAATCTCTCTTCCTCTCGTTGCTTTTCACGCATTATGCGCTCTTCCTCTTTTCTCCTTTCTCGATCATGTCTCTCCATTTCCCTCTGCATTTGCTCTTCTCTCTAAAGAATGAAAATTTTGCCTCAGCACCAGATGTTGTATATTTAGATATACAAAAAAGTTCATAACAAATTTTAATAAACACCTTTCGCCTCAAGATATCTTGTTTCTCAAGCTCTTTCTTAATTCGCTTTTCATGAGCTTCAACTTCCTTAGCAATCCTTGCTTCATCACTCTGTATCTTGAAAAAAATACTATGTCCGTTCATTTATCACAAGAAACTTCAATACATAACTGCACTATACTAAGGGAGTGAATACATACCTTACGTTTCCTCTCCGGTCTAGAATTGTTTTCGTCACGGTAAGTCCTATCAGATGATGAATATGGGTTTTCTATTCCCATGACTTCATGCATACCAAATTCAGTATCAGTTGATGGACCAGGAATGGAGTTATTGTGCATAACACCATCACGCTCCATCGAGACAGGAGAAAAGTTTCCTTGCCTGCTTTGTTGAGATAAGAGGTTGGCACTTGACATTTGACCTTGAAATGTGTAATTCGGTGCCTCCTGGTCACTTGAATGCATATTTTTTTCCCCTGAAGATAAAGATGCCACCCTGATATTAGACCCATCTATTGCAGGGTTATAATAGTGGGATTGAGAGGCTCCATCATGTGCCTCTGACTGGACACTTGGCAGTTTGGGGAGAAACTGGTACTCATGAAGATCTTTAGGGCCCATTTGTGGGTGGAAAACATGTGAACTACCAACTGCTGGTTTCCTCCTACTACCAGATGAACTTGATAGGAAATGTTCTGTGCTTGAAAAGAAATTGGATGCCTATAATGCAAAAAAAGGCCGCAAATAAAAAATTAGATCATGGCAATTTGTTGCGACAGAAAAATTAAACTCAGAATGCCACATATAAAGAAACATGATTAATGGAAAAGGCAAGATCAAATAAAATGAAGTTTCGTAATCACTTTCTATTAGAATACATGTCTAGATTCAATGTATATAGTACACGTCGAGATTCAATGTATATACTGTAAGCATTAATTAGGTATTAATTAGCCATTAGATTTCTGCCATAATCATTTCTTGTAATTATTACTCGCATTGTATTAATATGGCCACCTACGTGTGTAAAGATACATAAGGCTTTCACAAAGATTTTTCTCTTTCTTTTCCGTCTCTCTTCATGGTATTAGAGCCGGGAGAGAGAAAACCCTAGCCGCTACCGCACTATGTCTCATCTCCGATAGAGACTATTGGCTGTGTCTCATTCCAGCCATAGCTTTCCTCCTCTCCTCAAGGTGTTGTGTGTTAAAAATCAGCACCGCTCCTATAATCACTATTTATGTCACTCAATTAAATACAGAGAAATTGGATGGCACCAATTATGCCACTTGGGCATCTGATGTTGAGTTATGGCTCAAAGGGCTGAGATATGTAAACCATCTGATTAAAAGGGGTGAAGATGTTCCCGCGATAAAAGATATAAATAGGAGCAGATTGATGCACAACTATGTGGTGTGATCAAGTCTACTACTCATCTCTGAAGCAGATCTTTCGACCCCATACGTCTTGCTATAAGGTGTGGGAGCATACTAAAGAACTTTATACCAATGATGTGTGATAAATGTATGTTGTTCAAATCTCACGAACCTGGTTGCTCCAAAGAAGCTGATGGACATATATCCACTTATCTAGGCAGGATTCAAGCTGCACCGGCTGAATTGAATGAATTGTTGCCTCCAACCACCACTCCCAAGAAAGAATACGAGCAAAGGAGCACTTTTTTCATGCTATTAGCTCTCTATTTTTTTAGAGTGAAAGCAACTTGCATTAATTCAAGAGGTATGAATACAATACAAGTGAGTGGGGGAGGAAAGACCCGAGGGCCCAGGAAAAAATAAAAGACGACCAACCCCGAGTAAGAAATCACAGAAGGTGATAAGACCAGAAGGTGCTATTAGCTCTTTATGACCTGCCTTCTGAGTATTCTTCCATTTGTGAATAAATCTTGGGAAGTCCTACAGTACCTACTCTTTCACAGACCTGGTCTAGTTTGCTTTGAGTAGTTGGACCCCCTACTTCTCAAACAAACCCTCAGGCATCTTTACGCCTGTCCCTCATAATAGTAATCATAATCGTGGAGGACAATCGTGGCAATTGAACTCGACCTAAGTGTAACTATTGTAAGAAACTTTGGTCATACCCGTGATCACTACTAGAAACGACATGGAAAACCAACCCCTGTTCTCAAACTTCACATACACCACGTGCACATAGGCCACCTTCATCTCCTACACCTCCTCTCTTGACTTATCACTGGAGACCCCAGCCTCCACAACATGAAGAACCCACTACCACTCCTGCAATTCAGACTATTGAAGAGGTACCTACTGACTCACATCTTGACCTAGATCTGTCTCCTGCCAAGCGAGTCCGACCTTCCAATTGCCCAACGTATAGGTATCCACTCTGCTCAACCCTTATCCTAAGTACATTGCTTTGAGTTAACACTGTTTGTCACCTTCCTACTATGATTTTGTTTCGTCTTTGTCCTCTATTTCTATTTCTAAGAATACATGTGAGTCAATTCTCATCCACGATGGCAAGAGGCAATGTTATGTTTGAAGACATGACCACTCCGCAATCAAATGAAACTTGGGAGTTGGTTCCCCTCCCAAAAGGAAAACTGTTGTTGGTTGTAGATGAGTTTAAACTATAAAGATTGGCCCAATTAGAGGTTGATTGGCTCAAAGCTAGATTGGTCTTGATCAAGGGCTACATTCAGATTTGTCTTGATTATGGATATACTTTTTCGCATGTGGCTAAAATGGCTTTTGTTCACTTGTTTTTATCCATAGCTGTCATCTGCCGTTGGCCGCTTAATCAGCTTGACATCAAAAACAGCTTCCTCCATGGTAGTCTAGAAGAGGAAGTTTATATGGAGCAACCATTAGGCTTTGTTGCTCGGGGAGTCTCAGGACTGGTATGTCGTCTTTGATGATCACTTTACTATTTGAAACAATTCCTTCAAGCTTGGTTTGGGCATTTTAGCTCTATTGTGCTACAGTTTGTTGTAATACGCAATGAGTCTGGTCACTTTGTTTTCTATCGCCATGCTTCTCTAAGGTTGTATCTATTTGGTAGTTTATATTGATTATATTGTCATTAGTGGTAGTGATCACCATGATTGATCAATTAAAGCAGCATTTGCTCTGTCACTTTCAAACGAAAGATTTGGGCAAACCCCGTTATTTCTTGGGCATTGAAGTTTCTGAGTCAAATGATGGCATTGCTATTTCTCAACGGAAGTATGCTCTGGACATACTTGAGGAGACAAACATGCCGAATGCAAGACCATTTGATACTCCAATGTGAAACTTCTACCAAATTGGGGGGAGCCATTAGTAGATTCTGGCAGATCTAGGAAACTCGGGAAACTAAATTACTTAAAAGTTACCCGACTCCGTATCTCATTTGTTGTGAATTAGGCCTAGCAAATTACAGCTCGGAATGATAAAATCATGCTTGGGCCAACAAATATTGGGTCGGGCCACTATTGGGCCGGCCCAATAAGACCTGGACACTTATCAGACATGCCGAGCCAGAAGATGTAGGTCCGGCCCAATGGCACATTAAGAAATTTTATTTAAAGAACCATTAACACGACATGTTACTGAAATATCGTGCCCAAACCGGCCCGATAGCCCATTCCAATAGCCCGATTCGATCCCAATAGCCTTCTTTATCGAGCTAGCAGGTTTTTGTGGCCTGTGTCGTGTCGGTCCGTTTACTTTCCATTTCGTGTCGAGCTCGGGCCCAAACTTTTATCGGACCGGGCACGATTTTTGTTTGGGCCGAGCCGGTCCAATATCTCCGGCCCGACACAAATTGCCAGGTGTGCTGTGAGTGTTGTTAGCCAGTTTTTGAACTCTTCATGTCATAGCTATTGGGATGTTGTGGATTGTATTTTGAGGTACATTAAGGGAGCACCAAGTAGAGGACTCTTACATGAAGATAAAGGACATGCCCAAATACTAGTTATTCGACTGCAGATTGGGCTAGTTCACCATGTAATAGACCTCCACTTCAAGTATTGTGTGGGGCAACTTAATATCCTAGAAGAGTAAGAAACAAGACGTTGTTGCTAGATCTAGTGCTCAAGCAAAATATAGAGCTATGGCAACAACACATGTGAACTAATTTGATTGAACCAATTACTCAAAGAACTTTAGTTTGGGGAGATAGGGTAGGTGACACTTAATTTGTGATAATCAGGCAGCACTGCATATCGCCTCCAATCCTATGTTTAATGAAATGACCAAGCATATTGAAATTGACTATCATTTTATAAGAGAGAAGATACTTTTGAGAGACATTGTTACCAGCTTTGTTAATTCAAATAATGATCGGCTTGCCAATGTACTCATGAAATCGCTTAGAGGTCCTTCAGTCAGTTATAGAGGTGGCAATGGGCGGCACGAGCCCGGCCCGGGTTTGGGCCGGGTCTGGCCCGGCACGACTATGCCCAGAAGACGGGCCAGGCTCACCTTCTGGGCAGTCGGACCGTGCTCCGCACGGCCTGCATGCCCGTGCTCTGGGCGAGCACGGGAGGTCTGGCGCGTGCCAAACCTAGGTCGGCCCGAGCCAACAAAGATATTATTAAAAAATAATAATAATTAAATTTACCTATAAATACCCCCTCTCCTTCTTCATTTCTTCTATCTTCATCTTCAACTCTTTCTCTCAACTCTCAACTCTCTTACTCTCTTACTCTCAACAATCTAAGTTCATTTACAATCATTCTCAACAACATTTTCAGCTCATCAAGAAAGCAAGGATTCAAGATTGTTGTTATTTTTTTTTAATCTCTTCAATTTGTTTCATTGATTAGTATAATATTTTTACTTTTTATATTTTTAATTTTTACTAATGGCGGATGGAGATTTTTCAGGTTATACTCCACAAGCTGGATCAAATATGTTAGAAGAAAATGCCTCCTGCTACTCCTACCACTCCTACCAATCAACAAAATCAAAATATAGAGATAAGTTCATCTATTAATTTATGTCCATCAGGTAGAAAAAAAAGTATGATTTGGAAATATTTTGAGAAAATTATTGAACCTGATGGCACCATAACAACAGCCCGGTGCAAAAAATGTCAAAAAATTCTTTCGGCTTCAACAACCAGAGAAACTAGTCATTTATTACGTCATGCAAAGGGTCATGACACTAAGGTTGCACAAGCTCAACAAATTCTTAATTTATCTTCTTCTGATTTAACAACTTTTTCGTATGATCATGATTTTCAACGTCGATAACTTGCAAAATTAATTGTTCAGAGTGAATCTCCTTTTAGTTTTGTTGATCAACCGAGATTTTCTAGTTGGATTCAAAATACTTTACGACCAAATATAAAAAAATTATTCAAAATACAATGAAAAGTGATGCTTTAAAATTATTTTTTATATATAGAGAAAATATAATGGCTAGTTTTCAAAATAATAAATCAAAAATTTCTTTAAAATCTTATGTTTGATCTAATCAACGTACTACTAATTCTTACATTTGTGTTACTGCACATTGGATTGATAAAAATTTTATTTTGCAAAAAAGAATAATTAGTTTTAAAGTTTTTTAATATCCACACACTTCTGTTGTCATTTTTTCTGTTATTAGATTTGTAACATCTTTCTATAATATAAATGATAAAAAAAAATCGATTAGTTTTAATAATGCTAGTAATAATGATGTTGTTATTCCTCCCCTTATACAGTTATTTAAACCAGTATTAGATGGTGAATTATTTCATGTTCGTTGGTTTGTCTTGTTCTTAATTTATATGTACAAGATGGTTTAAAACAAGTAAATATACATGTAGAAAAAATAAGAGATATTAATAGATATATGCGTTCTTCAAAAGCAAGAACACAAGAATTTAAAAAATTATGTCGATCTTTTAATAAACCATTTAAAAAATTTAATGGTGATGTTATTACTAAATGGAATTCAATATATCATATGTTTATGTCTACTATAAGATATCAAGAGATCCTTACAATGTTTTACAATCAAAATATGTCTGGTGATCCAATTAATAATAATGGTTGGTTAATTGCTGGGCATATTACTCAAATTTTAGAAATTTTTAATAAAGCTACCGAACAACTTTCCGATGTTTATTATCCTACATGTAATTTAACTCTTTCACATATAGTTCGTATTAGTGAAGTATTTTCTTCATATAGACATCATCCTTTATTTGCCCAAATTATTTCTTTAATGGAATCTAAATTTAAAAAGTATTGATCAGATATACCTACTTTATTTTGTTTAGCAATATGTTTAGATCCTAGAATGAAAATTGATGGTTTAAATATGTTAGATAATTATTATAACAATATGGAATTAGATAATGTTGAAGGAAAAAAAATTAAAATTTCAAATTTATTAATTCTATGTTTGTATTTTACGATTCAAAATTTGGTGATACAATTACAAATAAGACAACATCTTCTTCTTCTAGATTAAGAGATGATGGTGAAAATAGTATTAATCTCAACTTGGTCGTAGAATAAAAAAAACTAAATCTACTAATTTTAATGAATTACTTTTTTTCTAGATCATAATCATTCTGAAGAAATGGATAATAATGATATTTTAGCATGATGGAAAAAACAAGAAAATACGTATCCTATTATTTTCATCATGCCACGTGATATACTAACTGTTCTTGTGTCTACAGTAGCTTCCGAGTCTTGTTTTAGTGCAGGAAATAAAATTCTCGACGAAAAAAAGGAGCTGAATGAGTGAAGAAACGGTTGAAATGTGCATTTGCTTAAAAGATTGGTTGGATGCTGAAAATAAATTATAATATAAGAAAGGACACGACACTTCATCATCGGGAGAGGAGGAAGCTCAAACAAGCGAAGCTGGTGCTGCTGGTCCAAGTACAAGTTAAATCACCGGGACTACGGGTGGTTAAAATGTAAAAAGAACTACGTAGACCTGATCCTTCTATAGTTAATCATTGGGGAGTACAAATTTAGCTATAGAAGGTACGTAGGCAACTTTTTAAGGTGCGTTCTATTATAATATTAAAAAAAATTATTTTATCATTGGATGAATATTTTTGTATTAAAGATAAATAAAAATTTAATTATAATTTGATTTTTTTAAAAAAAAAAATATTAATTTGTACTGCGTTACAAGTTACAATGTTACATATAAAAAATGTGTTAAAAAATATATAATAAAATTTAATACAATGATTAATAAAATTAGTGGTCCAAGTTCAAAATTCACCCGTAACTATTAATTTTTAAAATTAAATTTTAAACCTTTAAAAATTTAAATTTTAAAAAATAAATTAAATAATTAATTTTCGAGCCGGCCCGGGCTGGGCTTGGCTGCCAAACATTCGGGTCGTGCCTGCCCGGGCCCAGGCACGGCCCGTTGCCACCTCTAGTCAGTTATATGTCTAGCAAGCTTGGTGCATATGATTTATACGCTCCATCTTAAGGAGGGAGATTGTTAGAATATATGTTTAGATTCAATGTATATATTGTAAGCATTAATTAGACATTAATTAGGCATTAAGTAGGCATTATTTTTCTGCCATAATCTTTTATTGTAATTATTACTTGCAGTCTTGCATAGTATTAATATGGTCACCTATGTGTGTAAAGAACATAAGGCTTTCATGAAGGTTTCTCTCTTTCTTTTCCCTCTCTCTCTCTTCACTTTCCAAGGGAACTTCCATGCAAGGTTTCAAAATTCATACTGTACCGCCCAGCACGGGCGGTACTTACTGTTTTAAAAAAATGATATCTAGTACACCCGGTACCGGATGTACCGGTAAATACCGGGCATATCGACCGGTATTCAATAGCGGTACCGCCCGGTATGGGCGTTGTGCCGTGTGCAGCACGGCATGGCAGCACAGGCTGGCACAACAGCAGTAGCATAGGCTAGGCTGCTTCAGGCTGGTGCTACTGACAACGGCAGCATAGGCTGCTGCATGTCCAGCAAAATTTAAAAAAATAAATAAATTCTCTCGATACGATTTTCGATACCGAGTCATACCAAATGTCAGTACGGTACGGCACCGGTAGGTATCGGTACCGGTGAAGCACCGGTATAGTATTTTAAACCTTGCTTCCATGTATGACAATGAGGCACGACAAACCTTTGTTCTTTTTGTATCATGTCTCTCAAACATATTGCCATCATAGGGCCGCATAAGCTGCTTCTGGTGTACTGGCATCTCTGTTGAAAGATAGAAAATAAATACATATGTGAATTCAAATATACTTGCTACAGCAGTCAAAGTATAAGTAAACATTACTTCATTACATAATGGTAATAAAAAAAGGCAACAGAGAAGGGTTTTACTGCGAAATGAATGTTCTAGTAAAAATAAGTACGCACTTGAATTATAATGCTTAGAAAAATCACAGGCACAAATATTTCGTACTACTGAAGACTCTGAAGTCAGTAAAGAAGCTAGTTTATCAGACCTTATAGAAAGCATCGACACACTAATACTTATGGCCTCAATAAAAAAATGATATTTAATGAATTAAGGAATCATTAGATGGCTATTTACCAGAGCTATACAAATTAGTAGGAATATTTTTATCACTCGTAAACAAATTGGAAAGCAGATGGAACTAGCAGGTGCAATAAATTAGCTAAGTAATAAAATGGAAGTTCTCTTCTCCTTGCACAAATGAAAACTAGCAAGTGAAAACCAGAATCAAAGCCACAACGAATAGACATTAGAAGTCTCACATGTAGAGCAAACACAAAACAAACCTGCCAAATCCTTGTGTTCTAAACCAATGCTAGCAGTTTGATGAAGCAAGAACAATCGAGTTAAACAAACATGGCTGTTCTAGATCTTCTTGCAATATCACATATGAATATGCCCATCTCACCTGTCTCTCAAGTGTTTCACCTTTAGTTAGTCAAAGTCAAAACACACTCTTATTCCAACATATGTATTTTCCAAATATACCAGATTTTCGTTATCATCAAGAAATCCCCCATGATACAACTCTTCATTTTTTCCCATTTAGATTGTGATTATGCACCAAGCACACTTACAAGTAGATACACTTCTGCAAGCTATGTTGACCGTGCATTACAACTTTACAAGTAGTAAGAAAACATTAAAATTCTAAATCCTATGCTCAGTCAATTACAGTTGTCAGTTTGAGTGTATAACATTATTTAGATGAAAGGTTAATAACTGAACCAACATAACCCACACCATAGAACTATTTAAGATTTGAGCAAGTCCACAAAACAAATTCCACAATATGCCAATACAATTTCAGGTTAAAAGAATAGATATGCACCAATAAGATCATTTAATTAAAGGAAAAAGTGAGGATTCAATGTCACCCTGATCATGTCTTTAACCATACCTATTGGTGCCCCAAAAGCACCAGGTGGCAATGGATCAAACTCGACACCAAGAACTGGTCCATCCTGTCTCAGTGACTCTCCAAGCTGTGTTTCCACGGATGCAAGTACCCGTAGCTCCATCAAGCTCGGGTGGGTGAGGTGTGTCGGCGGAGGTGGCAACATTGGTTCATAATATCGCCTTCCAACAGCTGAGATCTCCATGCCAATCCTCGGAACAGCAGCTGTTGCCCTTGAAACTAACCTCCTCGACTCCCCACTGCTACCGTATGGGCTTGAGCTCAACCCGACATCTCCAGACTCCGAAGACACCATATCATTCGGAGGCGGCGGCATTGGCGGCGTTTGTGTTGGCGGCAAAGACTCCTCTCTGCGCTGTCTTTTTCTTGTCGACGGTGGCAACTTGCGGTCCTTGAGCCTCCGATGACAGAACCACATCTGGAGCTGCCGATCCGAGAGGCCAGTCTTGACCGACAGCTCAGCCCGCAGCGCCTCCGACGGATATGCATCCACTGCTCCAGAAGAAAAAAAATCCGAACAAAAACAATTAAAAGTGAATCGAAAACAATCGACCCCAATCCACAACCTATTACACACACAGAAACCCAAATAAAAGCGAGATCAACAAACCGGCATAGGTATTCTCCAGGATCTGCAATTGGTAAGGTGTCTTCATCTTGCGCTTGGATGGCTTGTCCCCGCCTTCCGGCTGCGCTTTTTTCGACCCCTCCGGCGGTGTCTTCTCCTGGCCGCCCTCATCCGCCTCCATCACCGGGGATTCCAACCCTAACCCTAATCGAGAAAAAACAATTCCCTCTGCCGAGGCAAAGAACAAATGTCAAGACTAATCCACGCCTCCCATCAACTTACCGTCCCAAACACGCGGAAAAGGGACGAAATCAACGAGAAAAAACCCCAGGAACACAAAAGTAGTCGGGATGAGGAAAAGTTGGTGAAGCGATGTGCGGTGCGATTTGGGGAGAATAATGATGCGAAGAATACCCAAATAGGAATAGGAATAAAAGATCCAACAGAGAGATAAGAGGGAAACGAGAGATGAATGGTTGAGAGAATGGAATTAGAGATAACTAACAAATAATAATTATAAAAATAAAGTTGAATGGATTGGCGGATTGGGAGAAATAGGAACAGAAATAAAATGAGGATTGATTTGGGGCAGAAGAACAAGTGATCCATGTCACGCGGCGATCTAATCTTTTCTTTTGGAGCAATAAAACCGAAACGCTGCCGTAAACTTTCTTTTGTTTTGTTTACCCCCTTTTTTTTTCTTTTTGGGGTTGTGGAAAAGAATATTCAAAGAGGTAGGAGATCGCATAGAGGCTAGAGAGGGATATAAGAGATACTGGGTTTTGTTTTGGGTTGGGGAGTTTTGTTCTTCACGCACTCTTATTGGCTTCTTTTGGATTTTGCTAATATTCCTGTCATTGAATTCTTTCCTTTTCAAGGGCGGGTGGGTTGACGTGTTAGTTTCTCTCTTTTTTCCCTCGCCCTGTTTGGCTGTTTGCATCGGTACGAGGGAGCGATGAAATAGTGGGCTGCGCCGCTGTGCGCTATGTCTGCGCCACTGGTGGGGTAGAGTTCGAGGTGGGCCCTCGAAGTTGATGTTTGAAACTGGTTTGACCGGTTACCATGGTGTCCCATTATCAATGCAGACTTTTTAAATATAAAACAAAATACAACGTTGTATAAGCATCAATCAGCTAACCTGACATTCGAATTATGGTCAAAGTATGGTCCATTAATAATTTTATTAATCGGTCTTAGCCTGGACCGGTCCATTAATAATTTTATTTGTCTATCGGTTAATTAGTTTTCTAAAATTATTAATCGTAAACTAGTTTATTAATTTTGATTAACAATTATTTTAGTTTTGATTTTTCTCGATTCGATTAATCGATAATTTCTGATTAACTAATAAAAAAATTTAACCTACTAACATAATAATATTACGTAAATCATATATAAAAAAAAATCTAAATAAATACCAAATTTTTATTGAGAAAGAAGAAAAGAAAAAAAGTTAAACCATTTGAAATTAATATATTGTGCTGTAAAAATTAATTTTATTTTTTTATTTTTTTATTTTTTTATTTTTTTATTTTTTTATATTTTTTATATTTTTATAATTATTTATAGTTTTTTATAATTTTTAAATCATTTGATTATTTTTATTTTTATAAATTATAAATTATTATATATATAATATTAAAAATTAATAAATTATATTGAACCTAGGACTGTCCATTGTTTGGTTCAACCCGAACCGAACCGAAAAACCGAATTGAAATTTTCGATCCGGTTCGGTTTCAACGGTTGCAGGTTCGATTCTTGACCCTAATCGAACCCGAATTTTGGGTTTCGATTCCCGGAATTCAGGAATCGACTCGAATCGAAATCGAATAAAATTTTAATTTTTAATCGAATTAATTATAATTTCGGTTTTCGGGTTGAAAACCGAACCGAACCGAATAATTTCGATTCGGATTAGATCAGTTTAGGTATAATTCTATTCGGGTTCGGGTTGAAATTTTGGTATGAAAAAGAATTCGATTTGATTAATTTCGGTTCGGTTCGATTTGGGTTGAACAGAATGGACAGCCTTAATTGAACCCGTCGGTTAATCGAAATCAATGAACTTTTTACATCTCGGACTGAAATCAAAACTCAAAACCATTTTTTAAAAAAAAACATAAAACCAAAACCAAAAAAATTGATTCGGTTAACCGAAAAAATGGGTTCGGTTTCGGATCGATTTTTCGGTTAATTGAAAAATTAGTTTTTTTTTCTCACCCCTAATATCAAGGATGGCACCGAAGCCACTGAAAATTTTGATTAAAAAATAAATACTACAAATAATTATATATATATATATATATTATTTAATTTAACTTTTTTATTAATTTGTTCGGTGATTAGTTATTCTGTATTTTGTTGATAGGTAGAGTTCAAATATTATCTTTATCTGTTTATATGCAATATTTACTTATTTTGTAATGGCGAATATAAAGTTCAACTTTTTAAAAAATAGTCGAGTCCTTCTCTATTAAGTTCTAATTAAGTTTAAATTTTTATCTATTAATTTTTAAATTAAATCTAATTTTTTACGTTAATTTCTTACCTTTAAAACTTTTACATTGGTTTTATAAATCTTTATGTGCTATCGTATATGCCCGTATTATTGAATTGTGTATATTTATTTTGGATAAGTTATTAAATAGTTAAATAATTAAATAATTAGTTTTCTCATCAAACACTTAAATAAAACTTTGAGAAATGAATAAAATATTATTTCGGAATCCATGATTGTAAATTTTATTTAATTAAGAATAATTACCTAAATATATTCTAAACTATACATTTTATCTCATTTATGATCAATTTTAAAATATTACCAAATTGTATCTCAAACTTCGATATTTGTCTCAATTACATCATCCCGTCAACTCTCCGTCAACAGCACACGTGAATTAAAATAACATTTTTTTATTTTCAAAATATAATAAAATAATATTTTATATTTTATATAAAAAATCACTCCATGTTCACTCCCGACATGGCTCGGAGTAATTCTTTAATAAAAAATAAAAAATATTATTTTATATTATTTAATATAAATTAAAATAGTTTTTTATATTCTTTTAAATAAAAAATATTATATTAATCCACGTCAGACCGCCACGTCATTACCTTAACGATGCTGCTGACGGAGAGTTGATGGGAGGATAGATGTATGTCACGCCCCAATTGCAGGGTCACGTGGTCGGCCAGGGTATACGTACCTATACCCCGCAGCCTAACTCATGCACATCCCAACATCATAAACAATAAATAAATAACAGCTTTTAATAATAAAAGAACTAAAACAGATTTTTATTTCAAAACAACAAGATTTTAAATACATATCTCAAATGCGAAAATAAATCGAAGGACAACAGTTCTTTTAATAAATAAAACTGAATAAAACGTGAATGTCCACACGGGACTACAACTCCAAATACCAAAATAAAAGTGCATGACAACCTACTATAGACTCGACTACGACCACAAACAAGGACTACTATGAGATCATGTGGCTCATCTGCCCTCCAGCTGCACCAAGTGCTCCAGCCCACCTCACCGGTCAGACTCTACAAAATAAAATAAAACAAAACAACGACAAAGGATGAGTTCAAAGAACTCAGTAAGCAGTTTTACCAACCCACATAAATTAATACCACATATATAACAAGAATATATCTATCTCTACAGAGACAATGTCACAAAGGTGTGACTAGCTACCAGGCCAACATGCCACCCATGCCCACGGTATCTAACCCTCCAAAGAACTGCATAAGACCGAAGCCCACCATGCCCGAAGGCAACAACACATATTAAATAAGTGCATCGGGTCGAAGCCCACCATGTCGAAGGCAACATCACATACTAGAGAAGTGCATCGGGCCGAAGCCCACCATGCCAAAGGCAACATCACATAGTAGAATATTCGGGAAAGGCCCTCCAAATATATCCTACAGGTTGGGAATTTTGGCGTCCAACCACCCGGGCATAGCCCGAACCCCGACTCCTAATCGAGCTGCTCTGTCATTCCCAATGATATGACTCATCAAGACCTAAGTCAAGATTCTCATACGGTGTACTATGGGTGTTCTCATTATCAAGCGTCTCAATACTCCAAACCCGACCCCTATTCCTTAGACCCGTAATGTCATGAACTCATGTGGTTTTATTTCATGAATACCTTGTAAGTTAGTTCATAACATATTATGCTCACCCTTAAACCCAATTTTAATTATAGAATTAAAATTTAGATCATCTCAATTAGGGTTTTATTTTAGGTTACTGTTTTGTCCAGAACTACTGTGTCTAACCCGAATCTAGTCTCCAAAGTGTGTTCTATGTTTCCAAATTATATTTTTCTGATCGAAACGATAGGTTACATGACTATCTTCACACATTCACACACATCACAGAAAATAAATTGAAAATCAGCACAGATTCATCATCTCACCATACAATTTCGGCAAACATGCAATTTTAGTATAATTATAAAATTAAATCCGAAAATTAATAGAAATTAGTTCCTAAATTATCATTAGAACAAAATACTAATCTTAGAAATTAATTCACATAAATCATGTTTTTAATCAAGATTAATAAAAACATGTACACTTAAATCAATAGTCAAGCATTATGATCAAGAAATCCCCTTCTCAAGAATTCTTAATTAGTCATTATCAAGATCTTAATTCTACCACATGATTTCTACCCAAAATCACATATTTAATCCTAAGCATGCAATCCACAAATCAAAAAACTAAATTTGGAAGAATAAATCATGATTTGCACATCAAGAAAATATGGCAAGAACTTGAACAAAAACCAAGAATAAGGCATAAATACCGAACCGTCATGAACGACTTCAGAAATCCGATTAAGATCCCGAAGAGAGAGAGTAAACCACTCACCTTAATTTGGAAAAATATTAGAAAAAAAATTCCGGACAACGACCATCGAATGCGGCTTCAAAAGACTGACGGCTCAAACCAAAAATGACTCCAATGGGCGGCAGCTCACTCTAAGTCGCAGGCTTAGAGAGAGGAGAGAGGGGAAGAAGAGATCAGCTCGACTAGCTCGACTAGCTCCTCTTGGCTCGGCTCCAAAGGGAAGAAGAAAGAAGGAAGGAGAAGGAAGCAGCGGCTCGGCGGCTTGGCTCACAGGCAGTGGCTCCAAGGGGAAGAGGGAAAGGGGGCTGGCGACTGGCTCCCTTTCTTAACTTTTTGGGTAGCTCTAAAATAGGAGCCACAAGCCATGATGAGAGTTTTTATACACCCTCCTCAACCCTAACCCCTTAAATTCTTAATTTAGAACCCACATCCACCTTAAGTCAAAACCAAAACCCGCTAACCTAATAGAATTAAATAATTTAATTAATCTCATTCTAATAAATCATAAATAATTAATTAAATACTCATATAAACATAATTAATAATTATGTACATACAACACCAAATTAAATACTCACAACTACCCAAGCCTAAAAATTCATAAATTCATAAATTTATATTATACTTACCCGAGCTCGCAAGCTCGCTTCGGACCATGAATCGACTTGGCTCGACCACGAACTAGTCTGCTAGGCTGGCAAATACACATAAAAGGAAAAATAATAAATTTAAATATATTGAATATTACAATCCTCCCTCCTTGAAGAAAAATCGTACTCGAATTTCAGAAAAGAATAAGAACTCACCGCATCATCAAATAATGAAGGATAACGCTCCCTCATATCTCGCTCCACCTCCCAGGTGGCCTCTTGGCCGGAATAGTGCTCCCATCTGACTTTAACCACGAGAATCTTCTTGGACCTTAATTTTTGGATTTGCCAGTCTAGTACATCAACTGGTCGCTCCTCATAGGAGACTGCTGAATCCACCTCTACTGCGATAGGTTCGATCACATGGGACTCATCCTGAATATACCTCTTCAGTATAGACACATGGAATACTGGATGTACTCAGTTCATACTAGGAGGTAGGGCTAACTCATAGGCCACAACTCCCGTGCGCCGGAGAATAGGAAACGACCCAATGGACCTAGGGCTTAGTTTTCCTTTCTTACCAAACCTCACTATTCCTTTCATAGGGGACATCTTGATGAACACCATATCCCCCCCAGCAAACTCTATCTCCTTGGTCTTTCCATCTGCATACATCTTCTGGCAACTTTGAGCTGCCAACAGTCTCTCTCTGATTTGCTTCACTTTTTCCACTATCTCCTCCACCAAATTAGGTTCTATCCCAAGGGAATCTCCTGCCAGCCTACAGGCGACCTGCATCTCCGCCCGTACAACGCCTCAAAAGGGGTCATCCCAATGATGTCATGGTAGCTGTTATTATAAGCAAACTCAATCTGAGGTAAGTGCCTCTCCCAACTGCCATTCAGGTCTAAGACACATGCCCTCAGTGTATCCTCCAACGTCTGAATAGTTCGCTATGACTGACCATCTGTTTGAGGATGAAATGCGGTACTGAACCGAACCTGAGTGCCCAAAGCCTCCTGGAATGACTACCAAAATTGAGTCGTGAACTGAGTGCCCCGATCTGAGATAATCATAACTGGAACTCCATGATAAGTGACGATCCGATCCAAAAATAACCTCGAATACCGCCCAGCTAAAAAATGTCATCCTGACTGGTATGAAGTGCGATGACTTGGTTAGGCAATCCACCACTACCCAGGTAGAGTCATTGTCTTTCCCGGACATTGACAACCCAGTCATGAAATCCATGGTTATCTTCTCCTATATCCACTCTGGTACCCCTAAGTTCTGGAGTAACCTTGTCGGCTTCAAATGCTCAGTCTTCACCTGCTGACACACTAAGCACCTAAACACAAACTCGACCACTTCTCTTTTCATGTCTTTTCACCAATAATTCTGCCTTAGGTCTTGGTACATCTTCGTGGCTCTCGAATATATAGTATATATGGACCGATGAGTTATCTCTAGTACCTGCCTATGAACCTCGCCCATATCTGGCACCACTATCATATTCTTAAACCTCAGAACGCTTTCCGAGTCCACACTGAACCCATTATCGGCATCGCCTCTCCTGGCCAGATCCTTAGTGAGTGCACAAAAGACATCCTCCTCCTACGCTACCTACAACATGTCAACCAACGCCGACTGCACTCTTAAGTGGGCACCAGCGCACCCGATTCTCACACTGACAAGACTGCACCTCTATCCAAGCATAAGGCCAACTCCTGAGTCAACGACCTCCTACTGACCGCCAAATGTGCTAAACTGTCCATAGATTTCTTGGTCAAGGCATCAGGTACCACATTAGCCTTCCCTGGATGGTACATGATCGTACAGTCATAGTCCTTCAACAACTCAAACCATCTTCTCTGCCTCAAGTTCAACTCCTTCTGGGTAAACAAATACTGGAAGCTCTTATGATCAGTGTATATCTCACAAGCCTCGTCATAAACGTAGTGACGCCATAGCTTCAATGCGAACACCACCGCTGCCAGTCCAAGGTCATGGGTTAGGTAATTCTTCTCTTGAACCTTCAACTGCCTAGCTAGAGGCATATGCTATCACTCTGTCATTCTGCATCAGCACGCAACCCAAGTCGACTCGGGAGGCATCATAATAAATAACAAAAACCTCCTGGACCCGAGGGTACTGCTAAAACTGGTGCCAACGTCAAGCAGTCCTTGAGCTTCAGAAAGCTCTCCTCGCACTTACTGTCCTATTCGAACTTGACCTTCTTTTGGGTCAAGCAGGTCAATGGCGCTGCAATCCTGGAGAAATTCTCCACAAACTTTCTGTAGTAACCTGCTAACCCCAGAAAATTACGAGTCTCCGAGACATTGGTCGGCATCTTCCAGTTCTGAACTGCCTCTATCTTTGCAGGGTCCACCTTTATTCCTTCATTGGACATGACATGACCAAAAAACCCTACGCTCTCCAGTCAAAACTCGCACTTAGAGAATTTGACATACAATCTGTGCTCCCTGAGACTTTCCAGAACTACCCTCAAGTGCTCAGCATGCTCCTCCCTACTCCTGGAATAAATAAAAATATCATCAATGAACACAATCATAAACTTATCCATGTATTCCTTGAAAACTCGATTCATCAGGTCCATAAATGCTGCAGGTGTATTAGTCAGCCCGAATGACATCACTAGAAACTCAAAGTGCACATACCTTGACCTGAAAGCAGTCTTAGAGATGTCACTATCCCGAATCCTCAATTGATGATACCCTGACTGTAGGTCAATCTTAGAAAATCATTGCGCTCCTTGAAGCTGATCAAACAAATCATCAATCCTGGGCAATGGGTACCAATTCTTCACTGTTACCTTGTTAAGCTGTCGGTAATCAATACACATCTGCATGGACCAATCCTTCTTCTTTACAAAGAGCATTGGAGCACCCCAAGGTGAAACACTGGGGCGAATGAAACCCAGATCAAGCAGCTCATGCAACCGGGACTTCAACTCCCTCAACTCAGTTGGTGTCATTCGGTACGAAGGAATGAAGATCGGCTTCACCCCTGGCTACAAATCGATATAGAATTCAATCTCTCTCTCTGGAGATAACCCTGGCAACTCCTCCGAAAATACATCAGAGAACCCGCGTACTAAAGGCGTCCTCCCGATATCTCTGGCCGCACCTCCATCTTCCTTTACCACTAACACAAAGGTCAAATTGACTGACATCCGTCAAAAAGTAACTTCTGGGCCTTAAGAGCTGATATCGCCATCAACGGCTCACACATTCCCTCACCCTAGAAGGTAAACTTGGGCATTCCGGGCATACTAAAGGCTACAGTCTTAGCCCTGCAATCCACTAAGGCGGAATGGTCCGCCAACCAGTCCATGCCCAATATCACATCAAACTCCAACATCGGTAAGAGTGTCAAATCGGCCATCAGCACATGCCCACAAATGACAACCTCGCAGCCTCGAAAGACTGTCTCTGCCATCACCGAAACACCCGTAAAGCAGGCCTCTATGAACCACCAGCTCGCTGGCCTCCTCCTTGAGTCTGACCCCTCTGAGCTACGGAACCCACTAACATCAGTGCCTTCCCTCTGGTTTGATTAGACTACTAACTGCCCTTGCTAGGACAATCCTTTATGAAGTGCTCAACCTGTCCGCACCCAAAATATGCCTCAAAGCAAAACCGCTCTGGTCCTGCTCAACTCTGGTCGCACACAATCATGACCCTTAAGTATAAGGTCGCTCTACACCCATAATTTATATTTCCTGAAATCTAAGGGAAAGATCCTCCAATCAATCCAAAATTTTAGCTATAGGGGAAATTTACTCTCAGCCAACCCCTGCAAATCCCTTATGCGGAACTCTATCAACCGGCCCCCCTAGGATCCCTAAGGCCGCTCTAACCATACTGCACCATAAATATTTAACTATATGACGAGACCCAATGAATCATTCCAGATACTAAGCAATTATTGCAAGGATCTCTAATCCAATAACCCATACAAAGGTAGCCCCCCCCCCCCCAAATGGTGCACTCTCTAGCACAGGGCCATTCACGGCCTCAACCTGTGCTACCCTCGGACTGTCTCAGTTCCTCCCAGGCTTGTTGTAGTCTCCCACGACCCCGGCTCTGGCCTCAGCGCTCAGAGGAGTTGCTATCACTATCGCTCCTTGCGGCATCAAAGGCCTCCATCGATCTGAAAAAATCAGAAAAGAAATAATTCAAGATTAAGCAATTGAATTCACCCAATGTTTTGCAAACTAAACCACAAGTCGTGCCGAGGTGCATACTTAGCCCATTGATCTCATAACTTACCCCTATTGTATACTGACACGCTAAAAATGTCTTATACGGTGACAACTCTAGGTCGTAGTCAGACCGAATCACATGCTCTAATACCAACTTTGTCATGCCCCAATTGCAGGGTCACGTGACCGGCCAGGTATACATGCCTATACCCCCGCAGCCTAACTCATGCATATGCCAACATCATAAACAACAAGTAAATAACAGCTTTTAATAATAAAAGAACCAAAATATATTTTTATTTCAAAACAACAAGGTTTTAAATACATATCTCAAGTGTGAAAATAAATCGAAGAGCAATAGTTCTTTTAATAAATAAAACTGAATAAAACATGAATGTCCCCACGAGACTACAATTCCAAATATCAAAACAAAAGTGCATGACAACCTACTACATACTCGACTACGACCCCAAACTAGGACTGCTATGAGATTATGTGGCTCCTCTGTCCTCCAGCAGTGCCAAGTGCTCCAGCCCACCTCACCGGTCAGGCTCTACAAAACAAAACAAAACAAAACAACGACAACGGGTGAGTTCAAAGAACTCAGTGAGCAATTTTACAAACTCACACAAATCAATACCACAGAGATGACAAGAATATATCTATATCTACAAAGGCAATGTCACAAAGGTGTGACTAGCTACCAGGCCAACAGGCCACCCATGCCCACGACATCTGACCCTCCAAAGAAGTGCATCAGGCCGAAGCCCACCATGCCCGAAGGCAACAACACATACCAAATAAGTGCATCGGGCCGAAGCCCACCACGCCGAAGGCAACACCACATACATGAGAAGTGCATCGAACCGAAGCCCACCATGCCGAAGGCAATAACACATACTAGAGAAGTGCATCGGACCAAAGCCCACCATGCCGGAGGCAACAACACATACTAGAGAAGTGCATCGGGCCCAAGCCCATCATGCTGAAGGCAACAACACATACTACAGAAGTGCATCGGACCAAAGCCCACCATGCCGAAGGCAACATCGCATACTAGAGAAGTGCATCGGACCGAAGCCCAGCATGCCGAAGGCAACATCGCATACTAGAGAAGTGCATCGCGCCGAAGCCCACCATGCCGAAGGCAACAACACATACTAGAGAAGTACATCGGACTGAAGCCCACCACGCCGAAGGCAACAACACATACTAGAGAAGTGCATCGGGCCAAAGCCCACCACGCCGAAGGCAACAACACATACTAGAGAAGTGCATTAGGCCAAAGCCCATAATGCCGAAGGCAACATCACATACTAGAATATTCGGGAAAGACCCTCAGAACTTATCATGTAGGTTGGGAATTTTGGTGCCCAACCACTTGGGCGTAGCCCGAACCCCAGCTCCTAATCGAGTCGCTCCGCCATTCCAAATGATATGGCGCATCAAGACCTAAGTCAAGATTCTCCTACGGTGTCCTCATTATGAAGCGTCTCAACACTCCAAACCCGACCCCTATCTTTTATACCCGTAATGTCATGAATTCGTGTGGTTTTATTTCATGAATACATTGTAAGTTGGTTCATAATAAATTATGCTCACCCTTAAACCCAATTTTAATTATAGAATTAAAATTTAGATAATCTCAATTAGGGTTTTATTTTAGGGTTTTGTTTTAGGTTACTGTTCTGCCCAGAACTACTGTGTCTGACCCGAATATAATCTCCAAAGTGTGTCCTATGTTTCCAAACTATATTTTTCGATCGAAATGATAGGTTACACAACTATATTCACACATTCACACACATCACAACAAATAAATTAAAAATCAGCACAGATTTATCATCTCAGCATATAATTCCAGCAAACAAGCAATTTAAGCATATTTATAAAATTAAATCCGAAAATTAACAGAAATTAATCCCTAAATTACCATTAGAACAGAATACTAATCTCATAAATTAATTCATAAAAATCATGCTTTTAATCAAGATTAACAAGAACCCGTACACTTAAATCAAGAGTCAAGCATTATGATCAAGACACTACAAGAAATTAGTTCTTCAGCAACGGCCGCTTAAGCCGTTGCAATTTGCAACGGCGTTCTTACGGTCGTTCAAGCCGTTGCACATATGTTGTGTCTGCAACGGCGTTCTTACTGTCGATCGAGCCATTGCAGATGTTAATTACCTTAGCAACGGCTTTCTAACGGACACGTGAGCCATTGTTGATGATTAACTTATTAGCAATGACGTTCTAACAGTTAAGTGAGTCGTTGCTGATAAGTTTATATAGGGCCCGCGCTCGCCCCTTCCTCCTTCTTCCTCTTTCTCTGCTCGCCGCCTGCTGCCGTTGCCAACGCCGCCACCCCATGCTCGACTGCCGATTCTGACCGCCGCCGCCCCGTTTATTCTAGGTATTCCTCGCCACCCCACCTTCCTTCCCTAGATCCGATCGACGGTCGGTGGCCGCGGTCGGACCATTGTCCAGTGTCCAGACATTGGACTCAGGTGTTGAAAATCCATTAATTAATAATTTTTAATTAATTATTTAATTTATAGATTAATTTATAGATTAGTTTTTAGATTAATTGTTATGATTTAGATTAATTGTTATGATTTAGATTAATTTTTAGATTAATTGTTAGAGTTTAGATTAATTTTTAGATTAATATTATGTTTTAGATTAATAATGGTACGTTAATTATTTAAATTAGTTAAAATATTTTAGATTAATATTAATTAATTAGTTAAAATATTAATTACTCCGAAGTCATCCTCAGTGGACTCGCGCCGGAATCATCCATTACGAACTCCCATCGGAATCGTCCACTTTGGACTCGTGTCGAAATTTTCCACTATAGACTCGAACTGACTCGAAATATTTAGAAAATAATCATCCATCCGACGAGTTGATACATTTCACGTACGCATCGATGAGTCGAATATGATTTAGCAAAACCTTAGATCCGTTCGAGGGTTGTATGTTCGTGTAAAAGAAATAGATGATCTTTTATACGACGTACAACCCTTGAATTATCCCTGATTGGATAATTTGGGAATATATTTATTTGTATTGCACTTAGTTTTTTCTTTTAATTGCTAACTTATTCTAAATTTCGGCAGCATCTCTCTTGTTCTCTGATACGCGCCCAGATGATATGCGTATTCGAAGAACTGTAGGGAGATGTTGCCAAAATTTAGAATGAAGTTAGCGGTTAAAAGAAATACTTAGTGTAATATGAATATCATAAATCTCAAATGGAATAGGACCATCTCACATAAAGGCATTAACTGAAGAAATTGTCATTGATTGATAGAATCATGTCGGCTGATCGAAGTAATGTACCGACGTCTTGATCGTGGAGCTTTAACGAATGAGTTTTGATTAGGCGTAACTTACTTCCTAAATTTTGCCTATTCGAATCGGAAATTCGTTAGCGTCAGTGATAAAATCCGATGTCCTTGCATCATTTGCTTGAATGGACGATTTTTGGATCGAGAAACTGTCACTCTGCATCTATATAGCAAAGGATTTGCACCAAGATATTTTATATGGACTTGTCACTGGGAGTCACGTGAAGTCGAAATCTCGAACAATCATATCGTTCAGACACACGGTGAATCTTCCTCTGCTAGTGTTTCTTCATCCAGTCAATCTAATCCCTATAGAACTATGATACTTCATAGTCTTGGGGGTCAATTCCACTTAAATGATAATGTCGATTGGCCAATTACTGAGACATTAGTGCCACAAGATACTACAGGTGTTGATATAATAGAAGTACAAATTGTGGTAGAGATTGAATTGCCGAATAAAGAAGTTGCTGAATTTTACGAGATGTTGAAAGCTGCCAATGAACCTTTGTATGAGAATTATCTTAAATAAACTAGGTTTTCGACAATGACGCAGCTCCTAAACATCAAGGTCGATTGTAATATTAGCGGGGTTGCGTATGATCAGATTGCAGGATTGATTAATGGAATGCTTCCTACTGATAACAAGTTTGAGCCAACTTTTTATAAGACTAAAAAGTTGATGAGAAAATTAGAGCTTGGGTACCAAAAAATACACGTGTGCCAAAATAACTGCATTTTATATTATAAAGAAAATATGCAGTTGGATAAATGCCCTGTATGTCAAACATCCTCGTTACAAGGAGAAGAAATCGATCTGACAGAAAAATATCTCGTTTAAGGTGCTTCGATATTTTCCAATAACACCGAGGCTTCGAATATTATTCATGTCGGAAAAAGACGGCCCCCTACATGAGTTGGCATGCAAGAAGTCGTGATAATACAGTAATGACTAATCCATCCGACAGTGAAGCATGAAAATATTTGGATACTTGTTATCCTTCATTTGCTAGAGATACTAGAAATATCATATTGGGATTGTGCACAGATGGTTTTAATTCGTTTGGACATTTTATAACTCCTTATTCAGTTTGGCTAGTGTTGCTGACATTTTATAATTTGTCATCGTCAATGTGTATGAAAGATGATTTTATTTATCTTTCAATGATTATTTCGGATCCTAAGGGTTCACGAAAAGAAATTGACGTGTTTCTCAGACCATTGATAGATGAATTGAAAATATTATGGACTGAGGGAGCTGTCACTTATGATTGTCATCGGAAGCAAAACTTCAATTTAAAGGCCACGGTCTTGTGTACAATCAATGATTTCCCGGCGTACGATATATTATCTGGTTGGAGCACTCACGTCTGACTCTCTTATCTGTATTGTATGGAACACTCTAAATCAATCAGTCTTCATAACAGATGAAAAATCTCATTCTTTGATTGTCATCGTCGATTCCTACCGGCTAACTATCAGTATCGAAGGAATCGTAATAAATTTACTAAGGGCATAGTCGAAAGAGATGAGCCACCATCGATGTTGTCTGGTGAACAAATGTTAGCACGTGTTTCAACATTTCCAGAGATAGTGTTTAGTCGGAATGAAAGAGTGTCGGGCTTTGGTCAAACACATAAATAGGTGGAAAAAAGTATCTTTTGAGAATTGCCCTATTGGAGTTCATTACTGATTCGACATAATTTCGATGTCATGTACATTGAAAAGAATGTGTTTGATAATATTTTCAACACTTTGATGGATATTTTCGAAAAAATTAAAGATAATGTCAAAGCCCGACATGATCTGAAAATACTTTGTAAGAGATCGGAGTTGGAGTTACAAGAGGTCAACGGACGATATCTGAAGCTGAAGGCCCCATATGTGTTAAATAAACAACAGATCAAAGATATTTGTCAATGGATAAAAGAACTCAGATTACCCGATGGATATGCTTCAAACTTATCTCGATGTGTGAACATCGATGATTGCAAAATATCGGGGATGAAGAGCCATGACTGTCATGTATTTATGCAAAGATTGCTTCCGACTGTATTTTGAGATCTTCTACCTGATAATATTTGGGATACATTGACTGAATTAAGTGTGTTTTTTAGAAATATTTGTGCAAATATCCTTCGAGTCGAAGATATGTCAAGACTTGAAAGTAATATTGTTGAAATTATATGCAAGCTGGAGCAGTTTTTCCCTCCTCCCTTTTTTGACTCAATGGGCCATCTACTGATACACTTGGCATACGAGGCACGAGTTGGTGGCCTCGTTCAATATCGGTGGATGTACTTATTTGAAAGATACACGAATCGTCCGAAGAAAAAAGTAAGAACACCGCAACTGTTGAAGGATCAATATCTGAATCGTATATCATCCAATAAATTTCAACATTCTGCTCATTTTACTTTGAATCGACAGTACAGACAAGATTTGATCGTCTTCCACGTAACGACAACAGGGGAGTTCGATATTCAGATGGATGTTTAAATATATTTTGTCACTCTGGTCGTGCTTTTGGTTCTCGTCCATCTCGACACTTAAGCAACGAAGAGTATCATCTGACACACTTGTACGTATTACTCAATTTTCCAGAGATTGAATAATTCATTGAAATGTTTGAGTTTGAGATTGTGAAAAAATACTCTATTCACAACGATCAAGAATTGGAGAGATTACGGAATCGTGATTTCCCTACTTGGATTCAGGCTTATAGCAAAGATCACAGAGCTGAAATAGATGAAAGAATATTTGAGTTTGTTAGTGGACAGTCGCGACTAGTGTCGTGTTATAGCGGATTTTTTGTTAATAGTTATAAATTTCACACGGTTGAATATGTATTTACAAAGAAGACGATGAATGTCGGGGTCTGCGTGAAAGGGACAACCTATGTTGAATGTGATATGAATTTTTATGAACTGGTGGAAGAAGTGATAGAGTTGCACTACTTCGGCTTAAATTCAGTTATCCTATTTAGATGTCATTGGTTCGATACAACAGAAAGGGGCATGAAAGTTCATCCAAAATACAAACTTGTTGAGGTTAATTACAAATCCAAATTGGCAGCAAATGAGCCTTTTATATTAGCATTACAAGCCAAATAAGTATATTACGCGAAGTATCCGGCTCGAAATAAAGATAGAGCAGATTGGCATGTAGTCTGTAAGACTAAAGGTAGAGGAAGAATTTATCCGATAGCAGGAGAAAATGAGCTGATACCTAATGTGACAGATGGTTTCTATCAAGAAGATGATCCTCCTGCTGTAGATCGTATTATTCCAATACTCGAGGATGCAGACACAGCATCAATTCAATTAGAAGTTAAATATGTTGATGATGACGATCATGAAATTGAGGAAGCTGGAGATGAATAAGATGAAGAAGAGGAAGAATTCGAAGACTAGTACTCAGATGATAAAGAATAATTGTAAAGTATATCTTATATTAAATATATCTCTACTATATATAATAATCTAATTATATGCCTATTCGACAGATATGTCTGGTCGTGATTATCGTCACAGAGGAGCTTCAGAGTCTCCGATTGGTGAGACTCCAGCACTTACTCATGCTGCTGATCCTCCTATCGATGATACTGTTAAGGCTAGTACATCCAGACGCAGGCGACCATGCAGGCGGCCATGCAGGCTGAACAGGTGGCAGCCTCCACCAGCCACAAAGTCACGTAGATTCATTAGCGTGATTAGGGAGCGGTAATATATCATGAATTATGAATTATTATAAATTCATTATATCATAATATAATATTAAATTTTATTTTGTTGTACAAGTTCGAGCAAAAAAAAGTACCGAGGAGCATATCTTCTATCATTCGACGATACATGCACGGGGCATGGCCCCCGTGGTCTCACGTGCCCAGTGAGCACGTCGACATGCTACGGCGCGAGTTTGAGGCATGTATTGATTTTTTTTATACATGCATGATGATTAATATTGGTACTGATATTATTATTTTGCAGGCTCACTATACATGGGCTAAGGACCAGAGGTCCTTAATTTACGCTACCTGAGAGGCTATTTCCCGACAGAGGTACAACGAACAGCTGGGGCAGTCCCAGTCCCAAGCGATGGCCCGAGCTGGGACCACTAATATCGCGGAGACTGGAAGAGCTGTCAGAATAAGTCATGACTTTGCATCGGCTGAGTCGGCTGTGGCTGATGTAACTAAATCAATCGCGGCTCGCATACGGCCGCACAAAGCCATCGCTCATAGATCATGGCGCGCACGACGCGCGAATTAAAATGGGTTAGTAGCCACGGTTTAGCGGGGGCCTCATAGCCATAGGTGATATGTGAAGTCATTAGCCACAGCTGGCTGCGATCGTCGCTTATTATTTAATGCCACGAACGCAGCGTGAATATATAACTCTCTTAACCGACGGCTCTGCGAGCCGTCGATGATAATAAAGTTACATATCCACGATGTTCCGACGGCCAATGCGCCGTTGGTGAAAATTCTTTTTATTTGCGTTCGCGTCCGACCCTTCCTCTTTCTTCCTCTTCCTTCTCTACTCGCCGATGTCGCTGCCGAGTTGTCGAGGAGTCGTTGCCTGTTGCCGCCGCTGTCAATCGCCGTCGGTGAACCTTCCAGTATGCTCGCTTCCTCTCCTCCTCTATTAAATCCCCACAATGCCGCCGCCGCCCTTTCCGCCTGCGCTGCCTCTCAGCGCCGGCGTCGACCCGACGTTCATCTCAGTGTCGGCCTTAACCCGGTCGGCGCCGCATTGGGGCCGATTACCATCGACCCCAATGCCAATGAGTAGTAGCAGGCAGTGATGTCGGCTACTGCTTGATTAGGGTTTAATTACCCTAATCAATTACTTGATTAGGGTAATAACCCCTAATCAAACTGTGATTAGGGTTTAATTACCCTAATCACAGTTTGATTAGTTTTTTAATTATTTATTATTAATTTTTTTAAAAAAATAATTATTAATTATTAGAAATTAATTATTAGTTTAATATTAATTAATTAGTCGCACCCACTAAGGACTCGCACCCAAATCGTCCTTGGTGGACTCGTACCGAAATCGTCCACTTTGGACTCGCGCGGAATCATCCACTTTGGACTCGCGCAGAATCATCCACTTTGGACTCGCGCGGAATCATCCACAATGGATGGACTCGTGCCGAAATCGTCCACTTTAAACTTGCGCGGAATCGTCCACTATGGACTCGCACCGGCATCCATAAAGTTAGAAAAAAATCAAGACGAGTTGATACGTTTCACGTACGATCGATGAGTCAAGTTTTAATTTTGCTCTAAATAACAAGTTTGAGCCAACCTTTTATAAGACAAAAAAGTTGATGAGAAAATTAGGGCTTGGGTACGAAAAGATACACGTGTGCCCAAATAACTGCATTTTATATTATAAAGAAAATGCACAGTTAGAACAATGCCCGATATGTGAACATCCTCGTTACAAGGAGAAGAAATCGGTCCGATAAAAAAAAATTCCCTTTAAGGTGCTTCGGTATTTTCCACTAACACCGAGGCTTCAAAGGTTATTCATGTCAGAAAAGACTGCCCCCTATATGAGTTGGCATGCAAGAAGTAAGGATGTTCATGGGTCAAACTGGACCCAATGAACCCGATAAACCGACCCGACCCGAACCAATCGGGTCGGGTCAGGTTCAAAATTTTAAAACCCGATTATAATCTGGTCGGATACGGGTTTCAATATTTAAAATCTAATGACCCGAGACCCGACCCGATTATCCGAATTATTTATATTTTTTATTTTTTATTTTTTTAAAAAAATAAAAATCAACTCAGCCGCGTCTTCCTGCCTCCTCTTCTCGGGTGAAAACGTGGCCCACGTGGCCACGTCTTCCCGAGAGGCGGGTAGCTCGCTTCTTCTCATTTATCAAGTTTTTTTTAACGGGTACCCGATTATTTGACCCGACCCAACTCGATTTTGGACGGGTTGGTTCGGGTTCAAAAAAAATTATCTTCAAACCCGATCTGATCCGACCCGTTTGTTTCTTGATTGGGTCGGGCCGATTTTTTCTCCAAACCCGACCCAACCCAACCCATGAACAGCCCTAGCAAGAAGTCGTGATGATACAGTAATGATTCATCCATCCGACAGTGAAGCATGGAACCATTTGGATATGTGTTATCCATCATTTGCTGAGGAGACTATAAATATCATGTTGGGATTGTGCACATATGGTTTTAATCCGTTTGGTAATTCGGCAACTCCGTATTCAGTATGGCCAGTGTTGTTAACAGTTTATAATTTATCGCCCTCAATGTGTATGAAAGATAAATTTATCTATCTTTCGATGATTATTCCGGGTCCTAGGGGTCCTCGCAAAGAAATTGACATATTTATCCGTCCCATAATTGATGAACTCAAAACATTGTGGGCTGAGGGAGTTGTCACTTATGATTGTTATCGGAAGCAAAACTTCACTTTACGACCTACTATATTATGGACAATCAATGATTTCCCGGCCTTGTTGTCTTGTTGGAGCACGCATGGTCGACTCTCTTGCTCGTATTGCATGGAACACTCAAAATCCTTCCGTCTTTAGAATGGTCAGAAAATTTCCTTCTTTGATTGTCATCGCCGATTCCTACCGTCTAACCATCAGTATCGAAGGAATCGTGACAAATTTATCAAAGGTAGAGTCGAAAGAGATGAGCCACCACCGATGTTGTCTGGTGAACAAATGTTAGCACGTGTTCAATTACTTCCAGATATTACATTTGGTCGGAATATAAGAATCTTAAGCTTTGGTCAAACACATAACTAGGTGAAGAAAAGTATTTTTTTGAAATTACCGTATTGGAGTTCATTACTGATTCGGTATAATTTGGACGTCATGCACATTAAAAAAATTTATTTGATAATATTTTTAACACAGTGATGGATATTTCCGGCAAAACTAAAGATAATGTGAAAGTCCGACATGATATAAAAATACTTTGTAAGAGGCCTGAGTTAGAGTTGCAAAAGGTCAACGGACGATTTCATAAGCCAAGGGCGCCGTATGTGTTAAATAAACAATAGATGAAAGATGTGTATCAATGGATCAAAGAACTCAAATTACCCGATAGATATGTCTCAAACTTATCTCGATGTGTAAACGTCGATGAATGCAAAATATTGGGGATGAAGCGCCACGATTGTCATGTATTCATGCAGAGATTGCTTCCGGTTGCGTTTCGAGATCATCTACATGATAAGATTTCGGGTCCGTTGACAGAGTTAAGTATGTTTTTCATAAACATTTGAGCAAATGTACTTCGAGTCGAAGATATGACAATACTTGAAAATAATATTGTTGAAATCATATGCAAGCTGGAGCAGTTTTTCCCTCCTGTATTTTTTAACTCGATGGAGCATCTACCGATACATTTGGCATACGAGACACGAGTTGGTGGCCCCGTTCAATACCGGTGGATGTACTTATTTGAAAGATACATGAATCGTCTGAAGAAAAAAGTAAAGAACACCGCCGCAGTTGAAGGTTCCATATCAGAAGCATATATAATTCAAGAAATTTTAACTTTATGCTCATTTTATTTTGAATCAATCATCAAGACAAGACTTAATCATCTTCCACGAAACGACGATGGGAGAGCTCGACCATCAGACGGGGGAGCTGGACCATCAGATGGTTGTTTAAATATCTTTTGTTACCCCGGTCGTGCTTTGGGTTCTCGTTCGTCTCGATTCTTAAACGATGAAGAGTACCATTTGACCTACTTGTACGTTTTACTAAACTGTCCAGAGATTGAGAAGTTTATTGAAATATTTGACATTGAGATGGTGACAAGATACTCAATTTACAGCGATGAGGAATTAGAAAAATTACGGAATCGTGAGTTCCCTAATTGGTTTCAAGCTTACAGCACAGAACACAGAGGCGAAATAGATAACCAAATTTTTGAGTTTACTAGCAGACCGGCACGACTTGTACAGTGTTATAATGGTTATTTTGTCAATGGATATAAATTTCACACACTTGAATATTCATCTATAAAAAAGACTATGAATGTCGGGGTCTGCGTCAAAGGGACAACGTATGCTGAATGTGATGTTGACTTTTACGGACTATTGGAAGAAGTGATTGAATTGTAATTTTTCGAATGTAAATCAGTTGTCCTTTTTAAATGTCATTGGTTCGATACAATCGATAGGGGCATGAGAGTTTATCCAAAGTATAAACAGCTGGTCGAGGTCAATTACAAATCAAAATTGGTTTCAAATGAGCCATTTATATTGGCATCTCAAGCTGAACAAATATATTATATGCAGTATTGGTCTTGAAAGAAAGACAAGGCAGATTGGCGTGTAGTCTGTAAGACTAAAACCAGAGAAAAAATTAACCCAATAGTTGAAGATAATGAGCCAACATATGACTTCTATCAAGAAGAGGATCCTTCCGAGGTGGAACGAGTTAGTCCAATACTCGAGGATGATGACACATAGTTAGTTCAATTGGAAATAGAATATGTTGATGAGGACGATAATGAAATTGAGGAATGACAAAATGAAGATGAGGGAGACGAAGAAGATTTTCAAGATTCAGATATAGAAGAACAAGAAGAAGAGTATTACACGAATGATGATAATGACGATGATGAATAATTGTAAATGTGAAGTATATGATCAATTATTAAATATATATATTATATATAATCTAATTATATTAAATTTTTATAACTATGGTTTGAGATATCAGTTCTCGAGGAGGCATTCCTCGTAGGACCCCCCGACGATTACCACCCGACCCACTTGTACCCATTGACCCTTCGTCTTCCACCACTATCCCCCCACATCCGGCCACCATCCCCCCACATGGTCCGACCACCATTCCCCCACCTGATCCATCCACTATTCCCCCAGCTGATATGGTCACCATCCCCCCACCTCCAGCC
This sequence comes from Canna indica, assembly GCA_034359265.1. Lineage (NCBI taxonomy): Eukaryota > Viridiplantae > Streptophyta > Magnoliopsida > Zingiberales > Cannaceae > Canna > Canna indica. Next base: position 67,732,882 of record CP136896.1, on the reverse strand, counting down.
ACCATCTCTTCAGCCGATCCAGGCCCATCGACATCGAGACGTAGGCCACGAGAGCCTAATAGAATTCTCCCTCTGCCACCCGAGGGACAACTGCGCAGAGCAATTACTATGCGCGGAAGAAGGTAAGTATATGCATTAATTATTTTTTATAATTTATTTATAATTCAAAATATCATAATATGAATTTATATATGGTGCAGATTTGAGCAAAAGGACGTCCCCCGCATGATAGCGGGGACGATCCGAAAGTTTATGCACGGAGCGTGGCCTACATGGTCTCACGTGCCCCGTGAGCATATAGATTTATTGTGGCGAGAGTTCACGGTAAGTATATTTATTAAATTAATGTTAATGTTAAATATTGATCGGTAATAATAATTTTTTTTGAAGGGTCATTATACATGGCCGGAGGACCAGACCACTTTTGTGGAGGCTGCATGGGAGCGTGTTACCTGTGCTCGCTATAACGGGCTGCTTCAACAGGCCCGTCAGACCGTGATGAGACGGTTGGGGGCCACACAGATAGGGCAGACTCGGGGACACGCCCTGAGTGGATTCCTGGCCCTGTGTGGGACCAGCTCGTTGAGTGATGAGATACTCCTGAGTGGCAGGAGGTCTCCCAGATTGCGTCGAGAAACCACATGTCCGGGGGGGGACGGCACGGGGACGCGCCACACTGGTGGCTCCATATCTTTAGTGGTGCATGAGCATCGTATGGTATGTATAATTTCCTTGCTTTTAATTAAATTATATATTGTGTATAATGATACTAATGTATTTATTTTCTAATGTAAGACGTGTGTGACGAAGGACGGCACTGTCCGACGCCCGTCGATGATGGATGTGTTTGAGCGCACTCACCGTCGTCGACGAGGAGCGGGGGACTACGTTGATAGTAGGGCCTCGTATATAATGGTAAGTATTTATATATGTCTATTTGATTTACATACTTTTTATTTATAGTTTATATATATTTAAAATATAAACACATATAGGAAACTTATTCAAGAATTATGATCGAGCGTGGAGGGACACCGGAGGAGTTCAACGCAAGAGCTTGGGTAGAGGCAACAGGTGGCTGGGAGCACGGCCGTGTTTATGGCTTTGCAGACAGTGGTCATGCACGCGCCGTGCTCGGGCCACTTGGGGCATCGACCCCTCCGACTGCGGGTGAGCGGCCCCTCGTCATCCCGAGTGCAGGACCAGAGCCGAATAGCGGCCATGAAGTTGGAGCTCACCCAACAGAGATAGGCGATGGAGGAGCAGAGGCACGCGATGGAGGAGAGGATGCAGGAGCAGAGGCTGATGATGGAGGAGCAGAGGCTGACGATGGAGGAGCAGAGATGGTCGAATGGCGAGTTGAGACATACGATCCAGAACATGCAGACACTCCTCACTCAGATTGCATCTCAGTCCGGCCTTCTACCTATGATGTTGCAATCGTCGTCCTCCTCGACCCAATCGACGCTCCCGACACAGTCGTTGTCGACTCCACCGCCTCCGCCGCCGCCACCGTCGTCGTGAGATTTTGATTAATTGTATTTTGTTTATATTTTGATACTTGATATAGATAATATTTTGATACTTGGATATATAGATTATATTTTGATAATTGTTTCCTCCGGTTTGAGGCTGAGATTGATGATATTTATGTAAAACTTGTATGTTTGGTTTCAAATGCATGTGTATGATATTTTCTTATTGTAATATGTGATTGAAAATAGGTTGTAGTCGATATATCATTGTATACAGGAATTTACAAAATTTTTAATTTTTTCAGTTACAGGATAACATCTTTAGCCACAATTTACCTATGGTTAACCGTCACTAAGCCGTGGCTGAAAGCCTATCGTAAATGGCTGATGGCCTCGGTAGGACCAAATATCACTATTGCTAATAGTATCACCGACGGCTGTGAGCCGAGGCTGATGTGTTGGTATCAGTGACAGCGCACAGAGCCGTCACTGATGATTTTAAATCAGCAACAGTCCACGAGGCTATCGTTGATGATTATGTGTGACGGTCGTGCGCGACCGTCACAAAACATCTGTGATGCGCACATCAGAGACGGTTTTTTGCCACAATTGACGTCGTCCGTGATATGCATCATCGACGGTTCAGCCACAATATGAGCCATCGCTGATGACCACAATTCTAGTAGTGTAGATTACTTCGAATATATGAGACCAACTCGTGGCATTATGGTCGACGGATCGATGGCAGGTGGTTTCTAGAACTGCGGCTAGAAATCGCATGTCGGGGGGAGGAGTGTGTTATACTAGTGGCTCTATTGCATTTGCAGTGCACACAAACCATACTTTTAATTATATATTTTACTAGTCGAGAACCCACGCATTGCACAATTATATATATATATATATAAGGTTTAAAAATTATAATAAATAAAATTATCAAAATTAGATTAGATTAAATTAAATAATAATATTCATACCCAAATAATTAAGAGTAATAATAAATATCATATATATGAAAATATATATGTGTAAAAAATTTAGTAAATATTAATTTAATTTAATGTATATAATTATAAAAGAAAAAATATACACACACATTTGTTGTTAAATATGATTTTTTGTTACTTATAAATCGCCAAACACAATAATATATTCATAAATATAAAAAATTATATAAATTAAAACTCAATATAATTTATTTTTATACTTAAATGTCATAATCCACCCAACACAATAATATATTCATAAATATTAAAAATTATATAAATTAAAACTCAATGCAATTTTTTTATATATTTAAATGTCATCATAATATTAACATTTCAATAATGAGAATTGAATTATTTTTTATTCCAATCTTTTCAATTGCACTATTCAATTTTAATTGTATTAAATAATATATTATATAACTATTATTTTATTCATTAATTATAATTTTATTACAATATCTTATTCATATTTTTGTTTGCACGCTACTAAAATAAGTAAATTATAAAATTAAAATCTATGACTAATAAAATAATAACCATTTTTAGGGTATATAAAATAAAGATCTACTCGATTGGCTCCTCTTGACTCGGCTCCAAGGCACTACTAGAAAAATGGGCATCAGCAACGACTGATGTCGTTGCTGAGCCGTTGCTGAAGAGCATCAGCAACGGCCGCGCCGTTGCAATAGAGCCGTGACAGAAAGTCGCGTTGCTGATAACTTAGCAACAGATCAGCAACGGTCGCTCGGGCCGTCGCTAAAAATATTATCAGCAACGGTTTTGCCACAGACCCGGAGCCGTTGCTGATAACATTAATAGCAACGGCCGCTGAGTCCGTAGCAACGCCGTTAGTAAAAGCCCGTCGCTAAGCCGTTGCTGTAGGTCATCAGCAACGGCTTTCGATACACTTTTAGTAACGGCTTTCCCACGGACGGCCGTGGGAAAGCCGTTGCTGATGATGTGTACCTGGAAACAGAAAAATTAAAAATTAAAAATTAAAAATTTCCATTGATAGATTGATACATTATCTGATACATAACTCACACACTCATACCCTCATATACACATTCATTCACACATCACAAACACACCAAGATATACATCAAAACAATTATATTTATATTGATAATTATCCACGATAGTATAAAAACAATTCAAATGCAAAATTGAAGTATCAATATCCAAACAAAATAAGTTAAACAAGTTCAATATCTCAGTAACAAGTTCAATATCCAAACAAAAAATCTCACGATCATGATGGAGGATGGTCTGGATCATATGGCGGGGTCTGGAGTGCTTGAGTGTACACCAGCGTGGACTGACTCGAGGACGATGGATTAGATGATGCCGAAGAGATGCCTGCTTCGGGATGACCTGACATGTTGCGTATCATAGATTGTATATCCGCCATCATCTGACTCTGGCGCTCCATCATCTCAGTCTGACGCGCGATCGTGTCCTCTAGAGTCCTTATTCTGCTACTATGATCATAACTGGATCTAGAGGTGGACGGTCGCTCACCAGCGACCGGAGGGGTCGATGCCCCAAGTGGCCCTAGTACGGCTCGCGCATGACCACTATCTGCGAAGCCATATACGCGGCCATGGTCCCAGCCACCTGCGGCCTCGACCCACGATGTTGCGTCAAAGTCCTCGGGGGTACCCCCGCGCTGCACCACCGTCTGGCTGTAGGTCTCCTACTAGAGTTTGATTTTTTGTTTAATATTTATCATAAAACTTAAATTATAAATATATAATGAATAATTTAAACAAATATATAATTACCATAATGTATGCAGTGCGGTTGTGGATGTACTCCCCCGTCCCATGTGCTCGACGGTGAGTCCGCTCAAACACCGCCATCGGGGAGGGTCGCTGGACAGTCCCGTCATCCGACACCGTCGTCTACATTTACAAAACAAATACATTAATTAGTACACATAGTAACAAATAAAATATATAATTAAAAGATATACTTACCATACGGTTCGCGTGCACTACAAATGCAACAGAGCCGCCGGTGTGACGCGCTGCTCCCCCCGACATACGATTTCTAGCCGCATTCCGAGAAACCTCCTGCCATCGATCCGTCGACCATATTCCCACGATCTGGTCCCATATATCCGGAGTAATCCAACTGGGGCCGTATCCCCGAGTCTCCGCGACTTTAGTGGTCCCAGCTCGGGCCATCGCATGGGACCGAGCCTGCCCCAGCAGCCCGTTGTACCTTGCCCGGAAAATAGCCTCCCAGGCAGCGTAAATGAAGGGCCTCTGGTCCTCGGCTCATGTATAGCGAGCCTGCAAAATAATAATATCAGTACCAATATTAATATATCATCATGCATGTAAAAAAAATAATAATACGTGCCTCAAACTCGCGCCATAACATGTCGACGTGCTCGCTAGGCACGTGAGACCACGTAGGCCATGCCCCGTGTATGTATCGTCGAACAGTAGAAGAAATGCTCCTCGGCACTTCTTCTTGCTCGAACCTGCACAACAAAAATAAATTTTAATATTATATTATGATATAATGAATTTGTAATGATTGATAATTCATGATATATTACCGCTCCCCAATCACGCTAATCAATCTACGTGACTCTGTGGCTGGTGGAGGCTGCCACCTGTTCGGCCTGCGTGGCCGCCTGCGTCTGGATGTACTAGCCTCGGCAGTATCATCCTCATGAGGATCAGCAACAGGAGGATCAGCAGCATGAGTAAGTGCTGGAGTCTCACCGATCGAAGACTCCGAAGCTCTCCTGCGTCGATAACCACGACCAGACATATCTGTCGAACAGACATATAATCAGATTATTGTATAAATAGTAGAGATATATTTAATAAAATATATACTTTACAATTATTCCTCATCATCTGAATAATAGTCTTCGAATTCTTCTTCTTCTTCCTCTTCTTCCTCTTCTTCATCTTCTTCATCTCCAGCTTCCTCAATTTCATGATCGTCATCATCAGCATATTCAACTTCTAATTGAATTGACGTTGTGTCTGCATCCTCGAGTATTGGAATAATACGATCCACAGCAGGAGGATCATCTTCTTGATAGAAACCATGTGTCATATCAGGTATCAGCTCATTTTCTCCTACTATCGGATCAATTTTTCCTCTACCTTTTGTCTTACAGACTACACGCCAATCTGCTCTATCTTTATTTCGAGCCGGATACTTCGCGTAATATACTTGTTCGGCTTGTGATGCCAATATAAAAGGCTCATTTGCTGCCAATTTCGATTTGTAATTAACCTCAACAAGTTTGTATTTTGGATGAACTTTCATGCCCCTTTCTGTTGTATCGAACCAATGACATCTAAATAGGATCACTGATTTCAAGCCGAAGTAGTGCAACTCTATCACTTCTTCCACCAGTCCATAAAAATCCATATCACATTCAACATAGGTTGTCCCTTTCACGCAGACCCCAGCATTCATCGTCTTCTTTGTAAATGAATATTCAACCGTGTGAAATTTATACCCGTTAACAAAATATCCGCTATAGCACGACACAAGTCGCGACGGTCCACTAACAAACTAAAATTCTGCAGCTTCTTTATTCGGTAATTCAATCTCTACCGCAGCCCCTACTTCTGTGATATCAACCGCTGTAGTATCTGGTGGGACTGATGTTTGTAGAACTGGCCGATCAACATTATCATTCAGGTGGAATTGACCCCTAAGACTATCAAGTGTCATAGTTCTATAGGGATTACATTGACTGGATGAAGAAGCACCAGCAGAGGAAGATTCATCATATGTCTGAACGACAGGATTGCTCGACGTCCTGACTTCGCGTGACTCCCCGTGACAAGTCCATAGAAAATATCTTGGTGCAAATCCTTTGGTATATAGATGCAGAATGACAGTCTCCTGATCCAAAAATCGTCCATTTGAACAAATGCGGCACGAACATCGGATTTGATCACCCATGCTAACGAAATTCCGATTCGAATAGGCGAAATTTAGGAAGTACGTTACGCCTAATCGAAACTCATTCGTTAAAGCTCCACGATCAAGACGTCGGTACATCCAACTTCGATCAGCCGACATGATTATGTCAATCAATGACAATTTCTTTGGTTAATGTCTTTAGGTGAGATTGTCCTATTCCATTCGGGATTTATGTTATTTGAACTACATTTACGTTTTTATTTTAACTATTAACTAATTATTTTAAATTTCGGCAGCATCTCCCTATAGTTCTCCGAATACGCATATCATCTGAGCGCGTATCGGAGAACAAGAGAGATGTTGCCGAAATTTAGAATAATTAGTTAACAGTTAAAATAAAAACGTAAGTGCAGTACAAATAACTATATTCCCAAATTGTCCAATCGGGGACAATTCAAGAATTGTACATCGTATAAAAGATCATCTACTTCTTTTACACGAACATACAATCCCCGAACGGATCTAAGGTTTTGCTAAATCATATTCGACTCGTCGATGCGTACGTGAAACATATGAACTCGTCGGATGCATGATTATTTTCTAAATGTTTCGAGACCGTTCGAGTCCATATTGGACGATTCTGGCGAGCGTCAGAAGTGGACGGTTTCGGCGCGTGTCCGAAGTGGATGATTCCGGTGCGCGTCCGAAGTGGACGATTCTGGCGCGCGTCCAAAGTGGACGATACCGGCGCGCGTCCGAAGTGGACGATTTCGGCGCGCGTCAGAAATTAATCTAACAAATTAAACAATTAATCTAAATAATTAATTAACAATTATAAAACAATTAATTAACAATTAATTAACCATTATAAAACAATAAAATATTATATATAAATTTATAAATTCCGGCACCGGAGTCAGGTGGACTCCGGCGCCGGCGTACAGTGGCCGGACACATTGTCCGGCCACTGTACGAGGTCCGGCGGCGGCCATCGGCCGACCGCCGCCGGCCGAAACCCTAGAAATAGGGTTTCAGTCGGATTAATTCCCGCCGGCCGCAACGGGAAGAGACGGCCGGCCGACGAGGCATACCTAAACAAGTCGGCAGCAGCGGGGGAGGCGAGAGCAGGAGCGGCGGCGTCATCGGCAGCAGCGGCAGCGGCGGCGAGAGGCGAGAGCAGGAGCGGCGGCGAGAGGCGAGAGCAGGAGCGGAGGCGGCAGCAGCGGGAGGAAGAAGGGTCGGGCGTGACTGGTGCCCTATATAAACTTATCAGGAACGGCTCACTCGCCCGTTAGAAAGCCGTTGCTGATAAGTTATCATCAGCAACGGCTCACTTGTCCGTTAGAAAGCCGTTGCTGATAATTAAAATATCAGCAACAGCTCGCCTTTCCGTCAGAAAGCCGTTGCGGATAATTAAAATAATCTGCAACGGCTCGCGTGTCCGTTAGAACACCGTTGCAGATACAAATATCTGCAACGGCTCGAGCAGTCGTAAGAACGCCGTTGCAAATAGCAACGGCTCGAGCGATCGTAAGAACGCCGTTGCAAATAGCAACTGCTTGAGTGGCCGTTGCTGATAGCCATTGCTGAAGACCTAATTTCTAGTAGTGAGGGAAGAAGAAAGAAGGAAGGAGAAGGAAGCAACGGCTTGGCTCGGCTCCTCTCGGTTCGGCTCCAAAGGAAAGAAGAAAGAAACAAGGAGAAGGAAGCGGCGGCTCAGCTGCTTGGCTCACAGGCGGCGGCTCCAAGGGGAAGAGGGAAAGGGGGCTGGCGGCTTGGCTTGGCTTGGCGGCTAGCTCCCTTTCTCAACTTTTTGGGTGGCTCCAAAATAAGAGCCACAAGCCATGATGGGGATTTTTATACACCCTCCTCAACCCTAACCCCTTAAATCCTTAATTCACAACTCGTATCCACCTTAAGCCAAAATCAAAATCCGCTAACCTGATAGACTTAAATAATTTAATTAATCTCATTCTAATAAATCACAAATAATTAATTAAGTACTCATATGAACATAATTAGTAATTATGCACACACAACATCAAATTAAATACTTTCAACTACTCAAGCTTAAAAAATCATAAATTCATAAATTTATATTTTACTTACCCGAGCTCGCAAGCTCGCTCCCGACCATGAGTCGACTGGCTCGACCAGGAACTAGTCCGCTAGGCTGGAAAATACACATTAAAGAAAAAATAATAAATTTAAATATCTTGAATATTACAATGTAATTGAGACAAATGTCAAAGTTCGAGATATAATTTGGTAATATTTCGAAATTGGCCATAAATGAGACAAAGTGTATAATTTATGATATATTTAGGTAATTATCATTTAATTAATAACTTAAATTTGAATTTTTTTATTAATCATCTATATTAATTATAGAGTAAATACAAAAAATAATACGAACTTTGGACTTTTTCCCAATTTTAGCATAAACTTTTTTCGTTAGCAAGAAAATACACAACTTTTATTTCATTACCCCGTTTAGCACGCACCGTCATTTTTGACGATTTTTGCTGATGTGTCACTTAGCAGTGATGACGTGACAAATTTTTATTCTTGACTGAAGCCATATATGTAGAATAAATAATGCTACATAGATTATATTATTGACTAAAATATTGACCATCTTTCAAATTGTCTTCTCCACCACACCTTCCTCCTCACCTCTCTCTCTCTCTCTCTCTCTCTCTCTCTCATGGCGGTTGTACCCATTTCAAGCCTTGGAACTTCGCCGATCTCAGACAAGAGGCCGCGCAGACCTCTCCCTCCGAACCTCCTCTCAGATGAGCCAGAGAGGTCGCGCATACCTCTCCGCCCGGACCTCCTCTCAGACGAGCCAGAGAGGTTGTGCAAACTCTCTGGCAGAGAGGTGGCGCAGAGGAGAGGTCGACGACCTCTCAGACACCTCTCTGGCAAAGAGATTAGGGCGGAGAGGTCGACGACTGGTAGAGAGGTCGGTGACCTCTCTGCCGATCTCTCAGACACTTCAGTGCGACCTCTCAATTTCTTCGGCGAAGAGGTCTGCGACGACGACGAGCTTCCACCCTACGACGGCAACGAGCTCATCCCCGGCAACGACCCGTAGAGTGCAGTTAGCGTCAAGGTCTTTGAGAAGAAGGACCACGTCATTATTAATAATAAATTTTTACTAATAAAATTGATTAAAATAACAAAATAATAATCTATGTAGGGTAAAATTTGCCACGTCGTCACCGTTAAATGACACATCAGCAAAAATCATCCAAAATAACGACGCGTGCTAAATAGGATAACAGAATGAAAGTTGATGTATTTTCTTGCTAACGAAAAAAAATTATGCTAAAAATGGAAAAAGATCTAAAGTTCGTATTTTTTTAGTATTACTCTTAATTATATAATACATCTTCATCTTAAATAAGATTTATTTTTGCAGCATTAATTATGCATTCAAATTATTTTCTAATATTTGATGTAATATCAATAACTATTAATGCACAAAATTAAGATCAATTATTTTTATGTATGTATTTATAACATCATAATATATTTTACTAGTTTTTTAGTTTTCTTCATATAACATGTTTCATATAGTTGGTCTTCGAGGTAGGCAAGGTGACGTCAGCATTGCGATAGAACTTAATTGTTTGAATAATTAAGATGAAAAAACTATCGTATAAAAGTATAAAATTTTTATTTATTTTTTTAAAAAAGATTTTAGTATTTTTAAAATATGAAAATAGACGAACAAATTTATACTATATATATGCTATGATTTTTATTCAAAAAATAAAGTTAAATAATTAAAATAATATTGATAACATTCTTTATATTCTAAATTGGTCCCCTAAGTTAATTTTTTGTGTCCCACTTAATACTACACACCATGTGTTATAATAAAATATTTTCTTCACCTATTGTTTCTCTTTTTCTTCGCCAACTATAATCTTTTTCTTTATAGGATTATTTTTCTTCTTTTTTCCTCCTCTTCCTCCATTATTTGGCTATATCTTCTCATCTTCCTTCATCTCCTTCATCGACCACCTCCTCTCCCCTTGTCCTCCACCTTCTTTTCCTCTTCTTTATTCCCTCCTTTCTCTCTTCCTCATTCGCTGAGCTAAGGCTTCTTCTCTTCCCCCTCAACATCGTAGGGATCCTCAATCGCCACTTTGTTGAATTAATGAGAAATGGGAGGAGGAGAGAGAGAGAGGAAGATAAGGTTGTGACTTGTGATAGGAGAGGGAAAGATGAGTAGATAGTCATCAAGGAACGATAAAAGTGGGAGGAGGCGGTGGAGGAGAGGAGGATAACTAAGAGGATAAGAAAGTTGTCAAATGAGGGAGGAGAGAGCATGAATACAAGGAGGTTGTAAAAAAATGAGAACGAAAAAATCACCATATATATATATATATATATATATATATATATATATAAGGAAGAGAGAAAATTGAAGGAGATTGAATGAGGAACGAGGACGGAGAAGATAAAAGGATTAAAATATATATTAGAAGAGAATAAAGGGGTAGTCATGGGATGAGAAGAAGAAAAAATTTATAAATTTTTAATGATATGTCATAGTACCACATTAGTATTTTTTTTTTATAATATAAAGTTTTAAACGACGGACTAATGAGTGTGATACGTCTACGAACACTGTGTTTTTTCAGTTATATTTGAAATATCACACCTTTATCTATAATTTATTTATAGATTGGGTCTTTTTAAGTAACTTTTTTAATTGTAATGATTCTTTTAACTATAGTGGCAAAACCTTTTGTTTATTCGACCACAAAACATTTATGGAATTATTGCAAATCCTATACACTTTTGTATATTTAAATTTGTGATATTTTTGCAGATATTTTTTTTGGCAAAACCTTTTGTTTATTCGACCACAAAACATTTATGGAATTATTGCAAATCCTATACACTTTTGTATGTTTAAATTTGTGATATTTTTGCAGATATTTTTTTAACACTCAGGAAGCGTGATTTCACGGAATATTTGCAATTAATTCCCAATGGGTGAAAATTAAAATCTCAGAATTATTTTTTATCGTATCATTTAAATTTGATATTTGTAATACGTTAATTTTAATTTAATATTTAAAAATATTTTATCAATTATTATTATTATCATTATGTTAAAATAATTATTGAAATTTACTTTTATAACTTAAAATAAAATTTTGGTCAAATCAAATTTTAAGTATTAAATTATTAATATCTGACTCATTTATCCGGAGCCAATACAAATATAGAATTTTAAAATTTTATCTTTTTTGATCTTCTTATCTGAGATTTCAACAAACTCTAGATAGGATATAAATTTATCTCACATGATTATTATCCTAGTTAATTCCAACTAAATTTTTATCCGTCCGAAATTCTATCATGTGAAACAAACATGCCATCAGATTATTATTATTATTTTCTTGTATCCATTATAAAAAATTATGTTAAGTGATATCATATATATATTTTGCATAAGAGGAGGAACTTTTTCCATCAATGTCATTGATTGTCTGGCGTAGTATTGTAATTAGATTCAACTTTTAGTCGTAGGTGACTACTAAATTGTTTATTAGAAGAGTCTTGTTATATCTTCCTAATAATCAACTTAATAATTCTTCTAACCACTCATAATGATAGGATCGATAATTTCATCAATAATTTTGAGCACTTTATTATATATGAGTTTTAGGGAAATTAGGGTTATATGTTATTAGAATTAGATTGATGTTAGAATGAGAATCTCAATCCCAATAGACATTAATAAAAATAAGACACATGAATAAGTTATATGTTTGGATGATTCGAATCCTCGGTTGAAATCCACGTACACTCGACATATCATATATAAAGATGAATATATGATCTTATAGATACTAAAAAAGTTATCTTAAAAATAATATACAGTATATATATATATTCAAATATCGGTAAAATACATCATAAATTAAATCCATTAAATTAGTTTTATCAGGTGTAACTGGTTTTACACTTGATTCAATTTTTTTTTTCAAAAAATAAATAAATGGTTAATAAGCAATTTATATTCGACAAAAACATGCAAAATCAACCAATAAGATTCAGATTGATTAGTTTTTTTTTTTTTGAAAAAAATTGGAGTATTTAAAAAACTTTAAAATATATATATTCGATAGTATCTAATCACGAACCTGAGGTCAAACCAAACCAGGAGTTCCAGACCGATCCGGTTTAGAAAATAAATCCGCCAGGTGCCCATTTCTCTCTCATTTCAATTTGGCCATATAACACGGTTCACATTGGGGGTACTCGAGAAACTCGTAGGAATGGCGCGCCGACACGCATCGGCGACGGCCATCCGATGGACCAAGGAGATTACCAACTCGCAGGTCCTCCAGCTGATCCGCACCGAGCCCGACGTTCGCAAGGCCCTCCTCATCTTCGACTCCGCCACCGCCGAGTACCCTTCCGGCTTCCGCCACGACGCCCCCACCTTCGCTCTCATGTCTGCCCGCCTCGCCTCTGCTGGCCTCCTTCCCGCCGCCTTCTCTGTCCTTGCTCGCATCCCCGCCGAGCTGGGCCACGCGGCCCCGGAGCCCGCTTTCGCCGCCCTCCTACGCTCTCATGGCCGCGCCCGCCGTCCCCTCGACGCCCTCCGCCTCTTCCGCGATGCCCCTCGCCTCCTCCTCCTCCGCCCCTCGCATCGCTCCTATACCGCCCTTCTTGCCGTCCTCGTTTCCCACAACCATCTTGACCTCGCCCGCCGCCTCTTCGCCCGCATGAAGGCTGACGGCGTTCCCCCATCCGTCGCAGCCTACAACGTCCTCCTCAAGGCCCACTGCACCGACGCCGGCAGCGGTGCTGATGTCGATGCGGCTTTCCGAGTATTCCGCAGGATGCCTGATCGTGGATGCCCGCCAGATACTTGCAGCTACAACACTCTGATCGACGGGCTCTGCAAGCAGGGAAGGATCGGCGAAGCCAAATGTCTGTTCAAGGAAATGCTTGATAAGAAGTACATCCCTACCGTTGTCACCTATACTACTTTGATCCATGGGTTATGCGGCTCTAGTTTATTAGAAGAAGCAATGGAGGTGTTCGACGAAATGAATAAAAGAGGAGTTCAACCGAATGTATTCACATACAGTTCATTAGTGGATGGTCTCTGTAAGGGCGGGCGGTCGCTAAAGGGCGTCAATTTGCTGGATCGGATGATAAAAGAGCGTTGCCAGCCAAACGCCATTACCTACACCGCTTTAGTTAACGGCCTGTGCAGTGAAGGAAGACTTCAAGAGGCATTGGAGATTTTTGATAGGATGCGACTGCAGGGGAGAAATCCGGATGTGGGATTGTATGGCAAGGTCATAGATGGTTTGTGCAAGTCTGGTTGTGCCCGGGAAGCTGCAAACTACATCGATGAGATGGTGCTCAGTGGGATCAGGCCTAACCGTGTAACATGGAGCCTTCATGTTAGGATTCACAATGCAGTGGTAGTAGCATTGTGTTCTGCTGGTGATTCAAGTAGGGCTCTCCAGGTGCATCGCAGCATGAGGAGCCGGGGTATTTCCACTGAACCAGAGACATTTCATCAACTCATCTGTTGCTCGTGCAGTAAAGGAGATGTGCACAAGGCAGCACGTATTGTCGGCGAGATGTTGCTTGAAGATTGCATTCCTAACAGGGAGACATGGGATGTTATAATTGGTGGTTACTGTAAAAGGGAAAAGGTAAAGGAGGCGGCTCAGGTTGTCTTTGATGAGTTAGTGGACTCTGTTAGTGGTGACGAAGTCATTTGACATGGCTTATATTTTGTCGAGGGTGAATTATTGTTGTTGATGAAATTTTGTTGCTTTGGGTTAGAGCTCTTTTGCCATTATTGTTGTTGACAAAACTTTGTTGCTTTTGGTTAAAGCTCTTTTGCCGTCGGCATCTTTGAGGTAAATGATTTGTTATTTGTGCATAAAAAATTCTTCATGATAACTTTGATTTATTTCCCATTTAGTGCTTACAAAAATAGGTCCATTTTTACAGGAATGTGTCATGGGACTCCTCTAACAGGTATGTTATGTTCGCCCCTCCTACATCGAATGCAGTAATGGAGATAATGCATTCAAGTAAAATGCTGCAATTAGAAGATCTTTTGACTTCAGTAGCTTCTAACTTTTTACCATTTTATTGAAGAATTAAGAAAAGTTTAGGTCTACAACAAGAGGGTATGAGGGATCGAAGTATTTGAACTCCCTCTTTTGGACTTTTAAATTTAGTTTTGAATTCTCACTGAGCTCTATAATACTCAAGCCAAGCTTTTGGTCAATAACTGATTTTGTGGAAGTACACTGTACACTGACATGGTTGACATGGTCCATTTTCCCCCTTTCTTGTATATATTTGATTTAAGTATTTAAAGTGCTAGCATGTCTGCCTAGTTAAATTCTTTGTCTCTGGGGGGGGTAAACAATTACATGTACCAGCCCTCTATTTTCACCCCTTATAGCTCATGTGGCAACTCCGATTAGGATATTATTTTTAAACTTATATTAAATTGACCAATTATTACAAATCAACTTCAATTAATCTAGTTCACCTGAAAAATTGATTTTGCAAAGGGGTTGTGGCCATATGTATTTTTAATTTATGGCGAACTGGTTTTGGAAGTAGAAGGATTAAAAATAGAGGAAGTTGTATGGTTGGTAGTTTGGTACCTATAAAGGTTACCACAATTTTTAAATCAGCACCTGAACAATTTTTTTCTTAAGCAAGTACTAATAAATTTATTTCCGTCCCATACTTCAGTCAACCAAGCTAATACAAGACAACAAAAGCTGATGTGGTGCCACATAAGATTCCATGTCATGACGGTTAGTATTGACGTAGCCAGCTACTTTAATCTATACAATAGAAAAATCACTTTAAATAAAGAAAAATACCATTTGCCATTGATGTCATTTGAACTTTTCTTTTTAAAAAAATGTGATTTGTTTACTATGTAGGTTAAGTAACTAGCCACGTGGATGCTAGCTATCATGATGCGGTGGCTGAGGTGGCACTATGTCAATTTTTTTCGCTGCCTTCTGTTAGCATGATTGACAAAAGTAGAGATTTGGGATAAAAATGAAACTCTGGATACTTGTTTTTAAAAAAACTTATGCTAATTTACCCTTTTTTATTTAAAACAGTGAGTCATGTGCTAGAATCTACATTTCTAAGCATATTCCTTACACCTAAAGAACTTTATCATCAACTCCCTCCTTGTAAAAAAAACTTGTACTTTGTACCACTATTCAAATTTGCTCATTTTGAAAATTTCTTTCTAAAATATCATTTGTTGACCTGACACTTTATAAGTTAGGCGACTAATGATCTAGTTTATTTAATAAGAAGCTATAGAGATTACTACCTAATGAAGTACCTTCCCTTTAGTGTGTAACCAATCAACGAAAACCAAATCATGAATAGACAAACACTAGCTTAGGAAGGAACCATAAGCTGTTGTTGGCCTCAACTAAGAACCTGAGGTGGTTCATAAAACTTTGGTATCTTTCTTCTCTTAAGTTGAATGATGTTCATACTTTGAATGAAATAGACAATAGACCATTAGAAAAGAAGTATAGGTGCTGCCAGTCAGGTAATAGGTGCTCCTAAGAATAGTGCATGTATGAAATATAAATGGTTTCCATTATCGAGTTCTTAAATGATTAATGTCTAGGAAATGCCAAGATTAGAAGAATGAAATAGCATCTTAGCCTGTGAATTGATATCATGCAATGCATTTGTTTTTCATAAGCAATGATTGGTTGAGGAATAATTTTCTTCTCTTGTTTATGCAGCTAAGTTGCAGAATGGAAGTAATGAAACAATATTGTCTCAATTGGTTTGTCAAGGTATATAACATCATACAACTAGTGAATAATCTCTCTAATGGACATTTACAGTCAAAAAGACAAGAAGAGAATTGCAAGCATTTACTGACACATCAATTAGGAGAAAGTGGAAAGCCAATTCCGTGGCGAGTGGTTGGAAAAGTTACAAACAACATACTACTGAAAAATCCAATCCCTACTGGCAAGCATGTCAACACCTGTTTTGTCTCCTCCGATGGGATTGGGTAGAAGCATGAAACAACGTTCTGGTCAAACAAAGCAACTGCTGCAAAGACTGATATTGAGGCAAATGCATGGATGAAGTCTATGAACTTTATCTTGTACTGCATTGCTCTATCTGGAGGGAGCTGTGCAGTTCCATCAATCACCCATAAGCCTCTGAAAGTTGCAAATCCATATCGCACATTCCCTTTTTCATCCCTGAAGCTATCGCTAAAGCTGAGAAACAAGCATGAAAGGGCACAAAGAACAATCAGGTATGCAGTCATCAATCGGTTCACGGCCAGGCAATTGCCACTATTGGTGAATATAGGGGAAAGGAGCTGGAATGCCAGAACAGTTCCTGTCGGGAGGAGTTTCGCAAGATGGGAGGCACTCATGAATGTCTGGCTGATTGCTTTTTGTATCGGGGTCATCTCATCATCGCCATCCAATGATTTTAGAGTCAACAGAGCTTGCTGCTGCTGCTGCTGTGCTTCTTCATCATTTCCCCTCGTTGCCATTGTCAGTTTTCCTCTGAACTGTTCTCCAGATTCAGTGAGCATGGGATTATTGTTTTAATAATAGACCAGAAACTGAGAATTCTCTTTGTTGAGTGAAAGGAATGTTGAGATGAGATGTGCAAGGGAAGCAGTTGCTCATGCCATGACTTGCAAGAAAGAAGAAAGAAACTTCAGGGGGCAGGAAGCAAACGTTTGCCATGAGTTGCTGTGGTTTTGTTACTTGTTCGAGTAGACTGTTACGAAATTGAGGAAGTTTTTTACCTCAAAAAAATTTGAGGAAGTTTCTGTTTCCTTTAGTTTCTCTTGCATGACAGAATTAAGAGAAGACCTGTATGAGCTCCTTTGTTGACTACTTGTATGAGATTGTATGACTGCGGATGAGGGTGATGGGATTGGGAAAAGTTATTGGGCTACGTCTTTTGGACTCCTGGGATTTCCTTTAAAGGAAGGGCAACTATCCAAATCCACTTCTGAGTTATAAATTCAATTACGATACGCAATTGTCCGCACATTATTGTGCTATCCAGTTACATCAGATTTATTCTCCTACGCAATTTCCATGCACTATGTTCTGATTAATGACGTTCAGGTATATCATTTTCCCTTTCTCTTTGCCTGGCCATTTCTGCTTCTGAGCTGCAGACTAAGCCCAATTCTGACAAATAGGATTGAGTTCATAAAAGTACTTGATATTCAATTACATACTTCGAATATAGCATCACCCTTTGTGGATGGGCTAATTGCTAATTGCAATTAAATACCATTGTAACAATATATTTTATGGGATTCGAAAATCCCATTATTATTACCGTTTATTTAGGTTTTATTCCATGAAACCCCAATTTTAATTTCGAAATTGCATATTCAATTATTCATCTCCTTCATTTTCAATCAACATTTTCTTTCAATATCATATTTGTTTCATTAAAGTAATTTATTTTTTTATTATAACTTGACACACAGAATTGAATACATTGTATTTGTTTGATTAAACTAATTTTTTTTTTTTTTTTTTAACTTGACACACAGAATTAAATATTATATATAAATATATGAAATATAACGATGTCTCAAGTGGACACTAAACCAATACTGAAACGAAGTATATGTGAATTAATGTTTAATAGATTTGGTAGTTCATGGTTGATATATTATTGAGATTAATTGAGAATGACATTTTTAATCAAATAAATATGCCATGCGAGTAAATATTACGAAAATTAGAAAGAGCTACTAATAATGGCGAAGCTAGGACTCCATAAATTTGTGCTTAAAATCGGTGCTATTTATGTTCATCTCTTTCTAATTGTGAAATTCTAAATTTGTGCTTAAAATCGGTGCTATTTAGGTTCATCTCTTTCTAGTTGTAAAATTCTCAATAGCAAAGTCATTTTTTATTTTCATCCTCAAATTAGTTAAATTTACCTACTTTTTAGTTAGAAACAATCACTCTTCGATAAGTTCATCAATTTATTAGCTAAATTCGCCTAATTTTAGACCAAATTTCTCTCTCTTTCTAATCAATTCTAATCACCCATTTAGGAAAATTAATTTGACAAAAAAATAAATGAAAAAGAAACTCTGGGATCCAAGATTTACTATTTCGGTGCACTAATTTTGAATGCAACCAAAGCTTATACTTTTATTCTTATTAATAATGTGAGAAGAGAGTTTTAAATAAAAAAATATTAAATAAGATTTAAATAAACATCAAATTTCACTAAACTTAGATACTTTTATTCTTATTAATAATGTGAGAAGAGAGTTTTAAATAAGATTTAAATAAACACCAAATTTCACTAAACTTAGATAATAAAGAAGATGTCAGTGTAATTTTATTAAATATCAGAAAAGTTAGTATAATTTATCATTAATTAATTATATATTTAATTAATTTAAATTAATTGTTGATAATCAATTTTTTTAATTAACATGATAATATTAATCATCATATAATGATATTTATGAGAAAATATGTATTGAGAATGATTTGTAATAATAAAATATACTTTTCTATTTATGAAGCTGACAACTTTTTTCAATTCCCGCGAAATCACAAAATGTGCCACCTGTCCCCACTCGTTTTAGGCTTTTAGCATTAGATCATACTCAGCATGGGTGACAATCCGTGTCGTGTCGTATCGTGTTTAAACGTGTCATGTCTAAACGTATCTCATATTGTAAAAAGCTAAATTCGAATTCGGCCTTTTTATTCCCGGGTTGACACGACACAACACACTTAACCCGTTTAAGTAAACATGTTTAATGTGTACATGTGTACACCTACACGATACAATACGATAAACATAATTTCATTAGTGAA
Source organism: Canna indica (assembly GCA_034359265.1). NCBI lineage: Eukaryota > Viridiplantae > Streptophyta > Magnoliopsida > Zingiberales > Cannaceae > Canna > Canna indica. The sequence goes on along the minus strand of CP136896.1, from coordinate 67,713,607 downwards.
CAAAATAAAAGCTGTTGAAATTAAAAATTAAACACAGTAGAGAGACTATTAATAACAAGACATACCCAACATCCGTAATTTTTTACTTATTATATATATATATATATCCTTATAAACGATTAAATGGATTAAATAGGTTCAGTAGCAAGATTAAACACGTTTAATTAAATGAGTTTTATCGTATTTATACGGGTTACACGGGTTTGATCCGGATTAACACGATTATTTAATCTGGGTTGAATCCGTTTAATCAAAATACACGTTTAACCAAATTCAAACTCGCGTAACTTCGTATCATGTCGTGTTGTGTCGCATCGGATTATCGTGTCGTGTTAAAAATTACGGCCCTAGATTGCACACCACAGCCAAATCACACATCAATTATTCCGATCTCTTGCAAATCACATAAGCAGAAAAGCAAATATGACAAGTGAGGACGGTAAATTCTGCGGATCCCATCTGACATAAAGTGGAGCATCTAATGGTGCTGGCGCGAGATGAGAGTTCAAATGGTGGTGGCCTACACAGCACTACTGCCTGCTTGCCTCCTCTTCTGTCGGAAGCCCAAGTGCCCGCCACCTGTTCGACGTATTGCCCCAATGGCCGGCCTTGATTTCTCAGGCCTTGGTAAATGGTAATCATGCGAGTGACTACTGGGCGTAGCTCTGAACCCAACCTCAAGATCACATCGATGTATTGTTTTGGGCGTGAGGTTAATGTACAAACACCTTACCTGCGTGAAGTCTCGATGAGCTACTGTAGTCAGTAGACTACAAATGCTTTTGCTTGTGATCGAATGGTAATCATTTGAGTTTAAGAAGCTCTTTTACTGTTTTCTTTTCTACCGACGAACCAGAAACATTTTTTGTGCAAAGGACGTGCAATTATTTGTACGAGCGAAGAACATAAATCAGATGCATCCAAAACATGTTTTTGGCAGCATCTCCTCCCTCTTCAATGTTATGGGCAATCACAAATCAAGCACACCTAGAAAGCTTACGACCTATTTATATTGCAGCTCAACTTTCATAAAGTGCCTGCTGCAACTTGGCTTGGATATTGACGGTTCTAAGTACTTGGTTCTCAACAAGGAAATATGTTCAAATGTCATTTGGATGACACAAACGACCAAAAACAGTTTAATCAAAATTAATCTATCATTTTGTAGCAAAACTATTTTAACTTTGAGTTTTATTTCCTATCTAGTTCACCCTTTAGACAAAAGAATATTCAACTGCATTAGTCTCTTCTTGCTCCTGTGAACTGCATTCTAAAGTGCTTAATAAATACTTTAACACAACCGTCAAGGTCACAATCTCACTACTTGCCACTATGTCTGTTCTGGTTCTCATCCTCCTCTGTTGCCTTCTTCACCACTGCGTTGGCCTCACGCAGGACGGACTTCGCCTCCTTGAAGCCAAGAGCTACCTCGACGACACCTACGGCGCCCTCGCCAACTGGAGCCCCTCCGACGCCACCCCCTGCAACTGGACAGGCGTCGCCTGCGCGCCGCCGCCGCTGTTCCCCGCGGTCACCGCACTCGACCTCTCCGATCTCGGCATTGCCGGTCCCTTCCCTCCGCCCATCTGCCGCATCCCCCACCTCTCCTCCCTCTCCCTCGCTGTCAACTCCCTCAACTCCTCCCTCTCCTCTGCCGCCCTGCTCGGCTGCTCCTCACTCACCCACCTCGACCTCTCGCAGAATGCTTTCGACGGGCCGTTACCCGCTGCCCTCCCCTCCCTACTCCCAAAAGTCGTGTACCTCGACCTCTCCGTCAACAACTTCTCCGGCCCGATCCCTTCTTCCTTCGGCGAGCTCTCTGCTCTCCGTCGCCTTTCTTTGCTCGGCAATCTTCTATCCGGTCCATTCCCCGCCTTCCTCTCCAACCTCTCCTCTCTCCGTGAGCTCAACCTTTCTTACAACCCGTTCACTCCTTCTTCCATTCCCCCTTCGTTGGCCAACCTCACCTCGCTTCGCGTTCTCTGGCTCGCAAGCTGCAACCTCGTCGGCGGCATTCCGTCGGCACTCGGCCAGCTCTCCTATCTTACTGATCTCGACCTATCCTACAACTCACTTTTTGCCTCCTTACCCGAATCCCTAGCTGGCCTCGCCTCCGCCGTCCAGATTGAGCTATACTCCAATGAACTCACCGATCTTGTTCCTGATGGCCTCTCAAACCTCACCAATCTCTGGTTATTTGATGCCTCCATGAACCAGCTCTCTGGTGAGATACCGAAAGACGTCTTCCTCGCTCCCAAGCTCGAAAGCTTCAATCTTTACGAGAATAATCTCACCGGACCAATCCCTTCCACCATAGCCGGCTGCGCCACTCTTGCTGAGCTCCGGCTGTTCTCTAACCAGCTTTCCGGGCCTCTCCCGGTTAACTTCGGCAAAAATTCTCAGCTTAGTTTCGTTGATCTTTCAAATAACCTACTATCCGGAGACATTCCGGCGGGTATTTGCGACGGCGGCACGCTGGAGCAGCTTCTTCTACATAACAACATGTTCTCCGGTTCGCTGCCGGAGAGCCTCGGTCGGTGTTCAACGCTCACGCGAGTGCGGCTGCTGAACAACCGTCTCTCTGGCGAAGTCCCCCCTGCGTTATGGGGCTTGCCGCATGTCTGGTTTCTTGATCTTGCTGGAAACTCCTTCACCGGCAGCATTTCCCCGGCAATCTCCAGCTCTAGCAATCTCTCTAAGTTGGTGATATCAAACAACCAATTCGAAGGTGTGATCCCAGAAGAAATGGGAGCTCTGTCAAACCTTTATGAGTTATCCGCTGCTTGGAACCAGTTAACAGGGCCACTGCCGGAAGGTCTCCTGAGGTTGGCAGCGCTCGGGCAGCTTGATCTCCATGGCAATGCCCTCTCCGGCGAGCTCCCAAGAGGAATTCAATCATGGAAGAAGCTCATTCAGTTGAATCTCGCTGACAATGAATTCACCGGCTCGATACCGCCAGAATTGGGCGACCTGCCAGTGCTCAACTATCTTGACCTCTCAGGAAACAAACTTACAGGGGAAATTCCAATTCAATTGCAGAACTTGAAGCTTAACCAGTTAAACTTCTCAAATAACAAGCTATCTGGTTCACTGCCTTCATTCTTCTCAAAACAGATCTATGAAACCAGCTTCTTGGGTAATCCGGAATTGTGCGTCAATAATGCCTTGGCTGAGCATTGCCACGGTGGAAGACGCAGCAATTCAAACGGCCATGGATTCACTTGGTTTCTTCGGTCAATCTATGTACTCTCCGCCATGGTCATTCTTGCTGCAGTCGCCTGGTTCTACTGGAAGAATTCCAAGAAGTTAAATCATGGAAACATGGAGAAGACAAATGGGATCCTCACTTCCTTCCACAAACTGAGTTTTAGCAAGTATGAGATCTTGAATTTCCTCAACGAAGACAATGTGATTGGAAGTGGGGCTTCAGGGAAGGTCTATAAAGCAATGCTAAGCAATGGCCAGGTAGTGGCAGCGAAGAAGCTCCAGAAAACCACTGTTGTTGATGATGTTGCTGGTGATCGATTTGAAACTGAGGTTGCAAGACTGGGGAAGATTAGTCACAAGAACATTGTCAAGTTGTGGTGTTGCTGCATGCATGACGACTATAAGCTGTTAGTTTATGAGTACATGCCCAATCGAAGCTTGAGTGACTTCCTGCATTGCACGAATGGTCGGCTTTTGGAATGGCCGGTGAGGTACAAGATCGCATTGGATGCTGCTGAGGGGCTTTCGTATCTGCACCATGATTGCGTTCCACCGATCATTCACCAGGGTGTTAAGTCAAACAACATACTGTTGGATGAGGAATTTGGGGCTAAAGTGGCAGATTCTGGAGTTTCAAAATTCATTGGAAGAGGTCCGAAATCGGCATCCTTCATTGCTGGCTCATGTGGATATACTGCCCCAGGTTTGCTGAATTCTTTTGTATATATTTCTTTTTCTGGAATTAGTGTACCCTTTTGGCTTTGGCTAGTGTTAAGTCTTCTCATATGGATGTTAACAAATTGTTAAATTGCCCATTATTTCTTGTGCTAATGCTTGATCCAATTTTTTCCATTTCCTATTTCATAATGTTTCTCCTTTCTACTTAAAATTATACAAAATTTAGCTATGGACTATAGCATCTTTTGCATCTATGCTATCAAAGATATAGTTTTCTTCAGTATATAGAACTAGATCAAATCTGTTTTCTCATGATCTTCATACATGATATATAAATCCAGAGTATGCATACACACTACATTTGAATGAGAAGAGTGACATATACAGCTTCGGCGTCGTCCTTCTAGAGCTTGTTACCGGGAGATGCCCCGTTGATCCTGAGCTCGAAGAAGAATACTTGGTGAAATGGGTGTGCAACATTATGAAACACAAAGGGGTTGACCATGTCTTTGACTCCAAGCTGAATTCAAGCTTCAAGGAGCAGATGTGCAAGGTCCTCAGTGTTGGCCTTCTCTGCACCAGCCACCTCCCAGTTAATCGTCCCTCGATGAGGAGGGTTGTAAATATGCTACTTGAGGCGGATTCTGAGAACAACTGCAAGCCAACAAGAGAATTTAATTTGTCTCTGGCTACCTACAAAAATTCTTTCGTGCGCGGGAATACTTCGTCCTAGTTGCAATGTAAATGCTTACAAGGAAGGGTTTTTTACAAGGAAGCTGAGATGGTAAAGCAAGAAGCTGAGAAGTGAAAAGTTGTTTTGGAATCACAGATTTGGAAAAACAAGTCAAAGCTGAAACATCTTGCTGATTTGGGCTACTAAAGGAAGTCAATTCAATTTTCTTTGTCCTTTGAAGTCGAACAACATTGGCAGTTGCGAAATTTCACGTGAGATTATACATCTGTCATTTGAAATTTTGGAATATATTCTTGGAATAAATTCTTGTCAAGGAATATTTTGCTCAGCATGTCTTGTAATTAGCTAACAAATCAAAGAAAGTTCTCCTTCATGAAGAAGAGTTTAACAAACTTCAGTTACATGTTTTTGCATTGCTGAATAAGATGCGAACAATGATTGCATTGAGCTTTGGCTGTGAAGAAAAACTGATCTTTAAGAAAAGTTTGATCATTTCCAAGCTTTACATTTATCAATATTTTGATTCAGACTAAATTTTATAAAGTGAAATCATTTAAAAATTTGATAACCAAAATCGAAATTACAACCAAATGGTTTCTATATATAATTACTTACGGAAATTGATTATATCTAACCTTCGAATAATGGATGATCAATCTAACTTATTTAACTAATTTGGATAGATGTAGTTCCTCAGATAGATATTTGATTACTAAACGAACAATTCATTATAAGAAAATAGAGAATTATATAATAAATTTAAATATTTAATACTTATGAAACCTACGTATCAAATTAGCGGAGAGAGATATAATTGGAACAATTCAATAGTTTCATTCAAAAGCAATATTACGAATGAGGTCATGAAAAGAAAAGAATTAGGTCATGGGCAGGATCACAAACGTGGCATCATTGTGCTCATGGACGGGATCGTGGGTGTACGATGAGCGGTGCTCACGAATGGGCGAAAAAATTCTCTTTATAAGTTATCATGGGCTGTGAAATACGAAGTGGTAGTCTAGTTGAGTGCTTTCTTTTTTTGAAAATAAAGTAATTTATATTAATCAAGAGTTTTAAAAAATACGAATATAAAGGCAAGGGGGAGAGAAAAAAGTAAAAAAAGGAGAAACATAACCTTACAACAAGGAGAATGCACTCCGACAAAAAAATTACAATCCACAATTATCTAGTTAGATTACATAAAAAAGAGCCTTCAACGGCTAATTCAAAGAAGTGGTGTTAAACTGAGTCAAAACATCTGCTATTGCGCTCAATCCATAATTTTTAGCGCCAAACCAAGACGACTCTGAATTTAAGCAATTTCATGGCGCAACTATCAATACAGCTTCTCTTCCGAGGATCATAATTGAGACCGAATTGCTGAAGATGAGATGATTGCAAAAAAACCCTCCAACCATTTCTTGCATTGTTACATGATCGAAAAAGATGTTTGTGTGTTTCAGACAACGTTCTGCAAAGGGTACATGATGAATCCAACTATAAACCCCGAGAGATCAAACGATCTTATGTGTGCAATTTGTCATGATAGGCAAATCAATTCATAATAGAAACATTCATGGGACATGCTGATTGCCAAATGAAAACACTTTTCGAGTCTTTAACCCCTCTGAAATTCAGCAAGCTGCAAAACAATGTTGTACAAAATTCATTAGTTGTTGTCCATCTCCAAGCAATAGTATCGTCACCAACTCTCTAAAGATAATCATTAATGTCACATAAAAGATTGACAATATCAGGAATGACCACATAGTTACTGAACTGAATATTCCAACCAATTGGGTTACCACGAGAGTCAAAAATTTTAAGTTGCTCAATTTGTGCATTCGGGGCCAGTGTGAGAGCGAATAGATTAGGGTATCTAGGAGAAAACTTGTATGAGCGGCTTGCTCATACAAATTTGTATGAGTAGGCCGGTCATCTTCCGCCACGTCAGCCCAGCACGCATCCCGATGCAAAAATTGAATTCGGGATGCAGTCTGGGCTGTTGCTGGGCACGCATCCCAAACTCGAATTTTGCATCGGGATGCGTGCTGAGCTGACGTGGCGGAAGATGAGCGGCCTGCTCATACAAATCCTATTCGGGTATCTATCCTTGAGCCTTTGTCCCCGATCAACAATCAGACCAAAATCTAGTCATACGACCATTCCCGACGTTGAAGATCAGAGAGTTGTGAAGATCTCACCCATAGATTGGATCCCTTTCCAATGGTGAGTGTCATTCTATCAAAGATACCAAAATCGAAGGATTGGGAATCGAGAGCTCTAACGAGCGTCGGCCGAAGCAAATCCTTCGCTTTTCAAATTTTCCAAAGCCAGCTCCCCAAATGAGCTTTACAGTGAGTCTCAATATCCAAAATTTCAAGATCTCCTTCAAATTTATCACCCAGAAAAGTTTGTCAATTAATTAAACATTTGCTTCTGCAATTAGAGTCTCTAGATCCAGACCAGAAGAATCACATCCTCCCCTTGATCGAGCTTCTTAATGACCCAACGGAGGTTGAGTGCTGCCAGTGACCAGAAGAGTATGGTTGAGTGCTCTAGGGCATCCTTATTTTCTTTTATTTAATTATATATTATCAATAATATATGTATAACTTGTTACAGTTACCAATTATCTACGGAGGTGTAACTGAGATCAAATTGAATTTAAATATTCTTTTAAATTTGTTCATCAAAATTGAAATCGAACCAAAAAATTATTATCCATAACCAAAGTTTACGCATTTAGTCGGTTAATCATGATTAATTAATTTTAATTGCCATCCAACCTAGATTGATTAAACTAAACAAATTATGACATCATGACAATGTCATCATCGATCAGACCCGTTCAATTGATCCAGATAAAATCATTTAAGAAAGTAGTCCAATTTAAAAAAGAGTTATTTTGTAAGACATTCTAATTTGATTCTTTTGTGTTATAAGCTCTGCATCTAATTAAATATTTAAATCACATAAATACCGCTATAAATAAAAATCTAATTCCAACTTAATGATCGCATAGCTAATTATCGTCCACCATAAGACTTGCAGTCTTCGACAAGCAATGGGCGCTGCTTTCCTTGGAAACGAACAAATCGTTCACTGCAAGCTACACTCTGATTGGTTCATCCATGTCTACCAAGAACTACGTATAATTAATTAATATTTTATCTTAACACAATTGAAGAGCGAAGACCCGCCCATTGACTTATAACTGTCAGCATTTTTATTTCATCATAAACAATTATATACCACGTTAACTAATTATTTAATTCACGCGCGCGTCCTTAATTTACCCATTCGCCGCATAAAAATTAGTGCTAATATTTCCACCGAGTAAATCCTAATTAATTAAGCATTAAAGGGAAATAGACATTGCCTCTATAATTCATTTAATCAAGCAAATAATTTTTTATGGGCTCATCCGGACATAAGGAGGGCAACCCAACCTATAATTATATACCAATTGTTAATTTTTTGAAACTTCGTGAATTAAATTGTATAACAAGGATTGCAATCAATTAATTAGATTATCTTTCACATTAATGATAATATTGTCCCTTATTGTTTTCGTGCGTCATTGCATATTCGTTTTATTTCAATGTTTGATTTTTATTTTTTTTACCAAAACGAAAATCAAATTTTATTCAAAACCTGAGCCAGGGTCAAAGAGGTCATTATATAAAATTTTCTTCAAATCAAGAGACCTAATGAATGTCCAAATCAAAATATCTCTTTGATGCCTAGCCTTAGTTGATGCCAAATGTGCAGATTTGTTCCCTTCTCTATAGCAAAATAAGAAATTTTCAAGATTATATTGCATAGATAAATGAAAAATATCTGCCACAATCGAATCAATCTCCCAAGGTACCTCCATCTTTTTATTTAGCACATCAATCATGATTTAGAATCGGTCTCAATATATGAAAATGTGAGAAGTTTTGCTCCAAAGCAAAAGTTAAACATTTTTTAATAACCATATATAGCTTCCAAGTGTAATGCAGAGTTTACGATTTCATAGCAGCTTAATACAAATGAGTAGTAACTATTATCAAATCACACCACAACACTCAAGCCACCATCATCAGCCGTAAAAGAAGCATCACGATTAATTTTGTAAAAACCAAATGATGGAGGATTCCATGCTTATTTTGCGAAGCATGCATCTTAATTTTAGACCAAAATTCTTCGTCTATATTATCATGCGTCCTCAACTCTCATTCTAACACTCACTACAACAAACCTCGTATATTTTGACGTCAAAATATAAAGGTGTTTCGACGCCGGCCACCGTCAAAAATAATATATTGACGTCGGCTTGGACGACGAAATCGAGTGGAATATAACAAGCGCTAAAATAATATTTCGACGTCTATTTGGACGTCGAAATGTTCGACATATTGACGCCGACTTATAGACGTCAGAAGGCGTCGAAACATTTAAAAGAATAATTTTTTTGCATATTTACGTCCGTTAAGACGTCGATATGTAAATAAAATATTTTAAAAAAAATGGAGCCGCTCAAAATGGAGCCGCTCCACCGTCCTCCAGTACACGCTCGCGGGCGTCTCGCAGTGCTACAGCATGAGCCGCAGCAACTCTGACGCCTTCGGGCAGTACGAGCAGCAGCTCATCCTCCGGTCCACCATCACGTCGGGGCAATCCGGCAAGTTGCGGCACAGGTAGCCGACGCTGTCGCAGGCGGAGTCGCAACGATCCAGGAAGTGCTAGCAGAAGGCGGGCTTGGGCTCGACGATGACGGCGTCCTTGCTGCAGTTGAAGAGAGGGAGAAGCGGGTGCTACTGTAGAGGCTGAAGGGGTTAGCCGGGCGGCGCGGAGGCACGGCGCCGTCGACGTCGGAGGAGCGGCAGCTCCACATGGACGGGTTAGTGACGATGAGGTGGGGGTCGGCGTAGTCGACGGTGGCGACGGGGTACGTGCCGGATGGCGTGCGGAGGAGTAGGCGGGAGTCGTTGGCGCAGAGGAGCATGGCGTCTTCTTTGGAGGACGACGAGGGGCCAACAACGGGAGACAAGGCGGCGGCTTCGGGGGCCTGCAGATCGGAGGCGGGCGACTCCGGCGTGGGCTCGGGCGGCGGCGGGGGAGGGGGCCAGGCGGGGGGATCGCGATCGGAGGCGGGCTGATGCGTGAAGAAGAAGTAGAAGTAGAAGCGAAAGAAATGAAAAAAATATATAATTAAATATTAAAAAAAATATTTATTCTAAAAAAAAGCAGGAGGCGGGAAATCTCCCGCCTCCGGCTGGGCGAGCGCGCGTGCCACGCGCGCTCGCCCGCTTACCCACGCCTCCAGCAGGCGCCAAATTTTTTTTGGCGTCTGCTGAGACGCCGACGTCGAAATTTCGACGTCTCTAGGCGTTGAAATTTGTTAAAAATATTATTTTATTAATTATTTTTTGACGGCTGAACCGACGTTGAAATGTTAAATATTTTGACGTCTTTTCAGACGTCGAAACGAATATTTCAACGCCTGTCAGCTGTTTTCAGGCGTCGAAATATTTCGACCCCTGTTGTGAAGCGTCGAAATATTTCGACACCTATTGTTAGGCGTCGAAATGTTTGTCAGATGTGGAAAAAATTTCGACGTCTACTAAAGACGTCGAAATTTATTGTATTAATTTTTTTTAATAATTTTACATTTCGACGTCTTTACTAGACGTCAAAATTACGAAGTCGATATATAACGAATTTTTTGTAGTGACTCCTCATCACTTCGTCTACAGGGTACTATTCTTAAAACTTTTTTAGTCTAATTATTTTCATCAAGCTCGATCGGCCCATTATAATTAGCTTTCATTTTATGTTTGTATTTAAATCATGATTCATGTATATATACTTCTTTTTTAAAAAAGAAAAGAAAAGAAAAATACTACATGTATATATATATATACTTATTTTCTTGCACCCTTACACAAGAGCCCATATCAAATGCTATATCTTCTTGAGCATGGACAATAGATAGAGATTGCCATTGACCCATTGTCGCAAGACCCATTTGTGGGGAGGGTAACAACAAATTAATTTATATATATATAGCTAGCATGATATATAGAGAGAGATATTTGATAGTTACATGTACAAGGGAAGGTAGATAAATGTCTTAGAAGACACTCCAGGGTGACCTTAGAGCTAAAAGGAAGCAGCTGCTCACATGCATGTGTATATCTCAGATTCTCACCCTCCTCCTCTCCATCTCAATCAGGGTGGTGAGATGTCTCATGCGAATCAGCTGTTTTCCCCCTTCTCCACTCAACCCAATTGCAACATTGTTTCTGCTTTTTTGTTTTCTTTTATTTCTTTGTCTCTCTTTTCATTTTTTTTTTAATATTTAGAAAGATAAAAAATCATAATAGGAATCATACTACTATATATGATACTAGTCACAGTTGGCAATCTCTCCTTTCATTTTGATGTTAATTTTATATGTATTTAATTTCTCCGCGCACTGTTTTTAATTAAGCAATGTAAAGTCCATGTTAATTCATTTTTCTTCATTATTTTTTGTTTTAAAGATTACTATAATTAAGTTTCAATTCTGACTTCCATTGTGATTTAGCTCATTAATTTTCTAAAAATATTAACATAGCTACTAATTTAATTATGAGAGATTTGCATGTATTCCAATTTGAAGAAAAAATCATCCAACTAATTGGGTCATCTCAAATTTGATTATAGATTTATCATATAATGACTTGCACTTGACTAATTAGCAAAGTCAAATGTGTGAAAGAAATTTAAAAAGGAAGAAATTAACTTATATATAGCTAGAAAAATCAAATTAGGCCGAACGTAAATGAAGTTCATTTAAATTTCAAATTGCATATAATTGTTTGAATACTCAATTTGCATCATTTTCACATATCTGGTTTCATGAAATAATCACATAATAAAAAGTAACATTGATTAAAATAAATTAGATGGGTTAAAAATTAAAATAACAGGTCAAATTGAACTTGAGGATCACCGTTCAGATTGACCCAAAAAGAAATTCTAGAGAGCATATTAGGCCTTCCTTTTCTTTTATTTATAATTGTATTATATATATATAAACAGTACTGGAGTAAAATTAGGTTCCCATCATTAGAGATAATAATTTAATTGAGTGAGAAGTGATGTATGTAGGCATGGAGAAGCTTGAGGGTCAAGCAACCTGCACCTCTTACTTGTCGGAGACATCTCTTCTCCCTACAAATAGCTTGCCTTTTTTTGTCTTTTCCTTTTCCCTCTGTGTTCTTTTGTTTTGCAGTTTGCTTGCTGCACTCCTCTCCCTGGGGGAGAAGCAGATCAATTCTCTTCCTTTTCCCGGATCTCAAGGGCATAACTCCGACAGGACGGAGGATAACTCCTTCGCTTTAAGATCCCACAAGCCTCTTCCCTTCCCTTCTTTTACTTTTCCATCCTTTTCTTTTCCCCCTTATCAACATAATTCGCCCTAATTCTCATATCCTTCTCAGTTTTTTTTGTTGGTAATTCTGAGGGACAGAAGAGAAGAAGAAGAAGAAGAAGAAGAAGAAGAAGAAGAAGAAGAAGAAGAAGGAGGCAACATCAGAAACATCAAACACTATGGTGTCAATTTAGTATAGATAGATATCTTCAAGTTCGTCTACAATGGTTTTAATCAGCAAGCGATCACATGGCATCAACACTACATGCCCCTCATGCGGTCACCGATTCCAGCCCGAGTTTAACCAGGTGATCTCTCTCTCTCTCTCTCTCTGATGGTTGCATGGTTACATCAAATCCTCTCGCAATTGGCGTTGGCGTTCATGCAAAGAAAATTACGTGGCATAAACCTTTCTTGCATAATTTAGCAATCTGCTAGCTTCAGAATGAAGCTAATTAAGCACGCAAAAACAAGCCAAAAATTTAACTGATGATGATGATGGCGTAATTAATATATATATATGATGGAGCAGGTCGCTTCGTCGTCGTCCACGGCGTCGACAGCGATACATGATCTGCCGGGGCTGCCGGCGGGGGTGAAGTTTGATCCGACCGACCAAGAGCTGCTCGAACACTTGGAGGGCAAAGCGAGTTCGGATCCCGAGAAGCTCCACCCGCTCATCGACGAATTCATTCCGACCATTGACGGAGAGGATGGCATTTGCTACACACATCCTGAGAAGCTCCCCGGTAATTCTTTTCGCCATTTATAATTAATTGTCTCTTCCATTATATTTCCCTTTTATCGGAAAGATTATTTTTTTATATGTGCATATTCTTGATTGCTTCACTAGCTAATTAGATGAAGAGAAATTATACATAGAATGGGGCTATATATTATAATCCATTTTGATTAAAAATAATTAATCTGCTAAATTTAATTATTTTCTTTCTGATAAAATAATAATATTTTAGCATGCACAATCCATTTCATTTAATCAAAATTTTTTAATATAAGATAATTCTTTTATTGATGCATCCATATTTACATCCAATAAGAATGAATTTTAAGATTGTGTGAAGGTTAATCTTGATCAAATCAAATGCATGCCATGGTAATTAATGTATATGATTTGCATGCCTATATATTTATATATATGCATGTATACACGTGTGCCTTCAATGTTTTTGGCATGAGATATGCTTGCCATAAGGATATATATATGCTCATTAAAACAAAAAATGCACGCAAGGAGACATTTAATTGAAGTTTCCTAAGTATCCTAGCTAGAATTAGTATTTTATATATATCAAATGATGCAAAAAAATCTAAAATGACTATACTTTTTTAGCTAGCACTACTCCTTGAGCTATAGAAATCCATTTTGCAATAATAATGGAAATGTTTTATTGTAGTAAAATAAAATTTTAGTCTTAGCTACATATATAGAACATGTTTGATTCAATAAGTGATATATTTATTTTAATTTATTATTTGTTTTTTTTGCTTAAATTAGAAGAAATTATGATTAGAAGAATATCAAATTAGTTTTATATTTGATGTATAACGGGTTAAAAGATCCTATGAACTCGTTTATTACTCTATCGTATTCAGTGAAGCAAACAAACTGATAGAGTTTGTTTATGAGGTTTGTTACTTCTCCATACTCTCATTTTCAGTTAGAAAATGTTGAGCTTTATAAACCTGTTTATCTGTAAATAAAAATAAGATTAAAAGAAAAAAAAGGTGTGCATATGCAAGATACTTGCAAGAGATGATCATGTCAATCTTTTAGTAGAGTTTTATTCATGATTAAAATCATATTAATTGGGTCGGTAAATATTTTTATTTTATTGCATTTTCCACACATGATTTCTCAACTCTTTCACAATATTAGCAATAATTACCAAGGCGAAGCTAAAACGAAACCTTATAAATACTTTCCATTGTAATTTAATTACTACTAATTTCCTCACAAACCAAATGAAGACTAACATTTTCCTAAACCAATAATGTTAATTAACAAGCAAGAAATGTGATTCTAATTAATAAACAATGTCATATGGTGGTGATTTTAACATGAAACATGAGAAGTATTACATTGAAGAATATGATTAGTTTCACTGTTTCAGTTTGGCCATTGAAATTTTTTCCTTTTTATGAATTGGCTTATATATATATATATATATTATAACAAAACATAAAAATTAACATCATTAAAGAATATTTCATATATATTCCATATATATTTCCTTGCATGCACGCATGTGATCTTAATCGACTCCTTCTGTCGCTGCTGCATGAATTAATATACACGCAGGAGTGAGCCGGGACGGCCTGGTGCGACACTTCTTCCACCGCCCTTCAAAGGCCTACACAACGGGGACGCGGAAGAGAAGAAAGGTGCACACCGATGCGCACGGCGGCGAGACGCGGTGGCACAAGACCGGCAAGACCAGGCCGGTCTACGCCGCCACCGGCGGCATGCTCAAGGGCTTCAAGAAGATCCTCGTCCTCTACACCAACTACGGCAAGCAGCGGAAGCCCGAGAAGACGAGCTGGATCATGCACCAGTACCACCTGGGCGCCGACGAGGAGGAGAAGGACGGCGAGCTGGTCGTCTCCAAGGTATTCTACCAAACACAGCCCCGGCAGTGCGGCTCCGCCGCCAAGGATGCTTTCGGGACGACGACGAGAAAGCTCAAGGCTGTAGCTGAAGAAGATGAAAGTGACGATCACGTCAATATCGGAGAGTATTATACGCCGACGTCACTGATCGCGTACAACCAAAGTGGGCAAAGCCGAGTTGGGTCTCCTCATCTTCTGCCTAATTTTGGATTGCATGGTGGAGGCGTTTCCTTTCTTTCTTGAATTGAAGATGATTCCCTTCATTATTTGCCAAAGTAAATGGCATGCAGGAGGAAATTAATTGGTTAACCAAGTTAATTTGGAAAGTTGCATGAGTGGAATTAAACTTCCGCTTACTTAATTACTTTATGTATAATATAGCATTAACGTTCGATGTTGTAAAAAGAATTTGAACAAATTAAAGTATAATAGGTTCAATATATGTTACTGAATAAAGGTTTAGTTTCGGTTCCTGCAGCCTCAATTATCTCAATATGTAGTTTTAATTATTTTTTATGATGCGCCTTGCCTTCGTGGTTCTTCCATATTCCATAGATCAGCTGTGGATCAGGACAAATATATTTTTACTAATTTAATGACGTTATTAAATTTCATTTACTTTGGTTTATTCGGCTTGCGATACGTACGTAGCTCCTTCATGTACTTACAACATGATATTATTGTAGTATTAAAATATTGGATTAATGTTTATTGAACATTTGGCCATAAAAGAATTTTCTCAATCAGCTACATTACCTGTCTCATGGGGGATATTAGGCTTGTATTCATCCCTAAGGATGAGAGGCCTACTAAAATCATTGATTACAGTCTTATATCACTATGCAATGTCATTTACAAAATCCTAGCTAAGGCCATAGTAAATACGATCAAGCCTAGCATAAAAAAAAACTAATTTCCCATGAATAAAGTGCTTTCATAGAAGGAGAAGATTGCATGACAATGTATTGATAGCAAGTGAGATTATCAATATCATCCACAAATCTAAAAGGAAGACACCTTATGTATTGCTAAAGGTAGACTTGGGGAAAGCATTCGACAGTGTATCATGGAAGACAGTATTCCAGATACTTAAGTTCATGAACTTTCCTAACATTCTAATTCAATGGATATATAATGGCTTGTCTGGGATCAACCAAGTTCAGATGAGATGCTGCACAGATGGGAATGTATCTGAGGAATTCAGTAGTGCAAAAGGGGTTAGACAAGGAGACCCCTTGTCACCATACATCTTTATCATAATGCAAGACTTGTTATCCAAAATTCTAAATGAAGAAGTTGACAAGGGGAAAATAAAAGGATTCAAGTATAGAGGTCTCAAAGTCAATCATCTTGCCTTTGCATATGACCTGCAAGAAGGTGCAGAATGCCCTAAGCTTATACTGTAAGTTAACAGGGCAAAAGATTAATATCAAAAAGTCTGAACTTTTCTTCCCCAAGGATTGCAGCAGTAGTATTATAGATGATGTTTGCAATGAGTTTGGAATCAAAGAGGGGCACTACCCTATGAAATATCTAGGTGCTTTTATTGGACCCCAAAAGCCTGATAAGAATCATCAAGAAATTATCCTCTCTAAAGCCTTATCTAAGGTTGAAGGATGGGCAGGGAAGAATGTGTCTCAAGCTGGTAGAATGGTATTGCTCAATTCAGTAATGAACTCAATTCTCATCCATACTATGGCAACTTCCTGGGTTAGTAGTAGCACTGTTCAGAAGTACCAGAGCATTGCAAAGAAGTACCTTTGGAGTCAAGGAAACTCTAATAAAGGTGTTCATCTCATAGGATGGAGGAATGTTACTTCTAATAGATTCCTAGGAGGCTTCAATGTCAAGGATTTGGGAATAATCAAATACTCCATCCATGCAAAAAGGATCATGTCATTCCTTAACAAGGAAAAGCACCTATGGTCAAGAGTGCTCCTTGCCAAATACAAAAACTATTATCCTTGGTTCTTCAACAAAAATAGTTGCTTCTCCTGGTCATTCAAGGGCTTGCATGAAACAAACCAATTACTAAAGGAAGGACTTAGAATTAGAATTGGCTCTGACTCAGATGTTGACATGCTAAGAGACCCTTGGGTGTCGAACATTCCCATCATCGAGTGACCTACATACATCAATATGGACATGCAAAAGGAATTTCAAAAGATTAGCCAATTGATAAAAGGAAATGAATGGGATCATGAATCTATCCTGAACCTCTTTGGGGGAATTCACTATGATAACATCACTCAGATACACTTATCAAAAAAGAAGGGTAAGGATAGATGGATATGGGCTAATTAAGGATGATACTGGTGGACTCAGTTGTAAGTCAGTTTACAACTTCATTAAGCATAAGCAAGATACGAATGAGGAGGTAAAACATGATTGGAAAAGAGTATGGAATCTTAAGGTCATCCCCAAAGTGAAAATTTTCATCTGGAAGTTGCTTTGGGGAAGGCTTCCTACCACTTCCCACCTTGCTAAACATTGCAATGTAACACCCCATTGTTGTTTTATATGCAATGAAAGCACTGATTCCAGTAGACACATATTATTTGAGTGTCCTTTTGCTAGGAAATACTGGGAGAAGCTTGAGAAAGAGCTAAAGCACTGCTTCTATTTCAGGAGCAACCGGTATGAAGGAGCCTGGTTGAATGAATGCAGTATGGCGAAGGGAAACTTAAAAGAATGGATTGTTGAAATTTTAGCTGCCTCTCTTTAGAACCTCTGGAAAAATAGGAATAATGCTTGTTTCAAAAGCCGTAAATTGGGCCTTAGTTCTCTATTCTACAAAGCCATTGCAGATATCAGCTGGGTTCATTGCACTGCAAAAGGGTTTAAAAATAACGTTAACAAGGAAAGAAATAACATCAAAGACATTCTGCAGAGCAATAACAGTTCATATGGAATTTTCAGTGATGCAGCATGGAGAACTTTGGATTGCTAAAGCTCACTGTACATAGAAAGCTAAGTCTCCTCTAGTAGCAGAAATGTGGGCAATCTGGCTAGGAATCTCTAAAGCTAATGATATCAAGTTAGAGAATATATCTGTGTTCTTTAATTGTCTAATAGCTATTAATATCCTGAACATGAAAGACAAACCTCCTTGGTTTTTGCATAACTTAGTTAGAGATATTTGGGCTGCTGGAGCAAAATCAAAGGTAAATGGATGGAATCACATTAGCAAGAATCTAAACATTGCTGCGCATCAAGTTGCAAAAGATGGACTATTGGCAAGCTCATCTAGTCAGCAACAAGCATGCAGTAAGGCCAATGGCAAGGAGTTACAAGAAGTCAATGTAAATTTTTTACTTCCTGCTGATACTCATGTACAGAATATAAATGTAAAGCATGAAGTGTCTCTAGACACTAACTCTGTAGATTGTTTGGCAAACTCCAATAAAATGCATAGCTCAAGTAGAGGAATATACGCCTGCTTCTTTGGAGGCGAGGAATGTAAGACTATATGTCCTCTACACCCTCTACCTTTTCAATTGAGCAGGGAGTGACCTTTGCTTGAGGGTTTTTCTTTTTTAAAAAAAATGTTTATTGAATCGTGCTTAAGCTAGCTGTGTATGAAAAACACGTGAAAAAAGTGAATTTGATGAAAACATTATAGCTAGGTTATGATGAAATTGGATCAGAAGAGCTATGCTGAAATAAACTTGTCATATATGGATCAAAATAAGATAGGATAAATTAGATAGGTATGTAAACAAGAATTGACTTCCCAATTTTATTGGAGGGGAACAAAGATCAATTGTAGTTGCGAGGGCTGACTCAATTTAACTCGGATCCAATTTGAAATGGGTCAAGCTGGATCAAAAAAAAAAGGATAGAGAACAAAAAATAAAACTGTTGCTGATGCTGGGCTCGGCCCGTCCCAGGCGGGTTGGACATCTGGGCCGAGCCCAGCCCGTGCGCTGCACACGCTAGGGCTGCTGGTGCTGGCGTGCGTGCAGCGTACACAGCAGACATTGCACACGGTCCTCCTCTCGCCGCCCTTTCACCAAGTGCGGGCAGATGATAAGACCTCCAATTATTTTTTTTGACACAGCTTAGGGGTGACGAATTCTCAGCCGTCCGATCCAAATTGAACACAACACCAAATTTCTTGCCAAAGTTTTCTCCATCAAACCAGGCATAAGTCGACTCTCCTCTACAATATATAAATGGGTCTAATGTGCAGTTCCAGATCATCCCATCATTTCATCTACTTCGTTTCTCATAGCAAGGTTTTTTTTCGGCAGCTCTCTTCCTCTTCACACCGTCTCAGACAGAAGCAAGAAGATCAAGGACGCCACATCCACAGTTTTTAGGCAGAAGCAGGAATCCAAATTCTGAGATACAGAAAAATATTCCAGTACATGCAGTATTTTTCTTTTACAATTTAGTTATCAGTTGTATACAAATTCTTTTGTATTGGCCATGTTTTCTTCTCTCTCTAATAAAATCAAGTGCCCTCTTCTCCCCGTGGAGTACGCTCGGTACCCCGCCGGGTCGAACCACGTAAATTTCGGTGTTCTTTGTGTTTTCTGAATTTATTCGTTTTGGTTTTTTTTCTTTTGGCGATTGGATTTTTGGATACTTGCAGGAAGACCCAATTTCTTCCTAACAATTATAGTATCAGAGCCAACAATCCACAATGTTGGGGGCAAAATATAAAATCTAGAAATTGAACCACAATGTCAACTACTCATTATGGGCTTTGAAGATGAAAGCAATATTGGTTAAGGATAACCTACAGGATACTATTCATGGACGAGACGAGATGGAAGGCACCGGAAAGGAAAAGGATCGGGCCGATGAAAGAACTAAAGCAACCTTGTACATGAGCGTCTGCGACGAGGTACTACGAAAAGTCGCATAAGAAAAGACCGCTGCATATGTATGGAAAAAGCTTGCTACAATCTACCAGGATAAAACTCTTACAAGTAAGATGACACTTAGACAGAAATTATATTTTTTACGCATGAGTGATGACACTTTTATTAAAAATCATATTAGCATTTTTCGTTATATTCTTGCTGATCTAGAGGATATGGGAGTTACTTTTGAGGAAGAAGGTAAGACTTTTATGTCTTTAATTACTCTCCTTGATTCTTTTAAAAAATTTTGTGAAAGTTTATTATATGGAAAAAATACTATTACTCTGGATGAGGTGACAACAATATTAGTGTCCAAGGAGGTTGTCGACTCTCAACTTACCACGGGATCCTTTAGAAGTCGTGGAGAAGCCCTAAACACTAGATGACGAAATAGATCACATGCAGGATAAAAGTCGGGGTAAGTTCAGATCTAAATCCAGGTCCCAAAATGTACAGTGTTATGGTACACATCAAATCAGAATATCGTAAGCTGAAACGGAGACATGAGGAATAAAATCAGAATGGGGAAGCTTCTTATGCTAATGGGGATGGAAAAGTAGAGGTACTTACTATTTCTGTCTGTTATGCTAGATCTCAAGATGAATGGATTTTAGATTCAGGTTGCTATTTTCATATGACACCGTGCCGAGATTGGTTTACCACATATGAATACGCTAATGGAAAGGAAGTGTTAAAGGAAAATGACTCATCATGTCAAGTAGCAGGAGTCGGCTCAGTTAAAATAAAAATGCACGATAGAATTACAAGGATCCTAACTCAGGTATGGCACGTTCCAGATTTTAAAAGAAATTTAATTTCTTTATCTTCCCTAGATGCACTTGGATGCAAGTATTCAGGCCAAGACGAAGTTTTCAAAATCACAAAGGAGTCATTAACAGTAATGAAAGCACTAAAAGTAAATCAACTCTATATTCTACAAGGCACAATGGTAACAAGTGGTACAACCATGGTAACCTCTGAACACTCTGATGATGATCTTGCTAAATTATGACATATAAGATTAGGGCATATTAATGAAAGGAGCATACTAATACTTGAACAAAAGGGACTACTTGGAAAACAGCAATTGGCTAAGCTAGATTTATGTGAACATTGCATCTTTGGCAAATAAAAAAGAGTCTTATTCTCCACAAGGCAACACTATGCTAAAGGAAAATTGGACTACATCCACTTTGATCTGTGGGAGCCTTCACCGGTAGAATCTCAAGGAGGAGCTCGATACATGCTCATGTTTATTGATGATTACTCTATGAAGGTATGAGCTTATTTTATTAAAAATAAATCTAATGTATTCTCTAAATTTCAGTCTTGGAAGGCAATGGTCGAGAAGCAAACCGGTAGATATGTTCGAACCCTGCGAACCGACAATGACATAGAATTTTACAGTGGAGAATTTAAAGACTTTTGGTCCAAGGAAGGAATCGTAAGACATCACACAGTTTCCCACACAACTCAGCAGTATGGAGTAGCAGAAAGGATGAATTGCACCATCATAGAAAGGGTAAGATGTATGCTTTCTAATGCTAATATTTCTAAAAGTTTTTGGGCAGAGGATGCATCTGTTGGGTGAAATGACACACTAGAGGGGGGATGAATAGTGTGTTAACTAAATCGATTTGCCTAACTCCGATTTTAATCGTTTTCTTAAACTACTTAGGCAATTTATAATTCGACGACTAAATGCGGAAGCAATAAATAATAATGCAATCAATACAAACAATATTTCAATGCTAACACAGAGATTTATAGTGGTTCGGCCCCAATGCCTACTCCACTACTTAAGCACACCGCTTAGGATTTCCAAACTTAGTTTACTAGATTAAATCATTTCCCTTATAAAGAGGAACTTCACCCGAAGAGTCTCACTCTCAACCTAAGGCACTTCCACACCCGAAAGTCTTCGTCTTCTTACCGAGAGCACTCTTCCACCTCAACCGTAAGGGACAACTCAACTAATCCTAGTAAACTACGTTTACAACGATGGGTTTAAGCCTTAACACCAAGGCAACCACCAACTCAATCAACCTAGCACTCTAGGTTTGCACAAGTTCAAATATAATGAATAAACAATAAAATATAATAACAAATGGAGCAATAAATTAAATAATAAGTACTTATCTCCAAAAGACACTCCCTAATCCTCTTGATGCCTTTAGATGATGAATCGGTAAATCTCGAAGGCTAAATCAAGGATGTATCTTGGAAACTAGGATTATCAAAAGGATGGCTCAAGAAAAG
The DNA here is from genome assembly GCA_034359265.1 of Canna indica. NCBI lineage: Eukaryota > Viridiplantae > Streptophyta > Magnoliopsida > Zingiberales > Cannaceae > Canna > Canna indica. Next base: position 67,691,865 of record CP136896.1, on the reverse strand, counting down.
CTTTCGAATGATCAAGAATTTACTTAATGAAAGCTTGGATCAATTGTTTAGAGGAGTATTTATAACCCCTTAAGCAAATGGCAGCTCAACGGGCGGAAAACTAGTTGTCTTCGTCGTTCGGTCACTTGCCGATCGATCGATCGTCGGTTGATCGACCGATCGATTGCCCAACGACCGTAGGCCTTAATCGCATTGTTCGGTCGATCGAATGAGTCACGATATACGATCCGCAATCCGATCGACCGACGCACGCACTGCCCGATTTTGGCCTCTGTCGGTCGACCAAAGTAGCCTTCTGCCGCTTTCTGGCAAACTTCGATCGACCGATCAGTCCGCCGAATTGGCTACTGCCTATTTTTGACACTATTCGATTGATCGATCGATCGACCAAAAACTAGGGAAACTGCTAATTTGCTTAGTTTTCTTTGCTTGTTTGGGTTCCGTCTTCGTTAAGTCTACTTATATAACATTTATTAACTTTAAGTTAATAACTTTAAAATATTAATATTATATAAGGATTATCACCATTTGGATTCAATAAAAACATCTTAAGAATCAAAATCTAGTTTTTGGGGTCTAGTACAAATTTTCCGAAAACGAAAATTTCTTAATTTCTCGAGTCAAATAAGGGTAGGCTAAAAGGCTTCCAAAAATTCCTAAAAAATAAGGATAGACTAAAAGGCTAAAAGGCTAAAAGGCTTCCAAAAATTTCTAAAAGGAATAATTACCGTCATTTTTTATGTCAGAAAACTATCTAGGTTATATAGCCCTTCAAGGAGCTCCCTAGGCTTAGTAAATTTCAGGGCGATTTTCGGGTTTTCATATTTTAGGATTCGGGGATGGTTTTTGAGTTCTTATGCATCATAAAGAGGATTTACAATATAAACTAGATACCCTAAATCTAAACTCTAACTTCCCGACGAATCCGGGCGTGTCGACCAACGTCCTTCCGATTTCTCGATTTCTCTGATTTTTCCGATCGCGGACGTCGAGCGCTAACCGATATGGAACCTGAAAGGTTTCTCAATGAAACATTAGTTCCATGTTTCTTATCATCAAAACCGAGATTAAGACCAAGGTAGAAAACCTTAGGCCAACAGCATCCATCGCTTGCTACTTGATAAATTGATCTCCTTCTTCATCTATTGAATTCAAGACGCCTGAGGAAAAGTGGACCGGGTCGCCAACTTCTTATGACCATCTTAGAATTTTTGGGAGCACTGTCTATGTCAGGGTGAATGAAGGAAAATAAGAACCTAGATCAAAAAAATATATTTTCTTAGGATATCCTAGCGGAGTGAAAGGCTATAAAGTGTGGTGTCTAAATAATTGTACAGTTGAAATCCATAGAGATGTGATTTTTGATGAATAGGTACTCTTGAAAATAAAAAAGGAGAATCAAGAAAAGAAGGACCAATAAGTGGAGGACTTTAAGGTACCTACACCTCCAGTGCCTCAAGAAGAAACACCACCTTAGCCTACTACCAAAGAATTTTGGTTCCCTACACCTGCGCCTTGACCACTTTCCATAGAAGCTAATGACACTGCCTCATTAGAATAGACCACTGAAGAACATATTCAGGCCCAGGAGGAGCCACACCGGGTCCAAAAGGAGCAATATCAAGTTGATGAAGAGAATCCTTATTCCATCGCCCTCAACTGACCTAGGCGAGCACTACGTCCTAATCCTATGTATGCAAATGTTGCAACATATGCTCTAGCAGTGGCTGAAGAAACTCCATGCACTGAAGAACTAGCCTCCTATAAAGAAGCCCTAAATCGGACAGATTCAAGAAAATAGCATGAAGCTATGACAGAAGAATTCAAGTCATTGCAGAAAAATAATACTTGAGAACTTGTGAAGCCTCCACCGCACAAGAAACTTGTTGGGTGCAAGTGGATCTACAAACTCAAAGAAGACGATATCTATAAAGCTTGATTGGTGGCAAAGGGATACAATCAAAAGGAAGGTATTGAGTACAAGAATTTTTTTTCTCCTGTGGTTAAGCATACCTCAATTCGTGTTCTTCTAGCATTAGTAGTCATGCAAGACTTGGAGTTAGAACAACTTAACGTAAAGACAGCTTTCCTACACGGTGACTTAGAAGAATAGATCTACATGACACAACCAGAAAGGTTTGAAGAAAAAAATAAAGTTGATCATGTCTGCCTCCTAAAGAAGTCACTCTATGACCTTAAGCAATCTCCCAAACAATGGTATAAGAGGTTTGATCAGTTTATGCTTGGTATTGATTTCAGTATATCATCTTTTGACAGTTGTGTTTATTTAAAGAAATCAGCTAGTTCTATGATTTATCTGCTTCTTTATGTTGATGATATGCTTATTGTGGCAAAAGATATTACTGAAATAGACAGGCTTAAGAAACACCTTAAAGGTGAATTTGACATGAGGGACCTTGGGGCTGCAAGAAAAATTCTTGGGATGAAGATAAAGCAAGACCGCAAAGAAAGAAAGTTGTACCCAACATATGAGAGTTATGTAAAGCAGGTGGTTGAGCGCTTTGGCATGCAAGAAGAAAAATCCGTCAAGACACCTCTTGTTGTTCACTTTAAATTATCAGAGTTATTATGTCCGAAAGATGAAAAAGAAAGAATTGGCATGTCATAGGTACCCTATACAAGCGCAGTTGGCAGTCTTATGTACGTCATGATCTGTACCCGCCCAGACATAGCACATGCAGTCAGTGTTGTGAGCTGATACATGATAAATCCGAGAAAAGCTCATTGGAAGGCAGTTAAATAGATTCTACGCTACTTACAAGGTACTTCTAAAACCAATCTTATTTTCGATGGATCTAATGAATCGTTTGCAGGATATTCAGACTCGGATTATGCCAGTGGCCTTGATAAGAGGAGATCAATCACCGCCTACATTTTCATTATAGGCAAAACTGCAGTAAATTGGAAAGCCGACCTACAATCCACTATCGTCCTCTCCACCACTAAAGCGGAGTACATGGCTATTACAGAAGCAATTAAAGAACCAATCTAGCTTGGGAACTTGATAAAAGAACTAACCTCTCAAAATGAGGACATAGTCATGCATAGCGACGGTCAGAGTGCAATTCATCTATCAAAAGATCAGATGTACCATGAAAGGACAAAGCACATCGATGTCAGATTCCACTTCATCATGGACATTCTTTCAAAAGGAGAAATAAAGCTACAGAAAATTGACACGGCTCACAATCCTGCAAATGTGCTGACTAAAGTACTACCAACGGCCAAATTTGAACATTGTCTAAACTTGGTAAGACTGATTCAAGGCACAGGTTAGCCCTACAGGACTTTTGGGAGAAGAGGAGACGACAACATCGGGGCTTAAATCTCATCAATGGAGAAAATTACGAGGGTTAACTCAATTTAACCCGGATCCAATTTGAAATAGGCCAAGCTGGATCAAAGAATAAAAGAGAGAAAAAAATTTAAAATTGCTGCTGATGCTTGGCTCGACCCGGCCCAAGCAGGCTGGACATCCGGGCTGAGCCCAACCCGTGCGCCAACTATTGGCGCCCACGTGCGCTGCTCATGCTAGTGCTACTAGCGTGCATGCAGCGTACACAGCAGACGCTGCATGCGGGCCTCCTCTCGCCACCCTTTGACCAAGCGCGGGCAAATGATAAGGCCTCTATTTTTTTTTTGACGCGGCTCACGGGAGACGAATTCTTAGCCGTCTGATCCAAATTGAACGCATCACTTAATTTCTTGCCAAAGTTTTCTCCATCAAATCAGGCATAAGTCGACTCTCCTCTACAGTATATAGAGGGGTCTAATGTGCAGTTTTAGATCATCCCATCATTTCATCTACTCCGTTTCTCACAGTAGAGTTCTTTTTCGACGGCTCTCTTCCTCTTCACACCGTTTCAGGCAGAAGCAAGACGATCAAGGATGCCGCATCCATAATTTTTAGGCAGAGGTAGGAATCCAGATTCTGAGGTACAAAAAAATATTCGAGTACATGCAATATTTTTCTTTTACAATTTAGTTATCAGTTGTATTCAGATTCTCTTGTATTGGTCGTGTTTTCTCCTCTCTCTAATAAAATCAAGTGTCATCTTCTCCCCGTGGAGTAGGCGATACCCCGCCGGGCCGAATCACGTAAATTTCAGTGTTCTTTGTGTTTTCTGAATTTATTCGTTTTGATATTTTTTCTTTTGGCGTTTGAATTTTTGGATCCTTGCATGAAGACCCAATTTCTTCCTAACAGTAGATAATATTCTACTTTTTATTAAATATGAAAAATCAAAAAGAGAGGAAAACATAATATCTAGTCCATGAAAATTTAGCATAGTGGGTTCTGAATTCCAACTAATTGATAGAATTAAGGGAAGGATGTTGTATAATGGGTTCCGAATTGAACTGAAATGCCCAAACTAGGGTTGTCCATTCGGTTCAACCCGAACCGAACCGAATTGAAATTAACCAAATCGAAATTTTTTTCATACCCGAACTCGAACCGAATTATGCCTAAACTGATCTAATCCGAACCGAAATTATTCGGTTCGGTTTTCAATCCGAAAATGAAAATTTTAATTAATTCGATTAAAAATTAAAAATTATTTCCTAATACTCATTTAATTACCTGGGTTAAAAATTAAAATATTTATTATTATTTTTTAATTATTCGATTTTCGATTCGGATTAGTTCCCGAATTTCGAGAATCGAATCCGAACCGAAACCCAAAATTCGATTCGGTTCGGGTCAAGAACTGAACCTGCAACCGTTGAAACCAAATTGAACCAAAAAATTTGATTCAATTTTTCGATTCGGTTCGATTTGAATCGAACACTGGACACCCCTAGACCGGACAATTACTCACCCCTATTATTCATCTAAATATTTCCCTCAGAATTCAAATGTTTGCTTAGAGAAAATATTCAAGATAATTTAAACTTTGCCTAGACACTTTAATGACAGAATAAATATAATTTCGTTATCCTGTAACCTAATGCAGAATTCGAAATGACCAAGGAGAAATTTGAAAACTCTTGTTGTGTTCTTTTTTTACCAAAAAAAATATATCTTATTGGCCCTTTTACCAAAAGGAAAAAAATTATCTTATTGAACGAGTGGAGAAAGGACCATCAAGTCTCTTACGATTAACTCCCAGTTCCAAATGTCCGAGCTTTGCAAAATTGAGTTCTATTTGTAGCGCATTAGGTTTTTTTTTTTTTCCGTGTAGCGCATTAGGTTGTTAATTATACTCATGGTAGCAAACAAAAAAACAAAAAATTACATTGCTATAAAATTTTACAATATGATTCTGTACTTACAAAAGACAATCATAGGGAAAAGGTAACAAAGAGACTTGTGCACAATGCAAGAACTTCATAGTGAATGGCTGAAGAGGCATTAGATATTCTTTCTTTTTTTGAAAAAAAAAGTACTTGTATTTATCATAAATTTTAAGAAATACAAGTCAAGGAGTGGAAGAGGAGAGGAGAGAGTACAAAAGATCATAACCTGCCCATAAGATGGGAGAAACTAAGCAAACATTTACAGGTTTGAAGAGATTAGACCCTTCAATAGCAAGCTCAAAGGACAATTTTGATGCGTCGTTGAAGCATCCGTTATTAAGTGGCATTAGATATTCTAGATTCAACATGAAGGCAAGAGCCATCAGCAGTCTGAATGATAGCTAATACCTGCAGAATAATTATCAATAATGGCTATTTCTACTGTGTCAAGCAACAAGTATTAGCAACAATGGCTCCAAGATGAATGCCCGAGAGTTGTAGGCAATCAAAAGAAAATCCATTACCATTAACCTAAAAGATCCTATTTAATAAATCGATATTTAATTTACTCCCAAAAAGAGACCAAATTTGATTTGAGGAATCACAATGAAATAAGATATATTCAATAGTTTCAGTGTGAGAATCACATAAAACACAAATATTTGAACTGAAATTATTATTGTATTCTTATTTTAGCCTTACCACATTAAACTTCCTATTTTTTCCAATTTAATTAGATTTTTTATCCTGTCTCTAGTTATTTTTCTTTCTATCCTTTTTAAGAATGAGCCATCTTATTTCATTAAAGCTTACGGACTTGTGTTGCTTTCGCTAAAGCACAACTAAGTAATGTCTCATCAAGTAGGCATCAAGTGGTCATTGACCCCAAGAAATGTCAACACCCAGTGGAGAGCAACCAGAAATAAGATAGAATAACAGCAAGATGAAGGAACCTGTGTTGCATATATATTTTTTGTTGAAATAAGCTCACAATGATTTTTTCATTCATCACCAACTTCAGTGACATCCTCTACTGTGGTAGAGTTTATAGGTGGTGCTGAACGAATTTCGTCTATCTCAATTGGCAGCAATGCATCACAGACAACCCGTCCGACTTGGAGAATTTTAGGGCAGCCTACCAAAATTAAACTTGGTGAGTAGCTTGGTAAAAAACACACGACCAAATGACACATGATATATTACCTGCAACTGGGCATCGAGGGTGTGGTTTCTTTGTTCTTATGTAGTGAATTATAGGGTCCATCTCGTAAATATGCTTACAGTCCATGCTGCGCCATAAATAACACATTGCAGAAAATTAGAGTTAACACATTACACCGTGAAGAAGTGCTTCAAGAGCATACAGAACTTTCTATTATTGATTGCCGTAATAAGTATCAAAATGATGATCCAACTCAGCCCATCTCTGGACGAGGCAATAGAAATCAAGCATTGTGAAAGAATGCATCCCTAAAAAAAACTAATCCATCAATTGCACAGATAATTGTAAAACTTAAAATATTGCAAGTCGAATCTGATACAATATTGCACCTGTCACTAATAAATATTCATGTGCAGTCTGAGAAAACTGAAGTTATGATCATCAAATGCTTTATGAGTAGATTTAAAATTAGTTCTAATACCATATTCATTATGGACAGAAAGAATAAGGTTTCTAAGGAAATTCCTAAATTTTAAGAATGAAACATTGGTGTTAGACATGAATAGTTGTCCACGGTTACTTTGTAATCTTTGACCAATTTTCCATGCATCAATAAAAGCACCTAGTATAAATGAATTCTAAAATTGGATCCTTTTTATATGAAACAGACTGGAATTAACAACTAATTTTAGGAATCATACACCATTGGCTAATTAACAACTACTGGAATTGCAGTTTATGACACAGTTTCTTGGCTAAAAGGATTTAAAACTGCAACATCCAAGACAAGTGAAATAATTTACCAGCGAACTGGTTGTTGCAATTCTGTAACAGGCTTTCCTGTCAACGGACATATGATATTTAATAGGCTAGTTTGGGTACTGGTCATTATAATATCTTCTTGCTCCTCTCCGGGCATTGGTTGACCTGCATGGTGAACATTCTGAAGAAAACAGTGCAGTTATTTTAACTACTAATGGAAGAGCTATAAAAGTTTCCCATAAACTGCATTCAAAGCATATAAGACTACTACATAGCATAATTTACTTGTTTGGTTAAGTCTATCCTGAGATTTTGGAAGGCAGCAGAACTTCCATGGTGAAGTATATGGGATACCTTAAAGCTGAACAAAATAAAATAAAACATAATGAAAACAAATAAACTTCGCATTAGATCTTGTAGAAATGAAAACTTAGTTGCAGTCAAGGTTAATACAGTTGCATGATTCACTATTTTGCTATCATCTGTTTAACAATAAAAATCTTTGCTATTCTCTTTTGTGACAAAATAAAGACAAATATACATAGACAAAATAGTTGGCTGTCATACTGTTCTTATTAACCACCTTTCTTTTTCTTGGCTTTGCTTGCATTTTTACTCGAAATTAGAGCAACGCAAGATCATGGTGGCATGATGCTGACATGGTACCGATGGAGAAAAGGTACTGAACAACCTGCAAGCTGGTTCAAGTGTGTGAGCACACTCGAATACTTCTCTATATCAATTTTTCTCGACATTTTAATCGTCTATGAGCCTCCATGACATGCATATCCCAACTTCTACCTTCAAACCACAATTATATGCATTGTCCCATTTCAATCCTTTTCAACACCAGTTCTCGTCAAAATGGCATTTATTTGGCCTTAGTTCAAAGGATACTTTAAGAACTTCATCAAGTTATAATTTTTTGGCAAAAAAGGTTAATGTTATTTTAAAAATCATGCATATTTCTTTATTACTTATCAAGTTATATTTTTTTGGCAAAAAAGGTCAGAAGTTATTTTAAAAAACATGCATAGTATCTTTATTTTGCCAATTAACTCATAACATCAATGCAAGCCACAATATTTGTTTTCTATTTTACCTCTTCCCTAGTGGATTAGGAGCTAATATTACTAACATGCATAATAAAAAACGTATTTTCTTTATTATGATTATTCTGAATGTATCACCATATCGTTCCAAGCAAAATTAGGATTAGTTAAGTACTTAAGTTAGTTTTAGCTGCCAGAGAGCCTAAGCCATATATGTGAAACTGTACCATCAACTTAATAATGAAATGTTAATTGCTTAAGCAAGTAACTGTTTTTTGCCATTAGAATTTTTTTAGGCAGTTCACTAGACAATGAAACCCTCTTCCCTAGTTACCCTGTAGTTTCAATTTAACAAAATGGCTAACAGGATAACTGACAATAATGTAAGATAAAGAACTCCGTAAATTAGCCTACCTAACATATGCACTCTGCATATATCAAGTTAAAATCTACATCTTTCTTACCATCCTTGTTAAAACTTAAAACAGTCACTTTGCTCTACTAATCTCCTATCCAAATTCAGATATTTGAAGCAATAACCAGCTCATTTGCTCTACTAATCTCCTATCCAAATTCAGATATTTGAAGCAATAACCATCTCATCCTAGTATGCAATAATATGAATAGTAACACTATCCTCCAGGCACTTCAAATTCGCCAATCTAGAAATAGATAATTGAATGTGAACATGAAATTGTTCTTATTGTGGAGTTTGTTTGCTAGCATTGACTTAAACTTGACCCATAAATACACTCCACTGACAATTTTTGGAATGAAAGCCCACTCTGAATATTAGATCCACTTCTGTAATATGTTTGTAATTAACGTTTGTTCATTTATAACCTATTTCTTATTAGAGATCTTTTTGTAGTCCTCATAGATTTATCCACTTCTAATATCATATATACAATATTTGTATTCGTCCATGGATATAATTTGATGAGTTGGACAATGTCAATCAAAATGTTCTGTCTCATCTTCCTCTCATTAATCATTCTTTAGCTTATAACATCACTCATATAAATCAACCTAAAAAGCAACAATTTAGCAGTGTAAAATGGAGAAATAGAAATAGATTATCTCTACATGCCACTGCAGCCTTCTCCCAACTCCCAAGCAAAAGCCAATTTATTGAAATGTATTGTAGAAGATAGTAAACAGAAATCCATGAAAATCTAAAAGGAAAGTTGAAGCTTCGAAATAAGATAAGAACCAATAAGTTCATAAATAGTTGGATATGGATATATCAAAGGAAAATGAAAAATCAGAACAATGAGTCAAGGAAAATACCCAGATGGCCTCCTTGAATTGGCGATAAAATTGGTTGTTTTGTGGAACAAAAGGATACTCTCTCTTGCTTTTAGCAACCTCCTTATCTAATAACTTCTTGAAATGTGTCGGCTGTAAAACAAGAATAATAATAGCGTGATTAAAACGCATTTTTTACAACACATTTTTAGACAGCGAGCCAGCAAGGTAGATAAAAAGGAAATGCTACCTCCTCGGAGGGTTGGTAATTGCTACCAACCGTTCGTATTGCCTCCGAGAAACGAGTACAGTCGTCGTATGTCGCTAAAAGCTCCAAGACGGCAGCTTCCAAATCCTTGACCTACATCGGCGCGAAGAATAAAGAAATAAGCGTCCAAAGAGAAGCAAGAATATTTTTTATTTCTGAAGCAAAACAGAACATATCTTAACCTTGTCTGGCCTCTCCTGCTTCTCTAAGTCTACGGCAACAGACCTCATCATGGTAAGGGCTTTGCGGATTTCCTGTAACGCGGGAATGATAAGGGGCGAAACGGCTAGGTTTGATAAGATCACTAATTTAGAGGATTGGCTGTGCATTGAGGTTTAGGGTTTACGAATTTAGGAGGGAGGTGAGGGGATCTTACGGCGATGAGGGATTGGTTGTCGGAGGAGAGGGTGGACGCAGCGTTGGAGATCCTGGCGGCGACGGAGCCCTGAGAGCGAGAGGCGGACGGGGCTTGCATCGTCGCCCTCGCGGTCGCCCGTGGGGGTTTCCTGGGGAGTTGGGACGGACGAGAAGGCCGAGGCGCGCGAAACACAGAAGACAAATGAAGTGAGGAGAAAAGGCGCTGGAGATAGTAGTAAATGGGAAGGACAAATCATGTTCATTTCTCGCCTTCACATGGATTGAGAAGTGAGAACAGGCCCATTCACGGCCCATTAAATTATACGTAAATATTTTAATAATTACGTGCAATTTGCCGGTCGGAATTTTAGGATTAACTTTCTTTAGAGAATTGGATATGTTTTTTTACATCGAATATAAAAGCATTTTTATATATTTTAAATCAAACATCAAATAAATAAATAATTTATTTCTTATTTTATCCCTTTCTTATTCCATAAAAAACCTTGTTATTAGATATTGCTAGCTCTTAAATCTGTATTGACCCTTATAAGATAAGTATAGGAATTTTGTATTTATTGTCATCGTATCAAAAAAGAAAATCAATCATTCGAGGATATAAAGTAAAATGGGAAGTCACTAGCATCGTGAACATAAAAGGTTGCAAAGTTTTTAAGGATAGATTAATTAGGCTGATCAAAATTGATTATATCTAGCACTAAAAGCTATTGGATAATTGTATATCAATTAAACCATCCATAATATAGTTGAAGACAACTTTTACTAAGACAAAGTTTTAAACAGTGATTTTTTAAAATAGGATTTTGAAAGATGAAAATTCTCATATTCGAATTTTGGGATCAAATTTTTCAAAATCGGAATCTAATAGATTCGATACCTATTTTACCTAAGTTGATTAGAGACTTTGGTCAAAAAATTTTAAAAAAATATTAAAAAATAATTTAAATTTTTAAAATATTTTTTAATGATAAAAATGAGATATTATAGTATAAAAAAATATATTTTCATACTCTCTAATGCATTAAAGACTTTTGTACAAAGTTTATAAATTTAAATTTAAACTAAAAATTATGAAATATTATTGATGTAGAATAATTTTTTGGATCATAGTACATCTTTTGTATCATTAAAAAATTATTTCATTAATTCAAATATTTTCAAAAAAAAATTATGAAGCTATTATAGACTTTGTACAAATGTCTCTATGAGTTAGAGACTTTTATTTATAATATTTTTAAAATTATAAAAAATAAAATTTAATTCACAAAAAATATATATGTGATATAAAAGATGTGCTAGAGTCTATCAAAATATTTTGGACAAAAAATATTTCAATAATTTTATTGTAAATTTAATTTTATAGACTTTGGACTAAAGTATTAAAGATTTTTGCCTAAAGTCTATAATAGCTTTATAATTCAAAAATAATAATTTTAATTAATGAAATATATTTTTAAAAATACTAAAGATTTGTTGTGGTTAAAAAAAATATTTTTCATCAAAATATTTTATAATTTTTAATTTAAATTTAGTTTTATTGACTTTGCGCAAAAGTCTCTAATGAATTAAAGAATTTGAAAATATTTTAGACTCTAACACCTCAGTTTATTATTTAATTTTTTTATAAATTAAAATTATTATTATTATTATATATATATATATATATTAAATTTTTTAACCAAAGTCTCTAATTGGTTAGAGACTTTGACCCATGGTTAAATTGGATATCAAATCCACTAGGTTCCGATTTTGAGAATTTTAAATTCCAAAATTCGGATATGAAATTTTTCCTCTCCTAAAATCTGATTTTGAAAAATTCATGATTTTTAAATATAAAAACTTAGTTAGGTTGGCGTTATCCAACTTACACAACGAGATATTAACGTCGTAGCACCGTAAGTCTCGGGGAGATTCTACATGGTAAGAATGTCCACTATTCGGGTCACACCAAACTGAACCAAAAACTCGAACCGAACTTGTCGGTCAGGTTTCGGTTTGGCCCCTGGTAGGTTCGGTTCAAAATCGAATCAAAATCGAATAGGAATAATCGATTCGGTTTCAATTCCCAATGTTTGGGAACTGAATCGAAATCTAAATTATATAAAATTTTTAAAAAAAATTATTAGCCGATCATGGATTTAGATTTGGCAAAAATCAAATTATGAGTTTTTTCGTTAAAATATGCTAAAATAGCCAAATCCGTTGGTTCGATTTGTTCAGTTACAAAATTGAACAGAACAGAATCGAAAATAATTGGTTTGGTCTAGTTCAGTTTGTCCCATATTTGCACTACAACAAACCATTACAATTTCAATGCCAAATTAGTATAAGTTTTCGACGTCTATGTCAGCCGAAGCATAAAAAAAGATGCATGCAAGGACAACGAAACGTGGTGAGTAACTATGGAAGACGGATCAGACAAAGTGGCGCCCACGCAAGTGCCACAATGTTGGACATATCAGCGCATTTGACAGGTGCTACTATGTCAAATTTAAAAAATAGAATCAATGTATTGGCGTCTGTCAAAGATGCCCATACGTCGATCATATATATATATTTAAAAATAATGACTAAGAATTCCTATGAGGTGTTTGATTTGAATTCCTTATTCATTGGGAAAATTCATTTTGAATTCCGAATTTCGGAGCTACATGCAATTGAGGAACGAGTCTTCGCAGGAAGGACGCACCTTGAGTCTTCATGAGCGGAATTCAATTAGAATTTCGAATTTCGCACCTCGGGTCTTCGTAGGAAGGTTAGAAATTTAATTTGATGTTAGTCGTGCTTGTTTATAATGCACGTTAGAAATATTTTGAGGCGATGATATCTTTTTGAATCTTGCAGAGATATGCTTGGAATGGGTCGAGGGCTCGAGGCTGAGGATCTACATAGCCACTTCATGAAATTTTTTCAAGTATTCACTTAGCGACTCATGTTGTCTTTGCTTGATGTAGTGAAGAGATCAAGTCCTCGATATTGGAGTAGATCCAAGACGATGAAAATTGATTGGTGAAGGCTCTGAGAGCTCTTGAAATGTGTGAATTTATTCCAACGGAGGGGTTGGAGATTATATTTAGATGTTATGTCACTAAGCTAGTAATGGATCAACCCTATTTTTATTACTTAGATTTCGATCCAACGTAACTAAACACATTCTTAATTAATATTCTTCTCGTCAAAAACGTAAATATGTTTGCATCAACTTTTTGTATTGCTTACGTGTAAGCCTAAGCTTAATATGTGTTATTCATGGCTCCTCAAGTTATCCATTGAAACCGGCCAATAACCCCCTTGGCTCGGATGATTGATAGCGATAACTTTTCAGTACATTTTATTATTATAAAAGCAAATGGTTTATTGGTTTGTGAAATCCGTGGGAGTTTCCCTTTTCCGCGACCCAAATCAAAAGGCGCAAATTAATGCGGACACTTCACATTCTTATATATACACTCACACCGTCTTAATTATTTGATACCAACCCTTTCATTATATATATATATATATATATACACACTCACGTCGTCTTAATTATTTGATATCAACCCTTTCATTATATATATAAAATTGAAACCGGCCAATAACCTCCTTGGCTCGGATGATTGATATCGACAACTTTTCAGTATATTTTATTATTAAAAGTAAATGGTTTGTGAAATCCGTGGGAGTTTCCCTTTTCTGCAAACCAAATCAAAAGGCGCAAATTAATGCGGACACTTCACATTCTAATGTATATACTGATGTCGTCTTAATTATTTGATACCAACCCTTTCATTTGGTTGATTGCGTCCACATGCGCATATTTAATGTTGGGGCCCTCCAGTTGCGAGATATATGAAATAGAGGCCGTCGGCCATCCATTTGGTAGGTGGAGTTTATACAAACACAGCATCGAATCTTTACAGCTTAAAACAATTAATTTCTTACACCCGCTGATGTTTGCAGCTACATTTCACGTTCATAATATGGTGAGAGCGTCGCAAAAGAATCTTGCTTTTTGCATGGCGGTGGAAGGTATCGGGCATAATTGTGCAAATTATAACAAGTTATGGGGACGGATTGCAATTAATTTCTTTGTCGGGATTCTGTGAAGGCCCATCATTGACTTGATTTTTATTGTTATTTTCATTGTAAAGTTTTATGCTCCACGTGATTAATTAATCACCATTGGATGTGCCGATGCTCCATTGCTCGCCATTGCATATTTTTTTAGTTATTCCAATTATATATTTACTCCATCTGAATAAAAATATATCTTATTTAGTACATTAATTAATAATTCAATTTTCACTACAAAATTAATTGTAAAATATTATTCTTTTTTACTCCTCACTTATTTATATTATTTTCAATTTTGATAAATCTAACTAATTGAATTAATCAACCCAATGACTTTTTTTTCGCCAAACGAAGAGAAAATATATTAATTAAGAGTTAAAAGGTGATTAACATTCTCACCCAAAATTACAACAAGTTTCGGAGGACGAATAGAAGTCCAAATAATGGACTCTTTCCTTCTCCTAGCAAAATTTGTTGCCCAATGGATAATTTTATTTGTCGTACGATTTACATAACAAAGATGAACATTACTAAAGTTCATAAGTAAATTACAAATATTGCGAAATAACGTTCTATGTTTTCGAGGAGCGGCATTTTTATTGATAAGATCTGCAAGCTGTTTACAATCCGTCTCTAAGTAGAAGTTATCCAAATTCTTAGAAACAGCCACAGAAAGAGCAAAATAGATAGCAGTAGCTTCTAAATGTAAAGCAGAAGAAGATAAAAAAATAGTGAGTTGAAGCATAAATACACTCGCTTTGATCGTCTCTTAAGATAATGTCAGCACCTTCGCCAAGATTATTAAATGCACCATCACAATTAAATTTATACCAACCCAACGGAGGACACATCGAAGAACTAATATTAGGATTAAAGGATAAAGAACCCTCAGGAAGTAGTGGTTTATAATAGTTCATAAAATTATTTAGAATTCTCAAAACTATCGAGGAAGTGAAAGATTTTCATTCACCGTGCAAAATACTATTTCTTACAAACCAAATGGTCCATAAGGCATTGACAACAATAGCTTGTAAGTCTGCATTTAAGGAATGCCCAAACCCAAATATATACAAGCCAGTTACCTAAATGTCAGTCACTTCTACTAACAAAATCTACATTGAGAAAGTGGCCGAGAGAAAACCAAATTGAAGCAGAAAAATTACAGAACCAGAATAAATGATCAAAACACTTCAAGGCCAAATTACAAAGAAGACAAGACTGCTCAAAAGATAAGCCCAAGTCCATAAGTCTTTTACGAGTAAGTAAACGTTTATGAAAAAAATTCCATAAAAATAATTTTACTCTAGGAGCCACATTTAAATTCCATAAACAATCCAAAGTAGAATTCCTATCAGTAGAACTGAGACCATTAGTTTTAAGAAAAAGATAAGCAGAGGATGTGGTTGCCTTACCATCCATCTCGGCAGTCCAAACAACTATGTCATCATCGGGATATACCAGCACCTCGATACTAGAAATAGCCAACCAAAGATCCGAATCACAAAAAGTACGGCCCAAAAAAGAGGACCAAGCATGATCATGCATTAAATGATGCACATGAGTTAAACTATCAACAATATTCATGTTAATATAAGTAGACTTCAAGGCTAAGAGGATATCAAAAATCTAATTATCAAACAAAATAGAAGTATTACTACCATTACCAATGACAGATTTAAAACCAAATAGAAGCTTAGTAAAAGCTTTTAAAAATAGTTTCCAAGCCCAATAAGATTTTTTTGGGAGGAATAATATTCATACAAGAAACTTTAGAGTACTTGCTTTTGACAATATTAACCCATAAAGAATTGGAATTATTGAGGTAAACATGAATTCTCTTAGCATGAAAATATATGCTTTTAGATTTAATATCATGAATACCAAGATCACCTAGAAATTTAGGAAGTGTTACGGTATCCCAATTAATTAGATGCATGCTGTTTTTATTGGGGTCGTGATTCCATAAGAAGTCCTTTACCTTTTTCTCAATTTCACTACTCAGGTGATTATTGTACCAAGTAACATAAATGGTATGAGTAGAAATAGGATTAAGGACAAATTTAATTAAGACCAACCTTCCAGCTTGAGAAAGTAAAGAAGCTTTTCAATTACTAAGCTTAGAATCAATTTGAGAAAGAATATGATCATGAGTATTAGGGTAAGATCTCCTAGGAGACATCATCACACCAAGATATTTAAAAGAAAAAGAACCCATTTTCATGCCAAGTAAATTGGAAATCCTATTTCTATCATTAGAGGATATATTTTTATGAAAGGAAATCTCAGATTTAGCATAATTAATTTTTTGATCAGTAAGAGCAGTAAGACCATTAAATGACTTTGGTAGCTTTAAAGGATAAAATAGATTTAACAACAGTAAGACCAACTTTGGTAGCTTTAAAGGATAAAATGAGGTCATGTGCAAACATTAAATGACTTACAAGTAGGGGTGACAATTTTATCCACATCCGTTAACTAAAAACCGCATCCACACCTGTAAGACTCGGAAAAAATTTTCTAATATAAAAATTTATTTTGGTGCAGCGCGCCGGACTCAAGGGTAGTCGAGTCGAGCCTCAGGATCGCCTCGAGTGAAAAGGTATGACTCGACTAATGATTCATGGAATCTATGTGGGTGATTAACTTTCCTTTTATGAATTTATTCCTTAAATCAAGTTAAATCGATTCATTATGGGTTGAGTCAGAACCCAAGTTGAGTTCGGGTTTAGTCGAGGTTCGAGTATGAGTTAAGTGAGTCATGGAGCTATCTTTGGAAATCTATACGAGGAATTAAAACCCTCATCTTGCAGCCGTGCGACTTGTCCCTTGAGTCGCACAAGGCTGCCTAGGGGGAGAGAGGAAGAAGAGTAAGGGAAAGCTTAGAGGACTTGGATCGATCCGGGATTTCGCGTCGTCGCCGAAAAATTTCAAGTCGTCATCGCCCGATCTTTCGTTCTCCGCAATCTAGGTGAGTGGTTAGAGTTAGAAGCATGGGTGAGGTGGGTAGCCTAACCCCTAGTTGTGAAAGGACGAGTTTCTCGCGATCTTTTCGTTGGATCTTGGTTTTATCGACGTGTAATCACTATTTTGTATGATTTCTTGTCGGAGTACCTTGTTTCTTCGTTGATTTTCAATTGTTAGGGCTGCTGAGTCATGGGAAAAGGAGAAAGGTCATGCCAAAATTTTCCCGAATTCCTTTGACGGCAAGAAGGCCCTTAGATGATCTAATGTTCACGATTGATGTAGTTCAAATCGTAGGTTTCACGTGTCATGAAGCATATCTTCGCTAGATCTCTCTTGATGTGGCCGAATGAACCCTACACCTCATGAAGAGGGTTCGACCAAGGGTAAGGGAAGGGATAAAATAATCCATTGATAATAAGTTATACTCGGAATCGAAGAATTAGAGATATAGCTAGAGTCTGTTTTCCCTTTCCTACCTTAAGGGCCATGGCCGAGCAATGTTCTTCTTGCTCATGGCTCGGCCAAGACTAGGGAGGGGAGAAGAGAGTAGCTTTAGATGGAAACTTACATGATTATGAGATTCACACATATAGGAATGACAATACTTAGGAAGAACACCAAACATAGCAAGTAGATTGATTGAATTGGAATTGTAGGAATGCTAGCCTTATGACCATCCTTAGCATTAGATATTTAACTTTGAAATGTTGAAATTGTTTACCATGCTTAGTAATTCCTACTTTTTTTTAATTTATTATTATCGTGTCATGCTAGATAATTAGTTCTTATTGTGCTAAATTCCTAAGGTAGTGTAAAGTTGTTACACATATATTTATTGTGACCATATATAGTAGACATTACAATACTTGAATATTTTCTTGAGATTATACATGCTGCCCAAAAATATTCATGGGCGAAATTCCCAAGTCGACACAAGGAATTCCTCACCGAGGGTAGTGTAGAAGGTTAGATAACGTGTAATGTGTCGCTAGATGTTCATCGTACTTATATGGAAACTTAGCTAGGAGATGATAACACTTTTATGACTTATTGTATATTTTTAAAAACCTAGAACTCGTAGGTGTACACAATTTAAAAGGGTGACATAAATTGTTGATCATGTAGCCTGATTAAGGCCAGATACGCGCAATGGCCCGAAGGGTATATATGGAAACCCTAGGATATTGGTTGTGTGGTGTGTTTGAGATGATCCGCCAAGGAGCGTTGAGGTCGGGAATGACCAATGCTCAGCTCGGCCAGTATTGGGTCTTGAGGTGCGCCAGCGGGCTCACTAGGTGTCAGACCCCAGTTGGGTGGGACTAGCTATCCTTATCCCAGACGGTGTTCGAAGACTAGTGGACCATCATAGTCGATGGCCCGGGATTGTTTACTTACACCTTGAGGTGACGTGACCGATGGCCAATATGATACTACCTGATATGGTAGGGACGGCTGTAGTCGAGATATTATTCCATAAGTAGGCCTAAGGGCTGGATGCCGGAGGCTTGATAGACCGAGATGACAGGTTATCATATTCAATTGTACAAATTGACCTATTGGGGGTCGGTAGCTGTATTAGAAGTATTTTATCTCCTTATTCATTCATTTTGTTGTCTTATATGATATATGCATGACTGAGACTTATGTGGAGGTTCACTAGAGCCACTCACTGAGTCCCAAGTGGACTCACAGTTTATTTTTTTATTTTTGCAGAGAATGAGCAGTGACTTAGCTTGTCGACATGGTGCAGCCGGTGGGCAGGAGGTGGTGTCATATCTCGTAGCGGCGTCCATGAGTCTTAGACCAGTGTCTGGTAATGTTTGTTTTGTTTCTGCACTGACAGTTGTATTTGAAAAAGAGTTGCAAAACTTGTTACTTGAACGTTCAGTTATTTTGATGTTGGTGTTATTACTTGTTTCGGAAAACATAAAAATTATGACTTTGAAAACTTTTAATAAAGTGTTTTGAGATTTTTTTTATTCGATATGTCTTGGTTTTCTTTATGTCAGTGTAGACAATATGCTACATGGCAGGATGTAGGCCCTGGCCGGTCACACTACCCTCAGTTGGGGTGTGACAGCACCATATCTGATCCATATCCGTAAGTAAAAATGGATATGGATACGAACGGATATGAATTTATAAAATTTATATCCGTCCGGATACGATGCATATACGGATATGATTGTGGATCCGCACCATATTCGAATCGCCTATCCGCGTCTTTGAATTACTATTTTGCATATATAAGTTATTAATATATATAAGAGTTCTATGATAATTTCACGTCAAGATGAATTTTGAAGTATGTTATATATTTATTTTGGATAAATGAATTAGTAATTTATTGATTTTTTAATTAAATATATTATTTTAATATATATTTTTATTAAATACGGTGCGGATATGAATATTCATATTCACATCCGTAGCGAATACAGTACGGATACAGATATGCGGATATGGGATGCGATGCGAATACGAATAATACAATATTTGCATCATATCCGATCCATTGCCAACCCTACTTACAAGCACTCTATTCTTGAATTTAAAAAGAATTAAAAGCTTCTGAGTAACAGCATTGTTAATAAGTAAGGTGAGAACTTGAGAAATTAAAATAAAAAGAAAAAGTAAAATATGGTCATCTTGTCCAATTCCCCTATTAAAGGGGAAGAAAGGAGAAATATGAGAATTAACAATACACGCAAAAGAGGAAGAACTAATACAAGCTTGGATCCATTTAATAAATTTATCAGGAAATTGGAATGTATTCAAAACTTCAATAATAGCCTCTCTTTTAAAAAAGATAATAAGTCTTCTCAACATCAATTTTAACACTAATGTAAGGCACTTTACTTTTAGAATCAAAAAAGAAATGCACAAGTTCTTGGACTATTAAAATATTATCATGAGTATTTTGGCATTTAACAAAAGTCAATTGTTCACAAGAAATTAAACTTGGTAAGCAAACTTTAAGTATGTTAGCAAGGATCTTAGAAAAAAATACGATAAGAAATGTTACATAAGGTAATAGGCCTAAAGTCGTTAACAAGTTTAGTATCATTAACTTTATGTATGAAAGTAAGTAAAGTTTGATTCCAATTACAAGGAATAATAGCATGCTGATAAAAATATTGAATGAATTGAAAAAAAGTTTCAACAATGATAGTATGGTACTCTAATAATGTTTATAAAACTCAATAGTAAATTCATCCTTAAAGGTTTTAATGGTATCTCATATTTCATTCAAGGTGATGGGGGCAATTAAAATATTAGCATGTTCAGGAGGGATAGAATATATAACATGCCAAGCATACATAGAATTTGAAACATTAATAGGAGCATTTCAAAAAGAAGCATAGTGATTAACAAATTCACTCGTAATCTCTTTATCATGAATTAAGACACTATTATTTGAAGTGGTAATAGAATGAATGAAATTATTACGCCTACGCATGGTAATAATTCTATGAAAATAAATCGTATTAAGATCCTCATTAGCAATCAAATTAGATTTAAATTTAGACCATCATTTTAAACAGATTTGTCTCTGTAGAGCAACCTTTCTAGTATAGAGTTATCTAAGTTTAGAATCCAAATTCGGAGGGGCATTTGAGAATCCTTCCATCAACTCAAGAAAAGAAATACCATTAGAAGTAGAGTCAATGAGATTTTCCAACTTGCCAATATCATTTTTATTCCAAGAAGAAAGAGTATCCCAAGCAACGAGGAGACCACCAGAAGCTCCTAGACTAGGCTGAATGACAGCCTCCGGGGTTTTTCCAAAGGTTCGTTAGTCTACCAGCATAATTGAAATCCAAGTGAGTTTTATGTAAAAAAATAACTTTAATATGATTCAATCTACCGTTAGTATGTTAAAGTAAATATCACACCAGAAAACAATTTTAAAAAAAAAGGAAAGTCAACCAGGTTTAGGTAACACCAAAAAGTAATTGATTAGTGGATCAATTTAACCAAGTTCATTTGATTAATTCCAATTAATTAGATTTCAATCCAATTAGGCATAACGCTACTTGAATATGCCTGACTGAGATTGATTAAATACAAAGGACTCATCAAGCAAGTTGACTAAGTTAAAATCAAGACTACAATAAATTCTTGTTATATTTGGTGAAATAATTCTGACGCCAGCCAATAATGTTGGAACGTAAAAGAAATAATAATAATAATCGATTCGGATGGAAAGCAATTTTAAGGGTCTATTTCAATTTCAGTTAGTAGATTTAGAAAAAAATTATATTTAAATTTGATTCGATTTTGATTAGCACGCATGGATACTCGAAACTAATTATTATATTTATTTAATTGATAATAATATAATTTAATAAAATGTGTTATTTAATTCTATATTAATGTGATGTTTTTTAGGGAAAAAATTTTAATGATAAAATATATTATATATTATTACGTTAATTTATTTGGAAAAAAGTATTTTTTTAATTATAGTGGATGACTTTAATACAATAATATTAAATATTTTTATTTTTAATAATTGATTATTAATTTAATAATTAATCTATCGCATCCATCTGAATCGATTAATTCGATTTAATTAACCATCAGATAACATTTAATTTTTTCTGTTTCGAATATCCATTCTAAAAATTGATCGATTCATTTTAGATTTGAATATTAGATTTGTAAATTATTTTCGCTTCGGTTATCTATATAAAACATGGTTAATTAGTCAAATTGTTGCGATCCAAAGCTTACCTAATTCATCATTATTAAATTTCACTTTGCCTGTTTTTAAATTCTAAAATATTTTTTAAGAGAAAAATATAATTATAATTTTATTAAATGTAATTTATATTGTATCTAGATTGAAAAAAAATATTACAAGCGCTAAGACGAAGTCAATTCTAATATTACGTCAATGGATGTGATATTATACTCCAAAATTTGATCACTAAGTAGGAATAACTCCATCGTCCAGTCCACACAATAACTTTAATTAATATATACATTAATCGAGCTGATACACTAATCACATTGGAGGATGACAGCTAAAATTATTAACGTTGATGAATGATGATAGCTGCTCATGTATACTCGTCATGCTACTTCCAATTGAGCCTTTTCTCACCAATCGTTTGTGCTTATTAAATCCTGCACAAGATTTTGATGTGGACTAAAATATTCATTAGTGTATTACAGCTACTATATTAATTTCCATTCTCGAATAAATTATGAAAATATATTATTTCTGTATATAAATTTTAGCCTAATTAGCGAAAAAAACCTCGTGAATTATTGAAAATTAGAAAAAAATCTCATGTTGATATCCCTCAGTTAACTTTTAAACAAAATTCAATATCATCGCTATGCGTCGACACCTCATTAAAAAAATATTCAATGAAAGTTAATGTAGAGATGACAACACGAGGCTTTTTGTTAGTTTTCAATAGTTTGTGAATTTTTTTTTGCATATTTTTTAAGTTCGTAAGTTTTTTTTGTTAATTAAGCTTAAAGTTCATGAATTTTTTTTTTACCCTGTACCCTTTTATATTTTCCAAAATATAATGTAATTACATGGACCATATAATCTATTAGGGTGAGCACGGGTCGGGACGTCTTGGCCGTCCGTCCCGACCTAACCTGAAAATTTGAGAAAAATCAGGACAAATATGTTTGTCCCGATTAAAAAACCAGGACGATATAAAAAATCGAGATATATTATTTTGGCTCGGCCCAGTTTATAATATAAGTTATATTAATTATGTAGTATTAATTTTTGGGACGTCGTAATACAATCCACTATTAATTATTTAATGTATATATTATTTTTATTTTGTAGGAAAAAATAATATTATCAAATTCGAAAATATTTTGATTCCGTCCCAAAAAAAATCGAGACAAAAAAAAATTAAAATGCTTCGTATTCAAAATCGAGACTAAGATATATATTTGCGTCTCGACTCAAAACCGAAACAAAATTAGAATATACCATATCTCTTACCGTCCCATAACTAACTCACCCCTTAATCTATCAGATCAGTACTGCATATTTTAAATTATCCCATGTCTTTAAAAAACTAATTTCCTGAATTCTTCTTATATGAATTAAATTAATTACTATCGAAACAGCCGATGTTGATGTAATTTCTCGCAATCCTGACGTGCAAAATGCAAATTATTATATTAAATTAAAAATTAATTTTATGAAGTTGCCGGATGAGGATGCCTCCTCAGAACAGATATATAAAACATTTAAAAAATACTGATATTGACGATATAAACAAACAATAAATGAGATATTTTGGAGGCAATTCCACGATCACTGGCGACGGACGGCGATCCTTGTCGGCCAGAGAGACGTCAACCCGATCCGTCCGCCAGATCCGGTACACGAAACGTGATGTCAACCCGACGTGGCACGATCTTCCGCATAGTGGAAAACCACGTGGCTCTTTCATCAGCCGTTAGATGTACCGTCCTTCCCTTGCTCGGCGCATGCTGTCCGCGGGATCGTCCTTCGGCGACGCGCGTGGATCCCACAGAGACGTGACGAGGGCGTGAGTGCAACGCTGTTGTATGAGCCCACGTGAGCCAACGTGGGTGAGGCGCCAACCTAACCATCTCCATTTATTTATTTTTATTTTAAATAAGGGATGTCTGCTATGGTTGACCGGCTACCAACATGTGCAACATTTTGTCCAATTGGTCTCAATTCTACGCATCGTCTTATTTGATTTGATTCCAGATGAACCCAATCTAATCTATCCGAGTCCATTCCAAGCAACAACGCTTAACCCGAACCGGTGGGCGGACCTTCCAGCTTCCTTCTCCCGCCCGTTTCACGCGACACCAAACACCGTTTCTATTTGGTGGGCGATCCACCTCACCCGATCTTATCCCGATTCCTCAATTACGCACTCCATCATCATGAAGGGGGGACCAAGATGAATAACGTAAGAAATAGCGACACGTCATATGAAAACGTGTCTGGTGTCGGACGGGCGATGTCGCTCCTCCCGGATCGCCTAACGCCTGACGTCATTATAGATGCATGTGGGAGTCTGCGGGCCCCGTGCGGACCAGAGGCTGACGCGGCGCTGGCGTCATCCACGGTTCGGAGAGTACGTGTGCGTGGTTACGAAAAGGCGAAGAAATGAAGATGAAGAATTTAGGGAGGGCAGCTTACAACCGCCGCTGACGTCGACGACGCTACGCTTGACGTCACCCTCGCGCCCCACCCGCTATATAATTCCTCCTTTCTCTTCTTCCTTCTCTGCGTCAAAGTCTCTCCTTAATTTTCCCAGATTATTCCAAAAGATAGAAGGAAAAGGGAATCCGAAAAATGCAGAAGGCGATCCCGTACCGATCCGCGCGGACGTGGTTCTCCCCGCCGCCGATCAACGCCGCCCCCCGCGTGGCCGTGGCCGGCATCCCACCGCCTCCGATTGACGGCTCCTCTACTTCACCTACTCCTTCGTCCTCATCGTCCTCCTCCTCCTCAGGATCTTCCTTCGGCGGCGGCGAGCTCGGGGGAATCCGGCAGATGGTGGCGGAGAACCCGGTGATAGTGTTGGCCCGTAAGGGGTGCTGCATGTGCCACGTGGCTAGGCGTTTGCTGCTGGGGCTGGGGGTCAACCCGGCGGTGTACGAATTTGGAGAAGAGTCGGCGAGCGAGGCGGCGGTGATGATAGAGGAGGCGGCGGAGATCGAGGTCGCTGGCAGGGAACTCCAGCGACCGATGATTCTACCTGTAGTGTTCGTCGGAGGGAGGCTGCTGGGCGGTCTGGATCGCCTCGTCGCCGTCCACATAACCGGCGAGCTCGTGCCTATCTTGAAGGAAGCAGGCGGTCTATGGCTGTAAACTTTTACGTTTTTTTCCTTTTATATAAATATATAAGTTATTGCGAGGTGTCCTTTGAGATTCGAAACCGGAGGCGATGCTTCACTGTCGACCGTTTGATTCCATTACAAGTATAAAAAATGTCTTTTGTAATTTAAAATAATAAAAAAAGAAAATTGTTTTCTCCATGTTTCTTCTATAGCACATGCGACGAGCGTGACAAAAGGCGCAGAAATGAATTACTACGGACACGTGGGAGGTGGAATTGGCAGCGACGTTGCCGCATATACTTAGCGCCAGTTCGCCTACCCAATCAATCTACGAATCTAACTGACGCCGGTTTAAATCCAAAACATTGGGACCAGGATTGGTTCAATCTCGACCGCAAATCCGGTTCAATCTTTTCCTGTAACAAGAACGACCGAGTAGATATTTCGTCTGTTGGTGGACCCCAACATAATAAAAAGGTGAAAGTACGCTTCGATTTCAAAATATAATTTAGGGCTAATTAGAAATTGTACTTTATTAAAATTTATAATTTTAGTCCAAATATTAAATTGTATGCATTTTATTTTGAATTTGAATGTTATTAATTCTATTTTAGAAATATAGAGTTTAATAATCTAAAGTTGTTTCCGAATGACATACACTAGAGATAATGTATTATCAATAATTTAAAGCTGAATTGGAAATTATTCATTTTCTTAACGGTTTTGGAAATTCACAAGTTTAAGTTTAATAATAAAGTGGGGAAGGCCGGAAGAAATAAGTAAAGCAACACACAAAAATATTATCACTTTGATACTAACTCAATTTATCAAGTTAAGTAAACTAAATACTTTAGCAATATGATAATCAACAAGTAAAAATAAGCTAATCACGTATATATAATGATAATGCTAACAAAATATATTTATAATAATTCGAGATTCTTCTTGACTCACTAAGTATATCGCTTAGGATTTTCAATTTAATTTTACTAGATGAGATTTGTTTCTTTACACTCGAGAATTCATAAGCTAATGTGCTGATCCTTTCTATTCTCTACCCAATAGTACTTCAATAGTACTTTTAACATTTTTTTCCCCAAGAATAATAAAAATTAATCATAATAAATTAAGTTATACCGATGGACTTTATGCCTCAACACCCATGTAACAACCAAACTAACACTTTTTCAAATAAAGGAAAACAAACACCACAGTACAAGTAAAAGAGAGCAAAAATAACTAATCACACCAACTTAGCTCTCAATAATATTTCCTAGCTTTATCTCGATTTCTTTGGTGAAACGAGAAGATCAAAACTAAATCAAAGAGTATAAGGCTCAAAATAATTTTTTTGTGAATAATTACTCAAGAAATATTTAGCTAGGTGATCACAAAATGTCTCAATGGGTTCTAAAAGTTCACATGAAAGCTTCAAATGACATTTTATAGACAGAACACAAGAAAAAGCTCGGGGTCCGACACATTGAAATGGTTAAAAAAGAGTCGTTGGACTTTTCGATTGATCCTCAGTCAATCAACCTTTGGTTGAACTTCGATTGATAACTAGGTTCAGATCGATTTTTTAATTTTCAAATTTTCGGGTTCGACTGTTAGGATTCTTATGCATTAAATAGAGAAGAATATACAAGATATACTAGACACCAAAAACATATACTTCAATTTCCCGACGAAAATTGAGCATCGACGAGCGTTCTTTCAGTTTTTGTGGATTTTATCATTTTCTCGATCGCAAACGTCATGCGCCACTCCTTGACTTAGAACCTAAAAATATTTATCCAAAAAACTATTAGTTTCTTATTTATTATCATCAAAATTGAAATTAATTAAGATATAGATTGAAAATCTTATGTCAAACACGGACGATGGCACGTTGATTTTGATTGGATTTGAAAAGGAAATCATGTTGCCTCTAGTTGTGAATTAAGTCGTGATAGGAATATTTTTATCAGCAATTTTTCATATCTGAATTTTGAGAAAGGAAAATTCTCAAAATCGGATTTAAATATTCAAAATTTCTCAAATCGGAATTGAGAGGATCAGATACTCATTTTACCCCTGGCCAAAGTCTCTAACCAGTTAGAGATTTTGGTCAAAAATTAAAAAATAATTTAAATTTATAAAAGATTTTTTATAATAAAAATAAGATATTAGAGAATAAAAAAATATAATTTTCAAAATCTCTAATGTATTAAAGATTTTTTGCACAAAGTCTATAAATTTAAATTAAAAATTATGAAATATTTTGATGTAAAATATTTTTTGGATCATAGTACCTCTTTTTTATCATTAAAAAATTATTTCATGAATTCAAATATTTTTTAAATTTTTTTTTGAAGCTATTATAAACTTTTATTTATAATAATTTATAATTATAAAAAATAAAATTTAATTCACAAAAACAAAATATGATATAAAAGATGTGTTAGAATCTATCAAAATATTTTGGACAAAAAATATTTTACTATTTTAAATTAAAAATTAGTTTTATAGACTTTGGGCAAAAGTCTCTAATGCATTAGAGATTTTTGCCCAAAGTCTATAATAGTTTTATAATTTTTTTAAAAAATTAATTAATAAAATATTTTTTTAAAAAATAAAAGATGCATTGTAGTTAAAAAAAATTCTCATCAAAATATTTTATAATTTTTAATTTTATCTTAAATTTATAGAGTTTGTGCAAAACTCTTTGATGAATTAGAAAGTTTGAAAATATATATTTTATACTCTAACACGTTATTTTTATTATAAATTTTTTTATAAATGATTTTTTTTTTAAAATATATTTTTTAAAATGTTTAATCAAAGTTAATTAAATTTTGAATCTTCAAATTTAATTTTGAAAATTTTTTCCCATGAAATTCGGATCTGAAAAATGATTGTATTTTCATTTTGCTTTCCATGTGTACCTGCGTCACACGTCATGGCTAACATATTAACGTATTAGTTGATTACCTTGGAGTTGATGTCAGCCTTGTCTTCGAGTACTCCACTACTCCGTGTCCCATGTGGCAGCCATTAGGGTTCCGCGAGGGATAATAAACGTCATTTGCATGCGCACCATCGCATCAGCGTGCCGTAGAGGTTATAATTTCTACTCGAATTGATAAATCCAGACATGAACTCTATTGAATGATAATGAAATCAAACTGTCCGACTTGAACATTAAAAAAAGAAAACAGCGTCAGGATTTGACACCACCTGAATTCTTAAAACCCGGTTGACGGGTTATGTTAGCATGTCGATGTAATTTTTTTATCAAGAATTCTTCTAAACCAATATATGAATTATCAAAATTAAAGTCACGGTAAAAAAAACATTACAAGCAATGCGTACGGTACTACAATTGAGAATTTGAATGCTATGTAATTAAATTCAGGCTCATTTAACATTTTGCAAAGTGGGAAAACATGTTTAGTTGGTAGAAAATAAAAGTATAATTTTTCATAAATTAATTTGTCATATCTAGTTTCGTTCAATTATGCGCACGTCAATTGACTAGTATTCTATCATCTCAATTAGTATGCATTTTTATAATACAATATAATTTTATAGTTAATCAAAATTAAGAAGAATACAAATAAAATTGAGATAGAAGTATGAAATTAATAATATTAAAATTAAAATTGAAATTTTATAATATTATAATAAACTTATTATAATTAATGATAATATAATATTATAATTAAACAAATGTCATGAATTTAAATAATTACCAGGAATCATAAATTGCTACTCAATTAAAAATGAGGTAAAATTATATTCCTACCTCCCACGACACGAATGAAGTACAACTTATCTTGGGCGTGATAAGCAGACTTCATGAAGCGCAACTTCCTATATTTTTTTCTCATTTCTTGTTAATTAAACGGGAGGAAAAAACTTCAATTTCTACGGACTAAAACTTTTACACACTACTTACTTGCAACCAAATATGTCTTATTGGCAGCATGGGTATACTTTAAATTCAAATAGAATAGAATTAGGCAGATATAAATTTTTGTTTGATTTATATTTTCTCTAATATAGTTCGATTCCGTATGATTGTGGTTCATATCTTAATTTCATGCTCTTGAAAGCTATTTTGTATTAGTCGAGGAAAAAGCTGTACACAATTGCAGTCTGTAAAATATAAAAGATATTTTCTGTCCAATTTGGATTCAATTTGAAGCGATTAGACAACCTCCATTTTTTGAACAACCAAATATTATTGTAACCATTCCTCTATATCAGAGCCTATAACCATTAAATTTGTATTATCGCTCCAACCGACCGAGAGACGACTCGGGGGGTCAAAGTCCACATATGGGCTCTAAATTCCAAGGCGTGAAGTGTGAGAGCAGAGGAGCAAGAGGAGCCACGAAGAAGGGACCAATTCTCGCCACCTCCTATGTGAAAATTGTGACACAGATTTGAGATTTCTTCCATTCCCAGTTGGTATTTTTTCACATAATAAATATGTTCGCCAAATGATGGCTGCAAAGACGTCATCAAGACATCATCAAAAAACGACGGTGTCAGAACAGTCAAACAAGGTGTTCACATGTGCATTCTCATTTGCTAGCGGCGATGATGACTTAACATTTAGAATTAATAACGTGAAGCATGCATACGTTCTACATGATATAGATTCGATGTATAGCTTTTATTTCCTATCAAGGGAAAGGAACAGCATTGACTTTTTTATTGAAGCTAGAGGTATATATGATAAGCTGCTTGAAATCTGACTGAAATTTGCTGCATTGACATGCAACACAAGTGATAATGTAATTATCAATTATGACACAATATTTGACTAAAAATCTCAGATATTTGTATATGGAAGAAGAAACCGAGTAGCATTAGCAGTCATAGAACAAAGGCAATTAAGCATAAAATACTGCAATTTCAAATTTGCAAGATGTTACAACCACCTGTATTAACCTAAATAGCAAAAACACTGAGACAAGTTTTTTAGAATGTTATTATACTTGGTTGATACCTTGAGCTCTCTGTACTGTTCCAATATTAGAATTTAAACACATCATATTTGAGACAAGTACCAGCTACATAAAAATCTAGCTTCCAGGTATGCATCATGTTTCAGGTGGGCCTGAGAGCACTATGAGGACGAGGGTAAATTCAACAAAACTGGCCTTTACTACACTTTTGACATATTGCACCCTCTCTTAGGCAATATAACTAAAGACCTCTAGAAATGACAGTAGGTTGTTGAGTTTAGAATTTATGTGCGCCACAGAATGAGCCCAATCTCCAGTTTACTTTTCACTGCCAGCTCAAAAAACTTGCAACGACCATGGACAGTAAAATTTTGATGACTTGCTATACAAACATTGAAGGGGGTGAGCAACGTCACCATATATCCATTCAATAAGGACTATTAGGCGCACCTCTAAGGATCAGCGACTGTCATGGCTATGCTTCACATTGTGGGATTGAGTGCTGAGCAAAGCAGACAACAATATCCATAATGTGTCAAGTGGATTGGCCAAATCCTTTGCTTCACATTCCTGCTTTATAGGTTGTCAAGCCAGGAATCAAAATCATCCATGGTTTTTGATCCCAGAGGTTTGGAAGGAAGACTGACTGAAGGAAGACTGACTGCTGATGGTTCCTGCTTTTGGTCCTTGAGGAAAACAGATGTCTCCCCAAGCAAATCATCGAGTGCATCATCAAGGCTAGCTATTGCGTTTGTTCTCAAGATGCTACTCCCCTCAACTAATTTTGAACCAAGAACTAATTGCAAAGGTTTATTATTCCTAGGGTAGAATGTTCCCTCCTTCATAATTGTTTCACTTATCTGTTCCTTAATGCGCGATGATGTTTCAGCAAGCAAATCATCAAGTGAATCATCAATTGAAGTCACACCGGCATTTCTGCAGGAATTGGAATGTTCAGTGGTAGAAAATGGTACTGTATCGGTGGAAGAATTTGAAGGTGCCTTCTGCTGACTCTTAACATTATTCATCCGATCCTGGTCTGCAGTACTAGAAATAGTGTTTCTCTTTAGTGAGTCAAGAAGCATGTCCAGCTCGGCTTCTGCTGCTTCCACCTCAAACCTGGAGGTACTGTTTTCTGTTGGGTTTGAAACAGCATATGTGCGGACGCCTGAATCAGAACCTTGAGTTCTGCTTGAAGAAGAATCCTGCAGTTTCAATTCTTTAGCTTGATGAACATTGGTCGTGTCCCCTGCTAAATTTTGGGACTGATAATTCTTTAATGATGCGACTTCACCCATTTCACTATTAATATAATGGTTCCTGTTGTAATTTTGGTCATCCACATTTATAGAGGCTGGTGGGGCAGAGTTATATTTCAATTCACTTCCTACTGAAGCTTCAAATTGTTCAGATAACTGATCCTCTTTCAATCCATCAACACACTGTAACAAAATTATCCGATATATAAAGCATCAGAACATATGCATGCAGTTAAACAGAAAAGGCAGAAAGAAGTCCCAACATTTTTATCACGTATTAAAAATACAACAGAAAAAAACTTTGGAGATGAAAAAAATATGAAAGAAGGGACCACCTGCTGAACAAAAAAAACCTCTTTATTTTTTGTGGTACTCAATGTAGATGGTTTGAATCATTGTGAAGGTGCAAAATTATCTGTCTTGTATCACTTGGTGCTAGTTCACCTATCATTGATCCTTTTATGCATTATATTGTCGAATTTAGTTTACAAATTCGTTTTTTTTTCACAATAGTTAGCTGATTTCTTGCTAAAAGCAGATGCATGAAACAGTTATTTTACAAAAATTGCCACATAATGATATCGATCTTTATAGGCGCTTTAATTGAAAATAAAAAGTGCATGGCTGCAGGTAATTATTTTCCCCTTCCTCTGAACTATTTCATATAGCAGCATTTCAAAAAACTGAACATAATTTCATTATCTTAACTGCAACCAATGTAATATATTTTCTTACCTATCAATTAAACTTTGCGTCACTAGTCACTAGCTCTAACTTACAAAAGCAAAACTAAATATTCTTACGAAAATAAAGCTTGTCATGTATCAGCTAAATTTCACCAGTCTTGATATTTTACCTATCAATTAAACCTTGAGTCACTAGTCACTATCAGTTGAACTCTTAACAGTATCAACTTGATAATTGACGGAGGTTCTCCTTTTTAAGGAATATCCATGTTAGTTACTTAGTTGGATGGAGAATAGTTTTACAATAATACATAAATATACATTTCTGTAAATAAGGAATTTGTTGTAGTTGAAATCGCACAAACTCTATCCATTCACACTGATACGTTCCTTCAGAAAAGTAAAATGGCAAAACTAATTCATCTATTATAAATAGTGAAACTGAATTGATTTGAAAGACATACAATACAACTAGTGAAACTGAATTGTTTATTGCATCTTATAGAGACAAGAAGAGGAAGGGATGACGAAAAAATCAAAAACATAAACAGAATAGCATACTGCATCACCAATGATGTTTGGTTAGCCCATGACATACCAACAAGAGCCAAGCTTACCTGATCTTCAGGAAATAGATCTGCTTCAACAAAGAGCCTCTCTGAGAGCTTCAGTTTTGATAATTGTGCATCCATTGCTTTCAAATCGATGGAGAGAAAAGGTACCTGATAGGACATTTGAGTCACTACTAGTGCATCGAGGACTAGTTGACAGAACAATAACAACTTCCATAAAGAGAAAATGGTGACTTAGTGTACGAAGCAATCCCACTTTTGTGGGTTCTGGAGAGAGTTGATGTGCGCAAAAACAGAGAGAGGCTGTTCCCATGGCTCGAACCCATGATCTTCAGGTCACAAATAGGGTAATTTTACCGTTACACCAAAGCCACCCTCTAACAATAACAACTTCCATCAAATGGAAAATTAATGTTTAGTTTCCTAATACTCTGGCCAATATTTAAAATATATGATTCAGGCATGGGAGCAATTATCCTTGTAATATAATATGATAATTGGACACCGTGCAGTGTGGATTGTGAGCCATGTGACTATTCAGGAAAGAGAAAAACCAAGGAGAAACTCCTTAACATAGAAATTACAGCTTGAAAGAAGTGTTCCTAGCTAGAAATGTCTTTCAACAAAATGTGAAGCATAAAAGAGATACATGAATTAGAAGATCAAATTCAGAAAACTTGAAAGCAGGTTAACTGCTTGACACCTATCTTGAAAACGACACCCCGAGAGGATGAAACAGCAAAATACCTCATAACCTAAGGGGGCGTCATCATCAATGATGAAATTATCATCTGCACATAAAGATAGCATATCCTTTCCTCTGACAGATAGAATAGAACTCAGCCCCTGCATTAGACCTGGAAAGGAAGTAAGTATCCACTAGGAACACTGCCACAGACCTTATATTTATGAATGAAAAAAAAGAAGTGATATTTCCTTCTCGTAATAACATAGCATATTTATATTGGTCTTGAGAATTAGTTTGGGGCTTAATAAGGTACAACTACTAATGATTAGTCTTATAAAGATTTTATTTCAAATAACCTATAGGTAACAAGATAATTTCCTTTTTATCATGTCCAGTCTTATTGGTGCTAGTACTCTTTATCAATATAAAGTATATGAATTTCACAATGATATCACCAGATAGCTAATTTGGTGCATTGGATAGCTTCCTTGAAGACTTAACTTCAACAATTGAATATTTAGTTAAGAGTCAAATCATGATTTAGTACTATCATTATCAGACTAATGAATAACAAGCATTGTGCCAGTTGCATACAGAAAATTGAAACTTGATTGGCAAGCAAAAGACCGTAAAGAGGGAGGCTGTAGGGTCAAAAACTAAATAGCTATGCCCATATCTTGAAAATGAAATTTAAAATTTTGGAACATGATGTTAAGTTAATATGGAATATTCAAGTCAATGCTACAAGTTATGCTACATTATATTTGAACCACAAAAAAAAACAAGTCATAAACTTACATGTTCCTTGTAGTTCAAACATGCATATGGGGCAAATGGATTGAGCCATCTAGGGCAAGCTTGACCCTCTAGCAGGAACATTCTCCGGATTTGGGATAACACATTTTGTGGATCATCTGCTATGTTGGTAAGCTTATCATATTCAGTGGGAAAAGCCATTCTCCATTGTATCCACGTTTTCTTTTCTGTTTCTCCCAATAGATTTTCGATGTAAGACAAGTAGGGGCGGGAAAAAGTGACCGCTTGACACCTTGACTAACCTGAATATGAACCTGACCTAAACTCAACTGAAAAGTATGTGTTTTGGACCAGTTTTTGGGTTGTGCTGTTTAGAAATTTTAGGTAGTAGGTCGTGCTCAGGTTTTAGCTTCAAAAACTGATCCGGGAGGACCTAAAGGGGGTGGGTTTGGGGGGCAACCAACCACCTTATTTTTATCGCAAATTGCTTCTTTCCTAGTTTATTATGTTCCCTTGATTTGAGGAGGCATTTGTAGGGATAATTTGTTTCCTTATTTCTTGGAGAGATTTATTTTCTAGTTGGCTATTGTTTACTAGTTTTTAGGATGCAACATGATGCTCCAGTTCCACCAAAAATGACATGGGTGATTGCCACCTGAACCACCATTTCAGGAGGCATATTAAATATCCAACCAAGCTCTCTGATGACTCGATGAGTTCACAAATCCTGGATCAGCACATTCCCCGACAATAAATGATTGCCTAACTAACTTCTGCCAATAACAACTATCCACATTGGTAAGTCTTCCCTGTGCTAACAATCCTTCAGTGTCCAGCTTATGGAAACTATTTTAGGCATCACAGTGAGCCCCCGCTGGGCACAATTCTAATGCTATTTTCTTTGCATAGGATCTGAAGAACAGAAGTGCATGGTGCCAAAGCAAATGAGGATCTGAGGAAATCTAAGAAGGATGGTTCAGGTACAACACTCACCCTCAGTTTAACCTCGACTTTGATACCAAGGCAATTCCTCAGCCTGGTACCAAGCCCATAGTGATTTTGGACCAATCTTCCAGTTCAATTGGAAGGTTTAAGAGGAGATTTTTCCGGTATATGTCATATCTGATTCCATGTTAACAATTCGAAGCAGCAAAAATAACTTATTGTAGTATAGATCATCAGACACTCAAATGATGGATGACAGATAATACCAAGTATGGGTCTGACTTGCAGTACAAATCGCATATCGCGAACAAATAGCTCGCCGTAAATCGTGGTCTCGCGAAACGACAATTTAATTAGAGACTAGAGAGATAAAACAGATTGCGATTTAAGTAAAATGAGATATGTAGGTTGTTACCAAAGGGAAGCTCCTCTGACGACGAGGGCAATGCGATGCCACGGGCAGCTAATTTGTCACGCTCCTGCTCCTGTTCCCGGGCCTGTTCGAGCAAGTACCGAAAGTCCGCACCTTTGCTCTTGGGCGCGACCTCGGTGGCGGCAAGATTGTCGGGACCCCCCACCTCGTCCTCCTCCTCATATCGGTCCCAATTCGACAGGAGGGAGTGACCACTGGGTCGCTTCGGCGCCTCCTCTCCTCCTCCTCCTCTTCCTCTGCCGGCGGTGGCCTGCATGGGCTTCTTGTCCTTGCTCTCCTTCTTCCTCTGGGCAATTGCGGACGGCGAAGGGTGGTTCGCTCGGCCATGCTGTGTGTGGGCTCGCTTCGACTTGGCCAAGGCTTTCGGATCCATTTCACCCCTCCTCGGCTTCTCCTTCCCCCTTACTTTTCTCTGCTCTACCTCCTCCGAAACGAAACTTCCTGCTTCCTCCGGCGAGTAGGGTTTCTTCTCATAGTAAGGACAGGAATCGAACGGTTTCAGTATTTAGTTCGTGCCCTGCCCTCCACCGAGCGGAGTAGCGGACCGTCAACCCGAAAATTGAACCGCGGTTCGGTTTTTTAGAAAAATCCCATGATTCTTTTAGATGTTAAATTGTTTCAATTTTTTTAAAATCAAACAAGCAAATCACTTTCTATCTAATAGTGGCAAGAGAGAGCACACGACGAAAAAAATTTATATGAGCAGCATACTCATATAAATTTTTATGAACGAGTGGATATTAGCTTTAAGCGACTGAACATGAATAGAAAATAAATAGATATGTTCATATACATTTCTTTTTTATCCATATTCATATTCATTTCTTTTATATCTATGTTCAGTCGTTTAAAGCCTATATCCATTAATTCATAGGTTTTTTATGAGCAGCCTGCTCATAGAAGTTGCACCCGCAGAGGACCCAATAGTCGTGCATCCATCGCCACCAAATTGAGTAAAAATATGTTCCTCTCGAGTATGAATCAATCTATTAAGATCTTCAAAAACATGTACATTGTTGGGGTTTCAATTATTAGGAACCAAATAACCGGTGCTACTCAAATTACAAACAAAGAACATATTAGCATCTACACTTGAAGCAAAACTATTCACTCTATTTACAGCATACAAATCATCATTAGCATTACTCGATAGACCAATTTTTGCTAATTTGTGAGCTTCAATATTCAGACTTCTACTAATGTGCACCAAATCACACCCAATTCCTTTACCTAGCTTCCAAATATCCATTATGAGACAATATAAAAACCAAGGAGGTTTGAGCTTCTTATCAAGTATGTTAACTGCTTGCTAATAGTCAATATTCTGATATCATGGTCTTCAGTTCTTTAGCCTTTTGCATTGCCATCCAGATTGCCCATAATTCGGCAAATAAAGGAGAGTGTGAACTTCTACTTTCATGCCCTTCAAATATACTTCTTCATTCTAAGTTCTTTATACTGAAACCAAACCCAACTTTGCTTGACTTATTTATCCATGAAGCATCACTAAAGATATGGTATCTTTTATTAGTAAGAATTCCATCACCCCCAGCTTTTACCTTCTCTCTTTTTTGAAGACCACTCGATGTCAGCCATTGTCTTGCAGAACAAGGTATTTAAACCCAGTTTCTTCCCATTGAAACAATAAGAATTCCTATTCTTCCATAGCTGCCAAAGAGAGGCCGCAATCACTTCCTTTGACCATTTGTTGAACTTATCATTATTAGATATATTCTAATGAAGCCAACTCCCTCTAGACCAATCACTCATGGTATTGAATCTGATACTAAATCCTTTTTCAATTTTTCCCCAATAGATCTTTGCAAAAGCATAGCCAAAGAATATGTGTTTAGCATTATCCTCATCCATGCCACAAACATGATAGCAGCTAGTGACAATTTTACTAATGTTTGAAAGATAGCTTGTTGTCGGAAGCCTACCCCATAATAATTTTCAAAGAAAATTCTTGATTCTAGGAAGAACTTTCAATGCCCACATACTATTCCAATTGCTGTTATAGTTCATCGTTTTCTGCTTCTTTTCAGCAATAAAATTATAGGTTGTCTTACAGCTAAGATCATCATTCGCATACCAGATCCACTTGTCCTTGATCTTTTCCTTATGAAGGTAAATTTGAACAATGCTATTATAGTGCAATTCACCAAAAAGCTCCAGTACAATCTCATGGTTCCAATTTTTATTCTTTATCAAGTTTTTGACTCTACTGAATTCTGAGAGAAGCTAGATCCATATTAATTGGTGTATGCTAGGGATCCCTGTAGATGTCAATGCTTGCCTCGTCACCTACTCTTTTTCTCTGCTTTTCCTTTATCTCTTGAATTGCCACATGAAGACATTTGAAAGACCATGAGAAGTTACTATAATTGCCGAAGAACCATGGATGATAGTAATTGGTTTTCTTGTTTAGAAGCTTAGCCCACAATGATTTTCCTTTATTAAGGAAAGTGAGAATTTTCTTAGCACGAGAGGAAAATTTCATAATCTCTAAGTCTCTTGTGCCCAAATCTCCAATACTTTTTCTAAGCATAATTTTGTCTCATCCCATTAGATACGATGAAACTTTTCTTTTTTTAAGCAAGCTCTCCAAAAATACTTTCTTGCAGGCCCTTGATAGTTTCTGATCACCTCCTTATCCACCCACTAAGATGAAATTGTATGCATAGGTATAGCATTCATGATAGAATTAAAAGGGTCATTCTCCATGCTTGAGAGATTGATAATTGTTTCAAAATTTTGGTTCCATTTGGATAATGAGAATTTTTAAAATCTTAACTGAACTGAGAATTCATTTTTTATCCTTCATAATTAATTTTATATCTTGTTTTTTTTTGTCAATTTTAGATTAATACTTTGTTTAAAATATTAATTATTCCATAATTTTTAAATTTTATTTAAAAGCAAAATTTTATAGATTCGGGTACAAATAGAATTTGAATAACTTTAGTCCAACTTTAATTGGATACTGGTTTCATTAGGTGAATTATAAACGTGATCATCTACAAAGCATCCATCTGGGCTTATTGGATCTAAATGAGTCAGAGATGATGTGGATCGAGCCCAATAATTCGTTAAGGCTCGATTCAGTTTTGATAGGGCTTTACAAGGCATGGCTCGAGTGTTCAAATATATTATAACTAATTTTTAGGTTCTATTAGTAAT
The DNA here is from genome assembly GCA_034359265.1 of Canna indica. Lineage (NCBI taxonomy): Eukaryota > Viridiplantae > Streptophyta > Magnoliopsida > Zingiberales > Cannaceae > Canna > Canna indica. The sequence continues at coordinate 67,653,427 of CP136896.1, read as the reverse complement.
ATGTACTCGGATGTCGTTTGGTTTGCACATAAAATAAGTTTCAGGAAAAAGTTTTCATGAATTAAATTACTTTGTAAATTTGTTAGAAAATGATAAAAGTAGACCCGACAATTTTCGGTCCGACCTGATATAGTCGGGTTCGAGCTGATGTTTATTGCGCTCAGGCTGTTATCAGGCTAGCCCTATAATAATTAAGATTATAATAGGATCAAAGAATGGAATTGGTATCCAAATATACCAACTCCTATGTAATTTAGACTCTTCTAAATTTTATAATATAATATTATAGTATTCTTATAATATATAAGATTATAAAAGTATAATATAATATTATTATTTATATTTTATAATATATATATATATATATATATATATATATATATATATATATATATATAATATAGAAGATGAAGTATAATTGCACATTTTTAAGTTTAAGGAGATATTTATAACAGTTAAGGGTAGTAAGAAAATAATAATAATCAATATGAGACTAAAAACAATGATATTTATAATAGATAATAATAATTAGGAAAAATAATTTTTAACATAAGTGGGACTAAAAATAAGCTTATTTCATAGGTAAATCTGGTGCCGATTTTTTACTTTTTAAACCAACGCTAAATGGCGTCGATTTTGTAATTTTTTTGTTTTTTGGAACCGACGTCTCACACCGGCGCTGGTTCGATAGCGAAGATTTCTAAGTTTTTTTTGTAGTGGTGGCTCAACCAAATTAATATGGTTATCTTGCGGGTTCAAGTAAATTAAAATAATATTATCGGTAATCTATTTTAGATTATCAGCTACCATATATATACACAGCCTTAAATCAAAGATTATTATTGGAATATATATTTTTCCATAGAGTGTTTACATTAAAAGAGAGTAATGTAAGGTAAAAAGGAGAATTTATCACAGAGACTTAATTTCAAACTTAGGATGAACCTATTATTTGTCTCATTATACTAGAGTGTCTTAATTATGTTTTTTGTCCTCCAAAATATTATATATATTTTTTCGTTTGATCTCTTATTTTTCAAAAAAATTTATTTTGTCTCTAAAAAATTATTTTCGTTTTCGTTTAATCTCTCTGTTAACTTTCTGTTAATTTTTGATGTTAAGTGCCAACATAAAATGCTGACATGGACTAAAAAGGGATCAAACAAAAAAAATAAAATATTTTAAGGGACTAGATGAATATATATATGACCTAAAACATAACAATATATATTTTAATAACTTAAATCATAACAATATATAATTATATTTTAGGTTATTAAAATATATATTTTTATTATCTAGTCCCTTAAAATATATTTTTTTTGTTTGGTCCCTCTTTAATCAATGTAAGCATTTCATGTTAGCACTTAACATCAAAAGTTAATAGATGAATCAAATTAACGAAAACGAAAATAATTTTTGAGAGACTAAATGATTTTTTTATAAAAAAAATGAAAGATCAAATATTAAAAAAAACATAATATTTTGAAGGCCAAAAATATAATAAGCATATAAAATTTCTCTTAGAACTTAACAGCGAAGGGCCTATATATGACAACTTTACTGCTCAAGGCTTTTTAATTACAAGCTCCTTAAATGAAAGTTTGACGTTATCTAGGATGACATATTCCCCGTACAGTAAATTTGTTCCATAAGAGAAGCAAACCTAATTCGCCTGACTAATACTATATATAGCTCATATTAACTAACTCAAAAGTTTATCTCTCATATTTGAACTCGAATAAATTAAAATTAACATCCCTCCTAATTCCATTAAACAAAATTATAATGCATGCACTAATCTATTATACAGTAGCTACACTTTCCCCCCTCTTTTATTGGTGCAAGCTAGCTATAAAGTAAAACATCCAATTAATCCACAATATAATGGATCATCAAATCTTGGAAATCTGCTAATTAACTTGCAAGTGCTCAAACCAACCAAAGAAGAGACAGAGAAAGGAATAATTAAAGGCCATCTTCATGTAATTAATTAAGTGTTATTACCTTTCCATAAAGGCAATCCTCATGCCTTCTTCCAATGCAATACATAGCCACATAATATTTTGCTCTTTCCACTGCATTGACTAATTAAATAGTCAGCAGCAGATCAAGCCCCACTCTTGCAGTACTACAAGGAGAAGCAAACATACTCCTAGTGACAAACCCACTCTTTCTCCAACACTCCCTGTCCACTACAACTATTATTCTCCCTCATCTTCTTCAAAGACAAAGATTCTGAAGTAGATCTGGGGGTTTGGGAAGGAATCTAATGTTGGGAAATTAAATTAAAGATGTTGGGGAGCTAGGTGGTGTTTAGTTTGAGGCATCGGACAAGGAGAGAATATTCCAGGAGTCAACATAGTCCAGAAGCTAAACTCCAACAGGCTTCATTATAAAACAGCAAAAGTCTGCTGCGCACAGCATCATTACAGTATCATTGGAAAAAGTCAGCTACTTATAACAACAAGGGGATGACTTCCTTTTCCCACACTTCTAAAGATTCACTGATTCCCTGGTTGATGATCCTGATCAAGTCCTGCTCCTCCAAAGGCCCCAAATCCATTCTTTTGAGGAGGATTTTATGATTACGTGTTTGAACAAGTGATTGACACACTAAATTCTTGAATTAAGATCAGTAAATTTGATTCCTTCTTTCTACAAATTAAGGCCCTTTATCAGTTTTAGTATATGTAACGTAAATTTACATGTATCACAAATATGTTTATATGATGTTTACATAATTGACCCTTGAGCTTATAGACGGCCAGGTAATTCATAGAGATAAGCTTAATTAGTGCATGCATGCATAACAACCATCTCCATGTGTTAATTAATTAACAAGATCATGAATTAATTAATAAAGGTACATACAAAATATTAGATGTGTCATGAATTGATTAATTAATCATGATTTCCTTAGAAGAGAATAAGATATATTTTCATTTTCAAAAGCACAATTCTTATTCATTTTTTTTCTAAATCAAAAAGTAATACTCATATACCCAGATTATCCTCCACATACTATTTTCGACTGGTTCGGCCAATTTTAAATAAGTTCGGAAAATTCATAATAAAATCACAAAAAATCAATTACATACTCGTAGATACTTTCATAACTTGTATCAGCAAAATAATTTTTTTAGAGTTGAAAATCAATTTTTTCCTCACTATTTTCAATTGGCTCGACCAATTTTAAACAGGTTCGGTCATCCTAAATTTATAATAAAATCATAAAAAATATATTATTCATAGGTAAATCACTTACATAATTTGTATCGGCAAAATTAATTTTTTAGAATTGAAAATCATTTTTTTAAAAACTATTTTCAACTGGTTCAGCTAATTTTAAACCGGTTCGACCAATTTCGAACCAATTGAAAATGGTGAAAAAATAATAATTTTCAACTCTAAAAAACTTAAATTGATGATCGATATAAGTTAGGTAAATGATTTACCTATGAATAATAGATTTTTTTATGATTTTACTGTAAATTTAAGATGAATTTTTTGAATCTGATTAAAATTGACAGAACCAGTTGAAAATGGTACGCGGAGTGTAACGTGGATATATGAGTATTTATTTTTTAGTTTAGAAAAAAAATGAATAAGAATTCTGCTTTTGAAAATAAAAACATATCTTATTATTCTCTTTTTTGGAAAATCGATGATTAATTAATAGACATAGATCGGAGTGACAAATAGGAGGACATATGCCTCTATTAGATAATTATTGTGGCCTTGTCTTGTTAGGCATCGTCTACCGTCTAATTGCCACAATCTTTATATTGGAAGCACGTGAAATGTTGAGCAAATGGAACTTCAATTTAAAGGAGTACTTTGACAGTCAATATTTCTCTAAATAATCAACGCCATGCAGTACTATTGCTTTAGTTTGTAGTTTGAATTAATTAAGGCAATTGCTAGCTGATGTATCATCGAAGAGTTTGCTGTATGGTGTAGCTAAGTTGTACAATATATCACAATTATAATGAAACTAATTTTCACCAATTAATATTTGCCATGAATAATTCATTTCACTATAGTTAATGGAAAACATTTGTAATGAAGTATATATAGTTAACAAAACTTCTCAAGACCCTTACGGTGAGTTTGCTTTAATTACTAAATTAGATAGGATAAGATATTAAATCAAAGAGTAATGTACATCAAATATAATATATATTTTTTTCTAATTCACGCATTAAATAAATTATGAATATAAATCAATCTCTTATCTTATTTCTTTGTCCTATAAAATAAACACGCTCTTACAATTTATTTGTTTCATTGAATATGATAGGATAACAAATGAGAAAGTGTTGGATAAAATATTTTAATCCAATATAATCAATATAATATTAATTTTATATTTCCTAATCTCATTTTTTACTAATCCATACATTCACTGAATATAATATATAAGAGGTTAAAAATTATAGTTTATCCTATATATATTATTTTTTATCCTATAAAGTAAATATTTTCGAGATTCACAATATTTATGATTTCTGAGGATATCATCGATGCAATGTGAGTTTTGATCTCTTGAGTATTTTCGTCGTAAATGACCTCCAAAGTCTCCGTTCGTTAGATTAATAGAGCAATAATTCTTTTTCTTTCGTAAAAAAAAAAGCCCCAATAGTCTACCTAATACCTTATTCAATCAGTTTAAGTGGAAGCTAATTATCTTCGTGATGATATATAGATTAATTAACATATATTCATATCCCATCTTGAGATGCGTACATATATAATTAAATATACATGTAGATCACCTTGATTACAGAAAAATAAAAAGGTTAAACAAATTATGGGATAATGATGATTCCGAACAAGATAGCCACCAAGCCGCAGCTTTTGCCCCCAACTCGTCATGGTGTCATCATGCACGTTTACTTCCCACTCTCCTTCCTTCCCTTCTCTTTCCTGATCTCCCGTACTCAAACCTTCACTTTTCACCGCCTCTCCCTGTAGAATATATTTCTCTCTCTTCTCCCTCCTCCCCCCTCTTATCGGTCGTGTACTTTGAGGGCTGAGAAAGAAGGAAGAGGAGGAGGACTCATTAATTGATGGCAGGATCAGAAGCAATTAGTTCCATTAATCCTCCTCCTGCGAAGAAGAAGAGAAGTCTACCTGGAACACCGGGCATGCAATTAATTCACGATTAATTAGATAACTTTATGATCATCTGTAGATCTAAGCGAGTTAATTAGTTGGTGTTGATTATGATGTTTAATCAGATCCTGAAGCGGAAGTGATCGCGCTGTCGCCGAGGACGCTGCTCGCGACGAACCGATTCGTGTGCGAGATCTGCGGGAAAGGGTTCCAGCGAGACCAGAACCTGCAGCTGCACCGGCGGGGGCACAACCTCCCTTGGAAGCTGCGGCAGCGCACGAGCAAGGAGCCGCGGAAGCGGGTGTACGTGTGCCCGGAGCGGAGCTGCGTGCACCACCACCCGTCGCGGGCGCTGGGCGACCTGACCGGGATCAAGAAGCACTTCTGCCGCAAGCACGGCGAGAAGAAGTGGAAGTGCGAGCGCTGCGCCAAGCGCTACGCCGTGCAGTCCGATTGGAAGGCGCATTCCAAGACCTGCGGCACCAGGGAATACCGCTGCGACTGCGGCACCATCTTCTCCAGGTATACATATATATGTTCTTGATTTAATTCTCTCTCTGTAGCACACTGTGTATATATGTATCATCTAAACTACTTAATTCCTTAAATCTAGAGCATGATCATCCTCTACCAAGAGGATTTGGGGAGGATCAATGTACCTAATTCTTATCAGTTGCACGAGTTATCCAGTTCGTAGGAGACTGCAGTTGAAAACTAAGAATGGAACCAAGTCAACCCCACTGTGATGCATGCAACAAAAGGAATCCTAATTAATAGATATGTGCAAGAAAGGAGTTAGAAATTTTAATTAAGAATAAGCGCGCAGAGGATTAAAAATAACAGATTGTAATAGTAACGGAAGAAATTAATGAATCGAATGAGATCATTTGGGAGAGAATATTGTAAAGAAAAAATTGATTAATTAGTTTGCCAGAAAAATAGACGACTACATAGTTGCTACATATATGTATTAGGAACACATGCATATATTATATATAGAATGTTAGGTTTGGCTTAATTTTATCATAATATTGGATAGAATGCTTTAGGTTTTCTATTCTAGTTTGTGTGGTAATCATACTTTGGACAATCATACAACTATATATAGTTAATATTAGTTCTTTCATCACGAACAGGAGGGACAGCTTCATAACCCACAGAGCATTCTGTGATGCCTTGGCTCTGGAGACAGCAAGAGTTGCTGCAGCCTCAAACATGAGCAGCTTGACTTCCATCTCTGACGGCAGCTTCTATTTCACCGGTGGCATAATGAGATCAAACATGTTGCAGAGCTTCCCTAACTCCATTCTTAAACCCAGTGACGATTCAGAAATGGTTAATGAACAGGCAAGACCTGGGCTTTCTCTCTGGATGGGCAGCCAAGGAGTGCCTCATCAGAACTTAAGCGAAAACCTTGGTATCTTGAATTCGCACCAGAGCAAGTCTCCAAGCATTATTGCATATCAGCTCCATGGCAATCCATTGTTTTCCTATCGAAACCTTGATCAAAACCAATCGAGTTGGATGGATCAAAGCAAGTTGTCTTCTTCAACAAGTAGTCTTCCATCTCTCTACAGCACTCAGCAGCATCAAGAAATGGTGATTGGCCAAGACATGTCTGCAACTGGGTTATTGCAGAAAGCTGCACAAATTGGTGTCACCAGTGCCTCCTGTCCTTCGACTCTACTCACTGGCATGGAGATGAAGTGCAATAGCAATGATGTTCAGTATCTGGACAAGTATGATGCTGGTGGTTTTCTCCATTCAAGCTTAGCCATGGAGAAAGCTGTTGATACCTTCAGCCTGCAGCAGAATTATATGGCTCATAAGGGTGATGGAAGAGGGGGAGAAACAAGGGATTTCTTGGGTGTTGATGCACCATCCATTTGTGCATCAACATTGAATGGGTGGATATGAGTTCATTACAATTTGCCAAATCTTATTATGAATTTAATTTGCCAGGGAAAATGTTGGCAATCAGACTGCTTTAGGTAATATGTTCAGTTTCAGGGTCCTGGATTCCTAAGGGAATTCTACAAAAGTTCATCTATGTTTGAGACATTCTAATAGTGGCTGATATTACAATTTACAAAACCCAACCAGGAAGAAGGGGGGGTTCTAATTGACTCTATCTATTGACTTGGTTTCATAAATATAGTATTTTAAAAATAATAATCACTGAGTGCAATTTTTAAACCCTTCGCTACTACCATTCCAAACATTAGTTGTTCAAAAACATAGGAATTATATACTCCTATGACAATTACTTTCCCAAAGCACTCATATTATTTGTTCAAAAACATAGGAATGCTCATGAGACAGCTAAAAGTTTGATGAAACTGGGATATCCATGCATATTCTTAGAACCCCTAAAAGGTTCATGTAGGTTGTGCTGGTAGTGCCTTTGTTTTCTGGAAAAGAAATGATGGGGGAGGCAAAGAGTAGTCTCCTTTTCTCTTTGTCATTGCTTTTCCTTCTGGGGCCCCTTCATGTTTGCAATTGGCTGGTGAAAGCAGTGTTTTTTTCCAGAGAAAAAAAGAGATCTTTTTGTTCTACTAAAAGCATATATGAACAGTGCTTTAAAGCTTTACCACCTGGTGGCTAATAGGTGGAATCGTGCACCTAAATTATGGTTGGTCACCTCTTAGAAATCATGTACATGTAAATACACTACTAATTAATGCCATCTTCAGATATTTACTTGCAACACGACGGGTTTAACTAAAGCTTTCTAAATGTAAGCTGCAGAAAAGATTAACAGCAGGAATCCAAGCAGAGACAAAGCATCGATCAGATTACTAAAAGACCACCCCACTTTCTCAGTGTATTATCTTCTCCAGAAACAATAGTAAAAAGGCTTACATTACATAACACCAGCAAATAAAAATGGGCCCACATAACTAAATGGCATACATGTGGGTATCTTACATAGGACAGGAAACAGCATACTCTTCACACACCCTGCAATTCAGTTTTAGTTTCAGTTAATATGTATAAAAATCACTTACAATTTATTCAGCAATCTTCGACATTCCCTAAAATAAAATATAGTCTTCAAAATTTTTAAAATCAGAATTAAATCTGAAAAATACATTAAATACCCTTAAATTAAAATTGTTAAAATAGTTAAACACATTTCAATTTCAACGATTTCAAATAAAGTCACTATTTAATTATAAAAATACATCCTAAAATTTAAAAAAAAATTACAAAAAAAATTATTACTAATTTAGATTTTTTTTTGGAATGAACTTTCATTGTCAAAATGAATATTTTTGTGAAAATATTAAAATGTTTAAACAATGTCGAGAGTTTCACTTGAAATTCTTGAAAGCGATTATTTGATCATAAAAATATATTCTAAAAATTTCAAAAAAAATCATTCATTAATTTAGAATTATTTTAAAGATTTTAAGATATATTTTACGATCAAATGATCACTTAATGAAACTCTTTAAATATTTCAGTAGTTTCACAAAAATGATCATTTTGATCATGAAAATGCATCCTAAATTCTCTAAAAAAATCACAATAATTTTAAATTACTGAATGATTTTTTTTTTATTTTTAAAAAGATTTTAGGATATATTTTCACGGTCAAATGATCACTTTCATGAAACTCTTTAAGCATTTCAACAGTTTCACAAAAGTGTTCATTTTGATCATGAAAATGCATTCTAAAATCGCAAAAAAAAAAAAAATCTGAATTAGTGAATTAATTTTTTAAAAATTTAGGATGCATTTTCATGGTCAAATGACTACTTTATGTTTAAACATTTCAACAATTTTATAAAAGTGGCCGATCATTTTGACCATGAAAATGCATACTAAAATCTATAAAAATTCTAAATTCACTATAATACAATTGGTCTATAGAGACCCATAATTAGAGACAAATTAGATTTTTGTTTCTAAATTTTCACATTTAGAGACTAATAGACACAAAATTTAATCCTAATTAGTATCTAAAAATAGCTTTAGAGTTAGATTAATTAAGTGACTCTGTTGTTTGTGTTTCTATAGCTTAGAGTCAAATCTATTAAGTGACTATGTTGTTATTTTTATAGATCTTTAGAGGCTAATTATGAATAATTTTTTTGTCTATTAGTCTCTAAATGTGAAGATTTAGAAATAAAAATATAATTTATTTCTAATTTTGTGTGTCTACATATCAATTGTGTTGTAGTGATTAGTGAATGAATCTTTTTATGATTTTGTTGAAGATTTTAAAATGCATTTTCATAATCAAATGGTCACTTTACTTGAAATTGTTTAAACATTTCAACAGTTTCAATACAATGGTATTTTGAATATTTTTGAATTTGATTCTGTTTCGAGAATTTTGAGGATTCATGTTCTAATTTAGGAAAAAGCTTGAAATTTATTGTTGCAAAAAAAAAAGCTTGAAATTTATTTGATTTTGGTTACTACTTCGCGGATAACTAGCTAGCTAGTAATCAAAATCGATTTTACTATATATTACGTATATATTTTTTAATTTTAAAAATTAAAAATATCACGTAGGGTCTACTTTATTGTATGATTTACTTTTGACTTAAGACGTTTTCATTTAATAATTATTCATATATTTGCAAAGGGTGTCTCAATAGTTTTATCTTTTGTAAGTTTCATCTTTTGTAAATATGTTTTTATTTTAAACTTTTAGTAACAGATTGACCATTTAGTAAGGTAATTACATTTATCTCAATCGATCAATTCAGTTCAATTTTATTTTTGTCTAGTAATTTTAAATTTTTTATCGATTTCGATTTCAATTTCAAAAATTGAGCCATGGATTTATAGTTGTGTTACTTATATCTTGTTTGTACGACATATGGATTTTATGAAATTAAATCATATGTTACGGGATGAATTTGCATGGAGGAGTCAAGTAACGAAAAAATTAGATATAATTGGCAACTGCACCTACTAGAAATAGGATTGACTATAGGTTCGACGCATAGCATATGGTTTCATAAAATCCATATGATTTTCTCGATCTAAATCGAGCAAGTTTTACATGAAGAAGATTTTTTTTTCAACATGTTCTTTTGATACTGCACTACAACATAATCGGCCTATAAAGACACAAAATTAAAGACAAATAGATTTTTGTTCCTAAATCTTCACATTTAGAGACTAATAGACATAAAATTTATTCTTAATTGGTCTCTAAAGGTCTATGGAAACACCTTTAAAGTCAGATCAATTAAGTGATTATGTTGTTGTTGTTTCTATAGGTTAGAATCAAATCAATTAAGTGACTATGTTGTTGTTGTTGTTTCTATAGATATTTAGAGGTTAATTAGAAATAAATTTTATGTCTATTAATTTTTAAATATGAAGATTTAAAAATAAAAATTTAATTTGTCTTTAATTTTGTGACTCTATAAATCGATTGTATTATAGAGTTGGTAGGATAAGAACATGATTTGATATTGTAAAAAAAGAGTAAAAGTAGAACCGAGTCAAGGTAATATGGATCACCCTTACCATTTTTGAATAAATTGGAGCTACATTTTCTTATCAAATTCCGATCACAACAATATATAGAAACAAATATCGTATTGAAACAAAATTTATAACATTGATATCCTCTTGCCTAGCTAGCAAGCAAACATTTGTTTTGTTTTTAACAAAAATAAAAGTTACAATTGGTGATCATACTAAAATTCGAACCCTATATCTCTAAGTAACGTTCAATATGTTACCACCAACTGTGTTATCCACAATTGGCAACATTTGCTTTTATATATGTTGACGTTAAGTCCAACTCCGTTGCATGTTAACCTTCTTAATTGCTTTGAAAAGCTAAAAATTCATTTCAAAATTGTAATTTTGAGACAAACTATTCAAACAATTTTTTTCACAATAGATGTTTAGATTTAGAACAAAAGTTACATCCTTATCTTTTAAATTGTAATAAGTTACAATCATTTTCCTATACTAAAAATTAACTTTTTATTGGACTGATATTTTTAATGTTATTTTTTTTACAATTATGATCTTTTTATCTGAGTGATATAATTAAATATTAAGATTTCTTAATCTGATTTTACATAATCAATATCTAAAATATAATAATAATACTAGTATTAATATAATTAGCTAATTAACATTAATGTATAGTCAAACATAGGTAAAATATACTTATAATTTTATTTCTCGTTTTACACATTCAAACAGCTTTAATATCAAATATCTTTGTAAAAATAGCTAACACAGTCAAACCAGTTAATACAATAAGCTAATTTTGCTATCAAATATATAATGCAATAAATTATTAGATAATCTAACAAATAAGGCATTACAAACGATAGAAAATAAGAATATATAGGGATATAATTAGATACTTTATTAAGGTGGATCGAGAGAAACCGGACAATAATTAGACACAATTATGATATTTAAAAAACAAATGTGCAAGATATAAAAAAAAAAACTATTTATCGTGTACAAATTAAATAATTAAACCGCATATAATAATATAGGACGAATAAATGGATTAAAAAATATGAAACAATTTAATAAACTTAATTATGATCTGCTAGTTTTCAGTTCAAGTTTAATTCATTTATGGTTAATTAATTAGTCCATGATTTCATGCATGAATAATAATACTATTTCTGCAGTTTTAGTGATAGATATTCCAAATAATTAATTAGGACTCAGGATGAAATACATTGACGATCATAATATAATATCCACCAGTTACATCACATATAACACTTAGAAAATACAGCTACATATAGACTTGGAAAATATAGCTAAATGTATATAGTCCCTTAATTAGATCTAATTAACATGAAACTCCAATTAGGAAAATAAAACATCTTTAGGTCACTCCCTCTATAATTAGCATGAAATGCATGCAGTCTTCCTTCTCTCCAACACAATGCACGATACCTTTTCTGCTAAACCTGCATTGCATATATATTAAAGATTAACTAATTAATCAGCATCATATATATGCATGCAATATAATAATTAACATGCTAAATTTTTTTATCGCCGTGTAATTTGTAAAAAGATAAAAGATTTAAATAATTAATAAAACTATGAAGATTTTAAAAAAAGAGAGAGAAATTGAAGACCAGATAGTAGGAAGCTCCATCTTGGAGAGGATGGACGGTGACTCCCCACTCATCTGTGACAAGAGGGTGGCCGGATTGATCGAGGAGGACGGCGTCGCCACCAAACATCTCCCTAACATTTATCCGGACCGCCACCACCTCGAAGGCCGCCTCATTGGTAAATACAATTGATGTTGCTGCATCACGCGATCCTTCACTCTCCCCAAAGTCTGTAGAGAACGACAAAAAATATACATGTAACTAATCAAATCATGCAAATTAATTAGTTAGAAATGTAGCATATATATATATAGGGAGAAATCAAGGAAGGAATTAACTATGAACACTCATTCTTCATATATTGATCTAGAGAATTTAAAGGGCAATTTAATTAATTAAACTAATTCCATGCATGCACACGTCTTATCTCCTTGACAATGACCATAGAGAGTTGCTCCTTTCTCTGTCATCTTTCTTTCTTGTCTTTTCTCCTACCTGATTCATTCTTCTCCTGCATCTGTCTATTCCACTTGTTTTTATATCCTTACATGATGCAAGCCTTTCATGAGAAGGATTGCGTGCATGTAAATGTTCTCCTGTTCTACCCTCCAATCTGAAGTCATTTTCTTCGTCTCACTCACTGTACTCTATCCTTTGTTGACAAAAGGAATAGCGATGAATAATGACAACAAATAAAGCTCAACAGAGTGATGAGATCAACTCCCCATCAGATGGAAAATGCAATACGACAGCCCCCATTTTTGGGAGCATTACCTAGACCCAGCTAGCTGTCCTCTACCTGTTTGTGAGAATTACAAGTAGAGATTGAAGTGAAAGCACGTGATCACTGTGAATTGGATTGATGCTGGTGATCGATCTTGGACAAGGATTGAAGCATCACAATCACTGTGTCGAGAGAGAGAGAGAGAGTGTGTGTGTGTGTGCATCAAAGCATTAATAATCGATGCCATGTCACATACCTTGTATGCCACTGATGGAGCTTGCAAAGCCAATTGCAGCAGGAGCACCAGCTGTTGCGCCAACACCGGCAGCAGCAGCAGCAGAAGCATTAACAGCAGTAACAGTGGCACTTGTAGTCGGAACACCTGCAGCTGCTGCTGCTGCAGCAGCTGCATAAAGATGGTGTAATTGCATCTTAAACTTGCGTCCATCGTCCCCGATGAGCTCTCCCCAGAGCCCTGGATACGCCCCCACTGCATGCTCCGGCACGCCGATGATCCCCGTGATGTCCGCCGTCATCGAGAAGCTGCACTGTCCCTGATGACCATAGGGAAGAAAAGGAGACTCCTCGCCGCTGAGCTCCGGCGGACCAGGCGGACCATGAAGATACACCGGATTCAGCGATGTCGCCGCCGGGAGCGCCGTATGGACCATGGAAGCCGGTGGCTGTTGGAGCAGGGTTTTGTCGGACCCGGTAGATTGCTCGGACGACGAGGAAGACGAAGACGAGGCGGCGGCGGCGGCAGCAGCCTGCTTGGCGGTGGGCCGCGGTTGCAGGCGAGCGGCGCCGGGTTGGAGGTGGCGCTGCTTGTTCTTACTCCGGGACTTGCGGTTCTGGAACCAGTAGAAGACGTTGGCGTCGCCGACCTGACCGTACTCCTGCAGCTGGGCGCGGATCTTCCGGATCTCGTCGCGGGGCGGGTTCACCATGCCGGAGTTGAAGATAGCCTCAAGAATCCGGATCTGCTCCGGCTTCGGGTTCCATCGCGGCTTCGGCTCCGGACTTCGATCCTCGCAACCTGCAGACATCAAGTGCTCGATCAAAGCGCACGCCAAACCCTAACCCTAACCCTAATTCGCGTACATAATATCGTTAACCAGTCTTAACCGGCGAACAACACGAAAAGAAATATATCATTTTGTTGCAATTATGAAGACGCTAATTACCGGAAGCGTAGGGATTCTTCTGGTGGAAGGTATTGATGTCGTGCTGCCATTGGTGGTGGGCGTTGCAGAGCTTGGACTTGAACATGCTCGGCCAGTGCCTGTTGGAGGAGGCCATGATGGAGCTCTGATGAGAAGAAGGTTTTGATCCCTCTCTTTGTGTGAGAGATGATCAGTGCATATATATATATGTATCCGAGAAAGTTGTTTTGTCTTGTGATACTAAGGCAGGGCGTGCTATAAGTATAACAGGGCTTCACCTACTCCTCCTGTGTTAAAATAAACAAAGAAATTAATCTCATTAAAAGCCCGAGAGGAGAGAAGAAAGGAAAGAAGATGCACGGCACATCCTTTCTTACACACTGCACAAAGAAATCAAATGCTACTCGCAGCAATCAAAAAAGTACACAGGAATTCTCCCGTACACCGAGCAAGGAAGACAAGGAAAGGAAACAAGAACAGCTTTTCAGTGCCACTGCGGTACTAGCTAGAATTACTTGGTAAGTAAGAAAAGAATAAATTAAGAAGAAAAAATGATCGATGGTTCTTAAAGTCAAATTCAATTAAAAAATTTAGAATCCAGAAATATGTTCTCGACCTTATTAGGTTCTGATATCACTTTCGCGGATTAGATATATATTGAAGACTAAATACTCTGGATAATGGATCAGATAGATATGGTTTTAATTATCTGTTTCACCTTTTGGTGTTTTGAAGGAGTGAAGGCAAAGGAGGGGTATTAATCAAATGGATGAGGTTGTTGTAGGAATAAATGGTGAGTTAAAGGGGAAGAAATTAAGCACCAAAAGGAGACTTGTTTGGGAAGTGAGATGGGCAGGAGTAATTGCAGGTTTGGGTTATTTCGGGCATGGTGAGTGTGTGGTCATACAATGTATTGTTGGATTGATTGGAGAGCCTCTCTCTCTCTCTCTCTCTCTCTCTCTCTCTCTCTCTTCTCTCTTCTCTCTTCAAATATTAATTATGGTGAGGACAATAAAAGCACCATATTTATATATATTTATCAGATTGCAAGTCTAAACGACATTAAATTTCCTTAGCCTGAATAAGTTTTGGTGGAAATTAAGTACTCGATGATGTTTATCCAATTGACTAAGGCTGAAAAAAACATCATTCTTGACATATATACTAAGAAAAGATCGATCCAGCTGGGGGATATATTAATTAATTTGCATCCAAATTGTGCGATCATGTGATAGTGTCTCCACACCCTTGGCTCCTTGTTCTTAAGGTCAACACCAAGAACTGAACAAGTTCCTGAATTCAATCAAATCAACCAATCTGAATAAATATATAAAAGAAATCCAGTTAGGCTAATTATTCAATATTCATCGAATTTAAGCGTTTTTAAAAAACTTGATTTTTTTCTGGACTTAACCTAAAGTACTGTATCTGAAGCCATGATTAATTAATTATTATCGGATTGCTAGCTCCTGAAAACACCGTTCAAAAGCTACTCAAGATCTTTTAACAGCTAATCATATAGGTTCTAACTAAGTAAATATTTAAGAGGCAACTTGATCCTATACACATATGACCCGGAGTTTAAGGGAGAAGCGGGTTCAATTAATTTCTATCAACTGTCGAACTCAAGATCTTTCTATCAAATGCATGTCAGGAAGAAAAATTCTCTTAATTAATGGGCAACTGAAAAGCTATATAAGTTACTATAGCTAGGTGAATTTCCCCAAATAGTGAAATAGGGACGTCAACGGGACGGGGTGCCTACCTGCAGTGACGGAGCCAGAAATCAAATTGAGAGGGGGGCAAGCCGGCGGGCTACCAGTAGGAGGCGGATCGATTTGCTGTTGGTCGCAGGGCGGAGCACGCGGTGACGTGGGCACGACCACGACGACAGCGCACTGGTGCAGGGAGATCAAGAGACGACAGCCAACGGGGGGTGAGGCTGGCAACAATAGAAGGAAGGGATCAGGAGATAAAGGAAAAAACATATAATTTACTGATATACGAGGAATTTTGAAATTTGTGGAGGGCAGAAAAGTATAAAAATTTGAGATATAGAGAGGATTTTTTAAATTTACGAGAGTAAAAAAAGATAAATATTAGGAATATGAGGGAAATTTTATGAAAAGAGAAGGGTAAAATTGTTCCCTACAAACTGTAGATATGGGGGCAATTTTTTAAAAATTAAGACGGGGGCAATTTTTAAAAAATTCTTCATATAAGAAATGATTTTTCAAAATTGAGGTGGGGGGCAATTACCTCCCCTCCCCCCCCATCCCATCAATGTGGCTCCGCCCCTGCCTACATGCTACCCGCCCCGCGAAACATGTATAATACTCATACCCGTTTAATTCCCCGTGCGTAGTTATCAGAAATGAGTACCCGTTTAATTCTCCGCGGGGGGATGGATCCAGCCCCACGGATATTGACGGGTATCCATGACACTTTAAAAATATAAATTACAATATTTTATTAAAATTCAAACTCACGATAATTAATGAAAGAAATATAAACAACAACATAAGTTCTAGGATAAAAAAAAGAGTAGATAAACACATTATCAACGACATAAGGTCTTCAAGGATTTAAGATTTTTTCGTATAGGTATACATGGGTATATTTTTGTAATTATACTTATATTTGCGGTAAACGAGTACCGGCGAATACGGGTACTATAATATTTGTACCCACCGCTTCATGTAATAAACGAGTAAAAAAATTTATCCACGACATCCCCGTGGATATATAGGATATTAACCCTCATACCCCGTCATAAACGGGTAAATACCCGCAAGTACCTGCTTAAATGGGTATCATAATTACTATCCCCATCTCTATCCCCAAATATAATCAAATGTATCACATAAACTAGCGGTGTGCATGCATAATAGAGGAATATGTATAATGTTATATTAATATTGTATAATTAAATATTATAAAATATTACATTTGTATGTATATTAAATTTGTTAGCTAGCTATTTGGAAAATGACTTCATCATTTCACAAAGAAGTCATTTTTCTCAAACTTATATATCTTTTACATTTTGATTGGAAAAAACTAGCTCATAGGGGAAGGATGCCGGATCTAGATCACAACCTCAACCAATATGAGACTTTAACACATACCCCTCACGCTTGGAGCGTGAAATTCTGTAGATGACCCACTATTAACCATAGGTTTGGCATTATACTAAGTTAGAAAATTAGCCTTGGACTTAACTCCACTCCAAAAATTAGCTCATAGGGGTGGATTGCACAATCTATTTAAAGACTATCTAGATCACAACCCCAACCAATGTGGGACTTTAACACAATTCAATATTATAAGCTTAAGATATTTCCTGAATTGTTATCCAAAGTAAGCATGTTTTACAAATTAATATTTATAACTTGTATACAAATTAATAAGATATGTAACATATTTACGGTCGCATGCCAACATAACTTACTAGCCCTATTTTTATACACAAGAACATGTCGCCTAATTAAATTTAAAATCCATCATTCTCTTCTTCTGCAAAAACTGTTTGATCTTGGTTTATATTAAAGTATATATTACATCAACTGTATGTCACTTGCATGTGTTTGGGAATTTATGATGTACGTTTATATAGAACTTCTCAGTAACTAATCTACTGCATGCCTATATGGACTTCTTAATTAATTTTCCTGTCTGATGAGCATCGAGAAACTTGTGGTGCTGGTGAAATCTCACTTTCAGTCTGAGCAGTATCCTGAATATATAACGTACATTGGTAGATCCAGTACTGCAAACTTGTATACATATATATGCATACGAATCCAACGAAGTGATGATGAGACTTGATCGTATGAGCCCTCGTGAGGGTTGACAAATGTAATAAATAATTCTGATGGCCTGCGAGTGATCGAGAGGGCGCAGAAGGCCGTGACGAAGGAGCCAGTGTCGCCCATCACCGGTAATTAAAGAGACGACGATGAATGAATGAATCCACTCCGTGCGTTGTTATTTTTGGGCACAAACCAGAAAAGAGGAAGGTGTTGCAGACTGGATAAATATATGCATGGTTGGAGTGGAGTGGAGTGGAGTGGAGGAGGAGGCATGTAATTAAATATATAAATGTTCTTGAATGAGATGGACGTGCGGTGGAGCACAAAGTGCGGGACGCCAATCCCATCACCTTGCATGCTCCCGAAGCAGCAAGCTACGCCGAGGCGACATGTAGAGGCCGTACCTGATCTCTCTCTCTCTCTCAGCGGCTGAGCCGCATAGAGTTGCCCTAGCAAGGTAAGAAATATTTAAAGCGCCTGTGTCGGGAATCTTCAAGCCCTATAAAAGGCAACATTATTTATTGTGATGAACTGGTGGATACCAGTCTCCGAGGCGAGAGAGATAACTCTGTTAGGTGGTAAGTTCTTACTCTGACTCCCTGAGACTCGGTGGCCTTGCGAATGGGAAAGTGGAAACAGCCAAACAGGGATATTTATAGCATATCCTGCATTCATTATTAATTAATTGAGTGTTGTTATATTCTCCTAATAATCTTTTTAATCATTTACAATGGCATAAGTTTTATATATAATCACAAACAATGATTGTACATAGTAGATTCATATGCAAGTGATTGATTAATTAGCAGAAAAACAATTGGAAATGTTAAAACTTTTTTAGCCCAATATACAAACAGCAATCACCGCAACACGATATCAGCTTGATAGAACACCTATGTTTTAGGTGAGCATATGTTTCTTTTTTATATATATATATATATATATATATATATATATATATATGCAATAGAGCATTTTCTCAAATATAAATAATTTTATGAATTTTTTTTAAAATCAAAATAAAGATTTAAAAATTTTTAAAACCTGAATTGAAAAGTTAAAATTTCGATTTTACTCTTTCATAATTTTAGCCTGAAGTTTTGAACAACTTCAAAACTTTTAAAAAATAAGATCAATTCATTAACTATATCGATTTTATCCTATCATAATGAATTGAAATCTAATATTTTTTAGTTTGAAATTTGATTCAGACGGTTAGACCTTGTTTCAATGAGATGCAATATGATTTATAATCAATGAGATGCAATATAATTTATAATGTATGGTATGATATTATAATTATTGTTCTCATTTTTTTTAGGATGTAATATTTGGAAAGATAGTATGGTATGATACGATTAAATGACAATAGCTACGGATGAGAACGTGATCTTGGCTGAACTGATCAAGAACAATAAGTACAAATCTAATCTAATATAGCTAAATAAAGAGCATAAGAAGAATTATAAATTTTAATTGAGGACATTTTAAAAATAAAATTTCATTAATTCATGAGAAATCATCAAATTCATGATTTAAAAATTTGATCAAAATTCATGTCATAAATCATGATCATCCTTTGAAAATATTCTCAAATAAAAAATTAAATAATACATACTACGTAAAATTATACAATACCACCGAACAAAGAAGGCCTTAGGCACTTGGCAAAAGTGACTAAGGTGCTGTTTGGTTAGCAAAAACTATTTTCTGGTTTGGTTTCAGTGAAACTGAAAATTTGGTTTCGAAAACTTGATTTTGGTTTCTAGTTTTCAGTTTTCCGAAAACGCGTTTGGTTAATGAAAACAACATAAGTTTTAGTTAGTTGAAACCAGTTAATATTTATTTGGCTATAAAAAGTAATATTAATTTTCCTTGAACATTTTTAGTAGTAATTAATATTTAGTTAGTTTACAAAATTAAATATTTACTAATATAGTTATAAAATATTTATAATATTTAATTAATTAAGTTATTGGTAGTTTGAGATTTTTTTGTTCAATTATATATATAAATTAATTAATAGTTAATATTTCAAAATAATAATAATTCTAGTGGTCTAAATTAGTTTTGATTAATTATAAATAGATTAACTTTAAGAAAATTGAGTTATTTTAAAATTTGGTTTGAGTCAATTAGATATAAATTGGTTTAATTAATTTGTAAATTTAAGATAATAGTTTGAGTTGAAAATGATGATTTTTATTTTTATTTTTAAAAATAATATAGTTTGATTTATTTTTAAATTAATTAATTTTATAAATTTTTTTTTATAATTATAAAGTTTTCACTCCATTTTGATAACGAGACCGACAGTCTCGAAACCACAGAAAACAACATTCTGGTGTTTTCATTTTTAATAGAAAAATTGATTTCGTTTTCATTCTGGTTTCGATTTAGTTTCATGAAAACGCTGAACCAAACACATTTTCGTAAGCAGTTTTGGTTTCAGTGAAATTGAAATCATGA
Organism: Canna indica; assembly: GCA_034359265.1. Lineage (NCBI taxonomy): Eukaryota > Viridiplantae > Streptophyta > Magnoliopsida > Zingiberales > Cannaceae > Canna > Canna indica. Next base: position 67,633,068 of record CP136896.1, on the reverse strand, counting down.
AAACAGACTTGGTTTCACTAACCAAACAGGCCCTAATGTTTTGATTTCGATTTTGAAAATGTAGGCATTCTTATTTTGATATGGGAAAATGCTCTATATAATACAATACGTGAAAAAGTTCTTAGGAAAACACAAACATTTAGTACTAGGTAGAACAGGAGACAGTGAGGTGATACTATGGATATCTCCTTGCCATATTTATCCACACGCTCACGTGCATATCTTGAATGTGCCAACATGCCCTACTCAAAATGCATGCAACGCCACACATGTAAACCTCTGTACACTGTTTAAGTTCTGCAGCAAAGTATGGTTATAATTACCTTCATTAATTTGTTACGTGGGGATCGCACGGGTTAATTACGTACGATCCAAAAGGGTGCCCACGCTACCAACTGGCACGGAAAATTTTGGGAGAATTGAATTGGGTCAGCGACTAATCCGGCCCGCTTTTTATGCTGCAACAATTAATTTGAAAGGAAAATAACAATACATATAAACCCAACTTTACTTGAAGGAAGGTTAATGTGAGGTGACGTGCGTTGCATCTATGACGGACAAGTAAAGACAAAGCCATAGGAAAATAAACTCGAAGCATATAGCCAAAACCACTTGTGTCCGAACAAAATATCATCCCGTGTTGAAAGATCTACCAAATAAACATTAATGTGGACATGTAGCAACAAAGTTCAACCAGAGAAATTACTTACTCCTAGGTTTCCATCACAGACGTGGAAAGTTCAACCTATTCATCAATGGAGCAATTGAACCAAGAAACACAACAATTAAATGCCTCCGCATGAAACTAAGAACCTGGTGGTCAGTATATAATTAAAATGTAATGAGTAGATTATATAAGTAGCATAAAGCAATTTGAACATATATTTAAATTAGAAGCATTGAATTTTGACATGCTTATTGATACATATCGTATTAAATATTTCAAAAAAAAGGTCAAAATAAAGCCTATGTAACAAAATTCTCCAATTTGTTCGTATAGTAAACTGTAACAGTAACAAAATGGAATTCAGCTATATGGCTTGCCTGATGCCTAGCATGTGGCCTTTTTCCTTGTTGTTCACTCTAAATTATCTTGTGCAAACAAAGAAATTCAACTGATATATTGCCTTCAATCTTTCGGTTTATTCTTCATCATCTTTCTTTTATTTGCATCGAGGTATCTCTTCCTCAACCTCACAGATTTTGGTGTTACCTGATGAATTAGTAGATGAGCAAAGCAGCAGAAATATGACAGATCAACATAAAAAATTAGACTGCAACTGTTAATGGAAGACTAACCTCAATAAGTTCATCAGAAGCTACGTAACCAATTGCCTCTTCTAGAGTCATCTGCACATTTTATTTACCAAAAAAGTGAGAAATGTTTTCTTAATTACACCCAAATCATCATAGCTACTTATTCATGTGTCCATGAAAGAACAATCTAAGATCAATTTCGTTAAACAGACTGATCCACATCTGAAGACTGAAGCTTATTACCGTCAAATCCAAATACAGTTATCCAACCATAATAAAGTTATCCAAGGGAAGTTGCATCTTAGAAGCAATGTAAATCAAGTGGCTAACTTTGCAAGTGAAGCTGATAACTTTTGCTGTGTTATGGTGACTTGGTGTAAAAGCAGATGTTTACCCACGCAAGAACTTATACATTTTACAGACATTAACCACGCACGTGGATAGTAAATGTGCCCTTAAACAACTGTGGCCAAGGCCTTAATTTTCTGAGAAAGTTAACAACTTAAAAGACATGCAAGAGTTAAATAATGAAACAATGTTACAACAGTTTAAACTTGTTTTCCTAGTAAAAGTTCTTACAGGTCCTTTGGCGCATAAGGATCTTTAAGCATACCTTAACATTCATACATTCAGATAGATGTACTTTATGCTTTTTTAGTTAATTACCATGCATAATTGGTTACTAGCACATAATATCATGAAAAGAGATGTTTTCAACCTAAAGAATAACATAAAAAAGGTACTATGAGGTGGTGAGGAAAGACTACAACAAAGCTCAAGAAAGAACCAATTCAATCATAAAGGATTTCCTTTCTACATGGCAATAAAAGAAAAAAAATTGCACCTTGTCTGTTAATTTTAAACAAAAATGATAAATACTGAGCAAGAACATGAATTCCCAAAATATAGCACACATGCTTGGTTCCATGGAAGCGAATAAATTAGCATCACTTTTTTTGAGGGGAATGGAGGGGAGAAAACCCCCATCAAATAAAGTAATAAATTAGCACTAATGCCTATAATTTTAGACATACAAGGATGGATTCCCAAAACAAAATTTTCAAGTGCATGTATGAGAACATACCAGACGAGGTGGAGAAAGCTTGACATTTTCATCCTTCCCAGGTGCTCGTATGTTCGTTAACTCTTTTGTCCTTACCGGATTTATCTAACCACAATTATTGCAATGTCATTACAAATTAAAGATAACGTAACAAAATACCACCAATTGATGCATATATTCTTCTTACATCAAGATCAGAATCTCGTGAGTGTTCGCCGACAATCATGCCTTCATACGTCTTCAGACACAAAACAACAGGTAATAACAATGTCAAACAGTAATAAGTGGCAACAGAAAAAGAATAATAATAGTCACTTCAAGGAATCACCTCCATTCCGGGTGAGACAAAGAGAGTTCCACGAGCTTCTAAGCTCATTAGTGCATGTGATGTGATGAATCCTTTACCGACAGATACCTGTTGAAGCAGCAGACAATAAGATTTAGGAATTACAGATAATTCAGGCATGAATTGAGCGAGTGCACATTTTTAGTTATTGCATCATCAGTTTACATAAGATGGAATGCAATAACCTTGATGTATCAGTTTTGTCATACCAGTTTTTGTTCCCTCATGAAAGAACAAAGAAAGAAGAGATGCACCATAATAGGCAGTTAAAAAAGATGGCTACTTCATCCTGACTTTTAACTGAACTACAAGCTTTATACTCCTCTAATAATGTTCTTCACATAAAAACATCAGAATGTTATGTTGAAATCAGTACACAAGATCAGGAAAAGAATCTGCTAACCTAGTTGACCATTCATTTGTCTAATGTCTATTGATTAACGTGCAGGTTTCCTACCATTTTGGATACTATTGATGACTAAAATGAAGGAAACAGAGTTAACAACTATTGATTAAGATTTTAGACTAGGATATGGATAATAAGAACGAAAATTGTATATCCATATTTAAGCAAAAATTGTGGAAGTAATTAGCTGAACATAGAACAACATAGAATAAATAACATGCAGAAGAAATTGGATGAAAGCAACCCTAGAAGGATAAAGCATCAATTGAAAGTAGTGCTTCTGCATGCTCAATGGAGCAACCCTAGAAGGATAAAGCATCAATTGAAAGTAGTGCTTCTGCATGCTCAATGGAATGGCTTCGGCTATTATAAAATGGTATAACAAAGGTAAAAGAACTGGCTCAAAATAGAGATAGAAATGTTCTCCCCTTTTTCCAAGAAGTTGGTGTTATTGGCAAAGCAAGAGACATGTCTCCAAAGACAAATTGTCAAACTGTTATACTGATAGCATCATATAAAATAAAAAATGGACACAGGTATGAATTTAAAAAACTATATGTGAAACATATTAAAAATTTAAAAGCAAAAATATATAGAATTATAGATAATGACCAAAAGTTCTAAAGTATAACCTGAAAGAACCAAACAGAAATTTTTTTTTGAAGTTATCCAATGTCTTAAGGAAGACCGTAATCCATGGATATGGTGAAAATGAAGTTGGATCAAAATTTGACTTCAAAACAAAGTTGGATACTTGATTTTATTTGACCATATACTGGTCCACTTTGCATAACATAAATTCTAATGAATTCATAATATGAGCAAATCAATGGAGATTCTTGGCTTCACCAAAGAGGATAAATTTGTATATTTCTTCATTCAGTTTCACATAAGCAAACCGGTTTTGGTGTGATTCAATCATTAAATAGTTTATTTGGTTCAAACACCGAAAATTGAGTTGGTTCGGATTCAAAACCATTTTAACAACAATGATTACTTCGACTTCTTAAGTGTAAGGAGTTGACCCTCCTTTGCCCATTTCGGATTGGTTAAATTATACACCTGTGCTTGGATGGAAAAAAACTGAATCAATACATCAGTTGTATCTATTATGTTTTTATCTCATGTTCCTAAAATTGTAAAGAAACTATTTTTAATGAAATCAAAATATTTTTGCCATACTAAACCAAATAGTTTCTATATTGTTTTATAAATATTGGAAAAGTAAACAAGTATTACTAAATGCAACTAAGAAATTAATATAATATCAAAAGGCTCTACACAAAAGTTGTTTGCAAGTTCCCCTGCTGTATTTTATTTCCCCAACAATCTGACCTAGAAAGTATAAATAATAGCTGTGGAATCCTTGAGGAGTTGGAATTGTTTAGTAGTGATGCCATAGTATATAAAAAGCGGAACCCAATAATAAAGGAGACATAGTAAGAGTTCCTCTTATCAAAAGTTTTATGAGAAAGGGTAAGAAAAAATTTTCTAAAGTTTTTCACATAGTAATAGTCTAAAGTCTAAACCAAAAAGGAACTCAGTTTTTCTGGGTGAAGATTATTTTGAGAAGATTTAGCAACTATTCATATGATCGAAAAAGGTAATGCAGCTGATAATTATTTGATTTGCTTACGTTGTAATTTCATGTATTACAACATAGATCTAAGTCAGTCTCATAAGTCGCAAGATTTCCCTTGAGACATCTTATGAAAATAAATCAAGAAAAAGAATTGCTCATATAAATGTGAAATATCATAGAGCATCAAGCTCACATATATATTAGCATAAGAACATGAATCCTTTATGTATAGAATAAATTACTAAAGACCATACCAACTGAAAATTGCAAAAGCTATAGAATACATGTGCATGATGATTTAGAAGCTAGTAAACTTAATGTGCAATTGACTATATCATGCTAAAAAAGGCTAAGAGCATATCTGCTGGATATGATGCATAGTACAGGAAGAACAAGAAGGTCAAACAAAAACAAAACAAGTTTCTGACTAAAATAAAAGTGCAGGCTTCACAAATCAAGAACTAAGTAAGAAGAATTGACAATGGAAGAAAGACTTACTAGTACACCTTTTCTAACATTCCCAAGTTGACCTCGGTACTTCGAATATGCTGCAAAGGGCAAAAAAAAAGAATGACATTATGATCATACATAAAAAAATGCATAGAAATAGACAAAATGACAAATAGGCCAAATATAAGACGGCATATGGACAAGTACAATATGAGATACTGCTCCAAATCATGCCATCACATAGGATAGACATCAACAGTAATGCAATTACTAAACAATAGCAGTTTATAAACTTGCTGATTGAAAATTATAGGAAATTGCTCATAGAGACAATATTATCATTGTAAGTATATGGATAAAGATCATAGATTTAATTTGGATGTATCTCTATTTGCCAGTGAAATTTGATTTGTGTGACAATGCAAAACGAAAAAGATCTTCACTAATAGCATATTTCTACAATTCAGGCTGCAAATTCTGGCAGTGCATGGTTCGCGTTCCTAAGAGGATAGTAGAAGTTTATTAATATTAACAGTTGCATCTGTATTCTACTCAAAATATCAAAGTCAAATCTATGGAAAAAGGATGCAAAATGCTATACCACCACAGAACAATTTTGTGTTTCATTTCTTACTGCCAGTGCGACTGATTAATTCATGTTCAGATTACAACATAAATCAAAATGCAAAAATCTTTTGCAGCATCTTTGAGCAAAGATGAAATTGATTCTCAAAGTAGTTGCATCTATACACTGCTCAACATTTCAGTGGTCAATTGATGAGAAATGATGAAAATAATTATGTTGATTACTTGATTAAATCCATAAATCGTTTGCTTGGCAACTAATGACAAAAAGACGGTTGACAAAACCACTTACAGGTCATTAAAAACAAAAGGTCATATTAATCAGGCATCATAGACTATACATACATAAAAAAGCGCGGTGCATGAATCCAGTGCCACGGGTGTCACTGCTAAATACACTTCTATACCCAACTAGCCCCCTGCATTGAAAAAGATAAATAAATAACTTGAGAATTACTCAATAGTACAAAAAAAACCAACAAATTTTTTAGCTGCTGGTTAATTTTTGTGTAATTAGCAAGAACCGCACCAGAGTGGATCCACAAGTTCAACACATCAGTATATATTTCAATTTTTTTATGCATGAGTATTGACATTTTAGATTCTTTTGTCCGAAACGACAAGCACTAAAAATTTGCAATCTATTTAAATACAGCTAAAGTTACCTAGGCAGTAAATTTGCACCATCAACCTGGTTTGGAATAATAGTTAATCTGGCTAGTACTGCTAAGTAAATATATATTGCTATACATCCAGCACCATAAAGATAGAGAAATATTTGTGTCCAGAAGATGGATGAAGAAAATATTTGAGAGAAGTGTGAGCAATCTGGAGATGTGAAAATATAACTATGTTTCATAGTATGCAAAGAATCAAGAAGTGCATATGTCTTTCTCATAGACAATATGATTATTAATTGCATTTGAGGACGGCAAAGATATGCTCATTTGAATGACCATCAGCATTATGTATAGAGAAGAAATGTTGGAGAGCACAACAGCATATGAATGGGACTAATTGCATCTTATACAGCTTGCTTGGCAAGAAAAATAGAATAAGATTTCTCATTCCACATTTTAAATGAATTCCTACAATTAAAATTTTAAAAAAATGGGAACCAGAATTCCAAATCCAGTCTTTGGATTTAGAAATCAGCTGGGTTTCCAATTATCATACATTTAACCATGGTTTAAAATACCGGTACCGGTACCGATCTCGGTCAGTGACCGGTGCCGGTACCGTACCGACACACGGTACGGGCCGGTACGAAAAAAGCATACCGGCCAATTTTTGTTTTTGTTTTTGCTGTTAAAAATAACTTCAATAGCACATAATTGATCGAGAAATATTTAAATTTAAGATTCAAATGTCAAATACATGAATACAATATTTTAAATCCGGCCCCAAACGGCTATATGCCACTGTAGCAACGGCTCTTTTTAAGAGTCGTTACGTCATACAGGGCAATACCGCTCGGTATGACATCAAATACCGCTCATACCGGGCGGTATTTACCGAGATACCCGGTATCGCCCAATACCAAGTATCTCGTATACCGGTTTTTCAAAAAACCGGTAAATACCGGCCGTACCGGGCGGGACAGTACGGTATTTGAAACCATGCATTTAACACAGATTGCTATCATTCAGTTGTACGCATAGCCAAATAATTAATGAACACGTGTAATTTAAAAACATTAAAAAATAAAAAAAAAGTAGATGGAATCAGCATAATCTCCTGCATTATATCGTAAGAATATATTTCAGCAGGTTATCATGGACATATACATGCATTGTAATTAAATATTTCTTACAAATCTAAAGATCCAGTTAGGGGCTTTGATGCAAAAAATTAAACCTAAATTCGTAAACAATTATATGACCTGCAGTCCAGAACTAAGGACCTCATTCTTTTATCTTTTGGTAGAACAGAATTTAGGATCTACTTAGGTCAATCCGAGTACTTCATTCTGACTGCTAAATCTACTAAAATTCTCTTAAATAGAATGTCCTATGACTTTTATGCTTGGAGATCAGGAAATGAAGATAATTGAATTTGCACAAAATACAAAATAGAAAATGGAAATCCAGCAGCAAAAATCACTGTACATTCAACAAACTTTAACTTCAGAAGGAACATGTAATTGCAAAATAAAAAATGGACACAAAAATAGTGTAGAAAACAGAAGACTTGCAAAAATAAACCAGAGAATTTAGTTTTCTAGCAACCTCCAGCAACTAACCTAGATGGACAAGTCAAACACATCCTAGTCCTTCCAGTAGTCCCTGGAACAGGACCCATGTCAGTCACCTCACCTCGCCTATGTGAAAGGGCTTCCATGACAAGGCCAACATGCTCATCGTTAACCTGCAATATTAAACTTATGATTCCTTTTCTCTTTAAGTTGCTCAATAATCAAACTTGTTCTGTGAATACCTCAATTGTCACTTCTTCTATAGGCTCTAGCTTTTGGCCTTTCTCAGTTTTATACCTGTAACCAAAGAGTACTTTCATTACCAAGCAAGAAAATAAGTGATATTCTTTCTTTGATCAAAACATTACAAGATAATCAAAGTGTGAGACGAATTTTAGAATGAATAATTATTAATCAATTAATTCCATTCATCCAAGATCCAACAAAGATCTGCTAATTCACAAATTTATTCTATAGGAATAGTTCAGAAATGCCAGTACATGAGAGTATAGGACAAACTCTATGCAGTCCTTAAAACAATCAGGATAAGTTTACATATCAAATATATCAAGATTGTATAATTAACTCATTCGAGATGTAGAAATATGAATATGCCAATATGGTACAATAAATGGTAGAAATATGTCTAAGCTCCGACTGAAGAAATGGTAGGCAAATTAGATTCCAACCATAAAACAACATCAGTCATTGCAAAATAATAAGTGGATGTGCCTTTTCTATTTTGTCTCCTGCTACGTCGTATATTGAGCCTATACACAATGACAAGGGGTCCAGTATATCTACTTTGTCTAGCATTACACAGTACATTGGGAGAAAAACATCTAATGAATGAATTTAAAAAATTCAAAACCTATGGAATTAAAGTAATAGTTGGACCAAATACCCCAAAAAGTAAATTAGAAACGTAATTTTTTTATAAAAAAATAGAAGGAAAAAGAAACCATAACCTGTTCACCATCAATTCAGTTTGGTTTTCCCCAAATCAGTCAGTTTATAGTGGTGCTTAAATCACTGGATCAAACCCAATAACTATGTCCAGAAAATCTCATTTATGCTAAGCAAAACCAGCCTAGCTAATTTCATCCCTAATCAAGCCAGGATGCTTGATTGATTTTTGTGGGCAAGGAGACTAGGAGAGTGCACAAAATATGAGATCCACACATCATATTAATTATAAATACCGCATAGAAACTGAAAGGTAGTTACATTAAAGTGTCAGAAACTCACATAACTCTTGGAGGCGAAACTGAGAGTTCAAATCCTTCACGTCTCATGTTCTCAATCAAGATTCCTGAAATATTTAAATTGTTTAACATAGGTATAAACAGAAAGCAAATCATTGAAATATAAGATAGATCACTGTTAGAAGAAAATAAATAAAATAAAATAATACTAAAAACAGCTATAAGTAAAGGAGAATAATCAAAATAACAACCTAACTGGAGCTCGCCCCTCCCTTGGACTTCATATGATTCTGTTAAGGGTCCAGGAAGAACATTTATTGCAAGGTTTGTTTCTGCTTCTGCATATAGACGGTCACCGATTTTTCCACCAGTCAACTGTAGTTGTCATATTCAGTAAGCAGAAAAAGAAAAGCATAATGATAGTTGAATAAGTAGTTCAGCAAAATTGTATGCTACTCCAGCATAAGGACCATAATGATAGTTGAATAAGTAGTTCAGGAAATTTGTATGCTACTCCAGCATAAGGACTATTATCTACCTGTGCATCGGTAAACATTTTGCATATATATTGAACAGTAAAAATGACCACAAAGCACTGATGTTTAGCCAGCAAAGACAACACAACAAATAATTTGTGCAAGAGAGTGAGAGACTTGCAAAAAATATTTTTTTATGCCGACATGAAGGGTTGTCAAATATGGTAAATCTTTCTGCCACTCACATGGGTCCCATCGCGACCGGCCAATGGGGAATCATTCACACCAAAAGTCATAGAAATTGTTGGAGGATCCAGTTGAACAGTAGGTAGTGTAGTCATAACCTGCAGCAAGGACATCTCTCAGTAAATAACAGCTACTTCAAACTACATTCTGAACTTCACCAGTTAGAAATATTTGAAATTTGTGGAATTGATGAAAACAGATGGAACTACAGCGCCCAGGCCCACAATGCAACCCCAACCACCCAATGCAACCAAGATCTATGATGACCAACATGCATCAAGTACAACACACAAATAGTTGAAATTGTAGAGAACCAAAGCATCTATCAAAAATAAAGAAATTTTGTAGAACCTCAACATTTGCCACAGTGTGGCCAATTGAAGGACTTGCTAATCCAGCCACTGATACAATATCACCAGCTCCTGCACTTTCAATCATGATGATACTTGTTCCTTTCTTTTTCATAAGTTTTGTAACCTGCATTATAAGTCAATCAGAGGCAAAAAAGCATAAAAATTCCAGACTAATCAAACAATGCATGATAAATCTAGAATATCATAGAAGGTATGGCTGCAAAGCCCTTCTACTAATTCAAACCTTTCCTTCCTCAAATTTTTCAACTCCATTATCAGTGCATCTAAGACCATGTATTTTGTCTCCTATCTGGATAATTCCTGATGATATACGTCCAGTCAATATTCGCCCAAGATAAAAATCACGCTCCATCATCGAGACCTGCAAAAGACTGCAGCTCATGTTTCTCCAGGATTGGTATAAAGAGAAACAAAAAGCGAACGGTGCTTTCACTACAAGAGTTCTAATTCTAAAAATAAATAGGAGAATTTTCAATTATGCAACAAAGACTACAATAGACAGAGTTTAATTGTGAGTATGATGACCAAAAATGAAATGCATTGTTTCAAATTCTACTCTTTGCCACTGTGCTCATCATTATTAAAAAGTTGCTCAAATAATTCTAGGGACATGCTACTCACAATTGTAATTGGCAAAATGTCACTACTAACAACATACATTAGAATAGACAAAGAAATAAAATAATGAAGGTAAGCACATATTTGGAAACACAAAACTAAGTTCTAATATATACATGTATATATAAGAAAACAAAATAGCATGTTATGAATGCCACATTGCATTTATTGGTGCATTTGCAACTTAGACATTAAAGAATAGAAAGATAGCATTAAATGTATTCCCATTACTTATAACTTATTTATTAAATACTTAGGGCATGTTTGGTTGTCAGAATAGACGAGGAATGGAATAGTTATTCCTCGTCTATTCTTATTACCTTGTTTGGTTGAGTTTTAAAGACAAGGAATAGCTATTTGTATTCCCAATCTATTCCTAATGGATGGGGAATAACCGGATTACTACTCGTCATTCCTTCCCTATACCCGGTAAGATTTTCCAATTTTGCGCATTGTGATTAATCTTAATTGCACACTATATATTATATTATGCATATTTGCTATATTTTAAACATTACATAATAAATTATTTAATTAATTAAAAAATATTTATATATATTTTTAAATTAATATTTTGTTTTTTAAAAACTATAGGAATTCATATATTTATTATGTTATTATGAATTATAATAAATTATAATATCATTTATTAGTATGTCCTTTTTTATCTATTTTTATTATTTTAGAATAATTATAATATCACTAGAAAGGCAAGTGAAATATTATAATATCATTAGAATAAAATATAATGTGTTAATAAATTATAAATTAGTATGAAAATTTAATATAATGTATTAGTCATTTTGTCTCTATTTCTTATGTTAACCAAACGAGAAAATAACTATTCCTAGTCTATTCATGATGCCAACCAAACATGGAATAGCTATTACATTCCTCTTCCATTCTAATTCCTTGTTTATTCATATTCCTCATCTATTCCAGCAACCAAACAAGCCCTTATATTGATAATAAAAAAAACTATATGCTATAATAATTTTTTAATATATTTGAAGTTTATATAGGCAGATGCTATTAGTATGAAATTTTATTTTAAGTTGTATATTTTTTAATAATTAAAAATTTAAAATGATAATGTAAATTATAAAAATTATTTTTTATATATCGACATAAAAATATACATTTTTACAATGAGTTCATTAATTTTAAAATGTAAAGTGCACATAACATAATTTTTAACGATTAAATGTTTAAATTAATATAAAATTAATCAATTAGTTAATTTCGTTATTTAAAATTACATTATATTTTTTTAAATGTTTATGTCTTAATTTATATATAATCTTAATTATAATTACATCACTAACAGTTTAAATTAATTTACCTAATTATGATTACCGTTGGGTAATTTATGTATATATATGTAAAGTAGTTGGCAAGTTAGAAATATCACGTGTAGGTTATTGGTTCATTTGCAAGTTGGGTTTTTTATAAAATAGACATATAACATTAAATGTCTTTTCATTATTAATATAGGTAAGAAGAATTACGATAGATAAACTTATAAAAAACATTATGTAAATTAATTTATCTAATCATGATTATCATTATGTATTATATATACATAAAGACAAGGAACATTAGCAACTAATTTTTATTTGGATAAAAATATTAAGAACATAATATTTTATTCATTAAATTTGTATATCACCGTGCATTGTGCGGGTAAACAACTAGTAATAGACAACAGAAAACTAAATACTGAACTAAGCATGGATAACATCGTTGTACTAACCAACATTTGGAATGGAGCTTCAAGGTTTGCTGATGGTGGACAAACATGGTTTATAATGGCATCAAGCAATGCTGACATGTTCCTTGCATCATCAGCAGGGCTTTTGGTGAAAGTTGGGGAAGCCCAACCTTCTTTAGCAGATGCATAGAGAACTGGGAAATCTAGTTGTTCCTCTGCAAACCAAAAAACACCATTTCAACTCATAAATGAATATTGGTATATCTTAACACTTCTTTTTCAAAATTCGAAATAAACCTACCTGTAGCACCAAGATTTGCAAAAAGATCAAATACCAAGCTCTCTACCTCATTGCATGTCTCCTCAGACACTGCAGGGAAAAGAACATCTATTATTTGGAAAAAACAAATGAGTAAAAGCTGCCTATATTTTCAAGGACAAGGTATAGCCTTCTGCAACATATTCACTGGAAGTAAAACATATACATTGCAGCACTACATTTGTCATGCTGTGAACTGCTTCAAAGAAAATTGTGTACGGGAACATAAATGAGCCACCTAAATTATTCTAGTTGTAAGCAAACTCATACGTGAGGCAAGCTATAAGTTATTGATCCATAAGGGAAACCAGAAGAAGAATTTGACATATGAGACTCAATTTGCCATCTAATCTAGGCCCTGTTTGTGTGTGTCTATATATATATATATATATATATATATATATATATATATATATATATATATATATAGAGAGAGAGAGAGAGAGAGAGAGAGAGAAGTGATAAAAGAAATTATGTTTTCATTGATATCCTTGTTCTCATAATGACTAGTTTACAAGAGACCAAAATTATTGTCATTCTAATTGTTGAATAAATGATATTCCCTCCTCTTCTCGCCTTCCTATCTGTTCTAGCCAAACAAGGGAAATGATGTTCACCTTCCCTTCCCTTCCTCTTCTCTCATATCAAACAAGGGAAGGCAACCTATCATTTTTTCTCTCTGCTTCACTTCTCTTTTCTTCTCTTCTTTATTCCCTCTTTCCTCTTTTCTTCTCTTCCCTTCTCTTCTCCTACTTCCATTCTCTTCTCGCCTATATCTTCACACAAACAAGGCCTTAGAATTTGAAATATTTTTTTTATTATTGCTTTAGTAGATTCATGAGCTTTAGCACATGGTGATATCAAAGGCACAGACTTTGTCTTTTTTTAAGTCAGTGCAAAGACAAAAGGTAGATAATTTAGAATCATACAGCAGTAAAGCACGGTATGATTATAGACGTAAAGTAAATCAACCAAGTATGCAAAACTATATCCTAGAAAGCAGACTGTTTTGCAATTTTTGCAGTCTAATTATCTAGCAAAATATTATATAACCTACAATCTTACAAAACAATACGAGTTTTTTTATTATAAACAAAATATAGTGACTAACATCTATGACTGAACATATAAATTGCTAGAAAACCTATGGCTTTCTCAAAGAAGGAATTCCTGTGTGTACCTGATGGTCTGTCGACTTTATTCATTAAGAGGATTGGACGCAAACCATGCTTCAAAGCCTTTGCAAGAACAAACTTTGTCTGTGCTAAAGGCCCTTCCCCGGCATCAACAACTAGGACAGCTCCTTCAACCATCCCAACAACTCTTTCAACCTATGGAGAAAAAGATCGTATTACCAACTTGTCATAACTAATTATTTGACATTCATAAACATAAATAATAACATTGTTTGCTTCTTCAATTACCTCACCACCAAAGTCAGCATGCCCAGGAGTATCAACCATGTTGAGCTCATTATCCTTCCAAGAAATCGAAGTTACCTAATAGCATAGAGATGTCAGGTATCTAGATTAAGAAAAAAAAAAGCAAGCTGTTTTTTGTATTAACTGCATGAACCAGGTTTTTAAGGATATGTTATTATAACCAATGAATTTCATCAAATTGGCAGAATTCCATGCCAATTAGTTCCTAAAATATCTAAGTAACAGAATTTCATGAGGTAGCGGCACTTTCTAACGAACAAAGAATATACCTTAGAGGCAATGGTGATTCCGCGCTCGCGCTCGAGGCTGATGGAATCAAGGGCGCGCTCGTGGGGGATGTCAGCGCCGCACTGACGGAGTAGCCGGTCCATGAGGGTCGTCTTCCCGTGGTCGACGTGGGCGATGACTGCCACGTTACGTATCCTGCTAGGGTCCAGCGCGCTCCCAGCTGCGGAGAGCGACGACGATACGGGGGCAGCAGCGGAGAAGCGGCGGATGGGCGATGAGAGGAGCGGGGAGGAGGAGACGGAGGCTGCTCTGGAGTAGAAGGTTAGTGGGGAGACAGGGGTGGAGGCAAAGGGACAGAGCGGCCGGCGGCTCGCCGAGCGGAGGGCGCGAAGCAGCAGACCGGCCATTCTCCCCCCTTCCCTCACGCTCTTACTGGCTTGAGCCTTGAGGTGGAGAAAAATATCGGCGACCCCGTTGGATCAGCGCCGCTCTGCTTTAGGTGGTGCTAACTGCGAAGGGTTTAGTTAGGGATTTGGGAACCGGAGGTGGCGCGGAACGCAATTGATCCGGACCGGTTTAGGCTGCCGAACTAAATGTCCCCTCAAGGCCTTAACCTTTGAATGATGTCTTGGATAGTTAGATTGCCCGGAAGCTGATGCATCAAGATTCGCATTATTGATGTTTGATAGGTTATTGAATAGCGCGACCGCGTACTGTTCGGATCGGTCCAATGAACATCTCGGCCGGGTCGGCAAAGATTTGTTCGAGGCAAAACTGGTTTGGTTCGACATTGCGCGATGGATGATGGGCCGTGTTCTAGGTCGTCTATTTCTAAACGAGTGTTTTTCGGTATTTACTCCCGTGCACAATAAATTTTAAAAAGGTTGGTTCATTCGGCTCGAGTTCAGCCCGCTCAAAACTTGTTGGGTCAAAAATTTACCTGGGAAACCCCCAATTTTACATTTTAGCATTAGGGCGTCAATAGTCCAGTATTATACAATATATGAGGTAAAAGATTGTAAAAGTATGAGTGTGCATAGATACTGAATAGACCCGGAATTAGTTAAAATATATCTGATCGAGTAGGTTGCAGATAGACATGAATTAAATTCAAGTAGAGTACGGGACAAAAATTAAGAAACCGATTAAAATCAGTTCTGAGTCCGGGTCCAACACATCAAGTATATACACCGGGAATCATAACTAATATTGGAACTTATATCATGAAACTTGTTCATTTACAATTTTCATGATATATGGTACTTTGTTGGAACCTGTTCATTTACAGGTTCTAGAGTACATTGAACGTTGGAACTTATACTTTGTTGGAATATATTTATTTACAGATTTCGGGTACCCTATTGTATGAAACCTATAAATGAACATGTTCCAACTATGGATGTTAATAATACTCGTTTAAACGGGTATCCACTGGTATTTACCCATTTATGACGGGCATGTGATTAATATTTTATTCGTGGGGATTTCGTGGGTAATTTTTTTTTACTCATTTATTGTATGAGGCGTGTATGGATATTATAGTACCCGTACCTGCAGATACCCATTACTCACGAAAAATAAGTAAATTACAAAAATATATTTTATACATATACTAAAAACACTCATTACGTTTTAAGACCGTATGTTGATATTGATAAATATTTGTAATTTATATTTGAAGACCTTGTGTTTATATTTGAATACTTTAATAAAACATTGTAATTTATTAAATGAGTACTTGCCAATATCTATAGGGATCCGTCCCCCGCGGGAAATTAAATGATTATCTAGTTTTGATATTCGCATGGAATTAAACGAATAGCGTGTACCCATATGTTTCGCGAGGCGGATAGCGAGTAGGCACCACCGTACTCGCCCTGTTGACATTCCTAGTTCCAACAAGATATCTAGAACATGTACTATCATCATAGGTTCTGAGTAGAATCCAATTTCGGGTCCAAAAAGGATAGGGTCCGGGTCCAAAATGTAGGATCGGTTCTAATATGGTATTCGAAATATGTACTACATCACAGGTTTCGAATATGATCTGATTTTAGATCCTCATATAGTATATTTGGATCTAAAATTTAAAAATCAATCATATACAAAATATGATTCAGATATCATAAAAAAATAACGAGTTCTCGAATTCACTCACCCTTGTATAAAAGGCACACTAGTGCTAGGAGATATGACAGTAGGACATCTTGGTTAGAGAAACAAAATCACAAGCTTGCAGTTGACAAAATACTCCAGCTTTTTTTATGTACGAATATGCAATATGATTTTAATGTAACTGTTTATTGAATCAAGTTCAGGCTACGTCTTCACCGTTATCCTTTGCCAACAAAAAAAAATATCATCTTGATAGCCAATTTATGTTGGCTATTTTTCAAATAGGAGCTTTTGTGATGGTGATGGATAGCAATTTTACTATTATCGTAACGGGAAATTTCATATATTAACGAATATAAAATTATTATGTTAATTAAACACGGAACTAAAATAAGGTTTGAGTTTGAGTAGTCTGGTCTGATCTTTGACAAATCGAGCTCAAGTCAAAGACGAATTCGAGATTCATCTATTTAGCTTAAATTAATGCTATTATGTGACGTCACAAATATGGTAATTGAGATCATCGATAAGACATTTCGCCGCCGGTTCAGTGGCATGTGCAAGACCAAACGTGGAGTACACATTGACGACGAGAGAAGAGGAATTCGAGATAAATAACCCCACTAGTCCACTAGTCTAAGATTCTATCAATAATCAATGTGATGCACACGTGTCTCCGGAGTGGGTGAGTGAGTTTATCTTGTGCCTAGGATCCGGATGAGAATTTTTTTTCCCAACAGAAAGATTATATTATAGTTCTACTAAATCCAGGACCAAAAAAAATCCTGGTGAGCAATATTGTAAAATTCAAGAGGCCTACCATAGTACCAGTACAGTCTGGATAGTAGGATTCTCCTATTGTTTGTTGTCCAATGGGCAGCTTGATTATATTCTTTATAAACAAACTGATATAAAATGTTATTACAATGAGAAGAAATCTCAATAATATTCTGAAAAATAATTTTCAATGATAGAGGAATTGGAATGGATCCGTGCAGCATTTCAACAAGCTGTTTATTGTCAGTCTCTATAATAATATAATTGAGTCTTTGATCAGCTGCAAAGGAGATAGCCATTAAGACAGCAAATGTTACACAATAAAGAACAAATTTATCAAATAAATATGCTGAAGCAGATTGAATAATATGACTCAAACTGTTTCTTGCTATAAATCTAGATCCACTATTAGAGTTTTGGACAGAACTATCACAGTTTATTTTTATCCAAGGGTCAATTGGAAGGGACCATTTGAGATAGATAGAGTTTAATTTAATTTTTCCATCAGGATTTAGCTTTTCCAAGTAGCTCTTTGTGAAAGAGTTTATAGAAATCATGAGACATGCAGGGGAAAGTTGTCTACCTTCATGCATTTTCAAATTCCTAGCGTGCCAAAGAAACCAAAGGGTATTAGCAATGATGGCTATACCGAAAGGAGAGAATGAGAAGAGAGAGTTGTGGTAGAGCCATTTACCAATATCTCAATCAATCATATTAGAAAAATCAAGATAAAATATCTGTTCCAAAAGGCCCCAAACTTGGGAGGCAAAAGAACATTCTAAGAATAGGTGAGTGATAGTTTCAGGGTAATTAGAACACATTATACAGTTAGAGTTGCTATTAAGCTTGAGATTGTAAAGTCTCAGGTTTATAGAGAGTCTATTGTGCATGAATTTCCAAAAGAATATGTGAACTTTGGGAGCTGTGGGAAGCTTCCAAAGAGAGGGTCAAGCAGGATTTTCTTCCATAGGAAAGGATTCCTGGCTTCTTAAAAATTGGAAAGCACTTCTAGTGGTAACTACCCCCCTGTCTCTATCTTCCAATAGCATTTATCATCATATGAATTAAAAGAAACATCAATCGATCTCATATGGTCCCACAGAGCATTATTAAAAAGAGAGCAACCAATCAAATCATTCCATGCATTATTGATAAGTAAGTCAGAAACTTGCATATTAGAGTTAAGTAAATTAACATCAAATAAAGAAGGCTTTAAAGCAAGAGGCAAATCAAATACCCAAGCATCATTTATAATAGAAGTATTGATTCTCATGCCAATAAATTTTCTAAATCCAAATATTAAATGAGAGAATGCCTGAATAAATAGCCTCCAACACCGGGATGCTTTGGCAGGAGCAGTGCAGTTAGAATAAGAAACACAAGGATATTTAGCTTTAACTAAATTAACCCAAGGATTATTATCATTGTTTAAATAGGACTGAACCCTTTTGGCTTGTAAGGCTAAACTTTTAGTGAGTAGATTATGAATGTTTAAGCCACCAAATTGTGTAGGCAATTGAACTTTATGCCAGCTTAAAGAATAAATACCAGAAGATCCATTTCCTTTAGACCAAAGAAAAGTTTTGAGAATTTTCTCAATTTTAATGAAACAATCTTTGGAAATCCATGATACAGATAAAGAGTGGATGGGGATGAAATTTAAAATAAAGTTTATGAGGATAACTTTTCCAGCCTGAGAGAGGTATTTGGTTTGTCAAGTTCCCAATCTGGCATTAAGAGCATCATGAAAATAAGCATGACTATTGGGAGGGGCTCTTTTAGGAATGATTAAAGCACCAAGAAATTTAAATGGGAAGGAACCAGCCTTCATTTTCAAGTGTTGCAGATGATGTTTTTAACTCTTATTGGATAGTTTGAAGGAAAAAATATTTCAGATTTTGAATAGTTAACTTTTTGACCAGTAAGGCCTTCATACAATTCAAATATGTTAATAATAGATTTTAGAGTATGAGAATTAGCTCTACAAGCAATTAAAATGTCATCCGCAAACATAAGATGACTAACAGAGATATCATTCTTTATTTTGAAGGGATGGAATTTCTTATTGTTAACAGCTTGATTTATGAGCATTGAAAGAGTATTAGCAACAATAACATAAATAAAGGGAGAAAGAGGGTCTCCCTGTCTAATTTCTCTACTTGAGTTAAAAAATGGAGAGATACTATCATTAATCATGCAAGCAAAAGAGGGAGTAGAGATGCAAGTAGAGATCCACTTAATAAAAATATCAAAAAACTTGCAAGATTTAAAGACATGGATAATTGCATGCCAAGATATAGTATCAAATGCTTTTTACAAGTCAATCTTAATTAGAATATTAGGGTTTTTTTCTTTAGAAGAATACATAGAATGAGCAAGTTATTGAGCAATTAAAATATTATCGTGAATACTTCTTCCTTTTATAAAAGCAGATTGATCAACTGAAATCAAATTAGGCAAGCATAATTTAAGCCTAGAAGCCAGACTTTAGCAATTATCATATAGCTCAAGTTACATAAAGCAATAGGACGAAAATCTTTCACTAACCTAGGATTTCTATATTTTGGAATGAATGTTAGCAGGATTTTATTCCAATCAGTAGGAAGGTAAGAGTGAGTAAAAAGCATTGCAGCACTGCATAAAATCCTCAGAAAGAATATTCTAATATTTTTTATAGAATTCAATAGTATAGTCATCAATCTCTAGGCTTTTCTCATTCCCCATAGATTTAACAGCTTCTCAGGCCTCTTCTTTAGAAAAAGGTAGTGTAAGAGGGTTATTAAAGAAGCTGGGAATAGAAGAAAATATGGGCCAATGGTTGGAAACAACATTGGCAATGGAGCTAGATCAAAGGGTAGAGTAAGTTAAGGTGAATTCATTGAGAATTTCCTTTTCATCAAAAAGGATCTGATTGGAGGAGGAATGAATGGAGCTGGCCCTATTTATTCTTCTACGAGCCAAAACTACCCTATGAAAAAAAAGCAATGTTGGCATCTCCATCAAAAATTCATTTGGTCTTGGCCTTTGCCCATCATTTCAGAGTAATCTGATTTTGGAGAGCATTGGCTTTGTTGTAAAGGACTCTAAGAATTGCCAGATGAGAATCATCAAGAGGAGAATTAGAATCAAGATATTCAAGAGAGTGGATATCATTAAGAGTATTTTCAAGAAGATTTTCAAGCTTACCTAAGGAATTTTTATTCCAATAGGAGAGAGCTGCCCTGGTTTTGGATAGCTTAGAGCTGAAGTTAGAGAAAACATCATTTGAGCTAGATGGAGAATTCCAATACTGATTAATGATAGAAGTGGGTTCCTCATAATCAGTCCAAAAATTCTGAAATTTGAATAACTTACAAGATGAAGATTTTGAGCTTGGGATAGAGATAAGAATGGGACAGTGATCTGAGGTGGGCTTTGCAAGATGTTTAACAGATGAATTGCCAAAGAAATGCAACCAAGCTGGATTGGAGAAAGCTCTATCCAACCTTGTAAGGATGCGAGAAGGGTCTTTTCTATTATTGGTCCAAGTGTGAGCAGGGCCAGAAAAACCTAAGTCTATAAGATTGAAATTGGATATAAAATCCCTAAAACAGTTAATGACATGAGAATTTGAGAATGGAGAACCTCCAATCTTATCCTCTTGGTTAAGGATACAGTTGAAATCTCCAGAAATTAACCAAGGAAAGGAGGAAAAATCTATGTTAGAAAGGGAATTCCATAGGATATTTCTAAGGGAGGGGTTGGTGCTTGCATATATATTAGAGAAAAGAAAAGGTTCAAGATTGTCTATTTTAAGGATGGCATGGATGATGTCAAAGCTAGATGAGAGAATATTAGCTAAGACAAAATCAGAGTTTCAAGCTAGAATCAATTCGCCTGATGCACCTTGAGAGGGGTGGGCATAGCCCTCCCAGCTTCTTCCAAGTCCTTTAATAAAAGATAAACCCTTGGAAGAATCAAGATGAGATTCTTGAATGGATAAAACTTTGATAGAATTAGATCTTATAAGGAAAAGAATGTGATTCTTCATAGGTTTCCTAAAAGCTCCTCTACAGTTCCAGCTTAAAATATTCATCATCATATATAAATTAAGTTGGTCTGATTATGAGAGCTAAAGTATTCCCAGGAGGATCCTCTTGAAAAGAGGAAGGGGCTTGGGAAGAAGGAGGATGATGCTTCTTAGGAACGGAGAGATCATCTAAAGAAATAGCAGAACTATTATGAGAAGATTTAGATGACTTAGTTTTTTTTTTAATCTTACCCATGTTAGAGACTCTAAGGGGTTGAGATTTTTTAGAGGAGCTAAGCACACTCGAGACATCCTCAACAAGCTGCGTGAATGTCCTAGAATTAGGTTTTAGAGAGATTAGATTGAATTCACCCATATTATTAGAAGGATTGGAATTGATTAGGTTTTGGTGAGCTATAAGAAGGTTGGCCAGGGAGAGTTCCATTTCAGTATGGAGAGAAACATGATCTCTTTGGATGAGATGGAAATCCTCAATGGTGGGATTATCCAAAATGTCATAAATAATATTAGAATCTTGATAAAAGACAGGGTCTGGAGTATTAGTTTTGGAGAGGGGAACATTAGGAAGCGAAGAAGCTTTAGAATGCTCCCTCCTGATTTCCTCGGGGACCTTGGCCTCCTCCTCCAGGTTCAAGGGAGCAGGTTCTGCTTGCATTCTAGATTCCTTTTCTAAGATAAGGGCAGAAGATAGAAAGGAATTAGCTTGCAAAGCATTGCGTCGACAAGGCTGTCGACGCTGAACCTTAATCCAAGGATCACAGAGTGGTTCCGAAGGTAGTTCCGGGTCATCAGGGAGGGGAGCAAAAGATTTAGGGGGTAGATTGGACTGGAGAGAAGAAGAGGAAGTAGAAGGGGAATGTTTGTTAGAACTGGTCTCTTTATTAGAGATATAAAATGGGTGGGAATCTGTGCTAGGGCTTTGGGAAGCCTTTTTAGGGCAATCAGATTCAAGATGACCAACCAAGCCACATTGGAAACAAACTAAAGGCAAGTTCTCATAAGAGATAGGTTGGAACATAGACTTATCATTCACAAAAAAAATTATACCTTAATGCAAAGGGATAGATAAATCTATATCCACACAAACACGAACATATTTTCCTCTATCAAAGTTGAAACATCTATCATCTATTCTTATGACTTTACCTACACCATTAGCAATCATAAAAACAGATTCATGGTTCCAAAATTCAAGAGGAAGGCCATGAATTCTAATGCAGACGGGGGCATGCAAAAATTCCTCTTTTCATGGACTGAATAGAGGTTTCCAGGGGATTAGTCTGATAACATCCCTCCTAGGGATCAGTGTCCTTCAATAATAACAGTAGTAGCATTGTCAGCAGAAGAAAATCTAAAAACAAAAAAAAATTCTTTTAGGTCTATGGCAAAAGTAAATCCAAATTTACTCCAGACCCTTTGAGCCCATCTTTGGACTGTATAAAGGGATGGAGGTTTCCCTAGGAATTTGCCAATTAGGCTAGATTCCTAGGGTTGTCTCCAAGCTTGCAGTTGTTCACTAGAAAAATGGACTTTACTAGAAACATTGGATTCAATATTTTTCAGAATGGCAAAATCAGTAGAGCAGGGTTTGAGAGGAGATTTACTTGTGAGAACCCGAGACCAAGAGCGCGGCTGCATTTGAGGGCTAGCTGTTTTCGGTTCAGGTTTAGAAATATTACGAGTAACATGCAGATTTATATTAGTAGCATTAGAAGAAACTAAATTGACATGTTTTCTAAGTAAAGGAGTACTGGAATTGGAATTTTTAGCAACAGTATTAACATTAGTGTTCAGTACAGTATCAAAAGATGATCTAGGGATGCCCTTCCTGCCTGGGCAGGGGGGGGCTAACAGGACTAGCCGAAGAGGCTAATCCTTTCCTCTTAAGAAGGGCAATATTAGGGTTTTCTTTAGACATCGATAATCTCGAAGAATCTTGACTATCAGAGAGAAAAACATCATTTGAATCATTTACAGATGTAGAGTTATGAGTAGTAGAAACATTCGAAGAAAACTTGGAAACCCTAGAGGGTTTCCATTTTTTCAGAAATAACCGAAAAACTTGAGACCAAATGAGAAACAGAAGGCGTTGTGCCCTTCAAAATCATCGGATTACGTTTAGAAACCTCAAAAATCAGATGAGTCAAATTAGGATTTTTCGGAGTACCAAAAATTTCAGAGGAATCCATGTTAATCTCACTTACAAAAGGAGCAGAGAAAACTCGGGGTGAAGGGGAAGTACTAGAAACATCCATCGGAGATGATGCAAGATTAGGGTTACCAGGAGGAGAACCTTCGAGAACAGTCTTGGGCAGAATGAGAGCAGGAACCGGAGAGACCGGGGCGGAGAGGAGAGGAGCGGACGATCGGGGCATTTTGAGGGCGTCGGGAGGGTCCGGTGATGGACGACGAGCATCGGCGAGAAACTTCGCCCCATAGGGCGAAAAGTTGACGCCCTTCATCGCGAGAGCCGAACCGTATGTATCCCAAGTACAACTTCATACGCAGTATATCATCCCACCAACACTTTTACACTCTTTATGTATACACTCTAAGGATTCAGATGAGATGAATGCTTTTGGATTGGGCAAAATTTTATCTTAGCCCTAATTTTATTCTCGAAATGGTTTTTGTAATTCTAAACCTTTTTTTTTTTTTTGGCAAAATCTTCATATTTTTGTAATTTATATAAATTTTATATTTATAAAAAAGTATCTGAGATTGGATATAACCTTAATTCTAAATAATAAATTTCAAATATTCAAATTAATAAATTAGCATACATAATTTATTATAATTTACTCCAAGGAGTCATAAACATCTTAATAATTATTAATTTTCATGAAATTAAACACCAAGATTTACCATAAATATCAAAGATAATTACACGGTAAGACCAAATCTATTATAAGTTAAGCTTCTTTTTTTAAAAAAAAAACAAACTACCAAGAATAAGATCACTACCTACTCAATTTCCGGGTAAAAGAATCATATTATAAGTTAAGCTTTTAAAATTTCTGAAATTACACTAGAATATCTAACCTTTTAATTCATAATCAAGCTCCCTATCCAAAAGCTCATTAGTTAATCCAGACGATAAGCTAAATTGACAATAAATTAATTTATAAAAATACTCCTCATTTTTCTTTTTAATTTCTTTCATTTTCTTCGACATCCTCTTTTTTATTAATATCTTTATCTTTCTCCTTATCTTTTTCAATTTTCTCATCCTCTTCTCACTAAAAAACAGGGTGTCAATGAATTAAATCCATCAATAATATTCTAAAATCTATCGGTAATGCTATTACCGACGAATAGTCCATCGATAAAATCCGTCAATAAAAATGCATGCTAGATAATATCGACAAATTTTATCAAATCCATCGATATTATCGTCAATTTTTTTCTTTCTTTTATTTATATTACCAACACATATATTTATCCATCGATAATACAATTGAAATTATTCTTATTGGTAGACGTAGTACTAACGGTTATAGTTTTGTCGAAACTAATTTAGTTTGAATATATATGGCTATCTGATTATTACATTGGTAAATTATTACCAAAGGCGGATAATCGATGATCAAAAATTAAAATTTGTAATGCTCATTTAATCAAAACCATATATCTTAAATAAGAAAATATTTTATCTTAAATAAACTGATACGATAATATATAATTGGAATTGGAACTGAATTTAAACAATTTTCTAAATTTACTAATCGAATAGAAACCAAATTGAAATTTTTTTTATCCACAATGAATGTTGTTGTGCCAATATTTTCGTTAAACACGATTAACCAATTACTTTGTTAGAATATGTTATCAATAAAATAATCATATATCAACAACTGATAATCAATTACCTTCACATATAACTAGTAATATATAATATTACAAAATATTAATAAAACATATATCTTTTTTATATAATAGGTTATTTATTTAGTAATTGGATATAGGATAATCACAACTATTTGAATTGATTAGATTAGTTCAGTCAACCGTCAAATATATAGGATAATTGTAATATGGTTTTATATTTAGAGGTTGAAAAGTGAAAGCACGCGATGAGAAAGCGCTCGTGGCTTGACTCAGTTCTCGGGAGGTTTAGGTGGAGCCAGCCGACGTGGCACAAAATATTACCGGAATCTTCTAACGCAATTTCTAGGGAGTCCGGCTCTATAAAGATTTAAATCTTTATAGAGCCGATCTCCGATGACGAAGCACGAATCGCAAAGCAACTTTTATTTTACTTTGCGAGTCGTACTTCATCGGAGCCCGGCTGCTTAAAATTTTTTTTAAGGAAGCCGGGCTCATAATGGTTTTTTCGGAATCTTCTACTGCTCGTTCAAACACCGCGTGTCTCTTTTCAGTTCCCCCAAACAATTACGGAGCCGGGCTCCATAATAGTTTTCTTCAAACTACGTGACGTTGACCAGCATCAGATGACAAATTGGTTCCGTCGACCCTCTATATTTTATTTGCTTCTTTTTCATTCTATGCTCAAAAGACTGCCAATCCCAACACGTTTCTCTTCTTCCTCTTGTGGCCTCGAACCTTCACAACATGCCCGAATTATATAATCGCGATCGGTGCTCCCAAAAGCGCCCTCCTTGTTCCTCCCACCTTCCTTCTTCTACCGGCGCCATGGGTTAACTGTTTAACACAGCTCCCAATCTCTCCTCCTTCACCTTAGTAGAGCTCGAACACCTCCATATAGAACACCCGCAGAGGAAGTGATCATAAGCTCGTTTCCAATCATACCAGATCATAGCGCCTCGCATGCACCGCGCCATGGCCATCAAAGAGGAGGAAGACTGCGCCCAGGCGCTGCTCCCCCTCAGCGAGAACGACTCCGAGGACATGGTCCTCTTCGAGGTCCTCCGCGAGGCGTCCGCCATGGCCTCTTCCGGCCCCGGCGCCGCTGCCCCCCCGACCCCGAGGCCGGCGCCGCCCTCTCCCGCGGCGGGCGACGCCACGAGCCTCGTCAAGAAGTGCGCCGCCGCCATACCGGCGACGGCCGGGCGCGTGCGCAAGTACCGCGGCGTGCGGCGGCGGCCGTGGGGCAAGTTCGCGGCGGAGATCCGCGACTCGTCCCGCAGCGGCGCGCGGCTCTGGCTCGGCACGTTCGACACGGCGGAGGCGGCGGCCCTGGCTTACGACCGCGCGGCGTTCCGGATGCGGGGTGCCAAGGCGCTGCTCAATTTCCCGCCGGGGATCATGTTCGCAGGAGGCGAAGCTGC
Organism: Canna indica; assembly: GCA_034359265.1. NCBI lineage: Eukaryota > Viridiplantae > Streptophyta > Magnoliopsida > Zingiberales > Cannaceae > Canna > Canna indica. Next base: position 67,606,395 of record CP136896.1, on the reverse strand, counting down.
CGGCGAACCGAGAGTGGCAGCGGCGCCCGCCGATGGCTCTCCAACTCCAAAGCAGGTGGGCGACTCATGAAGCACGAATCTAGGAATTTATTTAGCAGTAAGAAAAATTCCTTATTTGTACATATATCTAGATATAAAATTATAAATATATTCATATATAAGAGTTATGAATAAGTTGAGAATTTTGAAATGAGTATATCTACGAAATTATTAATTATTGAGGAAATTAGATATGAATAAGGCGAGAGTTTGAAAAGTTTGCTTTTATTTTTTTTCCTACTGTTGTCAATGTTTGGTAATATTTTTCCTTGGAATTCACTAATTCAGCAGTGAATTCATATAATATATCTCTTATAATTACACGTTCTTGTCGGGGAGATGTAGTTCTACTGATGCAACTCCGGTGGCAACCTAAAAAAAACAACACTCGAGTGAAAAAGTGAAAAAAAGAATTTCAAAAGAAGTTCAAGTTTGATTGGGTTAAACCCAAATTGCACTACAACCAAATGTTAATTTATCGATGAAAAAATTTCGACACCTATTACAAGCGTCTAAACGTAAAAAAATCTAATACTAGAAACTTCGACGCCTGATAGCAAACGTCGAAAAAATTCGGCGCCTTGATGAAAAAATTCAACACTTGGAAACTAGCAACAGAGGCGCCGGTATCCACGGGTTGGCCCGCCAACCCTAGCACGGGTAAGAAGGCGCCTGGTGGGTGCACTCGCCCAAACGATTTCCCACCTACTGCAATTTCTTTTAATATTTTTATTTTTATTTATTACTTCTATTTATATCTCATTCTTCTCCAATTTTTTCCTTCTTATCTCCTTCTCTTCTTTCTTCAATCCCTTCTTCCTCTATTTTTTCTCTTTAATTTGTTTTTTCTACTCTTATTTATTTTTTCTTTTTCTTTTTCTTTTTATTCACTAATTTTTCTTCTCTCTCCTTTTTTACAGGTCATTGAGATTGTTTAAGATATTAATTTTTTTATAAGATTAGTATATAATTTATTTTTGTAATTTATATTTAATTAAAAATTGTTCATATGTTCCAAATGATCAAATTCTTTCATGATTAAAAAAATATTTATCAATTTAATGTCTTTGGGATTCATGTTTAATTAAAATTAATTAATTAAATTTAATGAAATTTGAATTCCACGCTGCGGATTTTGATTTTTGAAGTCCGCATCACGGAATTAGAGCAAGCACGGTATACCGCGCTAGAATTTCGTGGCACGAAAACCGCACGTGGTATACCACGCTAGATTTTGCAGCACAGAAACCACATGTGGTATACCGCGCACAGAATTTGAGCAGGCGTGGTATACCGTGCGTGATATACCATGCACGGTATACCGCGCTCTTGCTCGAATTCCGCTGCAGGTAAATTTGTTTTTTTTTTAAAAAATATATATTGGTGTCTGTCAGAGACGTCAATATGTTACATATTGACGCCTCTTGATGTCATATATATTGGACTGTCATTATTACATACTTGTTTTCGTCAATTTTGCAAACATCTATACGTATATTTCGACTGATGCAGGTGCCAAAATATACCACTGATTTTAGGGGTGAGCATCAGTTCGATTTGGTTAATAACTGAACCGAATAATCGATTAACCGAATCGAACCAAAAGAAATCTTTTAGCTATTTACCGAACCAAAAAAATTGGGTTAATTAGGTTCGGTTAACTGAATTTTCGGTTCGAATCGGTTAATTTATCAAATTAACCTAACAGATTAAAAAAATAACCATTTTTTTTAAAAAAAATACATTTATTAAGACTCAAACCCAAGCAAGTTGGCAACCGAACTCTAATTTCATACATCTCTAATCATCTTAGCAAACTTTATTATCAATTTATTTTTAACTAACACATATTATATATATATACACGAATATAAAATAAATAATATTACACATGCACTATGATTCAAACTTGGGTGGACAGGAGGCTTAAAATTATACTTAACCACCAAGACAAATACCAATATATGATATAATTTATATATATACACAGTTAATTAGGTAAATTAATCGAACCATTGGTTAATTTACCGAACTGAATCGAAAATTCAAATTCAAATTTTTTTAAACCGAAAACTGAATTAAAATTTGATAAATTCAATTCGGTTAAATCGGTTTCGGTTCGATTTAGTTTGGATGAATCGAAAAATTCTGCTCACCCTGTCTGATTTGGCATAGGAATTTGACTGATTTGGTACGGTGTTTGACAGTTGGAAACCCCGTTAAGAGTCGAAAAGATAACATGAAATGCGAATATTCTGCTGTACGTGGCAGAACACCCACCGCATGTCTCTGTTCTGAGCTTCTTTTTCACTTTCGTATTTGTCAATTATTATTAATTTATCCAAAGTCGAATGGATCTAATTCTGAAACTGTTACGATAACCGATAACTGCGACGTTTCAATTAATCAGTCATATCATTTTAACATTAAGTCCGCATCAGTTTTGTCTCACTTTATTGCATGTACAGTGTTGCTAAAATGCATGGATCACGGTTTAGTGCAAAGAGCATAGCGACGTCGAAGGCGAACTCATCGTTTCACTATTAGAAATTGGAACATGACAAAATAAAGTACACGTTATATTCGTTGAGGATAACGATTGCTTTCTTGAGATATATTTTGAGATAAATGTGTGTATCGCGTTGCTTTGGCAACTCTGTTTTTTATTACGATTAAATCGTTTAGAAGTTATGGAGTAATTGTTAGTTATTGCTAATTTTAATCAGATATATATACTTTCACCGATTACAATATTATTCATTTTTACCAATCAACGTAATAGGTGCATTAAAGTTTCGTGGTACCAATTCCCATAATGCTGGGACGATAAGTATCCCAACACTTATCTCAAAGAGTACTGTAGCTTTTTGACAACTTACCCAAATTATGTCTGTTTCAATCATTTTCATTATATATTATTATTACTAAAGTTATTCTCACATTACCCAAACTACATTATACCAAAGTTGGTCAATCCGGATGTTTGTATAGGACATTCGACGGAGCTGGTTTTAGCAAATTAAGTTCAGATATCCATATCTAAACAAAATTGATTTTTTAGTTTTTTATTTTATTTTCACTAATATTTATTTATTGTAACATATTTTTATTATCATTTTTTACGTTTACTATATTTTTATTTTTTTATCAAAAAATAATTAACTTGCATTCATTTATCTTAAAAATCACATATATATATTATTGAATATATATTTAAAATTAATTCAAAAATATTTTATCTAACGATGTTGCAAGTTCGTAAACATATTCAAAACTATTTAAAAAATATTATATCTAATTGGATTTCCATTCTACGATCAAATTTTCTCATATTGTTGTGGACTTCGTTACTTTGTGGTCATATTCTCTCACTTTGAAAGTACGCCGTATAATACTAACATGTATAGTACTAACCTATATAGTATTAATCTGTATTGAGTAATTTGTATAGTACTAGCCTGTATAGTACTAGTATATATTACCTAACCCGTATAATATAATATAATATAATATAATATATAATGTAATATAATATAATATAGTATAATATAATATACACTATAATATTATATTATATGTAATATATTATAATAATATAATAAAATATAAAAAATTATATAATATATTTTATCATTAAATTTTTTTCATAAATTAAAATTATTTTTATAATATATTTTTAAATTTTTGGTCGGAGGTAAAATGAGTATCCAAAATATTGAAAATTCTAGTGCATGCTAATAGGGCTGTTCACGAGTCGGGTCGGGTTTGAAAGTAAAAAAAATTTGAACCCGACCCGCCCAAAATCGGATCGGGTAGTCGGGTTACCCGTTAAAAAATAAAATATATATTTTTTTCAAAAAAATTTGACTTCACGAGCCAGACACGCGACACGAAGCAGCGTCCCGCGTGGGAAGCTGCTTGTTGGGAAGACGCGGCCATAGCGCCACGGGCGAACGCGGCCCGCGTCTTCTCGAACATTTTAATTAATAAATATTAATAGTATATATATATTAATAATAATAATAATAATAAATATAATTAATCGAGTAATCGGGTTGGGTCTCGGGTAATCGGGTTCCGAATCTTAAAACCCGAGACCCGACCCCGATTAGAGTCGGGTTTGAAAAAATTGAACCCGAACCGGCCCGATTACCCGACCCGACCTGGCCCGATTGGTTCGAGTTGGGTTGGTTTCTCGGGTTCATTGGGTCGAACCCGACCCATGAACAACCCTACAGGCTAATGAAGAGCTTTGAGAGTGTATTACTAATACACCTTATGACAATTTTTAGGGTACTATTTTTAGTGCAGGTATTAGTTAATACAATTTTCAAATATTGTATAGTATTATCCTAATACTATACAAGATGCTTATACATGGTACCAAACATGCCCTTTGTGAATTCAAATCAAGTATATTTATGAGTCGTTGATCGATGTATTGCTCTATTTATAGCCACAATTATTAGAGGTATTTTGCGATGGTCGATGGGGGTTGTAGTCCTCACTAAAATTTATCAAACTCATTTTTTGCATGATCGTTCAATGCCCTAACTCAAAATGCAACTTCGCCTTCATGCTCCACCTTTGCATATCATCTCTGCACAACAACACCCTGTGTCATTGTGTGGATTCCTGATTCATAATCATTGATCACAAGTTGTAACCAATTGGCAATTATGTGGTGTGTGCCTTTATTGCGGAGCAATGCACCATTTTATGGTGTTAGTCTTGCATTGCACTCTTGCCTGATGCTCCTGCATCGCTCTTGCCTCGCATTTGCCATGTAGCTCGTCGACCTATTTTCGACTATCCTGCATCACACTCCTTTGTGCTTGTTACGATCCGTTTGATGAGATAACTGACATATCAATTTCATAACCCAATTAAAATGCTCAAACTGAATTTGATGGTAGTACACTCATCAAGTCTTATAAGACAAGACCACATCCAATATATTCTCAATGTGGGACTAAACTGGAGTATTATAATATCCCTCACTTATATCTTAACGTCATCGTCAAGACCCAACTCGAGTCTAACACATAGTCCATAATCACACCCAAGTCGGTGCATGTGAGGCCTAGCCTAGTAGCGGCTCCACCTTATCACCTGAGCAACTCTTTCTCACATAGGCTCCCTCACCATGCCTAGGACTAGGTCATGCTCTGATACCATTTGTTACGACTAACTTGATAGGATAACTGACCCACCAACTTCATAGGCCAACATATTGGCCTAATTAAAATGCTCAAACTGAAGTTGATGGTAGCACACCCATCAAACCTTATAACTTATAAGTCAACACCACATTTAATATACTCCCGATGTGGGACTAAATTGGGGTATTACCCCCACCTAGGATTATTCCCAAATGGAGGGTGTCACCTAGGAATCACGTAACGAGAAATCAAATAAGATATAATATAGACTTAAAATTTATTCACAATATAATACTGGAATAATATTTTACATAATAATAAATTATTCATAAGGAAAACATATACAACATTATGGGAATCAACGCCTGAGCACGCCTCCTCTATTCTATCTAACTAGGCTTCCCCAGTTACAAACTTGCACCCGTGGATCTGAGGCAAAAATAAGAGAAAAATAACTCAAAATGGTATGAACTTCAATAAATGCAAATATACTCTAAAATTAACTCTAATAGCTCTTTATGCATCAATGTCACCTATATACAGTATATCAATGAATCAATAGTGATATGGATAAGAGCTCAATGAGTTTCCCCTACACTCTCACACCTAAGAGTGGTTCTCTCCGTTCGCTCATACAGAGAGAACGATAATCCAACGATAACCCGTGAGCACTGCGCAATGCCCCCACCCCGCAACACATCTACTAAATACTACACTGGTGTTCCTTGGCCGTAGACTCCCTTAGGTCCATTAGGCCGTAAAATATCCCCTGCCCGAAGCACGAGACCAACGGGCCGCAAATAGACCATCATAATAATAGAGCACTATTGAATGCAACAATATCATGCCAATTAAAAACACCACTATAACACATGCCCTTAATGCATAAGAAATGTAACACAAGCCACTGTAACATATATGATAATAACCCTTATGAGCACAGTTCTAACACATGACATGTCAAATATAATCAACATGATAATACCAATATGATCATAGATATATCATCTAGATGAGCACTACAAGTTATGGTTCAAATAATTATGCAAGGAATTTTAAGGAATAATACTGAATCAAAGATCAATAAATATATAATAGCACAATAAGGAATAATACATGAAGTTGCAAAGCAAGGGAGTTTACTGTAGAAGGTTTTGCGAATTGAAAAAAAAGACTATGTATTCATGTTAGAGTTGGTCCTACAAGTGTCCATAACGAAGTCTCAATAAATTTTGAGAAAATAATGAATCAAAATCATCACATTTAAGTTGTAATTTCTAGGTGATCCGAGTAAATGAATGTGTAGTATTGAATTCATGTGGCATCAATGGTTGATTGTATTCAATTCTTCAACGCTAAGGGTTGACTTTTTGAGGATATGATGAGTGAAATTATTCAGACAATCAAGAAAATTTTCTTAAACTTATTTGATTTCATACAAATTATAATAAAGAATTTTATCAAGTATTAAAAAATAATCGTAAAAATCTAAAATCATAGCAATATATATATAAAAAGATAATGTTCTTTATAATACAATGTGCAATTTGTTTTGGTATACATGTCATTTTTTATAGTCATGTTCTAGTTTCTATTATCAATTTCGTTGTCTTATACTTATTATGTGCAATATATGCTCTATGAAATCGACAAGTCAGTCATATTTTATTTTGTAAAGATTTCAATTTGACTTAATATTTAATAATGGTGTAATTGCTCATAATCTAGTGTATTCTTCGTCATTTTTTATACATCAATTTATTATCCGACCTTATTGTTCCACAATTCAATCTTATCATGTGTTGTTATCACATGACATTCATCACTTGATTATCTATATGTGTATTAGGAATTGACACAGCATTATCATTATAATTGAATTAACAATCAAAGATACGAATAATCACAATTTTTATCGTTCAATTAGATGAATTATAGATGTGTTGAAAGATTTACTATGTATATAAATAACAAAGTTGCACAACGATCCATCATCATATGGCTTCACAAATGAAACCCACATATTATATCTTAGTGTTAATAATTTTCTATGTGAAGTGTTATAATTTCTCAATCTAAATGTTGAGTTGATCTAACACAATATAAACACCTTATTTTATCATCATTAACAAAATATTTATTTGAATGGACATAGTTCAATAAACATGTAACAAAATTTGGATTTTTTTTAAAATTAACATTCTAGGATTAAACTTACCTTATATCTAGCCTCAATCATTCAACGTGATTATGTTAATCAATCACAAGTTTCTATTTGATGTTGTCGTGGATAGGATTGTCTCATTTTATTCATGCATGTTATTCATGTTACACTAATTAACCATTTCTTATAGCGTTCAACTTGATAAAAATTTCGACAATATTTTTCCTATAATTCACCAAGAATGCATATTGTATGTGTGCATGCTCAAATAATGAGGGAGATTGTATCGAAAGATGGTGGTGTGACTCCATATCCAACGCCGATGTTGGTGGTGCCGCTAGTACAAGATCCTTGGATCTTCGCATGCGACTTCAACTACCTTGTTCGGTCTCCCTTCGGCGGACTCTTGCATATTTGGAGGTCTAAAAATTTACCAGACAGTGATGATGATGGTTATAGGAATGATGATGATGACGATGAGTACACAACTCACGTTGTCAAAGTCTTCAAAGTTGATTTAGAAGGAGGTGTTATAATCCAATTGAGTAAGTTGAGGACTTTGCTTTATTTTAGGGAATAACAACTATGTTTGCCTCTCCGCTTATTTCCTTGCACTAAAATCAAACTCAATTTATATGACGGAAGATGATTTAGATAACTATTGGACTGACCAACACAAACATCACCAGACATGCATGTATAATTTGGAGGACGATGGCTTCTCTTATATCTTGTCTTGCTATGCACTCATAACCGGGTTGCCTCCTATTTGGCTTACACATCTTTAGTTGATTATATATATATAATTTGCAATTTTATCGGTTGTGTTTTGTTCATCATCTCTTTTGGGTGCTTGTCCTTTTCATATTTAATCTTATATATTGTGTAATTCGATGTGAAAATAAATTAAAAATCAAATTTAATTGTCCAATTCGATTTGTTTCATCGTTAGATTTTATTAGATTTCATCGAAATCGAGTTAAAATTATACCAATTCATTTAAATCTAATTTTTATTTGGATTGATTAATTTAGTCGGTGGAACCAATAAAGTTGTGGCCCAATTATTCTCATGTTCAGTCATAGAAAACATGAATCGAATAAGTTTTAACTCTTTTTCGGTATAAAATACTAAATTAATTATCCAAAACTTTACAATTGAATGACTTTGTACCAACCAAATTCATACTCAAAATATGAGCGGCATGTTATTATGCATGCAACTTTTCATATTTTTTGTGTTTGTATATGTTCACGTGTATATACAAAGATTATCAATGGTAGAAGAGATTTTTATTTTCTCATGCGAAGACTTTACGTATATGTTTTATTATTATTTGAGTTGCATTATGTTTTTTATTCATTTATTCTAATGTAGTGATGATTTTACAATCTCTGGAGTATGACCGACCACGATGAGATCTTAAAAGACTTTTTTTGAAAGAACATAAACAAAAATAAAGTCTCATGCATATTTTGTTTCACGTTGTTGTGTTATAGTAAAGCATATAATGAAGATACATGGTTAAAGCATAACAACCAATTTCACAAGACCAATAAGTTTGTTTGTGATATACGTGGAAACTCTTCTAGTTGTGTTATTGATTTAAAGCTAGCATAGAGATAAGTTTTATTAAAGCTTACATAATTTAAAAATTGATGATATAGTTTAAATAGATTATTATTGACACTTGATATCCTTTCTTCATTGTATTTTTTTTTTACTATATTTAATGTTTTTTATAAAAAAACTTAAGTCACTCAAAAGTATAATATATATTTATTTATGAAAAAATTATTGTTATTTCAGGTGTGAGTGTAGATACGAAATTGTTGCTTAAATTATTTGTTCAAACTTTCATACTAAAATTAGCTACAATCTCATCTTAAACATTTTAAAAAAAAAACAAATTTGATATTTATAACATTTAATAAAATTATTACTTAAAACATCTAAGTTGAATGTTGACTCAATCACTCAAATTGGGTCCAATGTGAATATATCCAACGAAATTGATCGATCCCGAATGAAATTAATTTGATCAAAATTATAATTGAACTGATATTTTTAATCTAATTGAATCATTGAACCTTGCTTGTCTCGGGCCTAGCTAAAATTAGTTATATTTTTATCAAATCATGCTTTTATATTTTTGTTTTTCTATGTGCTCTTGCTTGTACTTTTGTTTTATGTTTCTTGTATAGTAATTATGTGTTGTATTATTTTTGTTTTTTTGCATATGATCTTATATACGTGGGTTATATATCTTATATATTTGAAACTTTAAAAACCTAAAATTTAATTATAGCAAATCCTTATAATTAGATTTATAAATCAGAACTAATTTTGGAAATAGTTCGAGCGAAGCTTCTTAGAAATTCTTATTTGAATTCTAGAATAAAAAGAGCATAAAAGAAATAACAAAGTGCAATGAGAATATATATGTAGAGAGATGAAAAAATGATAAATTTTAAACATGTTTTGATAAATTGTGTTAAGATAAATTTGTATTATTATAATTAGCACATAAGTGCTAAGAAATTATTATTATGTTACATTTGAAGACTTTAATAAAAAAAATTGGATTTTCTATTTGGTTATTCATATTATATTAATATATGCACGAAGAAAATAATTTGGTGGAAATTTTTTTAAGTCTTTGAATGATTGCAACTATGTCAACTAACATATGCTTCACTTAACTAGTTTTATTTTTATAATTTTTTTCATTAGAATAAGCGCCTCAAAATATTATTTATGTTAAAAATATATTTTATAATCAAAGAAAAAATATTTATATATATAAATGACTTAAATGAAGAAATCATAAATATACATGTGGATCAATATTAAAATCAATATTAAGTATGTAGAGTAAATGTTAAAATTTATGTATAATTTTATGGTATCGTGGAAAATATATGTTCTTGCGTGAAGTTGGGATGATGTTGTTCGGCTCGTCTCGTGGTTTAGTGTGGCTCCCAATGGAGGGGGGAGGGGTGCAAATATATTCTAACGCTCAAGTAAGAAGAAATTTTAGATGTAAGTATATGAAATTAGAATCTAGATGTACTCGATATGCGTTGTGTTTATATATGGTGTAGGATTAAAGGATGTCTGGCGATAATACCTTCGGAATGTCATAGGAATGTGATCAAAATGAGTCGAGACTAGTCCCGAAGATGTTGATCTCATAATTGACGAATTATTTTAATTAGTAAGGACACAAATATTCTTGTATGGTCGGGTGGAGTCCTCGGGTTAAGCAATGTCTGGTAGAAAGTCTGATTCATGAATGTTGACGCTTCTGTGACTAATTCGATCAGACTCAAAGTGCTACTCCAACTCAATATATAATTGTTAAAACATAAAACAAATGAGCACGTTTGAAGAGTTATATATATATTATTTTAATTGTCCCGATGGTTAATAATTTTTTAAAATTTATAATATTTGTTTATTCGAATGGACTTAAATAGTATGAATTTAAACAATAAAAATAAAATGCATTATTTGTTATATTTTGAAAATATTATTTTATTTGTAAAATATTATGTAAAGTATTCATTGAAAAACAATTATAACATGAATTTTTAAAGTAAAAATGTAAATATAAAATTTGATGTTAATAAAAAATGAAATTTTATTCGGTGACACGATTTAAATATAATATTTAGGCATAATAAGAAGTATTGTTTTTTGGAGCATTTAATTGACAGGATTTTAATAAAACCATGTTGCTTTTGGGAATTTTACTTATCCTTTAGAAAAAAAATCACAAAAGTCATTCTGATTTAGAAAAATTACTAATTTTTATGATTTGACACGTGTTCCTAGATAACCTAACATTAAAATTGTCATTGGGAATGGCGTTAGTTGTTACCTAACTTTCCACGACGGAAAACACAGTTTTATCCTTATTTTCTTCCACATTCACACTTTTGTTATAAAAAGCATAAGTTGAAAAATTAGGGTGTTAAGGTGTGTGGATCCAAATATTTTATATTTTCGATGATATTCAAAATTTACATAGTATAATAATTTCTAGATTTTGAATCCAAATTTTATCGATTGGAATTTGAAATTAAATCATATCGAAATTTATGGTGTAGTATAAATTTGGAATACCTTGTTGTAATATATTCATTTACATGTTTCGGGATAAAGATTTCAGATATTAGACACTATGTTGAAATTTGTTCATTTACAAGTTCTAGGATACATGTTCAAGATACCATGTTGGAATATGTTCATTTAGAGGTTCCATGGTACATGTTCTAAGTACTGATTTTAGTTTCGATTATAGGTACCCGATGTGTTTAACTCGGAACAAGAATATATTTTAATCGATTCCTTAATTTTTATCTCGGATCGTATCGAATTTAATTCAGTTCTACTCAAAACCTATCTGATCGGATAGGTTCGATTATGAGTACTCGATGGGTCTGTTTGGTTCGCAAATTGCTCATCACAGGACACCAGACAGGGACAAGGACATGACATCAGATGTTCTGGAATAATAACTATACCGTGTTTGTTTCGTCAAGAACAGGACACGATATAAAAAAAATTTAATTAATATGTAAAAAATATTAATATATAGTATCAAATACTTTAATACAATAAGAAGTTTTAGTTTAACTGATAAGTGTTCAACTAATTTTCAATTAACCTAAAAGTATAACAATAGGATAATACCGAAAAATATAAAAATCATACCAAACGTTTTCCAATCTGAAATCTGACACCACCATCGCGTTCAGCACGCGAAAATTTACAACTTTGGTATTCACCTCGACTCGATCCAACGATTATACGATCAAAGGAAGGGATAATTTTGACAATTGCAGCCCTTGTCCTCCGCTCGATTTCGGTGTACCGAGAAATTTCTCGGTACACTAAAATGGGTGGAAATTCTGTCCCGGGCAAGGAGAAGTCCTTGTCTCGAAGCTTCTTTTGCAAACCAAACGGGGGACATGGGCGGATGTCCAGTCCAGTCCTCCGTTTTTTAGCAAACCAAACGGGCCCGATGTGTTGAACTCGGAACAAGAATATATTTTAATTAATTTTTTAATTTTTATCTCAGATCCTATATTACAAGATACCTATGCGATCGGATAAGTTAGAACTGATTCGAATCTACTCAATAACACCCCTATTGAATAACACCACTATCGAAGTCGTAATTGTTTAGATCTGGAGACGAAAAATAGAACAATAGGTATATTCAAAAGTTAATTGAGGTCTTTTTTTTACTCTTTCACAAATAAGACACGCCACGAAATAGGGTAGATTTCGGCGGTTTCTACGCTTCTTCCGCCCGTGTCCTAACACATGCTTTACTGACCTCGACTCGTGCCACCTACCAACACCATCCGGTGACCGGTGAAGCTTGCTCAACCCCTTTTTGTACTCTCTGCAGCTTCGCGTCTCTCATCCAGTCGGCATCGGTTCCTCTTCTCCGCTCAATCCATGGCCTCCGCCGTCGTCGAGCCTCTAGAACCCAGCAACCCCGAGGAGGTACGCTACAGATCGATGACTATTCTGATTCCAGTTCGACTCAATTTGTTCATGATCTCGTGATGGTAGATTGCCTAATCAATCGGTGAATGCTTCAAGCAGGTCGTTCTCGGAGCTGAAGTTGGCGTTGCGCGGCTGATCACCTTGAACCGCCCTCGGCAGCTCAATGTTATATCTTCGAGAGTGGTACGCTTGGAAATGCGTTTCTTTTTGTTGCGATCCGGCTTGCTAATGGTACGGGATTTAGAACTATCGGATTGATGGTGGCAGGTTTATCTTTTGGCACAATTCCTCGAAAAATGGGAGAAGGATGATGATGTCAAGCTAGTAATTTTGAAGGTTGGAACATTTTTTTGGACTTGGCTTTGGTAACTGATTTCTTCCAAGTTCGCTAATCATGTTTTCTCCGTGGATATCCTCTATATAGGGTGCCGGACGTGCATTTTCTGCTGGTGGGGATCTAAAGATGTTCTACCAGGGGAGAAAAGGTTTGTGATTTGAAAGAGAAAAAGCTTCCTTAAAAAAGAAAAAAATGGTGCGAAACTTCGCAGTGTTTTTGTGTTGTTGCTAATAGTGGAATCCTCTGCAGATGATTCTTGCCTTGAGGTTGTGTATAGAATGTATTGGCTGTGCTATCACATTCACACGTACAAGAAGCCCATTGTATTTATCTTACCTTTGATGCGAGAAAGTTTCCGTGTTGTGTTGCTTTGCCTAGACTCCTAATGTAGTCTTCATTTTGCACAGGTTGCTCTTACAAATGGAATAACCATGGGTGGAGGTGCCGCTATGGTTGTGCCTTCAAAGTTTTCTATTGTCACAGAGAAAACAGTGTGTATTTTGTTTTCTTGTAGCTATTCTTAGTATAAAAAAAAATCTTTTTTGCTTCAGCGATAGCAATGACATTTTGAAAAAGACTTTGCTTACTTTGAAATAGCGTAGTCTGAGAATTACTTCTTTTGTCACAAGGTTTTTAGTATGCCTGAAGCTGCCGTTGGACTTCATACGGACTGCAGCTTCTCTTATATTCTTTCACGCCTTCCGGGATATCTTGGTGAGTTTCCAAGTGGTAGATTATTTTTTCTCAAGAAAACTAGGGGCTTATATGGAAAGTACAGTTGACATATTTGGATGTGTTTTGCTTGTTTTCTCCAAGTCAAAGTAATTCTTATTTCTTAGTGTGTAGCTTCTGTTCCTTACCGCAAGTCATTTTATTATGGGGATATAATGTATTTGTTGTTAATTATTCGTTGATCTATAGTTTTTCTGGATCTTGATTGGATATACAGGGGAGTTCTTGGGCTTATCTAGTTCAAGGTTGAATGGAAAGGAGATGATTGTTGCAGGACTTGCAACACATTTTGTTCCATCTGAGGTAACATTAAAATTCAATGTCTATTATCCTCAATATTAGCATGTTTATGTCAACCCTATTAAATTGGTTCAACAACTAACTAAACTTGTTTTCCATTTTATTGTCTCACTTTTGTAGATCTCTATTTGTTGTTATGTGGAAGTCAAGTTTCTACTGTTTATGAATAACAATGACCATTCATTTAAAGGATTTTTACCACAGAAATTGCATGAGCTTGAAAATCGTTTATGTTATGTTTACACAGGATGTTTATGTTATGTTTACACAGGATGTTTATGTTATTGTTTACCACAGAAATTGCATGAGCTTGAAAATCGTTTATTGAATTTGAGCTGTGGTGATGAGGACACTATCAGATCAGTTATTGAAGATTTTTCATTGGATGTTCAACCGGATGAAAATAGCATCTTAAATAAGTAAAGGCCCCTATCTCACATTAATGTACATATATTTTAATTCTCGAAAGTGGAAATAATACATAAGATCGGGGGCTTGCATTGCTCAGGTTATCAACAATTGATAAATGCTTCTGCGGGGAGTCTGTGGAGGAGATCATTAAATCATTTGTGAGTTATTTGTTGACAAATTTATTTATGTTACTTTTTAAAAGAAAAATTAATTTTTCTGCATTAATATCTTGGATAATGGTAGACTCCATCCTATTCTTATTATTAACTTTGGTTCTTCATGATATCACTCTTTGCTCCTATCTTGGTACATTTTTCTGATTACTGTTATCATCTTCTGTGCTCATTTAGTGCTCACTTCTGTTAAGAGGATACATCTTCTTGTACCAGATGGCACTTGAATGTTTGGTTACTACTCTTGGGTTGGTTTTACTTCTACAATTATTATAGTTTTCATTTAGATTTAGATTGGTCTTACCTCTAGCATTATACAATTCTGCATTTGTAGATGTCCATTGATATGGTTCTGCGATGGATTAGTCTCTTCATAAATTTGACTATTTCTTTTCTTAATTTTTGTGGTGAACTAAAATATATTTATTAATTAAACTATTATCAATGTTGCAAATTTCATAGTTCTTTATGCCTGACACAATATTTAGTAAACATATACTGGGTAACAATGTAACATGTAAAATCTGATACACAAAGTTCACTGAGCTGATTTGGTTTCTCAGTTTTGACCATGTTAAATTTGATTTAATGACCAATTTTTCCAAAAGCTTAAGCTGTGAGGAAAAAAATCAATCTATGCATTTATATTCTTTATAGACCAATATTTAAATTATTCATAGAATTCATAACTAATTAATCTTAGGGTCTGAAAAGAGGGATATGTTACTGAATTTTTGGTTGGTTAATGTCAAATTTACCTTGTTATGAATCTTATGCTCATTAAAAATGATTACATTTTTTAGTTGCAAATTCTCAATAAAAGAGGATGTGTGTGTGAGATTTATTTGTTCTTTTACAATGTCAATCTTAATATTTGTGTAAATGAGGTATAAATTTTCTTTCTAATTTGTATGTTTAACTATAACGACAGTACACCAAATTGTTGTTTAGTAATTAACATTTTGGGTCAGATGGATTAGGTTATTTTTGTTATGATCCGCTTGATGGGATAACTAACTCATCAACTTCGTAGGTCAATCTATTTGCCTAGTTAAAATGCTCAAGCTGAAGTTGATGATAGTACACCCATCAAGTCTTATAAGCCAACACAAGTTACACAACATCCAATATACTCTCAATGTGAGACTAAACTGAGGTATTAAAATCTCCCCCACTTATGTCTTGACGTCCTTGTTAAGACCCAACTCGAGTCTAACACAGCCCTGAATCACATCCAAGTCGGCAGCATGTGAGGCCTAGCCTAGTAGCGGCTCCACCCCATCACCTGAGCAGCCCTTTCTCACGTAGGCTCCCCACCATGCCTAGGACTAGGTGTTGCTTTGATACCATTTGTTACGACCCGCTTGATGGGATAGCCGACTCATTAACTTCATAGGTCAATCTATTTGCCTAATTAAAATGTTCAAACTGAAATTGATGATAGTACACTCATCAAGTCTTATAAGTCAACACAACATCCAATATGCTCCCAATGTGGGACTAAATTGGAGTATTACAATTTTACACTATAATGAACCTTATTTTACTTGTTTTGCAGGAAGCTGAAGCAAATGTGGAAGGAAATGAATGGATCTCCCCTATTCTCAAAGGGTTAAAGAGAGCATCTCCCACTGGATTGAAGATAACGTTGAAATCTGTATTCACTCTTGCTACACCTGATAGTTTGATGATGATTTTGATAATAATATATATGATAGTCAATGGATGATCTATGAGAACATGGTAGTTTATGAAAAGCAATAATTCTGTTTTTAAGTACATATGCAAACTAATTTCTCTCAGGTGCGTCTGAATTGCAATCCGCATTAATGTGCATAGATATAGTCAGGTGTAAAATTATCTCTTCATGTGACTGATGTTTAAGTGTAGACCACGAAGGTATCCCTACTACGTTGCATGCTTGTTCATATGAGGCACTCATAAACACATAGCATCTTCTACAGTAAACATCAAAAGATTTTTGATTTATCATTTTTTTTGGTTTCCATGACTTAATTCCCAAAAGTTATTTCTTTTTCTTTTTCTCCCCTTGAACACTAGTTATGATTTTACTTCCTATGTTGTTTGCAGATTCGACAAGGACGAAAGCAAACTTTACCTGAATGCCTAAAGAAGGAATTTAGACTCTCCATGAATCTACTAAGATCTGTCATTTCTTCTGATGTATATGAGGTAAAATTAAAGCAAAACATGCACAGTTCTGCTCTTTCTTGTTAAATTGCAATGCAACAACAACAAAACAAAGGGAGACTTTTAGTATTACCCGTTCCCAAAATGTGTGGAGTTCACCCATAGTTTTAAATACCATACTCTACTGGGTGCTACGGTCCTTATTTACTAGTTTTTGAAAAAATCAATTGAGGTGTACCGGATGTACCCATACAAGGTTAGTAACACCCTGTACATAGCCCGTAACGAGTGGTACATGCCCAGTGGCTGGTTTTTCGACCATTGGACATGTTTTGGACCAGTCCCAAACTATTTATTATGGTTTTGGGGGGCTATATAAAGCCCCCAAATCTCTCATTTATCCCTATTAGTATATTATGTGTTTTTTTCATCATTTCAATGATAAAATAATGTGTTTAGAAAAATTATGTTTTGGAGCTTATTTTTTAAAAAATGAAAAAAATCAATAAAAGCTGGTATAGGCTTGTTTGTACTGGACTATGCTATGTGTTGGTGGTACGGTACGCGACGATATGTATTGATACCCGATCATTTATCAAGATTTTTGTTGAGATCGGTACCCTTATGAGATTTTAAACCTTGGCTACACCCTTATCTTATTATCTTTATATTCTCCACTACAATGGAAATTCCTCCATATGGCAAACTTCCAGATAGACGAGTTGGCTAAGCTGCTCATGCAAACGTTCTGTTATTGGTTGAATGCTTGGTTTGAAAACTGACTGTTGAATTTTTTCCTTGTATTATATATTGAAATAGGGCATCCGAGCACTTACCATTGACAAAGATAATGCCCCCAAGGTTCTCTCTCTCTCTCTCTCTCTTATGCATAAATACATCATAGTGGTCTTCTAGGTCTTCTAACATGTGATTATTTAGTGGGATCCACCAAGCCTCCAAGGAGTGAGCAACGAGAAACTCGACCTTGTTTTTCAACCGTTCGACGATGAACTTGAACTTCAGATACCAACGGACGAAGAGACCAGGTCAGTACCCTATTTTACAGGTTCAACTTTACATGCGAAGAAGGCGTGTACTTAATTTGTCAACTTTTGATGCTCATTAATTTTGCAGGTGGAGTGGCAAGTATGAGAACACAGTGTATCCAGACATGAAAGCAAAGATGCAATCGAGAGAAAATTTGTAAAAGCATTCCTCCAACATTAACATGTAACTTCTGTCATCTCTATGCTTCGTTCAGATTGGAGTGTCGTCACCAGTGCCATTCGATGTCATATTTGATTGGACCATATATCAAAAGCTACTGTATTTACTCATTAATTAGTGCTATTAATGGTACGGGAATTCCTATCTGTTGTATGATCTTTTGTTTGGTTCATTAACTTTACAGGAACTTATGATACAAGAAAACCCTCGAAGCATCTCTTTTGCATATGATTAAAAAAGGATGAACTGCTTCGTCACATATGGGAATACGAGGCTCGTATATCGGCCGGCAAATTTTGATAAATTAAACAGTTTATATTAGCGCATAATCGGGTTTAAATATGTCCCAAGACTCACAACCTTGTTCTGATTTTAGTTGAGGAACCTTATTTTGGCATAGGATAAGTGGTAGGTGAAGGTATGAGCGTTTACTCATTTGAACCATGACCATTGCTATGAACAGTGGAGGCTCTTTTATTTATGTTTATGTTTTATATACCTCAAATCTCTTAAATAAGCTCTCTCAAATAAAATACTTATCATCTTATAAAGTACTTATTATTAAATTAAAATTTTAAAAGTAAACACAAAATGATGTGATAAGTACGATAAAATTACTTTTTTATTCATCATTTAATGGACATTTTGACAGTTCCCCAGCTTTCAATAGTTTATGTACAAAATTAAAAATAAATAAACAAATAAATAGTAAACTCCGTGAAAGTTAAAACTACTTTAATATTACAAAATAAAATAATGGGATAACAAATTATTTTGTGCTTGTCAGCACCCTCCCGCCGCCCCACATCAACATGGCGCATTTCGATTCCCTCTATGAAGCGCCCAACCAGCTACAAACTTACGTCGAGCAAAACGAACAGGACACATTCGCCCGAAACACCATCTAGTTTCACGTCTGATTTGATCCTTTCAGAAAAGTTTCTTCCAGTAGACATTAAATTTAAAACCACTGCCCGCTAGAAGAATTTAGAATTCCCCTATCACACAATCGCTGGGACTCAATAGCACTCGTTGGTCCAGTCCGTTATACAGGAAAAAGGTTGGTTAACTCCTGTGAGCCTTCTTGTAGATTTGAGTATAATTTCTGGAATAGTTCTCATCGAACAATCTCGAGACAAATCAATATCAATAAGTGAGTCGCAATGCACCGGTACATGGTTAAACCTTTTTGAATAAATAAAGCAAATACAAGTGGAAGAGTTTCCATGACAAACGAAGTTTATCATTATTGGAGACCAGTGACACTACCCACGGTGTATCCTCTCCATCAGCTCTTGTTGAACATCAAGCCAAAATGCTCCAAGGATAAAAAAAAGAACATTAGGCATGACACAGCTGAATATCTCTGAAGAAAAGAGGGAATTGAGAATAAATCACGAAAATATTATCAAACAAATGCTGACAAACAACATATATTCGCATAAGATGAATATGCACACACTGGTGATGAATGGAAATAAGATTTGTTAATAGACTCCTTGGAAAGACAACCGATCTCTCAAGGTGTCAAAGATTGATGATGCGGCCGCATTTTGTCCCAAAGTAAGCTTGATGCGACTGAATAGTTCACCGCTATCTTTAGCTTGAGAGGCAGCATCAGCCGCTTCCTTAGCCATGCCAATACGTGCATATGCCTGTAAGTTAATCAACCAATAAATAAAAAACATTCATATATGGCAGTTGATGCAAGCACAATTAGAATGCTTGAATAACTTATTTGCTACAGATATAACTTTTGTAAGCAAAAACTGCATATTTATAATTTATCCTTGCATAATTCAGCAAATCATCAATTTAAAATACATATAATCTGGAAGCAAAATAGAACAATATATGATGATATCTGAAGTGGTAATCTTTCACAGTACTTCAATTGTTCAATGCCCTCACATAATTTCGCACTCAACAACTGAAATTGTATACAATGTTTTAAATACGAGCAAATATCAGTGTAAGAAGAGATTAGATCTAGCAATAACAATAATGTTTGGCACATCCAAATTCGAGTCTTTTTCATTGCTATGAATGTATAAGTACCACGAAGCATATATCTTACCTCTGATCTTTCCCTTGGCTCTGTAAGTTTTGGAATGTACTTGATGGCTTCTGCTTTCTCATCAGCATCAATGCATGCTTCCACAAAAGGTTTATAGCCTGTTAATTTAGAGTAAAGATAAATCAATTGATTTGTCATTTTCAGTGATGCAAATAGAAGGTTATAACATTGAAAATAAGATGAAAAAGAATTCAATCCAAGTTGCTTCACAATCATATGAGCATTCCATTTGTTTCATCAGATAAAAGAGGGTAGGATAAAGGATTAATTCCCTTATTTGATTAATGCTTGGATTAGAAGAAAATAGGATTAGAAAGTATAAAATTGATGTTATATTCGGTGTATACTGGTCACCAGATAAGAAAATCCAGTCCTACTCTCTCTTTCATTTATTATCCTGCTATCCTATCTTATCCTATCCAATGAAAAACGAAACCTAGAAGTATCAAGTATTTGCAATTTCATCAAGGCACTGTCCTTAATTAATCAGGCTGAACTTTCTCCTAAAATATTAGGATGAAAAGTATTGGCTATTTGTAAATTTATTTGAGATACTATTCTCTTCAACAAAAGCCAATTCCAGCCAGACTTCTCTAAAGATGCCACAGAAATCCATAGAACTTTAGAGTACGGAAATTAAGTGCATCTTACCACCAGGTGGTCTCTTCTCCTTTGAAAATTTTTCTAAAGCATCCCAATCTCTAACCGTAGCTAGTGCAAATGCCTTCAGCCAGTACCACCGCTTCTCAGAAACCTAAAATGTATATGTACTTCATTAAATAACAAACCAATTAAACCAGTCAAAAGCATATGAGAAACTATAAAAGTGAAAGACAAAATACCTTGAATTCTGTTCTCACTCTCATTGCTTCTCGATGGTTTCCTAGCACAATGCATGTTCGTATAGTATCACTGATGCTAGAATCAACAAATATTGCTTGCTTTGTGGAGACTTCCAAGTTGTGCTGCAATCTGTTATGCAATGTAAAGCAATATAACGGAGTACAAATTTTTAGTTAGAGCCATCTGCAAGTAAGAGCTAACATATGTTGATGACATCTGACATGCCAAAAGTTGTGTATGATGTTTTAGATCTAAGATGTCATACTCTCCAATAGATTTTCAGTGGCACGTCTGGAATAGAGTTCCTAGTGCAAACAAGAGTTCTTACACCCATTATAAAAGAAAAAAAATAGAATGGCTAGGATATAAAGCTTTAAGAAGTGTATATATGTAAATAGTTGGCTCATCATGTAGCGCATATACAGTATGTGGGACTGGTAGTATGTTCGGCCAAATTTTTTTAAAATACTAATAAACAATATAATATAACACTTGTTAACAACTCTGAATACAGTTCTAGAGAAAAATTACCATCTAATATTTTAGATGACCTATCATTATGAATTAGTAGTAGAACAACTTAATATGAAGATATAAACATACTTATATCAAAATATATAGTGTGCAGGCCTAAATGGTTCAAAAGTCAGATGAATGCCTTGGCCCAGGTGGTGGATTATGTGGCATATAAGCAGTGAACAGGTTGCATAATCAGGGAGCGAGCTGCAAGAGCAATGGTGCAGTCCACATATTGACAAGTCCCAGCACATCCAATATATGCAATGTGGCCCGACTCCGTATGTGCATGTGGCACAAGAAAGATTAACCAACCTCCATAAGCTATGTGTTTACCTTGAAAAACTTTTGGGTAAGTAAGGAATATACCTTATTTACAAGAAAACAGCATTATCATGGATTTCACTTATATAGGTTTCATGTAGAAGCTAAAAACACTTCACTCTCTACTTGTGGAGTTGACCTACAATAGGTTTTCCATCATTCCATGTGCACCATTTTCCAAAAGGAAGATCAGAAAAGGAGTTTCTAATCAAGCTATTAGCTTACCTCAATAATTTCGCATGCTCTTCAGCAGCTTTTGATTCAAAGTTATGTTCCTTGGTTTCTGAGAAAAGTTTCTGAGCTTGCTCAATAAGCCTTATCCGTGGACCATGGAGTGGAGATCCTTTGCTTGCCATTGGATTTTTTTCCAATTTCCATGATTCTTTTAATAAAAGGAAACCCACATCCTGCAAAAAGGAATGCTTATACTTATATAGACCAATACCAGTTAAATAGTAAACAACAGAAAGATTTGAAACTTCAGGATGACCCAGCAAACCAGGATGCTTATCTTCCAGGTGCTTAACAAATGAACAAATTCCACGTTTTCAAACACAAGGTTGGGTTCTAAGTGTCATCTCAAATACTAGTGTTCTAACTGTGAAATATACTAGTAGTTACAACTGAAAAGCAATTTTGACATTTGAGGCTCCAAAATAAAAGATCTTCAGATCTATGAGAATTTTACATCTGATAGCATATAACAGGCAGAGGCAACTAACTATTACATCTGTAGCAACTCTCTGAAGGATAAGTTACCAACAAGCTACGTGGCCCTGAGAAGGAAATTTATTTCTTCAACATGGTAAGGTAATTTTTTAAGCAAGTTGAGGCTTCCCTCGTATTTGCTCAACTAAAGGTAAGCAGAATATTCTTTGGAAAATTAGTAAATCTTTTGCAATCATTTCCCTTTCGTTTACCATTGTCTAACAAGGCTTTCCACTACCTCTCAAGGTCGTCCTCTTTCCACTACTTCTCAATATCGTCCTCTTTAACTGAATCCACTTGTGGCTCTTAGGCTACCTCCTTTCATTTATAAAGGCAATGAAAAATTAGAAATTAGCTTTTCAGTCACCATTGATATTTATTGACAATATGTCAATTCCATTTTTATCTCAATTGAGTATTGGTCTAGAATTCATCATTTTAACCAAATAATTTTTACTATAACTCATCAAATACTGAGGTACACTACCATTCTTGATTTATCCCTCAGAAATCCTCTACCTAGGAATAAAGGAGTCTAAATTGATTAGTTGATGAAATAGCATGAAAAGAGGATGTAGTAATAGTAAAAGATTCAATCAGTAACAGAGTAACAGACAATAATCTTTACTCATGAAAATTGTTCAGTTGGCTGGCAAATATGCACCAAAATTTAATGAAAATCAAGCCGTAGAATTTCCATTATCAAGCAGTAGCAATCTAGTCATCTTTCAAATTTGGTAGTGTTTCTCAATATAAAGAAAGAAGAGGCATTAACTATCAACTATTTAGCATACTGATATTTGTCAGATTACCAATTTAACATATGGAACAAAAAAGCCTCATGAAGTTAATCCTGCCCTGCATAGACCGAATTATGGTTTGACACATAGAAAATCTGAATAAATCAACTCTTTAATCTTTATCTTTATGATGCATTAACCACTTACTTGGAGTCGGCCTGTGGAAAGGAAAAAGTCCTTCAGGAATTCATGCTTGTAGAACCTGACAATACAGACAAAATAAACACATTGAAACCATAAAGTTTTTCAAACAACCACCTTAGTTGAAGCTATCCCTGAAATACCTTGAATATGTTATAAACAAATCACGAGCTAAAGGCCTTGCATTTATTGTTCCAAAAAAGTCCAAAGCTGGTTTCTGTAATTTGTGAGGAGATCATATAGTTTTCAGTTTACACACACAAACGAGATTTTAGTTTTCCATAATAGGAAATACCTTCTGCCAGACATGAAAGAGAACAAGATAGACAAGGTCCGTATCACCACTATCAATTGCTTTTACCAGGGCAGAGTCTTCCTCTTCTATGCTTAGTAGTAAAGGAACCTGTCAAAAGTAGATCCAAAACTACTATATTACTTGTTATGTTTAACAAAGATGTATTAATGCACATAATATAAAGAATTACAACTTATGAGCACACTGAGAACAAATGAGAATGTTTTTAGATCAGACACAATGCATACAGACTATGACATTTGTAGAAGTTTGTCAAACATAATTAAACACTAAGTAGATTCATATAACAGGGGGAAAAAGCTTGTTTCCTTCCATGACTTGTTTCAAATGCTAGTTTATGATTCAGCACATGCATCACAGAACCTATTTAGTAAATATGCAAATGCCAGGACTTGTTTCCTTCCAGCATTTAGCTCAAAGTTGTTGATAATGGGATTATGATACCCAAAGGAATCGCCTCCACATTCACAAGCATCAGAAAAATGTGGAGGAACCAAATGGACCTTGACAATTGTTAGATAAACTAACTTGGGAACCATATTATCACATTACTTGACCTTCAAACATGCCACGATGTTAAGTGCAATGTCCTCCAAAGAAACAAAATCATACAAGTAAATGTACTAATTATATAAGCAATTTCACGTGCCTGCTTGGAAGATCTTGGTTCATGCTCAACAATCATTGCAGCTAACTTCCGACGCCCACAGCTGTCTGCATGAGCAGCGATTGCAGCATAAGATATGCCTTTGCATAATCTTAGCTGTGATACAAACGTCAAACTTAACAAAGATACATTGCAAATAATAAATTAACAGATTTTTTGTAATAGACAAAAGCGCCAACCTTATCTAGCAAGATATCCAAAAGAGCAGTGTCTTGAATAGCTGGTGAAGCTGTTATTTTTGCAGATGCCCAATGCATTATAACCACCTCCTAAATCAATATTACAAGGAAAACATTAACATGGAAAAGATACCTACACTCAAACTCATCAAGTTCTTTCCAACTCTTCTTTCATATTAAATGATAATTTATCTTCTCAAATTTGGAGATACTTGTACAACTTGATATGTTAGTAGGTTTACAGAAAGCAAACAATTTTAACAGATGGAATTATCATAAAGGCAATAGTTGGTATATCTATATAAACATGAGTTAAAAAGAAGCATCCCAAAAAAGAAGATGCCATAAGCTTCACATAACAAGTAGCAAAAGTTTTCAACCTCAAAAATAGAGTAAATTCCCAAATAAGTAAATCATCAGGCATCAATTTAGTTAGAGTATAAGTCAGTAGGCAAATAATCATATGGGCTCTGAAAATTACCGGGCTCAAACCAAGATACTCTGAAATTCGCAAAGCCACAAGGTGGTGGTTGGCATTAATCAGACGCCCAATTAATACTGGTGGAGTGAGTAACTGAGTAAAAAATGTTTTATAGTTAAATAAACACATTAACATGAAAACTCCAACAGCTAATCATAAACATCAGAAGAATAATACCTTGTATTGTTGGATGCTAAGAGGGATTCCAATCTCATGATTGCGAACAGCATTTAATACCCGTAGTATTTTGCACATTTCTTGGAAATGATCTCGTGGAAACTGACTGCCAAAGCCAACTGGATATCATTGCCAAGATAAAAATCAGAAAATAAGTTGTTCTTTTAAAATAAAACAGTGTCACATATTGTCGTGTTTGCTGCAAACTATAATGTTCTCAAACTAATAAACCAAAAAAAAAGTTGAATGAGAGATGGCTTTTTGTAGTAACATAAATGGTAGATATAAAACAGTCGTGTGAAAACACATTTGGGATTACTACTGTGAATGAGCACATAACTTATTCCAAATGGGCTAACACCATTTCCAAATATTACTCTTAGGTTATGAAGTTGAAACTAGTCAGAGACTATGAAGCTTGTAGAAAACTGCAAATCAAAATGTCGCAAAACATTTGGATGCACACAAGTAATATTTGCTGCTAATGTTTTATGCTATACCAATATTGATCTGCACTCCTTTTGACGAAAACTAACCTTCTCATAGGATATATTAACTTTTATTTTAAGGATGGATTTCACAAAATATCTCAGAGTGTGAGAAATAATCATTCTGAATTTTCCTTGAATGTACCTTCACATCAAATCTCCTTAAACCTATGGAATTGTGAATGGGTCATCTCAAATCTGCCAATGATAGGACAAAATGGCCTTGACTAGTTAGTGATGAACATTCAACGACAAGTAACAAATCCAGATAATTTTGCAGAAGGGAAAGCTCAAAGCAAAATAATATTTGATGAAATTTACATTTGCACATGCAAATATACAAAAGCAAGGTTTCATGCAGCAAATTGATGAGAACACCACATTTATTCACCCTCTTTCCTAAATTGAATCAAGGATGCCTTCCAAATGCAATGTACATCCAAGAGATGAAAACAATTTGAAACTTCATGGTATCTTTGAATTGCTACCCAATTCAAAACATGCTGGCCAAACATAAGTTAACCAGTGTCATGATATAGTGACCAATTACCAACACTAAACAACAGTTTTAATGATTTTTGGTGCACTGATGATACCGACTGTTAGTGCCATTCAACTGATAGGTATTGTTCATCTAATGTAAATATTGGACTTGAATTTAAAACCTAAGTAATGATATCAATGTGAATGTGCAATAACAAAAAAGCTACGAGAAATAAATGAAAGATTGCAATGGATTCTCATAATGCAATCTTCTCTATCTAATTTCAATATAAACGGCAACGAGAGGCACACATCATAAGAAAGGGAAGGAACCAGATAAAAGGAAATATAGCAAGCATAAGACGGTTTCCAAGATGCAGCTGGACTTGTAAATAATACCCATACAAGCAATCATGGATCATACAGGCATTATTGAAGCCATTAAGCTGCCAACCTAAAAAAATATCATTTGGTTTCATCACTAAAATGTTTAAGTGCACAATTTATGTGTCAACTTCCAAATTAATCAAATGCTAGTAAATTGCATGAGAATATGAAAAAATAGCATATAATAAAAGTAAAATACTAACAGACTAGAATTTTAATCAACGTCCACATCAAGTCAATCTTATTAAACGATGTGAAATCAAAATAGTAGAAAGTTGGCAGTAAATGACGATCTGATTCAAAACCTCCATCTAATAATGCCATGTGTCTTACTGTTTTCAATTAAAGTGCTTTTTTCTATGAGAACCAACCTGCAAAAGGCACGACCATAGCTAGCAGCTCTCAATAGTGTCCTTTGGCGTGAAAGATCATATTCATGCCCAGCAGCATCAATGCAGGCCTCGACTGCCTCAGCCAAAGAGGAACGTATCAATCGTAAGTTTTCATCAGCCTGTTAAATTTTCCATCAACAGAAAGAGCAATTTAGTAAGAAGTAAAACAAGGCCATAACCACAGGATAAATTTCCCAAAGAAACCTAGAAAGTATTGCTCTTAGCGAAAGTAGTCACAGAACTCAACATGCACCTAAGATAAAGCAATGAAAGATTGAAAAAAATATTAATTCAAGCTGCAAAGTGTTGGTCACTTTGCTTGTGACATGAATCATACCTCCACTATGTATTACATGAAAAATCATTACAATTGATAAGACCTTGAGTGCTGACAAGTGTATTATGATAGTGTCAACAATAGAAGCTCATAAGTTTAGTAATCTAACACATGATAGATCAGAATATACATAAAATCTTAAAAGTACAATCTGTGGCCATTAAACTGCAATCATGCGTTAATATATCAACATGCGAAACAGTGAAAGATCTCAAGTATGCCCATATATATAGGAATTAGCAAACTCTAAAAGGAAATACATAAGAACATTCCAACGTAATAAATCTGTATGTATGCATAAAGCGCAACTTGCAATCAACGGATCAGATGATAAAACATGAAAAAAGGTACTTTTAATTTTGTGAAAAACAGATAAATATCTTTAATTAGGAAGATACCTTGGCACTGCGTTTGTCAAAGTGCTCTAGAGCATCATAAAGCAAAGCTGCTGGTAATGTGCTACCAACTTGGAAGATAGAAACAGTAGAGTCAGGAACTCGCTGAAGGAACTCCATGCTTGAATTTGAAAGAATTCTCACACCATCGCACTCAGGAATGAGTCTTATGGGTTCATCATACAAATAGCTCACTGGATTTCCATTAGGACCCACCATTAGAAGCTCTTTTTCATCCCAGTAAAGTAGCACGCTGTCCAACCCACACCAAGCTATTTGTTCAGGAGGCAATGATGACTGTAAGGAAAATTAAAGTATCTGTAAGGAAATATCTCCAAGTACATAGCCCAGTCAAAAACAGTTTATTTGTTTACTGTTGATAATGGAACACAAAAAGTGTCTTTTCTTTCCCTAATTACAAACATCAATATGCATTCGGTAACTGCTCAAGAGCATGACATTAAATGAAATATGAACTAACAAAATAAACATGATAAAATAAAGGCAAACAAAATATCCACATCAGGTCACTTAATCAAACTGTTATACCTGAAAGTTTGAATAATATTTTTTTTTTTGGATTTTCGAGTACTTTTCGGAATTTTTATAATTTAAGGGGTATATGTGTGAATTTAGGTATTGTAGGGGTTTTTTTTGTAAAATACCCAGATTAGATTAAAACCTAATTTCATTAGGTTTTTCATTTAGAGAGGGCAACCGTCGTGAGAAGGGGGAGGTCGGAGTGGTGATCGGTGATCGGTGATCGGATTTGAGGTAGGAATCATATCCTTTGTCTTTCTCTTTTGTCGATTTCCTAAAATCTCTGTTGTAATTTGAAATCATGACTGCGGAGAAATAAAATGCTGCTGAGAAAAAGTGCTGATGGTGTACGATTAAGAAAAAGAGGGAGATAGAGGTGTTCAGGTGTTGAGAGAGAGAGAGAGAGAGAGAGAGAGAGAAGAAAGGAAGGGAGAAAATGAAAAGAAGAATATTTAATTTTTGATTTCTGAAATTAATTAATAAATCAGAATAGAAAATTTATTTATTTGGATGATCTAGAATCGTCGGATGAAGTTGAGACGAATATCAAAGTTATAGATTTTTGCGTTCCAGACGCGATGACAGTATCAGATTTTTAATCAGAGATTGTTTTGCAAGACTTTTATATTTTTCAGTATTAGAAGAGATGATTAATTGATTTTGACTAATCTTGATGTATATTAATTTATGTATGATTAATATACTAAAGGGCCTAATTGATTTGATTTATTAAGTATTGAATTATTTGTTGATAATCAAGATTATAAGATTGGATTTAATTAGTTAAATAGTCGACCTTGATGGTGTTGAAGTTGCTTAAGGATCAGAGTGGTAATAATTATGGAGGTATGGAGTTATATTAAATTAAGTCAGACTTTGGTCTTCAAGGATGGTGGTTGGGACTTGAAGGTCGATTCCATTAGTCGATGATTTCTTGACAAGTAAATTGACGAAAATACCCTTTGCTACTTATGCTTGTTTTGCTTATGAAAGTTGTTGATCTCCTGTTGCATAATTTTGTTGGACATGACATGTTGATATTTGCATATATATGTTGAATTAGTTGTCAGTTATTAATGTCTAATTGATCATGGTATGATACGCATTGTAGTATTAACATTGTTATAAGATTCTTACTGCTACCATGAATTTTGTGTATCGCTTATTGCTGTTGGCATCATAGACCAGTTGTAGTTTTCATATGGTGAGGTTGAGTCGTCATGTTGCATATGTTGACCTTTTATCGGACGAAAGCCTGCGGATACTAGTTGTTTATTGCCCGAGGTGTATGGACGGTGACACCGGTGATCATGAACTTTCCACACAGGTGCGTGTGCGGCGTCGAGGTGTTAGACGTTGGCGGACTACCTTTTTGGATAGTCGCATCTCTAGCTGGAGCGGGCTTGAGGTGCCACTCTCGAAGGTGTGAGAGTGTGAGAGTGTGAGAGAAACCCAATGTCCACTACGCTCTTGATTGGGTGATTATTATTATGCATGTGTATACTAGTTGATAGGTGCATAAGTGTTTATCTAGGGTTGACATCGCATTGGTTGGTATGAGCATATAATATTAGTTGTGGTATGCACACAGTTGAATACCATGTCATCATGGCATCATGGATGGTCATCTTTACCTCTTTGACATATTGTGATATCCTACTCAGCTTTCTGCTGATTTTTGTTGCTTTTGCCTCAAATCTGCAGGTTCGAGTTGGTAGCTGAGAAGGTCTAGTTAGATAGAGTAGAGGGGGCAATCTCTGACGTTGATTCCCGTAGAGATGTATAAAAGTTTCTTGAATAACATTTCATTATTGTAATAGATATTATTCTAATGTAAGTGATTAAGGTTCATGTTGCAAGATGTTCATGAAGGTTTTGGTGTGTTGGTTGATTGTTGGTTGCGCTTCTCCTAGGTGGTGTTCCTTATCAGGATTGAACCTAGGCGGGGCGTAACACAAACAATGTGAATTGACGGTTCCAAACATGGAAAAGTTGCAATCCAAAAAAAATAGGTTTCATAATTTATACATAAATACATATATTGTCTATACTATTGTCTTAAGGCATTGGATTCTAGAATGTAAGCAATTATTGATTTATTGAGTAGCACATCTATGTATGAATAGGCATGAGTTTGCCATATTATACTTTGTGGGTTGGGCCAGCATACAAGGCTGCTACTATGCAAAGTCTAAAAAGGGTCAGTGTCCACAACCTTACCCCTATAGCAGCCCTATAACAATTTTTGGCAGCCTATGTCTGGTGAATTTATCCGTGCATCACATATGAAATAAGTGCCAATCTGCACAACTGTGCAAGAGAATGAAGGAGCTTACAATTCCACCAACAGTCAGTTATTCAGCTGGCCAGGATAATAATGGTCTGTTCAACTTTTCAATTCCTTTTTTCTATCTGAACAGTAAGCCACAAGTATCACCCGTCTTAACTTTCACTTTCAACACAAAATGCATCCAATGGTTCCAACAGGCATGATCTTTACCTCTTCTTCAGTTCTTTGAGCCTTCCTATTCATTTCTTGGAACAGGGTCCATAGAGATGACTAGATGATCCTTTATAGCCTCATTTTGGGCCCGTTTGGTTCGCAAACTGCTCATCACAGGACACCAGACAGGGACAAGGACAGGACATCAGATGTCCTGGAACAATAGCTATACCGTGTTTGTTTCGTCAAGAACAGGACACGATATTACGTTCTGTCCTGCGTTTGTTTCGCTATAACAAAGTATTATATATGACAAATGACTAAAATACCCTTGTAAATTAGTCTTAAAATTAATTAATATGTAAAAAAAATTAATATATAGTATCAAATACTTTAATACAATAAGAAGTTTTAGTTTAACTAATAAGTGTTCAACTAATTTTCAATTAACCTAAAAGTATAACAATAGGATAATACCGAAAAATATAAAAATCATACCAAACGATTTCCAATCTGAAATCTGACACCACCATCGCGTTCAGCACGCGAAAATTTACAACTTTGGTATTCACCTCGACTCGATCCGACGATTCTACGATCAAAGAAAGGGGTAATTTTGACAATTGCAGCCCTTGTCCTCCGCCCGATTTCGGTGTACCGAGAAATTTCTCGGTACACCAAAATGGGTGGAAATCCTGTCCCGGACAAGGAGAAGTCCTTGTCCCGAAGCTTCTTTTGCAAACCAAACGGGGGACATGGGCGGATGTCCAGTCCAGTCCCCCGTTTTTTAGCAAACCAAACGGGCCCTTTATATGGGTGCTTTCTTTGGAAAACATAAAAAAAACATCTTTCACTCCCACTACATGGAAGTATCTCATGTTATGAATTATTGTTTCCTATATGCGTGGGAATAGAAAACCCAACAAGGATCTCCCATCACTTGGGATTTAAATATACAATATTTTAAAGGCTCCAGTAATGACAATAAATTTTTCAAATACTGTCTTATACTTTTGCTGCATAGCAAACAGGATCTTCAAAAATACGAAGATTATTCTTCTAAGGAATAGCTTTCTTGGGTTTATCTTTCCTAAGGAATAACTCCAATGGGAATTTAAGCCCAATGCCAAACAAAGCCCAAGAGCATGAGAAAGACAGAAATCAAGAAACATCATTAAGTCTATTAAAAAAACTACTGGATAAATTCTATTCTGCATCATAAATTACCAAACAACTTGAGTGTTATATGCAATAAAGGCACTCAGTTAATAAATATCAAGTTCCAATTAAACCTATAAGCAAACAAGATCATGGCTTATGAAGCATCCTCCTTAAAGACTAAGATCTTGCATGCAAAAGAATTCTAAGTAAAGTTTTTTAAATCAGGATGTCGAATTGTGTCCTACAGTAATACCATTGTGTATATTTGGAAAGTACAAATAGCTAACTATGCCCAAGCCTGGGCTAGGATCATAGTTGTCAATAGCGCAAATAGCGTGCTATAGCACATAGCGCACCCTGTGCGCTTCACTGTGCTATGCGCAGTAGACTTCAACGTAGCGCGCTATGCGGCGCTGTGTGCTATAGCACAGCGCAGCAAAAAGTGCGCTACACTGATACACTGAAGGCATTTTGTTTCTTCAGCTTCATCCTTTTTCTTTGGAAAGACGAATTTTTTTGGAAGACAAGTTGATAGAAATTCTAGAAAACGATGAAAAGGGAGAATTTAGAGCCAACCAAATTGCTACGGAAGAGGAAGAGGAGAAGGACAGTGAACTCTATGGCTCTCATGGTCTTTATGTGGATGATGAGATTAATGTGAATAGAGTTGAGGATGACAATCTCGACGATGATGAATAGAGTTGGGGTCTTGGGGAAATTTTGGAGCTTGAAATGTGAATTCTAAGTTTTAAAATTTTGTTTTGCTAACTTTTAGACTTATCCCTTATGGTTGATTTACGATGTTTTGCTTGGTTTATCTTATCTTATCAACATGATTTCTTTTTATACATTTGGTCTTCATCATTTTTGAATATTTAGTTATTCTTTATGATAGTTGGAATATATTGGTATTTTTGGTGTATACATGAAATATATACCTATGTTTTTATTTTGCGCTTTATTTCAATGAAGTGTGGGCTTCGCGCTGCGGTATGCGCTATAGCTCCAGGGGACCTTTGCGCGTCCCGGCGCTTTTCACCCTCGACAACTATGGCTAGGATAGTAGAATGCAGTTAATATTAAAGATAACATGATATTAGATCCAAACTGTCCAAACTATAAAGTATGAAGAAATTTGAACTTATTTACATATCGGATATAGTCAATTGGTAGCTTCATGAATGACACTGTACTAATAGCAAACTGTTAACTAGTATCATAATTATCTGAATATGCAGTGGAATGAAACAGAATAGTGCAGAGAAAGGATGATGGTGAGTCAGCATTCACTGACCTCGCAAGTATATTCGAAGATGATTCTAGAGAAATCCGTCAGGATGACCAGCAGCCGTCCATCGTGGGTGAATGTTGCTAGATACTTCCCGTTCTGAGAGACAGCCATCTTCTGAAAAGGCCCCACTCCGACCCCGAGCTGCTGCACCCCGTCCTCCTCCACCACCAGCACGTGATCCCCAACTCCGAGCAGCACCTCCACGTTACCGGACATCGTATACTGCGGTTCAATGACGGCTAAACACAGCGGATACTCCTCGATCCCGGGATCAGCGAGCTTGCACGGCACCGGATTTTTAAAATCAGGAACGCAGAAGATCTGGAACCCCTCGGTGATGCAAATCATGCCGTTTCCCCAGAAAACGCACTCGACGACGCCCTGCTCGAAGCACTCCTTCCCCATGGAGAATTGCGGGGCGCAGAGCTCGGCGTGGACATTGTAGCGGTAGACAGTGCCGTCCTGGACGACGCAGACGAGGACCTGGTCGTCGGTCCAGGCCATGCCGACGAGGCGACCGCCGGGGCGGTCCCAAACGGCGGAGGCAAGGGGGCAGCCGGCAGCATTGAAAATGAGGAGCTTGCGGCGAGCGGACTCGGCGTAGAGCTGTACGATCTTGGAGTCGTCGCGGATAGCAGCGACGGGGCCGCCGAAGGGGGCAGCGGCGACGCGGTGGCGGGAGAGGTCGATGCGGCCCCACTCCATGGAGTATATGGTGAGCTTGCGGTAGAAGCGATTGTAGAGGAGCTGCCACTCCCCGGCGACGGAGACGGCCGCCATAACGGCTACGGTTGCGTCGATGAAACGTGATCGAATCAGGGGGAACCCTAGATCTCCGATCTTTGATGAGAAAAGACGGGGAAGCAGAAGGAAGGTCCAACAACAAAAGGCCGATAAGAAATAGACAAATTAAAGAGCCTTGGTTTAATTATTTTGATGTTCGAAAGACGTGGGAAGCGGAGGAGGAGAAGAAGAAGCCATCGCTGCTCTTCTTCGCGTTATGGATTGGAGGAGACATGGCGACCCGGTTGCCTGATAAAAGCTAGCTTAGCCTGATGGATCGGGCCGGGTCGAGTAGGGTCGGGTATATACGTTAAGCTATTTTGAAAGATCCGACGATATAACATTTCAGGTTTTCAATTTTTCATCTTCTTCCAAGCATACATCTATTTAATCGATTTTTTTCATTTTCCATGTGATACTTTAAAAGACACTTAGAATTTATCCTCTAAACTTTTTTCCTTTTTTTCCCTACTTATATTAGCATATTTTCAGAAAAATATCAAGCCATTTAGGTATCATAAAGTTAAAATGCAAAATAATATATAGTTAAGCGGAACCAATGATTAACACAACTCAAGCCTAACTATAGGTCGTTGTACTTTACTCGGCTTGTATTCAATTTCCAAGAGCACCACTTCCCTTAGTTGTGCTTTAATTTGTTACGCGGATATATAATTTCAATGGATACACTTGATCATTTAATAGGTTATGATTTGATCCCTAATTAGCGTTTTATGCTCATATTTTCGAGTCTATATATGTCTTATAATGCTCATTGTGTGTATTATATATTCTCACATTTATGTATGTTTTATAATGACTATGTTATAAAATTAATTTTTTAATTAAAAATATCTCTTAACTTAAAGTCTACATATCCATTAAACAGGAATTTTGACTCATAATTAAATTTCATTGAAGGTTTCGTCAAAGTTTATTACTTGCGGGGGTGACAAATTCAGATTGAGCATCTTATTCAAAAAGAAAAATTAAATTTTGGATATAGTTAAATCATGTTAGTTTTGATTTCGAATAGAATTTTTTTTAAAAAAAAACTAATTTTTGGTTGATTCGGATATTACCCCAATATTGAAACTAATTATATAGTTTTATAAGTGTGATTGATGTTTGACCAAATCAATTTTGAAGAAAAAAAGAAGATATGTATTGGTAGCGGAGGGATTGGACTGATAATTGGGAGAAAAAAATATATGTTGCATTATTCGGTATTTGTTGAGGTTCATTTGGTCCCGTTGTGATTTAAGGTTTCACAATGAGTTTTTTATGAATTTGTAAAAGAAAATCGAATCCGTACACTTTCATTTGAAATAGTGAAAATTCTTATGTTATTGTGTGATTGTGTGCATGCTTAGCTAAATTTCATAATATGAATTTTGTATCATAGCATGAGAGCCTAATTCTACAAAGCAAAATTTAAGAAAAAAAACATTGCTTTATATATTGGAATAATTTAATTGTGATTACAACAGATGGGTTGATCATCTAGAAAATCTTTTTTATCCCAACATATTTAGTCGTGATTTTATATATCAATATAATGATCCAGTCTATGCAATCAAGCACGCAGACTTTTCCTATAACTTTTTTTATAGTAATGAGTGCAGTTGGTGCAGATAAAAGATTGTGAGATTAGAAATACATAGCAATATTTTCCACAAACTGTTTTATGCTATGTGATGAAAGATATATTGATTTATTGATTTAAAAATCAAAAGTTAATGCAATAAAATATATAGAAAAATAATCTATCTATTTATCTATCTATCCATATTTGTTTGCCTATGAATCGAATGCAAACTTCATCAAAAGAGAAAAGAAAATGAATATATCTATTATCCAATAGTACACGTGCTAATACCAATCTATATTCATTCTGAACCAAATATTCTTAAAAATATGAAATATCTGAAAATCAAAATGATCTTCAAGATCTCATCAAATCTCATTTATACATCCTGGAAACCATAATCAAGCCTCATATTTTACTGCATATATACATTCTATAACAATTTATGATTGCCAATAAAGGAACCTCAATCATCATTGTATCCATTGAGATGCTCTATATAAGCTTAATAAGACCTTTTCCTCCTATTCCAGGACGTTCTTAATCGTATTAATTAACAAAAGCAAATTGATATAATTAATTCTATTCATGGCCAGTGATCACAAGGTGGAAATTATGAAGCATTGTCACGTCTACTTCAACACTGCAAAAGGCATGAAGTGGGGTCTCGTGTCTTGGAATGATAAGGTTGACAATGTTTGAGGCTGAGGAGGACCATGTGATGGAGGCTGGTGGATCAATAGTTGTTCTTTAATCTTCTACTTGTCATCATTAGGCTTCTAGATACTGAGTACTGCTGCAAATCTCACATGACTTAGTTTCTATTTTATCATTCATCAGAGCTCATTAACCATTAGTGTTCTAATGATTCTAAAAGTAATTAAGATAAAAATATAATGATTTGCAAGAGTAATTAGGGGGGGGGGAGACTTTGGAATATCATGAAAGATAAACCATATATATCAGCCTTCCTGTGCTCAGTTAGTGGTTCCTTTTCTTTTCTGCCTGCATCGGAAGTCAATAATTCCATGATTGACACCCTCTTCCTTTCCTCATCGCTGAAAAGACTTTGCCTTTTAGAAAGAGCTCTGAAATAAAGGATTTGTAAGCATAACATGAATGCAATTCTCTGCCCATTCATGCACTGGATCTTTGAGGTTCCCATAACTATCACTATGAATTAAGTTGTCAGCTAATTTAGTTGATAAGAGCCTCTGTCGTTGATAGTGGAGATCTTGGGTCAAGTTTTGCCTTAATCACGTACCTCTTGCACTCAGACACAAGAACAAAGAAATAAAAAGAACAGTTAAAAAGAAGACTATTTGAATCATGCATAATGGTCAAGAAATTCATTTCTGTCTTCCCAACATATACACTTTCTATATAAAAAATTCATGTAGTAGGGGAGGTCTGGTACATGTGGTACCCTCCAAGGATTATGATGAAAAAAATATTCTAAAAATAATGAATTATTACCTAGAGTACTTACTAGGGGACTACCACATTGCCCTCACCAACATTAGACACTAAAAAGAATGTTCTCAAAGGAATCATAATAGTTTAGCACTACTAGGTGCTATGGAGTTCCATGATTGTTCTATCTCCCTGCATCCCCACCAGCCACCTTCCACTTATCTTTGTTGATTCTTCTTATCCTAATAGTAAACTTTAGGGTTTACAATATCCTTTAACTTTATTGAGGCTAAGCCTTTACCAAACGTATGAGAGTATAAGACAAATATACTCCTAAATTATAATCGGCCTAAATATATATAGACTCGACTATGGATTTGGCTTCACTCCTCAACATACATAATGTTTCCCAATATACTATAACCGACTTTAAGAAAGTATAGTACAATTTTTTTTATAAAGAGTATAATTTATTCACTGAGAATTCAAGGTTTTCAATCTCTTCCCCTTTTATTTAACCCAAATGGCTGCTTTATATATACTTCTTAATTTTGTTATTATAGAGAACTAGGAATGCATTATATATCTGAAGGAGGAATTTCTTTCCAACTAGCACTAGTTCTCCTCCTTTATGAAAGATATTCAAGTATCCAGAAAGGGGGGAATTGAAGAAGGGAAAAGATACGTGGCTTGTTTCTCTTTTTGTTGTACTCTCTTTTGTATACATGTAGGTTATGTTTGCTTGTTTCTCTTTTTTCTTGGTAAATATCCATTGTAGCCAAAGTTGAATACTCTACTTTAAGTTCACAAGCACTCTGCATTTTTTTTTCTTTCTAGTTTGTGACAATTCTATCTTCTGCGAGACATTTTTATGGTTCTTGAAAGTCTCATGGCTGCTTCTCTTTATCCATCCACGAGTGCATCCGGGGAGAAACATAAATTATCTCAGTTGAAGGTATGCCACTAGAATCCTATAATTTTCAACAAAAAAAAAACAAAAGATTGAAGAAACTAATTTAGTTCATCCTTCTTAATTTCCCTTCCTAATAATTATTGCAGTCGATGAGCCCTAAAATGTCAATCCAAATAAGACTTCATGCATTTCTTCTCTGAGCTTCAATTGGTCTCTTGATGCTTGTTGGAATAATCATCATCAAAATGTCAAGCAGAGTTAACTGCATTAGAAGGCTCAAGATTTTGTTCTCTGCCCATGTCATTGTCCAGGTCAGTAGTAAGTAGTAACCAATTTAGCTTTGCTACAAATTGGGTAGTCTTTTAAAAAAGAAGAAGAATCAAACGTTTTCTTCTCAGTTTTCTATGTTTGAAACATCCTGTCAACATATGATCTGACAGATTATAGCAATCCTGATGGCTACTGCTACAGCAGTTCTTTCACCGATGAACTTTGAGAACTCCTTCAACAACACTCATCAAAGGATAGGGTTAGCATTATATGCTCTAATTTGGATTCAGCCATTGATGGCCTTCTTTAGACCTCCCAGGTTAGTTATTGAGAGGCAAGTTCTTTAATCATTTTATTTTATTTGTAAGTTTAAGTCGTTAAATTTGTATTCCCTAAACACTTTTTAAGGGGCAACAAGGTGAGGAGCATATGGTACTTTGTGCATTGATTTCTTTGAATAGGAATTTGTGTGCTTGGTATTGCAAACATCTACGTTGGGTTACATGCCTACCATCAGAGGAGCTCAAGAAGTGTGAGCTTGTGGAGTGTCCTCTTTACTGCAGAGGTTTCCATCGCCGCCTTCATCTTTCTCTTTCAAGATAGATGGGATTACATGGTGAAGGAAGGAGTTGATGAGCAGGTCACTCCCACAAGCAACATGACGTCTCCAAATAGCAACCTGAAAGAGTTGGATGCTACGATCTAATTAAAGAGATAGAAATAGAGTTTTGTTTTGCTCTAAAGCAATAAAGATATTGTTGGTAGGTTTTGGAACATATTATATATTGTATATTAGACATTGTTTATTTCGAAACACCTATTTAATTTCAATTTAATCCTCATAATTACAGCTGATTTTTAAGTCAGTTCTCATTATCCAAAAAACTCTAATTTGGTTCATTAAATTTAAAATTTGCTGAACAAATACTAAATATTATATTATTTTTCTAGTTGGAATACACATGCGGTTTGCATATTTGATTAATAATAATAATAATAAAATTTCATTTGCAATTGAAATTCATTGCTCATGGTAAAATTGTGATTGATCAGGAATGCCCTCCTTGGGTGTACAGTGCTGAATATGTATGTTGATTGTTGAATGTGGTGGTTTACAAGATATAAGAGCTTGTGATATTAGAGAGCTAAGGAGATATTTAAGAAAATGATGGGAAAATATGATAGATTGGAAAGTCATGATTGTTGGCTATGTCAACTTTTAGTTTCTTTATTTTTTAGGAAAAACATCTTGTGTTTAATTCAAAAGAAATAGAAGAAAAAACAAGCATAAGACATATGAGGAGAAGAACCAAAATAGAGCAAATATATACAAGTAGGAGTGCAATTTTTATGGAGTCAGGCTCCATAGTAATTTCCATGGAGCCCCTCATAAGAATGAACATAGTTTTATTAAAACCGAACCTAGTATAATTTAGACCGAACCTAAAGTAAGAGTGAACCTGCATTGCAAATGAGTGAACTTAGTATTTTCACTTTAGGTTCAATATTAATGATCTTATGTTCAATATTAAAAATACTAGATTCACTAATACACAGGGCACCATAGAAGTTCTATGGAGCCTGGCACCATGGAAGTTTTTTCCACAAGTAGAGGAGGAGGAGAGAGAATTCTAAGTAATTTGTAGCACCAATAGCTAGCTAATAGCGTGACACCCAAGCGATTCCCCTCAAACTAGCACAAGCATCGATTCTTTTCAAATCAAAGAAACCAGATCTAGGTTAATGTAACATGAAATTTGAGGAGGTGTCACTTGCTGTACTAATTGAAAATAAGTCGCAATGAGGGAAAGAAATTACTTTCATCCACCAAGGGCGAAGGAGCAACATGCAAAAAGATGGTCATGAGATTCTCGGACGTTGTCACATAGGACACATTTGTAGTCAATTTGCATGCCCTTTTGATAAGTCTATCCCTGGTTGATAATCTGCCCTTGGATCGAATCCACCCAAAAATGAAGAGCTTGGGGGGATCATTTGCTGCTAATTGTATGGCCAATATGTGGCTTGGACTCTTCAGAACATTAGGAAACTAGACTGTGTAGAGAACTGTTGATGTGAAGTCCAACACCACAAACAAGAGCTCATACCCATAATATCGATGAGGCCGAATAATTCATGTGCTAGTCTTAGTAGGGTTGGGAGTTCCACATAAATATTGAAAACGAATGTTCCAACTAGTGAAGCAACCCTTGTCGTTCGTCATTCTAGCACAAAAAATGGTAATATCAGGTTGATCCGCAAAGTAGAAAAGCTTGTGGAATAAATTGCTAGTTCTAAAGAGAACTAGGTCATCCACAAAGAGCATATAAGTTATGACACCTGCAATCATGTTAGCCAAGACTCCCCTGATGTGATTAGGGTCCACTGCTCTGTTGATCAATTTAGAATCACAATCAATAGGCAAATTGAAAAGATAGGGGGAAAGTACATTCCTTTGTATGATGCCCGGCTTGTGTTGGAAAGGGAACCCAACTCCTTGTTAACTATCAAAGAAGACTTGGTACTGGTCAACAAATTCGAGATCCACAAAATCCATTTGGAAGAAAAAAATCTTAATATGCAACATCTCCAAGAGAAAATCCCAGTTAATCGAATTGAGGACCTTTTCAAAATCAACCTTGATGAGAAAGTCATCCTCCATATGCCTCTTGCATGCCCAAATTGTTTCATGAACAGTCATGAAGCAATAGAGGCCTCGAGGGAACGCCGGAAGGGAATGCACATTGCAAATCACCGTGTCCATGCAAGGGGCCATATGATGGGCTAACACTTTCGAAAAATTCTCTAAATACACATATCATTTGGGCACGTATGGAATAACAAAGGAGATTACCAAACTGAAATTTATAAATGAAGAAAACGCTAAAATAAATAACAAAATGCAATACAAATAATTATATTCTCATATTGTCCATGGTACAAAAGTGCATATACTTTTTCTATACGAATATACAATCATCGAACAAATCTAAGATATTGCATAATCATTACTAACCCGTCGATGCATACGTGACATGTATTAACTCGTCCGTCATGATTAATTTCTAAATTTTAATCAAAATACAATGAATCGACTTAAATTAAATCAATTGCATAACATACATATTCTAAACAATAATCTTCATGATTAACAAGATTAACAAAATAAATTTAATAAATGCATATTTATTCTTTATAAGTTATATATAATCATATATCTATATATACTTAAATATAAGTGTATATGTAAGTATATACAAAATAAGTATATATACCATTACACTTATAATTATGGATATATTAAATTATAAGATATATACAATATATTATAGGGTTGATTTTTTATATGATCCTTTTGAAAAAGGCATTTCAAAAAATGATCCTCCTTATAATTTTAACAAAATCTGGTCCAGAGAAAATGTTTTTCTACAAAATTATCCCCAAGAATACCCACGGGGTGTAAGGTTGCAGGTGTGGTGTTTTTCTCGTGAATGAGATGTTCCCGTCCAACACCTCACACTCGGGGAAGAACATATCCCAGAACACCATGGTACATCCCAATAAACAACCTTACACCCCGTAGAGGACATCAAAGACACAATAATCTTCGAAATCTACTGCAAATATAACACAATCATGAAAAAACCAATCAGAAAACGTGGGTCTTCAACAAAAGCAGGAGAAACGCAGGTGTTTTGGGGTTAACAGCATGACACAAATCTTGATGACATTTGGTCTAAATATGCGAAAATCGACGACTGGATAGGTGTTTCCAACGATGGGTCGACAATGAAAGTTTCCCTTAAACAAAAAATAATGAGAAAATGTAAGAGAGCTGATAACGAAAAAAATGAAAATGATTGAAAGAGATGAAAGATCTAGGGACGAGAAATGGAAAATGGCTCAGATAGGGAGAAGATGGCTCTGTTATTTTTTTTTTGAAATGGCAGGACCACCCTAAATCCTTTTGCGAGAGAGACCAAGACTGATGTCCAATATGCGGGATCAACTTTTTTATTTCCAGCGGAGGGGCTTTTTTGTCAACTCATGATAAAGAATGACAATTTTTATTGATATTATATGGAGGGTCAATTTTTAAAGTATTTATCCCAAAAGGGTCATTCCCCACAATTTGATCTATCTATATTATATATATCAAGTGGAAGTGAACCTATGTTTGTGAAATTATGAAACTAATATCGCTAGAAGTACACCTTTGTTGTAAAAGTGTAAAAAAATATAATTTATTTTGAAAAAAAAGCGGCATAAAAAGTTTGTATGTTTATATTTGTCAATCTTTGATTATTTAGAGTGAATTAATTATTATCAATAGTGAACTTATTTAAAAAAATGAT
The DNA here is from genome assembly GCA_034359265.1 of Canna indica. Taxonomy (NCBI): domain Eukaryota; kingdom Viridiplantae; phylum Streptophyta; class Magnoliopsida; order Zingiberales; family Cannaceae; genus Canna; species Canna indica. Next base: position 67,563,708 of record CP136896.1, on the reverse strand, counting down.
CATCCATATAATTTTAATAAAATCTGGTCTAGAGAAAATATTTTTGGACAAAATTATCCCCAAGAATACCCACGGGATGTAAGGTTGCAGGTGTGGTATTTTTCTCGTGGATGAGATGTTCCCGTCCAACACCTCACACCCGGGAAAGAACATATCCCAGAACACCATGGTACATCCCAATAAACAACCTTACACCCCGTAGAGGACATCAAAGACACAATAATCTTTGAAATCCACTACAAAAATAACACGATCATGAAAAAAATCAATAAAAAAACGTGGGTCTTCAACAAACGCAGGAAAAACGCAGGTGTTTTGGGGTTCACGGCATGACACAAATCTTGATGGCATTTGGTCTAAATATGCGGAAATCGACGACTGGATAGGTGTTTCCAACGATGGGTCGACGATGAAACTTTACTCTAAACAAAAAACAATGAGAAAATATAAGAGAGCTGATAACGAAAAAAATAAAAATGATTGAAAGAGATGAAAGATCTAGGGACGAGAAATAGAAAATGGCTCAGATGGGGAGAAGATGACTCTGTTATTTTTTTTGGGAAATGGCAGGACCACCCTAAATCCTTTTGCGAGAGAGACCAAGACTGACGTCCAATATGCGGGATCAACTTTTTTATTTCCAGCGGAGGGACTTTTTTGTCAACTCATGATAAAGAATGACATTTTTTATTGATATTATATGGAGGGTCAATTTTTAAAGTGTTTATCCCAAAAGGGTCATTCCCCATAATTTGGTCTATCTATATTATATATATCAAGTGAAAGTGAACCTATGTTTGTGAAATTATGAACCTAATATCGCTAGAAGTACACATTTGTTGTAAAAACGTAAAAAAAATATAATTTATTTTGAAACAAAAGCGGCATGAAAAATTTGTATGTTTATATTTGTCAATCTTTGATTATTTAGAGTGAATTAATTGTTATCAATAGTGAATTTATTTTAAAAAATGATCCTCCTTATAATGTTAACAAAATCTGGTCTAGAAAAAATGTTTTTGTACAAAATTATCCCCAAGAATACCCACGGGATGTAAGGTTGCAGGTGTGGTGTTTTTCTCGTGGATGGGATGTTCCCGCCCAACACCTCACACCCGGGGAAGAACATATCCCAGAACACCATTGTACATCCCAATAAACAACCTTACACCCCATATAGGACATCAAAGACACAATAATATTCGAAATCCACTGCAAAAATAGCACGATCATGAAAAAACCAATCAGAAAACGTGGGTCTTTAACAAATGCAGGAAAAACACAGGTATTTTGGGGTTGACAACATGACATAAATCTTGATGACATTTGGTCTAAATATGCGAAAATCGACGACTGGATAGGTGTTTCCAACGATGGGTCGACGATGAAACTTTCCCCTAAATAAAAAACAATGAGAAAATGTAAGAGCTGATAAAGAAAAAAATGAAAATGATTGAAAGAGGTGGAAGATCTAGGGACGAGAAATGGAAAATGGCTCAGATGGGGAGAAGAGGGCTCTGTTATTTTTTTTTGGAAATGGCAGAACCATCCTAAATCCTTTTGCGAGAGAGACCAAGACTGATGTCCAATATGCGGGATCAACTTTTTATTTCCAGCGGAGGGGCTTTTTTGTCAACTCATGATAAAGAATGACAATTTATATTGATATTATATGGAGTGTCAATTTTTAAAGTGTTTATCCCAAAAAGGTCATTTCCCATAATTTGGTCTATCTATATTATATATATCAAGTGGAAGTGAACCTATGTTTGTGAAATTATGAACCTAATGTCGCTAGAAGTACACCTTTGTTGTAAAAGCGTAAAAAAAATATAATTTATTTTGAAACAAAAGCGGCATGAAAAATTTGTATGTTTATATTTGTCAATCTTTGATTATTTAGAGTGAATTAATTGTTATCAATAGTGAACTTATTTAAAAAAATGATCATCCTTATAATTTTAATAAAATCTGGTCTAGAGAAAATGTTTTTGGACAAAATTATCCCCAAGAATACCCACGGGATGTAAGGTTGCAGGTGTGGTGTTTTTCTCGTGGATGGGATGTTCCCGTCCAACACCTCACACCCGGGGAAGAACATATCCCAGAACACCATGGTATATCCCAATAAACAACCTTACACCCCGTAGAGGACATCAAAGACACAATAATCTATGAAATCCACTACAAAAATAACACGATCATGAAAAAATCAATCAAAAAACGTGGGTCTTCAACAAATGCAGGAAAAACGCAGGTGTTTTGGGGTTCACGGCATGACACAAATCTTGATGGCATTTGGTCTAAATATGCGGAAATCGACGACTGGATAGGTGTTTCCAACGATGGGTGGACGATGAAACTTTACCCTAAACAAAAAACAATGAGAAAATGTAAGAGAGCTGATAACGAAAAAAATAAAAATGATTGAAAGAGATGGAAGATCTAGGGACGAGAAATAGAAAATGGCTCAGATGGGGAGAGGAGGGCTCTGTTATTTTTTTTTGGAAATGGCAGGACCACCCTAAATCCTTTTGCGAGAGAGACCAAGACTGACGTCCAATATGCGGGATCAACTTTTTTATTTCCAGCGGAGGGACTTTTTTGTCAACTCATGATAAAGAATGACATTTTTTATTGATATTATATGGAGGGTCAATTTTTAAAGTGTTTATCCCAAAAGGGTCATTCCCCATAATTTGGTCTATCTATATTATATATATCAAGTGGAAGTGAACTTATGTTTGTGAAATTATGAACCTAATATCGCTAGAAGTACACATTTGTTGTAAAAACGTAAAAAAAAATAATTTATTTTGAAACAAAAGCGGCATGAAAAATTTGTATGTTTATATTTGTCAATCTTTGATTATTTAGAGTGAATTAATTATCAATAGTGAATTTATTTTAAAAAATGATCCTCCTTGTAATGTTAACAAAATCTGGTTTAGAAAAAATGTTTTTGTACAAAATTATCCCCAAGAATACCCACGGGATGTAAGGTTGCAGGTGTGGTGTTTTTCTCGTGGATGGGATGTTCCCGCCCAACACCTCACACCCGGGGAAAAACATATCCCAGAACACCATTGTACATCCCAATAAATAACCTTACACCCCATAGAGGACATCAAAGACACAATAATATTCGAAATCCACTACAAAAATAACACGATCATGAAAAAACCAATCAAAACACGTGGGTCTTTAACAAATGCAGGAAAAACGCAGGTATTTTGGGGTTGACAACATGACATAAATCTTGATGACATTTGGTCTAAATATGCGAAAATCGACGTCTGGATAGGTGTTTCCAACGATGGGTCGACGATGAAACTTTCCCCTAAATAAAAAACAATGAGAAAATGTAAGAGAGATGATAAAGAAAAAAATGAAAATGATTGAAAGAGGTGGAAGATCTAGGGACGAAAAATGGAAAATGGCTCAGATGGGGAGAAGAGGGCTCTGTTATTTTTTTTTGGAAATGACAGAACCATCCTAAATCCATTTGCGAGAGAGACCAAGACTGATGTCCAATATGCGGGATCAACTTTTTTATTTCCAACGGAGGAGCTTTTTTGTCAACTCATGATAAAGAATGACATTTTTTCTTGATATTATATGGAGGGTCAATTTTTAAAGTGTTTATCCCAAAAAGGACATTTCTCATAATTTGGTCTATCTATATTATATATATCAAATGGAAGTGAACCTATGTTTGTGAAATTATGAACCTAATGTCGCTAGAAGTACACCTTTGTTGTAAAAACGTAAAAAAATATAATTTATTTTGAAACAAAAGCGGCATGAAAAATTTGTATGTTTATATTTGTCAATTTTTGATTATTTAGAGTGAATTAATTGTTATCAATAGTAAACTTATTTTAAAAAATGATCCTCATTATAATTTTAACAAAATCTGGTTTAGAGAAAATGTTTTTGTACAAAATTATCCACAAGAATACCCACGGGATGTAAAGTTGCAGGTGTGGTGTTTTTCTCGTGGATGGGATGTTCCCGCCCAACACCTCACACTCGGGAAAGAACATATCCCAGAACACCATTGTACATCCCAATAAACAACCTTACACCCCATAGAGGACATCAAAGACACAACAATCTTCGAAATCCACTACAAAAATAACACGATCATGAAAAATCCAATCAGAAAACGTGGGTCTTCAACAAATGCAGGAAAAACACAGGTATTTTGGGGTTGATAACATGACACAAATCTTGATGACATTTGGTCTAAATATGCAAAAATCGACGACTGGATAGGTGTTTCCAACGATGGGTCGACGATGAAACTTTCCCCTAAATAAAAAACAATGAGAAAATGTAAGAGAGCTGATAACGAAAAAATTAAAAATGATTGAAAGAGAAGGAAGATCTAGGGACGAAAAATGGAAAATGGCTCAGATGGGGAGAAGAGGGCTCTGTTATTTTTTTTTGGAAATAGCAGGACCATCCTAAATCCTTTTGCGAGAGAGACCAAGACTGATGTCCAATATGCGGGATCAACTTTTTTATTTCCAGCGGAGGGGCTTTTTTGTCAACTCATGATAAAGAATGGCATTTTTTCTTGATATTATATGGAGGGTCAATTTTTAAAGTGTTTATCCCAAAAGGGTCATTTCCCATAATTTGGTCTATCTATATTATATATATCAAGTGAAAGTGAACCTATGTTTGTGAAATTATGAACCTAATGTCGCTAGAAGTACACCTTTGTTGTAAAAGCGTAAAAAAAATATAATTTATTTTGAAACAAAAGCGGCATGAAAAATTTGTATGTTTATATTTGTCAATCTTTGATTATTTAGAGTGAATTAATTGTTATCAATAGTAAACTTATTTAAAAAAATGATTCTCCTTATAAGTTTAACAAAATCTGGTCTATAGAAAATATTTTTGTACAAAATTATCCCCAAGAATACCCACGGGATGTAAGGTTGCAGGTGTGGTGTTTTTCTCGTGGATGGGATGTTCCCGCCCAACACCTCACACTCGGGGAAGAATATATCCCAGAACACCATGGTACTTCCCAATAAACAACCTTACACCCCATAGAGGACATCAAAGACACAACAATCTTCGAAATCCACTACAAAAATAACACGATCATGAAAAAACCAATCAGAAAACGTGGGTCTTCAACAAATGCAGGAAAAACGCTGGTATTTTGGGGTTGATAACATGACACAAATCTTGATGACATTTGGTCTAAATATGCAAAAATCGACGACTGGATAGGTGATTCCAACGATGGGTCGACGATGAAACTTTCCCCTAAATAAAAAATAATGAGAAAATATAAGAGAGCCGATAACGAAAAAAATGAAAATGATTGAAAGAGATGGAAGATCTAGGGACGAGAAATGGAAAATGACTCAGATGGGGAGAAGATGGCTCTGTTATTTTTTTTTGGAAATGGCAGAACCATCCTAAATCCTTTTGCGAGAGAGACCAAGACTGATGTCCAATATGCGTGATCAACTTTTTTATTTCCAGCGGAGGAGCTTTTTTGTCAACTCATGATAAAGAATGACAATTTTTATTGATATTATATGGAGGGTCAATTTTTAAAGTGTTTATCCCAAAAGGGTCATTCCCCATAATTTGGTCTATCTATATTATATATATCAATTGGAAGTGAACCTATGTTTGTGAAATTATGAACCTAATGTCGCTAGAAGTACACCTTTGTTGTAAAAGCGTAAAAAAAATATAATTTATTTTGAAACAAAAGCGGCATGAAAAATTTGTAGGTTTATATTTGTCAATCTTTGATTATTTAGAGTGAATTAATTGTTATCAATAGTAAACTTATTTTAAAAAATGATCCTCCTTATAATTTTAACAAAATCTGGTCTAGCAAAAATATTTTTGTACAAAATTATCCCCAAGAATACCCACGGGATGTAAGGTTGCAGGTGTGGTGTTTTTCTCGTGGATGGGATGTTCCCGCCCAACACCTCACACTCGGGGAAGAACATATCCCAGAACACCATTGTACATCCCAATAAACAACCTTACACCCCATAGAGGACATCAAAGACACAATAATCATTGAAATCCACTACAAAAATAACACGATCATGAAAAAACCAATCAGAAAACGTGGGTCTTCAACAAATGCAGGAAAAACACAGGTATTTTGGGGTTGATAACATGACACAAATCTTGATGACATTTGGTCTAAATATGCAAAAATCGACGACTGGATAGGTGTTTCCAACGATGGGTCGACGATGAAACTTTCCCCTAAATAAAAAACAATGAGAAAATATAAGAGAGCTGATAACGAAAAAAATAAAAATGATTGAAAGAGATGGAAGATCTAGGGACGAGAAATGGAAAATAGCTCAGATGGGGAGAAGAGGGCTCTGTTATTTTTTTTTGGAAATGGCAGGACCATCCTAAATCCTTTTGCAAGAGAGACCAAGACTGATGTCCAATATGCGGGATCAACTTTTTTATTTCCAGCGGAGAGGCTTTTTTGTCAACTCATGATAAAGAATGACATTTTTTATTGATATTATATGGAGGATCAATTTTTAAAGTGTTTATCCCAAAAGGGTCATTCCCCATAATTTGGTCAATCTATATTATATATATCAAGTGGAAGTGAACCTATGTTTGTGAAATTATGAACCTAATGTCGCTAGAAGTACATCTTTGTTCTAAAAGCGTAAAAAAAATATAATTTATTTTGAAACAAAAGCGGCATGAAAAATTTGTATGTTTATATTTGTCAATCTTTGATTATTTAGAGTGAATTAATTGTTATCAATAGTAAGATTATTTAAAAAAATGATTCTCCTTATAATTTTAACAAAATCTGGTCTAGAGAAAATGTTTTTGTACAAAATTATCCCCAAGAATACCCACGGGATGTATGGTTGCAAGTGTGGTGTTTTTCTCGTGGATGGGATGTTCCTGCCCAACACCTAACACTCAGGGAAGAACATATCCCAGAATACTATTGTACATCCCAATAAACAATCTTACAAGCCATATAGGACATCAAAGACACAATAATCTTCGAAATCCACTACAAAAATAACACGATCATGAAAAAACCAATCAGAAAACGTGGGTCTTCAACAAATGCAGGAAAAACACAAGTGTTTTGGGGTTGACAACATGACATAAATCTTGATGATATTTGGTCTAAATATGCAAAAATCGACGACTGGATAGGTGTTTCCAATGATGGGTCGACGATGAAACTTTCCCCTAAACAAAAAACAATGAGAAAATGTAAGAGAGCTGATAACGAAAAAAATGAAAATGATTGAAACAGATGAAAGATCTAGGGACGAGAAATGAAAAATGGCTCAGATGGGGAGAAGAGGGCTCTGTTTTTTTTTTTTTTGAAAATGACAGGACCATCCTAAATCCTTTTGCGAGAGAGACCAAGACTGATGTCCAATATGCGGGATCAACATTTTTATTTCCAGCGGAGGGGCTTTTTTGTCAACTTATGATAAAGAATGACATTTTTTATTGATATTATATGGAGGGTCAATTTTTAAAGTGTTTATCCCAAAAGGGTCATTCCCCATAATTTGGTCTATCTATATTATATATATCAAGTGGAAGTAAACCTATGTTTGTGAAATTATGAACCTAATGTCGCTAGAAGTACACCTTTGTTGTAAAAGCGTAAAAAAAATATAATTTATTTTGAAACAAAAGCGACATGAAAAATTTGTATGTTTATATTTGTCAATCTTTGATTATTTAGAGTGAATTAATTATTATCAATAGTAAACTTATTTTAAAAAATGATCCTCCTTGTAATTTTAACAAAATCTGGTCTAGAGAAAATGTTTTTGTACAAAATTATCCCCAAGAATACCCACGGGATGTAAGGTTGCAGGTGTGGTGTTTTTCTCGTGGATGGGATATTCCCGCCCAACACCTCACACTCAGGGAAGAACATATCCCAGAACACTATTGTACATTCCAATAAACAACCTTACACCCCATAGAGGACATCAAAGACACAATAATCTTCGAAATCCACTGCAAAAATAACACGATCATGAAAAAACCAATCAGAAAACGTGGGTCTTCAACAAATGCAGGAAAAACGCAGGTGTTTTGGGGTTGACAACATGACATAAATCTTGATGACAATTGGTCTAAATATGCAAAAATCGACGACTGGATAGGTGTTTCCAATGATGGGTCGACGATGAAACTTTTCCCTAAACAAAAAATAATGAAAAAATGTAAGATAGCTGATAACGAAAAAAATAAAAATGATTGAAAGAGATGGAAAATCTAGGGACGAGAAATGGAAAATGGCTCAGATGGGGAGAAGAGGGCTCTGTTTTTTTTTTTGGAAATGGGAGGATCATCCTAAATCCTTTTGCGAGAGAGACCAAGACTGATGTCCAATATGCGTGATCAACTTTTTTATTTCCAGCGGAGGGACTTTTTTGTCAACTCATGATAAAGAATGACATTTTTTATTGATATTATATGGAGGGTCAATTTTTAAAGTGTTTATCCCAAAAGGGTCATTTCCCATAATTTGGTCTATCTATATTATATATATCAAGTGGAAGTGAACCTATGTTTGTGAAATTATGAAGCTAATGTCGCTAGAAGTACACCTTTGTTGTAAAAGCGTAAAAAAAATATAATTTATTTTGAAACAAAAGCGGCATGAAAAATTTGTATGTTTATATTTGTCAATCTTTGATTATTTAGAGTGAATTAATTGTTATCAATAGTAAACTTATTTTAAAAAATGATCCTCATTATAATTTTAACAAAATCTGGTCTAGACAAAATGTTTTTGTACAAAATTTTCCCCAAGAATACCCACGGGAAGTAAGGTTGCAGGTGTGGTATTTTTCTCGTGGATGGGATGTTCCTGCCCAACACCTCACACTCGGGGAAGAACATATCCCAGAACATCATTGTACATCCCAATAAACAATCTTACACCTCATAGAGGACATGAAAGATACAATAATCTTCGAAATCCACTGCAAAAATAACACGATCATGAAAAAACCAATCAGAAAACGTGGGTCTTCAACAAATGCAGGAAAAACGCAGGTGTTTTGGGGTTGACAACATGACACAAATCTTGATGACATTTGGTCTAAATATGCAAAAATCGACGACTGGATAGGTGTTTCCAACGATGGGTCGACGATGAAACTTTCCCCTAAACAAAAAACAATGAGAAAATGTAAGAGAGCTGATAACGAAAAAAATGAAAATGATTGAAAGAGATGAAAGATCTAGGGACGAGAAATGGAAAATGGCTCAGATGGGGAGAAGAGGGCTCTGTTATTTTTTTTTGGAAATGGCAGGACCACCCTAAACCCTTTTGCGAGAGAGACCAAGACTGATGTCCAATATGCAGGATCAACTTTTTTATTTCCAGCGGAGGGGCTTTTTTGTCAACTCATGATAAAGAATGACAATTTTTATTGATATTATATGGAGGGTCAATTTTTAAAGTGTTTATCCCAAAAGGGTCATTCCCTACAATTTGATCTATCTATATTATATATATCAAGTGGAAGTGAACCTATGTTTGTGAAATTATGAACCTAATGTCGCCAGAAGTACACTTTTGTTGTAAAAGCGTAAAAAAAATATAATTTATTTTGAAACAAAAGTGGCATGAAAAGTTTGCATGTTTATATTTGTCAATCTTTGATTATTTAGAGTGAATTAATTGTTATCATTAGTGAACTTATTTCCTGAAAGAGTGAACCTTTGATCTCAAATGGTGAACTAAAAATTTAATTCATCGCGATTTAAGATTCTAAAAGACATAGCTTTAGTGAGGTATCTATATCGGACTTCACAAAATTACTTATAAAGCCTGATTCCAAAAACAGTTTATATATTGAAAGGGTGAAACCTGCATTCTATTAAGGAAATATGAAAAGAGTATAAGTATGTAAGGGAAGGAGGAAAGAAGATGAGGAGAGTAAAAATACAACCAAATCTCAAGAACAAAGAAAAAGATAATAGAACCACACAAAGACCACAAGTAGGCCAACACAAAATCAAAGCGAAAAGAGTAGCCACATAAATTGCTCTAGAGTGGACCATGGCAAGAGTAGCCTCTTCCCGGGAAGCCCTACAATTCATTTCGAACCACACAGACCAGCACCAGATGAGGATCAAACGTGTTCTTCTCTTGCAAATGCTCAGACTAAATAAATTTGTATCATCCCACAGCCGGTTAGAGAGTGAAAATAAATTTTCCTTGACCACTTTGAGAAACATCCGCCAACCCTCGATAGAGTGAGAGCATGTCTGAAAAAAGTGTTGATGCGATTCTTTGTCAACATTGGTCAAACCTCGTCAGACGTTATACCCCATCTTACCGGTCAGTCCCTAGTGAGAAGCCTTTGTCTTAACCATAAGCAATCGAAAATATAAATCTTAGGTGGAAGTGTATGCTTCCATAGAAACTTTGCAAAGTTATCTCTCGCATCTTGAAAAGATCAGCAAACGGTACAAGCTTTGGGTTGTAAACCTTCCATCTCCCGTCCAATACCACCTTAGTGAGTCCTCACCATTCGAATGTCGCACCTCCAAATTCTTGGCCAAACTTTGGAGTAACTCATCATTCACCAAGGAGGAGAACGTAAGATTCCATCCCAAGAAGCGGCCATCAACATCTGTTAATCGAGCATTGCAAATGGAAATATTGGGCTGCTCCAACACTCAAAAGAGTGAAGGATATTTATCCACAAAACAATCGTCGAGTCCCCACTTGTCAGTCTAGAGCTTGACACCATCTCCTTGTCCCACCTGATATATGATACAAGAAAGAAACATGTCAGCGAGCTGATGAATGTCCCTCTAAATGGGAAAAGCTTATTTTGCAGAAATCCCACTACTCTAAACACGAACGTCATCATAAAACTGCCAAATAATGTTGACCCACAAAATTTCAAACTTCTTAATCAGCTTCCAAACTCATGTGCCTAAGCGAGCAGTGTTGTGTGCTTTAAGATCGATGATCCCAATTCCACCCCTTGATAGGGCAAGTAAGATAGCTCCAATCAACCAAACATTTGCCCCATCGATGTAGAAGTATCAAAATCGGTCCAAAAAAAGTTCGTGTGCTTGTGATCAATCATCTTAGTAATTAAATCTGAGCCTTGTAGATGGTCAATAGATAAGCCAACGAACTAGTCAAATGCTATTGATTAGGGTCAGCAACCGGCCTTACCCGGAGCAAACCTAGCATCAACCCGCTATCCAACGTAGTCAGTCCTCCTTGTTCAAGCTGTCCACCACCTTGTAGTCCGGGGAGCGGATCACCGCATCCCACGCGATGCCTTCAATTTGAACAGCTGTTGTTGCAATGAGTCAAAGGATCCGCTTCTTTGCCACGAGCAATTCACTTTTCCTACCTGATGTTGACGTACCCGTATCATACACCTTTCCGAGATATTAGGAAATCATCCGGGCCCCACTAAAATTTTTGTAGGGCCCTGTTCATAGACAACTTTCGCCAATAGTGTTCCGGGTATTCTTTTGTTAATTCAAGGCGGCTTAGTTTTACTGCTGAGCGCATCCGAGGATGATGATAGCTCAATTCTTCATCCATCTTCGCCACCGCGTGTTTTGGCTCCGGTTAATCCGTCCGCAGCTCCTCTCTCTCTCCGCACCTCTTCGTCTCCGGCTCTCTTCTGTCTACCAAGCTCGAGCCCTAATCCGATTGTTACTGAACGGGGACGGTCCACACGAATCGCGGGGAGCAAGGCCTGCCGATTGATTCGTTTCGCAGGCTGGCGGAGAAATGCGGAGCGAGGAGGGTACGGGGCGGAGGTGCCTGCCGAGAGAAGTCGTGGCGGCCGATGTTGCCCTCGCCGTCATCGATGGGGCACTGGCGGTTGTGGCGTTCTTGCAGGTTAGTTACCCCTTCCTTGGTCTTGGATGTTCCTTCTCTTATCGCTCTTGTTGTTTGCTTGTAGAACTTTGCTCTTTTGCCAATGATCATTAGTTGATGAATGTTCTATATTTTTTACTAATGGGAATATTGAGTTGTGCGGTGCCGACTAAGTTGATTTTATTTGTTTCTCGTGGTGGCAATTCTTCTATCCTATGATCGGTTTTCCGCTCCGTGTGCAACGGGGGCTGCTTTGGTTCAGAAATTTGTCATAGAGAAAATTGTTCTTTGGTATATGGTAGATTGGCATAAAATGATACGCACAGTGATCATATTGGTATTGCACTATTACCTAGTTAAGCTAATGATCACAAAGTACTAGTGCCCCGAGATGATAGTGGATATCACCATACTTGTTAGTTTGATGCTTAAAGAGTCCAACATAGATTATTTTCAGCTTATTTCATTGATTCAGAAATAAGAACGGTAACAAAGGATAATCTTTTGAAGTTATGATGTCTGGATCTTCAGAACACTTTGATATCATTTATCTTCATGTCCTGAGCCATTGCTCGGCAGCAGGAAGATAGCTTAAATATGAACATGTGTGTTAAAATAAAATATGCAGCCTACCTTCAAAAAAATGTAGCGGAAATACCAAAACATGCATCTAAATGGCTTCAACCAGCGAGAACACCATCACAGAAGAGGAATTAACACTCACAAAGGATACATGGGATTTACATGGAAAAACCTTTCACAGGGGGAGTAACATGAAGGAAACAATGCATTACAATTAGTAAGAGAGGAGAACGAAGAGTTTCACTACAATTTAACATTCAACAGAGAAAAATCATATATGTCATGCAATCAGATCAAAGTGAACAAGCCATACCTCAATCCAATGCAAAGCCATCATCAAAATAACGTCCAATCTAGCTGGAGAAAACTCCAACAAACTCCCCTTGTCAAATGCATATCCTCCAATCAAATTTTCTTTTCAATTACTCAAAAACCTTCCTTAACAGCTATAAGTGGCTGCAACATTGTCTTATGTCATGAGATACCCGAACCAAGAGTCCAATACTTAAACAGGTTTCTGTGGATCAAATGCAAACCAGACCAAAAATGGGCTTGGACTACGCCCATCTACCATTAGTTGGCTGGGTGTTAAATCAGCCTCGTACTGGTTGTTGGCATGCCCAGGGGTGTAAACAAGCCGAGCTGAGTATTTGTTCTGTTTGAACTCAGCTTATTTGTTAATGAGTTGTAAGTGAAAGTGAAACTACATGCTCCAACATATGCAAGAGTATGCAGAGTTGTGGCTAAATTATTTCATTCAAGAGCCCCTTTGTTTTTCATTATAGTATTTGGAATAGATAGGATGTGTCTTTGTTTATTTGTCTAAGCTTTTAACCCTCCATCTTTCTTGATCCAAGTTGCATTTCTTTTATTTTTAACAACTGCATCTGGCTAATGACTAGTTGTTAGCTATTGGTAAAGTGTATGTTATTTCTTTCTAAAGTGTTTCTTTAAATGGTATGATAATGCATATTTAGTAAGATTGGATCGATGATAGTGGAAACAGACTTATCATCACTTTACTTCATGATTGGTTGCTCCTTTCTATGCTATTTTTGCATGATTGGTTTTTCAGTCTGCCTACCATGCTTTCTTCAGCATGTAGGATCCCGACAAAAACCATGATGCTTAGCCTTCTTTTGACATGTCAGGTTTAAAGCCAAAGCTGCTTGATTTGTATTCATAGCCTAAGATTTTATGTTTGATTTTCATATAATAGATAATATGGAAATATGTAATACTTTGGCAGAGGATAATGAAATAGAGGTTTTTGAAGTATTTGGTTATGTTGACTGGTGGTCAAATTTGGGGTTATGAGACAATTTATGTACTCACCAAGTGATTAAAATCTCATATTAGTACCAAACTTGATGAATGGATGGTAGCAGCATGTATTGATACTATACAGTACCTCACTGACCCAGTATACTCTGCAATACAAATTGGACTGTGTTGAGCTATCAATATATATTATTCATTTTCACACACCAAACCTTATTTTTCATAAAGAACTTGATTAGAATGAATGATAAACATATGAATTTTTCATAATCCCTTTATTACAAGTTTACAACCAAGTCCAAAATTCGGAAATCCTCATTCTTTTTGAGGATATCCAGTTTTTGGACTTCAATACATCTAGTCAAGCAGCCAGGGAGCTGGCTAGATAGTTGTTCTCTTTGAAAGAAGAAATTGTCCCACTAATGGGCAGAAATGGATCCTCTTCACCGAGGATTTTGGTCTTCGCCCGAAGCTCTTCCAATCCTTACCCCATCTTCTTATCCAACAATAGAGTGAGAAGACTTTAGAATGAATTCTAGGGATAAATACAACACTTATAAGTTTGCCTACAAGTTAAAAACTCAAAACGCAAACTCTCCCAAGTCATCAAATATTGGTAGCCAAAATATCAAATTGCCATCAATATTTTTTTAAGTTGGGGCGCTTGGCACAGTATGAGAGGGGAGAGCATTTGGGGGAGTAAGAAACAATATGATAGACAAATAGAGTTTGAGGGGTTTGAGCCTGGTACATTGAATACGAAACCTATACTGGCGGCAAAATTAGTGGGGGCAGTATTTACATATACTAACCTTGTTTCCATACCAGTTTTCTCAAAAAATCATTGAACACCACCTAATTAATGGTACTTATGAGATTTAAAATCATATGGTGCTCTCTGATGTCTAGAAAAACTTACTTGTCATCTTTGGTAACTAACCTATTTTAAACATCACAGAAGACTAATTTAATATAGTTTGGTCTTACTTTTTGACTATTAACGTAGTTGGATTATTATTTAATCATATATCGTATATAATGATTGTAAAATTATAGTATAACATCCTTGTAAACGTTGCATGCAATATTGTGTCATCATCTTTATGATGATCTGTCTACATACTATATCTTATCCTTATTAGTATACAATATTGTGTTGTATAGCAGTATTCACTTTAACGCTGTAGATTCTGAAGAGGGGTAAAAAGAATCAAACTGAATAACTTTGGTCCACTTTTTATATCATTTGTTGTTTGGCGTCCTTGTCTTAAAAAATTGGAAGTTGAACATGCCAATTATATCTGAAACTTCCCCTGATGATGACCTGTACACAATCAATATGTCTTACGACTTACTTATGGCATTAACTTATCAAATTGGATCCATGCAGCTTGACCATAGGGTCATAGCCTATGTGTATTTCATACTGCTTGGGGAGGAGGAAATGTGGTCTGGGAGGCAGAGAAATTTGCAGCAAGATCTCACTCTTCTTGGTCTTGGCCTTGCCAATGAGTTTCTGTGGATCATGATTTTTGAAGAGACAAAGGGTAGTAAGGGGGTGGATGGAGAAATTGAAATGGCAATTGGGACGGTGGAGATGGTGCTCACTCTATTTGATATGTTGGCTACTCAGAAAGTCATTGCAATATGATGGATGAAATGATTAGGAAGTTATGAAGGTGGTGGAGTGAGTTGGTATGAAGGGCAATAAGAAAAAAATGATTGGATAGTGGTGTTATAGGCCATCATAGATTTAACCACTCAAGGTTTCATATTAAGTTGGAGATCCATTGTTCTCCATGTTAGTGCAAATAAATTGTTCAAACTCTTTGTGTGCAACAATAACAGGACAAAGTCCATAATCTTTTGCTGATTACTTGATCGTATATTTGTATCAATAATCTTTTGCTTATTACTTGATTGTACATAAATTCTCAATATATATTCCATTGAAGTCCTACCATTTCAGAGAATCTTTTTCATGGAATTTCACTTGCTTTCTAATGCTTCAGCTTTTTTTATCTGGTACCCAACTTAGCTCATATTTGTGAAAATGGCTCTTGACTGTTTGTATAAACATTTCTGATATTAAGATATCATGATTTTCTGAGTAGAACAACCACTTACTATAATTATATATATCTTACTGTTTACCATTTTAGTGGTTGTGATTTCTCTATGCTGTTATTATCATAGTGCGAATCTTCTCTAAATTTTGCCTCTATAGTATTTTACATATTGATAGTTGTTATTGTGACTAAGTGATTCAAGTGTTGGCATCAGTAGGTGTCTTTATACTTAGTCTTCTTGTCGTACAGTAAGTATTGTTCAATTCTGTTGTTCACTGGTCTACTTTCATCTGATGGCAGTTGTTGAGAATTCACTTGCGCAATCGGCAACTTGGATGGACTCGCCAAAAGGTAAGCAGAAAACTGCTTCTTTGAGAGGATAACTTTGATGATAACTTTCACTATCCTACTTGTTTTAAATATAAAAGCAATCAACATATCCTAGAAAGTAACTCCATAATATTACTCAATTCAAATTTTCTTTAACAATTCTCTTTGATTTCTCTTGACTAGCAATTCTTTAACAGCTTATTTGAAATCAGTTCATATAAGAAATTCCACTTTAGAAATATATTACCAAGATCTTAAAATTCAATTCTTGTGTTTGGGAATATGCTGAATAGTTTTTCAGGTTGTTGTAGTAAACTATCTTTAAATTTTTATTTTTTTTTATAATTGACTATGTTCATGATAGTATCCGGTCTTAAAAGTGGATTGGAATTGGAAATCCAAAAACTTCTGACCAGGCTTTAAAATTCCAAGTTTTTATGGAATTGGAATTTTCTTTTCATAAATTTTGATGATTTTTTGTATTTGGAATTTAGAAAAAAGGGAAATGAGAATTCCAATTCCATATCTCTTTGTTCCAACCAAGAAAAAAAGATTACCATGATGATCATGCTTATTGCATTATCTTTAAAAGCAGTCTTTCAGCTCACTGAGGCTCTTTTCTGCATCAGTGTCTTACCCTGTTGAACTTTTTTTGCCTGCATTATAACTCTTGAGACATCCAGGAATCCATAACATGCAATTTAGCTACCTATTAATGCACATGATAGGTTTGTCATATGTGTTTGTTCTTACTATGTGCTTTCTCAATGCCATTTAGCTGTCCAAAATGAGAATAATGTTACATAGAGTAGGCTTTTCTTCTAGTTCTAGGATGGAAAAGCTTTTCTGGTTGAGAAAATAATGTTTATCTGCATTTTTCTCTCCCACATGAATTACAATAGCATAGAGTGGCTGAGGCTTTACCTCTAAGAACACATACCATAGTAATATTCTATATAATCAATTCCAGTACTTATCTACTTGAAGATTAGACTGATTCTTGTCTATCTTTTTAATAGATTTACTAGATAGTACTATAGTAGGTAAGCTAACCTTGTTGTGATGAACAAACTCCTTTTCATGTTGTTTGTGCTATTTGTTTTGTTTTATGATGTGCCAATGATTATCTCTGTTAATGTTTAATCTATTGCAGATATTCCATCTCATGATTGGCTCAAGTAACATAGGTGAGATTCACTATAAAAGAATGAACATTTATGTAATGATGATGTTCTAAGTTTCTATCAATTTGTTATGTCAAACATAAAACACTACTTGTGCTAATTTGAATGTTTTTGTTGTTTCAAACTACAGCTGCTAAAGTTTTTATGCTTAGTCCTTGAAATTGGAACTTTTTGTAGTGGGCATGTATGAACTTCTGCAATATAGCAAAACTATCTTAGCAGCAATTATTGATTTTTATCTTGTTTACTCTGTTCATTTGTCTATCATGTAAAAACTATATCATTGTATATTCATGAATTAACATAGCCTGTGTTTGACCTACTTTCTGCATTCCTCATGGAGTGCCACATGATACTACTGCAAGCTGTTGCTACTGGATGTTGTTCATTTCATATAGTGGTACATTATTAATATGAAACTGATGTCTACCAAAGCTGTAGATTGGAGCCTCTTCTTGGTATATAAACCATGTTTAGGATATATGACGATACATCTGTCAGAAGCATCAGTTTCTTGATAGATAATCAGATATTGTTACAACCCGCTTGATGAGATAGCTGACCCATCAACTTCATAGACCAACCTATTGGTCTAATTAAAATGCTTAAGCTGAAGTTTATGGTAGCACGCCCATCAAGCCTTATAAGGCTACACCACATCCAACATACTCACGATATGGGATTAAACTGAGGTATTACAATCTCCCCCACTTATGTCTTGACGTCCTCGTCAAGACTCAACTCGAGTCTAACACATAGCCCAGAATCACACCCAAGTCGGCGGCATGTGAGGCCTAGCCTACATCACCCGGGCAATCCTTTCTCACATAGGCTCCCTCACCATGCCTAGGACTAGGTCCTGCTCTGATACCATTTGTTACAACCCGCTTGATGGGATAACTGATCCACCAACTTCATAGGCCAACCTATTGGCCTAATTAAAATGCTTAAGCTGAAGTTTATGGTAGCACACCCATCAAGCCTTATAAGGCTACACCACATCCAACATACTCACGATGTGGGACTAAACCGGGGTATTACAGATATAAATCTTACTACTTCATGCATGATACTATCATATGTTAAGCACTTAAGCCACCAATACCATAATTATACCTAAGGCAGTTGTTGATACCAATGATCAAAATCATTTGGTAAACTGAACTAAGTTCAAGCCATAGGCTTGTTTGAGGTCGTTAAAGTAAAACTTGCTTAACTTTTTTGTTTTCTGGAAATCTTGTGAGTTGCGACTAAAGCTTACATTAGAAATTATGGTTGTAATTTCTAGATTATGTACTCAAAATTCGGATTAAATACAAGCATGATAATAAATCATTTGACTTATAGATTTATTGTTAATCAACAACTTATTTGGGACTCAATGAAAAGTGAAACACTTTGTTTTTTTCTTTTCCTCTCAACAAGATGAATAAACCAGCTACTGTTTCGGTGGTCTGAATATCATGCTTGTCAAATGTTATATGGATTATTTAGCCTACTGGATTGTCTCTTCCATATAGTTAATATAGTACAGAATGATACTCTTGTTAGCTTTCTAGTTTTATTTATTTTATAGGTTATGGTTGGAACCTTGGACCATTATTAAAATTAGAAAACATGTAAAAAACGTTGGCCACAAATTGGTAGTTTATTTATGATTTTGCCCTCTGAAATCTAGTTGCAACCGCCCCCAGCCCCCCCTTGGTAACAGAAGGTTAACTTTATATCTTAACACTCCCACTCATGCTCAATTTGGAGTAGGCGTTAGCCTTGAGCCATGGATGAATTTAGAATAAGCATTTTCACAGATAATTGCCAGAAAAATAAGTGGGGGTAAGTTCCAAATCCATGACCTGTGGCTTTGATACCATGTCAAATTTGCATTGCTTCGCCAATTTTGCCAAAGTTTAAGCCCTTAGGAAGAATCCAATTTACATCTACAACTACCTTCCTTTGTTTTCTTTTTGGTTTATTCAGCAATTCTGAATTTCTAAAAATTTCATCTTATAATTTTAGGCAACCAATTATTTTCATTGGCTCTTATAGTCAGCCATTATTACAAACTTCTTTTACTTGTGCCATTTCTTTTGTAGGCCACTTGATTTACTTCATATGTACTCTTCTTGCTACTTGTGAGGGGTGGCATTGCTGGTCTCATGGATGTGGGTTTGCTCTCATGGGTAAGCATAATTTTAACAAAGCTTCCTAGTTGGGATTAAGGTTGTTCTAATATTTTAATTGCCCAAAACTGTTTTGCAGCTTGTCCTCAGATTCTCTTTCTAGCTGCATTTCTCCTGCTTGTGTCTTTCTGGTAAGCAACTAATATAATTAGTTCCTGTTGTAAATGACTAAATATTTCCATGCTTTCTTAAATACTTAATTTCAATAGTTGCGGGTTTTGTTGTATATACTTCTTGATATAACCTTTTTTTTGTATGCTGACCTTTCTATGAAGGTCAACATGAAAATTTCAATATATGCTTTTAGGAATTTAAATGAAATCCCTTGTTTTTGTTCAACAATTTTTGTGGTATCAGTTTGCTTTGTTACTCGCTGTACACGCCTACATGGTATCAGATTCTGCAAAATACATTTTAATGTCAGATCCATGTCTTGTGGGATTTTTTTGGTTTTGCTTTTTTAAAGATTTATTCGCTTGCATATCCATCAGACTATCAGTTATATATTGGAAATTTGGGATGCTTCATAAAAAGTTTATCCTTGGTGCTTCAAAAATCTGATTCCTTTCTGAACCTCTTTGTCTCAGCTGTCATGTGTGTATTCTCATCTCTGCTCAAACCATATTACAATTTGTACTCCTAAAGTCTTCTAGCAAAAAGTGTTAGCTCAACAAACCTGAAATTTCTTTATGGAAGTCTCGCATATCAAACTGTACTACCATTTTTTTCCGCCTGGGAGGACCAACTGCTTGATGTCTCTAGGAAAGACCAACAACCTCCTTTTTTGCATCATTCATCCAAAAACCATTTCATTGATCCATGTCAGGAGAATTAATACTAACTCTTATTATTATCAAGCTCCATTATTAAGAAATAATATCTTGCACAAAAATCACTGTTGGTTCAACTTTATTTATCTGAGATACTTTGAGACCTTATCTACCATATAATTCGGCTTTATACACTTTGGAAGAACTTATGAAAAGTGCATATAAACAAATTTCCTGCCTATTTCTTTTAATAAAAAATCCGCAAAGTTATTATTTAGCATATGTTCCTAGAAGACAAATTCTTCTACAGGGTGGACCTATGCCATCAGGCAAACGATAATGAAGATGATGATGATGAACGTGGATATAATGAGACTTTGTTGGAGAAGTCTTCTAATAAACAAGGTTCTCCGCATGTTGATGGCCATAGGACATGTTGCTTTCCTCGAATTGTTCATGTTGGCAGTCGACAAAAGTTTGTCATCTTGGTAAGTCAGATATTAGTTGAACATGTTGAATCGTGCATTTTTGTTGGAGTAAGTTTTATAGAACCATGAAAAACAACATGGTTTTCATTTGAAACATTCCCAATTTTGATAGCATTTATGGTACTGATGGAATATGTATATGACATTCTTTTGCAGATCATTGTCCTAACATTTGTTTCTATGATTGCTTTTGCCATCTTGATATGGATTGGTAGAGAAAAAAATCCTATCAAATCTTCGCTTGTGGCTGAGGTATGTAATTGGCTATTCAAACTCACAATACTTATCAGTTAATTACTTTATGATTGATGACCCCCATCTTTCTTCAATTTTGGATGAAGACCATTATCTCTGTTAATTTAGCCATCAATTGTCATGTTATCTTTGTATCCCATGATAAACATGTCAGACAAGTAAATATAATTCGGTAATTTTTAAATGATTATATATTGTTTTTAAGGAACAAGAAACTCTAGGCACTTGAAAATTTGAAATAGTTAAAATTAAAATGGTTGTTAGAATGTTAGGTACCAACTTCTCTGTAGATTGGCTGACCTGCCAAGTACTGTGGTAACTGGGAGGGAATCTATATGCGTTTACTATAGAACAAAATTTCATCATATGTTCAATCTGGTGTTAGACCTCAATAATGATTAAGAGCACTTATGTTGTGTCTCAGACTCTCAGGCAATATATTTATTCATCTGCATAGTTGACTATTATCTCATCTATTTATGCTTGATTTACTTCTAGAGATGCTTTTAAGTATTCCATTAATCACTAACTCAATGTAGGAGACATTGCTTCTATTTTGCTGGAAAACTTTTTCATTTCAATTCTGTGGTACTAAATCGTTCTCTATATCCTATGCTGGAGTATATTGCTTCTGAACACTTAAAAATTATCAAATGTGATATCTAGATGTGCATGCTTGCACAGGTTATTGATGAGATTCATAGGCTATTGATGCTTCGTCTATAGGCTGCAATAGGTATAACCAGAGTCAAGATCAGTGCTTCCCACTTTCTGACTTGTTATCTAGGAAGTGTTTTTGATAGGCCTTGTGGATTAGTTATCTAGTCATAAGGTTGCTTTACTTGATGAGTTGATGTATTGACTTCAGCATACATGTATGCTTATAAGTGCAAGTTTATCATCGACAAACTTAAAAAGCATTTTACTAGTTTGATAAATGGACAATCCAAGTATCTAAGTACTATTGGATAACCAATACACTAGTGCAATACAAATGTTGATGCCTACCCTTCTATTTGCCTTTCTCAATCTTCAGTATATTTCCATATTTGATGCCCCTATATTTGGGTCTAGCTTGCCATATTTTCATTGAATGGCGACTGGCATTCACACTTTATTTTGCAGGTTTATCTGTATATTTTTTCTGTAGCTATACTCCTTTTAGGTGGTGCTGTGGCATGCTATGGTAAGCATCTTTTTGTCTTTACTTTTGACTAGTTGTAGTAGTTTGGTGAAAATTTTCCATTGCTACTTTCCAATTAATATAAAAAATTCTGAAGCACATATTAAGCTACATTATCATCACTACCATTAATTTATAGTGACATCATTATCATTAAATTTATGCAAATAGATCAAGTGGTGCTGAGGTGGCATCATTAATCTTCAAGAACATAAAGATTTGAGATTGGAACTGCAGGACTTTCTTATAGACAGCACCAGCACCCATAGCCATCATAAAGAAGTCTTATAGTTTGTACTGTAACAATGTAAACAGTTTGAGCTGAAATTGGTTTCACCCTTCACCTGACATTTACGGGTTGGGAAGCTGAATATAGGAAAAGGTTCCAGTCAGGTCGCATTTCAGGTTTTTTTGAAGTGCAATGAGTCATGTTTCATGTTATTTCCAAAGACACTTTCTCTTGTTCTTCTTTTTTTTTTTCATTTTTTTTGAATTCTTAAATCAAATTAGATGGTTATTCAAATTTAGAGGGGTTACTTCGGGAATTTTTAATTTTTAACAATATTTTGTCTAATTGTTCTTGATATCTCCAAGAATTTGATTAATTCATATGCATGTTTTAAAATATTCAATTAGAAACCGAGCCATGTAGGTTCAGGTATTGAAATAAAAATTCAAAATCTGACTCAAACTAATTCATGTTGGGGAGAAAAAACACCTGAAAAACCAATGTTCATGGATCCAGAATGGTTAAAACAGTTTTTGTACTCCTTGACTCCTTGTAGCAATTTTTTTTTGTGGGACTCTACAGAGTGGCAAATTTAAGATAGGAGATTACATGAAAAACAAAACCATCCAGTTCATTGTTCATTTATTGAAAGCAAAGGGGAGTAATTTTGAAAATCTAGTTTGTTTTCCTAACACCTGGCCCACCCCTTGTCACAATGTAGGTTTTTATTAAGACGATATACTTCAGTGCACACATTTGTTTGACAGAAAACCTGTGTAATATAAGAATCAATACAGTTAGTTATACATGTTAACTACTGGCATTCAGTGGACACTTGTTTGACAGAGAATATTATTCTCATGAACCCATATCAGTCGCAATCTCAATTTTTAAGTCAGCTCAGTCATTTATTTGTGTTTGCAGATGCTGAAAATCTGTTTAAGAATTAGCACGTGCTCCACTTTTTTTCTTTTGTTTTACGTTTTCTTATATAAACCATTATGCAAGCCATCTTCATAGTGGATATCATTGATAGATAATAAATTATAAACATCTTCTTTCCAAGTTACATATTCAGGTTTACATATTTAGGCTCTTTTTATTATAGTGTTGTCTAGATTCTGTTCATTTTATCTCTTAACCTGAATGGCCTTTTCGTGTCTGGATCATGTTAAGGGATGCTGTTGTTCTCAAAGATGAGCAAAGTGCGATCTGAAATGGCATCAACTGAAATGTGGAAGGTATTATTTAAAAAATCACATTCCACTAAATTATTTCTTATATTCTCTTGATTATCAATTAATATAATCTTTTGATTTGGTCATAGATTTCATATTTGCATCATCCTGTAGCATCAGTATGTAATGGGTGCAAAGGCTTGGCCTAAATTCTGAAGAAATAGTTTTAACATTCTGGTGTGAGATTTAGTAAGAAAAAGAAATCAGTATTTTACCAGTTGGCATTCTAGTAATGTTGAATGACAAAGCAAGATACTTCAATTTTTGTTTAGCTTATATTACATAGTAGCTAACTTAATTAGGTGCTTTCTGGTGGATAGCTTCACTTTGCTGAATGCTGAACATGTTTTTGTTGCAACTGAAGTCAAAGTCCTTAACTATGTTACGTCATTTATTGTTTCCTTAAATGAAAATTGACATATCGAGCAATATTGGAACTAGTTCCATTAGTTTCTTAGGTTTGCCATTTCCCAAACAGTTCATCCATGGTTTGGTAACTTTGGTTACACATTGCATTCTTAGCAAGCTTTTGGAGCATTTCCAATTCTTGGTACTGTATGCAGGTTGCAAGTTTGGCAGCTGTCACTGTCATAAGTTTCACATCATCTGCAGTGCTAGCTCTTGTCAGTAATATACCAGTACGTTGCTGTTTCTTGCTAAGTTGTTGCTATGCTTCATATAACAGCAAGTTAACTATGTCATTACAAACTGAGTTTTTCATATTTCTCTGCAGTTACAGATGCTTTCGTATTGGCATTCAGAACATTCCGATGACACTAGCAGTTCAATTTTTATTTTTCTATATTATTTTATAGGTATTGCCCATTACCCATTCTGAGAATAGAGATAAGAAACAGCCTTTTGCATACAATCTTGAGTATATTTGTTGTTCATCGTAATTTTATTGTAAAATCTAAAGTTTATTTTGCTTTTTCCCATTTTAGAATCTGTAGAATTTTCTTCTAGAGCTAGGTATATTGATTTTTAGGGTAAATTGCAGCACCATCTCCTCTACTTTAGGGTAACTATAGCCAGGTATCCTCTGTAGCATTGCCACCCCCTTCTTGATGTGCTTACTAATAAATAATATTACTTTATTCTATGTTGGCTGACTGGACTGGGTTCACTTATATCATGCTATTTAAATAATTCTGTTGTTATCAGTGTTTAAAAAGCAGCCTATCTGGCCGCATATGCGTATGAGGTGTCAAAATGCATAGGATATATTATATCTGGTGCTGACATGCAACTTAGCCACATGTACTGCTTCATAAAGCCGCATAAACTGTATAATGACAATCTTCATAGATGTGGACTCCTCTTATAAGACATATATATATTAATCCCATTGATAGCTATGTGAAGGGTTAGAGATCTATTATTTTGGTCTATCTTATTGGGTTTTTTTCTCCCTTTCACTTCTGGATTTGATCTTCCTAGAGGTCTAATGTTTTAGTATATATTGCTTCTTTGTATAGAATATTTTTAATATTAAATACAGACCAAAATATGCATTGTGCAGTAGCCCAATTGCATACCGCCTGCATACGCTTTTTAAAACTTGACTACTATAATACAGATAGTACTTAGCATCCTCCCTTTTTATTCAAATTCCTAAACTAAATCCCTTTCTTTCCCCATATGAACTACATCCTCCTCCTCCTCCCCTTCCCCCCACCTCCATCCCAGCAAACTCCATCCGTCTCCTCCCACTCTTCCTACTTTTAGCAACCTGCACCCTCTCCTCCTTCACCCTCAACCAGAGGAGGATCTTCTTCTCTCTCACTCTCCTATTCCTCCTCTCTCCATTTCCGGGGAACTTCGTCCCTCTGTTTGCCTCCCCTAATTGAAGGAGGAGGTGGAGTCCACCAGAAACAGGAGTAGGAGGAAGAAGAGAGGGATGAGCTTTGCTTTAAATAAGGGAGAGGGGGGAGGTACAAAAAGAGTTGACAATGTAATTATTATTGGCCATGATGTTTTTAATATGATTGGATATTTGAATTGGCCAATAAAATATTATTATTGTCCATGTCAACTAAGGAGGGGGAGGGAGGTTTACTGACTAGGCACAAAGCGAGTGCAATTTTGAAATTCAGAGATAACTGGTTGTAGTTACCCCCAACTATGGGGTGGATACAACTGCAATTTACCCTTATTTTTAATCATGTTTGACATGTAAATTGGCCATAGGTATGAGGCCTTCTGATATAGCTTGATGCATAATCTTTTGGTGAATCCAATATCAATGGGAGAACAATGTTAAGATTAATTTTGGTATGTTAGTAGATAATAATATAAATGATGACTGGTGGAAGATTTAAAAAGTTGATCAACCATGTAGTTGGAACTGTTTTTTTTCCTCTTAATATTGTAGTTGTCAGGCAGTTGTTTACTGGAAATATCTAAATTTATTTGATTAGGATTTGATGGTAATTTTTGAGATATTTCAACTAGATGATCGTGCAGACATGATTACATTGTTAAATTGTAGTAACTTGCAAGTGTTTCTTTCGTCATTGTAGTTATTAGTCCTGCAGAAACTCATCTTATATAAATTCTGTCAGGTTCATCAATACCATCAGGGTTTGTCTTATGGATTATGAGAGAAATGCCACCTCCACTTGTGACTAACAGCCATATGACAGCAAGGTCTACCGTAGTAGCTTTTATCAGAGAAAGAAATACAGCCACCCAAAATCCACAATGGAGGGCTACTGTGACATCCTCACAGAATAAGGTGATATCAGAATGTTATGGACTTTTCTTTTTTTTTCTTTCTCTTGCATTTCTGAAGTTTACACTGGCTTGGTATAGCAATGCAAAATATTTCAGCTCTGATTTGTAAATGTCTTAATTCTGCTGTTGTCAACATATCTTAAAATGATCCTTGCTGTCAGGGAATTTTAGACATCCATTTGACTGAAATATAATATTCTAACGACATTGTCAGAAGCAGTGCACTAATGTGCTGGGCTATAGTTGGTCATGCATTTAGCCTTTTTTTAAAAGAAAAAACTTACGATAAGATAAGGATTAGCAGTTTAGTGGAAAGAGCATCATATGCAAGTTCGAGTTCTATGTGACAGTATTCTAAATAGAATGATGAAGTGGTAGAGGAGAATGATTAGGATTACAATGATGTTGATGATGCCACTTTTTTGTCTAAAGAGGATGATGATTGTATTCTTTAGATTAACTTTCTAGGATTAGATTACCACTTTCTTTAGATTAGAGTTTTGATGTATAATTGATCTCTTGTTTTGACATCCACTAGTGTTTGAAGTTTGAATTATGTGGTCGAAAATTTCATTTGATTATAGTAGTCTTTGGATGTTATGCCTTGTGAATTTCTATGTTATATGTCATGTATATTGGACATGTAAATTTTTTTACTTGATAATTTAGAAGCATGTGCCTTGATTTTCATAAGCATGCATTTGTGACTTGCACTTTGCACTTTGATCCTATGACCCTGTAGCACCTAGGTATACCATATACCCTGCCTGCGCCTTCAGTAATTATGGTCAGAACTCAGAAGCGAATATTTGAGATGATTTATTGTAGTTAGTTACTTAGTTGTACCCATAGTAATATGGCATATATTTAAACATTAGACTAAAGTTTGATGTTGATAACCATCAAATTGTCTTGTTTGCTTTTCACTTTTTCAGCCAGCCACTGCTTCTTTTTTCTCCTTGCTCTATTTTGACTTATCTATTGTTTCTTAAGTTAAGATTTAAAACTGTTAATTTTTAGTGTAAGATCCAAAACTTCCAGCGAGTACCCTCAAAGCTACATCTAATATGTACACTTTACTTCTCAGTGTCTTAAAGCAAGTCCGATATAAGAGTGTATGCGTGGACTCCATTCGGCATAAAGAAGGGCGAATTCCGACCTGCTACCATCTGCGAAGCAAATGTTACAATGATTAACAGGTTTACCATACAGACAAAATGTTTCTGCGGTATGACCGTGATCAATGAGAATGGGAAGGAATCATGGCAAATATTACCAGATGATGTGATGATCAGCAGCATTATATTCAGGAGACACGAATATACATATATGAGAAATGTAATGGCTGCAGGCAAGCGGTGCTTAGTTTTATCCCCTCTTTCTTATTAGGGTCACTCCTTTTAACGTATTTTATAACTTCCGAAGCAAGCATTGTTTCTCCCTCTACCATCCTGCTGTTAGTTTATTTGGTTTCTTGCTAAGTTGCTATCATGTATGACGTTGGTGGAGTTGATATGCAATAAAGTCTGCAGGTATAGTGAGAATAAACATGATAAGTAAAAAGAAAAAAGAAGCTTCTTTTTATTTGAATATTAGAAGGCCAAATAAGTGTATTCTATGAAAGGTCTGTAATATTAGTTAAGTATGCATGTTCGTGTTCGATGTGGGCTAAAGGTTAATATTGCTTATCAAAAATTGAAGAAATTGAAGTTTCAACCAACAAAGAAAGCTTGTCCCACATTAGTGTCACACACATCCTTGTGGACTCCACCTAGAAAACAGCGACCTGCAGTCCTCTGTCTTCTGCCGCCGAGATGGTATTGTTAAAATTTTACATTATTAAAAATATGACTAAGGTAATTTTTAAATAGTTTAAACAATTCTCTCTTCATGAGTTAATTTTTGTGGTGAGTTAGACTTATTAGTTTTTTAATATGATATTAAAATCAATTGTGTGATTGATATTATGTCATTCGCAGATGTTCAATCATGTAAAATTTTACGCTTCAGATATTCAATTCTGGACGTGAGAGGGTGTTAAAGTTTTATATTGATTAAAAATATGATCAAGATAATTTTTAAATAATTTGAATAATTTTTTTTCTTTTTGGGATAAATTAGAACTACTAATTTTTTTAAACAGATGTGACATCGATGCTGTGCTGACACCAATGACTACGTGCGAATCTCATCTCATGGCCCACTTCAATTGGGGCACTACAAGCACGTGCCGAGCATCATGTCCGTGGATTGATGAGAACGATCCAGCTCGCTCTCGTGGCCACAGTCTCACTGTGCCAAAAACACATACACCATTTCCCCATCTCGCAGTGTGTCCTCCCTACACGCCTTATAATGCCCGTTCGAGGCGGCTGTCTCCTCTGTCCGCATCCACCCACCCAAATTCATTTCATCTAGGACGCTGCACAAAACGTGCTCAAGAAAACCCCGCTTTGCTTAACTGTAACTCTACAAGAATCCTCCTCTGGCCTTTTAACCTGTGCACGCATGTTAACAAAAAAAGAAAAAGAAAGCGGCTTTTCCAAAACCGGAGTTGTGAAACTGAATGAATGATTTGAGTAGATATGTATACCACTGCTCGTTGATTGATGCGTTCGCTGTTTCCAATAATTTCAGATACATTTCAGAGTATCCAAGAACTTGCCGTCCATCACCTATCAACTCATAAAATAAACACCGCATAAATTGAATAAAAGGCTAATATTTACTAGATTTTTTTTAGCTCTCAGAGAGCCTTTGGTATAAGATAATTCATTTGAATTATCAATAATCTTTAACTGGCCCACCAAATTATAGTATTTAGTTATATTCATAATAATTTACGTTACCACTCAACTGATAATCTACATTACCAAGAAATGAGATGACTATATGAATTACCAGTAAAATAATAATATTATTTTTTATTTTTAACAAAAATACCTCCATTAAAATATTTTTTATTAACATAGAAAAAAACTTTAACTCCATCTCATAGTAAATATAAATTTCTCAATAATTTTTTTTATATCAAATAAGATAATATGAATTACAGCAAAATTATTATCGGTCTATGCCAAGTATATTAATATAATATTACTGATAATTTTAAAAATAATCTATCTTTAAATCCTCAGGCACCAAAGGCCCCTTAATATTATGACTTTATATCGTTTCTAAGGGGAAAATGAGACTACAGGAATGTAGTTATCCGCGTCTGTTCCCCTATAAATCAGTGACTGCCACTTGGCAACCTATTATTAATTTTGATGCATATTTTGTACATGAAATCAAGATATATGTCAAGTGTGCAGAATAAAATAATATAATTCCCATCTATAAATCAATCTTCCTAAATCCCTTTTCTTGCACTGGTATATGCATAGAACTAAAAAAAAAGAAAAAGCAGTGAAGTTCTCACATGGAGTCCCCATCGCGATCGTCCTTCGGCAGTTGCTTGGCCTCCCCATCACGGTTTATGGTGCAGCGAGACCACTCTCGCTTCCACCTCCTCCACAGCGAAGGCCTCCTGAGGAACCGGCGCTGGCGCAACATCTTCAAGAGACTGCTCAAGGAAGGGAAGAGCATATACTGCTCAAAACCTCTCCATTTTGGATATGATGAAGACAGCTATTCCAAAAATTTCGACGATGGCAAATGTAATTAGCAATCCAATCGGTTTTTTGAGGGCTGATCATGGCAACAGAGTATAAGATTGCTCCTTAATGATCTGGATGATAAAAGTGATCCCTTCCAGGCCCCGCATTGGAAGAAGTCTCATGCTCAAAACTGTCAAGCTATATCATGTAAGAGATTATGCAAATGTATTGTTTTCTCTTGTGTTCATATGATTCTCTTTAATAGGAAGTTTCATGGATGCTGATAGTCGTAGAAACTGCAATGCAAATGTGAAGTACAAGCGGAGAGACAACAAAAGGAAGAACATAATCACATAGCTTTCCAAATACTTAGAATGATCAGTCACATAACTATTAGTAAAGTTATATATCTCTAATCATGTCAATGATATTTAAATAGAATTTTATTATTTCGCATAAAATTGTCTCAGGAGATATAACCAGAAAAAATGTAGCTACAGTTGATTTGGAGTATAGGCAAACAATGGCTACATGCAGTCTAAATTACAGCAATTAATGGCCATGAACACCTAGTGGTTTTCTGCATTCATATCTACACACTAAAAAAAGTCATCTATATTGGGTCGTTTTGCAAAAAAAGCCCAAAAGGAGAAATAGCTAATATAAGATGAACAGCTGAAGCATAAGAAATGGTGGCATGACAGATGGTCAGATGGGTTAGGTTAAAATGCAAAGAATGTGGATGCACTTTGTTGTTCTTATAAGCATATGCTTTAATTGGTCATGTTGCTATTCTTTTACAAGCTTTGACCCGTAGGTCACACCAATCTATGACTCATTTCAAAGTCATTTTAAAGAAAAATTATGATACAAATATAATAAGTTCCAAAGACTTACTCGATACACCTATAAAACAAGATGGTTGCAGTACTCTTACAGACCAACTGGATACATAATTTTCAACAAGATAAAACCAAAAAACCTAAAAGTTTAGCAACTCTTAACTCTGGATCTTTACTTTTCCTGCAATTGAGACCTTGATAAAATTAGGAAATCTCAGGTCGGAATTTCCTGGTTTTATGCTGTGTTGCAAAAAGTGTGTTACGAAACAGTTTGGAAGATATAGGTTAATTTGTTTCACCATTGTGACTGTTTACACTAATAACAATCAATATAGTCAAATTTTGCCAAAAGAATTGGAAAGTGGAACAAATGCAAGTACCAATTTGAAGTGAGGCAAGTTCATCTGTAAATATACATGAAAATGACAAATGATTCATTGACTGGTATATATGGAATGCGGATAAATTATTTTGACAAGTTGATAGAATCCACCTCAAACAAACAACAGTAGCATTAATATCTGTCCAAATTATCCTTCAAAAGAAAAAAAAAAGAAAAAGAAAACTGCATAGTAGTTTTCTTTTGAGTATTGCATGGCAATTTAAGTCACAACATAGAGACATGAACATTGATGTGCTGTACATCCAGCAGGCACCAAACAAACCCCAACATGGCCACACCATTCTCACCTCTGATATCGAGATGCATGTTTTGCGTTGCAACTTGAGACAATGATGCATTCATGCAAAAACTAAAAGGTCATTTCCTTCCAATTCCATAAAATTGATAGGTATTTGCTATATCAGTGACTCAAACTACAAAGATAGATGTAGTTACCACATAGCCTTGTTATTAGTACAGGGATGAGTTTTTCGTTTGCAAGCTTTCTAACAACTCTCTAGACTATGTTTGTTTTAAGGAAAAATGATTTTCGTTAAAGTAATTGGACCATCCAATGCTTGAATCTGGCTAGTCTAATCAATCTAAGCCAAATATAATAGTATGGGTTTGATCGAGCCCTACCAATTTTTAACAATTCTTTTGGTTCTTGACCAAACTGATTTTGGGGTAAAACTCAGACCAGATTCGCTATTGAATATACAGACTGTTCTGTGAAACAAATGGAACCTATGGAATTGCTTCCAAAAGGTTATAGATAAACCAAACAACTAAAACACAAATAAAATTTTATTTAAAAAAGGACAAAAAAATGGCACTGAAACTTTATGTGGTTTTGATGGGCCAATGTTCATGTAATCTCCTATGAAGAGTTTTTATTTTATTTTCAAAAAATTTAGAACACCGTATATCAGGACATTAGGATTTGCCAATTCTCATAATTAATTGATAAAAGCTGAAACTCTCTTAAAGGCCAATTCTATTTCTTTTCTCATTTTTTTTGCAAAGGGTTAGCAATGAAGGCGGACTCAACTTAAGACCTTTGCTAGCAAAATCTAACAAATGCCCTTGCAAAAAATTAACTCTATCTTCTATCTCAAGCTCTCTACTTCTGGGAATTTTTCTTTGTGGATGCTAATTAATGGCATAGTTCAAGACTTAAATACACAATTCAGTCCTTGTACCAAAATTTATTACATTTTGAGAAGGGGTTAAGAAGAGCTGCGAAGGGTATAAACTTAAGTCTTTGTAATCATGACTTCCCTACAAATTTTTGCTCTTTATGATCATTTATATGATAGAAAGCATTCTAACAAAAATTCCAGAAGTTCAAAACTTAGTCTTTGTAAGCACTCTCATAAATAGCGTGCTTAGTGGTCTGAGCGGCCATTTTTTATTAGTGTTCAAGGCACCAAAATGGGTCATCAACCTCATTGACAGGAGACGACGCAATTTCCTATGGAATGGGCCACAGGATAATAATAAAGCCAAAGTTCTGGTTTGCTGGGAGGACGTGATCTCGCTTAAAAAAAATAGCGGGCTCGGTGTCATTGACTTGGAGCATCATAACACGGCTCGCCTAGGCCGTTGGTGGTGGGACGTGGCCTCATGTAAGGACACACTTTGGGTGCACATCATTAATCAAACATATTTTGGTAGGAAATACTGGCAGGACACCCACAACACGGCTCCCTGGTCTAGTGTTTGGAAAGGGATTTACGGGGCTAAACACTTGTTTTCCTTGGGTATGTAATCGACGGTGGGTAGAGGAGACACTATCTTGTTCTGGCTAGACAGATCGTTTGCTAGTTCAAGAATGGCGGATGATTTCCCGGAGCTATTTATGCTTAGCCGCTCACGGAGCGCTAGGGTAGAGGAACTTGTGTCTTTTACGCCCCAGCCGGAATGAAACCTTGCATGGAGGGGCCCAGTGGATGCTAATGAGGTAGAAAGGCTGAAAGCCAGAACACTACAGGGTATTAGAGGAAATGAGGACGACGTCAGAATGTGGAGATGGGACCCGTCTGGTGTGTTTACAACAAAGTCAATGTATGAACGCCTGGTGGATAGAGGTATGGTCGATTGGAGAGCTTCTAAGATCTGGAAATGCGGAGGGCCTCTAAAGATGAAGTTAGTACTATGGCTCGCGTTAAGGGGAAGACTACAAACGAAGGATCGGATTATCAAGCATGGGGGAACGGAAGTGGACCCCATCTGTATCTTCTGCAACGACAACAACGAATCAGTTCAACACCTCCTCGCCCTTCGTCAACCCATACAGTCGGGATGGGCTGAATTCCTAGAAAAGATGGGAAGCCAGTACTTCCCCATTATCCCGATCTCGGAACGGGATATTATCGCTTGGTCGGCCGAGCACGTGAAAATCTCATTGGTATGGTGTTGGTGCACTTGGTCCGATAGAAATTTCGCAATCTTCAAAGACGGCCCGGAGAATTGCACGGAAATAGTGCGGATGGCTACCAACTTTTGGGAGCGCCTACAGCAGGCCTAATGTACTTTGTTTTTGTTCTTGTTTTTAATTTGGTCTTTGGGTTGGTATCGCACAACGACCAATCCACATCCCTCCGTCCTTCCTCTATCACTTTATATCTACAGAGCATGGGGCCTAAATAGCCTCACTCCAACTATGTACATTTCAACGGCTCAATGAAATGGTGTGTGGCCCTGGCCTCACTTTTTTCATAAAAAGAAAAACAAAAATTCCAAAAGAATCAGCAGGGCATCATCTATTTTGAATTCATTTCTGTGATATAAAGCTTTAAACACTAAAGGCTTGTTTGAGTTTTGGAGTTTGATGAAGATTTTTGGAGGGATGATGAATAGAAGGCAGGCGAGGGATTTCCAACCATTCTTTAATTTTGAAGGTGGATGGGAAATTATTCTCCTTAACTTACCTCTATTTCAATTCTTGTATTTCTCTTCCAAACCATCCAAATCAAAGACTTGACAATAAAGTTCTTCATTAATGGTAATATTTGGAAACTTCACTCATAATATGAAGTTTTTCTTTCCTTCCCCTCCGAGTAGAGGTGGCAATGGGCCGGGCCCGCCCATGGGCGGCACGGGCCCGGCCCGACTGTGCCCAGCACGTGGGTTGTGCTCGGCATGGCCTGAAAACGGGCCGTGCCGAGCCCGACACGTGGGCCAAGCCCAGCCGGGCCCGGCCAGACCTGCCCTGCACCAGCAGGCTAGGCCTGGCTAGGCCAGACTAGTGTAGTAACCTTATTATTCTACTAAAAATATATATAAACAAGTATTGAGCCTTAGTGTAGTGGTTAGTTCATCTCAAATAGTGGTAGAGGTTGGTGGTTTGAATCCCACCACTTGCTAAAAAAATTCAAATTTTTAATTATTCGGGCCGGCCCGAGCCTGAAGGGGCGGGCTCAAGCTTGAGCTGGGCCTTCCTTTTAAAATGTCGGGCCGTGCCAGGCACAACCTATTGCCACCTCTACCTCCGAGCCTTTCCTTATTTATGCATTTCAAACAAAGAATGCATTTCCCTTCCCACCCTTCTCTTTCTTTTCCTTTCTCAAATTAAGAAGTTCCTGAACAAGCCCCAAAGAGTAAGAGGGTATATGAAAATGACAAATGAATCAAATCTAAAAAGCATGCGTTGCTTAGGAATGCTGCAATGTTACCTTTTGCGCATGTGCAAGATATTTAATGAAGAACTAACAAACCACTGTATTGTTTGCTAGAATTATGACAATTTGAAGGACTCACTTTTTTTCTTCACTGATAACCTTTTTAAGCCTAAACAGAAACGAAGTCAGCTTTTCGATGTAAACTCATTCATTATTCATACAATTTCTACCTCTGTTGTTTAGATTTGACAAACATGTAGAAATCATAGCAAGTGCAAACTATAACACAGTAAATCTGAAGTAAGCAGTGTACGTAGTAATTCTTCAAACAAGTTTCATATAATCTGCAAAGCTCAGAGGCACACCTTCTTATGCAACATCTACACATGCTTCCCACTGAGTCTCTCAATGACAGTGACCAAGCCCTGACCGCCCATCTTCCTGTCACCATTCGCCACCATTGCCAGGTACAGCTGCTGGCACAAGGCCGCCCCCGGCAACACCACGCCCTTCCCCACCTCCGATTCTCCACCGTCCTCTCCGCCGCCTCCTCCTCTCAATCCCATGCCCAAATCCTTCACCATGTAACCCGCGAACCCCCC
The DNA here is from genome assembly GCA_034359265.1 of Canna indica. Classification (NCBI taxonomy): domain Eukaryota; kingdom Viridiplantae; phylum Streptophyta; class Magnoliopsida; order Zingiberales; family Cannaceae; genus Canna; species Canna indica. Next base: position 67,528,248 of record CP136896.1, on the reverse strand, counting down.
GGAGAAGTCCCTCCTGACAATCCTCTCCCCGAATATCTCCATCGCCCTCGACCCCGCCGCTCCCCCTCGCACCGCGTGCAAAAACTGCGAAACGTCCAGCCCCGCCCTCTCCGCGAACACCGTCGCCTCGCTGAGCCCCAGGAGGGTGCCCCCGATGGCGATCTGGTTCGCGATCTTGCTGCTCTGCCCGCTCCCCGCCGGCCCCATCCACGTCGCCCTACCGAGCGTCTCGAACAGCGGCAACAGCCACTGGACCACCCCCTCATCGCCCCCGGCGAGGATCGCCAGCGTGCCGTCCCTCGCCCCGACGTCCCCGCCCGAGACCGGCGCGTCCACCGCCCAGCATCCTTTGGCCCCAGCCGACGCCGCAATCTCGCGCGCCAGGGCCGGGTCGGAGCTGGTGCAGTCGACGAGGACGCCGCCGGGGGTAATGGCGGCGAGGGCGCCGGATGCGGGATGGAGGACGACTTCGCGGACGTCGGACGGGTTGCTGACTATGGTGAACACGACGTCGGCGGAGCGGGCGGCGTCGGCCGGGGAGGGGGCAAGGCGGGCGCCGAGGCGGCACAGGTGCTCGGCCTTGGAAGGAGTGCGAGCATAGACGGCGACATCGTAGCCAGCGGCAGAGAGGCGGGCGGCCATGGCGGCGCCCATGACTCCGGCGCCGATCCAGCCGACCCGGGTCAGACCGGGCCGGATCGGTTGAGGATAACCTCCGCTCCCTCCCATGACCCCAAAAATTCCAAAACGGCAAAACCACGAACACATCAGACAACAAGCCCTTTCGTATTGCACGTAGGAATTCGGGTAAACCAAAAAACCCATCCGCAAGCCCAACTCATTGCGTAACCGAACACTATAACCGAAACATATGTGCAATTTTTTTTATTTTTTTTTTTAATATAACGAGTTCATTTCTCGAATGAGAATTAAAAGTACAATCAAATATATAATTGAATAAACATCCAAAATTACTTTCACATGCGGAAGAATTTTACAAATCACACAAAGCGAAAAATCCATACAAAGAGAACCACTGGGGTTCGAATCTCAAATCTTTAGATAACTTATAAGGTGTTGTCATCGACCGTACTAATCACAGTTGGCAAAATATATGTGCAAATTAGACCAATGCTTACATTATGTTTGGATAACTTTGAGTAATGGGTTTGGAGGGGGAGGGGGAGGGGTTTGAAGAAGTTTGAAGGGTTTTGGAGGGGGAACGATTTGAAAGTTTTTGAAATAATTTTAAAAATCTTATTTGATTAAACTTCATAAAAGATTTGGAGAGATTTGATAAATCACTATGTCCTCGTTTATAATAATATTTTTTTTGTTCTATAAATATTTTTATAATTTAATTATTTGTAATTCATTAATTATTCAAATTCCTCCAAAACCTTTAAAAAAATTATCCCAATTGGATGTTTTAAATTCTTCCAAAACTCTTTTTCTTCAAACTCTTTCAAAAAATTTCAAAATTTTTAATCCAAATAAAATTTTCAATTCAAATATAGTGTTAATGTGCAACCGAATTACTAGGCAATATGTTGAATTAGTCCTCAAGGTAATTAGTATTTACTAGCTCGATTAATTACTTGGCAAGGTAGACTGATGATTGAACTAACCATAAATATATCAATCAAAGTAAGTAAAGCATCATGTCACATCGTGCGGCTGTGATGAATTAAATATCCAGGAGGACCATGACGGCAACTTGAGCTACGAGTAGTAAATGATTGGTGGCAACAAGAGTGAGTGTGAAAAGACTTGGAATAGACTCTTTAAGGAAAGATTCTTCCCCTAATAAACAAGTAGAAGAGGCCATCAAAACGCTCACTAAATCAAGTCAAAAGCAAGCCTCGGGCATATTATACATTATCACAGCTTTGATGATGTGCGTGGCATGTCTCAAACAAGCTTGTCCAGTAACAAATGCCAATCACGTACCAAAGAGATAAGAAAACGAGAGAAAGAGATAGGAGTTGGTACCTCCGGGCTCCAGCAAGGCTCGTGCGAATTAATTTCTTTAGCTTTTCTTGACCTTAATTTTCTTTTTTGTTTGGGCTTAGTATTTTCAAAATCGAGTTAATATCATCCTATTGTGGTAGAAATATATATTAAATGTGAATTGTTGTAAGAAATATATAAATTAATTGGTGATTTGGGATTTGGGACAAAAAGGATTGCGTAGGAGTTTGGGGGCAGCCATAAGAAAAGCTTTGGATGCTTAAGTTTAAATCCTAGAAATGAATGCACGTGCTTTAATCGTTGACAATAATAATGGATGACTATTTACAACAGGAAGAATCAGTGTGCTCGGAGTGGAAGCCCGGCCACTAGCTAATCTTCATATATTAATAATAGTTATTCTTCTCATTTCTACTGTTGCTGCTTCCTCCGCCGATGACATTGCTTCTCGTGTTCCTGATGCCTCTTCTTCAATTCTGGTGTGTGATTTGTGGGTTCTGGTCTCACGTCATCGCCCCACCTGTCGACGGCGCGATGGTGTTCGCCCTATTCGGGCTGCGGGCCCTGCCTCTGGTCTTGGTCGACCTGTCTCACGTGTCTCGCACGTGGTTGACGATTTGGATCCCGAGCGTGAAGAGAGTGAGTTAATTTTTTTATCAAGAAAAATGATAATAGATTATTGTGCGGCAAGTGTCATCGCCAAAAGAGTCAGTCAACAAAATTTCCTCCAATTCGGGAGATGGGATAATGGACCAAAAAAATTCATCCTTACAAATTCTAACCTAATTTGTTGCTCAGTTGACAGCTTTATTTTCATTCCTAAAGTAAAATAAGAAGCTTACACAATTATAATAGTGAGACAAAATGTTAGAAATAATGGAGGCAATTTTCCACGGAGGGGTTGTATCCGCGTTGAGATCCGAAATTAAAACTTTTGAATCAGATTCAATGACGAATGGCGGAAGAGCATTCTGAATAGCATAGAGGAGTTCTTCTCGGACAACCAATGCTTCCAACACAATAATAGATTCACCTTGGACGAAAAGGTGAATAACAAACGAAGCATTCATGTTAGCAAATAACAAACCCAATACCACCTGCAAGATTAGCAAACGAAGCATCACAATTCATCATAAGAAAGTTTGGTGTCGAAGGAATCCGCCTTATAAGCGTATTGGAGATAATGCCAGGGCCCTCAAACTGAGTATGCGACCAATGAGCACTAGCAAACGCTAAAATTCGTGTCACAATGGAGGAAGGGACATGCTGCCTCGCTTCGTGCAGTAAAAGACTCCTAGTGTGCCAGATGAACTATCAAATATTAGCAATAAAGGAATGTGCAGTAAGGGAGCCCTCAATGAATGGAAAAGAAAAGGAAAGCTAGTTGCAGCCTCTGGAAGAACGATAAAAAAAATTAAAGCTAGTTCTAATGGAGAGGATATTCAGTTTGGAGATTCCAAACTGATCGAGAGAAAGAGCAACAAAAAAATAAGTGGTTGATATATTCAGGCAAATTGGTGCAAAACATGCCAGAATTGAAACTAGTAATCCCTAGAAGATGGAGTCGGTCATAAGTGGGAAGCCGCAAATGTAATAGTTTTCTGTTGAAATGCATCTTTATTGAAGCTTAATTATTTTCTTCAATTTTGTGTAATTTATTTACCCGATAATTGATGTGATTTAAGGAAAATAAAAGTTGCAATGGATAGTAGAATGTGATAAGATTGAATAAGAGATTTGTTTAATTCAAGTAGGAATTATATAAATAATATTTCATATGCCCAAAGTAGGGTAGATGAAGGATTGCATTTATGTTGTTTGTAAAAACTAGAACTTTTATTTTACATAGACAAGTATGATAATTTAACATTAGCTTATAACACTACTAGAATATACTACATCAGCAACGGGGATCAGCGACGGTCGACAGGATCGTCAGAATCAGTCACAGCTTTGCGTCGGCTCCGTCAGCCGTGGCTGATGTAACAAAATTAGTCGCGACTCTCATACGGCGGACCATAGCTGTCGCTCATAGATCATTGCGTGCACGGCACGCGAAATAAAATGGGTTAGTTGCCACGGCTTAGCGGGGGCCCCGAAGCCGTTGGTGGTGAGAGTAACTGGGTGTGCGAAATAAAATAGGTTAGTAGCGACGGCTACGCTACGTCGTCGGTGATATGAGTAAGTCATTAGCCACGACTGGATACGACCGTCACTTATCACGAACGTAGCGCGAATATAAAACACTCTTAACTGACGGCTAGCAGAGCCGTCGGTGATAATAAAATTACATATCCATGATTTTCCGACGGCCGATGAGTCGTCGGTTAAAATCCTTTTTATTTGCGTTCGCGCCCGACCCTTCCTCTTTCTTCTTCTTCCTTCTCTGCTCGCCGCTGTCGCTGCTGAGTTACCTCGGAGTCGCCGCCTGTTGCTGCCGCCGGTGAACCTACCCTTTTCAGTATGCTTCCTCTCCTCCTCCGATAAATCCCCACAGCGCCGCCCTCTATTTCCGCACGCGCTGCCTCTCCGCGCCGGTGTCGGCCCAGCGTTCATCTCCGCGCCGGCCTCAATCCGGCTGACGCCGCAGTAGCCGGCAATGATGTCGGCTATTTCTTGATTAGGGTTTTATTACCCTAATCAAACTATGATTAGGGCAATTAATTTTTTTATTATTAATTAATATAAATTAATTGTTAATAATTAGAAATTAATGATTAATTATTAGAAATTAATTATTAATTAAATTAAGTATTAATTTAATATTAATGAATAGTCGCGCAGAATCGTCCACTGAGGACTCGCGCCGAAATCGTCCACAGTGGACTCGCGGCCAAATCGTATACTTTGGACTCGCGGTCAAATCGTCCACTTTGGACTCGTGGTCAAATCGTCCATAGTGGACTCGCATCGGAATCGTCCATAATGAATGGACTCACGCATGTCAGAATCGTTCACAATGGATGGACTCATGCCGGAATCGTCCATTTTGGACTCGCACGAAATCGTCCACAATGGATGGACTCGTGCCGGAATCGTCCATTTTAGACTCGCGCGGAATCATCCACTTTGGACTCGCGTAGAATCATCCACAATGGATGGACTCGTGCCGGAATCGTCCACTTTGGACTCGCGCGGAATCGTCCACTATGGACTTGCACCGGCATCCATAAAGTTAGAAAAAAATCAAGACGAGTTGATACGTTTCACGTACGATCGACGAGTCAAGTTTTAATTTTGCAAAACCTTAGATCCGTTCGGGGGTTGTATGTTCGTGTAAACGAAGTTAATGATCTTTTATATGATGTACAATCCTTGAATTGTTCCTAATTGGACAATTTGATAGCATAGTTATTTATGTTGCACTTAGTTTATATTTTATAGTCATTAACTTTATTTTTAAATTTTGGCTTGTATCTCCCATGTTCTCCGATACGCGCCCACATGATATGCGTATTCGGAGAACTATATGGAGATGCTGCCGAAATTTAGAATGAAGTTAATGACTAAAAAAATACTAAGTGCAATATGAATATCATGAATCCTGAATGGAATATGACCATCTCATCTAAAAACATTACCTAAAGATATTGCAAACTTTTTGACAAAACATGTCGGGCGATCGAAGTTGGATGTACCGACGAATTCATCGTGAAACTATAACAGACGAATTTCGAGTAGACGTAACTTACTTCTTAAATTTCGCCTACTCGAATGAAAAATTCCTTAGTGGTGATAAAATCTGATGTCCGTGCCGAAAATGTTTGAACATAAGATTTTTGGACCGATAAATTGTCACACTGCATCTGTATACAGAAGGATTCACACCAAGATTTTTTGTATGAAATTATCACGGGGAGTCACGTCAAGTCGGGACGCCGAGCAATCCTGTTGTCCAAACTCATGGTGAATCTTCTTCTGCTGATGTTTCTTCTTCCAATCCACCTAATCCTTATAGAATAATAATTCTGGATAGTCTTGGAGGACAATTTCAGGTGGTCGAGGTCAATTATAAATCAAAATTGACTTCAAATGAGTCATTTATATTGGCATCTCAAGCTGAACAAGTATATTATATGCAGTATCCATCTCGAAAGAAAGACAAGGCAGATTGGCGTGTAGTCTGTAAGACTAAAGCCAGAGGAAAAATTGACCCGATAGTTGGAGATAATGAGCTAGCAGATGACTTATATCAAGAAGAAGATCCTTCCGAAGTGGAACGAGTTAGTCCAATACTCGAGGATGATGACACAGAGTTAGTTCAATTGGAAATAGAATACGTTGATGACGACGATAATGAAGTTGAGGAAGGACAGAATGAAAATGAGGGAGACGAAGAAGAATTTCAAGATTCAGATACAGAAGAACAAGAAGAAGAGTATTACACAGATGATGATAATGATGATGATGAATAATTATAAATGTGAAATATATATTCAATTATTAAATATATCTATTAATCTATTATATATAATCTAATTATATTAAATTTTTACAGCTATGGTTCGAGATATCAGTTCTCGAGAAGGCATTCCTTGTAGGACCCCCCAACGATTACCACTCGCCCCACCTATACCCATTGACCCTTCGTCTTCCACCACCATCCCCCCACCTGGTCCGGCCACCATTCCCCCACCTGATCCATCCACCATTCCCCCACCTGATATGGTCAGCATCCCCCCACCTCCAGCCACCATCCTTTAGCCGATCCAGGCCCGTCGACATCGAGACGTAGGCCACGAGGGCCTAACAGAATTCTCCCTTCGCCACCCAAGGGACAACTGCGCAGAGCAGTTACTGTGCGCAGAAGAAGGTAAGTATATGCATTAATTATTTCTTATAATTTATTTATAATTCAAAATATCATAATATGAATTTATATTTGGTGCAGATTTGAGCAAGAGGACGTCCCTCGCACGATAGCGGGGACGATCCGGAAGTTTATGCACGTGGCGTGACCTACATGGTCTCACGTGCCCCGTGAGCATATGGATTTATTATGGCGAGAGTTCATGGTAAGTATATTTATTAAATTAATGTTAATGTTAAATATTCATCGGTAATAATAAATTTTTTTTGCAGGGTCATTATACATGGCCGGAGGACCATACCACTTTTGTGGAGGCTGCATGGGAGCGTGTTGCCCGCGCTTGCAATAACGGGCTGCTTCAGCAGGCCCGTCAACCTGTGATAAGACGGCTGGAGGCCACACAGATAGGGCAAACTCGGGGACATGCCCCCGAGTGGATTCGTGGCCCTGTGTGGGACCAGCTCGTTGAGCGGTGGGACACTCCTGAGTGGCAGGAGGTCTCCCAGATTGCGTCGAGAAATTGCATATTCGGGGGGACGACACGGGGGCGCGCCACACAGGTGGCTCAATCTCTTTTGCGGTGCATGAGCGTCGTATGATATGTATAATTTTCTTACTTTTAATTAAATTATATATTGTGTATATATAATGATACTAATGTATTTGTTTTCTAATGTAAGACGCGCGTGACGGAGGACGGCACTGTCCGACGCCCTTCGACGATGGAGGTGTTTGAGCGCACACATCTTCGTCAACGAGGAGCGGGGGACTACATTCATAGTAGAGCCTCCATCATAATGGTAAGTATTTATATATGTCTATTTGATTTACATGATTTTTATTTATAGTTTATATATATTTAAAATATAAACACGTGTAGGAAACTTACTCGAGGACTGCGATCGAGTGTGGAGGGACACCGGAGGAGTTCGACGCAGGAGCTTGGGTGGAGGCCGCAGGTGGCTGGGAGCACGATCGTGTTTATGGCTTTGCAGACAGTGGCCATGCACGTGCCGTGCTCGGGCCACTTAGGGCACCAACCCCTCCGACTGAGGGTAAGCGACCCTCGTCATCCCGAGCGCAAGACCAGAGCCGGATAGCGGCCATGGAGTCGGAGCTCACCCAACAGAGACATGCGATGGAGGAGCAGAGACAGACGATGGAGGGGCAGAGGCTGACGATGGAGGAGCAGATGCAGGAGCAGAGACAGGCGAATGACGAGTTGAGACAGATGATCCAGAACATGCAGACACTCCTCACTCAGATTGCGTCTCAGTTTGGTCTTCTACCTATGATGTCGCAGTCGTCGTCCTCCTCGACCCAATCGACGCTCCCGACCCAGTCGTTGTCGACTCCACCGCCTCCACCGCAGCCGTGAGCTTTTGTTTTTTGTATTTTATTTATATTTTGAAACTTGGATGCACTAGTTGATATTTTGATAATTGTTTGCATCCGGTTTGAGACTGATATTGATGATATTTATGTAAAACTTATATGTTTGGTTTCTAATGCATGTGTATGATGTTTTTTTATTGTAATATGTGATTGAAAATTATTTGTAGTCGATATATAGTTGTATACAGGAATTTATAAAAATTTTAGTTTTTTCAGTTACAGGATACACCTTTAGCCACGGTTTACCCACGGCTAACCGTCACTAGGTCGTGGATTAAAGCTTATCGTAAATGGCTGATGGTCTGTGCAGCACCAAATATCACGGTTGCTAATAATATTATCGACGGGTCTGGGTCGTGGCTGATGGGTTGTTATCAGTGACAGTGCTCTGAGCCGTCACTGATGTTTTTAAATCAGCGACATTGCACGGGGCTGTCGCTGATGATTACGTGTGACGGCCGAGCTCGGCCGTCACAACACATCTGAGACGCACACATCAGCGACGGTTATTTGCCACGGTTGACGTCGTCCGTGATATACATCACCGACGGTTCAACCACGGTATCAGTCGTCGCTGATGACCATAATTCTAGTAGTGTAAGCATAAGTGTATATGTCTCATCACTAGACAAAAGATATCAAGGCTAAGAGGTTATGATAGTCGCGCTCGCATTGGCGCTTTAGACACACTTTGCATTATCGCTAGGAGCCTAGTCGCGAGCCTACTTTTCTGTGAGTCAGAATTTGGTGCAATCTAGTATTTTGACTTTTGACTTTCGACAGTCACTTGAGATTAAGTTCACTTATCCTAATCAATTTGAAATATATTACTCATTAGTAATATTCTTCAATTACTATTCTTTTCAACTAATGAGCATTATGTGGTTGATATGGATTGATTAAGATAAATAACTCTATCGAATTCTCTCTTCCTCAATATCTTTTCATCTTCATCACTGTTGTAATTCGTGTATTCTTTGCAAATTTACTATCATAAATAATTTCTTTTCTCCCGGGGCTTGACATATATCTTGAAGGTGTATTGCCTGCAACCCGAGCAAAACTTTCTTAGGTGAGGGCAATAGAAACCTTAAGGACAATGATCAATATTTTAGAATTAATCAATATTTATTTTTTTAGAAAATTTGATCCCAAATTGTAGCCTTATGAAATTAAAAATCATTCCAAAAGAATGCATTTCAACTGTTCCTAAAACAACTTACAAGAACGCACTAAAATTGCTCCTAAAACATAAATATTATATACAAGAACGCTTAAAAAAACATTCCTATAAACATGAGTTATAGGAACAGTTTCTAGGCGTTCCTACAAGTTGTTCTTATAGGAACGGTTTAAAAATGCGTGGTGAAATACTTATAGGAACAATTTTGAAATATTTCCTTTAACTTACATGAACGCTACAAAAAATATTCTTAAAAGAACCTTTGGCCATGATTTTACATACAAGAACACTTTTTAGAATAGTTCCCATCAGCGTGAGTTATAGGAACACTTTCCAAATTGTTATTATACGAGAGCCTATAGGAACGGGTTTTTTTGGCAACATGGCCATAGGTAGGGAAATTGTTCATGTAGCCTAGTGGAACATTAGGTTTTAGTACACATGGGAAAACTGCTCCCATATGTTTTTGGCCGTGATTTTGTATGTGTTTGGGAATACTTTTCGATCGTTCAAAGAAATCAAAAATATTGTAGTGGGTGCCTAGCGCCACAAGCATTTCAGGAAAGAAACATCATTTGGGAACGATGGCAAGCACATTCTGGGGATCGATCGAAGTTTCGACGGGATCGAAACAAGATTGTAACATTAAAGGAGAAGCCCTCATCAGAAGCCCTAAGGGGAGGAACATTGGGAGGCTCGGAGAGAGAGAGAGAAACACATTCAAGATTGTGTTTGGCAACTTTGAATCTTGCCTATATATATCAGCTTATTTTTGGGCACTGATTTTAAATCGTTGATTTTATTACAATTTCGTGTGATAATAATACTTTAAGAGGTTCAATTAGATTAAGACATTGTTTGTTTCATGATAAGGCATGATTTTACATGATATGATATTGTTCAGTTTCTTAATTATTTGGAATGACTTCCAAATGATGGTCATGATTTATGATAGTAATCTCATGATTTTTAAACCATGGATTTTGAAGTTTTTAAATCATGAATTTGGTGATTTCTCATGATTTGATGAAATTTTATTTTTAAAATACCATCAATTAAAATTTATAATTTTACTTATGTCCTTTTTCTACTCATATCAATTTAGACTTCTACTTATTATTTTTGATCGACTTAGTCAAAACTTTGTTCTCATCCGAGCGGCTATCATTTAATCGTACCATATCATATATATTATTTTTCCAAACAAGAAAGAAGTAATTACAATATCATATCATATTATACAATATATTATTAAACCATATTTTATCTCTCCAAACAAGGTCAAGAATGAATTTACATTGAAAATATACAATACATGTAAAAAAAAAGACTGAAGTAATTAATTGCGTGCGATGATCATTTATCAATAAGATTCACGTGACATTAATTAAAACGTAGCAATCATTTTGACCAAAGACCAACTTAATTTTTTTTTTTAAGGACCAGCTTAATTACAATGTCACTTTCTAACATATTAATTAAGAATGTCTATTATATACTTGCGTAGGGACCAAACTAAATTTTGTGTGTATATTTGTTTCGACTTTATCAATTATATGTCTCAGCAGGGACACAAATATCTCGACATCAATATTCTTGTAGAAAATTTTACATGTACAACAGCAACACAACCCTTTGATAAATCATGCTAGCTGTGCATGCACTACCAACAAAATCCTACATGCATGTCGGCAATAAATTCAAATCAGCCGATATGTAGACATGTGCATTGCTGGTTTGTATATATATATATCAACCACTAGTTCTCCATAAATTGGTAGGTGCATTAATTTGGATTGTGGATGATAAAGACCATCCAATATTAGTTTCAAATCAGTGACAGCCGTGTGTCATTTTCGGATAGAACGTATCTTAAAAAAACACATATGCTATATATAAGGAGAGAAAATGATATACACTTTAATTCAGTCTTATTTGAATGAGATGCAACATAATTTAATAATATATGCTATGATATCATATCATATGGTATGATATTATAATTAATTATTGGTATTCTATTTGAAAAGATGATATAATATGATACGGTTAAATGACAAATTGACAATAGTTATACAAAGAAGAATGGAGTATTCGCTAAGTCGATCAATAACGATAAGTAAATTTAATTATAATCTGATATGATATGGATAAATAAAGAGCACGAGAAGAATTATAAATTTTGATTTGAGGATAATTTTAAAATAAAATTTCATTAAATCATGAGATCGAAACCACTAAATTTATTATTTAAAAAAATTAGCCAAAATCTATGAGTTTCATAATATTATCACTATAAATCATGACCATACATTTGAAATCTTCCCAAACAAGAGATTGAATAATATCATACCATGTAAAATCATACCTTATCATTAAACAAACAATGGGGTAGGGATGAGTACATATCGGCTAATATGATTTCATATCATTAAATTGGATATATAATTAAAATCACATATATATGTATATATTTAAATATTTCCATACATGATATATTATATATGCAATTGCATATTATATATATAAATGTATTGTCTTATTTATTAGTACAATAAATGAATTCCAATTAGAAAGAACATCAGAATGAAAATGATTAAAGTAATATATTTGACATGAAGATGTGTTACTTTTAAATATTTATGTAAAAATTACACTTTTCATATTTATTTTATTAGCAAAATACATTATAAGATACAATAATTAAGGAGTTGTTTGGTTGGTAGGAAGTCATATGAGAATCAATATTATATGTATATGTGTCTATAAAATAAATTATACCAGTATGGACTTCAAATGTTTTTTATTAAATGAAAATAAAAATTCTCAAAAACAATTTGTTTCAAGAAAATCATAACTTAATTAATTAGCTAGTATACTAAGCTAGCCTATTAATTTGGAATTTATGCTTACCCATATCCATGATTATATTTAGGGTTAATATCTAATAGAAGTATGATTCCATGATAGGTTTACCATCAACGAGTCTTCCTCTAATTCAGATTATGATGATGGATTAATTTTCAGGTAAACAAGTTCAGAGTAGAAATGATTGACTGATTCAACATCTCATATATAAATGATGATATATTTTTAAAATGTAACATATGATATATTTTTAAATTTAATTTTATAACATAATCATTATAAAATATACATAAACACACAAAAAAATTAGTAAATAAAATGCTATGTAATATATCAGAAATAGAACCTATAATCTATTCGTGATATATCTGGATATTTATCAATTAAGTTACCAGTGAATCGACAGACGAAACGATGAAATACATATAATTAATGAGAATGTTTAATTACTTAATAGATATAGGATTAATTAATTTGAGGTGTCCATCAGAACACATGTACAACCTTGTATTTTCAGAACCGGTGTACATAAATGCAGCTACAGCTACAGTTTACAGTCTTGGACTCCTAAAGATAATTATCACAGTACGCAGTCCCGTAGATGTCGGCTGTGATTTCGACGTCAACGTGTGGGAGGGCCGCAGCGCATGCATGGTGGTGGCTCAAAGGCCGATCATAAAAGATCTCCCTTCAATTCAATTCCCCACTAAACACCAAATCCACCAGCACTCCTCCATCCAATCCATCAAATATATTGGGAGATCAATTGCACGCTCAATTGTTAGGTCAACAATGTCAGGCGCCTCTCTCTCTCTCTCTCTCTCTCTCTCTCTCTCTCTCTCTGCAAGAAACATGGTGCGTGGAGCTCAAGCAACCGCCCCATGTTCTTGGACTGTAAAGTGTAAATTAAGCTCGCCCAACTCCTTCCCCTCACCCATCCTTCGTGATAGATTTTCAAGGTTTAATAACGATAATATTCTTCTGCTAAATTTTAATATTACTGTAACTTAAAAAACTAACTCATTTGAATATGACACGTGCGACTTGTATGAAGGAACGTAGACAAGATCATGGAGTTAATTATATATATGAATTTAATTAATATATATACTTGGAACTGAAGGTCAGTAGTTCCTTTCATGGGAATCAACCAGCTGAGAAAATAAATGATATATGTCTGGATATTAACATTTGAACAAAGTCAAACCTAGGCAGAGTTAGGAGAGATTTAGCAGTTGGCAGGGAACCAAGTTTTTTCTTTTGTTTGTTAACAAAAATATCATAATTAATTGTTGATATAAACAGTAGATCAATATACGGTGCATATGCAGATTAATATGCAGTTCAATTCATTGTATGTGGCCTTAACTAATTAAGAGTGGACATATAAAACTAAAATATGTCATATATTGACAGTTGCTATGTATAGTATTATGGAATCCAAAGATCTAGAAATCTGACGTAAGATTTAATTATCATCTTCACTACAGTTAATACCTAAAAGTTTATCACAGCATATCCATACATTGACTATGTTCTCTCTCTCGCTCTCTCGTAATCCCAAGAAAGATCTATATATTCTTATGTCTCACGAGAAATTCTTCAGATGATATGATGCATGTGATTGAGTATATATATTATATAGTTGTAGGATTTGTCAGATCTTCTAATTGTTTCATTTATTCGAAGGAGGGGCTCGTCTAATTTATTTTAGAAGCACACAGCTAGACTTTCAACTAGAACATAATTATAATAATTAATTTAAACATGTTTGACCTTAATTTTCATTTTTTTACAACATTCAAAATAAATAATCCATTGGTGCGTTATATAGGTGTGCAAATGTATGAAAGGAATGGAGAGAGCTGTTCATATGAGGAAGCTTTACGTGTAACTTCGTCGCAGAAAACAACGGAAGGTAGCCTTGAACGGATGAACAAATTAAATAACACATCAATCGCAGATTGCGTTGGTGTGATGTCGCAATTTAATGGACTCACCTAGATCATATGTCCCCATCGCATCTGGGCCCCACCTCCATAAAACAATACCCCACTTGGCGCCACTTTTTACGGCTTGTCGAGTACAAAGAGACGGAAGGGGCCCCACATTGCCGACCAATAAAAAGGACAGGTAGATCAGTGGGTAAGATGCTAAGGAGTGGAAAAAGCTATTTTTGTTTGCAAAGGCCACTGTGGTCGGCCGCACACTTTTAAGAGATAGCAAACACGAGCTAAAAACGCTGAGCCGTCCGATATGGATTGGACGGTGAGTAGCTCGCCTCTCCACCGCCCAACCCGATGCTTTCGCACGTGAGAGAGAGGGAGGACCAGTGACGCCCATGCGGGCGTCAGCGTCGGGATCCACGTGTTCGGTTTCCAACGTGCCGAGGAACGGTCAAATGCCGGTGCCCTCCCTCCGCGAACCTTCATAAGCGGAGAAGAGGATTTGAAACTTTGACCGCTGCTTCCCCACGTGACCGACTGTATCCGGTGCCCTTGTGCCTGCTGACTCACCACCAGCTTCCGTTGCGGCTATCAACTATTCCTTCACACACTGAGATAGAGAGGATTTTAAATTAAATTAAAACCGGATTAGAATATAATTAATTGATCATAAGAGGTGCACCAAAACAAAAAGAAGACGACTACAGCAAACACTACCTCCTCTTTGCTTTCAAGCTATTCTCTTTCTCTACTCTTATTTCACTCCTCCCTATCTAGCTACTCTCTCCATGTCCGGGGAGAATAGAGAATTCTACCCTCATGGCTTCTCGTTCCACGACGAGCTCTTGTCGGTCTTCTCGCAGAAGCCGGGCAGCGGCGAAGCAGCCGATCTCGGTTTTGATCCGGCATCCCCATTTGCGAGCTTGGATGAGTACATGACAACTCCTGCCGCGGGTGGCGATGGGTTGATCATGGCTCCGGTGACGCCCAACTTCTCGGTGTCGTCCTCGTCGACGGAAGAATCCGATCTCCGGATGAAGCAAGAGGAGGAAGAGGACAAGGAAGCAAAAGGGAATGAAGAAGGGCGTGACAGCTTTAAGAAAGAGTAGGTTATTCTGATCCATCCCGGTCTACTTTTTTTACTTTGTGCCTTTGTGGTTGTTAATTTCTTTTTGTGTTCTTGATGTTGGTCAATTTTGTTAGGCGGAGTATATAAAATGACTTGCTTATTTCTTGTGTGATTTAATGAGGAAGAAAAAGTCCAACTGCAGGTGCAGTGCATATAATTGCTAGCTTTCTTTGAGGTCAAGTTAATTAGATTTGCATTTTGAATACTTCTTCTTCATCGATCCTTTTGATTCATATTCTATTAGCTAGATAAGGTGAGAACTTTAGTCGATCGCTAGGGTTTTTCTTCCCCTAACATAAAAAAATCAAGCTTTTTAGGGTTTCCCTATTAAAGGATCATTTTTCCTCCCTTTATCATCGTTAACTCGTTCAACTTTCCGTTCTTTATTTTGTAAACACTAAGATCTCCTTAATTTGAGAGGAGTTCTTGATCTGAATAGCTAAATCGAATCCTCGATATCTTGAGCTTATTTTCCACATATGATGCAGTTTGGGATCAAGAACACAAGGATTCCACTTTAATTGGAAGACAGGAAATCCAAACTGTACAAGTTCTATATATTAAACTGATATCATTAATTCTCACTTGATATACAACAATGGCGCATGCAGAAACAAGACAAGGAAGAAAGGAGAGAACAGGCAAAGGGAGCCCCGGTTTGCATTCATGACCAAGAGCGAGGTTGACCACCTCGAAGACGGCTATCGATGGAGGAAGTACGGCCAAAAGGCTGTCAAGAACAGCCCCTATCCAAGGTGAACTCGTATAATGTATATCCACTATTAATTTATGAACTCATTTTTTAAAAAATTTAATTAGTTGGCATATATCTAACTCTATCACCAATTAATTAATTCTGGATTAATATACCTTCCATCTCAATTGTTACAGAAGCTACTACAGATGCACAGCTCAAAAGTGCAATGTGAAGAAGAGGGTGGAAAGGTCGCATCAAGATCCCTCAATTGTGATCACTACTTACGAAGGGCAGCACACTCACCACAGCCCAGCAAGCATGAGGAGCAGCAGCAGCGCACACTTACTATCGCCTTCACCGATGCCCGCAAACTTCGCCGGACATGATCACAGACTTCTGCTGCATCAAGTGGTGTCCCCAGCTGCTGCTACTATTAACAGCACCAGCATTGGATACTCGAACCCTAGCATGTATCTGCCAAGCCTACCACCTTCTCTTCCGCAGCTCCAAGTACCGGACTTTGGTCTCCTGCAAGACGTTCTCCCCTCATTCACCCACAGCAGCCAACAGTAACTAATATGACTGCTTGCTTCACTCGATTTCCATGTGTTCCCTTCGTCTCTCTCCGTACCTCTGCTCTTCTTGTACCTACGTACGTGCAGGTTATTATGATTACAGGCATAATTAAGAGCAGCATAAACCTGTTTAATTAGAGCTTGTATAATTAATTTATCTATGTTGTGTAGATATATATGGAATCTCTGATCAAATTCCGTGCATGGAGAGTATTCTTCATGTTTAATTTAATTTCCAACAGTTTTATCTCAACCAGTAGTGTTTTTTTTCCTGGATTAATATTTATGAATCCAATGATTAATTGTATTTGTAGTCTAATATTTTTTTCATCGTTTTAACAAAACTAGATATAGTATAGATTTAAAATGTGGTTAGACTGGATTAATCTATTATTATTCTGCAATGCATTAAATATTCGGGCATGGTAGGGTGGAAGATTGTTGAGAAGGAGATGGAGTTGCCGGAAAAAGACAGAATTTGGTGGTGGTGCATTAAATGATGATACTATGGTGAAGGATAGGGGAAAGGCCGGGGCATATGATCATGGTTGGTCTTGGTCTTGTTTGGTAATGGTAGCTGCAGAAGTTAATAATGCTGAAAGGGTGATCAGTTGTTATTGATGAAGGGGAATATATTTGGAGTAATAATTGCATAGAGTTTGTGCTCTTCTACAAGTACACTCCATTTAATTTTCCTCAATGCCTTCTTTATGATGCCAGAAGTTCTATATATATATATATATATGTAAAATACTGAGCTATATATATTTTGCACATTAATGAATGGTTTCTTCTCAAGGACATATATAGTACGTGATCGATTATATATGTCCGTGATCGATTATAAATTCTCAGATGAGCGTATATATATAGCTGTGTATATATAAAATAAAGAGTTTTGATTAATTGAATCTTTTATTGCATCTCACATATTTCCTTGATGAAGAACACCACTATTGCGATCATATAATAATTATTTTTCTCATGCTACCTGTATCTGCATTAATTGCTTTCTTAATTAATTTATCTTTTTGTGTAAATAAATAAATATATATCTTTATGTATGCTTGGGCGTGGTTGAATTTGTGGCAGAGTTTCCTGTACAAGCTTCACTAAATTGAATCTTTATGTGCTAAATTAAAGTTACAGGTGAACATTTAATTAAGTAGTTAAGCTTAATTAATTAAGTAATATATACACAAACTGAGCCCATGCATTCATACTTGATTTCAAAGTGTAAAGAGTCAAAAAAGAAGACCTTTGAAGCATGCATATTAAAATTCTAATTATCTATGCTCTAGAACTAGACTCTTTTTGATAGATCCAATATAATTGTTGTTTTCTTGCTCATGCATGTGCAGATTAATTAAGCACATAAAGAAGCGTATGTGTATTAACATTTATCAACTGTTCTTCATGCAAGCTAGCTTACAATTGGAAGCATATATAATTCTATTAATCATTTGCATAAATTCAGTATAGTTTTTCTCATGTTGCATGAGAAGTCTTGCAATTAATTACTAAAATTAATTGCTACGTGTGCAATTATTTTTGTCGCTTTTGCCAATGTCGGAATTAAAATACCGGCACTGAAAAGCATCGGTATTCAATATATGAGTGGCGCCGGCCGATTATTGTACCGTTTGTTGTAGTGTAGTTAAGTTGCTGACATATCGATCGAGATGCAAAGTTACTCTGCATAATTAAGCATGAAATTGCAATAAGTAGATAACTTAAACCTAGCTATATAGGGTTAATTCTTACTTAATTTAGATCCTAGAATTTATATTAATTCTCACTTTGATTTTTAAAATTAAAAAAGTTTTGTGTTGATCTTAACTAAAATTTATTTTTTAGTTTTACTTTATAATTCTTTAAGGTTGAAAAATGTCATTTTAATCTCTCAAATTTACTTTGATTCTCATTTAGCTAGTTTATACAATTTGAAGAAAAAAAATGGCCCATTAATATATTATTTTTTTCCTTTCGATCTTATTATCCAAAGATTAATAACTAGATGTCATCTCAACATTACATGAAATCCTAGTTTGTCTCACGTCTTTGATATACTGAATTGTAAGTTAGCAACAGCAATAGTGATAAATATCATGACTAGAATTATATTTCGGTCTTCCTCAAATGTGTGTTCAAGATTAAATTTAATATAAGAATTTAAAGAAAGATATATATAACTCAATATCTCAATTATTTTGGAAGATTGACTATGATTCATTGATTTAAAAAAAGACAATTTGATTTAATATGTCAAACTAGAACAACTTTTTTTTTTTCAAATAATAAGAATTAAAGTAAATTTGATAGGGAAAAGTAAATTTTATGTGTCAAAATAATTATTGTAGTCTTTAAAAACTAAAGTGAAATTGGCACGGTACATGCATGCTGGTGTGCTTTGTTAGCATCAAAATTGGCACGATGAGGACACTGAGGTTGTCGTTTGTGCGATGAATCCGGGAAGATAAATAATGGATCAAAATCCTAATCTCTTGCAGACAAATCGAATAGGTTCCAGTCCACTGGGCGGCAATGTGCAGCATCCAAGGAGGAAAATTGGGAGGATGTAGTGATGTACGCTTGCACTAATTAATTGCTTGCATGCGTTCAAAAAATATCATATATATAAAATCTTGTTCCCCTTTTGGGATTCCAAAATCAATTCGATATATTAATAGAAAAAGAGATTTCTCAATTCAAGTTCAAGGAATCAGTTCCTTCCTCGTTGCTTCGTTCGTGTATATATATAGATCATGTTCCGCGTGCAATGGCATAGCCATGTAGATTCCTGCGCAAAAACACATAATTGCACCCTTATATATAATTTAATTAGATTGAGTGTTGCTTTATCCTCGTAAAAATATGTCTAATAATTTTCTTAACCATTCATAATTATATGAATTATAATTTCACCGACAATCATAAATAATTTATTATACACGAGTATTAAAAAAATTATTAAACATGAGTTAGAATGATTTAACATTTCTGAATCTAATTACATCTACCTTACCCTTCATTTGGAGTTAATTCACATGGAGTCAAATCTATTACACCTTCATTGTATACAAGAGATGACAATTATATATATCCGCATTCGTATCCACACCGCGTGGATCATTTTTTATATAGAAAATGAATATGAATATGAACATAGATGCATGTAAAAAAAATATTCGTGGGATGCAATGCATATGCATATATGGATACGGATCTACACCGTATTTGATCTGATCGATCCATATCGTAATGCATTATCTGCATATATATATATATATATATATATATATATATATATATATATATATATATATATATATAATTACCATTTTTACATCATTGATTTTTTGTTTAATATATTGTTTTCTTTTATTAAAATACGATACAAATACGGATGCGGTGTTGATGTGAATGTGTCGATATAAAATGCGGTGTGAATGCAGATAATACACTATATGCATCAATCATGATTTAGTTATTACATTAATTCATCTTCTTAATTAATCATACTAGGTTAAATTTTAATAAGACTAGATTCACTCCCGTGAGAGGCTCCATAGAAATTTCTATGGAGTCAACAGCACTCCAGTGTGGTTGATGTTGGGTATTGACTCAAATTGGGTTCGAACTGAATCCAACGAGTTCGATCAGGCCGAAATCGAAGTTGATTTGATCAAGATATGTTTAAAATAATTTGCTGAATCAAACCATGTTGAATTGGGCTTGAACTTGCTCATTGAGTCTAGAGGGTTGGCCAAGCACGTGTACAATAAATTGCTCACTGGGCTTGACTCGACCCAAGCGGGCCAGGTGAGTGGGTCGAGCCCACATCCACTTCCTACCTCTGCATCGCTTGGGAAGCATGCGGGTGCGTGACACGCATCTCGCGGACGTGGTCTCTGCCCTCGCGTGCCCCACACGACGCACCATGCGCCCGCAATCGAACGGAATCCAACCGGCGCAGGCGCCAATCCAACGAAGAAAGCCAAATTTCTCGATCAAAAATCGGATCTAAATTTTGACCCATTTCAAAAAATTTATATATATATAATATTATAATATATTTTATTACATACTGACGTGATTCATGTGATAATAAAAAATATTTTTTTTATTTGCTGACTTGGATGCCACATTATCACCTAACAATTGCATTGACGGACATTTGACGGAAGGATAAAATTATTGTCAATCTAATTGTTTGGGATAGATTTGAGACAAATTAAAGTCTGTGATAAATTTGTTAATATAGTCAAATTTTGGGATAAATACATTAATTTTTTCCAAGTTGGGCCCCGTTGTGTTTGGACATCCAACAACACAACATGACCTGACTTGGGGGCTGGCTTTGGAAGCTTCTCAACAATCATGATTTGGTATGGATTAAAATTATCAACTCTCTATATCAACAGTTAATGTACTATGGTGTTGCTCTCAGAGAACCACTTTCTATTATCTCGAAAGACATCATGGGTAATGATGACATTTTTCGATTATCTATTCAGTTTCATGTGGGTTCGAGCACTAGAACACGGCTCTGGGTGGATCCTTGGCTGAACGAATCTAGATTATGTGATAAATCCTCCCACACTTTTTGGTCTTGCCACCGCACCCAGCGCTCTCATTAGCGAATGCAAATAATTTGATGAGTTAGGTGGGATTAAGGGTGGAAACATGCCGACCAGGCTTACTATACAAGCTTGGCCTGACTTGTGGCATATTTATAAAGCTTGCTAAAATCTAAAATATGTTTATAAAATCTACTTTCAAATTTCATCCATACAAAAATGATAACAATAAATTTAAACATAACAACAATAGTTGTTGTTTTATTAGATTAAAAATATATTTTATTATATATAGTAAATATTATAAACTAATAATATTATATATTTATTATATATTATATATACTACATTAACAGGCCAGACCGACCTATCAGGCTCAATAGGCCATATAGTGAGCCTGGGCCTAGCTTGATAAAGAAAATAGGCCTAGAAATAAGCATGGGCCTGAATTTTTTTCTAAAGAGATCAGACCGGGTCAGGACGAATACAGGTCAGGCCACAGGCTCCTGACAAATCGTCTGGCCTATTTCCACCCCTAGGTAGGATACGATGGTGGAACATTACTTTCAGCAACTTTGTTGATGTTGAATCCATTGCCAATCTAGCCTCTGATATGGAGAACATCCTCTTCAATACTAGGGAAGATCGAATCTCCTAGAAATGGAACCGTCATGGAAACTTCTTCACCAAATCTCTTTATAATTTACTATCTTTCAAGGGCATTATTGATCCAGCTGCAAAATATATATGTATGGCTTCCCAACTGCCCTGAAGGTGTTTCGATTAATAATTGATTCATTAATTTGAAGAGATTATCCATCAAAGATCGTCTCCTGAATAGATATGTCCAAGTGGATCCCAGATGCATTCTATGTAATATTGAAGATGAATCATATGATCATCTCTTCACCACTTGTGTTTCTCGAATTAAGGTTGGGACCTCTTACTCCGTCGTTGCAACTCAACACATTTTCAATTTGGGTACAAATTTTGGACATGCTCAGTGAATAATAGCTCATCTTGTAAAAAGAACAATTACCTAATCACAATGACCCGAAATTGAAAGATGTGCTATGAAAGAAATTTAAGAATCTTTGATGAAATCAAAAAATCTCCCATTGAGCTCGCTATTGAAGGCGTCATCTTGATTAAATTGTGTAATTAGCACTGTTTCTTTGATACTTGTATATTCTTTTTCTTTCTTTCTTTTATTCTCTTGACCCCACTTGTAATATCAAAACTTCTTTTGATCAATGCAAGTAAAGAAAGAAAAAAACTCTAGTTTTAAAGCTAAACTATATCAATTAATTTTAATTAAATTAAATTACATCTACTAATTTTTAATGATTGTATTATATATTAAATTACTTATTTTTTTAATGATAATGAACAAAGCTCGTGATAAGTTCAATTATGTTTTATTTCTCAAATTATTTAAATTAAACTACACATGTTGGTTTTAATTAAATATCTTAGCTTAACTTTAATTAAATTACTTATGTTAAATTTTAATTATTATTAAATTGCTTAGGTTAATATAAATGACTTGATATATAATATTTTTATAATATAGAAACTCATAAAAACCCATTATAAAAGTAATTATTTGATATCTTTTATTATAGAATATTTTATTTTAAATTATTTAAATTTTGATATGTATTTAAATCTTATTTGATAAACTTTTACTTAAATAACTCTCTTCGTATATTATTAATAGGAATAAAAGTAGACTGTTGCATTCAAACTCAGTGCAACTCATGTCTATCATTTGCCAAATAGCAAATCTCAAATATTTTTTTTTTAATATTTGTTTTCTCCTTAAATATATTTTCCTAAATGGATGAATCGAATGAGGAAGCAAAAAATTGATAAAGAAGTTGGTGACTTTGACCAAAAAATGAGTTAACATGATCAAAAAGCGAGTGTTTCTGAGTGAATTTGATTAGTTTGAGGGTTTTTGATATTCGAAATTTGATATTTGAAAATAAATAGACATGAGTTGAATCAGTTGTAGGTATATTTTACTGAAAAATTATTTGATTGATAATATACTTAAAATATTGCACTTGATCATTACTATGGTGTCGGCTTCGCCATTGTTTGTTAGCATGTAACTTTTCAATTAACTTTGCGGCGTGATACGAGAGTCCAAATAAATACAATGCCTAAAGTGTCAAGTCAACAGTTGAGCCTAAATTTTTGCCTGAATTTAAATCAAATACAAAGTTTTCTTATTCGAAATTGGAATAGGTAGATTCATTAAACAAACACTAATCCTATAGCTTAGTATGGAGACGAAGTCAAGTCTGGCGATTTTTTCGGCCATCCCGAGGCCAAAAGAATCCCCAGATCCGCCGGATCCAATTTTCTGTTCTCAATCTGAAGAAGTAGGAGATCGACATGCCAAGGTGATTGGCGATGCAGAAGCTCAGGAGATTGACGGAAGCGGAAAGAACCTGGAAAAGAAAGGGGATCTAAGAGGGAAAAGCCTTCCGGCATCTTGGGCGGGATTGTTCAGACAGGCGAGGAATGAAGAGCAATGGAGTATGTCATCAAAGCTGAATGAAAAGATTTTGAAAATCTAGAAGAATG
The DNA here is from genome assembly GCA_034359265.1 of Canna indica. Lineage (NCBI taxonomy): Eukaryota > Viridiplantae > Streptophyta > Magnoliopsida > Zingiberales > Cannaceae > Canna > Canna indica. Next base: position 67,504,499 of record CP136896.1, on the reverse strand, counting down.
CTAAATGAAGAGTTACGATCAAAGAAGAGGATCTTAAAAAGGTTAGAGAGGATTATAAACTGTTCCTGTATGGTAAATTTCTAGGTAGAACTCCTCTTTCTCTGGTAAAGTTGTTGCTTCCAAAGCTGTGGAAAGTAAAATCTGCGATTCAAATTGTTGATTTTTCTGCTGAATTTTTTGGTTTCAATTTTGATAATGAAGAGGACTACTGGAAAGTCTTCTCCAGTGGACCTTGGTTCTTGAGAGGACAAGCATTGAATCTTATTCAATGGAAAGATTGTTTTCGGCCTCTTAAAGAAGAAGCATCTGAGGTCCCAGTGTGGATTCAGTTACCAGGGCTTCCGCTGGAATTTATGCATAGCTCGATTCTTCCACAGATTGCTGCGGCAGTGGGTAAACCGCTGAAAATTGATGATTACACTATGTCGATGGAGAGGGGGAAGTTTGCCAGAGTCTGTGTCCTGCTAGATATCAAGAGGCCAGTGGAACAAGGTGTATGGATCGATACAGACGGGGGAAGTTTTTTTTTCAGTCAATTGCTTATGAAAATTTACCAGTACTGTGTTTCAAATGTGGGAGAGTGGGGCACAAAGACGATAAATGCTTCCTGAATAAACAGAAACCTGTACAGAATGCTGAGGAAAAGAAGGGAAATAGTTTACCAAGGGAAGATGAGGACTTGATGGGTCCTTGGGTTCAGGTACAGAGAAGAAAGAGACCAGTATTTAAAGGGAGTAAGAAAGAAGAAGCACCTTTACAAAATACTTTTATGGTTTTAGATAACCCGACATTTGAGGAAAGTGAAAGGAAGAGGAGTAATGATATGGTAGTGGACAAGTTGAAGACTCTAGCTGAGGAGCCTAAGATTGTAAAGAATGTGTTGATGGAAAGGAGGACTACTAGAAGCTGGGGGAAAGTATGGAGAGAAAAAAAGCCAATGGAGTTACCTTATATAGAAGAGAAGATGAAAACTGTGGAAAGGTCAGAATCAGGGAATAAGGAAAAACATGGGGAAGTTTCAATGCAGTTAAGTCAAATGGAGTTCATTGCTGATAGATTGGAAGGAGACAAATCAAACAAGAATTCTGTGGAGAAGATGCAGGGGGAAAAGAACTTAGAGATGTTGGCTACAGAGTTGAGCAAGTCTTTTAAGCAGATCTTGCAGAACAAAAATGCTCTTGAAGACTTCATTGAGGAGGGAATAGAACCTGAAAACTCAAGAATCATGGAAGGTAAGCAATTGAAAGGTAGAAGAGGAGTTTATAGTGGGAAAGGACTCTTCAATGTTCCTATTTATTACAAGAATATCAAATTGAAAAAAAGAAAGTATACCGTGGATACTAGTGCTGAAAATACAAAAGATGATTCAAGTGGTGGTATGCTGGACTTGTCAGATATTCTAAATTCTCAATGATATTCTTATCATGGAATATTAGAGGCATGAGGAAGAAGAAAACAAGTGACTACTTATGGTCAATGGTCAATCAGAATAGAGTGGAGGTAATTATGATTCAGGAGTCTCACCTAGAAGAGTTGGAGGCTGAAGCCTATCTGAATGGAAAAGGAAGACAATGGGAGGGATGTGCTATGGGAAGTTGTGGTAGATCGGGAGGAATCATCATGATGTGGAAAAAACATAGTATGAGGGGTAGGGTGGTTTATAAAGATGAACAATGCATGAATTGTGTTTTAGAAAAAGAAAATGGGAAACAATTTCTGATTACTTGTATCTATGCCAGCACGAATATCAATAGCAGAAGTAAGCTCTGGAAAATATTGGGAGAATTTAATGTATCTAAATTGCCTTGGATGCTGGTGGGTGATATGAATTGTATTATTGAAGCAAAGGAGAAAAGGGGAGGAAACCCATTTCAGGAAAACAAAGCAGTGGTTGATTTTAAGGAAATGATAGGGAATTGTGGGCTGGTAGATGCTGGTTTCGATAAACCTATGTTTATTTGGTCTAATAAAAGAAAAGAGGGAAAGAAGATTGCTGCTAGGCTTGACAGAGTTTTATACACTATGAAGTGGTTTGACTGGAACTTGGACATCAAGGTGGAGCACTTAAATATGATGGATTCAGATCACAGGCCATTGTTGATTAAGTGTGCTAAAAGTTGGGATTCAAGGGAGAAGAGAAAGAATGAAAGAGACAGTAAGTAAGTATTGGACTGAAAAATATGGTAATCATAAAAATATGGTTATCAATCTGGAAAATTTGAAAGGAGTTCTTTCCAAATTGAACAGAGAGTTCATTGGCTGCCTAGAAGCTAACTGGAAGGAAGCAAATGAGAAGCTGAGGTTACTAGAGGCAAAGGAGGATCAGAACTTATTATCAGAGAAGGAAGTAGTTGGCAAGAGATGTTTGGAAAATAAGCTAATAGCTCTTTCTAGACAAATAAAAATGAAGTGGTGGTCTAAGTCTATGAAGTCATGGATTGAAGGTGGGGACAAAAACACAAAGTTTTTTCAAAATTCAGTTAAGCTGAGAAGAAAAAGGAATAAAATAGAAGAGTTACTGGTGGAAGAGGTAATAGTAAAAGAAAACAAACATATTGTTGGAGCTTTTGCGAAGTGGTATGAGGATCTGTGGAGTAAAGAAGATGATCTGGATGACATTAAGCTTGATGGGCTGAGTTGGTGTACTATTACAAAGGAGGTGGGGATGCAACTGGAGAAACCTTTTAGTACCGAGGAGATATGGAATGCACTAGCAGGCTTGGGGAAGGGAAAAAGTCCGGGGAAAGAAGGGTTTATTGTGGAGTTTTTCCTTCATAATTGGTTTGTGGTAAATGTGAAGGTTAAAGAAGAAATTGATTTGTTTCAGAAGAATGGGAAGCTTCCAACAGGATGGAATGAAACTGTTTTGGTAATGACACCAAAGATGGAGAAGGCAAAAAAGATAGGTGATTTTCGGCCAATTGCGTTATGTAATGTTTTATATAAAGTGGTGGCAAAGATTCTAGCTAATAGAATGAGACCTTATTTGAATAAAATCATTAGTCCGGAGCAGTCTGCTTTTGTTCCAGGAAAGTCTATCCAGGATAATATAATGGTTGCAGCTGAAGTAATTGATTCTTTTCATTACTCAAAAGCAAGGAAGCCATACTTGATGTTGAAATTGGACCTACAGCGTATGACAGGGTCAGATGGGAGGCAGTGTATGAAGTGATGAAGTATACTTGTCACGCCCCGACCCGGGCTCGCACTCGGCGACCCCGACCCGAAACGCGACGGCGACCCGAACACCGCGCAGCGGAATGAAAAGCCACGAATCAACATAAAAGAAAACAACAACATAAAAATCAATAACTACAATTCATAAGTTCGATCAAATACAATATTTAACCAAATATAAAAATTGATTTACAAATTATAACTCCAAAATAATAATATCAAAGCCGAGCTATAAGACGATAAAATAAACCAAAATACAAAGCAGTCGCCATCAGAGCTCCACATCTACGACTGACTACTAGTTGTCTAAGAACTATCTACACCTCGATCTACAAATCGACTGCTCACCCCTGCAAGTCTGAAGCAAAAACAACGGAGATCAGCGAATGCTGAGTAGGAGAATCACAATATGATCAACAAGTATCAAGTGTCAACTCAACAATGCATAACAACATGGCCTAAGATGCAGTCAAAGGCGATGAACACAACAAATACACCTCACCTACTCCTAAGCAACATCAACTGAATCATCGAGCGTGTGGACCATTGGGTAAAAACCCCGCACTCTACCACCTGCAGAGTGACATCAACCGTCCGCTCCAACGGTGATACGACTACCCCCACCAAGCAGGTAGCCCGTCAGATGCCGCGTCCGACATCATCGCACCCGAAGGTGCCCAACATGCGACTAGTCAATATCATATATACCCTCTCCCATGCCTGGGGGGTACCACACCGAAATGGTCCTGGACCGAAGTCCTCTCCAAGGCCGTAGCCTCCAGATCGACAGCAACCATGCAACTCGACTCCAAGATAATAACAAAACATCATGATCAACAATATCACAACAACTCCAAGTGATTATGACATGATCAACAAGATAATAACAAAACATCATGATCAACAATATCACAACAACTCCAAGTGATTATGACATGATCAACATGCTACCAGCACAACATCATCATGATCAACATTATGACAACTCCAATTAATTATGACATGATCAACAGGATAATAACATGCTCAACAAATATACAACACCACATACATCAACATGATACTGGGCATACGGTGACTAATCCAAGGCACATTTGGATTAGCACAACATACTATTATCAAGAATAAACACCAATATGCAACAATAAAATGCAACACATGCAATTTCTCTACATGACATGTCCAACAATAATATGCAACAGGAGGTTCAATAATTTCAGGAAACAAACCAAACAATGGAAGCAAAGGTATTTTCGAATTTATCTCCGACGACAATTCAACAACAGACTTGCAGGCTCAACCCACACTCAGCACACTCTCCAAACGCCCATGATCAACCAACTCACTCTCCAAACCTCATGCTCAACTCATTCTCCAAACACCCATGGTCAACCAACTCACTCTCCAAACCTCAATTATTTCACACCAATCAATCGACTAAATTCTCAGACTAATAATTTACTATTATTTGAACACCTCGACAACCTCAACCACTAACCAACTGAAAGAACAACCTAACAATGCTTTCTCGGAAAACTAACCCCACCATCGCGTTCAGCACGCGAAAACGATCAAGATTGCTATTCACTTCAACTTCAACCGACAACTCGAGACCCACCAACTAAATTAATTTCAAACATAACTATCACCCACTTACTCAACAACAGCATAATACCGAAATATATCAAAATCACACCAAATGATCTCCAATTTGAAATCCGACACCACCATCGCGTTCAGCACGCGAAAATGATCGAGATTCCTATTCACCTCAACTTCAACCGACAACTCGGGGCCCATCAACTAAATTAATTTCAAACACAATTTTCACTCACTTATTAAACACAGCAGAATACTGAAATAATATCAAAATCATACCAAACGATCTTCAATCTGAAATCCGACACCACTATCGCGTTCAGCACGCGAAAATCTACAATTTTGGTATTCACCTCGACTCGATCCGACGACTCTACGATCAACTACAAAAATATCCCAATAATTCATAAGTCAATCCAATTTCATGTAATACAGCTCTATTCTCTGAACACTATTTATATCCACCGACTCGTCTACTGCCACCCGACGCCTCCACTCCCACTCGACCTCCCACCCGACGCCGCCCCCTGCTTCGCTCGAAACCACGCCGACCGGCCATCCCGGCCGCCGGCGATCACCTCGGCGGCACGGCCGCCCTCTCCCGCGACTTCCGGCGCCGGCGAGACTCTCTCTCTCTCTCTCCTGGTCTACCTCTTCACCCCTCATCCCACCTACAGCTCGCCGCCTCCTCTGCTCATCTCAAATCCACGCCGGGCGGCTCCCCAAGCCGTCGGCGATCACCACGCTTCTCCTCGGCCTCCGACACCGGTGACTCTCTCTCGGACCCCTCCTCTCTCCCTCTCGGCCGCCGCCTACGACCCACACGCCGGCCGGCCATCCCGGCCTCTCCCACGGCTCCCGGCACCGGCGGGATATCCAATCACACACTCTCTCTCTCTCGATCTCCCTCTTCTCCTCCGATCACCCGCAAACCCATCTTCTCCTCTCGGCCAGCCGCTACCCGTCGCCGACCGGCGACACCACAGCCTCCGCAACCTTCGGCCCCGCCCAGTCCCACGATCGACCGAGCGGAGGCTCCGATGGCTACCGGGCAGCCCCGCAACCCTCATGCGACCGCCCCCCCCGTGCGACTTCCGCACGCGACCAGCCCGGGGTACGGCGCAACAACCTCCCCTTGCCTTGTCTTCGTCGTTAGATCGGCGGAGATAACAACGGAAATGAAGAACGGAGAGGATGAGATCTCCTACCTCGATTCCGCGATTCCGACGACGACGAGCTCCACCGGCGACGCGACGCGCGCAGACTCCTCCGCCTGCAGCATCTCCTTCCTCCGCTCTCCTCTTCTCAATTCTCTTCCCCAGCTCCCTCTTCTTAAAACCCTTCAACGACACCTCTCCCTTATCTCCCATCACCTTCACCTGCCATCGCCACTCCCCCTCGTTGACTCAAAAATTTAATACCTTTTTTTTTTTTTCTTTTTTTTACAGAATATAACAATACTGGATTTCCATTTAAGTTTATCAGTTGGATTAAAGGTTGCCTTGAAGATATAAAGTTTTTTTGCAAAGTAAATGGAGAGCTCTCTGAACAATTTGTTGGCTACAAAGGGATTAGGCAAGGTGACCCAATGTCACCTTACCTATTTATTCTAATGGAAGAAATTTTGTTAGCAATAATGAGGAATGCAGTAAATGAAGGAACAATTGAACCATACAAATTAAAAGATTTCAGTATTTGTCAGTTGTTATTTGCTGATGATATTATTTTCACTATTAAAGGAAGTGGTAAATCCTGCATAGGGCTAAAAAGGGTATTGGACCAGTACTGTAAGATCTCTGGACAAAAAGTGAATTTTGAGAAGTCTGAAATACTGTTTCCAAAAAATATCTGAGATATTTGGCATGAAGGAAGGACATTTTCCAATGAAGTAGTTGGGAGCTTTTCTCTCCCCAAAGAAGCTTAAGGAAGAGCATCAAAACATAGTGCATCAGAAGGTGATGAATAGAATGGAAGTTTGGGCAAAAAATTTGATTTCCCAGGCAGGAAAAGTTGTTCTTATCAATTCGGTAGCTATGTCTATTCCTGTTTATAATCTGTTGACTACTAAAGTAAATACAAAAGTCACTACAACACAATCGACCTATAGAGGCACATAATTAGAGATAAATTAGATTTTTATTTCTAAATCTTCATATTTAGAGACTAATAGACACAAAATTTGTCCCTAATTAGCTTCTAAAAATAGCTTTAGAGTCAGATCAATTAAATGACTCTGTTGCTGGTGTTTTTATAGCTTAGAGTCAAATCAATTAAGTGACTCTGTTGTTGTTGTTGTTTCTATAGATCTTTATAGGCTAATTAGGAGCAAATTTTGTGTCTATTAGTCTCTAAATGTGAAGATTTAGAAACACAAATATATTTTATCTCTAATTTTGTCTCTATATAGGTCAATTGTGTTGTAGTGAGTGGTCAAGAAAATTACAATGTCAGCTAGAGAGTTTTTTTGGGCTAGTAAGAAGAAGAAGGGAGCGAAGTTACTGACCTGGGAGAGAATGACTGACAGTAGAGCAAGTGGTGGACTGGGTATTAGAGACTTGGAGATTATGAGGAAGACTATGATGGCAAAAAGGATTCTCCCTCTACTAAACAATGAAGAAAGTGTATGGTGCAAATTTTACAAGGCAAAGTATAAGACTGTTCATCCCTGGGAATGTTGTAGAAGAAAGCACAAGTCTGAACAAACAAAGGTAGTATTCAGTTGTTTGAAGAATGTAAGAAATGGACCGTGTAAGAAGCTTGCTAATGGATCAAATATTGATGTTTGGAGGGATCCATGGGTTGACACTGGTCCTTTTAGCCATTGGCCCACTTTCATTGATCCAAAAGAGTTGGAATGTTATAAGAATGTGGGTGAATTGATTCAGGAGGATGATTGGCATTTGGAAAGAATTCTAAGATGTTTTGGTAGTGTGCTGTTGTAAAGAGTGTTGTGTATCCAGATAGATGCTTCAGGGGGGAGGACTGTTGGGTTTGGAAGAACAACATAAAAGGGGTTCTCTCAACAAAGGAGGCTTATTATTTTCTGAAAAATAGATATTCAAAGGAGTTGGAGAGTGATTTCTGTTGGAGGAAAATGTGGTCCCTGCAAGTATTTGAAAGAGTGAAGATTTTCCTTTGGAAAATGATTTGGGGGAGGTTTCCAACATTTGCCTGGTTCAATAAGATTTCTGGTATTGAAGTGGAAAACTGTGTGTTATGTAGTAATCAGTTTGATGAGCAGAATCATATATTCTTCAATTGTGATTTTGCTCAGGATTACTGGTGTTTGGTGGAGTCTAAACTAAATATTAGGTTCAGATACAGAAATGGTTGGGAAAATGGTGAGTGGTTGAAAGAAGCTGATCAGTATGAGGAATTGTCTGGTAGTAGACTAAAGGATTTTCTTGCTAATTCCTTTTGGTTTCTATGAAAAAGTAGAAACTTGATGAAATATGAAAAAAGAAGATGGAGCAGAGAACATATCTTTAATAAAGTGTTGAATGAAACTTTCAATTATGCTAAGGAGAGGAGATTGGAGGTAGAAAGGAAAATGTGTAAAAATATGCAAGGTAGCTGTGAATGGTCAGCTGATGGGAGGAAGAATATTCTGTGTGTGGATGCTGCTTGGAAGAATGAGTTTTCAGCTGGGTGTGATTTCATACTAATTCAAGATGAAGTGCTTAGAATGGAGGGCTCGGGTGTTCTGGTGGCTGAAAATCCACTCCATGCCGAATTAAAGGGTATATGGTTTGGGTTAGATAATGTTAGGAAAAAAAGTTAAAGAGGATGGTGTTGGTATCAGATTGTTATATGGCAGTGAAGATGCTGAAAGGAGACAATTTAATCCCTTGGAATTTGCAGGGCCTGGTAAAGGAAATTTTGAGTCTGGCTTGTATTGTGGAGGTACAGGAATGGGTTTTTGTGAAGAGGAGTAGAAACGAAGAAGCAAACTGTTTGGCTAAAGAAGCATTAGAGAATAATGTAAACGTTATTAATTTTGCAAATTTTGTATTAGAGAACAGAGAGCTTTCCTTATTCAAGTTGTGTAATCAGTTTAGAGAAGTAATAAAGTGGTGATTTAGTTGGTTTTTAAAAAAAGATTCATTAAACAACCAACCCTTAGGCCTCGTTTGCTTTGATGGATTAAGGAGGTGGATTGAATTTTAAAATTCAATCCATTATTTACTACAGCAATGGATATGAATCGGGCCGAATATTAGGTGGATTTATTTTGGCTCAAATTCACCGCTGGTCTAATTTAGAAATCCTAGATAGAGGATGGATTTATGGTCCAAATCCACGGAATATGAATTTTTATATCATATCCATGTTTCTTATCCTATGCCAAAACAAATATAGGACATCCTCTTGAATTTCTATCTCATCCTTATTCATCTTAAATCTCATCTCATTCAAATCATATCTTGCAAAGCAAACATGACCTTATATTTTTTGAATGACAATTGTAGAAAAATTAATTTCTTAGTACATGTGATATAGCTTCGTAGTTTGTATAGTTTTGATTTCCTTCTCCAATGCTTTTAAAATGGTAGAAGAGCATTCGTTTGTTGATGAAAACATGTTGAAATTTTCTCGAAATGGCATTTCCGTGAAACACTCATTTGTACATGAACCAAAATTTTCACAAAAAACGCTCCCTAAAAGTTTGTATAGTTTTTTTCCTAAACCTGCTCTTGAATTAACGTATTTGGACTTTTATGAAAAAAAACTACCAATTATTGAAATAGAGCATTACAAAAACATTCCCAAGCAGGCTGCAGCCCAAAATTGAATCAATAAAGAACGAGCTTGTTTCACGAAATATGTTTTTGCTGAAGATTTTCTTTTTAATGTTTGGTTGTGCATTTAAATATAACAATTATCTTATTTTTTAATTTTATTTATTATAATTTATAAAATAAAAATTATTTCAAAATCAAAACAATAAAAATACATTTATGACGTAAAAGATATATTATATTATTTAATGTTTGATATCTTGTGATGTTCTGATTATTATTTCAAAACATTATAAAATCAAATGATATCCACTAATATTTTGTTTTTTAAATAAAAATTATAACTATGTATTCAATATTATAAAGTATACTTGCGCACAATGAAAATGCTCGTGAGGGCTGACAAATCTTGACACGAAGAATTCATTGAAATTTGAACATATTTTAAGTGTTTATGCACTTTTTTATTATATTTTAAATTCTAATGTCTTGAATTCTTCTTCTTTTTTAAAATAGCTTACGTTGTTGTTGGCATTTATTTGTTATTCTGAGTTTGAATTTTAATAAAATATTTTAATTTATATTTTCTAAAATTTTATGGATACTCGCAAATATTCACATGGATTTATTCCTCGTGGCGAGAACTCATTTTCGATACCCACGAGGAATTAAACGGATATGAAACTATTATATAAATTTGTAATATAATATACTTTTATAATTAATAAAAATTAATTTAAAAAATTATTGACAATATAATTTATTAATATCAAAAGTTTATAAGCACCGTAGATGTAGATATTCTCACGAGGCATTTGGGGAAAATATATTAGGTAGTATTTGATTGGATGAAATAGATAAAAATAAAATACTTTTTTTTATGACCCATTTATCCAGGGGCGGTCCAAAAAATATTTTGGCCTAAGATAAAATTTTAAAATGAGGTCTTTCATTTGTTCAATAAATTAAATTTATATAAATTTTATATAAATTTTATTTTTTAAAACTTTTTGAAATGAGTGTTTAAGGGGGTCCGATATTGCTTTTATTTGGATTTGTGAACGGTCGACGGTTGGAGGTTTAATTGTTTGGAGCCGCAGAAATAGAGAAAACGAAGAGTTCAAAGATGGGGGCAAAAAAATTATTCAGATAATCTGTAATTACTTCATACCTAATACATCTAATGGTCCTCACGTATCAATTCTGCCGAGGAATAAAATCTTCGGCGAAATTCAATTATTTGACTATTGTTGGATAATATAGGTCCATTGTTCGTCTCTTTGCATGCTTTGATTTTTTCTTTTTCGTTTTTTAAAAATTAAAAGTCCTCTAAAAGATTATTATAATTTGTGAACTTAATAAGAATGCTATTTTTTTTTTCAAAATAAAAATGTTGAATTGAGCCTATTTAATTTCAACAAATAGAAATTAATTAATTATGCAAGTAAATTCATCATAAAAAATAACCAATAAATAATAAAATAGATTAAAGATAATTAATACAAAGCAAACAATAATTAAAGTGCATCCCAAAGTAATTAATTAATTAAATTATATAATATGTTTGATGAATTAATTACCTGACATTGAATTGATGCATGCATGTAGACATTGAATTGATATAAACAACAATTCAAATGCAGGAGATGCCCATCCACCGGGGCCTAAGGCAATGGCCTTAGTGGCCTAGTGGATGGGCTAGTCTTGCACTTATCTCCTAATTTAGTTATAATTTATTGACAAAAAATATGTGGACTAAATAGATAAGGAATATTATTTTTTATCTCAACTTAAGAAATAGTATTATCTATCTATTCATTATAATATTTTTCTATATTGTCATTCAATATTTATAATATTACACAAAAATATAAAAAAATAAATTGCTAAATTAATTTTAATAATTACACATCTTAAATAGATAATTATTATTTTATTATTAAAATATTTTTTTAACAAAGATAATTTTTAAAGACAGTAATATAATTAAGATATAATTTATTATATTTTCAAAAAAATATTTTGATTATTTTTCTATATTGTCCTTCGATATTTAAAATAAGAATATAAAAATTAAATTATTAAATTAATTTTACTAATTGCATATCTAAATAGATAATTATTATTTTATTATTAGATATTATTTTATTAATTATTTTTTATAAAAATAAAATAAATAATATTTTTTATTGTTTTAAGTCAATAATTTATTTTACATTATTTTATATTTTTATTATGTTGTTATTAATTAAAATAAATTATAATATAATTTATTATATTTTATAAAAATATTTTGATCATTTTTCTCTCAATTTATTGTTAAATATATTTAATAGTTTTAATTTATTATATTTTATAAGAGTATTTTGATCATTTTTTTCTCAATTAATTATTAAATATATTTAATAATTTTATTAAGAATAATATTTTGATCATTTAACTTTCTATTCCTTAGGTTAATCAAATAAAGTAGTCAGTTGATCTATTTATAATGTCAATCAAATCAGGTAATACTTCCTTGTATATTCCATTTATTATTGATTTCTATTCGTTATGAATTCATTTCATCCCATCAAACATGTTAGTGTTAAACGCACTAGGGAATCAAAAATATCAAGCATGAAATCAATACTTCATTGGATATCCTACACCAATTCATTAATCAACAATTTCCTAATATTGAATTTTGGAAATCAAAATTTTTAAAATTGGAACCTAGTGAATTGGATATCCATTTTATCCCTGGGCTAAAGTCTATAATTGGACTTTGATCAAAAATATTTTTTATACTCTAATATATATATATATATATATATATATAAATTAATTCAAATTTATAAAATATTTTTTATGAAAAAAAAATGAGATATTAGAGTATAAAAAATATTTATTCAAACTCTCTAATGTATTAGACTTTTGAACAAAGTCTATAAATTTAAATTAAAAGTTATGAAATATTTTGATGTAAAATATTTTTTTGGATCATAGTACATTTTTGTATCATTAAAATTATTTAATGAATTCAAATATTTTTTAAAAAAAATTGTGAAGCTATTATAGACTTTGCACAAAAGTCTAAGTTAGAGACTTTTGTTTATAATAATTTTATAATTATAAAAAATAAAATTTAATTAAAAAAAACATATGTGATATAAAAGATGTGCTAGAGTCTATCAAAATTTTTTGGATAAAAAATATTTCACCTTTTTAATTAAAAATTAGTTTTATAAACTTTGGACAAAAGTCTCTAATAAGTTAGAGACCTTTGTTTATAATAATTTTATAATTATATTTTTTGTTTAATTCATAAAAAAATATTTGTGATATAAAAGATGTGATATAGTCTATAAAAATATTTTTTTGACAAAAAATATTTTAATATTTTTATTTTAAATTTAATTTTATAAATTTTGAGCAAAAGTCTCTAATGTATTAGAAACTTTTGCCCAAAGTCTCTAATAATTTTACAATTCAAAAAAATAATTTTAATTAATGAAATATTTTTTTAAAAATATAAAAGATACGTTGTGATTCAAAAAAATATTTTTTTATCAAAATATTTCACAATTTTTTATTTTTATAAACTTTGTGTAAATCTTTATTGAATTAGAGAGTTTGAAAATATATGTTTTTTTTACTCTAACACATCATTTTTATTATAAAAAATATTTTATAAAAAATATTTTTTTAAAAAAAAATTAGCCGAAGTTTGACTTTGGCCCAGAGGTAAAATGAGTATTCAATCAACTATGTTTTAATTTTGAGAATTTTGACACACCAAAATTCAAATTTTGAGAATTTTTCTCTCTCAGATAGCGATTTTGAAAAAAATCATGTTCATTAATCTAAGAATAATTAACAATATTATGAATATCCAAAAAAGTTGGGTTTAAATTAAAAGGAACATTATGATTGAAAATAGATATATATATTTTCAAGTAAAAATTATATTTTTGATCCCCCAAAATATCATATTGTTTTCGTTTGGTCCATCTTTTTTTTAAAAATTCTATTTAGTCTTTCAAAAATTATTTTCATTTTCTTTTGGTCTCTCTGTTAATTTTTACTATTAAGTGCCAACATGACAATTCTTACATGGATTAAAGAGGGACCAAACAGAAAAAATAGATAATATTTTAGGAAAGTAGATGAAAAAATATATATTTTAATAACCTAAAGTATTGTAATATACATTTTAATAACCTAAAGCATAACAATATATAATCATGTTTTAGGTTATTAATATATATATATATATATATATTCCATATCATGGATTAAAATACCGTATCATACCGGGCGGTATGCCCGATATTTATCGATATTTTAAGTTTTTGGTATACAATATACCCGGTATTTAGAAAAAAACCAAGTATATCGTGTATACCGGGCGGTATATGGCGGTATTTGTCATATATCGCTCGGTATGGGCGGTATATGCCTCATACTTCCCGGTATGGGCGGTATATGCCTCATACTGCCCGGGCGATATTATGTGCATATCGGGCGGTATGATGAACAATAATCCCAAACGACTATAGAGTCGTTTGGGGCCGGGTTTCGATTGTTTTGGGGGCTATATAAAGCCCCCAAAATACTCATTTCACCCTCACTCACCCTTCTAAACTCTCAATCTCTCTCAATCTTTCTCACACACATCATTTTTTTAATTAATTCCTACATCAAAATTCTGTCGAAATGACGCCGAAATCTCAAGCCGACCCCGCATGGCAGCACGGTCGTCAGTTGGAGAAGGCTCATCACTGGCAATGACTCCAGTGTGATATAATTTCACGTGGTGGAGACATCACTCGATTGAAGCAACACTTGGCCGGAGGATGTGGCGACGTCGTCAATTGCCCCAAAGTACCGCCCGAAGTCCGAAAGATGTTCAAAGCGCAACTCAACAACAAGAAGGAGCAACGTCTTAAGAATGCAGTTCAATAAGCCGAGTTCGACCGACGAGCTACCCAAGATGTCAGCGGTGGCCATTATGAGGCTCGAGGTGGCGATTACGACGAGGAGGCGGAACTTCAAGCCGACATTCGAGCTTCATTGGAGCATGCTGAATTCGAATGAGAACAGATGTATTATCCCATATCTCAATTCGAATATGGCGGCAGCAGTGGCAGCGGTGGCTTAAGCAGCGTCGGCTCAACTTCGGCTACCGGAGCAATGGACCGAAGCGGTCCAATTCCCTCTGGTCCTTATATTGGTCGGAGTTCTAGCATGAGAGCACCTCAAACTCAAAGCAGAGGAGGCAGTAGAGGAGGCATTCGTGGATTCTTCACAAACCTTGGAGCAAGTGGTAGGAAAACTAATGTTAATATTTCTAATCTTGATCCCAGGGTATTTCCTCCTTCATCAGCAAAGCAACCTCGCATAGATGATGCTTGGGCCAAGACGAAGAAGTGGGAGTTGGGGAAAGCTATCTCCAAATGGTTCCACTTCAGCCGGATTCTCGCAAATGCATCTAATAACCCATACTACCGAACTTTAGTGTCTACCATCCAAAAGGTAGGCCCATATATTATCCCTCCAACTCCGTATAAAATTTCAGGACCTTTCCTTGAAGAAGAGGTCAAGGAAATAAATCAATAGATCGACGGAATCAAGCGGCAATAGGGGGATTACGGATGCAGGTTGATGTGCGATAGTTGGACTGGGCCAACCCGAATGAGCATCATCAACTTCCTCATCTATTGCAATAGGAGGGTTATCTATCATAAGTTGGTGAACGCGTTCGATGAAGTCCATAGCGCTCTCTACATCTCAAAGTTGATGAAGGAGGTGATCGAGGAGAATGGACCCTAGAACTTTGTTCAAATTATAACCGGCAACGGAGCCAATTTCAAAATGACATGTGAGATAATTGAACTGGATTATTCTCATATATATTGGACTCCATGTGCAGTCCATTGTGTAGACCTAATGATGAAAGATATCGGTGATATACCGATGGTGAAGACGACGGTAAATAAGGCGCAATAAATTATGCGCTTCATATACAACCACACATGGGTACACGCCCTTATGAGAAAATTTACATAAGGTATTTTTAAAAAATAATTTATAGTATTTATTTATTAATTAGTTTAGGTGATAATTACTAATAATAATTCCATATTTTAGGTGAAATTCTTCGACCGGGAGTGACTCATTTTGCAACCAATTTCATCTCATTAAGGTCGCTCCAACAACGTAAGATGAGCCTTCGATCAATGTTTACAAGTGAGGAATGGTCTACATCAAGATATGCCGAAACTACTGATGGAAAGCAAACCAAGAAGTATATTCTCAACACGCGCTTCTGGGATTGCGTTGCGGAGACAGTCGTCGCTGTAGAACCATTGTACAAGGTTCTACGACAGGTGAATATGGAAAAAATGCCTCAAATGGGTCGTCTCTATCACTACTTCCACCAAGCACAAGTAGAAATCAAGAGGGTTATGATTTCTCCAACCAAGTATAAACCCTTCATCGACATTATCTCCCAGAGGTGAGAGGATCAAATGGGTTGTGACATACACATCGCGGGTAATTTTTTATTTAATTTTCTAAAATTTATTTAATTTTAATTCATTATGCTAAATTACTTATTAAATTTATAATTTTTTAGCATATTATTTAAATCCTGCGTACCAGTATCGATATGATCTTGGAATGATGGATAGTTTGTTATATTCGTTTCGCAAGGTCATACAATGAATGTCGGCATCAACCAGAGAAGCGTCACAAGCTCTAAATGAATCAAGATATTTTCGAGATTCAAGTGGCAATTTCGGAGATCCATTTGCAATATCGTGTCGAGATTCTATGGATCCAGGTAGATATAATTTTTTTCAATTTATTTATTAATGATAAAATTGGTAATCTTGTTACTAACGTCAATTTTAAATCTATTGCAGTTGAATGGTGGTTGCAATTTGGAACCAAAGCTCCAACTCTTCGAAAGATTGTAACACGTATCCTCTCGCAAACCACATCATCAAGTGGATGCGAGAGAAATTGGTCGACCTTCGCCTTGATTCATACAAAGCCGCACAACCCGCTTTCATATGCCCGATTAGAGAAGCTAGTATACGTTTATTACAACATGCGTCTTTGAATGCAGACATTACAAAACGAAGATATATATTCAACATGTAGATCCATTCGATGTCGAGTTCATCCAAGACGATGCGGACCCGATAATTGATTGGTAGAGTGCAATGGAGAGCGACCGACCTCTTCTTGATGAACCAGGCGAACCACCTCAGCCTTCACCAATTATATCTGATGCACTTGAGTCTGAGAGCCAACCAGAAGACATGACCATTACTCCCTTGGACTCTTAACGAATTCGGCAAGCAAGATGTCGATCCGAATCAGACTCTCCATCTTCCCAATCAAAGGGAAAAAAGAAGGTAACACCTTCAAAGGCAAAAGGCAAAGCCAAAGATAAACGACCAATTGATCATTTGGATGCGATTACAGAAGCAGAAGAGGATGAAGAAGACGAGCCCTCCGTTCATAGCAGTAGCAGCATAAAAGACGGAGATGATGATGATGATGATGATGATGATGATGATGATGATGATGATGATGATGATGGAGCTGGTGGAGAAGACATCGTCGTGCCATCGACACTGCCACCTGATGATCTATGGACAAATGAGCAATACTTCGATCACGCCATCCAAGATGATGACCATGGTGCTAGAACCGGAGGATCAACTGGGATGAGAGCGTACGAGAAGAGAGGTCGGCGTACTCGAGGTGGACCAACAGTTTTGCAAGATTACCATCACGATATGATGAGTAGTTTGTAAAAGGTTTCTGAATTCACCTACTCTGTATCCAATACCTACTCAACTGATGATACATGGTCTAGTTCTTGGAATCCCAACAAAGAAATGCTAATGTCAATGTGGTATAATGAATACCAAGATATTATGCCATAGGAAAATTTCTAAATATGGGCATTAGAGACCTACGGTGTTGACCTTAGTCGTGTATGTCCCGAAGCCCAATATATGTATGGGTACGACGGACGTCATTTGTCTGCAATTTAAATATTGTATTCATATATTTGACATTTGAATATTGATTTTAAGCATTTTCTTCGTCAATTATGTGGTTATTGGAGATTTGAAGTTATTTCTTTAAAAAAAATGGCCGGTATGTATTTTCATATCGGTCCGTACCGTATGTTGGTACGGTACGATACCAGTATATACCGGTACCAGCCGATGACCAAAATCGGTACCGGTACCGAGATTTTAAACCATGTTCCATATAGTCAATTAAAATATCTTCTTCTTTTTTCTGTTTGGTCCATCTTTAATCCATGTTAGCATTTCATGTTAGCACTAACATTAAAAGTTAACGGATGAACCAAACATAAACGAAAATAATTTTTGATGGACTAAATGGAAACTTTTAAAAAAGAAAAGACCAAATGAAAAAATATAATATTTTTGAGGATCAAAAACATAATTAAGCCATAAATATATTAGAGCAATTACCTAAATCCATAACTTTGGACATGCGATTTTCCCAGTTCCATAATATGGATTTGGATTTTCACCGATCCATAATTAAATGTCCAAAGTTCTAAATTTTTCATTTATTTTGAAATATAATTTTCTTTTACTAATTAAATACTTTTCTAAAAATCTTTAAGTGACTCAAAATAAATAATTTTTTTTATTATTTATAATATTTTTTTCAGCAATTCATATTAATATTGTAGTAGATAAAAATTTATTTTAGTGGCTAATGTTATTGTTTTTTATTTTTAAAATGTTTAAAATATTTTTTAAAATTTTTTAAATACTTAAATTATACGAGTAAAATGCAACACAAATTAATTTTTTAACAATCATTGTAATATTTTTTTAGTGTCTAAAAAATTTATTAGTAGTCAAAATTATTTTTTTATTTTTATAGTGCAAAAGTATTTAAGTGCATAAATTATATACCATTTTTATTTATAGTAAGTTTTCATTATAAAAAATAAAAAATAGTAATTTTGGCTAGTAATAAATTCTTTAGGCACTACAAGAAATATTATAAGGATTGTTAAAAAATTAATTTAAGTTGCATTTTACTTTAAAAAATGTATAATTTAACTATTTAATTTTTTCTGAAAAATATTATGTTAAACATATTTTTTTAAAAAAAATATTATTAACCCCTAAAATAAATTTTTATCTACTATAATATTAATATGAATTTTTGAAAAAAATATATTATGAATAATAAAAATTTATTCATTTTGAGTCAGTTAAAGGGTCGTTCATTTCACATAATTTTAAGGTATAACACTTGAAAACACAAGTTATCCCATATTCGTTTGTGAAAACATATCATTGACAAAATAAGAATGATGTATCGGGATAGTACACAAGGCCCATTTTCTTATTACTTTAATTTGGAGTAACAATGGCTTGTTACTTTGGTACAAGGTTGAAAATGACAACAATAATCTTGTTTATATTTTCAATATATGTAAAAATTTTTGAGCAAATACCCAAAACCATATTTTCCTCTCATCTTTTTTCCAAATCCATAACTTTCAATTGGATATTCCCAAAACCATAATTTAAAGTTTATTTTTTCGGTTTTGCCCCTGGAGGTTGGTTTGGACACTGGCCGACCGGTTCAACAAAGTTTGAACCGGTTCAACAAGGTTTAAGGAAAAAAACTGGTTCATAGGGTTTCTCGTTCATCTCTACTACTTTTTACCGCTCGACCTTACTTTTTACCTTTTTATCAATCGCCCTTTCGTCTTCCTTTATTGCCGTTGTCGCCACTTGAATCACCGGAAGGAAACCGCCGTCCTCTGTTGTCTTCTCCGGCCGAATCCCTGGAAGGAAATCGCGACCATGTGTTCTCGCATCCCGCACAAAGCCCTTGAAGCAAACCGTCACCATGTGTTCTCGCGTCCTCTGTTACCTCCCAAATCGCTCCAATCGCCACATCATACCTCAGTGTTACCGCCTCATTCTCCGAACAAGTTCTTTAAAGCTCCTAACCCCGCAGGTAAGCTCCTCACTGTAACTTTGATGGTGTGCCCTAATTTTCCAAATCCAAGTGGTATAAATTTCAACTTTTATTAACGGCTTCCTTAGTTTTTATTTATTACCTTTAATTATTACAAATTACATATTTTGTTGTTTACTATTTAAGAATAACTCATCTAATTTCAGTGCAATTTCATACTTCTGCAAAAATATGGAATACTATTTTATTGAATACTATTTGATTATATTTGAGTCTTTTATGAGCTTGTGCCCTAATTTCAAATTTTCAAGATTTATAGAAATTAAATAGTATGATTTTAATGTGATTTCATACTTTTGCAAAAGTGTGAATTTGTCAATAATTAGGGTAATATTGCATTTATTAGCTTTATATAGACTTATATATGCATATATATATTGTTTCTATATTTTGAATGAAATCTAGTTTTTTTATATTAGTTATAGACTTTTTAAGAAGTATAGAATACTATTTTATCAAGTACTTTTTGGTTTTATTTGAGTCCAAGTACTATTTGATTTTATATGATCCTATTACAAATATATATGTTGATAAACTTATAAAATAGTATAATGTAAATACAATTTCATACTTTTGCAAAAGTATGAAATTGCCATAAATTAGGATAATATTCATTAATTAGCTTAATGTTGATTTCTATATATCGTTTATTGACAAATTTATTGAAATACTTTTGAAATATCATAAATTCAGTTCATTTTCACACTTTTGGAAAAGTATAAAATGTCCATAAATTGGATCAATCATGATTTAATAAGCTTTATGCAAACCCTTTTATATATTTTTATACTCTTCTTTTGTAAATTAGTTCACATCCAACTTTCCCAAAAGTATGACATAATCATATATGGGTCATAAATTAGTTCAATATTGAAACATTACGGTTTATATAGACTTCTATATTTCATTTATCCAATGATTTCATATTTTGAATAAAATCTAATTTTTTTTGTTAGTTATAGACTTTTAAAGAAGTATGGAATATTGTTTTATTGAGTACTATTTGATTTTATTTGAGTTCAAATACTATTTGATTTTATATGACCCTATTACAAAAATATAAGTTGATAAATTTATGAAATAATATAATGTAAATGCAATTTCATACTTTTGCAAAAGTATGAAATTGTCATAAATTAAGGTAATATTACATTAATTGGCTTAATGTTGACTTCTATATATAGTTTATTGGAAAATTTATTGAAATATTTTTGAAATATTATAAATTCAGATCCTTTCCACACTTTTGGAAAAATATGGAATGGTCATATATGAGTCATAAATTAGTCCAATATTAAAACATTAAGGCTTATATAAACTTCTATATATCATTTATCCAATGATTCATTTATTTTCAATGAAATGTGGTGCTTAGTTTTTTTAGAATTATATTTGGAAAATAAGGACCTGACACAGCACTCGCAAGGTTAGCTTTGCAGGTATGAGTCTGTTATTTTCTTTGTTTATTAACGATTAGATCTTATCTTATTTTTTAAACAATAAACTACTTATGTTGCATACCCAATTGATGATAGAAGTCAGCAAGCTCCAAATCAACAAGATGAAGGTTGTGGAACATAATTAGCAGAACCCTCTTATGCACCACCCTCAATAGTGATAAAAGGACATGGACATGTCCTTCAATGAAATTGCTATGTATATAGATTCAGAAGGTTCTTCCGACTAGGTTCAGAGCATAATTGGGGCAACCTGCAAAGCATTCACATAAGTTCACATGAGAAAGCTTTGATATAGACCACCCCTTTTGGAATATTCTTGGACATAGGAGAATTCCCAATGTCTAGGAATTTATTTTTCTTAATTATGAAGCAATGGGTGAAAGACCTAGTTTTTAACTTCAAAAGAAAGGAGGTAACGTTTTTGGAATCTGACGTGGCTCTCCTCTTAGGCCTGTCTAATCATGGAGAAATAATTGTAACACCAGAGGAGGCAAGTGAAGCCACTTGCGAGGGCTATATAAAGGCTAATTTTTTTCCTGATGGAGCAGCACCTGGTAGGACACAAATTGAAGACATAATGATTCAAGTACATGGCTCTAACAATCCTCAAGATATAGAGGATTTTTATCGTTTGTACATTTTATATGTATTTTTCTGTATATTGTTTTGTACTTCCAGATATCGTGTATCGGGTTATTTGTTGGGTTATGTAGATAACCTGAATGACATTAGTAAGTACAATTGGTCCAATTGTATATATTCATTCGTAACCGGACAAATCTCCTCCATTGGGGAAAGAATCAGATTAGTAGTTGAACAACAACAAGCTAACCCAGCTGCCATCTACATGCATGTTTGTGTTATTCTTTTGCTGGTCAGTATGATATTTTTTATGTCAATATTTTGTTTTACATTGTTAATAACTTGTTTTATGGATTATATTTTCTTTGATAAGGTTGATTTTTTTGAACATATTCTCATTTTTGTTCCCAGAGCCATACCAAATAAGCCCAGATTATGGAAATGAGTCATTATAAACTGGCAAACAAGGACCCTTGAGTCCAAATGGGAGTCTATGATACATTTTGAAGTTGTTGAAAATCTTATTCATTCAGCCGAAGAACAACTTTTATTCCGGCCACACACTAGGGTATGAAGTTACATAAGTTACATATCTATTCTAGTTCGATAGTATTTTCTCTAATTCCATACTTTCACCAAACTATGAAATGGCTTTTTATTATGTAATTTTTTTTCAGACGGTCGAAGATTTATTGATTGATTTTGTAACGAAATACTGCCAAGAACACATAAATAGATATTTGCGAAGGGAAATGAAGGAAAAAATAAGGCAGAAGAAGAGATCTATCGTTGATGCATGCCCTCTCACCCCAGCATTGTATATAGGACTATTGTTATGATGACATCAATTCAAAAGAATAAATATAATCTGAGGGAAAGGAGGGGAACCCCCCTGTGACAAAAAATAAATGGCAAAAAAGCCAAAAAATTTCAGAAGAAGATTGAAGAAATTGTTGTCCCAAGCCCGGAACTAACCAAAGTTGTTGTTGCAAGCCCGGAACCAACCAAAAGAAAGAAAAAAGTTGTTGCAAAGAGATACACTAAGAGGTCAAAACAAGAGACAAAAGATACCACATCAATTTTTCCATTGAATTTAAGTCTGGATGATGAAGATGAGGAGAAAAAAGATGATAAAACTAAAGTTATTAAAAAGCATGCAGCCGCAAAAGGAAACATTATTCGAAAGGTAAAAATTGAATTTTTCGAAGTGTTTAAGAATGCAGCCAAATAACTATAATGACAATAACTCTCTTCTTATTTTTGGTGCTGTTAAGAAATGATTCAAAGATGTGGAGAAGGACATTGCCAATTTACTTCTAACTTTGAATAAATTAGAGTGAGTGTTATTACAATTTAAATTGTAATTGCTGGACAATAATTGTATTTATGAGTGAATACATTAGAAATTAGAGTGAGTCTAGTATTTATTGCGGGACAATAAATTATATTGAATATGCTGGAATGGTTTAGTAGATTGAATACTTATTAGTATTTTTTATTTGATTAGATTGAGCAATGATTATATTTGGAGATGTGGGCACTACTTTTTAAACTTGGAATGTTTATGAAATATACTAGACTTCGATGCGCTCATAGACGACGACACGATTGATGACTACGCGTCAATCTTATTAAGGAATATTTGTAGCATCCCAACTAATCATATATATTTGGGCACAATTTTTGAGGTAAATTTCTCATTTATTTTGCAAAATTTTGAAATTTCAGAGTTTTCTCAAAGTATGGAATCATTTCTTTTGTACACTCAGAGTATGGAAGTTAGATTTTTCTGTGTATTAATGACATTCTATAGTTTTGATAAAGTGTGGAATTTGGTTAATGGATTATTTCTTGAAATTCTAGAGTTTTCTCAAAGTATGGAATCATTACTTTTGCACTTCCAAAGTATGAAAGTTGGGTTTTTCTGTGTATTAATTGCATTCTATAGTTTTGATAAATTATGAAATTTGGTTAATGGTTTATTTCTTGAAATTCCAGAGTTTTGACAAAGTATGAAATCATTACTTTTGCACTTCTAGAGTATGAAAGTTGAGGTTTTCTGTGTATTAATGACATTCTATAATTTTGATAAAGTGTGGAATTTGATTAATGGATTATTTTTTGAAATTTTAGAGTTTTCTCAAAGTATGGAATCATTACTTTTGCACTTTCAGAGTATGAAAGTTGAGTTTTTCTGTGTATTAATGACATTCTATAATTTTGATAAAGTGTGGAATTTGATTAATGGATTTTTTTTTAAAATTTTAGAGTTTTCTCAAAGTATGGAATCATTACTTTTGCACTTCCAGAGTATGAAAGTTGGGTTTTTCTGTGTATTAATGACATTCTATAATTTTGATAAAGTGTGGAATTTGATTAATGGATTATTTTTTGAAATTCTAGAGTTTTCTCAAAGTATGGAATCATTACTTTTGCACTTTCAGAGTATGAAAGTTGGGTTTTTCTATGTATTAATTACATTCTATAGTTTTGATAAAGTATGAAATTTGGTTAATGGTTTATTTTTTGAAATTCCAGAGTTTTGACAAAGTATGAAATAATTACTTTTGCACTTCCAGAGTATAGAAGTTGGGTTTTTCTGTGTATTAATGACATTCTATAGTTTTGATAAAATGTGAAATTTGATTAATGGATTATTTCTTGGAATTCTAGAATTTTCTCAAAGTATAGAATCATTACTTTTGCACTTCCAGAGTATGGAAGTTGAGTTTTTCTATGTATTAATGACATTCTATAGTTTTGATAAAGTATGAATTCATTACTTTTGCACTTTTAGACTTAAAAAGTTATTTCTTTTTTCAGAGATATTACAGAAGTCATGGGGCTGCTGCATTGAATTACATTCAAAGGTCATCAATCATATCTTCTATTCCTAAATATATTTTTATGCCCATTAATAGTAGCCGTCTCCGTCATTCAAATCAAGAAAAAGATATCGGAAGACATTAGCATCTGCTTGTGGTGGACATTGAGTAAAAATTATTCTTTCATCTAAATTCAACGTTATCCTACCATGACTCCTCCCAAGATTTCGAGGATAATTTTTCAATGCTTCAATCAATGCCAAATGAACATTTGGATGTCATATGCCCCAACCTTAGCATCCAGATGAAATCAGAAGGTTGGAGAAAAGAAATATTTGAATGTCCTCAACAAAATTTGAGTGTTGATTGTGGTATCTTTCTGATGAAGTATATTACATATTTGATCAAATCAGAACCAATGGATTGGAATCAACAGAATATGAAAAAGTTTCGGCTGGAGCTTGCAACAACTTTCTTGAATGACTCTTATTCAAATGTCAAGTTGTAACATACGATGATTATCACAGTGTAATATAATTGTACAGGGTTTAATTTGTATTTTATCGTACTCCAAAATTCTTTTGAGTTCTATGACAAACACTAGTTGACTAATTGTAATTCTGAGTTGTTTAATTTGCTAGTTCGCATTTTGACAGTAAAAAATAGTATTTTCACCAGTTCTATATTTTCATGAAAGTAGGGAATGTCTTCTTCTGAGCTTAATTCATACAGAATTCAAATTACAGACTTTAGAAAGAATATCCAATATGGCTAATTGACATTTTGGTAAAAAAAAACTAGTATTTTACCAGTTTCATACTTTCATGAAAGTGTGGAATGCCTTCATCTGAGCTTAATTCATACAGAATTCAACTTACAGACTTTAGAAAGAATATCCAATATGGCTAATTGGCATTTTGACAGAAAAAATCTAGTATTTTTACCAGTTTCATACTTTCCATACTTTCATGAAAGTATGAAATACCTTCTTATGAGCTCAACTCATATACAGACTTTAGAAAGAATATCAAATCATATATTAACAAATAGTAATTGTGATACAGAGTAAAAAAACTAGTATTTTTATCAGTTCCATACTTTCATGAAAGTATGGAATGCCTTCTTCCGAGCTCATCTCATACAAAATTTAACTTAAAACTTTAGAAAGAATATCCAATATGGCTAATTGACATTTTGAAAGTAAAAAACTACTATTTTCACCAGTTCCATACTTTCATGAAAGTATGGAATGCCTTCTTCTGAGTTCAACTCATATAGAATTCAACTTACAGACTTTAGAAAGAATATTCAATCATATATTAACAGATAGTAATTGTGATACAGAGTCAAAAACTAGTATTTTCACCAGTTTCATGCTTTCATGAAAGTATGAAATGCTCTTTTCTGAGTTTAACTCATACAAAATTTAACTTACAGACTTTAGAAATGATATCCAATAATATATTAACAGATAGTAATTGTGATACAGAGTCCAAAATTAGTACTTTCACTAGTGAATTCTGTATGATTTAAGCTCACGAAAGTATGAAATGCCTTCTTCTGTGCTTAACTCATACAGAATTCAAAAATGAAGTATGACTATACATCAAATGGTATCCAAAATATGATATATACCCTCAAAAATTTATCCAACACAAATATTATCAGAAATGAAGTGTGTTGTCAGCTGGGTGGGGGAGCTCTACATGAACGTTTGTTGTGCCATATTTGCTTGCATCTTGAGCACTTCCTCTGAAGTCTGCCACTATGTCTTAATTCTCTTCTTTTTTTTCTTTTTCTACCAGATTGTGCTAAAGATTAGGGTGGTTTCACTTCGGTATCATAAGGTTCTCTATGCCAATATTGTTTGCTTCTTGTCGGATAAATTTTATCCTCATATATTTTTTTATAAGTCTCAACAGTGAAATAATGCTCACAATACTCATAAGGGCCAAGACTACAATAATTGATAGCAGCCATGACATGTGAACAAAGAATATCATAAAGTTGAAATTTCCTGCAGGAGCATGATCTATTAGCTAAATCAACAATAACTGTTTGGTATGATATTTATACCTGGTAGCAATGGTCCCAATGTGGATGCACAATATGCCAACGACATTTGTGGCGATTCTCTGCTAAAATTATTTCTATTTTTTCAATCAAAGTAGTGGTCAATGTAAGAGAAACTTTACGTCTCTTGAAGAACCACTCTGAGACCTTGTGTCTTGTCATCTCAATCAATGTTGTGATTAACAACCCACGAACTTTTCTAAATAATGCATTCAAACATTCCACAGAATTAGTTGATATGATATCATACTTCATACCGGGGAAAAAGAAATTAGCCCATTTCTTCTTCTCCAATTGAGATATCCATTGGCAACTTTGCTCATGAATAGCCAATATCTTTTGCATACATTCATTAAATGAATGTTCCGTGGTTGATCTTGCAGCTGCCCAAAATAAGGGCACAACATCTTTTGAACGAACATCATGTACTAATTTTTTTGCAAGATGAACCATACAATATCCATGCGCAGCATCCGAAAGACATTTCTCACAACATCTATAATCCATGGGTTCCGATCACTCATAATACTTAATCCCCTATAACCGGGGATACATCTAAAAAGTTCATCTAAAAACCACTCCCATGTTTTTGTTTTTTCAATTTTAGTCACAGCAAATGCCACGGGAAAAGCCTATTTTCTGCATCAATAGAAGATGCAATCATAAGAACATCTGGGTATTACCTCTCAGATGTGTTGCATCAATACATAATATAGGACACATATATTCTCTAAATCCACGCAAGCTTGCACCGAAAGCCCAGAACACACGTCGGAAACGGTGGGTCGAGGAACAACTCATCAATTTAACTTTTGATTCAAAGTCATGAATCCTTAATTCCCTAAGATATGCTGGCAAATCTTTGTAGCATTGATCATAGTCACTACGAACAAAAACGAGAGCAATTTGAAGTGCATTGTATGCTTTCTTATAAGATATATGCACTCCAAATATATTTCTTATCTTAGAGATAACGAAACTACTATTGATTTTCTTATTGCCCAAAAGATGCTCTTTTATGTGATTCACAACAAAAGTGGCAGTGCATTGTCGATGGTCCAAGTTCAGCCTTGTAATAGTACAATTGTGCTCATTGACAAAAGTCACTATTTGAAATTTACCCCTACCGGTTGCTGACAACGTCCAACAATAATTGGGCTCTTTGCATCCGACTTTGATATAGTGACTATTGCTTTGGATGCATCTCAATTCAAAATTTCGCTTGATGCAATAAGTGGTAAGAGCTCTCCTGAAGCTATCTCTATCAAAAAATACCTAAAATTAATACAAGACTGGTATTTATTAGACTGATATCCAATAAATGATAACTGGACTGATATTTTATATAATTCCATACTTTCACAAAAGTATAGAATGTCTATCAACGAATACGACTATTATATGGACTCATACAAAATTCAAATATAATCATTACAAATGGTATCCATTAGACTGGTATTAAAAAAAATGATACCTGGAATGATATTTTCTCAAGTCTTATACTTTGGTGAAAGTATGGAATGCCTTATACTGGTATAATTATTGTAGTTTTACAGATGGTAACATATACAAGTATACATTATAGACAACAAAACTACTATTTCCTCTAGTTTAATACTTTCAGAAAAGTATGGAAGACACCTTATTATTTTCAAATGAATTACTTGATGTAGATACAATCCCGAAGTCTGTGAATCATCATCGATTGGATAAACATTCATGGAGTTTATCAGGGTGTCATCTTTTTCTTCTTCGACTTGAAAATCATGATCCCATATGTCATACTGACCGTCAGTGAAGTCAAAATCAATGCAGTTGGCATCTTCAGAAGCAGAAACATCATAGGATTCAGAATGAATGACATCTTCATCATTGTTAACATATGTTTCAGTCTCCTCATCGTCTGTGTGGATATTCTCCACACCCTCACATGTTCCATTATTCTCGTACATATGTTCATCCAATGAAAAATATCTTCCAATTACACCACTATAAGTAAAAAAATTGAATTTGGGAATTTCTCAATTGCCTCCACTTCTTCTCTTATCCTCTCCTCAGCAAGCTCTTCCTCAATGTAGTCATACTCATCATCATCAAATGTCAAAAGGAAGTTCAGATCTAAAAATGTTTGACTTGTATTTTCTTGAGCCTCTTGAGCTACAATGACAGTGTCAGTTATAGTTCCAACCTGATTTGACGCTTATTGTGTAGAAGTTTGTACATTGGCATATGTATTAGGCGTAATAAAATCATCATTGTCAAGATGTTGCGACCTACAATGATATAAGTTGATAATTATTTATTTATCCGTAGTTAACAATAAGTGAGATGAATGACATATAATTCAATAACTCACAAAATATTATCAATATCAGAACTTGCACCATAAAATTATATGCATTAGCCATCGCATATACATTTATAACCAAATTAAATCAGAATGAGTATGGAATAGAATATAGAATTCCATAATTTCACAAAAGTATGGAATTGATCAAAAAAGATAATATCATTATTTTTATCATTACTAATATAGAATGATTCTACTAAATTAAACAAAAAACTAAGGACACTGATGATACAAACCTGGGCGGATTGACTTACAGACTTTTGCGCAAGTCTTGAAATAACTCCCAAGTTACAACTAGGGTTCTTGTTAAATAGAGTGTAACAATCATTCTTGTTTGAGAAGTGGCTAATAATGAAGAAACTTTACTAATGAAACTGTATGTGTATGAAATGCCGCTAAGTATTAAAAAACTAGGGCATTAGATACTTTCATAAAAGTATTGAATCAAGCAAAAAAGAATACATCATTAGAGATTTGTTCACTAATATGGAATGTTTCTACATAATAAATCAAAAAATAAGTGAAACAGTAGATACAAACCTGTGACTTTGCCGAATTTCAGACTTTGCCGAAAGTATATAACAACCAATGTATTAATCGAGGTTGTGGAGGAATGAAAACAAAATCTCGGCGTCAACAAAGCAAGCCGCCAGTAGCAACAAGGTCGAGCTAGCTAATATGGGGAAGAGCACGAGGAAGAGCAAACTATTGAGCGAAAGTTGAGCAAACGACACGTCTGAGCACGGGGAAGAGCAAATGCGACATCAACAAAGCAAGGCGCCAAGGAGAAAACCTTGAGTCTCCAGAAGTTCTAACGCCGACCGGAGAAGAAGTGAAGAAGAAGTTATGTGTTGCCAGTTCCACGTCCATTACTTAAAACCCCGTTGAACCAATTTTTTTTCCTTAAACCCTGTTGAACCGGTTCAAACTTTGTTGAACCAGTCGGCCAACTTCCAAACCAACCGCCAGGGGCAAAACCGGAAAAATGAACTTTAAGTTATGGTTTTGGGAATATCCAATTGAAAGTTATGGATTTGGGAAAAGGAGGAGAGAAAAATATGGTTTTGGGTATTTGCTCAATTTTTTTCAAGAATGTTTAATTTTTCAAAAATGAATATATTTATATTTAAAGATAATATATTTGGATTAAAAGAAAGTATATTTTAATAAAAATGAGTATATATATATATATATATATATATATATATAAAGAGTATATTTGAATAAAAAGAAAGTATATTTAGATTCAAAAAAATATATTTGATAGAAATTGAGTATATATCTATATTTAGAGAGAGTATATTTGGAATCAAATATAGTATAATTTGGACTCAAATATAGTATAATTTGGTAGAAATCGGATATATATCCATGTTTAGATTAAATATTTGAATTAAAAAATAGTATATTTAGACTCAAAGAGAATATATTTTGATAGAAATTGAGTATGTATCTATATTTAGGAATAGTATATTTAGATTAAAATATAATATATTCAAATAAAGATATATATCTATTTATCGAGAGTATATTTGGATTGAAAATTGATCTTTAGTCAAATAAAATATTATTATCATGTATACTTTCTTTGCAGTCAGGTATACTCACTATATTAGCATGTATACTGAGTATGGGAGACGATGTGGCTGCGTCGTCGACGACGCCGGGGCCTCCATGTCGCAATATGTTAGTTAATTAATTTACTTGTGATATACTTAGTATATTAATTAGATTTATAATCGTTATGTTAATTAAAATAAATATTTTATTATAACAATATATAATATTGTCTAGTATGTTTTATAGGATGAAATGAAAAAGAAATAATATAAAAGATATTTTTGTCAAATTGTCTTATCTGGTGTTGTGATAATACAAAACGAACGCAAGATAGTACTAAACTTGATGTCCAGTACCGTGCGAAACGAATATGAGATTATTTATTATGCTGTCATGTATAATCTTATACAGTATTGACTAGTCTGTTCTGTACTAAACTATTTGCGAAATGAACTGACCCAAATATTTTTTAAAAAATCTTTAATCAAGAAAAAAAAATTATATTCTGAACGATAAATTTGAAATTTTGATCATTTAGCGATCAATTTAAGAAAATTTAAATTTATATTATGAATTTGGAAAAAGCACGGAAATTATGAATCTGGATAATTTGGGTAATTGTTCAATATATTACCGCGCCCTAATTGCCCTTATCCCGTTATCCCTCTTCCCTCTACCTTTTCGATGCAACGCTGCTCGCTCCTCTCCCCGCTCCGTCCTCCTCCCTTCCCCCTCCGTCGGAGTTTTCTCCGGAGGGCAACCATCATCCGCAGGA
This sequence comes from Canna indica, assembly GCA_034359265.1. Lineage (NCBI taxonomy): Eukaryota > Viridiplantae > Streptophyta > Magnoliopsida > Zingiberales > Cannaceae > Canna > Canna indica. Next base: position 67,473,312 of record CP136896.1, on the reverse strand, counting down.
CGTATTTTACTTCCCTCAACTCTGCCCACCCTCGCCCGCGCTTTTGTCCTATCCCACTCTCCAGCTCGAGTATGGGAACGTCCCTCCCTGCCTTCCGAGTTCTTATATTGTCGTCTGTTCTTCTGTAAATTTTCTTTTAAATGTATTTTACTAGGGGCCGCGGCTGTCTCTAGTGAAGGCGTTCTTGGCTTAGAAGGAAGAGAAGAAGACGCTCAAGAAGCCAAATTTGTCGAGGTTGGATACATAAGTAGCACACACGGGATCAAAGGCGAGCTACGAGTGACGCCAGCAACGGATTTCCCTGAACTTAGGTTCTGCACGGTACACAAGTTTGTAGCTTTAATGAAGATTCATGGACTTTGGTGGTGTATCGGGTTTTGATTTGAGAGAATCTTAGTATAACCGTCGAATGTTGTTATAGGCAGGAACTAGATGGCTGAGGACCCGTATCTCGGGGAAGGAATTGATATCAGAAGTGCAGCTGACCAGTGGGAGAGCCCACGCTGGGCAGAAGTGTTGGATTGTTAGTTTCAGTGGGATTGACACTGTTGACAAGGTAAGGGTATTCCTTAAAGTACTTTGGCAGAAGAGTTATTGTAAAGCAAATTTGGTCAATAGGTTGAACCATAAGAATTTCTTCAATAATGCTCTAAGTATTAGTGTTTGATGCAGGCTTTTTATATGTTGAAATATGAATAGTATTGCAGAATGTATAAATTTCCAATCAGTGGGAACTAAAGAAACACACTGATGAGTCTGGAGAGTTAAGGGCGTTAGTGTAAGGGAGCATAGGATTATTTGAAGTTTTCAAACAAGAATATAGTACAATATATCAAAACCAGAGATTATTATCTAAAGCATTTTGAATACAATAATTAGATGAATGGTTTTGACTTTTGACTTGTTGTACTTCACTAGTTCTGTTCTATAAGATCTCTATTACAGATTCCTTGATATGAAATCTGAATAAATCTTGCAGTGCTTCCATATATGCAATATGGATTCATCTATGATCAATTAATTCAATATTAAAAGTGAGTTCTTTTTTGGATGAGTTTAGATAGAGTTTAGATCACAGTTACAAAGTGTTATGTTGTAAGGTATACTGCATTTTTATTATATGAACTTTTTCAAATTTGCTTTCTAATTCTTCACTCAATAAGAAGATTTTATGTTTCTTTGTAGTTTGGATCTGTTTCATTGAACAACATATCTAAGAACATTCTTGGCCTCCTAATGGCTCAATATTTCCCTGTAGCAGTCATTATGTATATGTTAGTTTAATCTTTAAAGTTCGAAGGAGTACTTCTATCTGTAGTTGTGATATGTACTTATACTTCTCTGCTGAATATGATCATATTTTTGTTGATGTTTATGTTTTGATTCTTGACTATGCAAATATAAAAAAAGCTGTAGTCTCTTCACATCAATCAAACCTGAAACTTGAACTATCTGTGATATGTACATAATTATGAGAATGACCATTAGACTTGTTACTATTAGTTGTTATGGACGTTACATTCTCCTTTTATTATATTATTCAGGCTAAGCAAATTGTTGGTTCAACTTTGCTTGTAAGAGATGCTGACAGACCAGATCTGGAAGAAGGCGAGTTTTACACTCGTGATCTTGTTGGCATGCGAGTTATTCTTAAGGTATATCTCTTGTGAAGTAGTGTCATCCTTCTATAAAGACAATTCCAATCTAATTGTCATGAGGATGAAATTTAGCATACATATGTTACATCACATGGTTATGTTTTTTTAATTTCTCATCAACACTGATCTGTTTGTTTAAATATCAGCTCTAATCTTCTATTACATTTCCAAGTATTGGTTAGAAGGCCTTGTTTTAATCATCTAATTAAACTGGTCATTTGGCATGCACCATGAGCTTACATTGTTAAAGGATACATTTTGTATAATAACTTAGCTTGTAAACATGTTTTCTCTAATGGATCCTGAAATATTGTACACTTCATTATTTATTTTGTTCTACAAATTTGGTTGAGATTATCATCTTTTTTTCAGGAATCAGGAACTTATGTGGGCATGGTTACTAAAGTTGTGAATTATGGCGCTAGTGATCTTCTTCAAGTGACGCTTACAAATGATGATAGACAAGATCAACCAAGTTTTTTAGAACGAAATTCTTGCTTTGCTGGTCAACATGTGTGGGTTCCATTTGTTGAAGCAATAGTTCCTGAAGTTTACATGGATAAGAGAGAAATATTGATAACTCCTCCAAAAGGTCTTTTGGAGCTAAATTTACGTTCTGATACAAGATCTAAGAAAGAAAGACGCCTGCTGGTTAGGTCTGCTCCTTTTTACTTCCATTTGAAGATTATGGTCTACCTTAGTGACATATTGTGGCTGCAAACTAGAAGGAATATTATAGTTATTAAATGCAAGTGCTTCAAGCCAGAAATGAGCTATGATGACTTGTGTAACTTATACCAGATGTTCAAAGCATGATTTAAAGTCTTGTATTGGTATCAATTCTGGTAACCTGGTACTGATTATATCAATGCCCTACCATAGTGACACATGGTACGAGCTGTGTATTGCACTGGCCTGTACCGGTATGTTGGGATTAAAAATCAACATTTAATGCCGGAAATTTCCATGTTGGAATGCTGGTGTTTGTATTAAATGATGGTACATTGAGATTTAATACCGGTAATGAATCCGATGGATATTAATACAGGCTATATTAAATGCCCATACAACTTGCATTTCCATGTCAAACCTATAATACAGGCTATCCCGACATTTGATACCAACATTAAATACATGTTGTATCATTGACATATTAAATTCCATCGGATTTAATACGAGTTGGAATGGAAATTCAATACTGCCATTAAAATGGCTGGATACTAAAACCAGTTTTTTATTCTGGGTGGTACCGATCCGGTACGGTGATTACAAGCTTTGTACCGGGTGGTACAATCAAACATATGGCATTTTCTATATACTGCTGTGTATCGGTACTAGTTTTTGCTTTTTTTTCAAACACCGGTAAAAATTGACATATGGTACGGTTTTTAAAACTATGGTGTAAAGTATCAACAATAGCAAAAGTAGTTATTGGGTTTATATTGGGCAGTATATATGCTACTTGGCTCGACGGTACGGTTTTTAAAACTATGGTGCAAAGTATCAGCAATTGCAAAAGTAGTTATTGGGTCTTTATTGGGCAGTATATATGCTCCCAGCATGGTTTTAAATCTCGTACCGTACCGGGCGGTAAGCCCGGTATTTACCGGTTTTTGAAAAAATCGGTATACGAGATTACCCGGTATGGGTAAATACCGGGTATCTCGGTAAATACCGCCCGGTATCCCCGGTATTTATCGTACGCTTGATTAGAGAAGCTTGTATATGTTCATTATAACATGCGACTTCGAATGCGGGCGTTACAGAACGAAGATAGAGAAATTCTACATGTAGATCCGTTCGATGTCGAGTTCGTCCAAGGCGATGCAGACCCAATAATTGATTGGTGGAGTGCAATGGAGACTGACCCGCCTCTTCTTGATGAACCAGGCGAACCACCTCGGCCTTCACCAATTATATCTGATGCTATTGAGTCCGAGAGTCAACCAGAAGACACAGACAGTCAAGCTCTTGAGAGGGACATGATCTTTGCTCCATTGGACTCTCAACGAGTTCGACAAGTAAGACGACGATCCACGTCCGACTCTCCATCTTCACAATTAAAGGGAAAGAAGAAGGCACCTTCACCTTCACCTTCAAAGGCAAAAGACAAAGGCAAAGGCAAACGACCAATTGATCCTTTGGACGTGATTGCAGACGCGGAAAAGGACGAAGAAGACGAGCCCTCGGTTCATAGCAGTAGCAGCACAGAAGACGGAGGAGATGATGATGGAGCTGGGGGAGAAGAGGCCGTCGTACCATCAACACCGGCGCCTACCGATCTGTGGACGAATGAGCAATACTTTGACCACACCACTTAAGATCACGATCACGGTGCTAGAACCGGACGAACAACTCGGGTGTACGAGAAGAAAGGCCGGCGTCGAGGAGGTGGACCGATAGCTTTGCAAGATTACCACCACGATATGATGAGTTGCTTGCAAGAAGTTTCTGAATCAACCTACTCTGTATCAAGTACCTACTCAACTGATGATACAGGGACTAGTTCTTGGACGGTCAACAAAGAAACACCGATGGGTATGTGGTATAATGGATACCAAGACACGATGACATGGGATCATTTTCAGATGTGGGCATTGGAGACTTACGGTGTTGACCTTAGTCGTGTATGTCCCCAAGATATGTACGAGTACGATGGACGTCATTCATCCGCATTTTAAACATTGTATTCATGTATTTGACATTTGAATATGAAATTTAAGTATTTCTTGATCAATCATGGGTTATTGGAGTTATTTTTAGCAGAAAAATAATAAAAAAAAGGCTCGGTATGCAATTTTCGTACCGGATCGTACCGTGTGTCGGTACGTACTGGTACCGGTCATCCACCGAGATGATGACCGGTATCGGTATTTTAAACCATGGCTCCCAGTACATTTTCGTATTGATATGTACCATCCTGTATAGGCAGTTCTGGCCCCATCTATTCAGTACAACCTCGTTTTGCTTGCCAGGATTTCTTTTTGTAACAGATGGGGCCACGGGGGTTTTAAACTAAGGTTTAAAAAACCGCCCGAAACGGTATATACCGGCCGGTATATACCGGTTTTTGGGGATTCCGGTATACGATATACCCGGTATTTGAAAAAACCGGGTATATTGTGTATACCGGGCCGGTATGGGCGGTATATGGTGGTATGTCACGAAAAAAATAAAAATAAAATAAAACCCGGCCGTTATGCATTTTCATACCGGTCCGTACCGTGTGTCGGTACGGTACGGTACCGGTATATACCGGTACCGGCCGGTGACCGAAACCGGTACCGAGATTTTAAACCATGTTTTAAACCATGCTCTAAACAGGATACCTCTAATTCCCTGTTTATTTGTTAGCTTGGAATATCTCACTTCACTAAGTTAATGAATCAAGACCTGGTAACTTGGTGAGTGGTAACAGTAAAGTAATGCCGTTAGCACTTGCATTAGATTTGTTTACTATGTGGTGTAGAACCATTAATAGGTGTAACGGAATTTTGTTGTTTGTGTTCTTTCCTATACCTATGTTTCACTTTGGTGCAAGCAACTCAGTTATTGGTTGCTGACTAGATTTTGCAAATCAGTTATATGGTTTATGTGATATTTTCTCCATTTTCATCTTGCAATTTCTGTTATCTTAGAGCCAATTTCTCCTTGATTGTTTTCTGCACAATCTAGATAATCAAAGTACTTGTTAGTTGTCCTTTAGTTTCCTCCATCAATTTGATTTGTGTTATTTTCTCATATTTTATTTGTTGGTGTATATGTACTTTACTAGTTCAGGGCTATGCCTATGCAGTCCTTATGTTTAAGATTTTAGTTGTACATTTTCAGAACAATTTGTATGAAGATGGAAGTACCATGCTTTTGTGGTTGGTTAATCATATTTTGAGAATTTTTAGAAATTGCTGTCTTGAAATTACAGGAATGGAAGGAAAGAAAGAAGTTACAACTGCGACTTAGTACTGCTAAAAAGAAACTAGCTGAGATGGGCCAGACACATATTCTAGAAGGATTGAGAATTGGAGAAAAGGATCGAAGAAACTTGCTTGCCAGGCAAATTGTTAGCATTGACTTTAAATTGTTGCAACATGCTATTCAAAGTATCGGGAGACCTTCTAACAGGTTAATACTAATATGTCATTCCTCTACGTAGCATTCAGATTAATACTAATAATCTACTTCTCTGTGTGATTGCCAAGCAGGCAAGCAGTTTTATCCAATATGTTGGTCTACATTATTGAATTGTTTGAATATAATCTTGTATAAATATGTTACATTTGATTGGGTGACCAACTTTCTAAAAGCTTAAGCCTTTAGGAAAAAGGCCGAAATTTTTCATTTCTATTCTTAACATCCCCCTTGTGTGTGTGCAACCAAACCGAATTGGATTGGTTGAGGCCCAACATGTGAATGATTTAACTTAACTGGGAGCATTTTTTAAATACTGACATTATTTTTCCTAAAAACTTAAATTGTTAGGATAGGAAAAAATTTAAATTGTTAGGAAAGTGACCAACTATTTATTTATATTCTTAGCAGAATACATGCATTGTTTTTCATGTGAAGAAGATAAATGTGTTTGTTGATTTTCTTTTCCTTGATCATGCATATTTCAGTGAGCTTGTTTTTTGCCTTGAAGCCTTTAACCACAAATCATTACCTTTACTGATATATATCTTATAGCAATATTGTTTTTCAGCTGGATAAACTTTGACCTTAACCTTTAATATTTTTAATTTCTTGTGTCAGTTTGAATTTTTGTCTCTGTTTGTTGAGCTAAAAGTTGTAGGTATTTTGAGGCAAGCATTTGATAACTATGAACCTTTGTTTCTGTTTAGCTATAAACCTTGTGAGCTCTTCATGTGCATACCTTCTAACATTTGCTTGTTATATAGTATCTGTATATCTACCTACAAATCCTTCAGCATGGTTAGGCAAGTATCTTGTTTTATTTAGTATATGGAAACTTGTTTTATTCACAAAAACAACCTCCGGAAGGCTGCATACATCAACCCTCTCCAGAGCCCACAAAAGTGGGATTGCTTTGTGCACTGGGATTGCTTCGTGCACTGGGTCACGGAAACTGTTAACCTACATTTCATTTTAAAATCAACATTTGGTAATCATAAGGAGATATATTTGGTTTGTCATTAGCTAATTGTTTGATATAATGTTCAACTTAGTGTTATACTTTTAACTTTTAAGTATAATGCTTGTATCTTGATCATTTGACTTGTCAATTATTTTTTTCTTCTTCTTTCTTTATAGGTGTACTGTTGGTGCACATGATTTTTACATATTCTTGTCATTTTGCAGCTGTTTTTTTGTAGTGAACTAGTTATAACAGCAACTCTTCCAAAGTCTGCCTAAAGTGGACAGCGCTTGTAGTGCCTAGTCTAGCCCACATTATTACACTGCATAAAGTGGACAGCGTTTGTAGTGCCTAGTCTAGCCCACATTATTACACCATTCATAAGATATTTGTAATGATCCTAGTCCCTAATTTTTACCCAGTCAAGTGCATGGTGTCCATTATCCTGTTTAAGAATGCTATCCCATTTATATCTCTGGATCAATTTTACTTCAATTTTCAAGTCTACCAAAAGCGCCACTGACTTGTATTTTTATAATATTCAACTAAATACAGCTTTCCAGAGTCAGTAAGTGCTAATTCAGCTACTTATCTAAAGAATTCAGTGAGAATATCTCAAGACTACCTAATTAATTGTGCAAGTGAAGCGAAGGATGAAGCAAACTATTTATTGCACCAGGAGGGATTGCAACTACTTTCAAAATCTAAAGCTGCGATTGTTCTCATTATAAATGATAAGGACCATAATGGAGAAGTTTCTGAAACTGATGGCAGAGTTCTTAAATCTTCAGTTAGCCAGTTTGAGAATTTGCTTCTTGGTTGCAAAAGATTTTGGAAGGTAAGGTCCCCATATTTCCACTTCCATATTACCTTTCTGGCTTTCTGGGCTAATTGCCTTTTAGTTACAACTAGACATTCTTATACAACTAAAACTAAGTTAGAGTTTCTCTCATAATGTTGATATGGACTGTAGTGGTTCAGAGTCATGCTTTCTAGCTCATTTTCAATTTCATGCTTGAAATGCTTGGAAATGCTGAATGTTCCTACTTCCTAGTACCTATGTACTTGCTAAAAGGGCAGTATCTTGCTCCTTAATTGAAGATGTATACTAGACCCTCACAATGATTAACTAGTATCATCTTTGTGTTCATAGTATTTTTTTTAGTTTGCACAAGCTTATCTTTAGTTTGCAGTGATTCAATGTTGTGCAGCTTGGTTATGAAATTGGGACATGTTGTCTGTTGTAGCTTACCTGGGTTTGAACATTTATTCAATATATTATGGATCTGTTTTACTTGTACATTTTATACATGAGCATGCAGTTAATATTCATTATTGAACAGCTGGTTTGCACTTTGCAGCCACTATACAGTTGACTGAATAATTGCTTTTAAGTGCTATGCTCCATGTTAGTGTATACATCAATAAACATACTTCACTACAGAAGATATGTACTTCTATTAGAATTCACTTGGCCCTCCAATGGCAGCTATGTTTTTTCTTTTTCGGTTCAATTTTATTATCTTTTTTGCTCTCTTTCCCTTTTCTTCATTCTTCCATAGTAGAGTGGTTATGCGTGGCAAAATTGGACAAAGTGCAAAATTTAATTCAGGTAGCAAGCTAGTACTGCCAGAGCTGTATTTTCATACTGAGTAAATAGTTGGGGGCAAATATTGAGTTCACCAATTTTTTGTATACCTATACTTCATTTACATTGAAATTTCAAATATCATATTGATGCTTCTGTAACCTAGTTGTTTCTCTAGCAGCTTTTCTTGACATTAAGACAAACTATTTGATGTGCTCATTCAGTTTATTGTGCATAATTAGTTTTTGTTATTGGTGAACATATACAAAATTATCAGAGAAATTCATTCATCAGTGAGAACTTTTTAATGCATCTTGCACTTTTGTGGTTATTATGGGATTATCGTATTAAATCTCCTCAAAATACTTGTGTTAGATCTGTTTAATTATTCAAGTAATTTGTCATTTGTTCATTCAGGTGAAAGAACAGGGTAGTGCTGTTCCTCTTATTGTGGTTTCTCCAGCTCACTTAATCCGGCCTTACCAAGAATTTTTGTCAGAGAATGACCACTTTGGCATTGATCTAAAGGTGAATGTTAGTTCGTGTTTCTGCCTTTATGTTTGACTTTGTGCATGATCTTCTTTTACTCAAGATTGATCATTGATATTTTTTGTTTGTGCCTCTTATGGGATCATTCATGATGCCCTTACACCTCTCAACACTATGAACTTATTGAAAGTAAAAAATCCACATCTTCTTGATGTTGCATGTACTATGATGTTTCGTTCAAGGATTCAAATTTCTATTGCCCGGTAGGGGCAATACGTACCGTTTTCGAAGAAATCGGTATCAAGTACCAGGTGTACCGGTAAATACCCGGCGTATCACCTGGTGTTTAGTGTGTACCGCCCTTACTGGGCGGTACACTTATTGATACCGGGCAGTTACCGCCCGGTATGGTACAATATGGTGCCTGCAGGCAGCAGCATGGCTGTATGGTTAGATGCACGCCTGCAAGCAGCAGAATGGTGCATCTAGTGCAGATGCACCATACTGTGTGCAGTACCGGGACCAAATGGTATTGGAATGTACCGTGTGTTGGTACAGTCTGGTACCAGTGCATCCTGGTATCGGTCAAACACCGGTACCGGTACTGAAATTTAATACCTTGGTTTCATATGAATGTTTTTAGGATAATTTTATTCTTACTTCCACTTGATTAATAGAGTAGTGTCTTCCTCTCTTCTCGGAGGTAAGTCACCCTTTTCCATAATCAACTACTCTTTATTGTCTCCTATGGTCTTGCGTCTCTTTATTCATTTCCTTGGACTAAGTCATGAGAAACTGTCACCTCGGACAGTCAGATGTGTCTATATTGGATGCACTTGCATCTAAAAGGGTACAAGCGTCATGACCTGACTTCCAAACGTCTCTTTATATATGTCGTTACATTCTTTGAGGAGACACCCTTCTTTCCTCCATTGTCTTCCACTCCTCTCTTCCACCTGTTGTGGACTCTCCATCATCTACCATTCATGCTTCTCTTGGCCATGATACCTCCTCTCTTCTTGTTCACTAGCAGCAGAACAACAAAGAAGCAGCCTCTGGCCCTCTAGATCAGATCCACCTCTTGCTCCTCAATCGACAAATCCCATCAGTGAGCTTGACGTACCAATTGCTCTTCAAAAGGATAAGCGTTCTTATACCTCTTATCTTATTAGTGGACATGTTTTCTTTACTCATTTGTCACATTCCTTTCGTATGTTTGCTCTGTTATTGTTTTAAATTCTTAGGACATCAGGAGACTTTTCTCGACCTTAAGTGGAAGCATGTGATGGATGAAGAAATATAGCCCTATTGCTAGACACACATGGGATCTTATCTCCTTTCCTTCATGAGCTCGACCAGATGTTTGCAAATGAGTTTTTACCGTTGAGTAGGAGCTCAACCAGTTGATTGTAAATGAGTTTTTACCGTTGAGTAGGAGCTCGTCAAGTTGTCAATTTTGAGATTTCTCTTTTTTGGCTTGATTGAATTTTTTGAGAATTCTTATTTATGTGAATCTAGGGTGGTGAATGCACGAGATGGGTGACAAGAATATCTTCCTCAATGGAGATCTTTCAGACATTGTTTATATGGAGCAACCTCTAGGGTATATTGCTCAAGGGAGAATTAAGTGTGCAAATTAAGAAAAGCTATATATAGTCTCAAACAAAGTCCTAGGGCTTGGTATGATAAGCTCAACCAAATTGCTCATGACATTGTACTCAAGTGCAAGAAGGCATATCACCTCTATGTTTGTACGACATTCGTCTACTAGTGTGGTTATCCTTGCAGTTTATGTGGATGATATTTACTTGCTGGCAGCGATGAGGATGACATCTCTAAGGTGAAGGCTCATTGAAAAATTTGAGTCGCCCTAGGTACTTTGTTGGAATAGAAATTGCTTATTATGTTAAAGGTGTGACCTTACCACAAAGAAAATATGTTATTGACTTACTAAAGTAGGGTTGCTCGATGCAAATATGTTAGAACCCCAATTGAGTCTCAACTGTCTTCTAAATCTAAAGGAGATTAAGACTTTGATGACTGCGACATATATCCTTTTTTGTGGGTGTGGTTAACTCATGTAAAAGCGAAAAAATTGTCATTGGATTTTGTCATAAGGATCCTACATTACATTATGAAATCTCTTGGTGATGCTTCTTGGTACAAGAAGAGTGGAGATCTCCGTGTTGAAGGCTATTCTAAAGCTGATTATGCAAGTTCTACCATTGATAGAAGATTCACATCTCGATTTTGCACTTATATTAGAGGAAATCTTGTTATCTGGAAAAATAGGTAGGGTGTTGTAGCCTGCTCTAATGCTAAAGGAAAGTATAGAGTTACGGCATAGACTGCTTGCAAAATGATGTGGAATCCTACTAGAAGAACTTAGATTTACTTCTACTGAACCTAGGGTGATGCATCCAGACAATCAGCTTTCAATGTATATTACAAGCAATCCAGTACTTCACGATAGAACAAAGCATATTGAGGTTGATTGCACTTGGACCTACTAGATTCAACTATCTATCTATATGACAAGCCAGACATGATTGATTTCTATGCCCCGGCTTGAGGGAGAGTCTTAGGGTTAATTGTTAATTATTTATTTCTGTTGGTGTATGTAATACCCCGGTTTAGTCCCACATCGGGAGTATGTTGGATGTGGCCTTGGTCTATTTGTTACAACCCGCTTGATGGGATAGCTGACCCATCAACTTCATAGACCAACCTATTGGCCTAATTAAAATGCTTAAGCTGAAGTTTAATCATCCCACTTGAGTTTTGATCTCACTATCAAGACCCAAGTCAAGTTACCGCATAACACCAAATCATCCACACATAGCACCAACACCTATCAACTTCATAGGCCTTAATCACTTGCCTAATGCTTAAGCTGGAGTTGATAGTAGCACACTCATCAAGCCTTATAAACCAAGGCCACATCCAACATACTCCCGATGTGGGACTAAACCGGGGTATTACAATCTCCCCCACTTATGTCTTGACGTCCTCGTCAAGACTCAACTCGAGTCTAACACATAGCCCAGGATCACACCCAAGTCGTCGGCATGTGAGGCCTAGCCTAGTAGCGGCTCCACCCCATCACCTGGGCAGCCCTTTCTCACATAGGCTCCCTCACCATGCCTAGGACTAGGTCCTGCTCTGATACCATTTGTTACGACCCGCTTGATGGGATAGCTGACTCATCAATTTCATAGACCAACCTATTGGCCTAATTAAAATGCTTAAGCTGAAGTTGATGGTAGCACGCCCATCAAGCCTTATAAATCAATACCACATCCAACATACTCCCGATCTGGGACTAAACCGGGGTATTACAATCTCCCCCACTTATGTCTTGACGTCCTCGTCAAGACCCAACTCAAGTCTAACACATAGCCCAGAATCACACCCAAGCCGGCGGCATGTGAGGCCTAGCCTAGTAGCGGCTCCACCCCATCACCTTGGCAGCCCTTTCTAACATAGGCTCCCTCACCATGCCTAGGACTAGGTCTTGCTCTGATGCCATTTGTTACGACCCGCTTGATGGGATAGCTGACTCATCAATTTCATAGACCAACCTATTGGCCTAATTAAAATGCTTAAGCTGAAGTTGATGGTAGCACACCCATCAAGCCTTATAAGCCAACACCACATCCAACATACTCCCGATGTGGGACTAAACCGGGGTATTACAATCTCCCCCACTTATGTCTTGACGTCCTCGTCAAGACCCAACTCGAGTCTAACACATAGCCCAGAATCACACCCAAGTCGTCGGCATGTGAGGCCTAGCCTAGTAGTGGCTCCACCCCATCACCTGGGCAGCCCTTTCTCACATAGGCTCCCTCACCATGCCTAGGACTAGGTCCTGCTCTGATACCATTTGTTACGACCCTCTTGATGGGATAGCTGACTCATCAATTTCATAGACCAACCTATTGGCCTAATTAAAATGCTTAAGCTGAAGTTGATGGTAGCACGCCCATCAAGCCTTATAAATCAATACCACATCCAACATACTCCCGATCTGGGACTAAACCGGGGTATTACAGTGTAGGTTTATCTAGGGTGTTCTACTTTACATTGTATTTCTCTTTTTCTTTCTCCTCTTTTATTATTAGCAGATGACTTAGTAATAATCTAATCATGCTTTTTCCCCTAACAAACACTAAAATGTATGTTGGACAATTCAATTTCCACTCAGAAGAGGATAAAATTATTCTTGCTAATTTCAAAGATAAATTATATAAAACCAATATGAATTTTTTTAAGCATTTGTTTTAGAAAATCACTGATTCAACAAATTGACCCATTGTCGGGCCACTGAACCAATTTAGAAGTTCTACCATGTTCATTACCGGTTTGGTTCTGAAAATATTACTCTATATAGTTTTTTCATTGAGATTTCTTTCACTAAAATAGACTTTACCATTGACTTTGGTCATTGTTGGCTTATTGTTAAATTTTTTTGCATTTCGTGGTTACACTAACTGGATTACTTGTGTTCTTTCCACATTTCAGGTTTGGTTCTTAGAAGAGTTACAATTACCGATTGTTAGTATGCCTATAGATCAGAGTGGCAGCAAGATACTATTGAAGTCTTCTTGGGAAATACTCCAAGCACCCATAGGATCTGGAGGCTTTCTAATGTCGCTGTTGTCAAACAACATAATGACTGAGCTTAATAAAATAGGCGTTGAGTATGTGCAGGTAGATTATCACTTTCTTACATTTCCAAGGGATGCACCTTTGCTCTACTTCTATTTAATTTTTTGACCATAGAATTTTAGGCGTTGAGTATTTACAAATGTATTGTATTGTCAAACACACTGGACACAGAATAAAAGAAAAATCTGCATTAAAAGCTAGAACTTGATAGCATATAAAAAGAATCTACCCCAGATTTAGAAGCATTCCATCATGTTTCAACCAAAATTCTGCTGTACCAAGCAAAAAAAATTGTCCTATTATTTTTGCTGAATCTGATGCAGCCTAATCTCTTTTCTTTGAAAAAAACACATAGCACTGCAACTACTTCACCCTAGGGACGGATCAAGGGAGGGGGGCTGGTGGGGGTCACCGCCTATGGTTGATAGATATACTGGTGCAATCAATTATATGTTTAGTGAACTAACATTAAAAGTAAGCCATCAGTATAGGATCAAATTTAATCTTGAATCTTTACCTAGCTGTACTTGTTTCCAATTTACTAACAGTAACAGTAAGAGTAAATTGAGTTAACTCTGAATAAAAACAAGTGAGATGATTAAAACTGGATGTACATATGGAGAGTATTTTTATTAACATGAGCTCTTAATTTTTATAATCAAATGGATGTAAGAGTATTCTAAAATTAAGATTTCCTTGCAAATATTATTCCAAATGGAGTGGTTAGATGAGGTGCCACTTATATAGCTAAAGTGGGATTGGAAGAATTATTTGTACCAGTCAGCATGTGTCCTACTAGAAAGATCTTGACCTGCATTGGACTGTACAAAGGTGTATGAATATAGCTAGGCAAACTTTTGAATTATGCTAACTGTTAATTTGTTTTGCCATGGCAAAATTATTTGGTTTGTTCTTGCACTATGGACGGTCTCTTGGTGGGATGTTGAGAAAAAAGTGTTATCTGGAGTGGTGCTTAGCCAGCAAGTGCCTAGTTGAACGAAAATGTATATTATCACAACTATTCTTTAGGAGTTTGTAGTTACAATCAAAATATCCAAAAGGCGGACAAGAGATGACGATGTTGAGTTGAATGGAAAATTCATGAAAATGTTAGAGGTAGTACCTCATCATGCCCTGATTGCCCCATAGGGCAAGGAGAGGATAGAGAAATATATTGTTTGCCTCGCTCTACATGGGGGGATAGGAGCTGTGATCCTATTACATGCCCTTAGAGAAAGCCATGATCCTATTTCTGCAATTGTTGCCGTTGCATCTCTAAGGCAAAATCTGTAGTAATATCAAAGGCACATAATTTGCTTTTTCTTATTTCATGCAAAATTTTCTTAGGTCTTCCTCTATCCCTTACTCCATTTAGTATAATGAATTCATCTTCTTGTATAACTATGACATCTGTCTCATTTGAAGATGTCCATATCATTTTGGATCTATTTTCTCATATTCTTCATTGGAGTTACACCCAATTTTCATGAATCTTTCTTATTCTATCTTTCTATTAATACTGATTATTCATCTTAGCATTCTCCCTTTTGCTATATTGACCTTTACATATATGTTATTTCTTGACTCCCCAACATTCTAGTCCATGTAGCATATAGCTAGTTGTCATCTTATAAGATATAATCTAAGGGAGTATGGGGAACATGGTGATCACCGCTAGACTCTTAAAGCCCCTCTTCACCTTCCTCATCCCGTATTTTATTCTATATATACAATGTCTGAATAAACACATTAGTCAAAACTCAGAAGTTAGGCTAATTTGAAGGTGGCATCAGGATTCAGGGGAAACAAATGCCAAATGGATGAGAAAAATTAGAGAGGATATGACATTGGAAATTGTTAAATGTTAATTAACATTAGCTGCAATAAAGCATAGCAAAGGCATCCAATGGTAGAAACCACTAAAGCCCAAAATGCTAAAACACTACTATAAAAATGATCAATGCACATTGGAGCATTGGTGTATATTCACCTTTATTATTTGAATGCTCATCTTGCTTTTATTTTGACGGTTTCATCAAATATTACTACCATCTTTTGCCAAAAGATTAGGTCACCAACTCAGCATTGTGTTCAAGGGAGCCCCAAGTAGGATGAATTTGGTTTGAATCCATGGGATTTATTCTTCATTTATCACAATTAACATCACACCAAGCTTCAATTGTGAGAGTCCACAACCTTGATTGATTCAAGATTTTGTTGAAATAGGGTTTTGTGATATTTTTTGCCTTAATATTTAAACCAGTCTCACCATGTTATGCAGTTCATTGAGCTTATAAACAGTATCCTAGAATTTAATTTTTAAACCAGTCTCACCATGTTATGCAGTTCATTGAACTTATAGGGCCCGTTTGGTTTGCTAAAAAACGGGGAACTGGACTGGACATCCGCCCATGTCCCCCGTTTGGTTTGCAAAAGAAGCTTCGGGACAAGGACTTCTCGTTGTCTGGGACAGGATTTCCACCCATTTTGGTGTACCGAGAAATTTCTCGGTACATCGAAATCGGGCGGAGGACAAGGGCTGCAATTGTCAAAATTACCCCTTCCTTTGATCGTAGAATCGTCGGATCGAGTCGAGGTGAATACCAAAGTTGTAAATTTTCGCGTGCTGAACGTGATGGTGGTGTCAGATTTCAGATTGGAAATCGTTTGGTATGATTTTTATATTTTTCGGTATTATCCTATTGTTAGGTTAATTGAAAATTAGTTGAACACTTATTAGTTAAACTAAAACTTCTTATTGTATTAAAGTATTTGATACTATATATTAATATTTTTTTACATATTAATTAATTTTAAGACTAATTTACAAGGGTATTTTAGTCATTTGTCATATATAATACTTTGTTATAGCGAAACAAACGCAGGACAGAACGGAATATCGTGTCCTGTTCTTGACGAAACAAACACGGTATAGCTATTGTTCCAGGACATCTGATGTCCTGTCCTTGTCCCTGTCTGGTGTCCTGTGATGAGCAGTTTGCGAACCAAACGGGCCCATAAACAATATCCTAGAATTTAAACCTACATTCTGCCTTCAAGAGACTGGAACATGCTATTTGGTATTTTATGTTATATTTCTGCTAGGGTATGAGACCAAGTAATTTACATGTGCTTGATTTGATTTTGTTAGTTTATATATATTCCCAGGTCTGTAGTCTGAATGATAGAACAACGATTGGACATCCCTTGTTCTTTGGATTGGTCAGTTTGCGCAGAGCAGATGTAGGGATCAAAATATTTGAGAACACTGCAGAGGAAGATGAGTTTGACATGATATTTTCCATGAGGCATCTGAACAAGATGACTAGGCAAATAGATAAATTCCAGTTCCGTCCAGTTCCAGAACATTATTTGCATGTTAAGCAGGAGAATGAGTTTGTTACAGCATATCCAGGTGCACCTAATTCGTATAGCTTCCATTGTTCAATATACAGCTCCTTGAACACTTGTTCTCTGGATTCCTTGTGTGCAATGAAGGTCTTTGAATAAAATTACCCCTTCCAGCTTTTCATGTTGATAAAATGAAGCCGCTCTAATGGCATCAGCATGATCACAGTTACTATAGGGGTCGTCTGGTATGTGTGCATATTTATAAGGGTTAATTGCTCCTATCAACCCCATTTTTATTTAGATTTATTGGACCTTCCCTCTGTAGTTGTATTTTTTCAAAATATTGTTTCATCAACATCCAATCGGCCATTTATTTATTGAGATTGATTCTATGCTGGTATGTGTCTCTCTCTCTAATTTTCTCTCTCGTCATTATTGACATGTCAGTGTCTTCATTAGTTACTGTAAATTAATTATTTGGAATCTAATATTATGCTGGTACAACGAAGAAATTGCTGATAAGTTAACAAGAGTCGTTGAGTAGATGTGGTGAAAGATAGTATTTTAATCGAAAAAATATTTAAAATATAATAGGAGGATGGAATATGGACAGGTAGTCCAATATATTTTAAAGTTACGAGAGGTTCCATGAATTACAGAATCCCCGAAAGTTATTCAATTTTCTTGAAATGCTCGTTGTTTTTGTATTATATTATTATTGGAATTGTATTATATTATTTTGAATCTGAAGTCATGGAAAAATTGAAAAAACATACTTAGTGGATTTTAAAGTCCCACCACGTGGACAAACTAATGTTGCAGGAATTATATTTTCGTTACATATAGTATTTCTATGATTATCTTGAAACTCCATGTGATGGAAAGAAAAAGAGCGCCAGAGATTCAGATTTCACAGGAAGATAATGATCAGCTGGACAATCCGAGTCTTATATCTCTAATTGCCCAGTGATGTTTTAAAGAATTAGTTACGAGATGATTGGGTAATGTTATTATCATGAGTCACTTTATTGAATTGGAAGAGCGTGCGCGATATTTCTGTTCCCTAATGAAGGTTCAATCGTTATGATTTTTGTTCTCGCCGTGCTCATTGATCAGATGCAAGAAAGCTTAGGAAGACTAAGCAATTCAAAGCAAAAGGTAGTTCGTGAATTGTATTGCAGGAATGTCCAAATTTCTGAATTAATAACCAAGAACAGTTCACCGTCACAAAGGCATATGTACACGCCTGGTAATAACTAATAAAAGAAACACCTCGTCGTAATTAAGCGAAGATGAACGGTTTCCATTAAGGCCATGCTTACATATATATTCTCAGCTGCACCAAGCATTGCACTTCGAACGCATGAAATTGTCACGTCCATTACTCTTTGCTTTCTCTTAAGCCTCTCTTCTCTCCATTCCTGTGTTCTTTCTCGAATCTTCAAGCTGGCTGCTTAGCCTCAGCATTTGCACTGAATGTTAGAGTGTGAGTATTTCCCTGCCCAATGAAGATGGCATAATGTTATTAGTGCTTGGTGATTAATACATTCTTGTCATGCCAAACTGAACAGTGCCAACTTTTCTATGCCCACCAGCTGCTGCAGCGGCCGTGACAATCCCATTGAAGGGTGATTTTGCCTGCAAAAGGTTCGCTTCAATTGCTGGTTCAGCCTTGGTTGCCGGTAGATAAAATGGGGAGGCTCTCATGTCGAGTGCTATGTCTGGAGCCATCTTATTGTGCATGCATTGTTGGGGTGGCTTATGCTGTACAGAATCGTGATTAGCGTCACTTTGTTCTCTGTTGGAGCTGTCCAACTTGTTCACGGTGCTGTGAAAACAATATGTTGGAGGAACGGTTGGTTGCGGTGGAAGAACAGGGTTCCTAATGAATCGTCTGGGATCATATGCATCCTTCACACTTCCACTTTCATACGGCATTACTGGACCAACAGCTTTCCCTGGTCTAGCTGAAAAAACATAGCATAATTCTAGAGTGAGTGTGCACAGCATCACTACTTACTATCATTTAGGATCTAAGCAATACCAGTTGGAATCCTTTGTGTTGCCTGTGAAGTCCTTGCTATACTTCCAGATGGTTTTTCAATGTCTCGAGGGTTCTTACACGCCTCCTCATTTCTTTGTCTATCTCTTGAAGAGATTGTATTTGATTGTTCTATTGGAGGAATAGTAGTTGAGTGTACCACTGTTGACCTACCAAAAAAAGCAAACGGATTTATAGTAAGAATCCAAGTAACTCTAATTAACTTCATCACTGATATGTTGACTTCCTCATTAATATGCTAACGTCGTTAACTTCCTCATTGATTTGTAAATGATGATAACAGTTATAATCAAATTTATTGTTTTATTTGAATTGAACTCCCTAAATCCTTTTTTAACCTGAACCCCATCCAATCAATCTCTACAAATTATAAGGATTTCACTCTAAACAAAAAATAAATTTGATTACATTAGCTACTCATCACTAATTTAATACTAAAAAATATTTTGTTATCCTTGTCATCATGCCACATCAATATGTTTATAGAAAAGTTAACACCAGATTGACTGATGAATGACTAGAAATGTTGTCAAAATATTAAGTAGAAGGTTATTAGTGAAAAATGAAAGTTTGAACTACAAATCTGACAGAATAAGTATAGCATGACTATATTAACAATTAACCCTTTTTATAAAACGTAAATAGACAAATCTTGAAAATTATCTACTACATAAAGAAGGAAAGGCATAATGATCAAAATCAGACAACCATGGGGTACCTAGGGAGAGAAACATGCTTTCTGTCTGGTGGAATTACAGGTCCACTTTTACCACCATTCTCCTCGAGGTACGCAAATTGTTTTCTGAACTGATCAACAGCACTGCATAAAGAACAAGCAGGAAATATTTTCACCAGGAATTAGGTTGCAGAAATATATGATCAAATACTGAAAGGAAAATGAATCTGAAATACTGAACCTAGGATATAGAAAAGTTGTTCTTTCAGTTCCATTGATGTAGTCTTTGAGCAACTGAGGATGATATTCCAAGATCTCACGGAAGATAAGCTCTCGTATGTCATCTTTAGTCAACCTTCGGCGCTCAAACTCAAACTCCATCTTTGTGATTGGTTGGCTAGATGGTTCTCTCTCTACTTTGGCGAGACCTTTGAAATATGGATCAGCTAGCGCCTGGTAGACAAAAAAGAGATATGTTAGCTTCTGTAGACATCTCTTGGCAAATAGTCTGTAAAGAAATATTTGAAAAATAAAAATAATAAGGATAAATACAAGTAAAGAGACATGAATCTAATTGGGCAATGCGTACTTCTTCTGCTGTTGGCCGGTCCTTAGGGTCGAACGCTAAAAGCCTCTCTAAAAGTTTCAATGCCAAAGGATCTGCATTCGGGAACTTCTGTGCAAATGGTACAGGTTGTTTTTTCCTCATACTGCTCAAGTACCTCCTTGCTTTCTCATTTCTTACCTGGAAACAAAAAAAGAGAAGGAAATATAATTTAAAAATTTTAGAGTTTTCTCCCATTTTAAAATAACTACATCTTATACAATAAAGTTTTAAAAACTACCGTACCCGAGAAATTGTATCTAAGGAAGGTGTTCCCAGGAGATCGGTCATCAAATCCAACTGATGAACCACATTTTTTCCCGGGAAAAGAGGCTTGCCTGTCAAAACTTCAGCAAAAATGCAACCAATGCTCCAAATGTCAATAGCAGGAGTATACTGCAATAGTAGAACAAACCATTAGTATTTGTCCTCAACAAAATTCCACCATTTGACAATAAAACTGTCAACAGGAACAAACTCAATGCAAGTACCTGCTGTTAATGATATTTCAGCTTGCAGGGGAATTCAAAATGATTCCTGAACAAGCATTCTTTTAATTTATGAAACTTTTATGTCTCTTAACAACTTACGGAGAAACCCGCCAAAATAAGAGATATGCTAAATTATCCAAACTTTTCAAAAACAACTATAACCTTATAAAAACAAGGAGCGAGAGACAATAAACAATCAATTAAACTAATAACCAAAAAATCCTTAATAGACCAATGATTGATAAGGAACTAGCAAAAAAGAAAACCATAATTACTGTTAAGCCAACATCTCACTACCCTGTATTATCTTATTGTGCAAAAGTACAAAGCCTACCAAAAATTGCTAAACTCATTACAAGAGAAGTGAGAATGATAGTGCTAATATGCGCATAAAAAAGTGTCTCTTAAAGTTCAAATAGTTCTTTCAATGCTTTATTCTCAACAGGTAAATAAAAATGAGTTCTATTTTTAAAAATAAAAGAAAGTATTTTACAATGTCCAGCTCAAGAATGGAAGACTGAAGATTCATACAACATCATTCTAATTGGTAAATGCATTACTAGCCTTTCAAGCTATCTCTGTTACTTCAAGCTCTAAGTAATCTCAATTTGTTAATTCTTCAAGATTTCAATAGCATCATTTTGTAGAGTATTAACTTCCAATGCTGTCAGGAAAATTCTTGTTAGTTGCAGTGGCTGATACAAAGGCTTAAGAACATTGCAAAATTTGTTCCAAGACAAGGTGCTGTTCAATCTACTTGACATGAATGCAGACCTATCATGTAATCTGATCCAGTTTTTGAAAAATTATGCTTGAGAGCACTCAAAAGATTGTCGGTTTTTTCATAATAAATTTTAAGAAGCAATGTAATAGTGTAAAATTTACACATTTAAAAAAAGATGAAACAATACCTTAGAAAAGAATGATCCACATAACTCAGGAGCCCTATACCATCTGGTTGCGACATAATCCTGTTACAGGTTAGTGCTTTAGAAAGCAAAAAAGTATAATAATTGGCTTTGGACTATTGATAAACTATAGAAGAATAATAAAATATCAGAAATTGAAGGTAAAAGGAGTCACGATCCTTTCAACATACCGTCCAAAAAATTGTTGTGGGGGTATCACTAAATGCAACTCTTGCTAGTCCAAAATCACAAATCTTTAGTTTGCAGTTGGCATTTGCTAGAATGTTCTTTGGTTTTAAATCACGATGATATACATTAGCTGCACATAATGAATGCTAGAACGTTAGCTATGAAAAACTAGATCATTATAACATGGGCAAAGATAACGATCATAATCACAAATAAAAGGAATAACCAAAAAAATTGAACAATGAACTGGTCAAAATGAAAAAATTCGAAGTATCAATTTAAATATGTGTTAACAGTGTGCACCACAAACTTCGACAAAGATAAATCATGCTATATGGACATCTAGTAACTTAGATCAAAACCAACAAAGGTGGTTCCTAGCAAGAGATTTGCTAGCAATGAACCGATGAACTAGTATTAGAAGTGAAGACAAAAAGGAAAATAAACAACCAAAGTTGCATTAGTTCACATCAAATTATACATGCATAAATCTTAAAATAATAACATTATACCTGTGTGGATATATTTTAGAGCACGCAGCAACTGATAAAGGAAAAATTGATAATGTTCTTTTGTTAAGTCATCATTTGCCTTGATTACTTGGTGAAGGTCTGACTCCATGAGCTCAAATACAACATAAATATCTTTAAAATCCCTCCTTGATGGAGGCAACATTATGTGCTTGATCTCTACTATATCAGGATGTCTTAGAAGACGCAGAAGTTTGATCTCCCGGAGGA
Organism: Canna indica; assembly: GCA_034359265.1. NCBI lineage: Eukaryota > Viridiplantae > Streptophyta > Magnoliopsida > Zingiberales > Cannaceae > Canna > Canna indica. Next base: position 67,450,793 of record CP136896.1, on the reverse strand, counting down.
TTCGAACAGCATCAGAAATGTGTTCAAATATATCATGTATCTTCTTGATTGCCACCTTCTCACCAGTATGTGTATCAATTGCTGAACAGACCACTCCATAACTACCTTTGCCAATAACCTCCTGAATTTTGTATCTATTGGCATCACCATACTCGGTGAAAAAGTCCAATTCCGGTGAATTCTGCAGAAGAAAATGAAGTGCAACAACAGTTGAAGGTTACAAGTATCAATTAAATGCCAATCCAAAAGTAGTAGAAAACTACAAATGGTATTATTTGCAGTATATAATGGGCAATATTTGAGAAATTGTCACATATTTAATCACCAGTGAACTGACACTAAAATGACAGTGCAAAGTATAACATTAAAAAAATATGCAATAAAGACTACAAGAAATAGACCAATCATAGAAGTCCTAAGTTCCGTTACACATTGGGGGTCACTGATCTATCTTTTATACACATGCCTTTATGTAATAAAATTAGAACAGGGAACCTAGTGTGGGACCACATAGAATCATCAGATTGTCTTTTGCATCAACTTAGGTTCAGCACTAATCATAATCAGTATCAGGCGCTAATTTGATTTCCTCAAATTGCACGGCTGAATATATATTTGTGTGTTTCAACAGAACATCAAGTCACCATCTACATAATCGGCTCATAATTTGGATCATTGTTATAAATTTAGAATCTGGGAAAAGAATCTTATAGTGGCCGACAAAAAATTATGCAGGTACAACAAATATGTAGAGAGCAGCCTCTTCTTTTATCGGATGTCTTCGGGGAAAAGAGAACAACCTCTTCTGCCAACTGGAAGTAATAACATAACAAAGTGAAAAATAAATGAAAGGACGTAACCATCTAAGAATCCTCGGGAAGGCCATGATAAAGTTAAAAGATGACACCCCAGTCAGCATGAGCATTCACCAAAGGTAAGGTAAGCACAAAGAAGGCTAAAAAAAAAGAGAATCTCGAGGTCACCGACTAGAGTTGCTTGGGCACAATTCAAAGGAAAAATCGAATTGACTTTTGATCAGTATTTAGTTTTGTCGGACGAATTGTACAAACTCAAGACAGAATTCTGGCGCCGGATTTCGTACAGTAGAATCCTCAACAGCTAATGGTTTACTTCAGAAAACACCTATAACTAAGGGAATAATGATTTTCTAAGAAAAACCCAACTCGACAAAACGAAATATACTTCACAAAACGAGAACAATAGCCATAAACCGACTCAACTTCGGGAATTCAAGTCATTAGATGGACTTCACGAGGAAGATAGGCAGAAGAAAAGATAGCACAGAGAATAAGAAGAAGAAACAGTATTGATCGGAGCAACCCAGCACTCAGATCAACACCAAAAAAAACAACAGATCCAAATTGTGAATCAAACAGAGAAAGAGAACACAAAGGCAAACCAACGATCGAGAAACCCACCTTCCTCCTATGATCTTGCTGCATTTTCACACCTTAGCACACGGATCTCCTTACAAAACAATCAAACTCTCTATCTTTGTTCTTCTCTCCCGCTCCCCTCTTCCTCTACTATTCTCCTATATTACAGACACCGCCAAAATCTGCACAATAAGGAGCTCAAAACGAACAGATCTCCAAAAAACTCATCCACATTTGGCCCACCAACCCCAGCTGCGATCACAATCCAGCAGTCCCGCCTTGCCTTCCACCGACCCCTCCAAATGGCACAAACAAAGGGATCCAATCCCGCGTACACTCCCAAGCCCTCAACGCAACCAAATCAACGAGGACGCGGTCCGACACGATCACCGAAACAGAGGGACCTACGCGGCTAAATCCTCCTCGCTTCCTGCATCACCCGCCGCCCAAGATCCGACGTCTCTACCCTCCAAATTGAAACCAAGACTCCTCCCTCAGCTGCCTCGACGAAATGGATGGAAAATCCCCTCAGGAATCCCCCACGAGCAGAGGAATCGGGCCCGAAGCCAAACCCAAATCCGAGGGGTTTTCCTATAGCGAGGGAGGCGGAGGAGGGTGAGATGAGAGAGAGAAATAGAGATGCGAAGAGAGAAGAGAGGAGGTTGTTTGATAAATTGTTGTCAAAATGATATGAATCTCAATCGTTTTTTATAAATTGCGTGGACAAAAATACCCTTCTCATCTCATGAGGACGCATGCGAAGCATGTCCGTTTACAGGAAATTTCTAAGGGTGTTATAGTCATAAAAATATGGGGCGCTTTGCGTGCCTGCGTAGCTTTTTGTTAATAGAGTTTGTCTGCGGTTAGAATGTTAGATGCCGCATCGAATATTCTTTCTTTTTACCGTTGGGAGGAAATTAATTAATTTTTGGATTAGCGTTGTTATAACATCCTTAAAATGTGATTAATAATCTTCCTAACCACTTAGGCATGGACTATAAATTTATTAATAATCATGAACACTTTATTAAATTTGAGTATTAAAAAAATATTAAGCACATTAATTAGAAAAAATATATATTTTTATTGTTAAGATGATTTATATTTTCAAACTCTCATATAATCAATGTGAGCTATTTTTAGAAGATTTTTAACTTTGCTCGTCTCTTCTATTTATCTTTCTCATTAAAAACATTATAGATAGCATAGTATTTTTCTTTTTACATCTTGACATAATTAAAAGTTTTTATTTTACCAAAATTAAAATTATGATTAAGTACGAGAAGCAAGTATCCATCGTACAATTCTATATATAAAAAAAGAGGTATTCATCGGTACAATAATCATAATTCTCTTAAGTAGTTCAAAATAATAAGTTAACGAAGAATCATTATTTGATCCCTTGCCGCATAACCTACGACCCGACTAGTTCAAGGTCAACCCTATTATGCGTAGTCGAAGAATGATCGCCTCTATAATTACAAACTTTTTTATACAATGAGATCGTTATGCAATGCATAAGAATTTCAATAGTGAGACATTCAGCTACTATCATCCTTAATTTTTCTACTCAGTAGGGTATTTCATAAGAACATGAAGCAAAGAAAATGTGAAATAAAAAATAGGTAAGGTTTTAACTTCTGATATTGCATGAGAATGACAAAAAAATTGGAAGTTTGGTAAAGAGTGATGCTTATCTTTTTGAATGTAGTGAAAAAGTTGTTATCCAGAGAGAATTGATGATGTTTAATTAATGGGGTCAAAGTAGCTGAATTGGTCCAGATTTCTACCCACTAGCTAGGTAAAAAGAATTTTCCAGGAATGTCACATGAAGCTTTTGCAAGAATCAATGTGTTTTGAGTGCTGGAGAAGACACCTTTTACCACAGAAATGTGATAACTCTCTTAACTACAGTCAACCTCCCAAGGAAGAAAAAGGTAGATGAGGACTTAATTAACATTGATGATCTATCTCTCCATTAATGAAGCATTCAATGTGAGTAGGCTATTTATTAGGAGGCCTTCTAATTAGTTTTTTCCCCCTTAATTACTGGAATTCACAAATCAAGGCAAATTAAATAACAGCATTGGGTTTAGAATATTTTACACATCGGATCTCGAATTTTCATTAAACTCTTCGGGTGTGCCAAGTCAACAAAAAAATAAATATGACAATGCAATGATGTCATAATTAGCATGGGCCTACTCAACTTGAACCGGTAGGGCCACGACAAAACAACGAACCAACGGTCAAACGAAATTGGTTTTTTTAAAAATGCATATCATTTAAAAATCATGGAAAATACCAGAAATAATTTTGTCCGGATATTTTATCTCCGGGACTGTTGTGATTGATTGTAACCTGTTACCGTTCTACTGACAATTACACCCCAACAAGTATCTTGTGGGATTTTATATGCCCCTCCCAATATAATTTTGACGAGTGTCATTTATTTATCCCAACAGCAATTTTTAATATCCGGATCATGTGAAGGAAAAATTTTCAAAATAGAATTTTAAAATTTAAAATTCTTAAAATCGAAATCAAGTCAATGAGATACTCATTTTATTTTTAGATCATTAAAGACTTTGATTAAAATTTTAAAAAAAATTTTAAAAAAAAAATTAATTTATAAAAAAAATTATAATAAAAATGATGTGTTAAAATTTAAAAAATATAATTAGTGAGTTTTGCACAAAATTACAAAGTCTATAAATCTAAGTTTAAATTAAAAATTATGAAATATCTTGATGTAAATTTTTTTTAAACCACAACACATTTTTTATATTTTAAAAAAAATTTTATTAATTTTTTTTTAAAATTATAAAATTATTATAGACTTTGAGCAAAAGTCTCTAATGCATTAGAGATTTTTATCCAAAGTCTATAAAACTAATTTTTAATTAAAATAATAAAATATTTTTTGTCTAAAATATTTTGATAGACTCTGGCACATTTTTTATATCAAATACATATTTTTTATGAATTAAATTTTATTTTTTTATAATTATAAAATTATTATAAACAAAAGTCTCTAATTCATTAGAGACTTTTGTGCAGAGGTTATAATAACTTCATATTTTTTAAAAAAATATATTTAAATTCATGAAATAATTTTTTAATGAAACAAAAGAGGTATTATGATCCAAAAATATATTTTACATCAAAATATTTTATAATTTTGAATTTAAATTTATAGACTTTGTGCAAAAAGTCTTTAATACGTTATAGAGTTTGAAAAATATATATTTTATTCTCTAATATCTTATTTTTATTATAAAAAATATTTTATAAATTTAAATATATATATATATATATATATATATATATATATATATATATATATATATATATAATTTTTTACCAAAATCTCTTTGGTCCGATTAGAGGCTTTGGTCAGGGGTAAAATGAATATTTGATCCATTCAATTTCGATTTGGAGAATTTTGAATCTTCAAATCCGATTTCAAAAATTTTCCCTTCCCAAAATTTGGATCTGGGAAATTACTGTTATCCCAATTCAACATCTGTCTTGATAAATTATACATTTTATATTTTATTATGAAAAATATATTTTATGTTGTGGTTTTATTCCCGACTTTTGCACATGCTGACCCAGATATTTAGGGATAAAATAAGTACTTTTGGGTTAAAAGTTATGGATCCAAAATTTTCTAATCCGTATTATAGAATTTTTCGAATTTATATTATAATTTTTTGGGTAAATGCTCTATTTTATATCAATTTTCTAAAAAATTATAGTGTCATTTCTTGTGGGGAAGATTACTCATTTTTCTTTATAACATATAACAAGCAACATTTATCACTCATACTTTTTTACTAGAAATAGAAAAAATATATTAAAGCCAACGAGAGCCGGGCCCAAAAATATTATCAGACAAAATCGCCTCTAACTCAAGAGGGCGGGTGGAGGACCAAACCATTTAATCCTTACAAAATCGTGTCTGATTTGCTGCCTAATAGGCAGCTTTGTTTGCTTCTCTAAAATAAAATGAGAAACCCTCTACGTTACAATTAGAACTTAACAAAAATATATCAGCTACTACTAGAGCTAAGATGGACCAAGGCAGGGGCGGAGCTACGCTATTGGGATGGGGCAACTGCCCCCATTCATTTTTTTTCCTTATATATATATATATACTATTTTGCCCCCCTCTATTTTAAAAATTACCACCTATCTTGAAATTAATTTATCCCTCTCCCGATACCTAATCTCTTCAGTCTTCTCCCTCTCTACTCTGCTGCGCCAACCTCCCGACGCCACCGCTCGGCACTCGACAGGTGAATAGGCGATGATTCGCTCGATCCAGGCCGCACTAGGCGGCAGGGGGCAGGCGATCCCGACGTCCTGCATCCTGGTGTCCCACTCCAGCTGTCGTCGATACCTAATCTCCTCTCCCTCTCTGCTGCGCCGACCTCCCAAGTCCTGACGCCACCACTCCAGGCCACTCCAGGCGGCAGACGATCATTCCGCGTCCCGACATCCCACTCCAGCTGCTGCCCAGCGTCGCGGCGTCTGCCCAATCGCCCAATCCATCGTCGGCGTCAACTCCTCAGGCGTCCGGCGTCCGCGTCCGCCCAATTCGGAGTCCGGAGTCGGCGATTCGACGTCCTGCGTCCGACATCTCCCGTAATCCGCCCAACCTGGTAATTTTAGAGTTTGCCCCCCTCCGATTTAATTTCTGGCTCTGCTACTGGACCAAGGGGCATGTAATTCCTTATTAACTACATTCATCAAGATTTTAGAGTCCGACTCAATGATAAAAGGGGGCATGCCACTCGTGATGACAAAGTGGAGTCTTTCATACAATACAAGCTTCTAAAATAAGCGGAGAGTTTCCCTCAAGATAGGAGCTTGTAACCAATAAACTGCCATCCTTACCATCTCGAATTATGAATTCAATCCCACTTGCACAATCCAAAATCCAAAAATGAGATATCACCGTTTATCTTAAGAATATCACGTGCTTGAAGAATTCATTTTATCAGTTGACTCACAATTACTTTAAGAATATTTTGGCTCAAATATATTATACTTAATTAATATAGACAAACCAATTATATTTTAATTATTTCAAGCTAACGTAAAATTATAACCAAAATTTATATTTTTATACAATATTATTTTGCATCTCTCATGGAGATGAGTGTCATGCAATAATTAAGTTTTATATTATTTTTCTTTAAATTATAAAATTAGAGATGAAAAAGTATTGTATTTGTTTTTACTCATCTTACACCTTAAGAGAAAATGACTTTATATCTCCCAACTTATAAATATATATATATATTTTAAAAGGTGATGGTTGACTACTGTGGTCCTTCCTTCAAGTTTTGAATTAACCTTTCTATTGTATCAACTACCAGTAGTTGCTTATTTATCTCCTACTCCAACCTACAAAAATCCAATATATAATATTGTATTACATCACATTTTTGCACACCACAAGTGCAAACAAAAGAATGAATGATAGAAGCTTCAAGGAACATCGTCTACTTCTTCCATTCTTTAAATGCTGCTTAATTACTAATTCCAGCCTGAATCATTGAGCCTCAATCCATGCCTGATTAATGTATTCCCATCCTCTCAATGGTTGGCCTCAAAAAAAATTTGTGTGGGTTGTTCCACACAATGTTAATTAGTCTTCAATTAGCTTTTGAATTGCTTGAAACATTGATTTCACTATCTATTTTGTCAAAATTATTTTTTTTAGCTTAATGTTTGCACATGTTTTATAACGTAGTCATTATAAAACGTACAAAGATGTGAGAATTATATGCACAATGCGCATTTTGCAAAACATACAAAGACGTGAAAAAATACATAAAATACTACAACTAAGAATCGAACTCAGATTTATTGATAACATAATCGAATGTACAACCACTAAGCTACTAGCGGGTCCATAATTTGGTACGATCAAGTCTTTTTGGGGTAAACCCACTAAGATGGTAAAGCTCTCCCAACGGTAATTTTCCCCATTCGCAAGACTCGAATATGAGACATTGCTTAAGGGGGAACAAGTGTCGGACAACTTGTACCAACCACCACTACAAAATAAATGACATCTACTAATAGAAAATATTACTAATGGTAAGAGGATTTATTAGTAAATGCAATTTTTACAAACGGAAACAACGATCATTGGTGAAAGTCATATCCTATATCAACGGACAAGATTTGTCGTTGGTATAAAACAAACTAATGCTAAAATATTATGCATCAGTTAGTAAAGTTACTCACAAATTTTATGAGTCGTTAGTGAAGCATCTTTTATACTAACAAATTTTATGGGTTATTAGTAAAGTTTCTAACTAAGTTGCATTCGTTAGTGAAATATCTTCTATACTAACGAATGTGTCATTACTAATAGACCTATTAAATTTTAGGCCGACTTGATAGCCCGATAAGAGTGAGCAAAATTCATCAATGAACTAACAAATCAATTAACCGATTGAATCAAAACTAAAATAACCAAATCGATTTGTCCAATTGATTTTTGGTTCAGTTAACAATTAAAAATTTAAAGATTTTTAATTTTTGGTTCGGTTCGGCAAATTAACAATTTCGCTAGCCAACCATGGGTAGCACAGTTGGTGGCAATATGTTGAACGTTGTCTAAAGATCTAGGGTTCGAACCCTAGTATGATCACTTATTGTGACTTTCTATCTTTGTAAAAATAAATAAATAAATAATAATTTTGCTAATTTATTGAATTAACCAAAATATAATTGAAGTAAATAAAAATAAAAATATGTATCACATGGTATAACTTGCTTGAGTGGTTAAGATAAAGTACTTCTCTTCCACCAACCCAAGTTTAAATCTCGAGAGAAATGGATAAAATTAGAAATAAATTTATATTCTTTGTTTGTTTAGTGCATGAATTAAAAAGAAAAAGATTAGAAAAATATAAATTTGATATTATATTTGATATATACCAAATTAAAAAAATATATATTCAATACTCTCTTATTTGATATCATATTTTATTTAATTCTATCCATTGAAACAAATTAACTATGAGTGTATAATATTAGAAAACAAGTTAAGATAGGTCAGATATGGAGAAAAAAAATCAACGGGAGATGATTGGAAGAGAGTGTGAGGGAGATGGTGACCCTGCAACCCATCATTGAGCTTATATATATTAACCACGTGAAGAAAAAAAGATGAGCAGCCGACACTTGTGCTCTGGCTTTATTGTTGCCTCTATTGCTTTACAACTGCCACTAAAATGACTTGAGAGGTTCATATTCAATTCCCCGTTCTATATAATTAGTTCAACTCTAAATCCTACGTTACATAATAGAATTAAGGTATCAACGGTTAATTTTACTTATGTTCGTACACATTATTTGAAATCTTCTCTTATTTGAACGTTAGAGGGTATATATTTATATGTCATCACCGGAGCCGTCTTGAAGCATGAGACACGAAAGCTTGCAACATTTTTGACTTCCTAAGAGAACAAATGGATTGTAACGTGAGCATAAAATATAAAAAAAATAGCTGAAACAAGTGATAATTAATCAAACTCAATCTAATTTTAACTAATATCAAGCTCATTTTTCTAATATATATATATATATATATAACTTAGTCAATATTCTTTTAATAGTGTGTTATTCACTTGAGGAACCGACTATTTGCTACAACTCAACCTAGGGATGGCAATTCAAATCGGTTAACCGCGGTTATCCGGTTAACCGAACCGCAAAATTTGATTTTGGATAGTGAATTTGCGGTTCAGTTTCGATTTCGGATAGTAAAATTAAAAACCGTTTAAAATCGATTCGATTTCGGTTATCGGATCGCGGTTAACCGGTAACCGAAACCATTTATATATTCGGTTTCGGTTATCGGTTTTTTGCGATTAACCGGTAACCGAAATCGGTTTTGTTATTAATCTTTGAACCGGTTATCCGTTTACTATCGGTTTTTTTACGGTTAACCGGTATCCGAAATCGGTTTTGTTATTAATCTTTGAATTGGTTATCCGTTTACTACCGGTTAACCGATTAGTAAACGGATAACTGGTTCTATTCGAATCAAAAAATTCGATTTCGGTTATCCGCGGATAATCGAAACCGAGCCGGTTTCGGTTTCGGATATAGACTTTTGAAACCGACCGGTTTCGGTTTCGATTTCGGTTAGCGGGTTTGGAAAACAATTTTGATTTCGGTTAACTCCCAAAAATATAATTAATCGAACCGTTGTCATCCCTAGCTCACCTGTCACTCATTGGTATTTTTATAATATGCAACCTTAGATGGACAGAAATAGATAAATTATTCTTTCAACAGTGTTTTATACTATATTTCCAACAGTTAGCCTATTGATCCAGAGTAGACCTTTCTAATCTCCCCAGTATTTTTTTTAATTATTGAGTTTTATAAAATATAACAGTCTTTGCAGGTTGATGTGGGCTTATTTGTTTTAATTATAACAGAAGAAAACCATACCAACCTATAAAAAAGTAAATATTAAATATATAGATCACTTTCAAAATCTTAACACATAAGTTAATTAATACACACAATCCTTGCAAATTTCTAATTAATTGTTATTGTTTTGAGGACCTATTTGGATAAGTTATATCCAGTACACTACAAGAAAATTTAGATTTATCGACCACAATTTCCGATGAGAAGATATTGTCGAAAATTTTCGTTATATTTTCGACGACTCATCGCGTCGGAAAGAGTTACAGACAAAACTTTTCGACCAAAATATGTCGAAAAATTATCATATTATTATCGATGAACTTTCGTCGAAAATTTGGTCGAAAACAATTTTCGACAGACTTTGTACTCGCAAGTTCGTCGGAAATCCGTCGGAAGTATTAATGGCATATTTTTATACTGAACTTATCGACCACAATTTTCGACGAAAATCCATCGTCGAAAATTTTCGTTAAAGTTCCGACAACTTTCGACATCGAAAAGAATTACCGACATAAATTTTCCAGCAAATTGGGTCGGAAAATTATAAATAAGGTCATATACTACATGAAAATATTGGATTTATCGACCACAACTTTCGACGAGAAGATGTTGTCGAAATTTTTTGTTAAGATTTCCGACACCTCTTTGCGTCGAAAAGAGTTACCGACAAAAATTTTCGACCAAAATGAGTCGGAAAATTATAAATATTTTTTGAAAAAAAAATTAAAAACGAGGTGGGTAAGTGGCCGAGCGCGCGTGGCACGCGCGCTCGCCCAAGTAGGAGGCGGGAAATCTCCCGCCTCCTGCTCTCTCTTTTTTAATAAATAATTATATTTTTATATTTAATTATATTGCTTCTTCACTTCTTCTTCTTCTCGCTGAGGTGCTTCGCTCTGGTGCTAGTGGAATGTTTCCATCCGTCGGTCGTGGATCGTGATGCTCCTCTGCGCCGTCCTCCTCGTCCCCACGCCGATCCTGCTCCTCACGGGGCACACGCCGATCCTGCGCCGTCCTCCTCCTCCTGACGAGGGCCGACACAACGCCTTCCTCCGCAGCCTCCGGGCTCTGTTCCTCTATCGCAACCTCTTCTCTGGCCCCTTCCCCGACGCCCTCCTTTTCGTCTGCGACCTCCGCGTGCTCGATCTCTCCCACAATCGCCTTACCGGTCCCTTACCCCCGGCCCTCACGTCACTCCCCGACCTCGTCTCCCTCCGCCTCGAGGACAATCGATTCAACGGTTCCATCCCCGCCTTCAACCAGTCCTCCCTTAGGAGTTTCAACGTTTCCGGCAAAGACCTCTCCGGCGTTGTCCCTATCACCGACGTGCTTGCCTCTTTCGATTCATCAGTCTTTGCTGACAACCCTGCGCTCTGCGGCGCAATTGTGCGGAAGGAATGTGCCTCCAACACCTTCTTCCCTTCGGCGGGCAGCTCGCTAGTCGCAGCTGGAGCTCCTTCACCTGGCACCACGGTTGCCCCATACGGCGGAAAGTTTCTTCCTGGTTCAGTTTCACCTTCACGGGTCTCGCGCAAGAAGGGCTCCTTCTCTTTGTACTCGTGCTGAGATACAGTAATCTACAATTTAAAATCTTATAATTCATATCCAATTTTTCACATATAATTAATAGGAAAAAAAATTGGAATTGCTTCGGGCACGGCTTGGATCACCACTTTTCAATATTAAGTTTTCAACAGAGTTTTAATGACATGTCGTCGAAAATTACCGACCACTTTCCGAATGGAATATGGTAGGAAAGTAGTCGGTAATTATCGACCATGTTTTCGATAGTATTTATAGTCGGTATTTACCGAGGAACTACCGACAAAACTTTGGTCGGTATTTACCGAGGAACTACCGACAATTTTTCGATTAAAATCTTGGTCGATAATTATCGATAATATTTTTTGTCGATAGTTTGTCGGTGCTCGTTTCGACCAAGGTTTTACCGACGCAAATATTGGCGTCGGTAACCAGTCGAGATTTGGTCGGTAAATCAATGATTTTGATCAACTTTCGATCACTTTTGACTATATTGACTGTCGAAAATAACCACTTTTTGACGCAATTATAACAGAAGAAAACCATACCGACCTATAAAAAAGTAAATATTAAATATATAGGATCACTTCAAAATCTTAACACATAAGTTAATTAATACACACAATCCTTGCAAATGACCCATTATAATTAATTATTATTGTTTGGAGGACCAATTTGGATAAGTTATATCCAGTAGTAGTTGATCGATGATAGCTAGTAATTGATAGTGAATAATTATTTATTTATTTATTTTTATCAAAAGGAACTAAAATTTATTGCATACTAACAGAAAAATCCTAAATCAGGATTACATCAAGCTCAAGCGGTCTACTGGAAGTCCATACATTGGACTCCCTAAGTTGTCTAATTTTATTTGCAGTCTAGTGGGCTGCTTTATTACAAGAACGTGTGCAGAATTGAAATTTATAACTTATGAAATTTCTTTCCAAAGTCTTGATCTGCTTCACTAAAGCCTTTAGCTTTGAAGGAATTTGACAGAGACCGTTTATTGCTTCAACAACTAATTTTGAATCTGATTCCACGATTATTTTTGGAACTGATCTATAAAAAGCAGCATTAAGGAAATGCAATATAACTTGAGCTTCAGCCATCACAGGAGAAGAGAGGTCCACCAAATAAGTACTAAAGGAGAATAAGCAGTACGTGACCCATATGATCTCGGGCAACAGCTCCAATTCCTGCATGAAAAATAGACCACGAGTCATCACAATTTATCTTAATGAAGTCCATATCAGGAGGAATCCAAGTAAATTCAAGTTGGCCCACAAGATTTGATTGATTGGTTCCCTCAGGCATTTTAGGGTTGTTTATCTGCGCAATGAATGCGAGAATTTTGGTCATTAAGGCAAAAGAAGAAAGCTGCCTAACGAGGTAAACCCATTCATTCTTAGTGTGTCAGGAGAGCCATAGAGTGACAACAATAACAACTCGTAAGGAAAAAGGATCATTTTTTAGATTAGGAATTAACAACCAACCCCCATTGAGCTAGGAGGACCTATCTGATAGAAGTAACCCAGTTTTGGATTCCAGGAGAGACCAAACACTAGAGGTGAAGGTGCATTCAAAGAAAAGATGATTAATGGTTTCAGCCTTGGTAGGATCCTGACAAAAGGGGCACTCACTGTTTGTATTGATACCAATCCTATTAAAATAGAATCTGGTTGAAAGCTTACCATGAAGAAATTTTCAAAGAAAGATTAAATTTTTTGGAAAGAGTTTAAGGTCCCATAAGATGGTCCAAGGAAGGTTACTGCTGTCAACCAAAAGGCTTCGGCTTCTAAGATATGAATAGGCAGAACCAGTGGTAACTAGCCCATTTGCCTCATGGATCCACACCCAATTATCATCATCGGGATTGAGGGGCAACCAAATTTTGTTAATGGATTCCCAAAGATATGGATGGAAATATTGCAAACCAATTTCATCATTCCAACTGTTATTACATATTAAAGAATCTACCTTGACCCAGCTTAAATCAACTTGAGCATTAATAAAAGTAGGTTTCAAAATAAGAGGAAACTCATTACACCAAGATTCATGAATCAAACTTGTAGAAACATCAGACCCAACATTCTTTTGAAAACCAAATCTTAAAATCGAGAATGCATTCAGAAAAAGCTTCCAACTTCTTGCACATTTTCTTGGGATAATAATTGAAGATTGAGAAAAAATATGATACTTGGCTTTAACCAAGCTGACCCACAAGGAAGCATGATTATCCAAATAAGCATATATGTGTCTAAGTTGTAATGAAATAGATTTTAAGTGCAAATCCTGAATTCCAAGTCCACCTAATATTTTGGATAATGTGAGAGTATCCTAGAAGATCAAGTGGAGACCTCTAGAGTCTACTTTGAAAGCCCAGATAAAATTCCTTATCTTAGAATGGATTTCCTCAATTATTTTGCTAGAAATCTAGGAAACAGACAGAGTGTGGATAGGAATAGAGCTGAGAACAAAATTCACTAAGGTGATTTTACCAACCTGAGAAAGAAAATTATTCTGCCAACTGCCAATTTTGGTTTGAATATTTTCTAAGACATGATTATAGGCTTGCCTATGAGCTCTTCTAGGTGAAATCACAGCATCTAGATATTTGAAAGAAAATAACCCAGATTTCATGTTAAGAACATAACATACATAATGTTTAAAATGAGCAGGAGCATGCTTAGGAAAAATATATTGGACTTATTTAGGTTCACAATTTGGCGAGTTAAACTTTCATAAGTGGTCAATATGTTCTTAATAGCAGCAATCCCTTGTTTGTTAGCTTTGAAAACTAATAGAACATCATCAGCAAACATCAAATGCGATAATTGAAAAAAATTCTTCAGCTTGAATGAGATAATAAGTTTATCAGTAACAGTCTTGTTCAACAGATTAGTGAGAGTCTGAGCAATCATAATATAAAGATAGGGAGAAAAATGATCATCTTGTCTAACCTTCTTGTCAGAGGAAAAAAGAAGAAGAGATATTTCCATTAATACATGCTCTAATTTAATTAACGGAGAAAAGTTAAAAACATTAAGAACAGCAAACTACAGTATCCCAAGAAAGATTATCAAAAAAATTATCAGGATAAAATTTTACCGTGACAAGGTAATATATATAAAACTTCTAGTCAATCCAATTACTTCTAGAGTCACAAGGACATCTACTTGAAAGGCAAAATTTATTCACCGTCGACCTGCAAATTTTTCCAAATTAAATATTACCGTCATCAATCTGTCCCCTTGTACCATCTCTGCATCTTCCTTTCAGGAAAACGTGAAGAAATCTGCTGCTGCACGCGGAGTAAATAATATATATAAAACAATATCCTCAAAATAAAATGATTCCCCGATAACAACATGCAAGCTTCTTTCCACGTGCCGCACGCATGCTTCGTCTCCACTCTTACAAGCACTACTGTATTAGATCCGCTACTTTTTCCTCTCCTCCTCGTCCGTGGCGGATCGCGTCGTTTCTCGCCCGCGAACGTCATGCCTTTCTTCTCCGTGTACATATGCTTCCTCTTAAAAACATCGTCGTCACATGGTGTGATCGCTTTCCTGGCACGTGACTGTGGCGTGCAATGCATGGGTCGGTGACGGCCGGGCGGGCCGGCTCTCGCTGTCGCGCCTTCATTGTCTCTTTCCCACGCTTGCAAGGCACAGCTCGGGAAGGCGTGTGTGGTGCTGCTTTGCGCGCGGTGGTCGACGGCGGCGTCACTGGGCGAGTTTATTTATTTAAGAGGGGTGGGGGGAGCGTGTGCGAGAGAGACGTACGGAGTTCGGTGGATTTGGTCAGCCGCGCGCCGCCCGTCGGATGCGCGCGGAAGGAAGAAGGGAAATATTTAATTCATCCAAAAATAAAATGGGTATTAATTAAATATTTTATTAAAATATTAGTTAATATATGTGTTAGTATATATATTTAATTATAGTGCATATTATTCTCGCACGAGATCGATGATATTCTAAGAGTGAAAATTCGAGATGGTGTGTATGAAGTTAAAACATAAGAAGTATATTTGTATTTGTCGTGCCTATTTTGTAGATCAAATCAAGATATTCGACGAGAATGACTCCTAAAATTCTGTATGGATACACCTTGAATAGGTCAATTGCTATCTCATATATATTGTCACGTTATTATTGTCAAATACTTGATAATAAATGCATGATGTTAATACTCTTGCATCGTAGGTGTTGTTAGGTATGTCGATCTCCTTTGCCTTACTTTGACATATATTAATTAAAATGGATGTCAGTGTATTAACTCATTTTATTCATAATTCTTATCTCTCTCGTTATATATATCTCAAGATATATAAAAAATAAAATAAAAATAGTGGTGGGATCCCTTATCGACATGTTCATGTGATGTGTTGCTAACTTGTGCAAGTCACGTGTTCAAATCATCAATCACGTTAGTTCTATTATTCATTCATTAACGTTGTTTACATATAAGTTCATATATGTGCCAAATTTCATTACGTGAAAAATATTTTTGATAAAAAATAAATAAAAGTATTTTAGTACTTGTGAGAAATATAACGATTATTTTAATATATTTTTTCAGGTTTAAAATATTGTTGCTTATATTAAAAGTAATAGACAATTTTTCTTTTATCTTGAATTTGTCAGCATACTATATTTTAGATAGGATATATATTATTACAAATCATATTTATTTATTTAATAATGTGAACAAATAATTCTTACATGAATTGACAAGAATCCGATGAACCAAATAAGTAGCATGCATCATTGAAAGCGGTCAAAAGTACATGAAACTGGCGAATCAATCTAGTGTGACTTTTAAATATCCTAGGAATTAAGTAGGAAGGACAAGTGCGCTAGATTATATATTTTTAATATGAAAAATGTTAAATTATTCTAAATTATTTTAATTCATATGCCTAATAATTTTTTTAATATTCACGTAAAATAAAGTATTTATTAATAAAATTATTATTTATATCATTGCCAGTAATTAAAAAAATTATTAGATTGATTATTAGAAAGATACAGTCAAACTCTTTCAATATAAATATTGTTCGTTTTTAAAAACTTTTGTTCAGTCCTGCAATTTTCTTTGATTATAAGCACTTGCATTCCAGGCAGGAAAATGGGAAGTCCAACTTTTACCAATTTCCAGTTTGGCATAATCCAATCATTCAATATGTCTTTTTAAGGAATTTTGATTATTCGAACATCTTGACCCAATTTTGACTTAAATCAATCTGAATTTGAAATTGAGAATCCACTAGAGCACAGTGACTTAACATTTTTTATAAATAGCCAGTGAGCAAAAATGAAGTTCGATCTTCACTGTGATCGTTTAATGTCTTTTCTCCTTTCTTGATTATATTTGGTAATCTTCCTTATATAGGATATGATACGATTAAAAAGTATTTAAAAAGAAGAAAATCACAATTATATTTTATTTGAAGATTGTTTATGTTTTTGTTTGAAATTGAGGTGATGCGATTTTGCGCGTCTCCTGATTAGGTGCGACTCCGACGGAGACTTACAAAAGACATTTTGATGTTCAAATAAGAACGAATTTCAGATATGAATAATAAAAATTAAAATTTAGATGTATCTAAAAAGCATCTATCTGTATATAGTGCAGAATGATGGGAGCATTGTAGTGATGTGTTCATAATAAATCGATGTTGATCTCGGAGATATCAAACACATAATTGACGAATTTTTTATAATTAATGAGAACATAAATATCCTTGCATGGTTGGATGAAGTCATCGGATTGAGTTGTTTAACTTAACTTGAGTATAATTCATGATTACGAGTGCTTCTAGACCTACTTCAAATGGACTCAAAAAACTAATCCAATCCAATTTATACATTAACTATTCATAACAAGTGTGGTTAATTAATTGGTTTGGTGGGACCTCTTGGATTAATTGAATGATTGATCTTTTCACTACGATGAATATTGATTAAGGACAGAATGATTGATTGATTGGATGGCAATTAAATGGGACGAAGAATGATTAGTTGGCTCAATTATTCGAATGCTGTATTATTATAATCATAAGGCTGTGAACTTAATTAATTACACGTCTCTACCAAAATGACCACTTAATTACCTAATTTTAAAAAAATGAAGAGAAAAATATGCACGTGGATTTGGGTTGGTGGAAATCATTAGAATTTAGAATCATGTGATTCGTCGGGCACGTGACTACAAAAATGAAGAATCCGTTGATTGCATGTCGGTTTGGTTCCACTGATTAATTTGAGCCAATTTGGACTCACATTGATTCAATGTCGAAATCAATTGGGTCAAAAACGTACCCGAAACCTTTTACTTTTTCTATATTTATTAATCTAAAATTAATTGTTATTTAATTTATTTAATATAAACATAATTAAAAATAATATCTTTACATGCAAAATATAAATTTAGGTAAAAAGCACTTTTTGTACTTTTGTCCTTGAAAAAGAAGTACTTCTAGGTTGAAACATTTGGAGCATTATTTTGCTCCCAAAAGATGGTCACAACCATCAAATCTACAAAAAAGTTTGTCTCAAATAATTGACATTCTACTGTTTCATTTAGAATAAGGTGGCAGAAAAATTAATTAATAATTAGTTCGAACAATTAAATTAATCTAACATTAATTTATGTCTTTCTTATAATTCATGATCGATCAAGGGTTTCGTTTTGGGGTGGTAACGAATCGAATATGATGCGAATATCGCATTATTCATATCCGTACTGTACCTAATATTCGGACATTCGTATCCACATCATATATCCGCTACGAATATGAATATGAATATCCATATCAACACCATTTTAAATACGAATATTCGCACCACATCTGCATTCGCATCATATTTAATAAAAAATATTAAAACAATATATTTAATTAATAAATTACACATTTATTGATCCATAATTTAATATATACTTGACATGAAATTACCATAGAGCCATTATATATGTTAATAACTTATATATGCAAAATAGTAATTCAAAAACGCGGATAGGCGATGCGGATACGGTGCGGGTACGATGAAGATCCACAATTATATTTGTATCCATATCGTATCCGCGCGAATATAAATTTTTTAGATTCATATTCGTATCCATATTCGTTTTTACTTGCAGATATAAATTTGATACGACACAAATGCAATTTTTAATTAGTAGATACAGATAAAATTATCACCCTTAATTTTGTTATTGTCACCCCCTTAAAATAGTGTGTTTTCTAAGCTGCCCCGTTTAAGGATTAAATTGTATTATTTGGAAGTTAGAGAAAAACTAATTTTGTTTGAGCCTACAACTTGTTTAATCATCAAAGAATCCAATAGCCATCACACGTTGAATAGATTACATGTATTTTACCTAAAAAAGTAGGAACACAAGATATTTAGTCATTTTTAAAAGTACTTTAGTTTAATATTATTGGAGAGTATATTAAACGTTGTGTTAATTAATGGAACTTGATTAATATATATTGATATTTTTAATAATATTTAAAATTTTATATTAAAACTTTAAATATTAAAGTTTATTAGCAATATTAGGAACAAAATAATAACGATGTAGTATATTAGATATTTTAATATAAAAAATTATTATTTTGTCCACGTCAATAATCACGTCATCATTTTTATGGAGATATCGCCTAATAATTGACGAGGGAATTTAATTGACATAAATATAATAGTGTATGATACAATTTGAGCAAAATAAAATAATTGGATAGATTTATAATTTTTTTTAAAATTTAAGGTATATTTAAATAATTATTATTTTTTCTATTATTCTAATCTAAAATCTTATTATATATCCCATGATCTAAACTGACACCACGTGTTGACAAAATTATTTTATAAAAAAATTAGTATGTGAAAATAAAAGTATTAATTTAAATTATATAAAAATCCAAAAATACTATAATAAAAATGCTTTTCAAATAATAAAATCACCTAATTCTACTATATCTATATGCACATATATTATTAGTAAAAACGAAGAGGAACCTGCATATGTAAAAAGAAATAATTACACTAATATTAATTAGACTCTTCTTTCCTTTAAATAAATGAATTATTATTATATTTATAATAGTCGGCATAAGTTTTCCATTGGGAGCCAGGCAGCCAGCTACCTACAAAACTTAGGCGTTGAAATTTGAAATATATTAAGTACTATATATAAAGTGATATACCCTTTGACTTTCTCATTCCATTTAGAAGTGATATTAATTAATAAGAGTTCTTTTTAATATATTTGTTTTCTTCATTTTAAAGATGTCTTCTAAAATTTTAATAGAAACTATCACTTTTTTTTTACAAAAATAAAAAATCGTAATACATGATCATACTAATATTTAAATCTTAATTATTTAAAATATATATAAAATATTATCACAAATTGTACTACTTAATGTTGGCAATAAAAACTATCACTTAGTTAGAAAGAGTTTAAGAAAGAATATAATTAACAAAAATTCTAATGTGATACCCAACTAAATAGAACTCAAAAGATTTGCAATCTATAGGGTTCATAAATCATTATTTTAAGTTTCATGGAATATTTGATCTCATGGATACATGATGTGTAAATTTTCTGATATTCTCTATTAAAATTTCAAATGAAAAAGGTTGAAATAGAAACAAAATATTTAAAATTGGATTGGAACAAATTAATATGTAAAATTGAAAGTTAAAATGTTTTTCCTTTACAAAGAAACCAAACCCTAGAGTCGGCACAAGTTCCCATTGGGAGACCTAGAAAACTTAGGCGTTGAAACGTGGGAATTAATGTACTGCTTGAAATCTGGAAGGAATAGATTATTTGACTTTTCTCACACTAAAAATGATTTTTTTTTTTGTAGGAATTCTTACGCTCGGTGATGCAACGAGATAAATGCTTTACAATGTATTTAGATAGTTACTATTAAAAAATCTACTCATTGATACCTAACACGATTACACGAATTTAGCCTTAAAAACAAAATTATTTACATTATATATGATGAATTATTCATACTTTAACTATAGCTCTTCGATCATTCGACGTAGTCCCCCGTTAAAGTTTGTAAAAGGTCATGTTGATCAATGTATCCATTTGATAGGATAATTAGTATATCAATTTTATATGCTCAAATCATCATCATAATTAAAATATTTAAGCTTAAATTAATAATAATTAATACATCCATTTAGCCCTATGTATTAACCAACGCATCACACTATATACTCTCGATATTGAACCAAATCGAGTAATACTTAATAAAATTTGATAGATTTACTACTACTAAAATTAGGTCAATATAATATAGGCACATAAACAGGCGCGGAGCTACTCTTGCAGGAGAAGGGGGGGCAACTGCTCCTCATTCAATTTTTTGTTTTTTTCATATATATATATATATATATTGACAATTTTGCCTCCTCTATTTTAAAAATTATCATCATATCCTCAAATTTTATTTATTTTTTATTTTCTTTCCCGATACATAATCCATCGTCCCCTCCCCATCTCCCCGATACGTAACCCATCGTCTTGCCGTCGATCGCTTCCCAAATCCCCAATCCCCAACTCCTACCAACTGCCGTGCCGATCGATGATCGCTCGCCGCTGATTGCTGAATTTCAATTAATTTTTATATGATGTGATGAATTATTTTTTTGTAAAAAATGCTTACTTTTTCATGTACAATAATTAATATCGTTGGTAATTTGGTATTTGTTCATTTGAGAGTCTGCCCTCATCCAATTTAATTTCTGGCTACGCTACTGTACATAAATGAACTAATTGTCCTATTTAAGAATTAATTTTGCAAAAAAATGATAAAATTAATTAATGGCATATTTTCAACTTAGATAGGCTTGGCAAATTGTGTCGGGTTTGATTTATTGGGCCGGATCGGACAAATAACGGGCTCGCACGGTTCGACATGTTTAGCCGGATAACACGAAAAAAAATATATAGTCGAGTTTAAACTCGATAACTAACGTACTTTAAACCCGTTATAATACCCAATCCAAGTATTATCGTGCTATCGTGCCGGGGCGGCCCGATAACACTTGGCCCGACCCGACACGATAAGGGATTGGACCTTATCGGGTCGGCCCGATAACAGCCCATGCATGATAAGACCTGGGCCGAACCCGATTTTTTTAGTGTGCCGAGCCGGGCTGGTTCAGTCCGAAAACGGCCACCCCTAATTACTTGGATATATTTCTTAAGAATTACTAGTTAATGATTTTTTATTACAATATTTATTGTTAGACACATCTGGAAGTTCAAGAATGTTTATTATAAATAACCCTAAAAATATAACACGTGTTAGATCCTGAGTGATGCCTTTGCCGTACCAATTAAAATACTAAAACCAATATATATCTTAAAATTATAACATTAATTTTATATAGTCAACTTGTCATATAAAGAAATAAAAGTAACAGATATTGTGATTGAGCATTTATTAATAGTTTATCTTCAAAGTCTCTACATATATATATATATATATCACGTGAAATGTATCCCTCACCGACGCCTTAATAATTTAATTCCCAAGCCTGCCGCAGGCCGAATTCTTGACGAAGACAGCCAAAGTTCGGAATATATTCGCACCAAGTTTACTTATCACGGTATATAGGAAAAGTTCAACGAAGACAGCCAAAGTTTGGAATATATTCGCATCAAAGTTTGGAACATTTCTTGGTGAAACGCCTCATTCACTACCTGTCCTATTATTTGGGTTCAAAGCAAGAATATGCTTAGATCGAAGCAAACAATTAGGCATTTGGTAGACTAATCCCAATTAGGAACTACAAGACATTTGGGGCTCATGTCATTCAAATTTAACTTGCAACGGATCATCATTTGGTTTAATTCAATTTAGCGATCGGTCGATCGGCTCAATTCGTCTTAATCAAACATACTAAAGTCAACTAGTGCATTGAAATCTTGGAAAATTATATTGGATTATTAATTGGAACGATTGAGTTTGATTTGAATTTATAGGATTCAATTTAGTTTGGCTTCAATTTTCAAATAATGGTCAAATTATTATGCTTGGAAGGTAGAATTAGGTCATCGATATGCCATCGTATATTTCAATGCCTACTTTGATAGTAGGTTTTAGACATGCACCTAAATGTTAAGTGAGTTGGTCTTATTCACAAACAAACAAAGTAACACTATCTAATTAAGTTGTAGATAAGTAATTTGAAAAATGAGCCAAACCAAGTGTTGACAAACTAAATAGCAAGTGTAGCAATCAACAATTAAGAAGAATAGTTAGTGTGCAAGTAAGAAATAGAAGAGAGTAGATGTCACATATATATTTGGAGAATAGTTTCAAATGCAAAAAAGAGGATATTGTTTCTTCAAGTCACTATTTATTCCTTTTCTTTCTAACTTCTTGTCTCTAATGTTTGTCTCTGCCAACAACAGGCTCATGCTGCAAACTTTTCCTTTAAATTAATTTATTGCACAAAGCTAGGGTTCTTGTCAAAATTAATGAGGGCCAAGGATTAATAATAAGCACAGAGCTAGGAATACAAAAAATGCAAATCAGATACTATTCTGATCATAATTGAAATGTTATTAATTACTGTATGATTCAAACTTGCAACTTCTCTTGCATGCATGCAACAAAAGAATAGATATGAAGCATATATCTTCCATGTCAACTGTGAGATCTTCATCCAAATCTTACATGGACTCAAGACATGATCCTCCTCCCTACAATCCATTGATATGTCACTATTTGATCCTAATACTTGTGGCTTCTGCAGATGACCCAACAACTTGGACAAGTATAACACAAAACAATGACATGAAAAAAGGGCCTACAAAAGCTCATGTTGATGGATGGGAGAGATCTTAATGCTCAACCACAACAGTCTTTTTCAAGAGCAACAAAGTAATTAAATAAACCACTCTCCATTCTTGTTCAACTTTCCATCTCATTATTGTTCAAATTGAAGTTTTCATTATAGAAACAAGTGGAGAATCATTGGCAACAATCATTAATATATATATGCCAACTGAGATCATCATGGATGCCATCTTAATTTATAGGAGGAGCTGAATATAATTACATGGATATTAAAGTTAATTAGTTGTCTACCATCACATTCATCTTAACCAAATCAAATCAAGTATTTGCTTGCTTTTTTCAGTATGATTTGAATCTGAGGCTAGTTAAATATTATAGGTACTCAAATCTGACTGTAGTATTATTTTTCCTCCTATTCTGATCTGATTAACTTAAATGGATATAATGTGAACTCCAACTCATGGTTACTTCAATCAAAATACTATAGATAAGGTATTAGTTAAATATCCATGGTCTCTACCAAGATTCAACATACACAAGTTCAATCATGAGCCAAGAGTTGCATTATTAAATGGAGGGTCCCACTCACCCCTCCATGGAGGGAAGTGTTCTCTTTCTTGTTTTCTCAATAAAGCATGAGTGGCAGAGATCCTTTCCCTCTAATAAAAACAAGCCAACAAAAGCAGAACCACACATGAACAGCACAGGGTGGTAGGAGCTCCTCTTTAGAAAGGCACTTGTGGTTTGCCATGGGGAAAAGGCAACCTGTGAAGCCTCCTTTTTTGGTGAGATCTATCAGGGTTGTCCAAAATTAACAAGGCTGCTCTGCTGATGATGGACATGTTATCTTTCAGCTTGTGGTCGTGCTTTTTACAAGGGTGTGAAGTACACCTCGGCAAACCTCCTATTCTTATCACCTTCAACTAGGGAACATGATGTCCACAGCCCAAGGGGTGTAGATCACCTCAAGTCAGTGCTCTCAGGATTAACCTCTAAATTGTTTGATTAACCCAGGACTCTGGAGAATGAAGATTTTTTAATGATTGAGTATAAAAAATATTGTCATCCATCATGATGAAAATTGTACTGTAATTAAAATAAGCATAACACAAAGTTCAATTCGAAGTTAAAAACATTGGCTGAGAGTAGAGAAGCATATTTAGAGGAATGGATGGTGATGCTTGTCCATATTGAGGCAATGTATATTTAATAGCAAAGTGGATTTAGTTTTTCTTTTCCCAGTGACATTGGTGTACTTTAATTGTTTGTCCATTTCTGAGATTCTCTGAGGTTATTCTAATGTTTTGTACCAAGAATTGGATACCAACCTCAAGGCTCAATTGAGCACTTACATTAAAAAAAGGCACAGTAAGAATACTGCAAGCTTATATCTGTAACTTGTCCTTGGTAGTGGATTAGTAAATTGTCATAATCATCTATCATTGTTTTGGCATCTTCACTTCAGGATGCAATCACTCTTCATTTTCCGATCTTGTAAAATTGGTAGGTTAACATCAAGTTGAAGGACTTAATTTCCTCAGAAAAAAATAAAATAAAAATGTTCCTCTAAGAATGTAAGCAACCAGTTGAAGGACTTCTAACTCTGGGTCAAGGCCCATGTTAAAAGTCTTAACTATTTATATTTTCATCTCTTGTGTGCTATCTCTATGCTTTCTTGAGTTTGATATATACAGCAACAAACAACATGATATTTCTTCCCCATTGAGCTTTGTATAAAGCAAGGAAAATATAGACTACAGATAGAGAAAGAAGCTCTTTGTTGGTGGAGAAGCTCTACCAAATTTTTTTAGACACCATAGTTGATTTGAAAAGAAACCCTTCGTTGGTGGAGAAGCTCTACTTATGAAAAAGGTTTTTTTTTAAAATAGCATATTTCTCGTATAGTAGATTTGCTTTATGTATAAATCATAAAACCTCCACTTTCACTTATTATTTATACATTTTGAGGACTAATCTATTTTAGCTGCTCAGGAATGAGACAGCGAACTCAATGCTACAAGTATATACACTTCTGTATCTTCATTCATCTCAGTATGGAACTCATTTTCCCTAGCTGCTGCAGTAGATCGAGAAAGTATTTCACTTCATGGGAGACTTCCCTAGCTGGCTCTCAGCTCAACTTTCAATCAAGAGGACAAGCTTTTAGTCGATGCGTTCGAGATTATACTTGACCATTCCTTCAAGTGAGTTTCTGAATTCACTCTCGGGAAGGCGCTGAAGATTTTCTATCGCCATTTCAGCTTTCTGTTTTGCCAGCTCTTGTGCCCTGGTGAGTCCACCACATTGACAAATCAATTCAATTGCTTTGTCTAAGGAACCAGCTTCGCTGAACTCGGAACTGATAATTTCTCTTAGTTTTGGCTCCTTTTCCAGTGCAAAAATAACTGGAGCAGTCAGATTCCCTTTCGATAAGTCGCTGCCAGCTGGCTTTCCCAACTGTTCTGTTGATTGGGTGAAGTCCAAAATGTCATCAACTACCTGGAAAGAGAGACCGAGGTTTTTGCCGTACTCAAACATCTGTTCGCATATACTAGGGTCGACACCACTAAATATAGCAGCAGACTTGGAGCTTGCAGCAATTAAGGATGCAGTCTTATAGTAGCTCTTAAGCAGATACTCTTCAAGACTAAGGTCACAGTTGAAAAGGTTTAATGCTTGCTGTATTTCACCAGTAGCAAAGTCCTTGATAACCTGCAGCAAGGTAGAAATCTTAGAGAACATGTGAAAATTATTACAGTGAAAGAACAAAGAAAAATGAAAAAAAAAATAGCTGCCCAACATACTTGACTTATCAGCTTTATAACTTCAAGGTTTTCAAGATTTGCGAGGTACCAAGAAGATTGTGCAAACATGAAATCTCCTGCTAGGACAGCCACTCGCGTCCCATAAGTTTGATGAACAGTTTCTCTCCCTGAAAAAAAATTACCCTCGAGAAATTAGAGAGATCCATGTTTATACAAATTAATAATTTAGAGTGAAAAGGCATCATTTATGTTGAGAGAAAACCAATGTTTTGGCCACAAAACTGTTATGAGACCTAGGACTCTATTTAAATGAGGTTAGAGAAAATAGACAAGAAACCAAAGCCTTGGAAGTTGGAACAAACTAAAATGGACTTGAAACTGACAGATGGGCGATGTCAATCAAAAACATTTTTTCTGTAACTGAACTGAACAAGGATCACATGGTCAAACAATACATTTGGGGCATGTTTATTTCATCAGATAAAGGGAAAAAAGATAAGGGATGAATTTTAATCACTTGTTTGTTTATTGTATGGATTAGAAGAAAATAAGATTAAAAAATATAAAATTAGTGTTATATCCGGTATATGCCCGATTAAAAAATTCTATCCAACACTCTTTGTCATTTGTTATCCTATCCTCCTATCTAGTGAAACAAACAAAGCATTGGTTCATGACTAACTCTAAGGTCACTACTCACCAACTCAAGTTAAAGCAAACTAGTTAGAAAAACTTGAATTGGTCACAATAGTGATTTAGTAGTAATTGAAGCTTTGTGATGCATATGGCAAGCTACATAACAGTGTGATTTCATGCACCTATAACCTACCATAGTTTCACCATAAGGCAAGCTACATGATAGCTACTATAGTCTGAGCAAACAATTTATCACCAAACCAGCAAAATGCTGTGCACCTTGCCGGCCTATGTTTGGTATGGGTTTAAATTCCTTTTTCCTTGTAGGTCCTTGATAGTAATATAAGGGTAAATCCATTAACATTGATGTACATGTAGTTTATTATTGAAGTCCTTGTATAGTAATTTGTACTTGTAAAGTAATTTACTATTGGTGTACATGTTTTATACTCAACATAACATTTGTGCCTGGAAAATGATACTTGGGCTCAATCAAGATAAAGATATCATATTAATCATAATGAAGACTTTCTTTATCTGTCGAATTCTTGAAATTGAACATTCATGCTTAGGTAGATAAATAAATGCTGTTAAGTTGAAATCAAAAGCTTCTGTTCTGCTAAGCTTTTTAAGGAAATAGTCAGCCATTTCACTTCTTTTTTTTTTCGTTGCACCAATTATTACATCTAAAAAGCTTCTAACTTTACATTAAAATGATACGACAAATCTACAATTGCAAATTTGATGTAGAATGGCACATGTCAATTGTTACATAATATATACCTCTTCGCATCCCACTATCGTCTATAACATCATCATGTATCAAACTGGCAGTATGAATCATCTCTATTATCTCTGCTAAACGCTGGTGTTGGACAGTCAGCTCCCTGTTTCAAGTATTGAATGAACAAAACTTCCATGGTGTTTTTCTCTTTTCCCGTAGTTGATAAATGACAAAGCAAACGGAATAACTTACTTTATGCCAACAATTTGAACAGTGGCTCTTGAAACTAGAAAGACTATAGCTGGTCGCAGCCTCTTTCCACCAGCACCAAATATTTGTTCTGCAGTAGATACTAGAACTGGATTTTCTGCGCTAACAACCTAAGAAGGCTTTTAAGTTAAAAAAATTGAGATATTTTCATGTAAAAGGATAACATAGAAGTGCAAGCTTGTCAAAAATAAAGATATACTAGCCAGACATATTGAGATAGAAGTGTAGTTCCAAGAATAACCCAGGATGAAAATCTACTAGCCATATCTACATTGAATGCAAGAAAATGCCTGGCAAGTTTTTATTTTACCAACTTCAAGCTAAAACTAGACGAAAATGCAATTAGAGAAGACACATGAAAATCAATTAGTCTTGATTCTTAAGAAGCCAAGCCATAATCTTTATGTTTACAATAGTACAGAGGTATGTAGGTTGGCCTGGTAATAGTGATGAGAACATAGACAGCACAATACCATTCCTTTCAACTTGATAAAAAAACATGAGATAAGATCATGACATATTCTTACTTCTCTAGATAAAAGGGTATAAAGGAAGGAAGAACTTTTACCTAATTCTTGATACATGTAATAATCTTTTTCATATTGCCATTATTTTCTTAAAAAACCATAGAACAACCAGTTTAAGATAGCTCTCCTTTTAGTGGAGCTGCCATGGATATTTCATCTCATTGCTCTGCAATACTTTCCTCTAAATTAGAATTGGAAAATATTACTTATTAATCACAATGTTCGCCCTAATGATCAATTTTCTAATGCTCAGACTATAGAAAAGAAATCAAAGATAATATCAGAAAACATTCAAGTTTTCTGGAACTTGATTGTACCAGTCTAAACTCACCGACTTCAGATTCTCATTTAGCCTCTTCAAATCGTCAGAAACTACTTCGAGCAAAGAAGACACTTGGACCGAAGAACCGCTGGATTCTCCAGGCTTGACACTCGTGGCCACTCCAGCACTCTTGACATCGGCTACAACCTCAAGCATGATCATCATATCATCAAGCATAAATCAAACCAACATGGAAAAAAACAAAACAAACCAAGCCAACAAATAAAAGATACCATCTTGCGTCGTTGAGAACCTGCACCGAGCACCGTGCCTGCGACGCGAGCTGGACCTCCACAGCGGCCTCACACGCCGCCGGCTCAAGCAGCCGCTCTGAGAAAGATCCACGCTCGGACATGTCAGCGACAGCATCCTGTAAATGAGCCGGCCAAATCACCAAAAAACACTCTCCTTTCTTCGAACAAGATGAGCAAAATGCCGCCTTCAGCTTCAAGAAGATTTGAACTCGGCGAAGGTATAAACCTTCCCCCGAGGTCCTCAATATATAGCTGGCGATGTTTGAGCTAAAAATTTGGAGAGAGAAGTGGAGTTCAAGGCTCGGAGGGGTGTGGCTCTTCAAGTGTTTGGACTTTGCAAGGAACGCTCTCCACCGCAATTTAGGCAGATTTACGAGGTCCACCAGCGAATTATGTGAACCGGGGATCTTATCATTTTGATTCGGGAGAACAAGAGGTGTGGCGGTGATTACAGTTCTTTTGGACGGTCGATCGCGCCGTGTGAGAGAATCTAAGGTTAGATTTCTGTCGGAAATATAGCGATCAAATCCCGAGTTTTTTTATCTTTAGATTGTGCGAGTTAGGGTTAGGGAGGGAAATAAAATAAAATAATTATTTAATAATTTTATCCAAAAAATTATAATTCACGTCAATTAATTTTTTTATATATATTTTTAAAAAAATATTTAAAAAATATTTGATTGATAAAAAAATAATTTATAAAAAATATTATTTTTTTTCATAAAATATATTTAGTTAACCTGAGTACTTTGTAAGAAGTACATATTAAATGACTAATATTTTTTTTAATTTTTTTTATAAAATAATATTTTAATTTATATGTATTAGTGTATATATATATATATGAATATATATATATATATATATATATATATATATAGAGGTAAAATATAATATAATTTTTATGTATATAATTAATATAATATATATTTTATTATATATGAAAAATTAATTTTTATTTATAATTAATATAAAAAATTATATATTTTTATTAAAAATAAATTAAATTAAATTAAAATAAAGTAAAATGAATAGATAAATAATTTAAGAATTATCTAATTTATAATATTGGGAATATAAATTATAAATTTTGTACTAAATACAAATGTGAGGATAAAATTAATTTTTTCTTTCAAATACAATATTGGAAGTGCAACTTATCTATGAGGGCTTAGGTAAATTACTTCATGTATTTTACAAAAAATTGCACTTACTTAGAAAATTATACTTATTGTAAAATGCAGAAAGTTTGTCAATTAAACATAAATTTTATTTCTACTTTTTGATAAATATAATTTTTTATAAAAAAATAGTGTCAATCAAACCAGCAACGATTTACTTGGTGGACTTTAAGATAACAAGTGAATGTAATTAAATTTTAAAGGAGAAGGTATGTTCAAACTTCCTGGGTTTCCGCCACCTCTTTAGTGGCACGGCAATTAACAAGTACTTTTATGTTATATATTTTTTAAAATAAAATAATTTAACAGTTAAGAATAAATTTAATTAGATTAAATAGATTTTAATTAGGTAAATGATCTAAATTAATTTTAGCTAAATCAAATTATTTATGTTAATTTCAATTGAGTTAAAATAGGTAAATCTTAATTAAATTAAACTAGTTACACTAATGTTAATTTGTCACACCCCAAATCCGATATAATCGGTCAGGATACATCACGTATTTCGAAGTCTAACCCAACTCAAACACAACAACAATAACATGAGCAGTGGAAGATTTTTTTTAAAAAAAATAGACATGACATCACGAACCAAATCAAATTAAAACTCAATATGAACACACTGAACAAATTATTAAAAGGAGTTCAAATAAATAAATAAGACTCTCAAAAATAAAAATAAAAAGCGAAAACAACAACCTGAGTCAACATGACTCAACAACTCAAGAGACACTAAAACGACTCAGGTATCCTCCTCGATCACGACATGTCACGAGACCCGCTGCCCTACTGCCACCAGCCGTGCTACTGTACCCCGTTACCTCTCTGATTTAACTCATGTGCTACAAAACAACAGTAATGAGAGGTAAGTCCAACTAGGACTTAGTGAGCAGATCAGTCCTCAATTCATCAAATCAATCATCATGCATAAAAACACAAATAGTCGATACATAATGAACAACAATGTTAGAAGAAATCAACGATAATATATACACAACTCTATGCATGAAATCAACATCCGTCAACAAGTACAAAATATCTTTAAAAATGACAGAACAAGCATCAATAACACATCTACCACTCCACTCATATCCACATCAATAAGTATAAACATATCCACAACAATAAAATATGATGAATGCAACACCCAATCATATGCATACAATGCAACACCTCAATCATATGCATGCTCTCTGGACCCGTCAATCCCACATAGCCACATAGGGTAGGTAGACGGGTGGCCGCCAAACTACCACCCAACTCAGTGCCGTCTTTTTGGGGCATGCCCTCCCCTCATCGGCACTGACTCTTCCAAGCTATCCTGTTGGGGCATACATTCCCCTCACATGTATGGGTCTCCGGACTATCTTTTTGTGGTATGATCTCTCATCACTAGCTAGACTTCCGGAATAAGACCAACACCGTCTCTTTGGGGCATACCCTCCCCTCACTAGCGAGGCTTCCGGGAAATGCAACAAGCATATCACAACTCCACACACGCAGGTATATAAGCATAAACAAGATGTGCTATCAACAAGTAATAAATGGTATGTCAAGTGCATACATCATCCTCCACCTCCTCCTCTCATACATCACAACTACATACAAATATATATGTAGAAATAATGCTTATAAATTATGAATGCTCAACATAAAAAAATAATCATAAAATAGAATTATAGCACGGTAAGAAATGATGTGTGTGTATCATGAAAGCAGTGCAAAAAGAAACTCCAATAGTAAATTAATGAACTTGAACAACAGGATAAAATAACTCGATATAGGAATCATTGATCTAGGATAAAATTCACCTCATTAACTATTATATCTACGAATCATCTCATATTGAACCATAAAAACATATAAAATATAATTTTTCAGCTTAGCACGCAAAACGAGGCAGCATCCACCTACTATTTTCAAAATTCGAAGGTCTGATGGTGAAACAATCCTCGCCAATGAATCCAGAACATCGATTAGGTGAAATTTCATATAGAACATGAATATTTTTTGCTAACCTTAAGGCCTTCAAATAATTATTTAGAATAATAAAAAAATTACCTTAAATTTATTTCATAAATCACTGTTACGAATGAATATAACAGTGTTACAATTAATAAGTCAGCAATGAAATCTCAACTTTCCACCTAACATGATGCAATTACAGTCTTACATCTAACATGATGCAATTTCAGCATTCCATATATCATGATGCAATCATAGCCTTATATATCTTGATGCAATCCCAACCTTTTATCTATCATGATGCAATCCCAACCTTTCATCTATCATTATGCAATCATAACCATCTATTTAATATGATGCAATCTCAGTCTTACATCTAACAAGATACAATTACAGCTCTCCATCTATATGATGCAGTCACAACCTTACATCTAACCAGATGCAATCGTAGCCTTACATATACAAGATGCAATCTAAGCTTTACATCTAACCTGATACAATCTCATCCCTTCACCAACACAAGATCAAATCCCTGCCCTTCATCTCAACCAATTCAATCCAATTATTCATCTCATCCAAATCAATCTCAGCCCTCCATTTCATCTCCCCACCTAGGTCATCTTCATCTCCTCCTCCCCCAACCAGCCGCCACCCTTCCCTGGCCGGCCGAGCTGCCAGCAGTGCTGGCGCCGACGCCGTCGCCTAGCGGTGCCTCACGTGGCGTGACTGCCCTGTCGCACAGCGCGGCTACCCGCACATGGCAGCGACGCCACATCGGGCGCCGCTGCCCCCGCGGCGGACTCGGCGCCTCGATGGGCGCGGCCGGCGCCGACGGTAGCCTGCACAGTAACGGAAAAAAAAGAAAAAAAATATTTTTTTTCCAAAAAGGGTAAACAACATGATTCAATTAATAAACGACCAATCTGGCCTCCGATCAGATACGAGAAAACACATCAAAAATCGATGAAAACCCCCAAGACATGAGAACAACGACACGAATCAAGAATTAGAGAAAAGAAGGTCTAAATCTACTCATAGGATGGAGAGAAAATGGAAGGAAAAGACGTGTAGGATCTTCCCCCAATCGACATCGATGAACTCGCGAAAATTTGGCTCCGACAACTCCTCCTCCTCGGCGGCACCCTCTCTCCTTTGTCTCGGATGGCGTGCGACTAAAACCCCTGGTCGCACACCCCACGGTCTAATTTATAAATATTGGTTGGGTCCAAATGATCAAAATACTCATACTTAAGCTATCCGACTTAAACAGTCAATAACTCACTCGTTCTAACTCCGATTCGAGATCCGATTGCACCGCTATATTTGCCTCGAGACTCTCTATCATCCTAGTATGCTAAATCACAGGGATAAGACAAATAAAATTTTCTTTAATTTTTTCTACATTAAATGCTTACTCGGGTCTAATCTCGAAGCTTCTCGTTAATCCACACTAACTAGGGCCCACGATCCATCGCTCAAGAATAAAATATTATTATTAAGATTTTGAGTATTACATAATTAAATTAAATTACTTAGGTTAGTTTAATTTAATTAAGCTACTTAGGTAATCTATATATATAAGAAACGACTCCTTCGCGTCTAAACTCCCCAACTCCTGAAAATTTTTACCTCACATATATTTTTATTTTTACCACTCTCCTCAAACTTTTTCCACTTTTCTCACCTAAATTTTATCTCCCAAATTATTACCCCACTTAAATTCGTAATAAATTTATGTAGTTTAGAATAATTTAAATATCTTATTTTTTAAAGTTTTTCAGCTTATTATCTTATACTTATATTATATTTAATTTTTATCCATAAATTTTTTATTATTTTTCATTTTAAATTTTTTTGATAATTGAAGTTCATATAAATTAATTTTTTAATATATATATATATATTTTATATTACTTTTGTGTTTATGAAATATTATTTTTTCTTTATTTTTGAAAAAAACTTAAATAAATTCAAATTTCTTATATATATATATCATTCCCACCTAAACTCTCTCCCCTCAATTTTTTGCCACTTTCCCCACCTAAATTTTTCCACCTAATTTTTTTTGGGGTTAATTAATGAATATATCACGATTTTTCTTCCGAAATTCTCAAATCTATCACGATTTTTTATTTATTTCAAATGCAGGCTTCAATTCTCGATTCGTTTCAATTATATCATACCGTCAGACTCAGGTTAAAATTTCCATTAAACTGCTGACCTGACATCAATGGCGTATCAACCTAAGTCCAGTCAATGATTAATTTAATATAAAAAATAGGTAAGCTGACGTGTATTAGTAAGTACAGTATTTTGGTTACCAATTAAATTACTGTACTTACTAATACACTGCATCTTACCTATTTTTTATATATTAAATTAATGACTGATTGAACTTAAGTTGACACATCATTGATGCCAGGTCGGTAGTTTAACGAAAAACTTAACCCGAGTTTGACGGTGTGATACAATTGAAACGAATCGAGAGTTGAAACCTGCATTTGAAATAAATGAAAAGTCGTGATAAATTTGAGAATTTTGATAAAAGTTATGATATATTCATTAATTAATCCTTTTTTTCTCACACTTAAATTAGGAATAAAAGTTTTTACCTCTCTCATTTTCTCTCATGCATCTATTTTGATATTTTTAATTTTGTATTTATTAATTTTTTGAATAATAATTGTAAATATTTATTGAAGTTTTTTATATTAATTTTCGAGTTTGTAAATCAAAAATGATATTTCAAAATCAAAGAAATTTATGTAGCTTAGAATAATTTAAATATTTTATTTTCTATTTTTTTCTTTATGTTATCTTATATTTATATTATATTTGATTTTATCCATAAATTTTTTAATTATTATTATATTTTTTATTTTTTATTATTAAAATCTATATAAATTAATTTTTTAATGTATATAATTATTTTTTATATTACTTTTGTATTTATGAAATATCATTTCTTCTTTATTTTTGAAAAAACTTAAATTATTTCAAATTCTTAATTTTTGAATTAATTATATATACTTATAAATTTTTAATTGATATACTTTAATTTATATTTGGATTATATTTAATGTTTACCCTTAAAATTACTAATACTTTCCCATTTATATATATATATATATATATATATATATATATATATATATATATATATATATTTGTTTAAAACCTATATAGTATTATTTGTTTTGAAATAGTTTTGATTTTTTTTTAAAAAATATTAGTTTAAATTTTTATTAATTTTTTTTTTACTTTGAAGATGTATGAATTTTGAAACAAATTAATATCACTATATAAAAAAGATTATTACCACTTTTAGATTTATATCTTATTGATATTTTATTTTGTATGTCACACTAGGTTATAAATTTATTTATATGAATTTTTATTTTTTTTCTATATGAACATATTATTTTAAATATTAAAAATAATTATTAATCACTGATCTAAAACAATTCTTCATTTAGCTTTTTAATTCTTATTTTTATTTTTAATTTAATTATTACTTATAGTTATTTTAAATTAAATTATATAAATATACGTGCACACTTTTACAATTATATAAATTAAATCAAATTAATATATATTACTTTGTGGTATGTTTATATATTATTATTTAAAATTATAATTTAATTTAAATATCTTATTATTGATTTTTATTATCAAAAATATTTTTTGTATAATATGATAATAATATTGTAACTTATTTATGAAAATATAGGTATAGAAATATTTAATTTTAAATTTTAGATTTTAATTATTATGAATATTAAATTAGTGAAAACATGGTGAAGGAAAAAAGGAAAAAAAAAAATGATGAGAGACAAAAGCAAACAAGGGGCTGCCACTAGTGAAAACAAGGTGAAGGAAAAAAAAAAGATAAAAATTAAACTAGGGGCTGCCACATATGGATAAAATTCTATATGCTTCCGCTATTGACAGTCTTATGTATGCTCAAGTATGCACTCACCCAGACATAACTTTTGCTATAGGCGTGCTTGGTAGATACTTGAGCAATTCTGCAAAAAAAGTCATGAGGTATCTGCAGGGTACAAAACATCATATGTTGACTTTCAAAAAATTTAATCCCTTTGAGATTGTAAGATACACATATTCAAACTATGCATCTTGCCTGGATGATCATAAATCCACTTATGGATACATCTTTATAATGTTTGGAGGAGCTCTTTCGTGGAAGTATATCAAGCAAACACTCACAGCTACTTCAACTATGAAAACATAGTACATCGCATATTATGAAGCCACTTGTCAGGCTATATGGCTGAGGAAATTGATATCCAGCATGCATCTTGTCGATTCCATATCGCAACCTCTAATCATCTACTGCGATAGTTCGTCTGTCGTGTACTTCTCTCAAAATCATAGGAGCTAATAGTCGTACTAAATATTTTGATGTTAAAATCCTGTTTGTTAGAGAGAAGATTGCAGAATCTCATACTCGTGTGTTTCACATTCATGGTGAACGTATGCTTGCAGATCCGATGACCAAGGGTCTACGTATAGGAGTATTTCCAAATCTTGTTACTTGTATGAGTCTTGTTAAATATTTTGATGTAATCTTGGTCTAGTGAGAGTCTAAGTTGTGTCCTTAAGGGGCATTTGTGATGTAATTTGACATCATTTATTGGTTAAATTCTATTTATATGATTTTGTTATTCAGATATTGAAACATTTATCGACAAACTATTTATATTATTTGTTTTCTTATCGGATTCAATGATCTTGTGTTGTTCAATTTTTGAATTGTCCTGGATTGGGATCACTTAAAATTTGCTAAAAAATTATTATTGTATAATTTGTACTAATGATTGATTAATGCTATCCAACTGAGAGATTACTGAATTAATGTATTAACATTGGTGTGGATTAGCATTAATTAATTATTAGGATCTAAGTGATCATATTTTGGCTCATTAATTAAATCAAGATTGTAATTATGATCTTGTAATTGTGAGTGAACCATGATAGGTTGGGTAACTCACAAGTCATTTGGATAGAGGACCAACTCAGAGCCGTAACCAACGTGCCCTATCACATCATGTAACTCACAAGTCATTTGGGTAGAGGACCAACTCAGAGCCATAGCCAAGGTGCCCTATCACGTGCTTGACTGGTGGAGAGACTTAGGGTTTTAATAACTCATATGCTTGTTATAAATAGCAGGGATAAATGACCAAATGAATATCTGGTCCCTCTCTCTCCTCCCCTTTCTCTTTCTGGCGGTTGGGTGTTGTGAGTTGCATTTCTTCCCGTCTTGAATATCTCTTGCCTCATTCTTTCTTCCTGTCTATGGCTTTTATTGGGTCTGCAGGTACATGTTTCATTTCAATCTCCCTTTTTTAATATTAGCAATGTGTCGTTTGAAATTTTTTCACTTTTAGGCCAAATACCTAACAGATGACAATCAAATGGAGGTCCCAGTGTTGTATTGCTATTGTTGACAGTGATGATTTATAAAGTTAAGTTACTTGTTAGTACGCTCTGTATGAAAATCTGTTCTTTGTTGCCTCATATACTTATATGATCTATTCTAATAGGTATATTACATCTGTTCAGGTCCTGATTCAGGACAAATCAGGACATGGTGAGCTCACAATGGAAGCTACAAGCATTCTAATCATTGAACAGAGACAATTGCATAGGGCATATGGCATAAGAATGGTAGAGCTACAATTTCCAGTGACATAAAATAGCACCACCTCCAGAGTGAGCATGGCAACTCGAGTTGCACAAAACTTGAAATCTAGTATCCGTGAGATTCATACAAGCAGTTTTAGTATTCGTTGTAATAGAATTTTTTGTTAACATTATGCAAAAGTCATAAAAAACCATTTCATGAATTGGGCACCAGAGTTCCTCAACTAGTCTTATATCCAGCTCAAATATAAATATTTACCAAAGATTACTGGCTGTCAGAAAGGTTTCGTCCACAATTTTCAGCAAAGTGTGTCAAATATATTGGACATGTCAAAATACCATATCGGCGAGCCTCCAAAAGGAACGAAGAAAATTTCAAAGTAAATAAGCAATGAAATGATCAGATCATACTGATGATGTAGCCACCGATGGCGACAACAACGAGGGCTTGGGTGGGGTGGATGACAACGGCGTGGGGCTGATATGGCTTGAGGCCACGGTCGATGTGCCGCAGGTCCAAATGTTGCATAGTCGCCCACTCCATCACTATATGCTGCGGCCTAGGGATCCCCCTCTCAGCGTTCTCCTCGTCCGCTCTTCCACTACCATCTCCTTCTCGTCACAATGACAGATCTATGGAACCCTCATGGGATTCATTGGAATGGTCCGAGGGGTGATTACGGTCAGATCTGCAACGCAATTACGATGGATAGAAGGAATTCGATGGTACATCTCAATGACTGAAACTACAGATACATGCGATAAAGGGAGATCCGAGCGAGAGAAGGCTCTTGCGAGAGCAGAAGAAATAAAGGTGATTTTGTCGCCTTCTGTGGATGGATTCCCAAGACCTAAAAAATCATCCGATCTGGAGTTGACGAAGTCAAATCCATTGCTAGAGACGGGAGAAAGTTTGAAGCAACAAAGGCAACAGACCCTGGTGCTAGATCAAGGGGCGTCTAGAGAAGTTAGGTGCACAAAGATTGGGAACCAATCAAGCTGGAAGAAGGCGAAAGGCCAGCTGGTCTGTTCAGATGAGTGGAAAGGGAGGATGATTGGAGATATACTGAAGACTTGAAGGAGAAGATGAGGAAGATACATGAGAGTGCGAAATGGAGTGTTAGAATTGAAGATACTGAGATCGAAAGGGCTAGAGAAGAATGCAAACTGGTTTTTTACAGAAGTTCTTTGGAAGATCCCCTACTCTTGAAGTGGTAAGGAATATTTTATCTAAAATTTGGAAATTGAATGCTAATTGCAATATAGTAGACCCTGCTTCTAGTTATTTTGCTTTTAAGTTTGAGAATGAAATTGACTATTGGGAAGTAGTATCTGGTGGACCTTGGTTCTTAAGGGGACATGCCCTATCTTTATTCCAATGGAATTTTTTTTTTCAACCTATGAAGAAGTCTATAACGTACATTGGTGCTAATATGGATTCAAATGCCATGGTTACCTCTTGAATTTCTAAATCAGAGATTTTTTTTGTAACTTGACACTGTTATAGGAAAAACGGTCAAAATTGATGAACATACCTTATCGAGGAATAAAGGAAAATATGCAATGGTCTGTGTTTTATTAGACTTGAAAAAACCTATAGAACAAGGATTTTGGGTAAAAGTAAAAGGAGTCAGTTTTTTTAACCAATGGCATATGAAAATATGCATAATATTTGTTATACGTGTGGGAAGATTGGTCGCAGTGAAGAATTTTGCTCCTTGAATGAAAAGTAAATGGAAAGTAAGAAGAAAGAAAATGGAGTAGAGAAAAATAATGAAAAGATGGTCTGTTGGGGCCATCAATTCAGGTTCACAAAGGAAAAAATGCATTGAATAATACCTCTGTGGTATTAAACAACCCAACTTATGAGGAGAAATGCAAGGAAGTGGTTGTGACTGATAATAGCAAAAAGGAAAGGAGGTTGTAAATGATTGAGGGAATTTGTCTACAGAGGTCATGCTAGAAAAAATAAAAGAGAAGAAAGCCAAATTATAACATAAAAAGGAAGTATGATAAGAAATTTTTTTTTGGCAACGGTAGATGTGTGGAAAGAAAAAACAAGCAAATGATAAAATGAAAACACTAGTATAGATATAGAACTCTTCAATAGAGAGTTGGATATAAATAATATTAGTTTCAACTCAAATAAGGAAGGGCAGATAGAAAAGAAAGAAGAATGGAAAGAAAAAACTAATGAGAAAGAACTGGATGTAGTAAAACTATCAACTTCTTTTTTTAAAAAAATAGAAAATAAATTGCAAAGAATGACTCTTTAGAAGTTGGGTTTGATCCTGAAAGGTCAAGACAAATTGGAAAAGAAGGTACAAAAGCAAGGAGAGTATCATGTCTTAATGAAAATCTTGTGAATGTGCCTATAATGATAAGGAATCCAAAGCTAAAAAAAGTAGGTTTATGATTGAAATTAGTGCTCTGGGAGATGAAGGTGACCTGGGAGTCAAGCTGGTACAAGTTCATAAAGTATTTCAATAAAATGAAATTACTATCTTGGAATATAAGGGGAGTTTGCAAAGAAGAAGCTAATGAATATTTGTGATCTTTAATTAGGGAGCATATTATTGAGATAGTATTGTTACAGGAAACACATGTATTAGAAGAAAATAAAATCAAAAATTACCTTTTGAACAAATGGATAAATTGGGATGTAGAAGTAGTACACAACATTGAAAGAGCAGGTGGTAGTATAATTTTTTGGAAAAAAAATTGCTTCAAAGTAAACATTATATATAAAGATGAGCCGTCTATTAATGCGGTAATTTAGACGAGTAATGGGAAAGTATTCTTACTCACAGGTGTTTATGCAAGCACTAACAAAAAGAAAAGGGGCAACTTTAGGGAAATGTTAGGTGACTTGGAAGTGTTTAACATACCATGGCTTATAGTTGGTGACTTAAATTGTCTAAACAATGCAAATGAAAAAAGAGGAGGGAAGCCTTTTTTGGTAAAAAATTCAGTGTCTGATTACAAAGAATTCTTATCAAAACCAGTGTCATTTTAACGGGATTGCTGATGGACAATTGACATGATGGTTCAATTAGTACAAATGTGATAGTATATGATACAATTTGCAAATGAAAGAAATGAATACATTTGTAAAAACTCGTAATTCAGGATCATATTTAGGTAATTTTTCTATAAATGATTTTATCCAAGTGAATGAAGCTCTTTCTATAAAGCATGCCTTTACTTCATGCCGTAAATTGTGGAAAATTGGATGAGGTCAAATTTAAGTTCACTGGAAGGAAGGTGAACAAAGTTGCTAACGAGCTAAGATGCTTATGCTAGGAGAATGAAGGAGATTTTTTTATGACAAGATGACAAGATAATTTGCATCAGACTTGTTTTCTTTTATAGGTCAAGACATTGTATAGTTTAAGCATTGAACAATAATATTTTTGATTTGTTTCTTGAAAAAAAAGGTTAATCCTAACTTCAATTGAAAATAATGATTGTGATAATATTTTATTTTCAGCCGCAAAATTTAATAGTTTTTTTTTTTTCAGTTTGACCCTTCTACAAATCTAACTCTTGAATCTAAGATTTTATTAAATTTAATTCATTTTTTTAATTTTGTGATATTCTCTAAAACTTAGATAAAAAATACTTAGGCATGACAATTTTATCCGTATTCGTCGAATCCAAATCTGCTTCATATCTGATCCATATCTGCAAATAAAAATAAATATGGATTAAAAAAATTATCCACACTGGATTTGTTGTAGATGACATGGGTGTGGATATGCACTATATCTACACCACATTATCCGTGTATAAACAATGATCACTTTACCTATATACAAGTTACTTAATATATACAGGTTTTGTGGTAAATTATATATAACACCATAATAAGTTACTGATTGTTATGAATCTTACTAATGTATGTTATTATTTTTTATTAAAATATTTTATTTATTAATTTTATTAAATGTTATGAGGATGTTGTGCAGGTATTCACGTCTGAATGCGGTATATATATATATATATATATATCCACACTGAAGGCAATGCATATGCGAATATGCGGTGAAGATAATATAATATTTGTACCGTATCTAAAACGCGCATCCCTAAAAACACTAGTTCAACAACCAAATGTGAATATATATAAATTTAACATGAATAGTATTTTAAAGGGACAGACCAAAATTGAATAAAGTCTTTTAAAAAATTTATCCTATGTAATCTAATGTTGATCTTAATCGAGCTTTCATTTTTTGTTAAAAAAAAATTAGGTTTATAACATTGTCATTACAAAGCGAAGATGTAATAATAAACGTACATGACGCATTACAAGATGTATAAAAAAACGTATAAATAGGCACATCAAGCACTACAATTAGGGATCGAACCCTAAACTACATGCAACATACCAGATGCTACTATCATCTTTCATTTGACTAATTGACCTCATAAAATAATTACTAAGATGTTTTTGGCTTGCTCGAGCCCGAAGGGGCAGACTCAGGCCCAAGCTGGGCCTCCCCTTTGAGCAGATGAGTTGTGCCAGGTCCAACCTAATTATTTGTTAAACATAAATATATCTTAGAACACAACCAAATAGAAAATAAATAAGAAAAAAATATATTGATCACTGAACACACTATTTTTTTAAATATATATCACAATCAACCTTCAATTGTATATTATTTAAAATTAAATATTACTATCTTTTAAATTAATAAATTATTCAATTCAAATTGAATTTCTTTTACCAAAAAGACTTAAAAACTTATTATTACTTAATGACGAATTACACTAGGTGCAATGATATCTTTATCTAGGATGGAATTCAAGTCTTGGGGTCAAATATACGTCCAAACTTGAGATTCCTTGCTTGACCTAATATGGGTTGCTACCCAATGGGATGCTTTGTTGATCTCTCGATAATAAAATATAAATTTAATGTTTATACAAGCTTCTTTCAATCAGAACAAATGATCAATTTGAAAATTTATTTGTCAAAGGCATGGCCTTTGATTATTGAACTAATCAATAAATTGTTCGGAATCTGATTCAATCGCCATCGTCGATAGCTGATGGTCTACCACAATTGTAAAGCGGCTCTAATGGCTACAACTTCAAAATAAAAAGCAGAGTCTCCAAACATGTACAAACCTTCAACATGACTAGATATTCCTTCATTATTTTTTAGGGGTAAGCGGGTCCGGGCACCCTGTATGTTACATGATAGTCGGACCATATCCCGTATAAGATCAATTTTTAGATTTTGGATCCAAACCCTACCTTGTTGGGAACTGAAATCGGTCCCTACTCGGAACCTGTACTATAGGTTCCGGGTATCTTGTTGGAACTTGTACATTTACCGGTTCCAAGCTATAGATTTCAGGTACTATGTTGGAACTTGTTCATTTATAGGTTCTGAATATCTTGTTGGAACCTGTAGATGAACAGGTTCCAAGGTACAGATTTCAAGTATCGATTTTGATTTTGGGTACTTAATGTGTTGGACCAAGAACCAAAACTGATTTTAATCAATTTCTTAATTTTTGTCCCAAAGTCTACCCGAATTTAATTCAGGTCTACCTGGAACCTACCTGATCGGGTAGGTTCCAACCAGTTCTGAGTCTATCTGGTACTCTTGCACACCCCTATTATTTCTAACATTAATAGATCGTGCCCCAGTACCATACAAATCATCATTAAAGGATCCATCATGGTTTATTTTGAAAATCTCATTTCGAGGAATTCATTTAATAGTTGAATTAATTTTATGTATATTGCCCTCGGCTTTTTAGGAGTATGAGAAATTGGCGGTGAATGCCAAAATCTGCATAATAGTAGTATAGTGGGTGGGCTGCCTAACCTAGTTAAGAATATAATTTCTTATGTGCTAAATGAACCATTCATTTTCAAACCCAATAACTGACATAAATTAGAACTCCAAAAACATTCAAAAAATATATGTTAAATAGTCTCAACATCCAAATCGATAAAGATGAAC
Source organism: Canna indica (assembly GCA_034359265.1). Taxonomy (NCBI): domain Eukaryota; kingdom Viridiplantae; phylum Streptophyta; class Magnoliopsida; order Zingiberales; family Cannaceae; genus Canna; species Canna indica. The sequence continues at coordinate 67,407,252 of CP136896.1, read as the reverse complement.
TTGGGCAAGCAATTTACTTTGCAAAAATTTCTACGAGAAAACTTTAACTTAAGGAGCAGCAGAGATTCTACACATATTTCCTCATGAACAAAAATACTTACCTTTGATTTCATGGCTCTTTATTAGTCATCTTTTGTTATAAAAAGTCATAAACATTTATTTCTATACTTAAATTTTAAATAATAAATTTATAAGAGTATTATATATTTAATAAAATATTATTTACAATTTTAAATAAAATAATTAATTTTAGATTAATTTTTTAATTTCATTATTGTTTAAGTAAAATTATATTTATTTACATATTTACACAATAGGTTCTCCACTAATTTATAATAATTCTAAGGATATAAACTTGAAAGCATCCTATGACTAAAATAACTAATAAAAACCGACAAAGTGAAATAATACAATGATTACTTAAATACGGCTCACAAAAGGGTAGATCAAGTGGAAAATAACTCATCTCCAATGGCACTCAAATTAGTTGCTCAGATTTTGCGATCACATAGCTGGCTCTATTAATAACATGTTGAAGAATTATGTAACACACGTAACTATTGACTTTTCGATTTGCACCAAATTACTAAACCAAATTGAGATCGGAATTTATTATATTTTTATTTATTTATCTCTGCTAGGATTTATTTTGTCTCCTTTTGTTGTTGATTATGCTGATTTATTATTGTTTCTTAATTTATCATTTTAATTATTTTTAATTATTGTCAATTTCAATATAATACAAGGTATTGACTAAAGTGTTTTTTAAATTAATTTTAACAATATTTTTATTTATTTTAAATTAAGATATTATTTTAATTATGATGATGCGATAGTACTTAATATCAAAATATTTAGATTTAAACACTAATAAAGATGTAATTTATGCTTGTATTTGTTGGAAAGATTTTCATGTTTGTTACTTTTTTACAACAATTAATATTTTTTAGTAAATATCATTTATATAATTTTATTTGATTAAGAAGAATATTAATATTAGGCACTCAAAGATTTCATAAGAGGAGAAATTCTGGAGGATCGAAGAAAGATTTGAAGCTATTTCAGCTTGTGATGATTTGGAGACCAAAGATTTGGCATGAATGCAACTTATCGGTCTTGGACAACAACAATAAGACTTACATTGAACTTGCTTTTGAGACGGCCTCTTTACTTTAGTTATGCCCCTAGTTTTTTAGGGCCTATCAGTTAAGAGTTGCATGTTTAGCTCTTGGGCACTTTCCTTCCCGAGTATCTTTGTCTTTATTTTTTTATGATATCTGTACTCTCCAATCCTCTTGTATTATCTTCAACACTCTTGAAATGAATGCAAGCTTCTATCACAAAAAAATATATTAGGCACTCAATCATAGTGGGATGGATATATCCCACTTGAACTTGGTCATATTTCAATAAAAATAAAAAAATGGTACAATTAATTATCATTTTTTGGAAAATTGATGAATGTATCTTAAACTTTTGAATTTGTATCAATTATATTATATTATTAAATATCTGTTAGTATAAATGCTATTTGCTGATGTGATAGTCTAGGCAACATCTAAAATATATTTTTTATTATTTAAGATTTGTAATGTGAGCAAATGTTAGCATATACTAATGAAAAAATAAATAAAAATAAAATCTACATCTATCTTTTCCCATAGAGTCATCATATACTAAGGTTTATTTTAATTTTCTTATCATTTGGTATATACGTTGACATTTGTTTACGTGATAAATCTAATAAAAATATTTTTTTAATATTGACTAGACTATCATGTCAGCAAATATACTGATAGTGGAAAATAATTGATATGAATTCGTAAGTTTGAAATAAATTAGGTATAAATATAAAAAAAGTTGGAATATATTTACTAGTTGGCCTATAATTTGAGATAAATTCATCAATTCTCTCATTTTGACGGCAATCATATTTTGGCTAGTTGATGGAAAAAAGAACATTGTGTTTTATGAAGGATCAAACATCAATATTCGCTTGTTTCATTGAATACGATAAAAAATGATAGAGAAATAGTTAAACATGATTTTTTTTTATCAGATGTACATTATACATAATATCATTTTTATATTATTTTATTTTTATTTTTTTTTATTTCAAATATTAAACAGATACATAAGTAAAATATAATCCTTTTCATATATTCTTTTATCCCATAAAGTAAACATGCAATAAATTTTCTTATAAAATCCACTGCTAAAATTAGTAACATATCCCAAAGGAAATAAGAAACTAAACCCCCCAAATCAACAAAATTTAAGTAATCCAACATATAGATATATTATGTGTCGTTTTATGGCCTATTGGACTATCAGATAAGATAACGAAGTTTTGGTTTAAAAAAACTAACAACGAATTCGTTATCTGATCTAAACTGAAGTTTTATGATAGACATGTGAAAAAAATAAAGAAATAAAAGATTTGTTAACAAGTCGAAATTATAGGATTGGTCCATAACAATCTTTTTTGAACAAAGAAAATACAATTAATGTGGTACTAGTTATGGATAAGGGGTGGGTCACCTTTTTTATTACTTAATATATCGTGTCATGATGACATGATATATTTTAATTATCCCCAATCTTTATTATAATATGTAAAACATTTTTTTTTTTGATAAATTCAACTAAACCTGTTTTACCTCCTGCTTATTCCTAACAAAACCCGTGAAACAAAAATACTAATTATCCTCTATTTTAAATTTTGATATTTCAGAATTATTCAATTTTCTTTTTAGTTCGAAGAAAAATAAAACCTTACCTCCTTTTCTTTATTTTTTACTTAAAACAACGGAATGAAATGTGGAAGAAAAAACATTTATTTTCTTCAAAATTTTCTGCACAAAAATAAATGAAAATGAGCAAAAAAAAATGTAATAAAACTTCACTTATTTCTTCTCAGATTAGAAAGTCGCGAGCCCAACAGGAAGTGTAAAGCCCAAAGCTCCGGACCACACTATTTAAATGCCGACCGTTAGATAACAAGCGAAAGATCGATCAGCAGACGGATAGTCATACACGTTGCCTCATTGTGGTTTCCACGAGAAGCCAAACCGCTCGACGCCTACGTCACCCATAACAAACCTCAAGCCAGCAGCTCCTCTTCCCTATAAATTGAAACGACAGTTACACTGGAGTTAGTTCATTAGTTTTCTCTCTTTCTGGCCTCCATGTCCACTGCTACCTCCATTTTGATCCCCGGCCGGAAGCGGCCGCTAGAAGTTTCGGCCTTCTCCAACCCTACCAAGTCCCGGTCTAAGCTCCCTCGCCGAGCTCGTGCCCCCCTCCTCCCGATCGTGGACCTTGTCTCTGGTCACTCATGCCTCGCTCGATCCGGCGGAGGAGGCAGAGTCCTCCTCCACCTGCTTCCAGAGCAACCTCTCCCGAGTATCCAAAGCGATTGGGAGCTCCGAAGGGGGTGCTTCGCCGAACGAGTTCTGCAGGATCACCCGATAGTACTCTCGGAGGACCAGGAATGGCGAGAGCGGAAGAGATCCGAAGCGATCAATTGTGGAGGTGAGCAAGAGCCAGTCTGCTCTCGGGACTGAGACTTCTGAGGTTGTCGAGGGTTTTCCTGGTGGTGATGCCAAGAAGAAAGCCGCGGCGAGTAAGGCTTTGGGAAAGGAAAGGGAGATCTCGACATCCTCCTGCGTTGGCTCTGTCACTGACGTGATAGGTGGCATGAAAGCGACAACACACGAGGCAGTGGCGTGAATAAATTCGTGCTCGATCTGGGTCATCCGGTATAAAAAAAAATCGTGCACGCCCGGCCTATCCTAACTCGACCCGGCCCAAAAAAATTCGTGTTCAACCCAATCCGAAAAAAATTATGTCCGGCCCGACTCGAAAAAATTTGTGCTCGGCCTAATCCGAAAAAATTCGTGCCCTGCCCAACCCTAAAAAAATTGTGCCCAGCCTGACTCGAAAAAATTTATGCATGGTCTAGCCCGGCTCAGCTCGACCAAAAAAAATTTGTGCCCGGCTAAGCCTAAAAAAATTTGTGCCTGTCCGGCCCGAAATAATTCGTGCCTGGCCCGTCTAGTTGAAAAAAAAATTGTGCTCGGCCCTGCCTGGAAACACCAGTCCGGTCTGACATCAAAAATAATGGGTCGGCATGCCCGGCCCGACATCAAAAATAATGGGTCGGCATGGCCCGACCGATTTAGCCCGATATCACTAAAAATACTTAAAATCAACTTTAAACACGATAAATAACGAATTTTAAACCCACCAATATTGATCTGAAGTGTTTATCGAGCTATCGGACCGGGCCGACCCGGGACGATAAGGGATTGGCCTTAACGGGTCGGCCCAATAACAGCCCGAATCTGATTTTTTCGTGTTGGATCGTGTTGAGCTATCGGGCCGAGCCGAAAACTTTTAGCCCTATATCAGACCATGCCAAAATCACTAGACATACGTACCAAGTTTCAAGTTGCAAATGTAATTGCAATTTACATTTGCGGTCAATCAAATACTTATAAATAGAAATTGCAACTCTACTTGCCGGTAATTAAAAGATAGGGTTGCAAAATCTATTTGTGAGAATTTATTTTTGCTTGTAAATAAATTTCACAGTATTTGTATTTGTGGGCAATCAAACATCTCTTTCTACAAAATAGAGGAAGTAGCTACCCAGGGGGACTTAGATAATGGCTCGGTGTCTGTGTTTTATCGAGAGCTTCATTGTTATGGCTTTTGCTTTACAAGGAACGTAAATTCCACGCTCACTCCCAACACATTTGATGAAGCAAAGGGCAATAATAGTTTAATTCGCTATTGTTATTATATTTTTGTTATTTTCCGCTTTCCTTTTTGCTAATTTTCTTTCTCTCTGCATCGTTTTGTTACTCGTGAATTAATTTTCATTTTTGTTTCCATGAATAAGATATTTATTATAATGCCTTATGAATTTTAGAGGTCGCATGATTTCATTTATCTATGGGACTTTAAACTTATCAAAGAATTATAGTAGAAAATAGTTATTTTATATTTTGAAACATTTTATTTTATTTTTAACACAAGGATGGATGAGTGAATGAGAGAAATAATATGCTTGATAGGGCTAAGAGTAAACCATTAAGAAAGAGAGGACAGATAGGGCCAAGAGTAAACCATCAAGAATGAGGGGACAGTCCAAACCCTTGAGCGAAGAATTCTCTTGGAAACGGACTTAGGGCTCTAGCTTATCAAACTTTCACTGGCTTAGATTTTCCCAAACAAGCCCGGATCCCTTCCCTAATAAAGAACATTTTTTAATGGCAAAAGGTATTAGAAAAAGGTGTAATTGTGGGCAACAATATCTTTGCAATTGTAATCATTGTATCGAGTTCAATGAAAATTTAAAGAAAAGCATTATAGAATGTTAATTAAGCTAATACTATACCTCTATTCATTATAATAAAAAGAGTAAACTTAAGATATTGGAGCTATATATCTCAAAAGCATGGTTTGCAGGTGATTTTGAACCAGGAATAGATTCGAAAGTTTCCGAACCAAGCCTGCTCAATTGGAGTTTGGATTTCCACCGCACTGGAGTTTGGATTTCCACCGCACTGGTTCCAATCGATACACCCGGATCTCTCAGTCACTCGAACAGTTAAACATTAATCTACACATGACATGACCCCAAAAATGGTAGAAAAAACTATATGATTATTCCTGGGAATAAAAACTTCAACCACGAAATGAATGAAAATTTTTCCACATAACAGACATACTGCTGTGCAAAAGCCTTGATAAATGAGAGTTTATTATGTGCAAGCAAAATGCGTATGGAAAAAAAAGATACAGACTGTCATACACAACAATGTTATCCGAATGGTGTGGCAACTGTCCCAGATTGAGAATCTGATCTCTTGATGCTTCCCATACCACATATGATGCATCCTGGAGTTGAAAGTGCAGAGAATTTTGAACCACAAAGGTCACAAACATCATGGCCAATGGTGGAGAGCCGGCTGAGTGTGGCGGCACAGAACTGAGAGGGGTCTTCAAATGGGTCGATGGATTTGTTGGACAAACCCCTTTGGGTGCACATTTCGATCAGGCCCCTAAGCTCATCTTGCTTGGTAGGGGGCGCCTTTGAGAGGAGGAGATCAAGCATTTGTTTTGCATAGGCATAGTTCTGAACCTCCATGTTCCTTTTGATTGCTGTTCTTATGCAATTGATGCGATGCTTTGCTTGGAGGGGCAGGGAAGCAAGATGACGAGACAGTCTTGCCATTTCATCTTTTGCACTAAGAGCTCCAGGTCCTTGTACCTTTTGGAGACGGGCAATTTCCTGAAATAAGCAAACGTATCAGTCTGGACTCCAGAATCATATACATCTAATGATCCAGAATATGGAGAACACAACTTGAGAAAATAAATATGAGAAAGATTGCATGTTGATTAGCATAAAAAACTTTTAACAGTAGTGCATAAATAATGGGCCATCAACGATTTTTTTTTTAAAGATCTAGAAACAAACAAGATGAAGTAATAGCCACCATTTCCATTAGAGTTAGAATCTTTTGTACACTATCAAAGTGACTGGCAATTGTATGACAATAGATTTGCTAAAAGATATGTGCTAAAAGTTCACAAATAGCTGTATCAACTGAAATACCAGATATAGAGATGAAATTACAATCACATACAATTTCTAAACAAGAGCAGTTTTCATGTCAAAATTGAACCAATTACTAAAATATTTGAATTAAACTACTAAATCCATCTCACATAAGGCCACACGTGGCACAAAGATCTCAGATATTGAATCATAGATTGTCAAAGTCTGTGGTACTGAAGGAAGAATATTAGCAATTGGAAAATATGATATATGTCACATAGGCAACAAGAATCGGGAAATGTATAAATATAAAGACTCGTAGCACAATGTAATTTTAAACCACTTGATGATTTAATACTTGAGAATATTATGTTGGAATGTGTAATGATGTGGGGTACTTAACAGCTTGACGTAGAATAACCTATGTTACAGAAGCCTTATCAAGGGAAGTTTCTTTTGATTTTGTGACCGTTTAAATAATTATACCAAAAGCTCAAGCTCTTAGGAAATGACTATATCTCACTACTATATTCAACACTTTTCCTCGCGTGCAGCCTTGACCAGATAAGCAAGCTCAAACACGTGGATTGACTTCTAACCATGGTTTAAAATCTCGGTACCGGTACCGGTATATACCGGTACCGTACCGTACCGACACGGTACGGACCGGTATGAAAATGCATACCGGCCGTTTTTTTTTTTTTTTTTTTTCGTGACATACCGCTCGGTATCGCCCATACCGGGCGGTATGAGCCATATACCGCCCGGTATACACAATATACCCGGTTTTTTCAAATACCGGGTATATCGTATACCGGAAACCTAAAAAACCGGTAAATACCGGACTTACCGTACCGACCGAGATTTTAAACCTTACTTCTAACTGGAGGTATATATTTTTTGATACGTGACTTTGGCATGGTACAAACATGGAACCTCTAAGTTGAGTTTGAGTAGGTGACCATTTATTCCAAAAGCTGAGCCTAGAGAGAAGTGGCCCATTCTATATGTTAATATTCTTAACATAGGATAGAGGGAAATAACATCCGATTCTGCACCCAGAATAGCTAATAATTTTCAATGTAAAAAAGAAAGAAAAAAAAAGATTGCTACCTGCAGTATTGCCACTGCAATTTTATATTGGGCACAAATAGTTGCTTGTGCTTTAATATCAGATCCACGTGATTGGTCCTTAGCAAGAGCCAAGAAAGCTTCATCCAAGCAAGACAAGGCATCGGAAAGTTGATTTTGCTCAAGGTGTGCAAGGCCTGTCTTAAAACATACCGAAGCTGCAGCACCACGAGGAACCTGTAATAAAAAGATTATGAGGCCATGAATCAACCAATAAATATAACCCAACATAGCAAAATCTAGATAACATGCTTACTTGGCCAGGGCGCACAGCGGTAGGTTGAGATGGCGGTTGAGGTGAGGTTTTTGTAGCATTGACCCCAGAGTTCGACCCTTCAAGGTAGCTGAGATCAACTGGCTGTGTAGAGGTGGGAATTCGAGGAGGAAGATTCTGGGACTGCGGAGGTACTCCACCATCAGGGAGTCCAACTGGCTCAACGGGTGTGGCAGACTGCTGCATAATTTGTGGCTGTTGCGATGGTTGCGGTGGCACCCCACCATCTGGAAGGCCAATATCATTCTGACTAGATGTTACTTTGTTTTTGTCCATTACTTGAGGATTTTGATCAACTCTTGACAAGTATGATGACCCAGATGGAGGGAGTGCAGCTGCAACTTGCAGTGATGAAATAGTATTCTCAAAAAAGTCCACTGGAATAGGTCCAGCTGTCACTCCCATACCAGTAACCATTGGATTAGGCTGCACTGCCGTTGGTGTTGATGATGCATTGGCACCAAACATGTCAAAAGAAGTATTAGGTGCATTTGTATTATTATTAGAGGCTGTTTGAGAGGACATAAGTGAAAAATCTTGGGGTGCACCAGATAATGACTTGGTCCTCACAGGTGGCCCCAAACCTAACTGTTTTGTAGCTTCCTTGAGTTTGTTAACATCCACTGTAGTTGAAGTTGGCTTATCACGGATTCTTATGTGAATCTTTTTGGTTTTTGCAGCTGTATCGTCTTCATCACTACTACCATCATCCATAATCCCATACAACGACTTCTTGAACTCTTCTTCTGCTTTTGCCTGCTCATCACCTGGAGCATTAGGAACTGCCAATTGCTTAGTCAAATTATCAATCATAGGGTCACTCTTGAAATCAGTAACCACAGTGGCATTGTTCTGCTTCAATTGGGACTCAAATGAGAGTGTAGACTTGTTTTCACCATTTACCGCTGATAAAACTTTCACCAAACTCTTTTCATTTGCCTCAACCACATTGCCCCTTCCCCTGATTGCCCCCAAGTATACACCAATGTGATCTGCAATAATGGCTGGAATTCCACCTTCACTGGTCCTCATGTATGGCATAACCTCCCCTGCCAATTCCCATTGTGGTATATCCTTCATATTGATTGGTGTTTTAATATCCCAGTTTCCTCCACCCCATTCAGGGCCTTTAGGTACCATGCTTTCAGCAGCAAAATTAGCAAAAATACCCTGTGTCCACCCAGTTGAGCGGACTCTTAAAATTCTTTCACATGCTCGCCTTAGCTCTGAATCAATAGCAGCTTCTTCCAATTTCTGTGCAAGGAGACGCATGGCACTAGGATTGAAATGGCATATAAATAGATCGAGCATGCTTTCATAATCTGCAATGACCTCAAAAGTCTCTTTTGCACTGTCAAACTGACCATACCTGATCACATTATGTGCTAATTTGTCATGCTTTAGAAAAATAAAGAGAGATGCATGGTTTTACAGAAAGTGCAGTTATGTCCTAGGAATTACTCAGAAAAATAATACAAAGAAACAAATAGAGATACAGTGAGAATGTGTGACAGTAATTTATAAAGGGATTCTAATAGCAACTCTTTTTGCATGATTAAAGTAAAAGATATATCTAGCCAAGGACTCACTACAATTATGTGGTCATGACCTTGCCCTTGTAACTGGGTGAAGAATGCTCCAATTTGCCTATCTTCCACCACTGATAATATTTAAAATAAGGTACTTTGTTGTCAAATGTCAACTCATGCTCTTCTACATGACCTTAAATAAGACATCATATGCCTAATTAGGTCCCTTTTCATAATGCATCTCAAGCTTCTAAAAACCTACAGGTGATACTCCATTCAACTTCCGACCCATATGCTCTAACATTGTAGTCTCTTTATATTTTATAGGAATTATCCAAACAATTTATCCCCATACAGCTATTCATTTTTCTCCCCACCGCTCATTGATTTCTAAGGATAAAACAACCCTCTGTGCACTCTTCAAAAAAGATAACAATCAATGATCCTGTGAACAATGAGCAATCCAAGTCGTGCTGCATAGAAACAAAACACCAAGGCTGACAGAACAAAGAATTGAAAGTTTGAAACCATTAGCAGCATTTGATGTGCTATTGTGCGTTTTCACGCTCTGTGGCAAGTGTTTAGTTTTGTTTAGGAAAGCATTCAATTTATATTTCTATATTGTTAAGATTCCTTATCATGTGTTGTTGGAACTGTTAAATTTGATTAGATGACCAACTTTCCCAAAATCTTAAGCCGTTAGGAAAGAGACCAACCTACACATTTCTTAACACTCCCCCTCACTTGTGGGCGGGTGAACTTGAGTAGACTAACCCAAGCCCGACAAGTGGATCGAGTTAATTGAGGCGGGAGATTTTTTTTTAATATTGACGCTAGGAGGATTCAAATTTTCCCAACAACTTAAGCTATTAGGAAAGAGACCAATCTATGCATTTATATTCTTAATCCTAGGTTATAAATGATAAGATACCAACTCATCAAACATATGACTTAAGTTTTGATTGGGTGGTCACTTATTCCAAAAGCTTAAGTTGTTAAGAAAGAGTTCAACCTATATCTTTATATTTTTAAAAACAAGCAACTAAGTCATAGCACTCACACATCTCCAGTAATATAGATCTTAACTAGGAGCAAGAGTCTCAGAGTTTAAGCTAAAATCATGTCATGTTGGGTGACAGAAGGTACTTTTCCATAAAGTCTGATATCACCAACCAATATTGTGGAATTATAATGTGGACAAGTAAGAACATAGGAATTGGACATTCTTATGATGAGCAAGCAATATAGTTAATTCAGCTTAAGCCTGTCTAGTCCAATTGCAAGTCTTAATGCAACCCTTATCGAGAGGAGCTCAGTCTAGAATACTTCTTTGAAAGATGCATCCAACAACAATAGCAAAGCAATCCAATGCTAGAGTATGTGTAGACATTGCATCCATCCTTATTAATAAACAAAAATGAAAATATGAAACTCAAATCTATAGACAGCAGCCTAAGTCAACTGAAGAAGGAAACCAGTGAGCTCTGATAAGATCAACGTACTTGATACAAGCATATCCCAGTTGCCGAAAGCGATGGAATAAATAAGAAGTAGGAGGACACTGAGGATAATCTCTAGATCGAAGAAATTCATCCTTCAGTACTGATAACGCAGTTGAAAAGCGGAGAGCTTTATTTGCATAACTGCTACGCAGTGCCTAACATCATTAAAAGGTTTGTTTAGAGCCAAAAGATTAGATGAAAAATAAAGACCATAAGCAAATTTAATAAAGTATACCAGTGTACCTGCGTGAATTGTGGACCTGCTTGAGATAGTGAAACTGCAAGATCTCCGCAGACAGGTGATCCTTTAGCCAAGATATCCAGAGACCTCGGAGTAATTCGCAAACTATCAAACCTGCAACAACATAGCATAAATAGATCAAAAAAACTATAATTTCATATTGAGTATGATCAATGCACCCAAATAGATGAAACCTGTTCAATTTCAACACAAACATATCTCAATAAATTTGATAGCATCAATGTTCTTGCTTTCTCAAGTAGAACATTTTTAAAGAACATAACCTTGACGATATTTGATATAAGATCTCTGAGAGATCAAGCTTTTGCTCAAAATGTTGTTGCATGGTTGCAAATCCAATTAGAAGGGGCTCAAGTAGCCCTACAAGACAGCTTCGTATTTCAACACCCTTTTTCTGTCTAGGATTTATCTCTGTTGGATTTACTAGCAACACGCGATCATTCAAGGCACCTAACAAGACTGTATCAATGCAAAATTGCAGAAATCAGATAAGATACAAGGAGGAACTGTTAGAATGGACAAAACTTGCTAATATATAAGCCATGAAATGTAATGAGAGGCAATATATAAGTCCTCTCAGCCAGCAACAATAGCAATGAAAGGCAGCCATCTGAGTGACCTTATACCATATTAACAGGTAACTGAAAGAATCAGTCTTGTCGTAGAAGAAGTTTCGTTAGCAGACTTGAACTTTGTTCAAGGGTCATAACCTATAAACATCACCTTTCATATTGCTTACTACATTGAACTCCTCAGCAAAACCAACCTTTTAACATTTAGAATATAAATAAGTATACAAGTCTCTTTAGATTGAATTTGACCAATACAAACTTTAAAATTTGAACGAGCTGTTTTTGGATAGTGTACATTTCCAAAATTGTGAACACTTCTAGCTTCTTGTATGTTACGTATAAATTTGGTTCACAACTATCTGAAGATGAATAAATTGTCCATAAGTACACACACCCAGTGTAGGAAAAGTTGACACTATTCACATAAAAAACTGAAACTCACCACAACAGGGCATGCTAATGGAAAGAATAGTTCGGACTTTGTTATCCCATCCGAGCACACTAACTGCAGTTGCACTTGAAAAAAGAAGTGCTGGACCAACCCATAAAAGGGATCGGAAGTACAACGAAGTTAAGTTACAAACAAAATTCAAACAAGGCAATATGAAATACAAGTAAATGCAAAAACTATGCAGATATAAGGTTTGAAAGGATATTGATGGAAATCCTCTATCAAATTTGGCTGAACTGCTAGATAAAATATCCAAATCAGCAGAAGCAATTAAAACTCTGTGACTAGTCAGTATTCCAGCAACATGACCTCTAAGCGTCGCTTGCCAATGAACCTGCACAAGGACACTCAATGAGGTATGAAACTAGCAGAATAACCATTTCACAAAAAGAATGAACAGGTGGGGTTACCAAAAAGTTTCATGGGAAAATATAGAGAAAACCTTCACAAATAATAAATTAAACAGTATGTAATCATTCACCAATTTAGCTCAGATAAGTGAAGCACTTGGCAATTTTCTATTCGATAGTTTTAAAAATTGCCCAAATCATGATTCCTGAATAAATTGAGATAGAAGAAAGTTTTAAAATACACATTTTTTAACAATACACATTTTGAACTAACTGATTATTGTGATTATAAAAAGAAAAAAAAAAGATTCTTCTGTTGATGTTCATGTAAAGCATGAGCTATAATAGATTAGATATAAAATCAAATATGGTTTGCCCGATGTTAAGTAATATTTGTTCTTGCATCTACAATTAACCTAATTAGTGTATTCATTCATAATATGCATGTTTGCAGCTTTTAAAAAGGGTGACCCAATGTACGAGGCAATCCCACTTTTGTAGGCTATGGGGAGGTTGATGTACGCATCCCCTTCCCCTGCTTTTGCAGAGAGGCTATTTCCATGGCTCGAACATATGACCTTCGGGTCACAAGTGGATAACTTTACCGTTACGCCAAGCCACCCTCTCATAGTCTCATGTTTGCAACTTTTAACATTAACTAAAATCAATTTAAACAAATGCAAAAAGCAACTTTCAAGGAAGAAACTGAAGGATAACCAGAATATATGGAGTCAACCGTCAACACACCTGAACTTTTAAGGAAAATTCATGATAATGTATCTTAGGCTAAAACTTGGTGGCACTTGGCAGTAAGACAAGCTTACATGGTTACTGACTGAAAAAGATTGGACCTTTCAGAAAATAGTAACTGGACAAATAGAACTATTGATACCATGGTTTAAAATAGATCTCGGTCAGTGACCGGAACATACCGGTACCGTACCGACACACGGTACGGGCCGGTACGAAAAAGGCATACCGGCAGTGAATTTTTTTTTTGTTTTTTCTATTAAAAATAAATCCAATAACACATAATTAATCAAGAAATACTTAAATTTAAGATTAAAAAGTCAAATACATGAATACAATATTTAAAATGCGGACGAATGACGTCCGTCGTACTCGTACATATCTTGGGGACATACACGACTAAGGTCAACACCATAAGTCTCCAATGCCCATATCTGGAAATGATCTCATGTCATCATGCCTTGGTATCCATTATACCACATACCCATATTTGGAAATGATCTCATACCATCATGCCTTGGTATCCATTATACCACATACCCGTCAGTGTTTCTTTGTTGGCAGTCCAAGAACTAGTCCCTGTATCATCAGTTGAGTAGGTACGGGATACCAAGGCACTAATCACTGACAACTATATAATATAGCCGTTGAGTCATACCGGGCGGTATCGCCCGGTATGACATCAAATACCACTCGGTACAGGCATTATTTGATAAATACTGCCCATACCGAGACACCCGGTACTGCCTTGTACTGGGTGTAAGGTTTAAAAAACCGCCCGAAACGGTATATACCGGTTTTTGGGGATTCCGGTATTCGATATACCCGGTATTTGAAAATACCGGGTATATCATGTATACCGCCCAGTAAGGGCGGTATATGTATTATACCAGGCGGTATATGTATTATACCGCCCGGTATTACACGATATCGGTTTTTTTTTTAGAGTTAGATATAATTCTAATAATACAATTGATGAATAAATGCTTAAAATCAATATTCAAATGTCAAATACATGAATACAATGTTTAAAAGCCATTTGGTACTCTATTAGGATTTCTCGATACAAGAGAATTACATTAGAATTAATATAGGGCGACACAGGCCCACAACCCAAAGGGTCTATTAGGATTTCTCGACACGGGACCGCCGAAGACTCTGCGTAGCGCAACATAAGACGTAGCGCAACATAAGACGTAGCGCAACATCAACTAAGATGATGAATATCATGAGTTGGTACGTCTTATGTTGCGTACCAACACATGGTATTAATTCTAATGTTATTCTCTTGTATCTATGAAAAATCCTAATAGAGTACCAAATGGCTTTTAAACATTGAATTTATGTATTTGACATTTGAATATTGATTTTAAGCATTTATTCATCAATTATGTATTATTAGAGTTATATCTAACTCTTAAAAAAAAAAAAAAACCGGTATGCTATTTTCCGTACCGTACCGGACCGTGTGTCAGTACGGTACGGTACGGTACCGGTTTCGGCTGGTGACCGAAATCGGTACCGGTACCGAGATTTTAAACCATGACTGGGTGTCTCGTATACCGATTTTTCAAAAAAACCAGTAAATACCGACCGTACTGGGCAGTATGGTACGGTATTTTAAACCATGTTTAATACAGCATCTTGGAGAATAGTGCAAAGTAACCAAGTTATGTATAGGCGAATGTTTCATGTACAATCTTAAATAATGGTAGTCAAAGATGATTATACAAAAATATTTATCTTAAAATTCAGTTGTGATTCATTTACGCAAAATTTATTGATTTAGTTTACATGATTGAGTTAAAAATAAAAATATCAAGCCTGGCAGGCATAATGGCAGAAGGAGACAAAGACACTACAATGTTTTATGTATTGCATATCTATTTTTCCTGGAAGAACTTACAAGTGAAGACATGGAAAAAAGAATTAAGGAGATAATAATGATACATTATTAAACTTTCACCTGCAAATGAAAGTGGTTGGAAAATCTGGCTGTAAAGTGTGTGACATGGACAGGATTAGTTGAGAGGATTACATCCAGATTAGTTCATATTGTCATATTGGGCACAATAATATATGTAGTAGAAAAGTTTAAGGGGCATGGATGCAGAGTTAGTAGACATAATCAAGCCCTTTCAGTGGGCTGTGATCCAATCGCATGTAACGGTTCCAGGATATTTTTGGAAAACCTTGAAGATTAATACTGTATCATCAAAGCCATAATCTCCATTATGTTTGAGCAAAGTCGCAGCAAAAATTCCAGTGATGTAATGGGGCACTTCATAGAATTTTAAAGCATGCAAGAATTATCGAGGTGCTTTAGAGAATTAAAAGCATGCAATAACTCATCAAACAGAAGTGATTGTAATGGAACACATGAATGGAAAAGGACCAACATAGGATAAAAGATTGGTAATATGAGTTTACATTTCATGACTTGATATAGATAGGAGGGTAAGGATATAGATGGAAACAAAAAAAGAAAGGGGGACTTGGCACCTGAAGAACAGTTTCATTAGGTTTCAACTTGATAAATTTCTTTCCATCTGTTTTTGTTGAAATGTACTGTCCATCATCAGTTGATAGGCGATATCCCTGAAGCAGTTTAGCTAGTCCAATGTGCTTTCCGAAAATAGCATATAAGATGGTTGACTCTGCACAAAGTGTATTGGCATGGTCAGCATTAATCAACGGTTTTACAGCGAAAGGAAGAAAACCTTCTGAGGTAGACATTATTAATTTCCATAATTACTAGGAGAGATCAGTAATTTACCTAATGGGGTTGAGAATATTCGGTCAATTTCTGTATCAATAGTAAATTGCAGAGGTCCTTGATTTGAGTCAACTTTGGTCTCAGTAAATGACTTTTCATCCAGTGCTAGATTTTTCTCATTATCTTCCATTGAAGTAGCCGCTTGCAAAATATAAAGTGAAAGGCTAGTTCTATCTTCATCAAGAATAGCATATTGGTTTTCCCCAAGACCCAAAAACGCTGCATCTCGGCCTACAAAATCAGAAGCACATTGGGACACAAATAGCATACATGACAAAGAGGACTGCACTGAGGAAAGTACTCAACCTCTTACTGAAGTTCCTTTAGTATTGACTGATTGTAGATCTGTCTGTTCCCAGTAAAGAACAACTTCATGCACAACACCATTAGCACCACTCAATTCAAATACAACAAGAAAGAGGTGCTGCTTTGAACTGTAAATCAAGGTTCTGGGAGAACACTCTACGTTTCCAGGAATCTGAAAGAAATTGAGGATCAAAGCCCAATCCTAAAATACATTATACTACTCTAGGTTTTCAACAAAAACGAAAATGATCAAAAGAAAGGCACCCGTTTGTACCGTGGAATAAAGTTTCTTATAGAGATTATCAGCTCCTGAAGCAATATTATAAGCCATGAGGTTGAAGCCATCAAGGTAAAATGCTCTGACTGGATATTGGACAACACGGTTCTCTTTATTGAAAAAATTTAACTCCAAATGAAAAGGCTGATACAGCAAAGCTGCTAATGGTTAAAACAAGTAATAACCGTCACAAAAGAAGTAAACTGAAATAGCAAAAAAAAAGCACCTGACAAACAGGAATATCTCTGAGTTGATTTTTAGCGTCTGTGATTGTGATGACAGGCAACCGAGAAATTGGCCCACTTTTAGCATGCCCTTCCATGAAATGCTGTACGATTTATAAGAGAAAGAAAACAATCTAGGTAATTAGACAGCTGAGTCTGAAATGAAATATTTAAAAACAAGCATGGCTAGAGAAAGGTGCAGGAACTAAGATTGCAGGGATCTATTATTACAAGGATAAATAAAAAGCCACAAGGCCCACAATACACATTTGTAACAGTAGCAAGTATTTTAAAGATATTTTAACTGTTAATAAGTGATATATGGTCTTGCTAATGAGAGATGATGTATAGCTCATACTTTACATCCTTCAATATAATCAACAATTTTAAAATGTTTGAGTAATACAAGAATAATATGTTGTTTGCGCACAGAGCACACATAGATACAAGATACCAACAGTATGCACTGTATCTTAAATAAATAAAATCAATGGAGGGAAATGATCCATGTAGTTGAACCCAACTAGTGACAACTTTATGGCTTGCTCTTATCATCTTAGATGCATAAAGCTGATTGAGAAGTACAGCAAACAAACCTTCTGCCATATTTGCTCAGTCTATTCTACAAATGATCTAGATTCCAAATAGAGCAGGCTAACCCCTTGATAAGTGATAACAGCATTATTACCAAAACATCCAAAGAAAAATGGCATAGCAACTCGAAAAAAAAGCTTACACTATGAAGAAATGCCTTCCTTGCGATATCGGAGATAGTTAGCTGACTTTGGCTGGCACATAAAGTGGAAAAAGAGATGTTAATTAAAGCACACAACTTTCTTCACCAAATTAAAGAACACTGGAACACCTTTCTTTCAAAAAAAGAACCAGCTCTCCAGATCAAAGGAATCACCGTAATAGGTAACAAGTTAACAACCTAAACATCTTAGGCTATATATATTGCAAACAGAGATAGAAGTAACCACTTGTCAGGGTGTCAAAATTGCAAAAAAGTTCAAATGACAAAATTGCACCAAAGAGACGGCAATGTTAAGTAAAAAAATGACAACAGGTGCTGACAAAATAAATATAACATGGAAGAAAAAAAACGGTTTCTGCATTACATAAGGTCATATAAATTATTTGATAAGCATCAGAATCCTAGTATACAAAGAAGTGCTGATTGCTCAAGTATCCATGCCAACTATCAAGTTTTTATCAATGGGGCACTAACTACCCCCATCCCAACACATGGAACTTGAATTAACTAGTCCTATATTTTTTTTTAAAGTCTGGACAAGATTCAAACTATGATCTTTAGCTCTGTCATCATCTTAAGTTTTTGATCAATCTCATGCCATTTAAAAGTTTAAGCCTTTAGATTAGAACTTATCTATTCATTTATATTCTTAACAAACATGTAAATATTTGTACTTTGTAAAACATGAGATTGGGAGAAAAATGAACACACTTGAAACAATGATTGAAGATTACATTAAAAATAAAACTTAAATAGATACTAAAACTTGATAAATGTAACCAATGGAATGACCAGCACTTAGAAAAATGGAGTGGGCTAACATAATTAAAGGAATAAAAAATGAGGTCATTTAAAAGTTGCCATTCTATTTGTAAAAAAAATAGATGTGTCAAAAATCAGGATCAAACTAACCCCTTGAAGTGATGCTCTTGCAGCTGAGTCTGAAGCTGGTGATCTGCTAATATCCCTGAGGAACCTAAAGCTGAAAGTTTTTCCTTCAGGACAGCAGCTGTGACATTAGGTAAAAGGGTTAACATTTGAGAAAGTAATAGAAGTGTGTACAATGTCTAATTGTCTATGTACAACAACTTAAACAACAAACTAAGTTGAGGTTATTATCATAGATTGAAGTAAAAATAAGATTAAATCTGCTTCTTAGCTCCAAATGGGATATAGCTAGATATCAGATTGTCTCAAACTTATAATTCAAAAACAGATTCAGTACTCTATTGGTCATTTAAGAATATTTCAGCTAGATGGTGGTATACAGGTTGAATTGTTCTTATCAGAACAAAAATTAACTCGAATTAAAATCGAGATGATTGCGTACTTCTCCATGAACAACAATAAAAACTCAGCAGGCATCATAAATTGGATAAATGTGATGCACCCTAAGTTCATTGGGAAATTAATATTGGGGAACATACCTTGATCTGAAGAAAAGCTATCTCGGTGCATAAGGTTCCCATCTAGGTTAGCAAAGGGAATGGCATAACGGACTAAGAGAACAATTTTATTTATGTCATACCCAAAAAGTTACCGCAGAAATTTATAACGTTTGTTATTGGTTTGCTTATCAAAGATCAGAGGACGAAAGCAAACAAAAATTAATTTGCAACTTTAGTGTCTAGTAATTGTTTCTGTCTGAACAGAAGAAGGAAATTTTATCAATAAGTTTAATCTCTGGTGTGCATCTGAAGAGAAACGTCAAGCTTGGTCAAATACAGATTCTCAGATGGAATAGCTGCAGCAGCGGGATGAGGGCTAAGGTTAAAGGTAAAAGCAGAATTCATAATTTTGTATTCTGAAGTAACTCTGCAGTAAAAAACAATCAGAAATCTGATCAGATTAAAGATGTCATCAGTCATATAATAGAACTTTGGCCAACAGCTGACAGATTTCCCAAAGTTTGGCCCAGGGGATCAATCAAGATAGTTGGATTCTTCTTGTAGTAAGTTTACAAGAGATTTAACAACTTTGCACTCCAGATGTCATGAAGAAGACTTTGATTGTTTAGCACAAGGTTTAAAATCACTTACTAGTACTGATGTCAATGAATAGCTGGTACCAGTACTGTATTGGTACAATTTGATAAATTGAACTATTCTGGGTACTTTATTTATACATTTCACATTCCAAACCTTATTTTTTTCATAGAGAATTTGATTTAAAAAATTCTTAAAGCAGGCATAATAAAACATAGTTTAATAAAAAAAATTATAATGACAGGTTTGGGGCCCTTATATCGGCTAAAAACACCCCAAGAATCAGCCCTAAAATAATAAAAAAATGTCCGAAGGTTGAAAAAATAGCCATGTACATACAGTGCTTGTACCATCCATATACTTCCTACCAGTGTTATTAATGGGTGCTCGAACGCTCGCCTAGGCACCCAAGCGAAGAGAGGCGAGGCCCGAGCGCCTCAATATGGTCTGAGGCGAGCGACTTGAATGCAAGTTCCGAGTTCTGATATTATAATATTATGTATATATTATATTATATATTATATTATATTATATTATATTATATATTATATTATATTATATTATATTATATATTATATTATATTATATATTATATTATATTATATTTTATATATAATATTATATATGCTTAAATATGAGTGTCTCGCTTCGCTCGGGCGAGCGCCTAGTGCCTCAGGCAATAAAGGACCTTGGCGCCTTGAGGCGCTTAAAGCCTCATCACAATTTGTCACTGCTTGCTACTAAATACACACAGTTGGACCCGATTTGCAATTGCTTGAGCCTTGAATTACCAAAAAACCGTAATATATAAGGCGCATGGCATAATCATGGCCAACATTTGGTTACCCTTACTAGCTTATAGGAAGAGGTTGGCATGAGTGCCTACTATGATTACCACAAAATTCAACTAAAATATACAACTAATGCATATAGCTTTAAGACAAATAACTTCTAACGGCCATTGGCACTTATCTTTTAGAAACTCAGAACAAGAGCACACTCACCAATCTACCTGTGGGTGTCACACAATCCTAGTGATTGGTTAATATAGTTATTAAGATTGACATAGAACAACATGGTAACCAGAAATATGAATCATATCAGGCATACAATTTATAGCAGAACTCTTCTTTTATACAACCGCCATAGGACATAAACAAACACAAATTATGATGCACCAGGCATCAAATTCCATGGAAAAGCCCTTTCTCTTGGGAAAAAAAATACTGGATACAAATACATAAGAAATACAGACTACACAGTTGTTTACAAGCTCACTAGGACTTGTTTTATACAATCCACTATTAAGTCCCTCATTGACTAGTCTTTTAAGTAGTTTCTGAGTTGTCCCTCATAGGCCATCCAATCTCCATTAACATTGAACCTCACAGTATTAAACATTATAGGTCTTCAAGAGAACTAGAAAATTGAGGCACTTCTAATTCTCTTTGGAATATGGTGACCGCTCTCAAAAACATACCTATGCATGCAAAGGGAGAATCCTTAGGCAGGGTAAATTGGGCTAAGCAACCACAATTTGGTCTGGAATTTGGCCAGACCAGAATTGAATCAGGTTCCTCCCTGGTTCAGACAAACTAAACCATGTGATCAACCATCTCAACAAGCACATGTCATTAATTCAATCATATAACAGCTTCATTATTACCAAAAACCTTACAAACTGTACTACAATCCATAAAAGGTCTTCACAGTCCAGAGTCCAAAATCTTAAGATGAATTTGAAAGAATATCAAGTTATCACAGAAAAATAAATAGCATAATAATGCAAGCAGTTGCTTCATGTTATTTTTTCAGAGATTAATGTGCAACTTTATGGACTCACCATTAGATCCTCTAGCACTTTGGAGAACAGCAAATAATTGTTTTCTGCCCTCTCTTGTATATGCAGCTCTATTCTTGATATTGTGCTCACCTGTCATATCCTGCTTCAAGTTCAAAGTGGACATGGCAACTTCTAAGTGCTTGTTACATTACAATATATCAACTTTGAAAAAGTTCAGTTCTTCAATGCTTAACTGCAAACAGTAATGCTGCTAAATTTAACTTTGGATGAACTGCCAAACTTCTGATTCGTGGTAAAGGATAAACAGCCTCGCCATCTTGAAGAGATAAAATCTGAGTAACATCAATGTTCTCAATTGCTGCCAAGGAAGATAAAATTGATCCCTCAGAGATGAGCAATTAATAAAGGCCATGTTACTCTATCAGGCATAGAAAATGATCACAATCCGTACTTTAGATAAATAAATTCACATGAAATATTGCATGTGAAGTTGATCTTGTAAAGTTAGAAAACTCCAATATATTAACAAACAAAATGTAAACAAATTATCTGCACAAGTTAAAAGGAAAACTACCTGCATGCTCAAAAAAATTTGCCTGCATAGGCTGTCTATTTGGATTAACAATTACACGTGTCTTCCAAACTTGAAGTGTGCCATCCTTCGAAACAGTAACAAGAAATCGCAGCGTAGGAAGCCATGAAATGGATGTTATAGGATGAGATCCAGTCTGTTTACTGCTTTAAGAGTAGAAAATATGAGTGAGATAGAAAATCCAATAAAGCATCTCCTAGTCAATCAATGGCAAAATTATGATAGTTCAAATTGGAGCAACTAGCAATCCCTAGATATTACTCTTCCACAACATATTGGTTCTACTCTAACATTGTAATCAATCACTTTACTAGATTTTCATCTTCACAGTTTTGTTTTGGCAAAGGTCCTGTACTCCTGTTCGCATGTAGGCGAATAATAGAAAGAGTGAAACAAATGAGGAACAAAAAGGCGATGGTGAATTATTCATTACTTAAATAGAATGCAATGATGTGTCACATTGGGGTCGTTTGGTACACTAATGACCTCTGTAAAATACATCATTTGGTATGTTTAAACACCATGTAATAGTGATTACAATATAATCAATATCCATTATATGTATTGAAAATATCCTATTTCGGTTGCACCCAATATTGGAATGAATGGACCATTATGCTCTGTAATGAAATTAAAGTACATTTTTTATTACCAAACTACCATTAACTACAGTACAAGTATTTAATTTAATTTATAAAATGTTTTTTAATTCTTTTGATGATAAAAGATATTTTAATTTTATAATGAGAAAATTTTTATGGCATATTTAATAATTAAGCCCTTTAATTTTTTGTAATTTTTTTTTAATTCACTATAAAAAAAATCATATGCTAAAAATAATCTTAATTAAAATTAAGCAAAGAAAAAATACTAAAAATAATCTAATTTACGTTTAAGTCCTCTAGTTTATAAATTCTAAATTTTAGGCCTGTAGCAATAAAAAAATAAAGTTAAGTAAATAAAAACTAGTGAAACTTGTATATTTTCATTATAGTACTTCAATTTTAAAAATTCTATATTTTAACCCTTTTCTAATAAAATTATATTTCGTTAAAATAATAAAATTAAAATTAAGTAAATATTTTTAAATAGTATAATTTGCATTTAAGTCCTCTAATTTATAAATTTTACATTTTAGTACTATCAATTAAAAACTTACGCATTTTATTAAATATTAAATAAGATAAAGTCAATAAAAATTATTAATATTGTATATTTTACATTTAATCCCTTCATCAATAATAAATATTTTTATTAAATTAAAATTTTTAATAAAGTAAATAAGAACTAGTAAATATTGTATACTTTGCATTTAAATCCTTTGAAGTACTACAGTGCTTCTGTGTCAATAATATTTTGAGTCCCTATGAACTTTTGGTGGCAATTATTAATATTTTGATTTTAGTTTTACTATGATAACTTTTATAATATGTGGCACATGTGAAAAGGGTTTTTTAGACTTTTGACATATTTTCATTTTGTTCTTGTTTTTATTACATCATACCAAACATATGAATAGAATGAACACAAATCAATATTCCATTCATAAATTTCAAAGTATACCAAGTGTAAAAGTAATGAAAATTTCATTCTAGTATGAGTTCATTTCGTTAGAGTTAAATTTCATTACAAATCATTTCCATTACAGTGTACCGAACTGGCCATTAAATTTTAATTGCAATTGTACCACAAATGCATGTGGACAGTATCTATTTTTTTACTTGATAAGATTAGTGTCGTGCAAACTTCTTTTCATATTTGGCCCGCATTCTATTCAGTGATGTAAATTGTTACCAATAGGTTTTCTCAATTTCCTATTTGCTTATCAAGTAAAATGTGACCAGTAATTGGACCGAAAAGACTCACATTCCAATCATATTAGGCCTTTCAGTTGAGACATCCCATGCCAAAAGGGCACCCCCTCTATCACCGACAAATATCCATTCCAATGTTGGATGAAAAGCAAAAGCACTGGCACCCATGAGCTTAATTGTATTATCAACTGAACCGGAAATAATACAGAAATATTAGGAAGACTGGCAAAAAAGTGTTTTTCAATACCCAAAACAAATAAAACGTTAAAAGTAATTAGACAACTATACTTTGTAGGGTATAGTGAACAGCATATGTCTGAATGTTATAAGCCCGAATCAAGCCATCAGCATAAGCCACATACTACAGCAGAATAAAAAAGAAATATATATATTAGACACCAAATAACAGCACATAAAGGAACATTAAAAATAAACATTGAACCTACTTACAAGAGAAATGTTTAAATGAGCATTAGCATGTTACCAAGACAGGAAGGCGTGGATGGCATGCGAGGTTGACAATAGGCTTTTTAAGATCTGCTTTTATCTTTGTTGGAGGTTTACCTCCCTCGATCGTCCCAACCACTTCATGTTATCAAAAACTTAACATGTTATTTAAGGAAACATTAAAATAGTGGGAAAAAGATTTACCTAATAAATCCAAAAAAGTTAAACCTGTCACGCTCATTCGTTTATAAAATCCAAAAAATACAACTGGTTGGAGAGGCGTCAATGCAAAGTGGACTTCTGTATCTGCAGATATATGTTCTGTTCTCTTTTCAGGTGAGTGTAGCACAAGGGTCTGCTCAGTGTCGAAATCACATGATCGAATTGTACAATCCTACATTCACACATTAAAAAAAAAAGTAAAGAGAGATAATTGAGACTATATTACTCACCATATAGAAACAAAATGTTAATATGCCTAATAGTACATTGAAGTTACAGTGAAGTTGTGACAAAAAATCATTTTCATGCACAAAGCAACTGTGATGAAATATATTGGATGAAAACACAAAGAAAAAAACACATAAAAAATGACATACTTGAAATCTTCAGTCATTTGGAGATTTAGTTTGATTCATAATTTCATAATTGAAGCTGAAATTAAAAAAGAAATTAATACTTGGAAAATATATATCTTATGATTAGCCAATGAGGAAAGATGCAACTCAATGTATTTGAAAATCAACTGAAGATGAAAGGTTGTGTCCTTACAGCATGTTGGCACTAGGCACAACCATGGTTTTAAATCTCGTACCGTACCGGGCGGTAAGCTCGGTATATACCGGTTTTTGAAAAAACCGGTATACGAGATACCCGGTATGGGTAAATACCGGGTATCTCGGTAAATACCGCCCGGTATGCCCGGTATTTATGAAATACCGGGCAGTATTTGCTATCATACCGGGCTATACCGCCCGGTATGACATTGTGTACTGTTGCAACATACTGGGTATTGGAAAATACCGGTATCTTGGTAAATACCGCCCGGTATGCTCCGGTATTTAGCAAATACCGGGCGGTATTTGCTGTCATACCGGGCGATACCGCCCGATATGATCCAACAGCTCTTAAAAAGAGCCGTTGGGTATTGTTCGATACTGTATTAGGATTTTTCATAGATATAAGAGAATCATTACATTAGAATTTATATAGGGCGACATAGGCCCACAACCCAAAGGGCTCAAAAAAATCTTCGGGACCGCCGGAAACTCTGCGTAGCGCAACATAAAACGCTTAGGGCAAATCTGTCGCTACACATCCCAACATACGGTGTTGATCTTAGTCCGTCGTACTCGTACATATCTTGGGATCATTTTCAGATATGGGCATTGGAGACTTACGGTGTTGACCTTAGTCGTGTATGTCCCCAAGATATGTACGAGTACGATGGACATCATTCGTCCGCATTTTAAACATTGTATTCATGTATTTGACATTTGGATATGAAATTTAAGTATTTCTTGATCAATCATGGGTTATTGGAGTTATTTTTAGCACAAAATCAAAAAAAAAAAAGGGCTCGGTATGCCATTTTCGTACCGGACCGTACCGTGTGTCGGTACGGTACGGTACCGGTACCGGCACTGTTATCATCTCGTCGCTATCTCGTCGAGATAGCGACGAGATATCGTTGTCTCGGTGGAATCTCCTGTATCGTCTGGACGATACAGGAGATCCCGAGATATCGCGTATCTCGTCGGGATCTCGTCCAATCTTGGACGAGATCCCGACGAGATACGCGGTACAAGAAAAGAAAAAAAAAAAAAAGCGCCTGGGATTCGAACCCTGGCCCGCGCCAGGGGTTTTTTTTACGATTTTTTCATCCAACTTGATGATAAGGATAGCACAATTATTGATTTTTTTTTAAAAAAAACCTAACTTAAACCCTCCGACGCCTGTATCTTCTATTCTTCTTCACTCTTCTTCCTCTCTCGCATCCCGTCGGCGACTCTCTCGGAAGCTTCCTCGCATCCCGTCGGCGCCTCACTTCTCCGGCGAAACTTTTCTATTTTCCGGCCAGGTATGTTCCGGCGATCTTCTCTCCACGGCTCGGCATGTCTGCATTTCCATTTTCCGCCAGTTTTTTTTTTTTTCCGACATAACTGCTGCAAACCAGAACAGCTAAGCTGTTCTGGAATCAAGAACAAGCTGTTCTTGAATCAAGAACAGCTTAAAGCTGTTCTTGAATCAAGAACAGCTTAAGGCTGTTCTTGAATCAAGAACAGCTTAAGGCTGTTCTTGATTCCAGAACAGGCAAGGCTGTTCTGGAATTGCCTGTTCTTGATTCCAGAACAGGCAAGGCTGTTCTGGAATTTGATTCCAGAACAGCCTTAGGGCTGTTCTTGAATCAAGAACAGCCTTAAGGCTGTTCTGGAATTGCCTGTTCTTGATTCCAGAACAGCCTTAAGCTGTTCTTGATTCAAGAACAGCTTAAGGCTGTTCTTGATTCCAGAACAGGCAAGGCTGTTCTGGAATTGCCTGTTCTTGATTCCAGAACAGCCTTAAGCTGTTCTTGATTCAAGGCTGTTCTGGAATCAAATTCCAGAACAGCCTTAAGGCTGTTCTTGATTCCAGAACAGGCAACATTGTATTGTGTATTTGACTATTTGCATTGTATGGAATTTGATAGTATATTTGCATTGTCCTTGTTTAGTTGTGTGCCTGTGTTCATTTTGTATTGTGTATTTGTGTGCAACATTGTTTATATTGTGCAGTAAATTATGGAAGGAAATTCCGGTGAAACGCCTTATGATCCTTCTAAAGATCCTAAACGGAAACCGAACTCGAAAGATATTGGTTGGAGATATGGATATTGGCCGGATTTAAACAAAAGACAATTGATTGCATGTTCACTTTGTGGCAACCAATTGAATGGGGGAATCACAAGACTCAAACAACATTTGGCGGGTGGTTATGGAGATGTGAAAAAATGTGATAAAACCACAACGCTGATAATGAGAGAAATGCATGATGCCCTTGCAGCTAAGAGGAAGACACCATTCAGTTTGGATGATGAACAAGAAGCAGTGGCACCAGTAGACCTATCTACAGCTTCCAACTCCGTGCCAAGCTCGGGAACAATTTACAAGAAGAAGAAAAAAGAGGCTGCTATTCAGTTTGCAGCAATGCCACAAGTGTCACACTCACAATCCACATCACAAACCAAGATTGGTGGATTACTACAGAGAACTCCAGAAGAAATTGTGGATGAAAGACACTCCAAAGGTCCTAGCCAACAGACCATTGAAAGGTCTTTGAAGACAAAAGAGGCTGTTGAAAAAGTTAACATGTATGTAGCCAACTTCTTCTATGAGAATGCCATTCCTTTCAATGCGGCAAACTCAAGAAGCTATGAGTTGATGGTTGAAGGCATAGCACAAATTGGATCGGGCTACAAACCACCCACATATCATGAGTTGCGGGTTCCTTTATTGAAAAAGGCAAAAGAACAAACAGAAGATTTAAAGCGCAAACATGAAGAGGTTTGGGAAAGAGATGGGTGTACTCTTATGTCAGATGGGTGGACAGACAGAAGAGGGAGACAATTGATAAATTTTCTTGTAAATAGTCCGCAAGGGACTATTTTTCTTAGCTCTGTTGATGCTTCAAGTCAGTGTCATGATGCTCAGATGTTGGCTGACTTACTTGAGACCAAGATTGAAGAAATTGGCCCAAGTAATGTTGTTCAAGTTATCACAGATAATGGCGCCAACTATAAGGCAGCGGGGAGATTGTTGGAGCAAAGGTTGCCTACACTGTTTTGGACCCCTTGTGCCGCACATTGCTTGGACCTTATGTTGGAAGATGTGGGAAAAATGAAAGAATTCAAGCCTACAATCGCAAGAGCAAGATCATTGACCACATTCATCTATAGACATGGTCGCCTTCTTGATGCGATGAGGGAGCACACTAACGGACATGATCTTGTTAGACCCGGGGCTACTAGATTTGCGACTGCATTTCTAACATTGTCATGTTTGAGGAAATTTAAACAAGAGTTGCAGCGGTTGTTTGTAAGTGGAGATTGGTTTGATTCAAAATTGTGCAAGACCGAAGCGGGAAAGAAAATTTATGACTTAATCCATGCGGTTAAATTTTGGGAGGCAGTTGAAGATTGCATTAGAGCATCACAGCCTCTACTTGTAGTTTTGAGGATAGCGGATGGTGATGAAAAACCCGCTATGACGGAATTAGCCGCGGCAATGGGTGAAGCTAAGAGGAGGATCAAACAAGTCTTGGCCCACAAATCCACTTTGTGCAAGAAAATCATTGATATCATTGAAAGTCGATGGGAGCGTCAAATGGAGACACCATTATATGGTGCGGCTCTATTTCTCAATCCGGGCAAGTATTTTGACATCAAGAAAAATGATGTCGTGTACTCGGGGAAACTACGTGAAGACTTCAATGATGTTCTTGAGAAATTAGTGTTGGATGATACAATGCGATCCAAGATACTTCTAGATGCTGATATGTATGATGAAGATCGAGGACCTTTTGCAAGAGAGATGGTGATTAGAGAGCGCTCAAATAGGATTCCTCGTAAGTATATTGTGTATTATTTTATTTATTAATATTTATTGTCTTTACATATTTTTGAATTTTAATGTTAGTTGAATGGTGGAAATCCTTCGGTGGACGTACTCCCGAGTTTTCAAAGTTTGCAAAGCGCATTGTTAGTCTTTGTTGTTCGTCCTCCGGGTGTGAACGAAATTGGAGCACTTTTGAGTTTGTAAGTAATTAAGTATTTTATGCTTTTTTAGTACTTTCTTGTTAGTTATTACTTATTATTTTTATTTAATTACTTTTCTTTTGTATAGGTTCACACCAAGAAAAGAAATAGATTGTTGCACCAAAGATTGAATGATTTGGTGTATGTCCAATACAATCGAAAGATTGCCACGAGATTTCAAAAAGTTCGTGAATGTGGCAAAAACTATGATCCACTAGTACTTGACGATTTTGATTGGGGGACAAATGCGTGGTTCAACAATGATGATGAAGAGGATGATAGAATTCCTTTTGAGCTTGTTGATGAAGCCATTGGTGCTTCAAATGCCCTTGAGGGTCGTAATTTTCCAAGGAGGCGTGGAGTTAATGAGCTTGTCACTTATAATCGACGTCATCGTGGTTCTACTTCTACTTCTACTTCAAGATTGATGGATGAAAATTCAAGTGATGAAGGAGAAGAAGAGATATTTCCAAATGATGATGAAGACATTGAAGATGATTTCGGGCTCAAACCAACTCCTCCTCCAATGGATAATACCCCTAATGAAGACATTGAAGATGATTTAGATAATCTGTTTTAGATTGGACTATTGGAGATTTGGTGATTGTGATGACTTTAGCTACTTGATGTTTATTGTTCATGCTATGTGAATTGAATTTTTGTATATTCTATGTTTGCTACTTTGCTACTTTGCTACTTTGCTATGTGGGTGATTTTTGTATATTTCATGGTTCATAAGAGTTATGTTTATTACTTTGCTATGTGCAATGTCAAAGTGATGACTTTCAATGCTATTATTATTTATATATATTTTTTATAATATATATTTATAATTGTCGATATATCGCGACGCGGACGATATATCGGTCGCGAAACGATATATCGGTATCAAGGTTCGCTACCGCGAAATTTTTTTGGTCGCGATAATAACCTTGGGTACCGGTCATCCACCGAGATGATGACCGGTATCGGTATTTTAAACCATGGGCACAACTACGCTAATATGGACACCACCATCCACAGCACAATGCCTTTGTCTAATCTATCATGATACGTCGACACCACGTATGCACACCCCTATTTGCTCGACTGAGTAACCTTAAACCTGCATCGTCTGGCATAAACACCCCCCCTTGGGAATTGATGGTTTGGCGCCGTCACCCATTCATCGTCTCTCCATAAATTGTCCTCCTGCCCATGGTTACTAGGTCCATACCCAGTCCGTTGGAGCATTAGAGTCCAAGGCAAAACTTCCTGTGTTTCCGCCACCTCTTTCGTGGCACAGCAATTAACAAGTACTTTTATGTTCTATTTTTTAAAAATAAAATAATTTAACAGTTAGAATAAATTTAATTAGATTAAATAGATTTTAATTAAGTAAATGATCTAAATTAATTTTAGTGAAATCAAATTATTTATGTTAATTTCAATTGAGTTAAACTAGGTAAATCTTAAATAAATTAAACTAGTTACACTGATGTTAATTAAATTAAATTACTTAGGTTAGTTTCATTTAATTAAGCTACTTAGGTTAATTTTTATTAAATTAGATTACTTAGGCTGTTTTCCATTAAATTAAATTAAATTATAAATAATTAATACTAACGTTGGTCAATAATTAGATTACCTAGGATTGTTTTACTAAAATAAATTATTTAAATTAATTTAAATTACCTAGGTTAACTTTAATTAAATTAAATAACTTAGATTAATATTCATTAAATTAAATTAAAGAATAAATAACTAATAGTGATGTTGATTAATCTTATTATCTATGTTAGTTTTAATTGAAATGAACTACTTAGGTTGATTGATACTTTTGTGTTAACTGTTGTCACTTTCATTATTTTAAACTTTTGATGCATCATGCATTTGAAACAAGTTTCAAGAGAAGGGAGTAGACATATTGAATGGAAGTAGATATATTGAATTTTGATGAACTTCATTTCTACTTTTAATTCATTGCTATTTTCAATGAAGTCTCAATTTAGTTATGCATTTTTTAAATATTAAATAGGTCATGGATACATATCTTAAAAGAAAATCATCCTCGGATCAATCACCTCTTTCTCAAGGTGATGCAAAACATTTAGAATTCAATTTTGAGTTATAAAAACCTTAATAATCTTTCTTCTAGCATTGGCTTGCGACACAAATTTTCAGAAGTATCATCACAATCACCAAGATAACATATGAAGATACTTAGAAATAATTTATAATTTTTGTTTATCATCAAATATTCTGGAATGGTGAAACTTTGATTTACAATCATACATCATTTGATTTTTTTTCTTTTTAATCAATCTATTTGTATATTATTGATAGTAAACTTATGAATATTGCACCTTCTAATCCCAGAGTCAAGATCCACCACTTAGAGTTCAAGTCAAGATTGGAGACCAAAAATGAGAAGCAGCCGACATGAAAAGGAACACAAAGAAATTGAAAACTTTAACATGACTTCATGAATATTTGGAATATAAAAAAAGAATCTTTGAAAATATTAGTGTATTTAGTCTAAAATAGTCCTTGTGGGGATAAGAGGAGTGCATCATTTTTAAAATTGTACCACTTAACATCATAAATGACTTCTTACATAATAAACCACATGTTTGAATTTGGCCTAATTTCATTCAAGGTTCAGCCGATTTAGACTCCCATTTACCTATTTTTACAGGTTAAATAGCCTAAATAGACCTTGTGGGAATGAACCAAGGGGTGATAGTGGTTCTAAATTAGCACAACTTAACATCATAGGGTTTGACCTGTACCCACATATATTAAGTCTTGGTGTGATACAGAAACTGGCTTATATACATGAGGTGAATTAGTGAATCAGCTTGAAATACACAAAGGAAAGAAAGTTGCTTGCTCCCAAAATATTTCAAAACCAAATTAGCCTATTTTTGTGCCCAAGGCTTTGTTAGACAAGTTCCAAACACAAAAGAAATGAAAGTTCAGATCTAAATTGAAATAGCCACTCAAATACATTGGTATTACGTAGAACCGGATGCACAAGTCAGCTCGCTTATCTGTGTAAATCCAGATATGAAATAAATATGTGATTGCCTGATCTAACAATCATATAACGGCAAGCTGGAATCAGGCCCACTAATTAGACCAAGTAGGTCCATAGGCAAAATAAATTGTTGGGAAACAAATATTTTGGAAAGCAAGCTAATTCAACCATGATTGAAGGCAGTTGAACTGTGAGACAGCAAGTGCAGTGGGTCAGTCAAATAATTCATTTTTATACTTAATACTAACAAGTAATTCTTGCAAGCCAACCAAATGACGAAAAGTTTTTTGAAAAAAATTAACTAAGAGGTATTAAATAAACTAACCTCAAGAATGGAGATGACAGCATGTCCACTGGTAGGACTGTATGACATTCGAACAACAGGAGAACCAATATTAATTGAGGAGATTTTACTTCCTGTAAGAGCATCAAATTCTGCACAAAGAAAAAATGCATCATTACTTACTACTTAGAGGGAGAAGCATCAAATAATGTGCTAGACCTGACCCAATAAGTTGTACGCAATATTCAATACTCATTGATACTCATTAGCAAACCCGACCCATTACCCAAGTGGCCTTAGCCTCGGTGGGAGGTGGGTTTTGATTGACGAATAAAAGAAGGCGAGAAAAGCAAACAAGGGGCTGCCAGTAGTGAAAACAAGGTGAAGGAAAAAAGGAAAAAAAATAAAATGATGGGAGAGAAAAGCAAACAAGGGGCTGCCACTAGTGAAAACAAGGTGAAGGAAAAAAGGATAAAAATTAAACAAGGGGCTGCCACAGATGGATAAAATTCCATATGCTTCCGCTATTGGCGGTCTTATGTATGCTCAAGTATGCACTCGCCCGGACATAGCTTTTGCTATAGGCGTGCTTGGTAGATACTTGAGCAATTCTGCAAAGAAAGTCATGAGGTATCTGCGGGGTACAAAACATCATGTGTTGACTTTCAAAAAATCTAATCCCTTAGAGATTGTGAGATACACATATTCAGATTATGCATCTTGTATGGATGATCATAAATCCACTTTTGGATACATCTTTATGATGTCTGGAGGAGCTCTTTTGTGGAAGTGTATCAAGCAAACACACACAGCTACCTCAACTATGGAAGCAGAGTATGAAGCCACTTGTCAGGCTATATGGTTGAGGAAATTGATATCCAGCATGCATCTTGCCGATTCCACATTGCAACCTCTAACCATCTACTGCGATAGTTCGTCTGTCGTGTACTTCTCTCAAAATCATAGGAACTAATAGTCGTACTAAACATTTTGATGTTAAAATCCTGTTTGTTAGAGAGAAGATTGCAGAATCTCATACTTGTGTGTTTCACATTCATGGTGAACATATGCTTGCAGATCCAATGAAAGGATCTTGTTAAATCTTGTTAAATCGTGTGTTTCACATTCATGGTGGAGAGACTTAGGGTTTTAATAACTCATATGCTTGTTATAAATAGCAGGGATAAATGACCAAATCAATATCTGGTCTCTCTCTCTCCTCCCCTTTCTCTTTCTAGCGCTTGGGTGTTGTGAGTTGCATTTCTTCCCATCTTGAATATCTCTTGCCTCATTCCTTCATCCTCTCCATGGCATTTATTGGGTCTGCAGGTACATGTTTCATTTCAATCTCCCTTTTTTAATGTTAGCAATGTGTTGTTTGAAATTTTTTCACTTTTAGGCCAAATACCTAACAGATGACAGAATCAAATGGAGGTCCCAGTGTTGTATTGCTATTGTTGACAGTGATGATTTATAAAGTTAAGTTACTTGTTAGTACGCTCTGTATGAAAATCTGTTCTTTGTTGCCTCATATACTTATATGATCTATTCTAATAGGTATATTACATCTGTTCAGGTCCTGATTCAGGACAAATCAGGACATGGTGAGCTCACAATGGAAGCTACAAGCATTCTAATCATTGAACAGAGACAATTGCATAGGGCATATGGCATAAGAATGGTAGAGCTACAATTTCCAGTGACATAAAATAGCACCACCTCCAGAGTGAGCATGGCGACTCAAGTTGCACAAAACTTGAAATCTAGTATCGGTGAGATTCATACTAGCAGTTTTAGGCTTCGTTGTAATAGAATTTTTTTGTTAACATTATGCAAAAGTCATAAAAAACCGTTTCATGAATTGGGCACCAGAGTTCCTCGGCTAGTCTTATATCCAGCTCAAATATAAATATTTACCAAAAATTACTGGCTGTCAGAAAGGTTTCGTCCACAATTTTCAGCAAAGTGTGTCTAATATATTGGACATGTCAAAATACAGTGCCTTAGCTCGACCATACCGGCGAGCCTCCAAAAAGAACGAAGAAAATTCCAAAGTAAATAAGCAATGAAATGATCAGATCATACCGATGATGTAGCTACCGATGGCGACAGCAACGAGGGCTTGGGTGGGGTGGAAGACGGCGGCGTGGGGCTGATATGGCTTGAGGCCACGGCCGACGTGCCGCAGGTCCAAATGTTGCACAGTCGCCCACTCCATCACTATATGCTGCGGCCTAGGGATCCCCCTCTCAGCGTTCTCCTCGTCCGCTCTTCCACTACCGTCTCCTTCTCCTCACCACGGCAGATCTATGGAACCCTCGTGGGATTCATTGGAATGGTCCGAGGGGTGATTACGATCAGATCTGCAGCGCAATCACGATGGATCGAAGGAATTCGGTGGTAGATCTCGACGACTGGAGCTGCAGGTACAGGCGGTATAGGGAGATCCGAGCGAGAGAAAGCTCTTGCTGCTTCGATCCAGCGGAGCGGGCAAAGGAAATTTTATGAAGCTGTTGAAGAACTCGACATGTCAGGGTCCTCGAACTTCACAAAACTCGACCCGGCCCGAATAAAGAACTCAAGCTTTCTTTTTTCTTCAAATCGGGTCGGATTTTGGATTCTTAAAGCGAGTTAGGTTAGCAAAATTAAATTTGTTGTTTTGCTGATATTGGAAATAATGGCTTAAATACTTGATTAGTTAGCTTTCATTAAATAGCTATTAAATAATCATAGTTAGTATATTTTCTTTACGGTTAAATAAAGAAACTGAGCTGTGTAATACGCAGGTAAGTAGAAGGGCATTTAAGTAATTTTCTCGTTCACTTTTGTAAGCGAATAAATAGCACGGGATTCGAACACACAAGTAGTTCTTTTTTAATACATTTTTGATAAATAAGTAAAATCTTTCACTTCTCTTCTCTTCTTTGTGAGCTGCCTCTTGCTAATATTTTCAGCTCAAAATCATAATATGGTATCAAAGAAAATATTTTGAGATCCGAAGGTAGACGTCGTATATTTGCGATTTGATTGGATTCGCAATGGCAAGAAATCGGAGATCTGGAGCTGGGAGATCCACAACGGGGGAATCGGGAAATACCTCAGAAGGGGGATCGACTCCTGAAGTCGCGGAAATGGATGACAATCTATTTACACTCCAAGGAAACGACAATCCGGGTATGGCGTTAGTCTCATTTCAATTGTCTGGTCACGAGATTTTTTTGGCGTGGAAGGAATCTATGCTTATGGCGCTATCAGCTTATGGGTTGATTGAGATACCAAATTAATCATCACCATTTTTTCATAGATTAGCATAGATGTAATGATTTGGTGTGATCATGGATTATGCAATCGATCGCACCAGCATTGGGTTCGAGTGTAATGTACACAAAGACCGCCGCAAAAATGTGAGCAGATCTCGAAGGGAGGTTCGGTAGGAGTAACGAACATCGCGTCTTTGAAATCAAGGCCCTGATCAGTACTACAAGACAAGGTAATCAGACAATAGCTTATTACTACACCAAATTGAAGACTCTCTGGGACGAATTGGACGCAGTTGAAGCTGAAACCTACTATGATTGTGAAATAGGGATTCAATACAAGGAGAAAGATAGACTCTGGCAATTTTTGATGAGCCTTAATGAGACTTATATCAGTGTTAGGGGTCAAATGTTGCTCATGAAACCTCTACCTGACATGTCTCAAGCTTACTCCATGTTGGAGTAGAGGAGAAACAAAGAAACGTGGGTGCACACTCCAGTTCAAGCGTTGAAAGTATTGCTCTCAACAGTTCATATCAGAATCAGATGAATGGCAAAGGTGAAAAGCAGTACCAGTAGAATGCAGGTTATCAGATGTCTCAGCAGAATGTGGGCAATCAACAAAATACCTAAAAATTCTATGATTTTTGCTCAAAACCTGATCATACCAGAGAAAATTGTTATAAGTTGCATGGTTTTCCCACAAGACACAAATTTTACAAGGAAAACAGAAGATGAATGACTTTACTTGAAAAAGCAAACAAGCCAATTGTGCACAGAAGGGGGCTGCTGAGTGTAAAGAATATGTGAAGACTAATGTAGAGGCACAAATGAATTCAGATAGGGTTCTGAACAACTTCACAGAAGAGCAGTTGAGTGCCTTATACAACATGCTGAAGGCAAAGTGTGGAGGTAATCACCAGGTCAACATGGCAGGTAAACCTTGTTGTTTAACTACTTATATTTCACCCATTTCATGGATCATTGATAGTGGTGCAACCGATCACATAACATCAAATTCTATTACACTTGACAACCAAAATGAACCAATTTTCAATGATAAAGTCTGCTTGCCAAATGGAACCACCATTCCTGTTAAACAATTAGGTACGACCTATGTTAACAGACAAATACAACTCCTTGACATCTTGCAAGTACTTGCTTCCAAATTCAATTTGATATCAGTTAGTAAGCTGACCAAAGTGTTGAAATGTTCCATTACTTATAACTCAAACAATTTCATCATTTAGGACTCTATTTCGAAGAAGGTACTGGGGAGTGGTAAGGAGGAGAATGGTCTTTACATGTTGAGTGGAGCACCATCTTTTGAATGTGAGAAGACACCAATCTCAAAAGTTTGTTTTTCAGCAACCTTAGATAATTCTTCTTTATGTCACATGAGATTAGGTCATGTATCAGTTGGAAAAATGAAAACTATGTCTAGTTCTTTTCTTGAGTTGAAAAATATATCAGAGTTGTTTTGTAATATTTGCCCTTTGGCAAAACAATGTAGAATCTCATTCCCATTGAGCATGAATAAAGCTGAATTTTCTTTTAAAATATTGCATTGTGATGTTTGGGGCCCACATAAAACAACAACTCATGATGGATACTCATATTTTCTCACCTTGGTGGATAACTATACTAGAAGTATTGGACCTATCTCTTCACTCAAAAATCACAAGTGCCCAACCAGCTCATTGGCATCATAAACCTTGTCAAAAATTAGTTTTCCAAAACTATTAAGGTCATTAGGACTGATAATGGCTCTGAGTTCTTTAACTCTACTTTGAATTCCTTCTTAACTGAGAATGACATATATCATCAGAGTTCATGTGTTGAAACTCCACAGCATAATGTCATTGTTGAAAGGAAGCATAGGCATCTACTAGAGACTGCCAAAGGTCTTAAATTCCATTCAAAATTCCTTTGAAATTCTGGAGAGAATGTATTCTCACAGCCACCTATTTAATAAATAGGTTGCCAAGTCCTTTGCTTGACAACAAATCCTCATATGAGCTTCTGTATAACAGCCTATCAAACATTTCTCATTTAAAAGTTTTTGGTTGCCTTTGCTATGCCAATACCCTGATGCAAGGGAGGTCAAAATTTGATTCTAGAGCAAAGGAATGTATCTTCATTGGCTATCCTTATGGGAAAAAAAAATACAAAGTATATGAATTAAAGACTAGTAGCATTTCAATCTCTAGAGATGTTACATTTGTGGAGCACATTTTTCCATTCCAAACTGAAACTCCTCAAAAAATCATCTTTCCAACTCCAGTGGATGAAAATCAGCCTCATTCATCTCTACCTTCTACATTTACAAGTTTTCCTAAAGCTCACAAGGTTCCTGAAACCTCACCTCATTCATCATCCACTTCCAACAACAGTTATCAAAACTTACCAGTTATGTCATCCACTAAGGACAGAGAACAAGAAGAAAGTGGCTCTGAACAAAACAATTGCAACATAGATCACCCTGTTCAAGAAGTCTCCCGGG
Source organism: Canna indica (assembly GCA_034359265.1). Taxonomy (NCBI): domain Eukaryota; kingdom Viridiplantae; phylum Streptophyta; class Magnoliopsida; order Zingiberales; family Cannaceae; genus Canna; species Canna indica. The sequence goes on along the minus strand of CP136896.1, from coordinate 67,369,024 downwards.
GTTTAGGGAATTGTGAGGGTCAACAACTTAGAAGAAGCAGTAGAGTGTTAAAAAAATATGTTAGACTAGAAGATTATCATTGTGATACTTCTCTCCTTCATACACAAATCAGTACTTCTTCAAAAACCAAGAGCACTCTTTATCCAATTGAAAAGTACCTCAATCTATCCGGTACACCAAGTGAACACAAAAGCCTTCTAGCCTACATAGATACCAAGCATGATCCTGAAACTTATGTCGAAGTTATTCACGATCCTACTTGGGTGAAATATATGGAAGCTGAGCTCAAGGCCTAGAAGATAATGAGACTTGGAGACTTTGTGAATTACCACTAGGAAAGAAACTCATTAGATGCAAGTGGATTTATAGGACAAAATTCAAACCAGATGGGCAAATAGAAAAACATAAATCCAGGTTGGTAGCCAAAGGATTTACACAAGTAGAGGGAATTGATTATCAGGAGACATTTGCTCTTGTTTCTAAGATGTCTACTATTAGAACCTTAATAGCCATTGTTAGATATCAATAATGCTTATTTGCATAGTGATTTGGATGAAGATGTATATATGATGAAACCACCTGGATATAAAAATGAGAATGATGGCCTAGTATGCAAATTATTGAAATCAATTTATGACCTCAAGCAGACCGAGAGACAATGGTTTGCTAAGTTATCTTCCAACATCATTTCATTAGGATACAAACAAAGCATGGTTGACAATTGCATGTTTGTGAAAAGAACAAAAGGAAAAATTATAATCATACTTGTCTATGTAGATGATATGATTATAACAGGAACATATGAAGAAGAGATTAAAAATGTCAATGTGTTCCTAGACAATCAATTCAAGATCAAAGATCTGGACAAGCTGACTTATTTCCTGGGTTTGGAAATTCAAAGAACAAAAGCTGGTATTCATATAAGTTAGCAAAAATATGTAAAAGATTTACTCATGGAGATGAACTTACAATTAGACTGCAAACCAAAGGAACTCCTTTACCGTTAAGCAACAAGTTAAGCAATGAAACTTCTAATATTGATGAGTATTTTACAAATGTTCTTGTATACAAAAAGTTAGTAGGAAAGAAGTTGTATTTAATAGCTACAACACCAGGTATTGCATTTCGTGTGCAAACTTTAAGTCAGTTCACTAATCAGCCAAAACAATCTCATTACAAGGCAGTGATTAGGGTGTTGAAGTATCTCAAAAAGGAACCAAGCTTATGACTATTTTATCCTGCTGAGAAAATAAAGTCAGTAACAGGCTATTGCGATGCAGATTGGGGATGTTGTTCTATGAGCAAAAGGTCATTCACAAGTTACTTGGTTAAATTGGGTGCATCAGTGATAACCTGGAAATGCAAAAAATAGCTGACAGTTAGTAAATCTAGTGCTGAGAGTGAATTGAGATCACTCTCAAGTGCAACTGCAGAATTGGTTTGGATAATTCATTTGTTGTCTGATTTGAGAATCAAACATGAATTACCAATTGTGTTATACAGTGATAACCAAAGTGCCCTTCATATCTCAGCTAACCATGTGTTTCACAAAAGAACAAAGCACCTTGAGGTGGATTGCTATTATGTGCGTGAAAAATTTGTTGAAGGGATAATCAAACCATCTTATATCTCAAGCAGGGAGCAACCAGCAGATTTGCTCACAAAAGCTTTGCCATTTCAGCAACACAAACATTTGATGTCCAAGTTAGGACTGGAGGCATTCTTCTCCGGCTCTAACTTGAGGGGGAGTATTGGAAATAATGGCTTGAATACTTGATTAGTTAGATTTCATTAAATAGCTATTAAACAATCATAATTAGCATGTTCTCTTTACTGTTAAATAAAGAAACTGAGCTGTGTAATATGCAAGTAAGTAGAAGGGCATTTAAGTAATTTTCTCATTCACTTTTGTAAGCGCATAAATAGCGCGGGATTCGAATACAGAAGTAGTTCTTTTTTAATACATTTTTTATAAATAAATAAAATCCTTTCACTTATCTTCTCTGCGAGCTCTGCCACTTGCCAATATTTCCAACTCAAAATCACAACAACTGAATTTAAAATTACTTGCTAAAACTTATTTGGCTTGACATTTTCTCAAAATCAAATATCCAAAATGATGAGTGAGAGCAGAAGAAATAAGGCGATTTTGTCGCCTTCTGTGGATGGGTTCCCAAGACCTAAAAAATCATCCGATCTGGAGTTGAAGAAGTCAAATCCATTGCTAGAGACGGGAGTAAGTTTGAAGCAATAAAGGCAACATACCCTAGTGCTAGATCAAGGGGCGTCTTGAGAAATTAGGAGCACAAAGATTGGGAACCATTCAAGTTGGAAGAAGGCGGAAGGGCCAGCTGGTCTGTTCAGATGAGTGGAAAGGGAGGATGATTGGAGATATACAAAAGACTTGAAGGAGAAGATAAGGAAGATACAGGAGAGTGCGAAAGGGCATATTAGAATTGAAGATATTGAGATCGAAAGGGCCAGAGAAGAATGCAAACTGGTTTTTTACGGGAAGTTCTTTGGAAGATCCTCAACTCTTGAAGTGGTAAGGAATATTTTACCTAAAATTTGGAAATTGAAGGCTAATTGCAATATAGTAGACATTGCTTCTAGTTATTTTGCTTTTAAGTTTGAGAATGAAATTGACTATTATGTGGTTCTTAAGGGGACATGCCCAGTCTTTATTCCAATGGAAAGAAAATTTTCAACCTATGAAGAAGTCTATAACAATGGTGCTAGTGTGGATTCAAATGCCAGGGTTACCTCTTGAACTTCTAAATCAGATAATTTCGTTGCAACTTGCCAGTGTTATAGGAAAATCGGTCAAAATTGATGAGCATACCTTATCAGGGAATAAAGGAAAATATGCAAGGGTCTTTATTTTATTAGACTTGAAAAAACCTATAGAACAAGGATTTTGGATAAAAATAAAAGGAGCCAATTCTTTTAATCAATGGCATATGAAAATATGCCTAATATTTGTTATACTTGTGGGAAGATTGGTCACAATGAAGAATTTTGCTCCTTGAATGAAAAGATAATGGAAAATAAGAAGAAAGAAGATGGAGTAGAGAAAAATAATGAAAAGATGATATGCTAGGGTCATCAATTCAGGTTCACAAAAGAAAAAATACACTGAATAATACCTTTGTGGTATTAAACAATCCAACTTATGAGGAGAAATGCAAGGAAGTGATTGTGACTGATAATAAAAAAAAGGAAGGAAGTTGTAAATGATTGAGGGAATTTGTCTACAGAGATCATGCCAGAAAAAATAAAAGAGAAGAAAGCCATGTTATAGCATAAAAAGGAAGTATGATGAGAAAGAAAATTTAGCAATGATAGTTGTGTGGAAAGAAAAAATAAGCAAAGGAAAAAAATGAAAACACTAGTATAAATATAGAGCTCTTCAATGGAGAGTTGGATATAAACAATATTAGTTTCAACTCAAATAAGGAAGGACAGATAGAAAAGAAAGAAGAAGATAAAGAAAAAACTAATGAGGAAGAACTGGATGAGTTTTCAGTAAAACTATCAGCTTCTTTTTCAAAAAATTTGAAAAATAAATTACAAAGAATGACTTTTTAGAAGTTGAATTTGATCCTGAAAGACCAAGACAGATAGGGAAAGAAGGTACAAAAGCAAGGAGAGGAGCATGTCTTAATGAAAATCTTGTGAATGTGCCTATAATGATAAGGAATGCAAAGCTAAAAAAAGGAGATTTATGATTGAAACTAGTGCTGGGAGATGAAGGTGACCCTGGGAGTCAAGCCAGTACAAGTTCAAAAAGTATTTCAATAAAATGAATTTACTATCTTAGAATATAAGGGGAGTTTGCAAAGAAGAAACTAATGAATATTTGCGGTCTTTAATTATGGAGCATATTATTGAGATAGTATTGTTACAGGAAACACATGTATTAGAAGAAAATAAAATCAAAAGTTACCTTTTGAACAAATGGATAAATTGGGATGCAGAAGTAGTAGGCAACATTGGGAGAGCAGGTGGTATTATAATTTTTTGGAAAAAAAATTGCTTCAAAGTAAACACTATATATAAAGATGAGCAATCTATTAATGCAGTAATCTAGATGAGTAATGGGAAAACATTTGTAAAAACTCGTAGTTCATAATCATATTTAGGTAATTTTTCTATAAATGATTTTATCCTAGTGAATGAAGCTCTTGCTATAAAGCATGCTTTACTTCATGCTGTAAATTGTGGAAAATTGGATGAGGTCAAATTTAAGTTCAACGGAAGGAAGGTGAACAAAGTAGCTAACTAGCTAAGATGCTATGCTAGGAGAATCAAGGGGAATTTTTTATGACAAGATGACAAGATAATTGTCATCTGACTTGTTTTCTTTTATAGGTCAAGACATTGTACCGTATAAGCATTGAACAATAATATTTTTAATTTGTTTCTTGAAAAAAATAGAGTTAATATCTAAAAAAATACGAACTTTGATTATTATTATTTTTAGCATAAATTTTTTTCGTTAGCAAGAAAATACACGAACTATCATTTTGTTATCCTGTTTAGTACGAACCGTCATTTCTGACGGTTTTGGTTGACGTGTCACTTAACGGAGAATACATGGCAAATATTTATCCTTGATTGAAGTCATGTAGAATAAATAATATCACGTACACTTTATTATTGACTAAAATATTGATCTTCCCTAGATATCTTCTCCACCACACCCTCCTCCTCCCCGATCGTCTGCAAGCGGAGTCGCCGTCTTCGGCAACGGTAAGGTGCAGATCTACACATTGTTCCCTCCCGGCGCAGCGGTAGTCTGCACCGACGCGAGCATCCAAGTGTTCATTTGCTGCTCGTAGCCATTCTCCTTCACCATCCCGCATGCAGCAGCCATCGATTGATCCACCAACATGGTGCTCAAGGGCATCATATACCCCCCTGCGCCATCCACCTGGTAGCTTCCGCCCACGTTTCTATTGTAGTCCATGGAAGACGATTCCAAGTTCATGAGGTTGTGAATCATGTTAAGTTGCTGGATCATGATGGTGTTGCTCAAGTTAAGCTGCTGAATGTCCTGCAAGCCGTGGGCAGCGGCAATGGCGGCGTCTTGCTCCTGTTTGCACCATCCCCTGGCCTGGCCATAGTTGGGGTAATGGATGGTGAGAGATTGCAACGACGCTTGGATGGAGGTGCAGACTACCGCGTTGGTGTGAATGTGCACATTGTTCCCTAGTTGTCTTCTCCACCGCTTGTCTGCAGGTGAATTCTGTCGTCCACCACCAAGCAAAGCCCCATCAAGCTCAACATATACAAGAAGACGACGCCAACCTCCAATATGCTGCTTGTCCTTGGGAGCTCCCTCTTCTTTGGTGGCATCACCAACTTCCACAAAGAGCAACTCTTCGACCGAGTAATTTTTGGCCCTTCATCAATTCCGCTTCTTGCTACCTCTTCTTCGGTTTAATTCTCACCACAATCTACATGTTGCAGAAGCAATGTCAACACTGGTCTTCTACTGCTCGGTGCTTTTTGCTACATATTGGTGTTAACCATCAAGCGCGCCATGAACACTGCAGAGAACACAACAGATTCACCATCGAGGTACTCTTAATTAATTCTACCTATATATAACTAAATTAATCTTAAACATGTGGTTGATCATGTTGTCTCTCATTTATAATTAGGATGCTTCGGAGTCTTGGGGAATTCCTGTTATCTTTATTAGCATGATCTTGCTTCCAATAGTTGGCAATGCAGCAAAGCATGCTGGTGCTATCATTTTTTCTTTCAAGAACAAGCTTGTAAGTCCCAGTAATCAATAAGGTAGCGATTGTTTGTTATCTTGTTACATTGAGCTACAAGAATAATTTGCCAAAAATCATAATGTCTAATTATGGAGTAAATTGCATTTTACAGGATGGCAGTTCACACTACATGTGATGGGGACCCACCAACTCAAAAAGCATTTCCCTAAGCCGATTCGCCAAAATATTGGTTACAAACACATTGCACAATGAGATAACCTCAGATAGATAGGCCAAAAAGAAAAGAAATAAGATACGAACGGAAACAAAGCTAATTACATGCCTTGGGCTTGTGGTAGTCCGTCCTCTAATAGATCCATTTTTTAGGGTTCATTTTATAGGGAAGTGAACGTAGTCCCTAGAAGAAAAATGGGCAGGCAAATCGGGGTCATACAACGCTGACTTGTGCCCCTACTTGCAAGTCGTGGGCAGCTGCGATGGCAGCGTCTTACTCCTGCTTGCACCATCCCTTGGCCTGGCCATAGTTGGGGTAATGGATGGCGAGAAATTGCGACGGCGCCTGGATGGAGGTGCAGACTACTGCGTCGGTGCAGATCTGCACATTGTTCCCTAGTTGTCTTCTCCATCGTCCGTTTGTAGGCGGATGCCGTCCACCACCAAGCAAAGCCCCATCAAGCGCAAGATATACAAGAAGACAACGTCGTCCACCACCACTTTGATCCAATTTTTTCCCCTTCCCCTTTCTTGATCTATGACGCTTCTCTCCTCTCCAATCCCTAAATTATTGCACGAAGACAACTGCTGATTGATTCCTCCGCCTAATAACCCCCTTGCGCCCAATACTAACCCCCAAAGATTGATCTTTGCCCATGGCTGAGGTCTCCGCCAAGTTTTAGACGCCGGAGCTCCTAGCTCTGGCGACGGCATCCACCTGCAATAGGAAAGATGGTCAATATTTTAGTAATAATAGAGTGTATGTGGCATTATTTATTCTAATGGCTTCAGTCAAGAATAAATATTTGTCACATATTCTCCGTTAAGTGACACATCAGTCAAAATCATCAGAATGCGGCATGGATATATATGTGTGTGTGTGTGTGTGTGTGTGTGTGTGTGTGTGTGTGTGTGTGTGTGTGAATATTCATATCCACATTGGAGGCAATGCATATGCGAATGTGCAATGAAGATAATACAATATCTTCGTATCTAATACGCTCATCCCTAAAAACACTAGTTCAACAACCAAATGTGAATATATAAAAATTTTGTTGGCTTTAGGTTTTTAACCTTAGCCTTAATCTTGGTTTTGATGGTTTTGATGATAACAAATATGGAACTAATGATTTCATTGAGAATCTTTCAGGTTCCATTTAGCGTTCGATGTCCTCGATCGGAAAAATCGGAGAAAACAGATATCATAAGGACATTAATCGTCGTGCTCGGGTTCGTCGCGGAAATATCTCGAAGATCGACGTGTGCGCCAAAGACGTATTGGACAAGCTCAAAGATCACTGGAAACCTCTCCAAGTTGATGCGCGTTGAAAGCCGGAACCCGAAAACCAAGCGCGGAAGAAAAAGGCTGAAGAAAATAATCTCAGCCAAGGTTCGATCGACCGGGCGGTCGATCGGCTGTAGGTAAAAAGGGGCAGTAGCCCTGGCGGTTGATCGATCGATCGACCGGATTAAGGCTAGCTGCAGATGCAGCTTACGTCGGTCGACCAATCGATCGACCGAAAAAATAAATCGCAAAGCTATTGTGTCGGGCGATCGATCGACCGACCAAAGCCCAAAATGGGCCGAGGCTAGCGGTCGACCGACCTGTGTATAAGCTAAAGATGCAAACGCGTCGGTTGACCGATGGGTCGATCGAAGATCGCGGATTCGTGATTTGCGTCTGGGCGGTTGGCCCGTTGGTCGACCGACCACAGGGAAAATTGCAGCGGTTGAATGATTGATCGACCGATGCTTCGACCGACGCTTCGACCGGCGGTCTGCAATGGATAGTAATGATCCATTTAATCTTCTTCCTGATTTTTACAGAGTTTATTGAGCCATTAAAAGGAAGATCTAAGCCTTCCAACAAGTGATCAAGCGACGCTCTATTATTTTCGCGAACACCTTCTCAAGGGCCAGCTATTGCCTCAACTTGGAAACTGACTCGAGTCCATCCCCTCGGCGAGTTGGAGGTTCCAAGGCTGTGAAAGGAGCTTGCAAACATTGCTTTTATTATTTAGCTCTTTTGATTGTATTTTATCTGTTATTTTAACTATTTGTTTTAACTTGAGTTTATAAGACCAGGTGTTAGGTCTTGAATTGGGTGAAGTGGTATCCTTAGTGTAGAAAGAGTAAAACCACTTGTGTAAACTTAGTATTTACTAGGATTAGTTTAGTTGTCCCTTAGGGTTGAGGTGGAAGAGGACTCACGATAAGAAGGCGGTGACTTCCGGGTGTGGAAGTGCCTTAGGTCGAGAGTGCGTCTCTTCGGTGAAAAGTCCTCGTGTGTAAGGGAAATGTAAATTAATCTAGTAAAACTAGTTTGAAAATCCTAAGCAGGGTGCTTAGGTAGTTGAGTAGGCATTGGGGCCGAACCACTATAAAATCTCAGTGTTTGCATTGATTCTTAATTTCGTGCTTAATTGCTTTATCATTTATCTTGCTTCCGCATTCAAATTATAAATTGCCTAACTAATCTAATAAAATGATTAAATTGGAATTTAGGCTAATCAAATTAGTAAACACACTACTCACCCCCCTCTAGTGTCGCCATTTCGTCTTCAATTGGTATCAGAGCGGGTCGTAGATTGTGATTTCACCATCCTTTCTACACCTTATCTCGATCTTGAAATAACTCTAGAGTCGGTAGCATCTTCACCTCCTAAGTTCGATGAATCGAACTTTAGTCTTTGGAAATCTATGATGTACATTTTTTTAAAGACTAGAGGTCTAGATGTTTTTAACATGATTAAACTAGAATATATTGAACCTAAGGTAGAAATGCATGATTGGAGTGAACATGATAAAAAATTATTTCAATTAAATGGAGATGCTATGTATAATATTTTCTGTACCTTACCAAATAGCATCATTGAAAAAGTCATGCATTGCACTTCCACTTTTGATATTTAGGCAACATTGAATATGCTTTACAATTATGCTAAAATCAAAGAGCTTAACACTTTTGTTGAGGGTTGTGATGACAATGTTCATCCCCCTAGTATTAATATCGATTTTGATGCCCAAAGCATGTCTAGCCAAAGAAGCTCAAGCAAGAATCGAAAGAGAAAACTTAGGTATTTTTTTTGCTAAGAGACCGGACACAAGAAGAAGAATTGTCCTCTCTTGAAGAAGAAATCAAAAAGGATGAAGGGTGCTTCTCCATCCACATCCCAATCAAGTGAAGCCTCATCTAGACATGACGATGAAGCTACATCAAATGTTTGCCTCATGGGTCTTTGAGATGAGGTATATTCTTCTTTTTCTAGTCATGTTCAAATTGTCAATGATAATGATTCTAGTAGCTCAAAATCACTTGATATGTCATATGAAGAACTACTAGAAGAAAGCAAAAAGATGTATGAATTGCTCATAAAAAAGAATAAGGAAAATAGGAAATTAAAGAAAGAAAATTTAAAGTTTTGTTCTCATGTGCATGAATTAGAGAATGACAAATTGAATACTAGTGTTATTAATTCTAATTTTAAGATTGAAATTGAAGACTTGAAAAGTGAGAATATTGATTTGAAAAATGAAAATGATGATTTGAAAATTGAAAATGAAAGTTTAAAATAAAAAATGAAACTTAGGAGTAATGATTTGGAAAATGATTTCAAACTTGTAAATGAAAAATTGAAAGTTGAGAATTGCATGCTAAAATCTCAACTTCATGCATTACATAAATCAATGAATGATTTAAAAAAATGAGGTTATTTTTCTAAATAAGAAAGTTAGTAATCTATCTAGTAATTCTTTCTTTAAGAACTCTAGAAATAAAAATGCTTATGTAAAGAATGCTAATGTTCATCATTATTCTCATACTAAGCATTCTACAATTAAATCTCTTGTTCAAAAGAAGAATGTATCTTTTAAGAATGTTCATGCTCATCCTAGTTCAAATGACAAGAACTCAAAAAATAGATCTCATGTCCATGCTAAAAATGAAAAGAAAAAGTTTCATAAACATTGCTAAAAATAGATCTCATGTCTTTGCAAGTATTATTGATTGTGCATTTAAAAAAAAATCAAGTGTTGTTAAGACACTTTAGATTCCTAGGCCATCTAACCCCCAAGGACCCAAAGCCATTTGGGTACCAAAAATTTCTTGCTCTCTTGTAGGGGGAGCTACCACACAAGGGTGAAGAGAAGTAAAGTATTGAAGTTGACCTTGGATTCAAATGAAACATCTCCAAGAGGTTGCAACTTCAAGTCATCTTGATGCCTTAGTAAGATTGGCATCAAAAATACTTTGGTATCATCTCCTATACCCTCTTGCTCAAATTATAGTTGGAGTTTGATATATGCTTAATACTAGTAGATTTTCCGCTCTTGATAAAGTTTCAAAAATGTTTTTGATTTTTGATTTTTCGGTCTCTTCGGAGACCTAGGTGGCCTGTAATGGGCCTAAGCGACCTTGCGATTCTAAATCGTAGGCACATCATGACCTTTCGGTTTTCAACGAATATGAAGGGTTGGAGATCATATTTTTCATTCATTATTTTTGTGATCTCTTAAATTCGTTTTGGTATCACTTGATTTTATTTAAAAACGAATTTCAAACCATTTAGCAAAGTGATCTTTGGTAATAATACTTGATGTCTATCTTTGCTTTTTGGTTGAGTTAGCTTGCTAAGTAGCTAGATTTTCTCTAGAATATTAGTGTAGCTTACTTGCAAGTTGTAAGTTTTTAGGAAGACTAATTAGGAAGAAAAAAATTAGTTTGGCTAAATCATCATGAATATGATATAACTTTAATTAATTCAAAATCCTAGTGTTATACCTCATTGATTAAGCTTAAACTATGTCTCTATACTCATGATTAGAATTTCATATTAAAACCTTTGAATTCTCATGAGTAGGTATAATTTTAGCACTTAGGCAAATTTCATTGAATGAAACTTGCTCTAGGTTGATACTAGCTAATAGAGACATTCTTGTAAGTTCAAACTAATTTAACATGATTATAGATCTTATTTCTCAAATGTTCACATCTTTGGATCTCTTATATTCATTTAGATATCATGAAAATTTTCTCAAAAATGAATCTTATTTATCTAGCATAGGTTAAGGTCTTAAATAAAACTTTGCATTAAACTTGTGCTATTTAGTATGTTAACTTGCAAAGTTGGTATATAATTTCATTTTGATACTAATGAATCCTTCTTGCAAGTTAAGAAAGTGAAATTTTAGAATTTCTCAAGAAATGAGGCATGATTTTCATTTTGGCAAAATCTTTGCATATTACCTCTATTTTTTTGATAAAATGATTTCTCTATGATCATGAATAATTTTGCATGAAAATTAATTAAAATATCATGAGTAGTTAAAACTTTGGTACTTAGGCAATTTCATGAAACCTTGTTTGAATGAAATGTGATTTAGGTAAAAATCTATCTTAGAGACTTCATTTTAAATTAAAAACTTGATAAATATATTTGGTTGACTCATGCTTTGCATCCATGGGGTTAAAATTGAAAAATCATTTGTAAATAGATAAAATATCAACTAGCTCACCTTAGGAAACTCAAAATTAAAAAAGTTTGACCTAAGTCAATAATTTGACTTAGAAATCTCATTTTGAGTTCAATCTTCACAAACATGTTTAGATTTACTCATGTTAGATGTTCATGTGTCTATATTTAAAAAATCATGACTAGATAGCAAAACTTAATTGATACTTAGCCATTTTTATGTTTTCATGCTTGATTTGTATGAAATTGTGCTAAGTTGAAAGTTTGATTAAATGATATTAGGTTCACTTCAAACTTGATATACATGAGTTAAATAACCATATCTTGGTATTTTAAAAGTTTGAATGAAATAAAAAATATCATGAATAAGATAAACTACAACATTGGTATCAAACTTGAGTACATACATGATTTAGGCTTGAATTGTATCTGTCACCCTTTTCATATCATGTATGATTTAAAGTTTCCTATTAAATACTTATTTTCCATCCCCTTGGTTGAGATTTTCATGTTGCATGAAAAATCCTTTAGAGTCTCAACTTCATATTTGCTTTTCATCCCTATGTCTAGATGGACCTTTCTTGCCCTTTTTGATTGATGTCAAAAGGGGGAGAAAAGAATGGAGAAAACTATAGTGAAAACTATAGTGAAAATATAGGTCAAAAGGGGGAGAAAATCATGGAATAAAGTATAAGAAAAAGGAGGAGAAAAGTATAAGAAAAGGGGAGGAAAATAATAGAAAATCCATGCATATAGATAGGAAGAGTTTACTTCATAGATATGCATGTTGATATGACCGGGGAGAAATCCCTAAGTTGATATCCTTATGCTTTAATGTTATATTTTCTCAATGATGTTTGTCATCATCAAAAAGGTGGAGATTGTTGGCTTTAGGTTTTTAACATTAGTCTTAATCTCGGTTTTAATAGTTTTGATGATAACAAACATAGAATTAATGATTTCATTGAGAATCTTTCAGATTCCATATCAATTAGCGTTCGATGTCCTCGATCAGAAAAATTGGAGAAAACAAAAATCGGAAGGACATTGATTGTCGCGCTCGGGTTCATCGCGGAAATATCTCGAAGACCGACGTGTGCGCCAAAGACGTATTAGACGAGCTCAAAGATCACTGGAAAGCTCTCCAAGTTGATCCGCATTGAAAGCCAGAACCCGAAAACCAAGCGTGAAAGAAAAAGGCTGAAGAAAACAATCTCAGCCAAGGTTCGGTCGATCGGGCGATCGCGGCTGTAGGTAAAAAGGGGCAGTAGCCCTGGTAGTCGATCGATCGGTCGACCGAACCGAAGAAAGAAATCGCAAAGTTGTTGAGTCGGGCGGTCGATCGACCAAAGCCCAAAATAGGCTGAGGCTGGCGGTCGACCGGCCTGCGTATAAGATAAAGACACAAATACGTCGATCGATCGACGGGTCAATCGAAGATCGCAGATTCGCGATTTGTGTCTGAGCGGTCGACCTGTCGATCGACCGACCACAGGGAAAATTGCAGCGGTTGAATGACCGGTCGATCGATGCTTCGACCGGCGCTTCGATCGACGGTCTGTAACGGATAGTTTTCTATCCTTTGAACAGTCATTTCTTCAGCAGGGTATAAATATACCCTGATATGATTCATTTAATCTTCTTCCTAATTTTTACAGAGTTTATTGAGCCATTAAAAGGAAGATCTAAGCCTTCCAACAAGTGATCAAGCGACACTTTGTTATTTCCGTGAACACCTTCTCAAGGGCCAGCTGTTGCCTCAACTCAGAAATTGACTCGAGTCCATCCCCTCGGCGAGTTGGAGGTTCCAAGATTGTGAAAGGAGCTTGCAAACATTGATTTTATTATTTAGCTCTTTTGATTGTATTTTATCTGTTATTTTAACTGTTTGTTTTAACTTGAGTTTATAAGACCAGGTGTTAGGTCTTGAATTGGGTGAAGTGATATCATTGATGTAGAAGGAGTAAACCCACTTGTGTAAACTTAATATTTACTAGGATTAGTTTAGTTGTCCCTTAGAGTTGAGGTGGAAGAGGACTCTCGATAAGAAGACGGTGACTTCCGGGTGTGGAAGTGTCTTAGGTCGAGAGTGCGTCTCTTCGGTGAAAAGTCCTCGTATGTAAGGGAAACGTAAATTAATCTAGTAAAACTAGTTTGAAAATCCTAAGCTGAGTGCTTAGGTAGTGGAGTAGGCATTGAACCCGAACCACTATAAAATCTCAGTGTTTGCATTGATTCTTAATTTCGTGCTTAATTATTTTATCATTTATCTTGCTTCCGCATTCAATTATAAATTGCCTAACTAATCTAAGAAAATGATTAAATTAAAATTTAAGCTAATCGAATTAGTAAACATACTATTCACCCCCCTCTAGTGTCGATATTTCGCCTTCAAATTTAACATGAATTGTAATTTAAAACGATATTTCGCTAATTGAATAATTTTTTATAAAAATTTTATCCTATGTGATCTAGTGTTGAACTTAATTCAGCTTTCATTTTTTGTTTAAAAAATGACTTTATAACATAGCCATTACAAAGCGAAGATGTGACAATATACGCACAAGACATATTACAAGACATACACAAAGACATGAAAATAGACGCATCAAGCGCTACAATTAAGGATTGAACCCTAGACCTATATGCTATATACCGGATGCTACTACCATCTTTCATTTGATTAATTGACCTCATAAAGTAATTACTAAGATGTTTCTGACCTGCTCGAGCCCGAAGAGGCAAACTCAGGCCCGAGTTGGGCCTCTCCTTTGAGCAGCGGGGTCGTGCCAAGTTCAACTTAATTATTTGTTGAACATAAATATATCTTAGAACACAACCAAATAGAAAACAAATAAGAAAAAAAAAATATTGATCACTGAACACACTATTTTTTAAAATATATTTCACAATCAACCTTAATTGTATTATTTAAAATTAAATATTACTATCTTTTAAATTAATAAATTATTCAATTCAAATTGAATTTCTTTTACCAAAAAAACTTAAAAACTTATTATTACTTAATGACGAATTACACAAGGTGCAATGATATCTTTATTTAGGATAGAATTCAAGTCTTGAGGTCAAACATACGTCCAAACTTGAGATTTCTTGCTTGGCCTAATATGGGTTGCTACCCAATGGGCAGCTTCATTGGTCTCTCGATAATAAAATACAAATTTAATATTTATACAAGCTTCTTTCAATCAAAACAGATAATCAATTTGAAACTTTATTAATCAAATGTCATTTGACAAATGGCCTTTGATTATTGAACCAATCTATAAATTGTTCGAAATCTAATTCAATCACCATTGTCAATAGCTGATGGTCTACCACAATTGTAAAGTAGCTCTGATGGCTACAACTTCAAAATAAAAAAAAGCAAAGTCTCTAAACATGTACAAACCTTCAATATGATTATATATTCCTTCATTATTTCTTAGGGGTGAGTGGGTTCGGGCATCCTGTATGTTACATAATACTCGGATCATATCATGTATAAGATCAATTTTTAGATTCTGGATCCGCATCCTACCTTGTTGGGATCTGAAATCGGACCATATTCGAAACCTGTATAATAGGTTCCGTATACCTTATTGAAACTTGTACATTTACAGGTTCCAATGTATAGATTTCAGTTACCATGTGAAACTTATTCATTTATAGGTTCTGGATATCCTGTTGGAATCTGTAGATGAACAGATTTTAAGGTACAGGTTTCAATTACCTATTTCGATTTTGGGTACCTAATATGTTGGACTAAGAACCAAAACTGATTTTAATCAATTTCTTAATTTTTATCCCGAAGTCTACCTGAATTTAATTCAGATCTACCCAAAATCTACCTGATCGGGTAAGTTTCAACCATTTCTGAGTCTATCTGGTACTCATGCACACCCCTATTATTTCTAACATTAATAGATTGTGCCCCACCATACAAATCATCTTTAAATGATCCATCACAATTTATTTTGGAAATCTCATTTTCTCGATGAATTCATTTAATAGTTGAATTAATTCTCTATGCATTGCCCTCGCTTTTTAGGAGTATGAGAAATTGGCAGTGAATGCCAAAATCTGCATAATAATAGTATAGGGGGTGGGCTGCCTAACCTAGTTAAGAATACAATTTCTTGTGTGCTAAATGAACTATTTATTTTCAAACATAATAACTGACATAAATTGGAACTCCAAGAACATTCAAAAAATAGATGTTAAATAGTCTCAACATAAGATTTACAAATGATACAAAATCCAAATTTGTAATACCAAATTTGATAAAGATGAACTTGAGCAAGCAATTTACTTAGCAAAAATTTCTATAAGAAAACTTAACTAACCAAGAGAATTAGAGTAAATAGCTTAGATGAATTTTTAAAAAGTTGAAGGCTTAAAACGAGGATCAAAATAAAATTGAGAAGTTAAAAGTAATTTTTTTATTCAATGAGCTAAAATGTAGTAGGAAATTTTGTGAAATTTCTCATGGGATTTCAAAACCCAAACATGACCAGGGTAATAAAAAACCAAGCACGAATCAAAAATTACAATATCAAAGTACTTAAGACACTCACAGAATGCATGTTTCTGGTAGATTACAAACATCCATGAGTTATAGGGGTGTGCATGTCTACCTTAATCAACCAAAACGATCAGTTCTGAGTCTACCTTAATTTTTCATGAAATTTTTCACAAAGGAGGTATTGCTTGAGATGATGTTAACATCAAGAAGAGGGCTACCCTTTTGTAGCCGTAGAGACCAAAGGAATTTGATCAACATTAGTAGTCCACAGACAATAGAATATATTCATGAAAAATAGCCAAGTATAAAGTAATTAAATACACCAAAATAAGCATGTGAGTTGTAAAAACAAAAGTTAATTTTAGAGAGATCCAAATTCTATTTATTTTGCATTTAATTTGGTGCTTAATTTGATAATTTGGTAATTGATTTTAATGCCATAATTATTAAGATGATGAAAGAATATATTCTATCTTGAAAAACTGATGTCGAATATGGAGAAATTAATTTATCTTTAAATGCTCTAATTTCTTCCTACTATTGGAGACGAGCCTGCCAATTTTTTGTCCACCTAGAAAAAAAGTACATGAAGAATTTGAATAACATCAATAATTTTTAAAAAATTTCCAATATTTTTTCTTTTGATTTTGAATCTAAATTTGTACATGACACGTATAGATTGAGCATGACTCGAACTTGAATCAAGTTAATATCAACAAAATAATAATTAAATTAAATTTAAAAGGCATAACATTAAAATTATTTCTGAGTGTAATTTTTAAGGTGCTCTATGTAACTATTGTCATATAACTATTGTTTATGCGGGAGGTGTAACTGTGTAAGCTTGAGTAATACACCCAATTATAAAACAAATATCTTTCTCCAAAACATAGTTAGCCTCCAAGCTTCTAAAGTTTGAAATCTAAAAATTATTTAGAGTATATATCTAGATTTGGATAACTATGTTTTATTCTAAAAGTGATTTTTACTATTATATATATAAAGTAACTTATATATAAATAAAACAGTAATTTTTTTTACGTGGTATCCACGTCGACATCTATATAAAATTATCATCCCTATATCTAGATGCTTAAATGGACTCGCATTACAATTTGATAGATAAAATCTAATTATACTTTTGGGTCCCCACGCTCAAGTTATAGGTTGGATTAGGTCAACACGTCGATGGGCGCTTGGGTTCAACTGATATCTAAATTGAATGAATCTAGTTCGAAATTAGGTCTAATAGATTGGAACAACTTGATATTAGGATTCAATAAGAGTGATTAGATTGAGATATGGTTAAAGCTAAAATCATATCAATTTAGGTAAAATTTGATTAGATTGGATTAACTTAAAGTTTGATCACATGGCAACCATGCAGCTCACCACTCATTTTTCATGCAATGACGTGGTGATATATCGAGGATTGTGGAAGTGACGAGTCTCGTCCGTCTCTTGTGAAGTATTCCATCTCACTACCACTACAATTATGCAAACATTTGTCCGCTTTTCCAGTAATCAATAAAATAGATTGATTTCGTGTGGTGTTTCGATTGAGACATTGATTCTAAATCCAACGAATTAACTTTTGTCATGTAAGTGAAAGGATCGGGGAATGGATGTTTGAGAACCTTCATCCATTCTTTACGATTCGTGCTTAAATTGTGAATTTTTGAGCCCGTACAGAATTAGGAGGAGAGTTCACCCTCACCCTCACTCGAAATTCAAGAATTAACACTTGTTTATTTGTTAAATGGCTTTCGTATATATTTTAAATATATCCTATAAAATATTATTTTTTATATGTTCCTAAAAATATTTAAATATAATTGCAAATCTTGCTATCGCAACATTATTATATGTTAAATAGATTTGAGTTAAATTAATTTAGTAAAATTACCTTAATATATTATAGCTTTTCGCAAATATATTCAATTCTCTCATAGTCTTATTTCATCAAATTATATCATATCTATTACAAATGTTTCAATTATATCATCCTGTCAACTTTCTATCGCTAGCCCCGTTAAAATAATGACATGGTGATTCGACATGGATAATTTTTTTTTTTATATCAAATATTTTTTTTCATCCACATCACTTAATTCATAGTAATGGGCCTTCGCTCCTTTCCCATGTCGTCGCCTGCTCCCATCCTCCACCTCCTCCCTCGACCACACCACCTCCTTCTTCGCCGCCCACAACTCTCTGCTGTTGATAGGGGTGAAAATAGGTCAGGCTAGACCTGTATAGTAATAAATTAGTCTGAGCATGACTTATGGCCTGTTATATAGACTTTTTTTTGCCTAAGCTTGGCCTAGTCTGTGGCATATTTATAAAGCCCGAAGCCTGTTTATAAAACATGCTTCCAATATAAAAATTGAGTATGTTAACCTGTGACATGTGTGTCTGTACGTTTATAAGGTATGCTTCCATTATATATTTATATATGCACTGTGCACATTACCTTAATAGGCCCAGATCGGTATGTCAGACTCAATAGACTTTAAATTGAGTCCGAGCCTGACCCGATAAGGAAAACAAGCTCATTTCAAAACTTGAGCCTTGTTTTATTTTTAAATATGTTAAGCCAAACAAGGTCAAATACATGCCAGACCACAGGCCCCTAGTAAGCCCTTTGGCCTATTTTCACCCATAGCTAATGATCTTCTTATCTATACCCCTTATCTGCCAGCCATGCCCAACGATCTCTCCTATAGGGCCGCCCTTTGCCGCAAACCGATCCTCCATAATGGAGGGTGAACCCCCACCCAACTCCTCCCCGAAAAAGATCACCTACCCTACGCCTCACCTCCAGCCGCTTGTGGTTGCCACCATCGCTCGCCCTCCACTGCCGTAGCGTCGTCAATCACACAATGTGAGAAAGGAGGAGCAATAGATTGAACGAGTGATTATGCCGCTCTCGTATTATAGAATTAGGAGGAGAGTTCACCCTCACTCGAAATTCAAGAACTAACATGTGTTTATTTGTTAAATGGCTTTTTAAAAAAATATATCATACCAAATACTATATTTTATGTGTTCCTACAAATATTTAAATATAAATCACAAATCTGTGAACCCACTTGTGCTCAAGTGGTAGTAGTATTTGGGTATATTGCTTAGATCTTGGGTTCACTCCCTAATTGTAGCAAGTTGTAGTGCTATATATTTTTTTCATACGTTTTGTAATGCGCCTTGTGCATATATTATCGCGTTTACGCTTTGTAAAAGCCTGAGTTATAAAGCCACTTTTAGTTTTGAAAAAAAAAATATAATCACAAATCTCACTATGACAATATTAATTATATGTTAATTAGACTCGAGTTAAATTAATTTACTTAATAATAATTACCAATGGTTTTAGTAAATACAACGATCTAGTGTCTAATATTTTTGTTAATACTACATAAATTATTTTATTCTCTTTTTATAATTTAAAAATATGTGAATGACTTTTCATAATTTTTTTGTATTGTATATAATGTTGATCATAAAAATCATGACAATTTGCTATATTAATAATTATAATTAATTGATATTTTAAACATATATTAAGAAAAAAATATAATTGTTATTTTATTATATTAATGATGTTATTTTTTGGTTATATTATATTTTATGCATATTTAACTATTATTTTAGAAATGAATAAAAAATTCATCAATACTTGTTACATTTGTTAGCAAGATCATTTTCTTCGAACTTATACATACGCTTTTAAAAACCACTTTTTTCACACAAAAAATTCATAAATAATTTGCACCATGGTGTAACTAATGCAATGGTAATAATAATTTGTATCTATGAATAATTAAAAAATACAAATGTAAAAATTATAGCATAATTAATAATTGTACATATGTAATATAGTTTGGTATATATATATATAGAGTGCGTGTATAATATTTTGAAAAGGATAATAATGTCAATTCAGAGTTTTATGTTATTATGTTAAGAATAAAGTAACGAAAGTTAGTGACAAGCAAAATTCCAATATTTGTAGCTAAACAAAGATTTCTAGGGTTTCGACGTGGTAAACGCCTCCCGTGGTAAACGCATCGAAGATGGGCTTCGACGTGGGCGTCGTCCCCTTCAACTCCGACGGCTGGGGTCCGCCGGATGCCCCGGCCGCTCCGCTCCTCCTCTCAAAGGGCGACGGTGGCGCCACCCAGCCAGCCAACATCCCCTTCGCTCCCTTCTCCCGTTCTGAGAAACTCGGCCGCGTCGCTGATTGGACCCGCAACCCTAATTTCGGCGCAAACGCCTCCCGAGCCGCTGCTGGTAGTCGGGATGCAGTCTTCGATTTCGCTCTCGATGAGTCCGCGCTGTCCGGCGCTGCGGCCGATGACGCCTCTTTCCGCCTCGTCGACGGCAAGCCCCCGCCGCGCCCCAAGTTCGGCCCCCGCTGGCGTTTCCAGCAGCGACCACAGCTGCCCCAGCGCCGTGACGAGGAGGTCGAGGCCCGGAAGCGCGAGGCTGAAAAGGAGCGCGCCCGCCGCGACCGCCTTTACCACCTTCACCACCGCAATGCTTCTTCTGCCGGGGGTCACGGCTTCGGGGCCAATCGCCGCGATTCTCCCGTCCTCAAGTCCTCCGTCGACATCCAGCCAGAGTGGACCATGCTTGATCAGATTCCTTTCTCCACCTTCTCTAAGCTCTCGTTCTCTGTACCAGACCCGCCCGAGGATCTCCTCGTATGTGGCGGTCTTGAGTTCTACGATCGCTCGTTTGATCGCATCAACCCCAAGAACGACCGCCGTCTGGAGCGATTTAAGTCTCGCAATTTCTTCAAGGTTACCACCACCGACGACCCAGTTATCCGCCGCCTTGCTGCTGACGACAAGGCCACTGTCTTCGCCACTGATGCCATCCTGTCCGCTCTCATGTGTGCCCCCCGATCTGTGTACTCCTGGGACATTGTCATCCAGCGCGTCGGCAACAAGCTCTTCTTCGACAAGCGCGATGGTTCTCAGCTCGACCTCCTCTCTGTCAACGAGACCTCGCAGGAGACTCTTCCTGATGCCAAAGAGGACATCAACTCTGCATACTCACTTGCCATTGAGGCCACTTATATCAATCAGAACTTCTCTCAGCAGGTCCTCGTCCGAGATGGAAACAAGGTTACATTTGATGAGCCCAACCCTTTTGCTTCTGAAGGTGAGGAGGTTGCATCTGTTGCCTACCGATATCGCCGGTGGAAGCTTGATGAGGACACTCATCTCATTGCCCGCTGTGAGGTGCACAGTGTGACTGACGTCAAGGGACAGCGTGCCTTCATGACTTTGAACGCTCTTAATGAATTCGATCCGAAATACTCAGGGGTGGACTGGAGGCAGAAACTTGAGACACAGAGGGGAGCAGTTCTTGCTACTGAGCTCAAAAACAATGCTAACAAGCTTGCTAAGTGGACCGCTCAAGCCCTCCTTGTTGGTGCTGATATGATGAAGCTTGGATATGTTTCAAGGGTCCATCCTCGTGACCACTTCAACCATGTTATTTTGAGTGTGATTGGTTATAAACCTAGAGATTTTGCTACCCAGATCAACCTCAACACATCTAACATGTGGGGTATTGTTAAGTCTATTGTGGACCTTTGCATGAAGCTTAACGAGGGCAAATATGTACTTGTGAAGGATCCAGTGAAGCCACAGGTGAGGATCTATGAGGTTCCTGCAGATGCATTTGAGAACGAATATGTGGAAGAGCCACTGCCGGAGGATGAGCAGGTTCAGCCACCTGCGGAGGAAGAAGCTACTGCCAGTGCAATGGATGCAGCAGCAGAAGCAGAGGCCAATGCTGCAGCTGGGGTGGCAGAGGGCGAGAAGGATTCCAGTGCTGCTGTCTGAGGTTACATGTGGATCTTCATTCATAATTTTCATCTTGTTTCAGTAATAATTATCTTTCTTAATGAGGAACTTTCAAGTTTTGAACTTGTGGGGCTGTTATTTTTGTAGTGCTGTTTGATTAGAGGGTTGTAAGACGGGCTTTATCTTTTAGAGTGAGGACAATACTTAGTTGAATGTTAATTGCTCTATTTTTGGCAGCACAGTTGTTATTTAAGCTCTTCCCTTAATGTCTTGATATGCATCTGGGCATCTGCTCTAGTTTCGTTTTGTTTTTGTTGATTGGTTCCCCCCCTGCTACTTTCAAACTGATGATTCCAGATTAAGTATTATGAGGTTTAATTATGCTCGTACAATTAATTTTCTCCTCACGTTATGTGAATTTCCATTAGATATATCTTTTCTATTTAGATTCATGAACATGATCTATGAGTCTCTATTTAATGTATGATTCACAAGCATGGTTTCTCGTCTTTCATTGGTATTCTAATGGACTGTTGATATTATTTGTTAGAAACCTTGCAAATCTTTTTTCATGACAATGCTGATGGTAATTGACCTATTAATTTTAGCCTAAAATAATAAGTTGAATTTATGCACAACATTATTGTCAAGATCAAGCTCTGAATTTAATGAATATTGAATACTGTTTTGTCAATATTCAACCCAAGTCTAATGCATAGCTTATAAGTTAGAACCAAAGCCTACTCCTTTTACTAAACATAGGGCTAGGACTGCTGAATTTAATGAATATTGAATAATGTTTTGTCAATATTCAACCCAAGTCTAATGCATAGCTTAGAAGTTAGAAGTTAGAACCAAAGCCTACTCCTTTTACTAAACATAGGGCTAGGACACTCCTTTTACTAAAGTTAGGACTGAGACTGCTTTGATATCATTAATTATGATATATATTGGTGAGATTATTAGTCCAGTTGCCCCTAGGTCTAACTTAATGGTTTAAAATTCTTAAGTTGATGCTAATGATTATTAAGTTTTATAAATGTAACTTGTCTTTATAATTTTGTTTGGCTCAAGCAATGCCATTTCAGTTCTTGATATTCTTTTATCTAATATCGTGTTTCCCTCGTTGCAATAAAAAGTAACAATGTTAGCTCAGAGTACTCACTAGTCATTGAGTTCACTAGTATTCCAGCAAAAGGGGAGCTGTTACTATTCTCTGGGATTCTGACTAAAACCTTGGCTCATTCATATGTTTCAAAAAGTTGAAATAATTTATAGGGAAAATCATATTTTTGGTCTCTTGCTCTAATTTTGATTTAAATTTTTATAATTTCAAAATTTTGATTTTAGTCCCCACATTTTATTTTCGTTTAGAATTTAATTTCTACCGTCACATGAGGCATAAACGGAGCATACGTGGATAATATGTGCTGATTGGACATTGTTGACGTGGAGCCTGCATAGACTAACTTTGTAAACTATGTAGATTAAAATTAAAATTTTGTAAACTATGAGGATTAGAATCAAAATTTTGTAAACTATAGGAACTAAAATCAAAATTGAAATAATTATTTTTCCTAATAAGTATATAAAATCATAGGATTTTTTTTAAATTTATTTATAAATAATTATAATATTTAAAAATATTAAAATTGAGTAAATTTTTTACCGACTAAGGTGATTTAATCTTAGATTTTATTTTGAAAAGTGCGATGACATGTTTATATATTTAGAATATTAGTTTAATATTTACACGATTAATTTATTTTCTATTTAAGACATAAATATCTGATTTCGTATTCTTGCATTGAACATGAAACATATTAATATTTTGTAGTATATTTTGTATATCTGAATATCCATTAACAATGCTCACGAAATCGTAGCAATAATATTGTATTATGGTGTTACCACTACAACAAATGCATGAGAAATCGACATTTATTAGAGTGAAAATTAATATTTTTTTGACATTCGAAATCTAATTTAAACCGCTTTGAATGCGCTAAATTTATGATCAAAATGGAGATGAGGAGGTGATCAGTGAAAAGATGAACAAATCGGGAGAGCGGATTTTCTAATTTTGTAACCACTGTCGAATTCACACTAAATCAGGGTAATTAACGAATAAAAATCGACGTCTAATGACAACGTTAGTTTAAATTCATCCAAATTAACGTAAATAATTGTAGTGTGCTCAATTTTAATATTTTTAAATATTATAATTTTTTATAAATAAATTTAAAAATATCTCGTGATTTTATATATTTTTTTAAGAGAAAAATAATAATTTTGATTCTCATAGTTTACTTTAATTTTGATTTTAGTCTCCATAGTTTACAAAGTTGGTCCTTGTAGATCCACGTCAGCAATGTCCAGTCAGCATTTGTTATCCACGTCAGTTCCGTTTAGACTTTTGTGACGGCAGAGACTAAATCCAAAATGAAAATAAAGTGTGGGGACTAAAATTAAAATTTTAAAATTATGTGAACTAAAATCAAAATAAGTAATTACTTAAATATATTTTGAACTATGCACTTTGTCTCATTTATAGTCAATTATAAAATATTATAAAATTATATCTTAAATTTTGACATTTGTCTCAATTACATCCTCCTGTCAACTCTCCGTCAGTAGCACCGTAAAGACGATGATATGACGTCCTGACGTGGATTAAAATAATTTTTTTTAAAAATAAAAATAAAAATAAAAATATAAAATAATATTTTATATTAAAAATCACTCAACGTTGATTCCCGACATGGCTCAGAGTAATTATTTAATATAAAATAATATATATATTATTTTATATTATTTAATATAAATTAAAATGATTTTTTATATTTTTTAAATAAAAAAATATATTATTTTAATCCAGGTCAGACCGCTACATCATCGTCTTAACGGTACCGCTGACGGAGAGTTGACAGGAGGATGTAATTGAGACAAATGTCAAAGTTCGGGATACAATCTGGTAATATTTTAGAATTGGTCACAAATGAGATAAAGTGTATAGTTCAGGATATATTTAGGTAATTATCCAATCAAAATTGGAGCAAATTGTGGGAATAAAAAAAATATGATTTTTCCTAATTTATACGATTGAATTTTGATTTTGATTTTTTGTTGTTGGAAAAATTGGTTTTCAGTTTCGATTTTGGTTCGAGAGGTAAAAAGTTTATCGATTTCGATTAACTGATCGGTTCGATATAATTTATTAAATTTTAATTATATATATATATATATATATATATATATATATATATATAATGATATATAAATTATAAAAAAAATTATAAAAAATTACAGTAAATTTTAAAAATTATTATATATAAAAAATATAAAAATAAAATAATAGTATTATAAAAATATAAAAATAAAATAATAATATTTGTAGAATATTATCTTGATTTGAGTGATTTTATTTTTTTTATTCTCAATAAGAATTCGATATTTGTTTGAATTTTTATTCATGATTTACATAATATTATTATGTTTGTAGATTTAAAATTTTTATTGATTAATAAAAAATTATCGATTAACCGAATCGAAAAAATTAAAATCGAAATAACGATTAACCGAAGTTAATGAATCGATTTACGATTAATAATTTTAAAAAATAGAAATTAATGAATCGGTTTTTTATTTTCTAATGTATCGATTAATCAATACATGCCTAATAAGATGATTGCAAGATATCAACCATATTTATTGATGGGAGTGGAAGGAGCATGAGCCCCACTTGTGGGGACCAAAATGGACTCTGACATAGCGTAAATTCCTTGCAGCTGTGGGTATACTAGAAAGGATATATCATATAAGATATTATTAACCCATCAACCATCCGTGGTATGACTCGTTTTCCCTTTCTTACGTGTCTTTTATCCTTTCTACACTATGTCTGGTTTGAAGAGGGGAGGAGAAAAAAATATAACTTTAGTGAAGAAAAATATTTTGTGTTCGATTTAAAAATGTTACATAGGAAGAAAAGAAAGATTATTTTTTTAAAAAATTATCTTTGATGGGAAAAGAGAGAAAAAGGGATTTGTTTCAAAAATAATAAAGGGTAAAATTGAAAAATAATAATAATATTTTAGTAAAACATTTCTTTTTCTCCAACTCTCTTATTTTTGGTGGTAAACAATTTTTTGTCTTGTTGCTTTATTTTCCTCTCCAATTGAGGGTGTAAGTGAGCCGAGCGGCTCTCATGAGCTACTGAAGATCGATTCGATGAAAATTCGAACTCAACTCGAGCTTTACACACGAGCAAGCCGAGCTCGAGCTAAGCAATACTCGGCTCGAGCGTTTCGCGAGCCTAATCGAGCTTCATATATTTATATATAAATATAAATATTAATGTTTCATATTGGATCGAGCATAAACCCGAGTCGAGCCGAGCTTAATCGAGTTTGAACGAGCTCAATCTAGCTTGAGAAAAATAAACGAGCTTAAACGAGCCGAGCTCGAGCCCTGATATTGAAACTCGATCGAACTCGATATTTCTTAAACGAGCCGAGCTCGAGCACAAACAAGCTCGACTTGGCTGGATTACACCCCTACCTCTAATCAAATAATAAATATTATATAAATTACCTCATCTGCCTGCCTTCTTCAATCAAACATAGTGTTAAAGTATTAATCAGTTAACCATTTTGTTTAGTTGATTTAATGAAACTTCCTATTTGAGAACCATAGGATTGGGTTAAAAATCTTGGCAATGAAATTTTAACTCTTCTAGGAACACAAATTAAGTTACTAATATGTTTTGAAAATGAAGGATAGGAAATAGCACGCCACTTGAATATATAAATATTGTATTGGGTTTGTTTTTAGGGGCACATGGAACATATATTATTAATACATCTGATATAATAAAATAGTATAAGATCATATGATGTCATTTTTTTTTAATTTTAAAAGAACACAACTTAGAAAAGTATGACTTCACCTTTCCTAGTTTCATCACTTTTTTTCTTTTAAAAAAAAGAACACAACTTAGAAAATCATTGGCTTCACCCTTCCAGATTTCACCACTCTTTTCCAAGTTTCTTTCATTGATCACAACTTTGTCAGTTGCAGTCACATTACAACTTCCATTATTCTTACTACTTACATACTCGCTTAAACATTTAAAAGCAATATTATAAGCTATGATATTTCTTTCCCTATTGATGTAACACTATCTTTCAACCTTCAACTTCTTCCCTACTATTCAAATCCTCCCTGCAACTCCCCTAATCCACCAAGGAGCTTCACACTTCCTCAATATTATTTCAATTGTATTTAAGCAATTCGAATACATTACACACCCATTAAATTATTTTTTCCTTATATTATCAAGCTCATGCCAAATGGTCTTACATTCAGCTGCTAACACATTTTTGGCTTTCACCACTTCACTCCTAGCTGCTACATATTCCCCATTATCAAATATTGCAAAGCTAACACCGGCATCGTTCTCATTCTTCCAAGCAGCATCACAAAACACATCTATTGCTCTTCCCAAGTCCTCCTTTTCTCCTTTCCTGAAGTCCTTCAAATTCTCTCTTATACAATTCCTTCTTCTATCAATCTCCCAGTATTCCAGGGTATCCTTCAGAGCTTTACTGAACAATCTTCATGCCTCCTCTAATTTTCCATTGTATTTTGCTTTATTTATGTTCTTCCATAAAAGTCATAATGAATTTGCTAAGAAAACAACCAACTTCTCCTCGGCCTCCTTATCATATCCTTCTAGTTCCTTCATCCATCCTCTCTATTCCATGAGTCCAGAAATCTAAACTCAACTCCAAACTTGCTTTCTACCCCATTTGCAAGTACAGCTTAGCATATTCATATTCAGAAAAAATATGATTAATTTCATCTCCCCAGGATCCCCTTCGTCTTCAACTGCAGAACATTCTTTAGAACATCTTTTTTTCTTCCTTTTGAAACTTCTATATTCCACATGTATATTCACTATCCCCACATTCCCGTTTGGGTTTCTTCTACCTTTGCTGCCATTCAACATTGCATTTCTTGAAGCCTCTGGATCTATAATATCCTCCATTAGTCCATCTTCATCTCTCACATTTTCCAGTACCCTCATTAGAGATTTGTTCGACTTATTAGCTAGGCTATTAATATTCTCAGTCTTGTCCTCCTTTGACCCGTCTTCCATATTGACCATCCCATCTTCCCTCACTTCGAATTGAAGAAATTCACCATCTTTCTCCTCATTCAAATTCAACTCCCCCTTCTTAGCTATTCTCCAGACCTCCATCTTTTTACCTCCATCATTCCCCTTCTTCCTCCAAACAATCTCATTCTTCCCACTACTTTTCCTGCCTTCTTCAACTTTCTTCTCAACCACTACACATTCATTAACCAGCAACACCTCTTTCTCCTTGTCCTCCATACTGACATCTCCTTCCTTTTGACCATCAACCAACCCTTCAACTTCAAAAGCCGGATTGTTAAGTACTACAAAATGATTCTTGACACCATTATTTTTGTTTGCCACCTGCCTATTTCCCAATCTTTTCTTCCTTTGTACTTGTACCCAAGGTCCAAAAAGCTCTTCATCATTCTTTTCATCACCTTTCTTACCTTCACTTGCTTCATATTCACTGTCCTTCATCCCTCCCGACTTCAAACACCCAGCTTGATTATGTCCCACTTTTCCACATCCAAAGCACACTAATGGGAGATTCTCATATGCCACGGATGGGAAGAAACTTCCTTCGTCGGTCTCAATCCAGAATCCCTATTCAATTGGCTTAGTTATATTCAGTAAGATACAAATTCTTGCAAATTTCCCTCTTGAACCCGCCATAGTGTACTCATCAATTTTTAGAGGCCTTCCTTGTAAGAAAAATCTTAATCAAGAATTTCATGAATATAAGAATATCAGAAATAAATTAGTAAGATAGGATCTTACTTGATGACGACATAATTTGCAGCGGAATAAATTTCTGGATCTCCAAGAGAAGCCGGGTCTTCCTCCACAACACCGCCTCAAATGCTCTGCTTTCGATGGGGAAAGCAACTATGAGCTAGAGTTTTTCCACACGGTGTATTGAGGGGACCTAGCCTTTATTTATAACTGATTATATGGGCCCGTCCATCACGGGCTTCATTAATCGGGCCTACACTTGATTAATCACACCAATCATGGTTAAGTGTTTCAAGCTCAAATCACATGGATCAAGATCACATGAGCTAATAGGCATCTCAATAATGGATCATAAGATCAAACCCGCTTTTATTAAATCAAAACATTACAATTGATTGTAGCCCACATATATGAAAAATGAAAATATAGAATATTTAAAAAATATTCTAACATTCTCCCACTTGGGCAAGATCAATTGTAAAATTTTATTTTTTGAAAAAATTTAAAAAACGACACTCGGGTTTAATCACATATTTCAAAATAAAAATGTGGCCACAAAAAAAAAATAAAAATAAAAATTATGATCCAAGATGCAACACTTATTATAACTCATATCAACAACCAATGATATCGAATCATGGCAGCCATTATGACAATACTGGACATAAGACTTTCCATGGTCACGAATACCACCGACATTGCTGACAATTGTCATTGGTGTGAAATGTAGCATGAAAATAACACTCAAAATGATCCGATAAGAACAGTGTTATTTTCATTGTCAGTCCTCATACTTTCTCTTCTAGATATACCTTTCGGCAAGAGAAAGCGTATGGTTTTAAAAAACCATCAAGTCCCTAGACTCAAAATTGGCATCAATCAATGGGCAACATGATTCACATGACACCGAGCCTTTAAACAAAAAACATGATGTCTCTAGACTTAAATATGGTATCAATCAAGAGACATTCTGATTCAAATGATACCGAGTCTTAAATAATTATTGAACACATATATTAAATATGACAAGATTATCTCAAAGGAAAAAGAGTCTATTATTGAATATGCGGTTACATAAACCTAACAATCATGTATCAAAGTGCTCAAAACAAAAAGAAAAATAACTCCCACTAACCAAGCACATCAAAAGAACTCAGAATGCCCATATTTTCAACATGTCTTTTAAAGACTATGGGTCTGAGTCCCTTGGTTAAGGGATCAGCGAGCATCAGATCTGTCTCTATGTGTTCAACTAAAATATCTCATTTCTTTACAAGATCTCTAACAGTCAAATATTTCAACTCTAAATGTTTGGAGCCACTAGAGGTTTTATTGTTCTTCGTGAAGAACACAGCAGCACTGTTATCACAATAAATAGTAAGAGGCCTAGAAATAGAATCAACAAGCCGAAGCCCAGAAATAAGATTCTTAAGCCAGACGGCTTGAGAAGCCGCAGCATAACAGGCAACAAATTCTGCTTGCATAGTGGAAGAAGCAACTAGAGTCTGTTTCTTACTTTTCCAAGAGATGGCTCCACCAGCTAACATAAAAATATATCCAGATGTAGATTTTCTGTCATCAAGGCACCCAGCAAGATCTGAGTCAGAATAGCCTACAACCTCTAAATTTTCTACTCTTTTATACACAAGCATGTGTTCTTTAGTCCTCTGCAGGTATCTCATAACTTTCTTAGCTGCTATCCAATGATCATAACCAGGATTAGACTGATATCTGCCCAAGACTCCAACAATAAAAGCAATGTCCGGTCTAGTGCAAACCTGTGCATACATCAGGCTCCCCAGTGCACTATCAAATGGCTTGCCATTCATTTGACCCTTTTCTAATGCATTTTTAGGACATTGATTTTTGCTAAATTTATCGCCTTTAATGACAGGTACATCACCAGGCTTGCAATCTGACATGTTGAACCTTTCCAAAATTCGATTAACATAAGCTTTTTGAGATAATCCAAGCAAACAACGAGATCTGTCCCTATGGATTTCAATTCCCAGTACAAAAGAAGCTTCACCAAGATCCTTCATATCGAAAGATTTAGTCAACATGGATTTAGTTTCATGAAGGAGAGCAAGATCATTTGAAGCCAGCAGAATGTCATCCACATATAATATGAGAAAAATTATTTTGCTCCCACTGATCTTGATATATATGCAATGATCAACTTTATTTTCTTCAAAACCCATGGAAGTCACAATCATGTCAAATTTTAAATACCACTGTCTAGAAGCCTGTTTCAAGCCATAAATGGACTTTCTCAATTTGCATACCAAATGCTCACTGCCAGACTTTTGATAACCTTCAGGTTGCTTCATATAAACCTCTTCATAGAGATCACCATTTAAAAATGCTATTTTGACATCCATTTGATGTAACTCTAAATCAAAATGAGCTACAAGGGCCATAATAATTCTGAAAGAATCTTTAGAGGAAACAGGTGAGAAAGTTTCATTGAAGTCAATGCCCTCTTTCTGGGTAAAACCCTTTGCAACAAGTCGGGCTTTGAACCTCTCAACATTACCTTTGGAGTCCTTCTTGGTTTTAAAAATCCACTTACAGCCAATAGGTCTATAATTTTCAGGTAATTCAACCAAATCCCAAACATTATTATCAGCCATAGAAAACATTTCCTCATTCATAGCACATATCCATTTATCTGACTGTGCACAAGAAATGGCTTGATTATAGTCACTAGGATCAAGGACATCCCCAACATCATAATCATTTTCATTAAGATATACCAAATAATCATCAGGGATTGCAGATCGTCTTTCTCTGGTAGATCTTCTCACTGGCACAGGTAAAGCAGGTTCAGCAGGAAACAGATCAACAATAGGATTAGGCGGATTAACAGCTAAAGGACTGTCCGAAGGAACATGGGAATGAGGAATATTAATCTCATGACTAGCAACAGAATCACCTGGAACAAGTGACCTAGGATCATTGATAAAAGGAAGAGGTACTGATACATTAGTGACATGTTCAGAATGAAGAGAATCAGGCTCAGCTATATCAAGTTCTAAAAATTTTGCTGTCAAGGACTCCACAATTTTAGTGCATCTGCTTGGACAATAGAAACGGTAGCCTTTTGAATGATCTGAATATCCAATGAAAAAACAACGAATGGTTCTAGAATCAAGCTTTTTCTCAGAGGGATTATAGATTCTCACTTCAGCAGGACATCCCCAAACCCGAAAATGATTTAAACTAGGTTTTCTACATGTCCACAGTTCAAAAGGGGTTTTGGGAACAGATTTACTGGGGACACGATTAAGAATATAGAGAGAGGTTTTAATGGCTTCACCCCACAGAAATTCTGGCAAATTCGACCTGCTCATCATGCTCCTCATCATATCCTTAAGAGTGCGGTTACGCCTTTCAGCTACACCATTTTGTTCAGGACTACCTGGCATGGTATATTGAGGAACAATGCCACATTCTTGCAAGTATGAAGCAAAAGGTCCTACATGTTGACCAGCAACACCATGCCTACCATAATACTCTCCTCCACGATCAGATCTCACTATCTTGATGACTGTTCCCAATTGTTTTTCAACTTCGGTCTTAAACACTTTAAATTTATCAAGCGCTTCAGACTTTTCTTTAATCAAATAAATATAGCCATATCGAGAAAAGTCATCAATAAAAGTGATAAAGTATTTATGACCACAAATGGTAGGAGAGTAAGGTCCACTAATGTCTGTATGAATGATTTCCAATAGACTTGAACTTCTAGAAGCACTCTTGTTCTTATTTTTGGTCAATTTACCCCTAATACAATCAACACAAGTCCCCATATCTTCAAAATCTAAGGTAGGCAAAATATCAATTTTAACAAGTCTTTCAATCCTTTCTTTAGAGATGTGACCTAAGCGCTTATGCCATAAAAGAAAAGATTTATCTTTAATCCTAGATCTTTTAGCAATTTTGCTTTCAATGTTTAGAGATGTAGATGGACAATCAGGAGCTAAGGACAACATATATAATCCATTAAACAAAGATCCACTTCCAATAATTTGAGAATTCAAAATAATATTCATATTTCCATTTCCAAAACTAAAATGAAATCCAAGTTTATCTAAACAAGAAACAGAAATCAAATTTCTCCTAAATGAAGGTACATATAAGGTGTCCTTCAGAACAAGTTCAAATCCTGACTCTAAAAACAATCTAACATCTCCTACAGACTCCACAGTCACTTCAAGATCATTTCCTACTCTCAGATTGCTTTGCCTCAGACTTGGTTTCCTCAGGTTTGCAAAAATCTGCATAGAAATAGCAACATGGGTTGTGGACCCGCTATCAAACCACCAAGAATTAATAGGGACATCAACTAGATTAGACTCAAAACAAACAAGGGCTAAGGGGTTACCTCCAGCTTTTTGCTTCTTTTCTAATCAGGCTTTAAACTTTGTACATTCAAATCTTTTGTGTCCTTTCTTTTTGCAAAAAAGACATCTGACAGATTTCTTAGTAGGGGCAGGCTTAGGACCTTCAGAGGGGTTATTCTGACCACTACCTTGTCCTTTATGAGATTTCTTTGGAGCAGCAGGTGAGAAATGCTTAAATTTCTTATGAGGCTTGCCAAAATGGGGTTTAGAATGAACAGTTAGAAGGGCTAGATCACTCTTTTCTTTCTTAAGTTTTTCTTCCTCAGCAACACATTTAGTGATGAGATCATTCAGGGTCCATTTTTCATTCTGGGTAATATAGGCAGTCTTAATTTGACTGAACTCAGCAGGAAGAGAATTTAGGGCATGAGGAACAAGGAAGAGAGAGTCATCCAGTTCAACTTTCAAGGCTTTAAGCTGGGTTTGAAGCATAACCATTTTCAGAATGAACTCTCTTACACCCCCAGAGTTATCATAAACCATAGATGTCAATTCTTTCATTAGATATGCAGTCTCAGCATTATCAGCCACTTGAAATCTTTTCCCAATAGAAATAAGAAACTCTTTGGCATTTGAAGTATCATACAATCCACTCATTAAATGTTCGGGAACCGTCCTTTTAATGGCAAGCAAGCTTAATCTGTTGGATCTCTCCCACTTAGTTAATAGATCTTTTTGATCAGGAGTGGCGGTTTGACCTTCAGGAATGACCGGCTTGTCTTCATGAATAGCCATGTCAAGATCAGCCATGCCTAGAGAGAATTCTATGTCGTGTTTCCACTTCTTAAAGTTTGAACCAGTCAACATATCAATAGAGGCATTGCAGTTGTTCATACTAAAAGTAACTGTGACAAGAATGAAAAATATATTAGATTAATTAAATTATAGGGCATGAAATGTAATTGAAATTGAGGCTAACCAAATATTACATATTCACCTTTGGGCAGAACATGCAATCACAAAATATAGCCTCACTGAGTTACAGAATAAGAATACAATGATTTTCGAAAATCTATCACCTTTGGGCAAACAGATTTCTAGACCAATGCACCCTAATAACTCCATTTAATAAGACCTCCAATTAAAACACTCAATAATCATCCTTTGGGAAAAACTATTGAATGAATTAATCTTCAGTATTCCTCATATGATGAGAAAATACACTACTCATTATAAGTAATCCCACTTTGGTGGTAATTACAAATAATAACTAGTGAAAAAACTCATCAGGAATCAATATTATGCCCTGTAAATTATTTATATTTATTTATAAATTATGTCAATCTCTACACCTAATTGTCACAATATTAGGTTTGAGATTTTATAAAAGATAACATAATTTACAATAATAAATTATCATGTATGAAATTTGCATAAATAAAATAAGTAATTATGCAAAAATATAACATGAATTATAGTCAAATCATAGCAATTGAATTACAATAATAATTCATAAATCAAGCCAATTGAAGCATGAATAAATCTATTACAATAATAAATTGGCATGTATAAAATTTGCATAAATAAAAATAAATAATTATGCAAAATATAACATGAATTATAATCAAATCATGACAATTCAATTACAACAATAATTCATAAATCAAGCCAATTGAAGCATGAATAAATCTATTACAATAATAAATTGGCATGTATAATGTTCAAATTTTGAATCATTAGAGCATGAAAATCCAAATATATGCAGGAAAAATAATTCTGGTCTAAAATTTTATTTGGGCAGATTTTCCAAAAATATTATATATATATATAAATGTATTTTTATTTATTTGCTGTAAATTAGGCCAGAAGTGCTGGGCTCAGCAGCCCAGCCCAGCGACCCAGCCGGCCCAGAAGTCCAGCCCAGCTTCCGTTGCGGATCGGGTGCAGGGAAGCGGGCGCCACCAGCAAAACAGACGGGCGACGCCCGCGTGCCCGTTAGGGCACAACAGATGCGGGCGCCGCCTTCGGTCAGGCGGGCGTCACCCGCGTGCCCGTTAGGGCACGACAGATGCGGGCGCCGCTGCCTGCCTCGTCGAGCGTGCCCGGGACGCGAGCGACGAGCTCGCTCGCTCGCCTCGACGAGCGCGTGCCTGACGCGGTGACGCCAGCACGCAGCGGACCGCTGGCGACGCGCTCGCACACCTTGCGCGGCGCGGTCGCCGAGGCGGAAAAAGCCTGCGGCGGCGAGAGCTTTATTTTTGAACAGTAATTTAATTGTACAACCACAGCTTTTCAAATCAAATCATATATTTTACTGTACAAGATCCAGACGATAATCTCTTAATCAAATTATAAGATGAATAGAAAAAATCAACGGATAAAAGTATGATTCAATAAAAATATATCATATCCGAAGAATAATTAATTTGAACAGAAAAATTAATTTTAATTTTTTCAAACATGATGAATTAAAATTTAAACAAATTATTCATCGTATTAAAATCATCTCATAATATAAACGAATTCTTAAATTCATGAAACAGGGCTCTGATACCAATTGTAAGAAAAATCTTAATCAAGAATTTCATGAATATAAGAATATCAGAAATAAATTAGTAAGATAGGATCTTACTTGATGACGACATAATTTGCAGCGGAATAAATTTCTGGATCTCCAAGAGAAGCCGGGTCTTCCTCCACAACACCGCCTCAAATGCTCTGCTTTCGATGGGGAAAGCAACTATGAGCTAGGGTTTTTCCACACGGTGTATTGAGGGGACCTAGCCTTTATTTATAACTGATTATATGGGCCCGTCCATCACGGGCTTCATTAATCGGGCCTACACTTGATTAATCACACCAATCATGGTTAAGTGTTTCAAGCTCAAATCACATGGATCAAGATCACATGAGCTAATAGGCATCTCAATAATGGATCATAAGATCAAACCCGCTTTTATTAAATCAAAACATTACAATTGATTGTAGCCCACATATATGAAAAATGAAAATATAGAATATTTAAAAAATATTCTAACATTCCTATCACTGCTGCCAACTGGGGGAGAATGTTGCTATTCGAGAGGGAGTCCCGATAGCTGAATCCAAATAGGAATCAAACTCACTTTCTCCAACAGCGGCTGAAAATTATCCTTCCAAGGTATAATCGACAATACCTGCCCTCTCATGAACCACGGGCCACCTGATAACACACTTCTATAATCCTCTTCACTCCCAAATTTGAAAGCAAAATAACCAGCTGAGGGATCCACAATCGTGCATCCAGCTTTAATCCTTCAGATCTTCGGCAAGTAGTTCCTCACTAGTTCCAACGACGGAGTTCTCCCAAAGAACTTTCCATATAGAATCTTTTCACATTCTTTCCGGGCTTCCGCCAGATCTCTTCTTTCGATCTTTACTCTTCCTTTTGAGTTATTCTGAATTCTTTCAATCTTCTTAGCTAGTTCCTCCGATAATTTCCAATCATTATCCCTGCCAGAAAGCTTAAACAAACTAGCCCAAGTTTGAGGTACTTTATCAGAGTTAGGTCTACGCCAACTTCCTTCCCCTCTTTCCAGCATCACCTCATCAGTCCCAAGAGCATCTCCTCCAGCTTTCGCCATCCTTGAGTTTCCATTTCGCATCCATTTCCCTCCTCCCGGATCCACCCTGATCGCAGGATCAGGTGGTTCCTTTGGTTTCGCGATCGTCGCCTCCAATCGCCTCTTTCCTCTCTCCATCATCCATTTCCATATAATATCATTTTTAAGATCTAAATACCATCATATTTTTTTAACAATTTTTTCATTAATAATATTCATCTTGTATTTATATATTAATACATTTATCTATCATAGATAATATATTTATTTATATTTAAAATATTAATTTATATGGTATTTTGATCCAATTATTTTTGTTATATATTAATGAATATATTTATATTTATCTTTAGCAATATAGAAATAAATTACAATTTCAACTAGCTCCCAAACTCAAAGTATGTTTAAATTTCAAAATTAAGAGATTGGTTTGCTTCATGTAAATCCAGTGTGCATAATATTAATTTTATAATTTTATAATTTTATTTTCTTCTAATCTAAATATTAAAAAATATTAAAATTCACCCTTTATATTATTCTCGTTCATCTCATAAAACAAACATGGCCCAATGAGCACGTATTCTTTTTCTAGATATATATGAGTCTCTCTTTTAGATATATATATAGCAATTAATATGAATTCATATTTTTTTTCTATTTATAGTTATTACTTTTTTACTCATGTCTACTCATTCATATATTTTCTATAACTGCTCATAGAAGTTGCACTCTTCATATTTATTGATTCTATATAGGAGCCTCTCCTCTAGATATATCGCAATTAATAATAATATTCTAATACTCTAATAATTATCTTTCATGAATACACAGGTCAAGCATACCAAATGGTCAGCCCAAGTGGCTTCTTTCTTTCATTCTGAGTTACCCTTTACTCAATTTCCTGCTTACTACATCAATTTGTATATTTGTAAGTCAATTTCACTTCAACTAAGCACAACTCCATAAATAAATTCAACTGAAACATTTGAATTATACCGCCATTGTAGATATCCTACAGAATATTTGATCTTACAAACTTATTAAAGACAACTTGTATCCATAGCAAAGACAACAAACAACTCTTCCAAAATTTTGTTTATGGAGCAACTATTTCCCTTTGCTTGTATTGCATCTCGTTTGTTCTTCTTCACATTTTCGAAATATCGGTATGACTGCTTTCTATCAGGCAAAGAGAAAATTTACCATTCGACCATATCCGCATCCGCATTTTCTTCGTTCCTGATACACACGCATATGTCCACACATATATGACATATATCATATATCATATATGCGTTTGGATCATATGTACATGGCCAAATATTCAGATACAAGAATGAAATATCATTTTTTTTTTTGAACTCCGATTGAATCTTAATGTGTCTCACAATCTGAATTTATTAGAAGTGGAAGTAGAAGGAATGGAATTTTTGGATCGGGGAAATCAAAAATAAATTCAAGAGATGAGAGAATTAAGGATAGCTACCAGAAAGACTAATCCAATCCATAAGGATGTACCGAAAAATACAATATTTTTATTACTTGACCAACCATCAGAAGAAGCAAATACAACAGGTACACTAATCAGTAAGACTGATGAAGTCGCAATTAATGCAAAAACAGCTAATTGGAAAGCAATAGTCATGTTTGTAATCCTCCAAGCTACCAACAAATGAACTATACCATTTGATCCCTCGCTTAGTAAAAATTGTAATAAAATACATCATGTAGGGATTTGACCATGAATCAATTGATTCTTTAGAATTTATTACCGCTTTATATGGATTCTAGGGGAATTTGAGTATTTACTTCACAAGCAGAAATACTAGATCATGCATATATCTATGTATATAGTAAATATGTATTATGTATACAGTAAACAGATGGATACATTGAAATATAGATTCGCATCTGGGATGTTTCGACAGATGGTTAGTGTATCATCTCATATAGTCATATTCTATTTGTAGGAATAAAATAGAAATTACCTCCAGGAGAGATGGTTGAGGGGTTGATAGCTCCGGTCTTGAAAACCGGTATAGTCTGAACCTAAAAAACAAAAAAAAGAAAAAAACAAAAGAAAAGAAAAAAAAAAGAAAAAAAAAGAAAAAAGATGATGGTCAAACAATGTCAAGCTAAGTGAGCGTAGTGGGTGTGATGCGCACTAGCTTGTTATCCTTCCACCGTTAAGTGCGGGAGGTGTTCACCTAGGTCACAAAGCCGAGCCAACTAACTGTGGCTTCTAACCCAAGTGGGGGCATTAAGGTGAAGGGATGGCATGTTGAGCTTGTTGGGTTGGATGTGACATGTGCTCTATCTGGCTTGCCCGATCCAAGTTAGGTAGTTGAGCTTTGTGACCTAGGTGAACACCTCCCGCACTTAACGGTGGAAGGATAACAAGCTAGTGTGCATCACACCCACTACGCTCACTTAGCTTGACATTGTTTGACCATCATCTTTTAATTTTAATAACCTTTGGAGCTGTTGCATTTCAAAAATCCACCTCTCTTATAGGGATGATGAGTTGCAATCTGCATCAGATGATTTTTTCTCATGTTAAGCAAAATCTTATTAGTTCGATAAGAAGACGGTGCATGTTTATCACAAATTTATGTTGTATACATCTTTCCGATGATTGTTCCATACCACATAGAGATAGAGAGATAGATGAAAAAAGATAAAGAAATTAGTGTTGTATACTACTCGATTGATATCAATGACCATCTTGTTCATCCCCCGTAAAATGATGGGGATGGGCACTACATTTTTTCTGTTCAATATGAAATTAGATGTTTAAATGTCATTGTTTTATTGATTCTATATCTGATATTGAATGAATCACAAGAGTTACAAGAAAGTATGTCTTTTGCTTCGTGTTGTTAATGCCCCTTGAATAATTAATAAAAACATCTCTTATTAGCTAGCTTTGTTTGGGACGTTGGGTAATGAACATATAAATGTTAGGTGTTTTAGGAATATAAAAATATAAATTGAATCCTTTTTTATAAGTTAATATTTTTCTAAAGAACCGAGAATTTTGATAAAATCATAAACACTTTATGGTTGATTGACAAAATCATAAAAATTGGTATTTGTCAAAATCAAAACTTTTTTTATCATATACTCAAGTTGTTCTTCAATTTTATTCATTAACTTAATTATAATTATTTGGTAGTGCTTATATGTATATGTTGTTGCATAAAAAAATTTACGTTTGACATATTTATGAAGTTAATAAATCTAATAACTTAAAATGACATATTAATCGCAGTAATATTAGCAGTTAAAAATTTTAGTAAAAAAGTTTTCAACTACTTATATATATTTTGGTATATAAGAAATTTTAAATTTTACATATTTATGAATTTAACAAATAAAAAAAATCTAAAATATGATATTAATTACATTAATATTGACGGTTAAAGCTCCTAACTTTATATACAAATCAATGTAAAATTTTACGTGCAATAAAATGAATATAAGAGCATAGATATATATATATATATTTATATATGTCAATGTAGTTGTCATTAACACATCATTATAAGTTTTTAAGTTTGTTAACTCAATAACATGTGATATTTGTTATTAAAGTTAACAACTGTTAATATAACTACGACTAACATCTTATTTTAGATTATTATATTTATTAATTTTAAAAATATATCAAATTTAATTTTTTTATGAAATAGCATGCATATAAGTGGTTAGGAACCCAAGTTCTTAACCGTTTATAATTAAGTTAATAAATAGAATTGAGAAACATCTTAGGTATATCATCAAAAAAATTACAATTTTGACAAATATCATACATTATTTATATTTTTGTCAAAATTATCTTAAAAAATTTGATGACCCAATCAAATATAAAATTAAATATGCAAACCCTTTCTCGTATATCTAGTGAAAGATATTTGTTATGCTTTATGAATTACGACTTGAAAGTAAAAGAGTCGGGTCCTTCCAATTTCAATTCTGCTCATTGACATATGAACATAGCCCGATTCAATCCATTTGTTGTTTGACCAACTCAGGCTTGATCATCAAATACTATTACCTCAATCATCCTAAGAAAAGCAAATTTGAAACATAGTCATTCTTATTATTAATTCTCAAATGATTGTCATTCTATTTCAAGTTTCTTATTAAGATGAGCCAACGGTGGATAGTACAGTTGGTGGCAACACGTTGTATATTGTTTAGATATTTAGAATTTGATCCTTAGTATAATCACCTATTGTGACTTTCTATCTTTGTTAAAAAAAAAGTTTCTTATCAAAACGAGGAACCTAACCCTATTAAATAGAAAATATTAAGGATCAAATTGGAGTGAAATAAAAAAAATTAAAATCCTAAGTTGACTCTAAAAAAACAATTTAAGGATTAAATTGACATAATTTAAAAAATTTTGGCCAATTTAAGGAGATTTTTGGTATGAGGCAATTCATCCAGATTGCTGGCAATCTTATCTTTAAATTATTTGGATCTCATACATTATCTTGTTTGATGTCTCACTTGTGCATTGCTCAATGGAGATGTGTCTATGTGGATTATCTCTGAAGTGATAATCTTGAACTAATTTTTAGAACAAAATTACTCTCCTTAAACTCTAGTTTTTTTACAAGTTCTTTGCTCCTCCTACGACTTCTCTCATGACTTAACAGTGGGTAGTACAGTTGATGACAACATGCTGTAAGTTGTCTAGAGATCTAGGATTCGATCCCTAATATGATCATCTATTACGGTTTTTTATCTTTGTTATAAAAAAAGCTGTGTTAAATAGTATTATGATATTTTACTTAGTATGTTTGTTTAATTAGATAAGATAAAATTGGATGAATAATAAATGATGTTTTGGATATGAATTTTTTAGATTCCATCTATATCGAATATAATATCAATTTTATATTTTTATATTCTTATTTTTTTTAATTTATGCAATAAATAAATAATAGATATTAATTCATCCATGATTCTACCATACTTTTTTCTTAAGGAGTAAACATGTTCTTAGTAGTAAATTCACTTGTGCTCAAGTGGTAGTAGCATTCAGGCACGTGATTCAATCCCTAATTATAGCGCTTAATGCATCTTTTCCACATATTTGTACGTTTTGTAATATATTTTGTGAGTATATTATCATATCTATCATTTGCAATGATTTTGTTATAAAGCTAATTTTTAATTTAAAAAAATATATTCTTAGTAACATTTAGTTTAAAAATAATTAATTTTGAACCTAAAATGGGCATGCATATTTTTGCGCACATTAATCCTATATAATTTTAGCTCGTATAAACATCAATCCTTGTTTGGCTTTTTATACGGAGGTTCCATTTATTTTGATTTTTGATCAAGTTATGTCTTTTCGTATGCCTTCGACCTAGTAAATTTTTTTCTTTTTTGAACAATACTTTTTTTTTCCGATTATTTGAACAATACTTAGCCTAAGTTCAATTAAAGCGGTCCATACTACTATCCGTACACGATACACACATAATTCGGCATATTCATGTTTTATTAGAGACAGGATACATAAAATTCTATCACGAGACGACGTGGATGCTATGCACAAAATGACGTCATGAGCACATAGTTGGAGAATTATTATGTTGCCCGATTTTCTCGGACAGGGGATCGTCACCAACCCATACCCGACGAGTCAACCTAGCAGCCCAGTGTTATACTACCTCGCTCTGCGGCATGTAGTCCGCACTCTAAGCAATATGCGAATGCGATATCCACCGTGCAGTGCGCAAAACATACGAAATCGAGCGGGAGAGTCCCCAACAACGCATAATTTTATTCCTATGCAAATTTCTCCAACGATTTCCGTTGCTATTATTTATTAGAGAATAAAAAGAGAGATATAATAATAGAAGTAACAGCATAATAATAATTTGACGGCGAATTGAAGGCAAGAAAGCTTCGCCAACCCCCTCATCAGCTCATCTTCCTCCCCCCTCCAACTGCTCCCGGACTCGATCGCTCCGTGTGAGGGCAACCTGTCGCCCGCTGCTGCTCTTTTTGACTCTATTTTGGAGACCCTCATCGGTCCATTCGCATACGTTCTTGCTTTGGCGCTTGCGAAGGGAGTTGATGAAGATCCACCTCCCACCCCTTTGATCCCAGGAGTGGATCTCCCCATCGATTTATTCGTTGCTGGAACTGCTTAGTTCTCGATTCAGTAGATACTTGCAGTTACTTTTTGGGGTTCAATTGTGAAGCAGCATGCTGGTGTCTGGTCCAGTGACTCCCGGGCAGGTACGCGAATCTTTGCGCTTTTTAAGTGGATCTCCATAATTAAAGGGAGGCAACGGGCCGTGCTTGGGCCAGCACAGGCCGGGACTCAGGCAGGCCCGGCCACCTCTGGCCGACAACTCAACTGCAGTGGCGTATCCATCCAGTAGATGAGGGATATTTTGTCCTCCATTTTTTTTTTTTTTAAATATTTTTATATTTTAATTTTTATTATTAATTCTAATTTTATATTTATTTTAAAATTGATAAAATTTAATTTTTTATATATAAATCATTGAATTTGTATTGTTACTTATTTTAAAGAAACAATACATGTTATTTCTTTATTAATGGATAGCTTCAAGTGGTTTAAACAATCGTATAGTTCTTGATTTGGTAAATACAACTCTAGTTTTATAAGGTAAATAATTCTGATCAAAATTAAATATTACTTTGATTGATTGATTTTTATTTATTATAAAATATTATTTTTATTTATTCCTCATTTGTTGATCTATATATTTTCATTGTCTTATGTTGAAGGTATTAATACAATTATATTGTACCGTATCGCAGGGGCAAGCCCCCCCCCCGCACTCCCAAATTATAATTGAATATAATAATTTTAAATTTAAATTTTCTTATGTCCCCTATTTTTAAAATTCTGCATACGCTATTGCTCAACGAGGGTGCTTCAGCTCGGGCCGGTTCAAATTTTTAAATATTTAAATTCAAATTTTTAAATTTAAAAACTAGGGGTGAATTTTGAACCTAGAACCTCTAGT
The DNA here is from genome assembly GCA_034359265.1 of Canna indica. Lineage (NCBI taxonomy): Eukaryota > Viridiplantae > Streptophyta > Magnoliopsida > Zingiberales > Cannaceae > Canna > Canna indica. The sequence continues at coordinate 67,325,405 of CP136896.1, read as the reverse complement.
TTTATTTGAAATAGCTTACCATTGTACTAAGTTTTATTATCTATTTTTTAACATATTTTTATATGTAAAGTAGTACAAATTAATAAAAAAATATATTAAAGAATCAAATTATAATTAAATTTTTATTTATTTTTAATACAAAAATATTTATGAAATGATAAAATATTTTTTTTAATATTATAATAGACCGCACCTTAAAAGATTGCATACATACCTTCTATAGTTAAACTTGTACTTTACAATGATTAAATTATATAATGATCAGGTCTACGTAGTTCTTTTTACATTTTTAATCACCCGTAGTCCCCGATGATTTAACTTGTACTTGGACCAGCAGCACCAACTTTGCTTGTTTGAGCTTCCTCCTCTCCCGATGATGAAGTGTCGTGTCGTCCCTTATCTTGTAATCTATCTTCAGCATCCAACCAGTCTTTTAAGCAGATGCACATTTCAACCATTTCTGCACTCATTTGGCTTCTTCTTTCGTCAAGAATTCTATTTCCTGCACTAAAACAAGACTCGAAAGCTACTGTAGACACAAGAACAATTAGTATATCACGTGTCATGATGGAAACAATATGATACGCATTTTCTTTTTTTTTCCACTATGCTAAAATCTCATTATCATCTATTTCTTCAGAATAATTATGATCTAGAAAAAAAACTAATTCATTCAAATGAGTAGATTTAGTTTTTTTATCCTACGATCAAGTTGAGAATTAATACTATTTCCACTATCATCTCTTAATCTAGAAGAAGAAGATGTTGTCTTATTTATAATTGTATCACCAAATTTTGAAGCGTAAAATACAAACATATAATTCAATAAATTCGAAATTCTAGACTTTTTTTCTTCAACATTATTTAATTCCATATTGTTATAATAATCATCTAACAACATATTTAAACCATCAATTTTCATTCTAGGGTCTAAACATATTGCTAAACAAAATAAAGTAGTATATCTGACCAATACTTTTTAAATTTAGATTTTATTAAATAAATAATTTGTGCAAATAAAGGATGAAGTCTATGTGAAGAAAATGCTTCACTAATACGAACTATATGTGAAAGAGTTAAATTGCATTTAGGATAATAAACACCGAAAAGTTGTTTGATAGTTTTATTAAAAAGTTTTAAAATTTGAGTAATATACCCAGCAACTAACCAATCATTATCATTAATTGGATCACCAGACATATTTTCATTGTAAAATATTGTAATGATCTCTTGGTATTTTATAGTAGACCTAAGCATATGATATGTTGAATTCCATTTAATAATAACATCACCATTAAATTTTTTAAATGATTTATTAAAAGATTGACATAATTTTTTAAATTCTTTTGTTCTTGCTTTTGAAGAACATGACTAATGTTAGAGATTGACTCAAATTGGGTCCGAACCGAATCCAACGAGTTCGACCAGATCCAAATCGGAGTTGATTTGATCAAGATATGCTTGAACCAATTTGCCAATTTGATTGAACCATGTTGAATCGAACTCAATCAAAATAAATTATGATTTTATAATCATGGGCCTGGGAGCCCAGCCCACCATCTTCTCAAGATACTCATGTCAATGTTGCAGCGGCCCACGTAAAAGTTTTCAAATTAATGATAACTTCAGAAGTTTTCAAATTGATGATGTGAAAATCAAATATTGCTTTTGACTAGTCAAAGGGAGAAAAAGGTGGAGGCATCACGTGAAGCCACCAAACATTTTGAAAGTTTCTTTGCTAAAAAAAAGCATTTCAGTCATCCGATTAAATCAGACGGAACAGCAAATTCCTTGGAGATTTTTTCTCCATTAAAGTAGGCATGAATCGGCTCTCCCCCTCTATTATAAATAGGAGTCTAATATGCAGTTCTAAGATAATCCCACACCAAGAGAAATCTCATGTGAGAGTTTCAGAGATTCAAAAAATTAAGAGTGCCGTTACGACCCTTTTCCTAAGGAGTGCCCTTCTCAATTTCCGACATACAACAGCAGGAGTTTAGTTTCAAGACAGATCTTATAGAGACAGTGCCTCTACTCCGTACCAGTTTCAAGTTCAATTAATTTAAGACGATTTACTGTATTTTAAAGGGGATTTAGATTATTGCACTCTTATTGTAAAAGTTTTTTTCTGGATTTAATAAAGCAGTCTCCTCTTCTCCCTGTGGACGTAGGATCGGCACCCGCCGAGTCCGAACCACATTAACCCCTTTGTGTCTTTTATTTTTCTGTATTATTATTATCGGATTTGGTTTTCCGTTTTTCTCGCCGGGTTCGGGTTTTGTAGATCTTGCAGGAAATTACCCAAATTTTCTAACAGTTGGTATCAGAGTCTACTTCCCAACCATGGCGAGTACCAAATTTGATATTGAGAAGTTAGATCGCAATGTCAACTATGCACTTTGGTCAATGAAGATGAAAACAATCTTATCTATGGAGAAAATACATGATGCTATTCTTGGTAAGGATAAGATGCAGGGGACCGAGGAGGAGAAAGAATATAAAGAGCAAAAGACAATTGCAGTTTTGTACCTAAGCCTGTCAAATGAAGCACTTTGAGAAATTGCATCCCAAAAGATAGCTAAAGGTATTTGGGACAAACTCGCATCCTTGTATCAGGACAAAACTCTCATTGGTAAGATGACTTTGAAGCAGAAGCTCAATTTCCTACGTATGGCAGAAGGCACATCGGTCAAAGAGCATATCAATACTTTTCAGACAATCATCATGGACCTGGAGAATATGGGTGTCAAAATTGAAGAGAAAGATAAAGCTTTATTCCTTTTATGTTCACATCCTACTTCTTTTAAAAAATTTCGTGAAACTATGCTTTTTGGAAAGACTACTATTACTTCAGAACAAGTGATCACTGCTCTTGTGTCTAAGGAGCTCATGGACACACATCTTAGAGCAAATTCCTCTGGTGGAAGGAAAAGAGAAGCTCTCTACTCTAATGAAGCAGGAGAAGGTAACAAATAAAATGTCACTTGTTATTATTGTAAGAAACGAGGTCACATCAAGTCAGAATATCGCAGTCTTAAGAAAAAATTACAGCAGCAAAATAAGGGTCAAGACGCACATGTGGAGTCCTCTTACGCAGATTTTGAGAAAGTTGAGGTACTGGTCGTGACAGATGGCACACGCACTGCTAAGACACGCCGTGGGCAACGGCGGTCTCGTCGGCGACAACACACCTCAAGTCAAAATTCCTCTTTATCTTCTTCTGATATGTCTGATCATGCAACATGCAATCCAGGTCAGCAGGCGAACAGATCAACCACCAGTAGCATTAATGAGTGGTTCCTGGATTCTGGGTGTTCCTATCACATGACTTCACACCGGACGACCTTTGTGGATTATCGGCGCACCAATGGTGGAGTAGTTCGTGTCGGTAACAACGTTCCTTGCAAAGTTGTCGGATTCGGAACAGTGAAATTAAAATTGCATGATGGCTCGACAAAGATCCTAGCAAATGTTCGCCATGTCCCGAAGCTAGGAAGGAATCTAGTGTCCCTTGGAGTTCTTGACACTAGGGGCTATACGACATCTTCAGCAGGAGGAGTCTTGGAGGTACAGGATGGAGCCACGACAGTACTGAAGGCTCTAAGGACGTCGAATAATTTGTACAAGGTGGACGGATCCATCTTTCGTGAAGCAATTCAGATTCCGAGGCAAAACACAGCAAAATCAGACACCGGGTCAAGTATAAATTTTGCTTTCAGGGAAATCCCTTCTCAGAGATACAAAATGAAGTAGGAGACTCGGAGGACTATGTGGGTTCCTAAGGCCAAGCAGGAAGCTGACTCGGCCCACTTGAACAATGTTTCGACGTAGGCCCTGTACGGGCCTTGTGGGAGAGGAGGACGACTTTTGAGGATTGCATCGGCCCCAATTTTTATCAAAGGAGGAATTGTTAGAGATTGACTCAAATTGGGTCCGAACCGAATCCAACGAGTTCGACCAGATCCAAATCGGAGTTGATTTGATCAAGATATGCTTGTACCAATTTGCCAATTTGATTGAACCATGTTGAACCGGACTCGATCAAAATAAACTATGATTTTATAATCATAGGCCTGGGAGCCCAGCCCACCATCTTCTCAAGATACCCATGTCAATGTTGCAGCGGCACACGTAAAAGTTTTCAAATTGATGATGTGGAAATCAAATATTGCTTTTGACTAGTCAAAGGGAGAAAAAGGTGGAGGCATCACGTGAAGCCACCAAGCATTTTGAAAGTTTCTTTGGTCAAAAGAAGCATTTCAGCCATCCGATTAAATCAGACGGAGCATCAAATTCCTTAGAGATTTTTTCTCCACTAAAGTAGGCATGAATCGGCTCTCCCCCTCTATTATAAATAGGGGCCTAATATGCAGTTCTAAGATAATCCCACACCAAGAGAAAATTCCCATGTGAGAGTTTCAGAGATTCAGAAAATTAAGAGTGTCGTTACGACCCTTTTCCTAAGGAGTGCCCCTTCTAAATTTCCGACATACAGCGGTCGGAGTTTAGTTTCAAAGCAGATCTTACAGAGACAGTGTCTCTACTCCGTACCAGTTTCAGGTTCAATTAATTTAAGACAATTAACTATATTCTGAAGGGGATTTAGATTATTGCACTCTTATTGTAAAAGTTCTTTTCTGGATTTAATAAAGTAGTCTCCTCTTCTCCCTGAGGACGTAGGATCAGCACCCGCCGAGTCCGAACCACATTAATCCCCTTGTGTCTTTTATTTTTCTGCATTATTATTATCGGATTTGGTTTTCCGTTTTTCTCGCCGGGTTAGGGTTTTGTAGATCCTACAGAAAATTACCCCAAATTTCCTAACAACTAATTTTTTAAATTCTAATAACATCTCTTATTTTTTCTACATGTATATTACTAGTTTTAAATCATCTTGTACATATAAATTAAGAACATGACAAACACTACGAACATGAAATAATTCACCTTCTAATACTGGCTTAAATAATTGTATAAGGGGAGGAATAACAACATCATTATTACTAGCATTATCAAAACTAATCAAATTTTTTTATCATTTATATTATAGAAAAATGTTACAAATCTAATAGCAGAAAAAATGGCAACAGAAGTGTGTGGATATTCGAAAACTTTAAAACTTATTATTCTTTTTTGCAAAATAAAATTTTCATCAATCCAATATGCAGTAACACAAATGTAAGAATTAGTAGTACTTTGACTAGATCTAACATCAGATGTTAAAGAAAAATGCCCACATGCCACGTGCCCAAGGGGCGAGCCCAGCCCGCCTCCTGGGCACAGACGGGCCGTGCCCGGTTCGGAACCGGGCCGGGCTCGTGCCGCCAATGGGCGGGCCCGACCCATTGCCACCTCTACTCTGTATACATATATGGATTCACTTGTTAGGTTTTCATGGATGATTGGATGGTTTTTGGCAGAAAGAGCTACTAACTTGGTTATTCTCGAATCTCTGAGCTAAAAATGTTAATGCCAATGCTCTGTGTAATGTCTGGTTAGTAAATAGGCAAATTGTTAGACCATATCCGCTTTCGTTGTTTTGGCACTCAGTTGAATTTTGTGGTTCTCAAGTTTCCTATCTTATTCGAATTTGGGATAGAACTTGGACTTATATGTATAAACATAAGAGTTTCACTAGCACCGTGTTTACTGAATGTGTTCTATAAATTGTACTTATATATATAGTAATTGTTTGGATTTCTGATAGTCATTAGGTGTGTACACATGACATACCTTAATTTGCATATAGAACGGAACTACAAAATGCTTGAGTCTCGAGACATTGTGCCAAAACCAGACTATTTTTAACGAGTCAGATGATGTTTTTCACATGTCAAAGAGATATTTGAAACACCTGATCCAGTAAAAAGATAAAAAATTGGAGAAAGATTCTTATGAATCAGTAATCTTCTAGATGGAGAGGTTGGGTATTTGGAGGTAGGCCTTCAATGTCAGATTTATTTCATATAAGTTGTGAAATTAGCCTGAATTCTTTTTTATGATTTTTTATCTTTCACTCATCAAAGTATTTTTTGGCATATCCGATTGATTTTTCTATTTCTTGTGAGTATATTTTTCTATGAGATATGTTTTTAAGTTGGCATTGAAGTCTATCATATGTTTTATTGCAGGTATCATTCTTGCTTGGCTTTCTCCCTGTTTTTATTGCATGGATATATTCAGAAATATTGCAGTACCAGAAGTCTTCCTCTATCACAAAAGTGTAAGATATCCAATATGAAACATGATGCACTATTGAATTTCTCATTGTTGAAGCAAATACACCCTTTACTATACTGACAAATAAAGGATCACTTAAATGCTTAATGGACAATGGAGTCAATTTTCTTGTTATGTGGTCTCTCTGTTGTTGATAGGGACTCAATTCGTTATCATTGATGTTAAAAGTATTTTTCTTTAAAAGATTCCCCTAGTTAGAATGTGCTTAAAAAGGACAATCCCATTGGATAAGGAGATTGTGGTTAATCAGTGGTAAATAAATTCATACCTTGGTGCAATTGGAATAAGATGTGCTTCTGCATTTGCATGTAATAATGAGATGATCGTCATTAAAAAAAGGCTTATGACATCATGTACAGGATCACATATATTCAGCATTTCAGCTAAAATGTCAAATGCTTGAGCTGAGCAATTGTGTCTTGACAATTGAAATTGTAGGTTGTCATTTTTCTGAACATCCATTAGAACCTCTTGTATCGAGGGACAGTAATCAGCAGATACACTATGGGTGGATCTTGTTTCGACAAAATCACTTCATATGAAATGAATCTCTGATTTAATAGTAAATTATTTGGGGATGTTTTCAAATCATATGCACATCCCATTAATTGTAGATGCGCTTTATCAGTGTTATATCTTGTATTCTGCAGTCACTCCGATGGAAATCTGATTGTCCTAGATAAAGATGCATCTCATAAAGATGATAGGGCTGCTCTGCTTGAAGGAGGTTTATCAAGATCTTCATCTGCAAGATTTCGTAATGCATCAACCCGAGCAAATTTAATCAGGTTACCTGAAAGATTCCAAGTATTTGGTGCGGTTTATTATTCTATATAATCAATAGTCATTTGTATGGAATAGTCCTGGATTTTTGACATTTTCAGGTTTATATCAATGGATGAGTCTTTCTTGCTTGAACATCGAGCAGTATTGAGAGCCATGTAAGATGTCTCCAGTATTTTTATCAGGTAGATTTATGAAGCGATCATTTGACTACTGATTATTTGGCTACATGTTGCAGGGCAGAATTTGGGGCAATTCTGGTTTACTTCTATATTTGTGACCGAACAAATTTGTTTTCACAATCTGCCAAGGTTCTAGTGCTATAATTTTATCATGGTTAAGTTTTATTTATTGATTTTTTTTGTTTGGTTAAACTACGCCTAGTTGATTATATATAGGTTTACTTAAGCATTTTCCAGGTTCTTTCATTGGCTTAGATTGAGGAAAAGAAATAAAGAAAGTAGGTGCTACCAATAACTATAGCATGTTAGGTTTACTATCAGTTCAATTGTAGTTTTGGGCAAATGTTCATACTGGAGGAACTCTCTATTTATGTTTTCCTTTCAATGCTTTTTCCAATTAAACCTGTAACAAATAATATGGTTCTCCTGTTCGGTTTTATTTTTAGCACGGGAAATGAGGCTCTAGAGTTTGGCTATGCAAACAATGGGTGTTATCTTTCCTGTTTAACATATTATATCAAGAATTTCGTTTCTTAAGATTTATCATCATCTCAGTTTTCTTCCTGATATATGTTTTTTTCTAATTTTCTCCAGAGTTACAGCAGGGACCTATTTATTTTTCTCTATGTTCTTTTTATAATAGCTTCAACTCTGACTTCTCTACAAAAGCACCACGACAAATCAGCTTTCACTGGGAAATCCATACTTTACCTAAATCGTCATCAAACTGAGGAATGGAAAGGATGGATGCAGGTCTGTCGATCTTTTATTTCATCTTCTAGTTCTTTTAGTTTAACATGACCTCTGTGGTATAGATGTGTAGATGGCAATGATGTACTGGAAAATTTATACCTGAGCATATTTGACCACTCTTAATATAATCATGAAATGGAGACACTAAGATACAAAGATCATGTTTCGTTCACTCTATTAACATGTTCTTTTAATCAATTGTATATATTATATATCTATATTTTCTATTAGAAATTTAGTTGGAATGCATTTTTCAGGTTTTGAAATAAAAACCCAAACCCAGTTATAATGGAGGAAAATTACATTATGGCAAGTTAAAAAGTTTGCATTTTACTCCTAAAATGCCAGTTCTTTGTTGTTGTCAAGAAACCATTTTCTTATTTTGGATCTCAGATTAATCAGTTGCAAGTTTGAATTTTTAGTGGCATTGTTGATTAATCAAGATTTTACTGGAAAGAGTGTAATTCTCTAATGGTTAGTTATTAGCTGGTAAAAATCACATGAGACTCAAGTCAGATTGGTTTCAAAAATCGTATGTGAAGGATTTCTATTTTGTCCAAGCATTTAAGGACACACTCTGCAATCAAAATGCAAAGTTTTCAGATGATAATCCCATATTGTTATCACAGAAGAGTCAGGATGATTATAACATAACACATCTGGAAGAAAGTCTTCAGAAATCAGAATCTTACATTATACGCAAACATGAATAAAAGCAGGAAATATCTGTTACTGAATAATACCTGTCATGTTCAATTCTCCAACAGAAATCTGAAGCTTCCTTGATTTATTTGGAGGTTCTAATTTTTGATGGTTGCACTTTATCAAATACATAGAAGTTTATTTTCTTACCATATAATTAGTGTGACCCTGGTCAGGACTTCACTGCTTGGTGTCATTGTAATTGGACTCCTTCATCCATTGTAGTTAGCCATACTCAGCAGACCACATATCTGTTTGTTATTTTGATATTTCAGATATTCTTTATGTTTTATATGCAGCATAGAAACTGACTATCCAAAATTTGTATTATTATCACTTATAAATATTTTCATCTTTTAATATATGTCTAAACTTCTTTCTCCTAGGTTCTATTTTTAATGTACCACTACTTCGCTGCCACCGAAATATACAATGCAATAAGGGTGTTCATTGCTGCATATGTATGGATTACTGGCTTTGGGAACTTCTCTTACTATTATGTCCGCAAGGATTTTAGCCTTGCTCGGTTTGCTCAGGTACCCCCTTGAATTTCAACAACTAGTTTACGTTATTAATATTCCCCTGCTAATTTGGAAGAGCGTTTATTTATCAAAATGCAGATGATGTGGCGGCTAAATATCTTTGTAACTTTTTGCTGCATTGTCCTGACTAATGATTACACACTGTACTATATCTGTCCCATGACCACACTGTTTACCACTCTTACATGAGTGGCACTTTAGATCTGGCCTTGATCGCTATATATGGATTATTGGAATGATATATTCATATTACCACCCAACTGTAATTTCTCAATTATCCTTAATTTGGTCCAATAATCTGTTTTTTTTTCTTAAGCATTTTTCTCTACTAACCTTGATGTGGTCCAATAACTTATCTACTTGGTTAAGCAACTTAATGGTTTTGGTTATAGTGTAGTCATGGACTACTCTCATTTGTAACTCTGAAGGTTATTCGTTTGGTTTTGGTTATGTTTTCATGCTCATGGTAGGTTGAAAGGTGGATGCAGAAGCTTGAAGAATCTGATGCTAAAAGGAAACTGTATATTAAGACAAGCATAGTTTCTATTTCCTTGTTGGTGAGTTCATGATAATTTTCTCAAATTTTCTTGAGTTCTGCAAAAAAAGTAAAAAGGGGACAAATCCTTTTGATTCTTGCAGGTTGGATATTTATGGTATGAGTACATCTACAAACTAGACAAGAATGCCTACAATAAAGTCCATCCTTACACATCATGGATCCCAATCACGTGCGTATGAAATCTTATTCAGAGAATCTTTTAATTTTATACACTGTTGCCTTTATCAAAGAGATCATAACTATGGTTTTAGGTAATTCCAGTGTTTATATTTGCCTGCGGAATTTCACCCAGCAGCTTCGTAGTTCCTCCCTCGCTCTTCTTTCGTAAGTTATCTTTGCTCTGAAGTTCTTGACAGAATTATTTGCTTTTGAACTGTTTTTAACTTTTTATGCATTTTCCAGGTGGCTGGGCAAGATCACACTAGAGACCTATATCTCTCAGATCCATATTTGGCTGAGGTATGGATAACTTCAACCCTTGTTCTTTTTGAAAAGCTGTTTGACTGTTTAGAATCCTGTGTCTAGAATCCCTATGAGCTTGATTATTAGAGTGATCATTGGTAGGCCTAACAGTAATGCAATTGATCAGCTGGAAGTAGGGTTGGTAAGGGTTGGTAGTTGGAAAATATTTCAATGGTGTTCTTTAACATTAATTCATCTGTTTAATGATATTCCCATCCTTCATTTTTTCTTTGTTGTCGCCGCAATTACATACTCTGCAGTTTATGGTAATGCTTCTAATCAAAGAAGTATTGTCTAACTTTTGACCAAATGGGAGACAGTAGATACCCATAGTTATAGTACATGTTTCACAATGTATTTGATATGACCCCTCTATTTTGGTTTTCCACAGCCTCATAGTCATGCAACTCTACACCTTTACTCGGGTTAACAAGTTTATGTTCTGCCTTTCTTTAGTTCTATTTATGTACCTCTTTGTCATGTAGAGTAGACTGTAGAGTATAATAATAGTAATGTGAATAGGAGCCTCTCTTCTAGATATGTAGCAATCAATTATAGCACTCTAATACTCTAATGTTTATCTTTCATGAATACACAGGTCAAGCATACCAAATGGTCAGCCCAAGTGGCTTCTTTCTTTCATTCCGAGTTACCCTTTACTCAATTTCCTGCTTACTACATCAATCTATATATTTGTAAGTCAGATTCACTTCAACTAAGCACAACTCCATAAATGAATTCAACTAAAACATTTGACTTTTACCGCCATTGCAGATATCCTACAGAATATTTGATCTGACAAACTTATTGAAGACAACTTTTATCCCTAGCAAAGACAACAGACGCCTCTTTCAAAATTTTATTTATGGAGCAATTGTTTCCCTTTGCTTATATTGCATCTCGTTTGTTCTTCTTCACATTCTTGGAATATCGGTATGACTGTTTTCTTTCAAATTTTAATAACCTTTGGAGCTGTTGCATTTCAATAATCCACCTCTCTAACAGGGATGACGAGTTGCAATCTGCATCAGATGTTTTTTCTTTGTGTTAAGCAAAATCTTATTAGTTTGATAAGAAAACAAGCGCATGTTTGTCACAAATTTCTGTTGTATACATCTCAAAAGTTAATTTGTTCTATACTACGTAGAGATAGGGAGATAGATGAAAAAAAGATAAAGAAACTAGTGTTGTATACTTCTCAATTGATATCAATGACCATTCTATTCGTCCCCATAATATGATGGGGATGGACACTACATTTTTTTTTTGTTCAATATGAAATTGGATGCTTAAATGTCATTGTTTTATTGATTCTGTATCTGATATTGCATGAATTACAAGAGTTACGAGAAAGTATGCCTTTTGCTTCATGTCGTTGATTCCCCTCGAATCATTAATAAAAATTATTTCTTATTAACTAGCATTGTTTGGGTAATGAACATGTAAGTGTTAGGTGTCTTAGGAATATAAAAATATAAACTGAATCCTTCTTAATAAGTTAGTATTTTTTAAAAAATAAAGAATTTTGATAAAATCATAAACACTTTGGCGAAATAATATATTTTATGGTATTTGTCAAAATTATAATTTTTTTAGTTGATATACCCGATATCCTCTTCAATTATATTCATTAATTTAATTATAATTATATTGATAGTACTTATATACATGCTATTAAAAAAAAAATAGAAAAGAATGACGTATTTATGATGTTAATACACCTGGTAACCTAAAATGACATGTTAATTCAGTAATATTGGTGGATATGAATTTTAGTAAAAAGTTCTTTACTACTTATGTATATTTTATTATATAGAAAACTTTAAATTTTACCTGTTTATGAATTTAACAAATTTTAAAACCTAAAATATAATGTTAATTTTAGTGATTTTGACGGAAAGCCCTTAACTTTATATACAATTCAATGTGCTGAAAAATGAATATAAGAGCAGTTAGATACTTATACGCCAATATAACTATAATTAGGTTTTTTAATTTACTTTTTTTTAAAAAAAAATGTTTTTAAATTTGTTAACTTCATGGCATGCTACTTATTACTAAGTCCCTAACTAAGAATATAATTATGATTAAAGTCACATTTTAGGTTATTAGATTTATTAACTTTGTAAAATATGTTAATTTTTTTAAAATATATGGAATAACATGTATATAAGTGGTTAATAATCAAAGTTTTGATTGGAAAGAGAGAAAAGGGATTTGTTTCAACAATAATAAAGGGTAAAATTGAAAAAATAAAATAAAATTTTAGTAAAACATTTCCTTTTCTCCAACTCTCTTATTTTTTGTGGTAAATTTTTTTCTATCTTGTTGCTTTATTTTCCCCTCTAATTGGGGGTGTAAGTGAGCCGAGCGGCTCACGAGCTATTGGATATCGACTCGACGAAAACTCGAACTCGACTCAAGCTTTACATACGAGCGAGCCAAGCTCGAACTAAGCAATACTCGGCTCGAGCATTTTGCGAGCCTAATCGAGCTTCATATATTTATATATAATTATATAAATATTAATGTTTCATATTGGGTCAAGCATAAATCCGAGTCGAGCCAAGCTTAATCGAGTTTGAACGAACTCAATTTAGCTTGAGAAAAATAAACGAGCCGAGCTCGAGTTGCTTGAGCCGAGCTTGAGCCCATATATTGAAACTCGATCAAGCTCGACATTTCTTAAACGAGCCGAGCTCGAGCACAAACAAGCTCGACTTGGCTCGATTACACCCCTACCTCTAATCAAATAAAAAATATTATATAAATTACCTCATCTGCCCTGCCTTCTTCAATCAAACAAAGTGTTAAAGTATTAATCAGTTAACCATTTTATTTCGTTGATTTAATGAAACTTCCAATTTGAGAACCATAGGGTTGGGTAGGGAAGTCAACGGGGCGAGACGGGTACGGGGAGTGCCTACCCGCTACCCGCTCCGCGAAATAAATGGGTACCCGCTATCCGTTTATTCCCCGCGGGTATAAAAAATGGATACTCATTTAATTACCCACGGGAGGACGGATACACACGGGTATTGGCGGGTACCAATGATACTTTAAAAATATATAAATTATAATATTTTAATAACACTTTAACTCTTCAAGTATTATGATAATAACTTTCAAGTGCAACAACTTCATTTTGATAAACACACAATATTTTGATAACAACATTATCATAAGATTTCAAAACATAAAATATATGAGTATTGAATTAGGTTAGGATTTTTTTGGTATATGTACCGAGGATAATATTATAATTTACTAATTTCGCGGATAACAAGTACCCGCGGATACATGTACTATAATTTTCGTACCCGCCCCATATAATAAACGGATAACAAAAATTATTCGCGAAATTTCCGCAGGTAGGAAACTATCCCCCATACCCGTCATAAATGGGTAAATACCTGCGGGTACCTGCCTAAATAGATAATATTACCATCCCTAGGGTTGGGTTAAAAATCTTGGCAATGAAATTTTAACTCTTCTAGGAACACAAATTAGGTTACTAATATGTTTTGAAAATAAATATTTGAAAATGAAGGATAGGAAATAGCATGCTACTTGAATATATAATATTGTATTGGGTTTGTTTTTATGGGCACATGGAACATATATTATTAATACATCTGATATAATAAAATGGTATTATATCATATGATATCATTTTTAAGATATAAATACCATCATATTTTTTTAAACAAATATTTCATTAATAATATTCATCTTATATTTATATATTAATACATTTATCTATCATAGATAATATATTTATTTATATTTTAAATATTAATTTATATGGTATTTTGATCCAATTATTTTTGTTATATATTAATGAATATATTTATATTTATCTTTAGCAATATAGAAATAAATTATAATTTCAACGTGCTCCCAAACTCAAAGTATGTTTAAATTTCAAAATTAAGAGATAAGTTTGCTTCGCATGTAAATCCAGTGTACATAATATCAATTTTATAATTTTATAATTTTATTTTTTTTAATCTAAATATTTTTTAAAAAAAAATCGCCCTTTATACTATTCTCGTTCATCTCATAAAATAAACATGCCCCAATGAGTACATATTCTTTTTCTAGATATATAAAAGTCTCTCTTCTAGATATATAGTAATTAATATGAATTCATATTTATTCTTTTTCTATTTATATTTATTAATTTTCTACTCATGTTCACTCATTCATATATTTTCTAGAATAAATTACACGAAGCCCCCCTCGACTATAGTCATTGTGCGCAAAGACTACCTAAACTACCAAGTATGCACGGAGCCGCCATCGACTACACTTTTTATTCCAAAAGCTCTTATCCATTAGCTCGCTCGTTAGTCACTTAACGGTAAAAGTCATTCGTGCGCAAAACTCCAATCCGACTCCTTCGATATAAATTAACTTTACAAGTTTCGTGTGCGGAAAACCCCCCCTCCGACCCCTTCGTCTCCTTCGACATTGGCGACCATGGCGATTGAACCTTAGTCATCCAAATCAAGAGCCAAACGCCTAACTTTTTAATCAGCGAGCACTACTAGAAAAATGGGCATCAGCAACGGCTGAGGCCGTTGCTGAGCCGTTGCTGAAGAGCATCAGCAACGGCCGAGTCGTTGCAATAGAGCCGTGACAGAAAGTCGCGTTGCTGATGACTTAGCAACGGATCAGCAACGGCCGCTCGGGCCGTCGCTCAAAACATTATCAGCAACGGCCGCTCGGGCCGTTGCTAAAAATATTATCAGCAACGGTTTTACCACGGACCCGGAGCCGTTGCTGATAACATTAATAGCAACGGCCTCGAGTCCGTAGCAACGCCGTTAGTAAAACCCCGTCGCTAAGCCGTTGCTGTAGGTCATCAGCAACGGCTGTCGATACACTTTTAGCAACGGCTTTCCCACGGACGGCCGTGGGAAAGCCGTTGCTGATGACCTATACCTGCAAGCAGAAAAATTTCAAATTTCTAATTTCCATTGATACATTGATACATTGATACATTTATCTGATACATAACTCACACACCCATACCCTCATACACATATTCATTCACACATCACAAACACACCAAGATATACATCAAAACAATTATATTTATATTGATAATTATCCACGATAGTATAAAAACAATTCAAATGCAAAATTGAAGTATCAATATCCAAACAAAATAAGTTAAACAAGTTCAATATCTTAGTAACAAGTTCAATATCCAAACAAAAAATCTCACGATGACGATGGAGGATGGTCTGGATCATATGGCGGGGTCTGGAGTGCTTGAGTGTACACCGGCGTGGACTGACTCGAGGACGATGGATTAGATGATGCCGAAGAGATGTCTGCTGCGGGATGACCTGACATGTTGCGTAGCATAGCATGCATCTCCTCCATCATCTGAGTCTGACGCGCGACCGTCTCCTCTAGAGTCTTTATTCTGCTACTATGATCATAACTGGATCTAGAGGTGGACGGCCGCTCACCAGCGACCGGAGGGGTCGGTGCCCCAAGTGGCCCTAGCACGGCTCGCGCATGACCACTATCTGCGAAGCCATATACGCGGCCATGATCCTAGCCACCTGCGGCCTCGACCCACGATGCTGCGTCAAAGTCCTCGGGGGTACCCCCGCGCTGCACCACCCTCTGGCTGTACGTCTCCTACTCGAGTTTGATTTTTTGTTTAATATTTATCATAAAACTTAAATTATAAATATATAATGAATAATTTAAACAAATATATAATTACCACAATGTATGCAGCGCGGTTGTCGATGTACTCCCCCGTCCCATGTGCTCGACGGTGAGTCCGCTCAAACACCGCCATCGGGGAGGGTCGCTGGACAGTCCCGTCATCCGACACCGTCGTCTACATTTACAAAACAAATACATTAATTAGTACACATAATAACAAATAAAATATATAATTAAACGATATACTTACCATACGGTTTGCGTGCACTGCAAATGCAACAGAGCCGCCGGTGTGACGCGCTGCTCCCCCCGACATGCGATTTCTAGCCGCATTCTGAGAAACCTCCTGCCATCGATCCGTCGACCATATCCCCACGAGCTGGTCCCATATATCCGGAGTAATCCAACTGGGGCCGTATCCCCGAGTCTCCGCGATGTTAGTGGTCCCAGCTCGGGCCATCGCTCGGGACCGAGCCTGCCCCAGCTGCCCGTTGTACCTTGCCCGGGAAATAGACTCCCAGGCAGCGTAAATGAAGGACCTCTGGTCCTCGGCCCATGTATAGCGAGCCTGCAAAATAATAATATCAGTACCAATTCTTAATATATCATCATGCATGTAAAAAAAAAAAAAATACGTGCCTCAAACTCGCGCCATAACATGTCGACGTGCTCGCTAGGCACGTGAGACCACGTAGGCCATGCCCCGTGCATGTATCGTCGAATAGTAGAAGAAATGCTCCTCGGCACTTCTTCTTGCTCGAACCTGCACAACAAAAATAAATTTTAATATTATATTATGATATAATGAATTTGTAATGATTCATAATTCATGATATATTACCGCTCCCCAATCACGCTGATCAATCTACGTGACTCTGTGGCTGGTGGAGGCTGCCACCTGTTCGGCCCGCGTGGCCGCCTGCGTCTGGATGTACTAGCCTCGGCAGTATCATCCTCATGAGGATCAGCAACAGGAGGATCAGCAGCATGAGTAAGTGTTGGAGTCTCACCGATCGGAGACTCCGAAGCTCTCCTGCGTCGATAACCACGACCAGACATATCTGTCGAACAGACATATAATCAGATTATTGTATAAATAGTAGAGATATATTTAATAAAATATATATACTTTACAATTATTCCTCATCATCTGAATAATAGTCTTCGAATTCTTCTTCTTCTTCCTCTTCTTCCTCTTCGTCATCTTCTTCATCTCCAGCTTCCTCAATTTCATGATCGTCATCATCAGCATATTCAACTTCTAATTGAATTGACGTTGTGTCTGCATCCTCGAGTATTAGAATAATACGATCCACAGCAGGAAGATCATCTTCTTGATAGAAACCAGGAGGATCATTTTCTCCTACTATCGGATCAATTTTTCCTCTACCTTTTGTCTTACAGGCTACACGCCAATCTGCTCTATCTTTATTTCGAGCCGGATACTTCACGTAATATACTTGTTCGGCTTGTGATGCCAATATAAATGGCTCATTTGCTGCCAATTTCGATTTGTAATTAACCTCAACAAGTTTGTATTTTTGATGAACTTTCATGCCCCTTTCTGTTGTATCGAACCAATGACATCTAAATAGGAACACTGATTTCAAGCCGAAGTAGTGCAACTCTATCACTTCTTCCACTAGTCCATAGAAATCCATATCACATTCAACATAGGTTGTCCCTTTCACGCAGACCCCAGCATTCATCGTCTTTTTTGTAGATGAATATTCAACCGTGTGAAATTTATACCCGTTAACAAAATATCCGCTATAGCACGACACAAGTCGCGACGGTCCACTAACAAACTCAAATATTTTTTCATCTATTTCAGCTCTGTGATCTTTGCTGTAAGTCTGAATCCAAGAAGGGAAATCACGATTCCGTAATGTCTCCAATTCTTGATCGTTGTGAATAGAGTATTTTTGCACCATCTCAATGTCAAATATTTCAATGAATTGTTCAATCTCTGGACAATTGAGTAATACATACAAGTGTGCCAAATGATACTCTTCATCGCTTAAGTGTCGAGATGGACGAGAACCAAAAGCACGACCAGAGTGACAAAATATATTTAAACGTCCATCTGAATGTCGAACACCCCCGTCGTCGTTACGTGGAAGACGATCAAATCTTGTCTGTACTGTCGATTCAAAGTAAAATGAGCAGAATGTTGAAATTTCTTGGATGATATACGATTCAGATATTGATCCTTCAACAGCTGCGGTGTTCTTTACTTTTTTCTTCAGACGATTCATGTATCTTTCAAATAAGTACATCCAACGATATTGAACGGGGCCACCAACTCGTGCCTCGTATGCCAAGTGTATCGGTAGATGCTCCATCGAGTCAAAAAATGCAGGAGGGAAAAACTGCTCCAGCTTGCATATGATTTCAACAATATTATTTTCAAGTGTTGACATATCTTCGACTCGAAGGACATTTGCACAGATGCTTCTAAAAAACATACTTAATTCAGTCAACGGACCCCAAATATTATCAGGTAGAAGATCTCGAAATGCGATCGGAAGTAATCTCTGCATGAATACATGACAATCATGGCTCTTCATCCCTGATATTTTGCAATCATCGACGTTCACACATCGAGATAAGTTTGAAGCATATCCATCGGGTAATCTGAGTTCTTTTACCCATTGACAAACATCTTTGATCTGTTGTTTATTTAACACATATAGGGCCTTCGGTTTCAGATATCGTCCGTTGACCTCTTGTAACAATTCCGGCGCGAGTCCGAATTGGACGATTCCGGCGCACGTCCGAAGTGGACGATTCCGGCGCGAGTCCGAATTGAACGATTCCGGCGCGCGTCCGAAGTGGACGATTCCGGCGCGCGTCCGAAATTAATCTAAACCCTAATAATTAATCTAACAAATTAAACAATTAATCTAAACAATTAATTAACATTTATAAAATAATTAATTATCAATTTCAAAACAATATATATATATTCCGGCGCCGGAGTCCACCCTCCGACGCCGGCGTACAGTGGCCGGACACACTGTCCGGCCACTGTAGAAGGTCCGGCGGCGGCCATAGTCCGACCGCCGCCGGCCGAAACCCTAGAAATAGGGTTTCGGTCGGATTTTAACATCTCCGGCCGAAACGGTATAGGCCGGCCGATCAACATACCGGCAGTAGCGGCAGCGGCGCGGCGGCGAGAGGCGTCGGCGTCGGCAGCAGCGGCGAGCGGTGTCGGCAGGAGCGGCGGCGGCAGCAGCGGGAGGAAGAAGGGTCGGGCGCGGCTGCGTGCCCTATATAAACTTATCAGCAACGGCTCACTCGCCCGTTAGAAAGCCATTGCTGATAATTTATTATCAGCAACGGCTCACTTATCCGTTAGCAAGCCGTTGCTGAAAATTAAAACATCAGCAACGGCTCGCCTATCCGTATGAACGCCGTTGCTTATAATTAAAATAATCAGCAACGGCTCGGTTTTCCGTTAGAACGCCGTTGCAGATATAAATATCTGCAACGGCTCGGGCGGCCGTAAGAAAGCCGTTGCTATTGAGCGGCCGTTGCTGATAGCCGTTGCTGAAGACCAAGTTTCTAGTAGTGGAGGAACCCTAATCGTCCACAGAAGGAAGACGCCTAGGATCCAACTGGCGGAACATGGCGAATAGCGACACTGCGCAAGTTTTAGTGTTTTTTTCAATTTTAGATTAGCTTTGAGATTATCACATCAGATATCCAGTTTATGGCATTGATATTAGTTTACTTTCATTATTTAATGCATTGAGATTAAGACATTTTTACTGCATTATTTCGAGATTGTTTTACTGGTGCATTTTTTATAGTTTATTGTATTATTTAGGGCATTGTTTACTGCATCAATTTAGTACTTGTTAACTTCAATTTTAAATAATTTAGTTTAGTTTACTGATTGTAAGATATTGTTTCATTGTTAACTTCAGTGCAAAAGATAATGTGGGGTTACTGCATTATTTTTTATTGTCAGTGTTTTTTGTTTCATGTTCTTGGTATGATACTGCATTATCACATGGGTGGGACCAATACAACTTTGTTTATTTTAGGTTTTACCCCATTCCAGAGGGGACAATTCCCTTGAACTTGTACATGGGTGGGAAGATTATTTGAGGCCAAAACCTCAATATAAAGGCCAAACCATACACCTTGCAAGAGACGTGGAGAAAGTTTATGGGTACCCAAATGCAATACATTTCTGATGGAAGTTTGGGGATAAGCCTTTTGATGTACTTAGACTTTTCTTAGGTGACTAGGATGTTTTGACTGTGCTGAAAGGACTACAGAGGAATAATAATAGAAGATTGGATATTCTTATACAATGTAGGGTTGATGACCCCATTACTGTACCCCATGCTCAGGAACCACCTAATATTGTACCTCTGGATCAGGAACCACCACAAGCAATACATGCAACACCTGCAACACAGACAACACAGGCACCCCAGGTTGGGAGTTCATTTGAAAAAAAGAATTAAAAAACTAGAGAATTGAGAAAGAAGTCAGTTAAGATCCCAATGAAGGGTATGAAGATTAAGATGACAGTGAAAAAGCCACAGAAAAGAAAGGAAATGAACCTCCACAAAGTGAAGAAGAAGTGAACCTAGATGGTTGTGACTTCCCTGACAGTGAAGATGATGTTCCTGATATATTCTTTGATCATAATTTCACACACGTTGAAGAAAGAGTTAATGACATGTTCAATGATAAGAAAGAGTGTGTAATTGACAAAAAAAAGAACCAAGTGATGAGAGTGAATATGAACCAAGTGATCACTTGGATACTACTAATGAGAGTGAGAATGAGCAGAGAAATAAAAAGAAAAGGAAGAAGCAAAAGTGACCAACTTTCATTGATAAGATAGATTTTCATGTAAGAGTTGAACTGACAATGAGAATGTGTTTCAATAATTTTAAAGCGTGTAGGCCAGCACTTAAAAAATATGCAGTGTAGAGAGTGATTGATTTTGTATTCATCAAGAATTAAAGGAGATGGATAACCATTGCATGCAAGAGGGGATGTGGATGGAAGGTTCATACATCCCCTCCCATAAGAATGAGGCTTTTCAAATCAAGACATGGAAAAATATGAAACACAAGAATTATGGATGAGAATTTAAAAATACAAAGGCTGATTCAAATTGGTTAGCAGAGGAGTATTTGGAGCACATTAGAGACCAACCTCATTGGAATAATAAAGCTTTTCAAAATCAAGTGCACGGGGATCATAAAGTGACTAAGTCTAGATACCAGAGTTATAAGGCAAAGCAAAAGACAATGTTGAAGCTACAAGGAAAGACAGCTGAACAATTTACAAAGTTATGAGATTACAGTGCAACAGTAAAGAAGTACAATTCTGACAGTAATTACAAGGTAGATCTCAACAATGGCTTGTTCAAGAGATTTTATGTATGCTTGGATGCATTGAAGACTGGATTCAAAGCTGCTTGTAGGCCCATTATTTGAATAACAAAGGATTAAAATGACAATATATATCCCATTGCATGAGCTACAGTGGAGGTTGAGTGTTATGATAGTTGAAAGTGGTTCATGTATTATCTACTTGAAGATATAGGTTCAATTGAAGAGAATGATAGGACTGTATGTCAGGTCAACAAAAGGTAAGTATTACAGACCAATTCCTGTTATATGGTTCATGTTAAGTGTTTTATTATTTAGGGGGGTCTAGTGCACACAACTATAGTTTAATTATTATGTGTTTTTATTGTTTAATTATCTCTCCAAATATATGTAACAGAGTTTGGAATCATTGTTGGAGGAGTTAGGGGCAGATCTTAGAATCTGTGTAAGGCATTTATATGCCAACTTCAAGAAGAGTCATCCTTGCAAGACTTTAAAGGATGAGCTTTGGAATGCAGCAAAGGCAACAACATTTAATAGTTTCAAGGCTTGCATGGAAAGAATCAAGAATATAGACCAATCTGCATATGACTGATTGATGAGAAAATGTTATGACCAAAATTTCATCTATAATTGTTTTGTTTCATATCAGGGAAGCGAGGACTTAAATGATGCAAATTAGCGGAGTCTCGAGGGCGGAATTCGGTATGTCGCTAATTTAAATATATATAATTTTTATTTCTGTAAATTGGCATGGCGTAATGAGAGTAGACTTTGAGGCGAACTCAGTGGGTCGATCGGAATTCAAATCGGACTTAGATCAGACTCAAATTGGGTCTTTTCTAATTAATCTAAGTATAGGGGTAAAAAGGTAACTTGGGGTTAATTAAACCCCAAGTTATAAGTTGAGAGGGGTGTGCGACTCGGCGACAGGGCACCCGACTGAGACGTAGCGGCGCAAGGAGGAGGGGCGAGCGGATCTCAGCCGGCTGTGGCAATCTCGTCGGCGACGGCTGTCGGAGGAATCAACTACTCGTCCTCCTTTTCATCTTCCCTAAATCGGTGAGTGACTTAACCTTCCTCCCTTTCTCTTTAATTCAAGCCGCCGCCTTTTCCCCATGTTCTTGATTCTTGCCGTATGTTTCCTTGATGAACCTTTTGAATCTTGAATCATAAGTATGAATTTTTGTGTCAATAACCCGTGTCAAATTAAATAGCTTGTTTTGGGAGGAGAGGTCGCATGATCCAGTTCGCTCGGCTGGATGTGCACCGCCTCTCCCTTGATGGATTTCTTCACTGAAACTGTTGATGATTTCTTCTCGTTGATGTCGAGCCTTAAATCCTACGTTACATGCATATTGCTTAGAAAACTTCATGCTCCTCTTTGCCTCAATTTCATGGCCGCATGTATCAAATATATTTCTTGGTGTTGTTGCCTTCACCTTTAATTGTTGAAGATTATGTTAATTCCCTGTATCGATGATAAATTACCTAGGAAATATAATCATTATGTGAAACTATACATGTTGTCCCATTAAAATTGTGTTCTCTTTATAATCTGTTAAGGATTTTATCTTTCTTGATGAAGGTGTCTTGATGTCTTCTTTTAGGATTTCCATCTTGTTCCTTACGGAATATGTATATACAAGAAATCTATGTTCCTTGTTCTTGATTCTTATGGCTGCATGAGTAAATTACATTGCTTGCTTTAACGTTTTATTTGCTCATTTGACATAGTGTATGATTTAGAATAATTTGATGCTCATGGGAAATTTATTTCTGTTGGATTATATAATTGAGATTGGATATGATGTGATATGGGCCGGTGTATGACTATGGTTACGTTCTCTTTTGGTTTGGTTACTGCTTACTTTATTGATGATTGAGTGTGCTTGTGGATGTGGACCGGGAAGCTCGTCAGCCGCTACACTGACGATCGACCCGGGTGGCAAAGAGCGGGGAGTACGCTGAGACAAAGGTGATCAGCGCCCGACTCATAGACCGATGGGTCTCTAGATGATCGGACCGACGGGTCCTTGGACCGGGAAGCTCGTCAGTACTGCCACGCTGACGACCGACTCGAGTGGCTTGTGTGAATAGTTGAATAACTTTATTGTTGCTTATCTCATGTTAGTATTATTAATATGCTCTTACTAGTTGTTGCTTAAATGGATGCATGGTTACACTGAGTATATATGTATTTCCTTGGCACACCTCATTCTACTTATGAAATATTGGGTTTATAGCATACACATGTATATCTGTTGGTTTGCATTTTTTAGCATGGTTGCAGGAGATTATGTCACTCACTAAGTCCTAGTTGGACTTACTATTTATTTCACTATTTTGCAGCACCTGAGCATGATCACACAGGTACTGGAGTGTCGTAGCGCAGCTGGTGGCGTCAAGGACGGCAGATCTCGTGACATGTCGTTGTCAAGGGTTATGTTGAGTCCATAGGATCATATTTATTCTTTTTATTTGTAAATGAACATTTAACACTATGTTTCCGCATTGGATGTCAAATACTTGTTTATGATTAGTTGAATCATTTTAAATGAGTTTGAACATATGTAGTTATCATATCACTTATGGATTGGCTTTGAAAATTTTGATCATTTATGTTTATTGTAAGAAACTGGTCTCTTATATTGTCCAAGGCTTCGTATTTATTGGTTATTATGTTGGGTTAAGCTTCGGGGTACATGTAGTACTCTGGTCAATCACGCCTAGGTTTTTGGGGTGTGACAGAAAACCTCCAAGAAAGTGGTCAATGCATGCCTTTAGAGAAAGAACCAAGAGTGATATGTTATTGAATAATATTATAGAGACATTTAATTGATTCATACTGGAGGCACGTGACAAGTCAATATTGACTATGTGTGAGATGATTAGAAGGATATTGATGAAGAGGCTAGTTGCTAAGAAGGAGTGTATGATGAATTATCCTAGTCCAATAACTCTACGTGTTTAGTTGAAATTGGAGTCAGCAAAGAAGGATGCTCCCCTATCCATAATAGCTTGATGTGAAAACCTTTTATTTGAAGCAAATCATGTGAGAGATGGACAAAAGGTAGTTGACCTCAAACAGAGAACATGCAGTTGTGGGAAATGACAACTTACTGGCATTCCATGTGGGCATGCAATTTCTTGTATATACATGTTGGTTTTGATATTTTCTCCTTGTATTGATTATTAACTTTGATTGTTATGTGTATTAACTTGATTGTTTCAATGATATTGACAGTGTTGGAGACATACCCAAAAACTATGTACATCAATGATATTCCAAAGACATGTTTATGAAGGCCTACTCAACATTTATCAAACCAATTCTAGGAGAAGAAGATTGACCACATAAGGATCATGCACCTATTGGTCCTCCAACATGTAATATACTGCCAAGGAGACCAAGAAAACAGAGAAAGAGGGCGCGCAGCAGATGAACCTATCATTCCTCATAAGCTTACTAAAAGAGGATAAATCCTTAAGTGTGGGAATTGTGGGCAACCAGGGCATAATAGTAGAAGATACAAGAGTCCAATAAACCCCAACCAGACAAGAGGAAGGAGAAAGACTACATCTTCAGCTCAACCATCGTTAGCTCCACCTTTCAGCAAGTCTCAGCCATATTCAGTTGGGCCAATCAGCATGTCTCAGCCATCTTCAGGTGAGCCAAGCTCTCAGTTATCATCAAGGATGTCTCAGCCATCATTCAGAATGTCTCAGCAACCTTTCAGCATGTCTCATCCAACACCATCAGCATTTGACACCTTTCAGTACCAACAACTATTTAACATGTCTCAGCCAACAAATTTCGGGACAGCTCAGCCAACAAACCTTGGGACAACTCATAGAATGAAGAAAAATATATGTGCTAGAAAGATGACAATGATGTAAATGTTTGTATACTATTTTTACTTACTGGATCATGATGTAAATATATTCAGATGGATTTTAGAGTTTTCAGTATGGTGTAAACTGAATGTTTCAGCTTTTTTTTGTTTCAATATGGTTTAAACTGAATGTTTTAGCTTTTTTTTGTTTAAGTGTAGTGTAAACTGAATGTTTTAGCTTTTTTTAAAAAAAAAATCAGTATGGTGTAAACTGAATGTTTCAACTTTTTTTGTTAAACTGAATGTTTTATTATTATGTGAGTGATATTAACAATATTATGTGAATTAGTGTGAATGATGTTTCAGTTAGTATTTGTGTATTAACAGTATTATGTGTATTAGTGTTGTTCATACTGGATTATGTGAATCAGTGTAAACAATTAGTGTAATTCAAACTGATACAAACCGATAATTCAAAGGGTGTGATACATATATGATAAAGTGCAATTTTACTGCATAGATTACAACATCTTATTTGAAAGATAAACCTACAATAAAAGCAATGAAAACAAAGGGTACAACTAGGGATGGCAATATTACCCGTTTACGACGGGTATGGGGGGTAGTTTCCTACCCGCGAGAATTTCGTGAGTAATTTTTCTTACCCATTTATTATATGGGGCGGGTACGAGTATTGTAATACACGTACCCGTGGGTACTCGTTACCCGCGAGAATTAGTAAATTACAATATTACCCTCGGTACCTACACTAAAAAAACCCAACTTAATTCAATACCTATATACTTTATGTTTTGAAATCTTATGATGATGTTGTTATCAAAATATTGTGTGTTTATCAAAATGAAGTTGTTATACTTAAAATTATTATTAAAATACTTGAAGAGTTGAAGTATTATTGAAATATTATCATGGGTACCCGCCAATACCTGTGGGTATCCGTCCCCCCGCGAGTAATTAAATGAGTACTCATTTTTAATACCCACGGGAAATAAACGGGTAGCAGGTACCCATTTATTTCGCGGGGCGGGTAGCGGGTAGGCACCCCTGTACCCGCCTTGCCCCGTTGACATCACTAGGTACAACTACAATTGATTGCAGCTTAAATTCTTTGTCCTTCCCAGATTCAATCTGCAATATCAATTCTTTGTTCTTTATCTCTAATTGCCGCAACTCATCAATCTTCTCGATCAAAGCCTTGTTTTGTTTAGTTAAAACTATATTCCTTTCAAACAGATCTTCAAATATGACATTACGATCTTCCAACTTTGAGCATTTCTTGGGAGGGTTTATCCATTCGAAGTAACTACAATGTAGACCACCAATATGTACATGTAGCGATTTAAAATTAGGGATTTAACTGAGATTGATTCAAAATTAGGGATTTAAACACTAACTAATTTTGCAGGACATCCAAAAAATCGCCTTCCTGCATTGGCGTCAGTGCTTGCAGTCTTCAATGGAGAAATCATTCCATAGTAACAATACCTCACACCCAAACTATTGATATCGCCTGAGCTGCTGCCTACACTATTGGAGCCTGAAGTTCGTATCATCCCTAACAGATCCTTGGCGTCTTCCTTCTATGGATGATTAGGATTCCTCGTTGATTAAAAAGCTCGGCGTTTGGCTCTTGATTTGGACGATTATGGTTCAATCGCCATGGTTGCCAATGCTGCTGGGGTGGAGAGTCGAAGGGGTCGGAGGAGGGTTTTTCGCACGGGGTACTTTTAAAGTTAATTTATATCGAATGGATCAAAGGGAGATTTTGCACACGAGTGACTTTTATCGTTAAGTGACTAACATGCGGGCTAACATATGGGGGTTTTTGGAACAAAAAGTGTAGTCGAGGGGGGCTCCATGCACACTTGGTAGTTTAGATAGTATTTGCGTACAATGATTATAGTCGAGAGGGCTCCGTGTAATTTACTCTATTTTCTATGGTTACCAGTAGAAGTTGCACTCTTCATATTTATTGATTCTATATAGGAACCTCTCTTCTAGATATATAGCAATTAATAATAACATTCTAATACTCTTTGTAAGTCCATTTCACTTCATCTAAGCACAACTCCATAAATAAATTCAACTAAAACATTTGAATTTTACCGCAATTGCAGATATCCTACGGAATATTTGATCTTACAAACTTATTGAAGGCAACTTTTATCCCTAGCAAAGACAACAACCGACTCTTTCAAAATTTTGTTTATGGAGCAATGGTTTCCCTTTGCTTGTATTGCTTCTCGTTTGTTCTTCTTCATATTTTTGAAATATCAGTATGACTATTTTCTATCAGATTTTAATAACCTTTGGAACTGTTGCATTTCAATAACCCATCTCTCTAACAGGGATGACAAGTTGCAATCTGCATCAGATGTTTTTTCCCTCATGTTGAGCAAAATCTTATTTGCTCGATAAGAAGACGATGTTTGTTTGTCACAAATTTTTGTTGTATACATTTTTGCGATGATTGTTTCATACCACGTAGAGAAAGGGAGATAGATAAAAAAAGATATAGAAACCAGTGATGTATACTACCCGATTGATATCAAGGACCATCCTGTTTATCCCCCGTATTATGATGGGGATGGGCACTACATTTTTTCTGTTTAATATGGAATTGGATGCTTAAATGTCATTATTGTATTGATTCTATATTTGATGTTGGATGAATCACAAGAGTTACGATAAAGTATACATTTTGCTTCGTGTTGTTAATGCCCCTCGAATCATTAATAAAAACATTTCTTATTAGCTAGCATTGTTTGAGACTTTGGGTAATGAACATGTAAATGTTAGATGTTTTAGGAATATAAAATATAATCTGAATCCTTCTTAATAAGTTAATATTTTTAAAAAAAATTAAAATTTTTGATAAAATTATAAACACTTTATTGTTGATTGGCAAAACCATAAAAATTGGTATTTTTCAAAATCATAACTTTTTTATGATATACCCAAGTTGCTCTCCAACTTTATTCGTTAACTTAATTATAATTATTTGACAATGCTAATATGTACATGTTGTTGCATAAAGAATATTACGTTTGACATATTTACGAAGTTAATAAATCTAATAACTTAAAATGATATATTAATCGCAATAATATTGGCAGTTAAGGATTTTAGTAAAAAGTTTTCAACTACTTATATATATTCTACTATATAAGAAATTTTAAATTTTACATATTTATGAATTGAATAAATAAATAAAATTTAAAATGTGATGTTAATTACAGTAACGTTGACCGTTAAAGCGCCTAACTTTATATATAAATCAATGTAAAGTTTCACATGAAAATGAATATAAGAGCATAGATACTTATATACGTCAATGTGACTATCATTAACACATCATTATAGGTTTTAAAATTTGTTAACTCAATAACATGTGATATTTGTTACTAAAGTTCTCAACTATTAATATAACTACGACTAACATATTATTTTAGATTATTATATTTATTAATTTTATAAATATATCAAATTTAAACTTTTTATACAATAGCATGCATTAAGTGGTTAGGAACCCAAGTTCTTAACCGTTTATAATTAAGTTAATAAATAGAATTGAGGCACATCTTAGGTATATCATCATAAAAATTATAATTTTGACAAATATCCTACATTATTTATGTTTTTGTCAAATTTGTCTGAAAAATTTGATGACCCAATCAAATATAAAAATAAATATGCAAACCCAATTTCGTATATTTAGTGAAAAAGATATTTCATATTTGTTATGTTTTAAGAAATAAGACTTGAAAGTAAAAGAATCTAGTCCTTCCAATTTCAATTCGGCTCGATCCCTTAACATATGAATATAGCCCGATTCAATCCATTTGTTGTTTGATCAACTCAGGCTTGATCCTCAAATGCTATCACCTCAATTCTCCTAGGAAAAGCCAATTTGAAACGGAGTCATTCTTATTATTAATCCTCAAATGCTTGTCATTCTACTTCGAGTTTCTTATTAAAACGTGGGTGATCCAATACATTGAACCTGACCCTATTAAAGTAGAAAAGATTAAGGATCAAATTGGAGTGAAATAAAAAAATTTAAATCCTAAGTTGACTCTAAAAAAATAATTTAAGGATTAAACTGATATAATGTTAATTTTAGGGCCGAAGTAAAGTAATCCTTCGAATGCAAAAAGGGCCGGCCCAGTAATGAGATGGAAATTACAACCTATGCCATTGGTTTCATGTGATGTGATATTTTCCAATAATATCTAGTCAAGACAAATAACATTCGTGAATATATTTTTTCAAAGAAAATAATTTGTGAAAAGCTGTGTTAAATAGAATTATGATATTTTTCTTCTTTTTAAGTATGTTTGTTTAATTGAGATAAAATTAAATTGAATAATAGGTGAGATTTTGGATAAGAATTTTTAAATTTGATATATATCGAATATAGTATTAATTTTATTTTTTTAAATACTTACATTAAATAAATAATAGTTATTAATTAATTTATTATCCTATCATATTTTATTGTATGAATCAAATATGCTATTGGTATTATTTAGTTTTAAAACAATTTATTTTAAACCTAAAATTAGCATGCATATTTTTGTGCAAATTAAGCCTATATAATTTTAGAGCGTACAAACATCAATTCTTTTTTGGGAACTAAAATGTTTTTAACGTTTTCTCACCGGTACTAAAATGCTCCTAAAATTTTTTTGGGATCAAAAATACTCCTCACGTTGTGGAATTTGGTACAAAAATACCCCTATAGGTAAACAGTGTTAGTTGAGAGATAACAGAGCTGACGTGGCTGATGATTAGAACTAATGACGTGGACATGTGGCGTGCATGCAGACTAATACGTTTTCTCACGGGTACCAAAATGCCCCTGATGTTTTCTCACGGGTATCAAAATGCCCTTAACGTTTTCTCACGGGTACAAAAATGCTCATAACGTTTTCTCACGAGTACTAAAATGACCCTAACGTTTGTTTTGGAGCTAAAATACCCCTGAGTTTATTGAAAATGATATAAAAATGAAACTAAGTTAACTTCTGTTAGGTGAGACTTAACAAAAATATCGTGGATACTGATAGAGATGTTGACTTTACACATGATGCACATGTAGAGAGCAACTTATTACGCAACCGTAAGGGTGAGTAAAAAAATTGAAAATTCGATTAATTAAAAAAATCGGTTTTGAAACCAAACCAATTTTTTTGATTAACTGATTTGATGGATTCAGTTTCAGTTTCAGTTTTTATTTTCTAAAATTTCAGTTTCGATTTCTTATGTGTCTCTTACGTGACAAGTTGCTCTCTGCATATGCGTCGTATGTAAAGTCAACATTCACGACATCTCCGTTAAGTCTCACCTAACAAAAGTTAGTCTGATGTTATTTTTGTACTATTTTCAATAATCCCAGGGGTATTTTAAGTTCAAAACAAACGTTAGTTGTATTTTAGTACACGTGAAAAAATGTTATGAGTATTTTTGTACCCGTAAGAAAATATTAGAGGTATTTTAGTACCTGTGAAAAATGTCAGAGATATTTTAGTATCAATGAAAAAACGTCTTGGCTTGCATGCGCGCCACATGTCCAAGTCATTAGTCCTAATCATCGGTCATGTCAGTTTCGTTATCTCTCAATTAACGTAATTTATCTATAGAAATATTTTTGTACTTATATTCATAACGTAAGAAATTTTTTTTATTCTAAAAATATATTAAAAATATTTTTGTACTCGTGAAAAAAATATTAAAAATATTTTTTTATCTTTCCCCTTGGTTTTTTATACGGAGGATCCATTTATTTTGATTTTTGATTAAGTTATGTCTTTTCGTATGCCTTCGACTTATTAAAAATTTTCTTTATTTGAAAGACTAAGTTCAATTAAAGCGGTCCATACTCCGTACACACATATTTCGGCATATTCATGTTTCATTAGAGACAGGATACAAAACATTCTATATCGAGACGACGTGGAATCGTGGATGCTATGCACAAAATGACGTCATGAGTACATAGTTGGAGAAATATTATGTTGCCCGATTTTCCCGGACAGGGGATTGTCACCAACCCATACCCGACGAGTCAACCTAGCAGCCCAGTGTTATACTACCTCGCTCTGCGGCATGTAGTCCGCACTCTAAGCAATATGCGGATGCGCTATCCACCGTGCAGTTCGCAAAACATACGAAATCGAGCGGGAGAGTCCCCAACAACGCATAATTTTATTCCTATGCAAATTCTCCAACGATTTCCGTTTCTATTATTTATTAGAGAATAAAAAGAGAGATATAATAATAGAAGTAATAGCATAATAATAATTTGACGGCGAATTGAAGGCAAGAAAGCTTCGCCAACCCCCTCATCTTCCTCCCCCTCCAACCGCTCTCGGACTCGATCGCTCCGTGTGAGGGCGACCTGCCGCCCGCTGCTCTTTTTGACTCTATTTTGGAGGTCCTCGTCGGTCCCTTCGCATACGTTCTTGCTTTGGCGCTTGCGAAGGGAGTTGATGAAGATCCACCTCCCACCCCTTTGATCCCAGGAGCGGATCTCCCCATCGATTTATTCGTTGCTGGATCTGCTTGGTTCTCGATTCAGTCGATACTTGCAGTTACTTTTTGGGGTTCAATTGTGAAGCAGCATGCTGGTGTCTGGTCCAGTGACTCCCGGACAGGTACGCGAATCTTTGCGCTTTTTAAGTGGATCTCCGTATACATATATGGATTCACTTGTTAGGTTTTCATGGATGATTGGATGGTTTTTGGCAGAAAGAGCTACTAACTTGGTTTTTCTCGAATCTCTGAGCTAAAAATGTTAATACCAATGCTCTATGTAATGTCTGGTTAGTAAATAGGCAAATTGTTAGACCAGATCTGTTTTCGTTGTTTTGGCACTCAGTTGAATTTTGTGGTTCTCAAGTTTCCTATCTTATTCGAATTTGGAATAAAACTTGGACTTATATGTATAAACAGATGAGTTTCACGAGCACAGTGTTTACTGAATGCGTTCTATAAATTGTACTTATAGATATAGTAATTGTTTGGATTTCTGATAATCATTGGGTGTGTACACATGACATACCTTAATTTTCATATAGAACGCAACTTCAAAATGCTTGAGTCTCGAGACATTGTGCAAACACCAGACTATTTTTAACAAGTCAGATGATGTTTTTCACATGTCAAAGAGATATTTGAAACACCTGATCCAGTCAAAAGATAAAAAATTGGAGAAAGATTCTTATGAATCAGTAATCTCCTAGATGGAGAGGTTGGGTATTTGGAGGTAGGCCTTCAATGTCAGATTTATTTCATACAAGTTGTGAGATTAGCCTGAATTCTTTTTTATGATTTTTTATCTTTCACTCATCAAAGTATTTTTTGATATATCCGAATAATTTTTTTATTTCTTGTGAGTATATTTTTCTATGAGATATGTTTTTAAGTTGGCATTAAAGTCTATCATATGTTTTATTACAGGTATCATTCTTGCTTGGCTTTCTCCCTGTTCTTATTGCATGGATATATTCAGAAATATTGCAGTACCAGAAGTCTTCCTCTATCACAAAAGTGTAAGATATCCAATATGAAACATGATGCACTATTGAATTTCTCATTGTTGAAGCAAATACACCCTTTTACTATACTGACAAATAAAGGATCACTTAAATGTTTAATGGACAATGGAGTCAATTTTCTTGTTATGTGTTCTCTCTGTTGTTGATAGGGACTCAATTCGTTATCATTGATGTTGAAAGTATTTTTCTTTAAAAAATTGCCCCTAGTTAGAATGTGCTTAAAAAGGACAATCCCATTGGATTAGGAGATCGTGGTTAATCAGTGGTAAATAAATTCATACCTTAGTGCAATTGGAATAAGATGTGCTTCTGCATTTGCATGTAATAATGATATGATCATCATTAAAAAAAGGCTTATGACATCATGTACAGGATCACAAATATTCAGCTAAAATGTGAAATGCATGAGCTGACGAATTGTGTCTTGACAATTGAAATTGTAGGTTGTCATTTTTCTGAACATCCATTAGAACCTCTTGTATTGAGGGACAGTAATCTGCAGATGCACTATTGGTGGATCTTGTTTAGACAAAATCACTTCATATGAAATGAATCTCTGATTTATTAGTAAATTATTTGGGGATGTTTTCATATCATATGCACATCCCATTCATTGTAGATGCGCTTTATCAGTGTTATATCTTGTATTCTGCAGTCACTCCGATGGAAATTTGGTTGTCCTAGATAAAGATGCATCTCATAAAGATGATAGGGCTGCTCTGCTTGAAGGAGGTTTATCAAGATCTTCATCTGCAAGATTTCGTAATGCATCAACCCGAGCAAATTTAATCAGGTTACCTGAAGGATTCCAAGTATTTGGTGCGGTTTATTATTCTACATAATCAATAGTCACTTATATGGAATAGTCCTGGATTTTTGACATTTTCAGGTTTATATCAATGAATGAGTCTTTCTTGCTTGAACATCGAGCAGTATTGAGAGCCATGTAAGATGTCTCCAGTATTTTTATCAGGTAGATTTATGAAGTGATCATTTGACTACTGATTATTTGGCTACATGTTGCAGGGCAGAATTTGGGGCAATTCTGGTTTACTTCTATATTTGTGACCGAACAAATTTGTTTTCACAATCTGCCAAGGTTCTAGTGCTATAATTTTATCATGGTTAAGTCTTATTTATTGATTTTTTTTGTTTTGTTAAACTACGCTAAGTTGATTATATATAGGTTTACTTGAGCATTTTCCAGGTTCTTTCATAGGCTTAGATTGAGGAAAAGAAATAAAGAAAGTAGGTGCTACCAATAACTATAGCATGTTAGGTTTACTATATCAGTTCAATTGTAGTTTTGGGCAAATGTTCATACTGGAGGAACTCTCTATTTATGTTTTCCTTTCAATGCTTTTTCCAATTAAACCTTTAACAAATAATATTGTTCTCCTGTTCGGTTTTATTTTCAGCATGGGAAATGAGGCTCTAGAGCTTAGGCTATGCAAACAATGGGTGTTATCTTTCCTGTTTAACATATTATATCAAGAATTTTGTTTCTTAAGATTTATCGTCATCTCAGTTTTCTTCCTGATATATGTTTGTTTTTCTAATTTTCTCCAGAGTTACAGCAGGGACCTATTTCTTTTTCTCTATATTCTTTTTATAATAGCTTCAACTCTGACTTCTCTAAAAAAGCACCACGACAAATCAGCTTTCACGGGGAAATCCATACTTTACCTAAATCGTCATCAAACTGAGGAATGGAAAGGATGGATGCAGGTCTGTCGATGTTTTATTTCATCTTCTAGTTCTTTTAGTTTAACATGACCTCTGTGGTATAGATGTGTAGATCACAATGATGTACTGGAAAATTTATACCTGAGCATATTTGACCACTCTTATTATAATCATGAAATGAAGGCACTAAGATATAAAGATCATGTTTCGTTCACTCTATTAATATGTTCTTTTAATCAATTGTATATATTATATATCTATATTTTCTATTAGAAATTTAGTTGGAATGCATTTTTCAGGTTTTGAAATAAAAACCCAAACCCAGTTATAATGGAGGAAAATTACATTATGGCAAGTTAAAAAGTTTGCATTTTACTCCTAAAATGCCAGTTCTTTTTTTATTTCAAGAAACCATTTTCTTATTTTGGATCTCAGATTAATTAGTTGCAAGTTTGAATTTTGAGGCAGTGGCATTGTTGATTAATCAAAATTTTACTGGAAAGAGCATAATTCTCTAATGATTAGTTATTAGCTGGTAAAAATCACATGAGACTCAAGTCAGATTGGTTTCAAAAACTGTATGTAAAGGATTTCTATTTTGTCCAAGCATTTAAGGACACACTCTGCAATCAAAATGCAAAATTTTCAGATGATAGTCCCATATTGTTATCACACAAGAGTCAGGATGATTATAACGGAACACATCTGGAAGAAAGTCTTCAGAAATCAGAATCTTACATTATAAGCAAACATGAATAAAAGCAGGAAATATCTGTTACTGAATAATACCTGTCATGTTCAATTCTCCATCAGAAATATGATGCTTCCTTGATTTATTTGAGAGTTCTAATTTTTGATGGTTGCACTTTATCAAATACTTAGAAGTTTATTTTCTTACCATATAATTAGTATGACTCTGGTCGGGACTTCACTGCTTGGTGTCATTGTAATTGGACTCTTTCATCCATTGTAGTTAGCCATACTCAGCAGACCACATATCTGTTTGTTATTTTGATATTTCTGATATTCTTTATGTTTTATATGCAGCATAGAAACTGACTATCCAAAATTTGTACTATTATCACTTATAAATATTTTCATCTTTTAATGTGTCTAAACTTCTTTCTCCCAGGTTCTATTTTTAATGTACCACTACTTCGCTGCCACCGAAATATACAATGCAATAAGGGTGTTCATTGCTGCATATGTATGGATGACTGGCTTTGGGAACTTCTCTTACTATTATGTCCGCAAGGATTTTAGCCTTGCTCGGTTTGCTCAGGTACCCCCTTCAATTTCAACAACTAGTTTACGTTATTAATACTCCCCTGCTAATTTGGAAGAGCGTTTATTTATCAAAATGCAGATGATGTGGCGGCTAAATATCTTTGTAACTTTTTGCTGCATTGTCCTGACTAATGATTACACACTGTACTATATCTGTCCGATGCACACACTGTTTACTCTCATGGTGTATGGAGCACTTGGAATCTTTAACAAGTATAATGAGTATGCACCCATAATGGCTGTCAAGATAATTTGCTGCTTTCTAGTAGTGATTTTAATTTGGGAAGTTCCTGGTGTGTTTGATATCGTGTGGACTCCCTTCATATTCCTGTTAGGTTAGTAACTCTTACTACACCTATTTTTGTTACTATAATCTTTTTTTTTTCTTAAGGTTTTTCTCTGCAGGATACAAAGATCCAGCTCCTTCCAAAGCAGATTTACCACTCTTACATGAGTGGCACTTTAGATCTGGCCTTGATCGCTATATATGGATTATTGGAATGATATATGCATATTACCACCCAACTGTAATTTCTCAACTATCCTTAATTTGGTCCAATAATCTGTTTTTTTTTTTCTTAAGCATCTTTCTCTACTATCCTTGATTTGGTCCAATAACTTATCTACTTGGTTAAGCAACTTAATGGTTTTGGTTATAGTGTAGTCGTGGACTACTCTCATTTGTAACTCTGAAGGTTGTTCATTTGGTTTTGGTTATGTTTTCATGCTCATGGTAGGTTGAAAGGTTGATGCAGAAGGTTGAAGAATCTGATGCTAAAAGGAAACTGTATATTAAGACAAGCATAGTTTCTATTTCCTTGTTGGTGAGTTCATGATAATTTTCTCAAATTTTCTTGAGTTCTGCAAAAAAGGTTAAAAAAGTGACAAATCCTTTTGATTCTTGCAGGTTGGATATTTATGGTACGAGTACATCTACAAACTAGACAAGAATGCCTACAATAAAGTCCATCCATACACATCATGGATCCCAATCACGTGCGTATGAAATCTTATTCAGAGAATCTTTTAATTTTCTACATTGTTGCCTTTATCAAAGAGATCATAACTATGGATTTTGGTAATTCCAGTGTTTATATTTGCCTGCGGAATTTCACCCAGCAGCTTCGTAGTTCCTCCCTCGCTCTTCTTTCGTAAGTTATCTTTGCTCTGAAGTTCTTGACAGAATTATCTGCTTTTGAACTGTTTTTAACTTTTTATGCATTTTCCAGATGGCTGGGCAAGATCACACTAGAGACCTATATCTCTCAGATCCATATTTGGCTGAGGTATGGATAACTTCAACCCTTGTTCTTTTTGAAAAGCTGTTTGACTGTTTAGAATCCTGTGTCTAGAATCCCTATGAGCCTGATTATTAGAGTGGTCATTGGTAGGCCTAAGAGTAATGCAATTGATCAGTTGGAAGTAGGGTTGGTAGTTGGAAAATAGTTCAATGATGTTCTTTAACATTAATTCCTCTGTTTAATGATATTCCCATCCTTCATTTTTTGTTTGTTGTCGCCGCAATTACATACTCTACAGTTTATGGTAATGCTTCTAATCAAAGAAGTATTGCCTAACTTTTGACCAAATGGGAGACAGTAGATACTAGATATCCATAGTTATAGTACATGTTTCACAATGTATTTGATATGACCCCTCTATTTTGGTTTTCCACAGTCTCATAGTCATGCAACTCTACACCTTTACTCGGGTTAACATGTTTATGTTATGCCTTCCTTTAGTTCTATTTATGTACCTCTTTGTCATGTAGAGAAGAGTATAATAATAATGTGAATAGGAATCTCTCTTCTAGATATATAGCAATTAATAATAACACTCTAATATTCTAATGTTTATCTTTCATGAATACACAGGTCAAGCATACCAAATGGTCAGCCCAAGTGGCTTCTTTCTTTCATTCCGAGTTACCCTTTACTAAATTTCCTGCTTACTACATCAATCTATATATTTGTAAGTCAATTTCACTTCAACTAAGAACAACTTCATAAATGATTTCAACTTAAACATTTGACGTTTACCGCCATTGCAGATATCCTACAGAATATTTGATCTGACAAACTTATTGAAGACAACTTTTATCCCTAGCAAAGACAACAAACGCCTCTTTCAAAATTTTATTTATGGAGCAATCGTTTCCCTTTGCTTATATTGCATCTCGTTTGTTCTTCTTCACATTCTTGGAATATCGGTATGACTATTTTCTACCAGATTTTAATAACCTATGGAGCTATTGCATTTCAATAATCCACCTCTCTAACAAGGATGACAGAGTTGCAATCTGCATTAGATGTTTTTTCCTCGTGTTAAGCAAAATCTTATTAGTTCGATAAGAAGACAGGTGCCTGTATGTCACAATTTTTTGTTGTATACATTTCATAAGTTGATTTGTTCCATACCACGTAGAGTTAAGGAGATAGATGAAAAAAGATAAAGAAACTAGTGTTGTATACAATGATCATCCCGTTCGTCCCCGTAATATGATGGGGATGGGCACTACATTTTTTCTGTTCAATATGAAATTGGATGCTTAAATGTCAATGTTTTATTGATTCTGTATCTGATATTGCATGAATCACAAGAGTTACAAGAAAGTGTCTTGCTTCGTGTTGTTGATGTCCGTTGAATCATTAATAGAAACATTTCTTATTAACAAGCATTGTTTGGGTAATGAACATGTAAATGTTAGGTTTCTTAGGGATATAAAAATATAAACTGAATCCTTCTTAATAAGTTAATATTTTTAAAAATGAAGAATTTTGACAAAATCATAAACACTTTATGGTTGATTGGCGAAATCATATATTTTATGGTATTTGTTAAAATCATAATTTTTTAATGATATACCCAAGATCCTCTTCAATTATATTCATTAATTTAATTAATAATTATATTGGTAGTGCTTATATATACATGCTATTGCATATTTAAAAAAAAAGAATTGACGTATTTATGAAGTTAATATACCTAATAACCTAGAATGATATGTTATTTCAGTAATATTGGTAGTTAGGGATTTTAGTAAAAAGTTATTGACTACTTATGTATATTTTATTCTATAGAAAATTTTAAATTTTACATGTTTATAAATTTAACAAATTTCAAAACCTAAAATATAATGTTAATTACAATATTGACAGTTTGGGATTTTAATGAAAAACCCTTAACTTTATATACAAATCAATGTAAAGTTTCATGGGATGTAAAATGAATATAAGAGCAGTTAGATCCTTATATGCCAATATAACTATAATTAGGTTTTTAAATTTGTTTTTTTTTTAGGAAAAGCTTTTAAATTTGTTAACTTCATGACATTTGTTGTTTATCATAAAGTTTCTAACTACAAATATAATTATGATTAATATCACATTTTAGGTTATTAAATTTATTAACTTCATAAAATATGTTAATTTTTTTAAAAAAAAATATATGCAATAACATGTATATAAGTGGTTAATAATCGAAGTTTCTAATTATGTATAATTAAGTTAATAAATAGAATTGTGGGATATCTTGGTATTTCATAATTTTTTTTAAGAAAAAACCAACCCCCAAGAAAGGTCACCCTTAGGGCTGTCCATGGTTCGGTTCAAATCGAACCGAACCGAAAAACTGAATCGAATTTTTCGGTTCGGTTCGGTTTCAACCATGTGGGTTTGGTTCTTTGACCCGAACCGAACCGAAATTTGAATTTCGGTTCGGATTCGGTTTTCGGAATTCGGGAACCGACCCGAACCGAAAACCGAATTAATTAAAAAAATAATTTTATTTTTATTTTTAACAGAATTACTTAAATAGGTATTAAGTAATTATTTTGAATTTTTAATTTTTAATTAAAATAATTAAAATTTCGGTTTTCGGGTTGAAAACCGAACCGAACCGAATAATTTTGGTTCGGGTTAAATCGGTTTAGGTATAGTTCGATTCGGGTTCGGGTTGGAATTTGGGTATAAAAAAATTTCGGTTTGGACTTATTCGGTTCGGTTCGGTTCGGTTCGGTTCGAACCGAATGGACAGCCCTAGTCGCCCCTACTCATTAACGGGAAAAGAGGGCAGAGGTGTATATCATAAAATTTTGATTTTGGCAAATATCATACATTATTTATGATTTTGGCAAAATTTTCTTAAAAAAAGTTTGTTGACCCAATCAAATGTAACAATAAATATGCAAACCCTTTCTTGTATATCTAGTGAAAGATATTTGTTATGTTTTACAAATTACGACTTAAAAGTAAAAGAGTCGGGTCCTTCCCATTTCAATTCTGCTCCCTTGACATATCAACGTAGCCCGATTCAATCCATTTGTTGTTCGACCAACTCAGGCTAGATCCTCAAATACTATCAACTCAATCCTCCTAGGAAAAGCCAGTTTGAAACGCAATCATTCTTATTATTAATCCTTAAATGCTTCCCCCATTCAATTTCGAGTTTTCTTATTAAAACGAGGGCAATCCGATACATTGAACCTGACCCTATTAAGGTTCTGTAGAGCCATTATGCCCCTTGGGCTCTGTAAAAGAGCAGCTTTTTCTTCAATCGAACTCCATTTTGGCTTCCCCCCTCCTCCCTTCTTTTTTGTGGGGCGCCGCTGTCGTATCATACATATATCCCACCCCCCGTCCACAGCTCTACTCCACGCCTCGCCCGTCACCATGGCTTTGCCCACCACCTCCCCCGCCTTCCCGACGAATCCACAGACCTTCTCCCCTCCCAAATCGTACTCTTCCTCCATACTCCCTCCTTCCGTTCCCCTCCCCTCCAGCGTACGCCCCTCTCGTGCCTTCATCGCCTGGTGCTCCTCTTCCTCATCCGCTCCTTCCCCGTTCACCGAGGCGCACTCCGCCGTAAGGTACCAGCGGGACAGCTGGCTCTACGAAGTCGCCTCATCGTCCTCGATTTTCTCCGCCCAAAGCCCCTGCAGCAGCAGCAGCATTGATGGCAGGGAGAACGAGATCGCCCTGCAGTTGCCTGAACTCAAGAAGCTCCTTGAGGCTCTCCGGTCCGCGAGGCGGGCGAGCGGCGCTGGTGGCGGTAGTGCTGGGCCCGGGAGCGTGGCCCTGGTCGGGACGGGGCCGGGCGATCCCGAGCTGCTAACGCTTAAGGCGGTGCGAGCGATTGAGAAGGCCGATCTCATACTTTATGATCGACTGGTGTCCAATGAGGTGCTGAGCTTGGTCAGAGCTGATGCCAGATTGCTCTATGTTGGGAAGACCGCCGGCTACCACAGTCGAACTCAGGTCGGTAGCTCTTTGTCAAATAACGCTCTTCTTTTCAGCTTTCCCTTTTACTCCACTCATTGCATTTAGGATCTTTTTAGTCTTGAAATAATTGCCATAGAAAAATATGCAGCATTATATCTGGTTTCGAATTGTTTACATCTTTCCTGTACTGCTGCAGGAGGAGATTCACGAGCTGCTTCTGAGCTTTGCTGAGGCAGGCGCCAATGTGGTGAGGCTGAAAGGAGGAGATCCTCTGGTGAGTTCCCTTTTCTGATACAGTCGTTGATTCTGATGGGATTATAGGAAAGAATTGGAAAACCTATGTTTTTTATGTTATTATTTGGTTTGTGCATGGATATGGTGATGGATGCAACAAACTACTAGCTATGGCTATACCAAACCACTTTTATGGATGACTTGACTTGTTTTAACTTAGAAGATATGTTGGCCTGTGGAGGTTCAAGTTTCTCATTATCATGATTGCTGATGATTTCGTTGTTCATAGGTGTTTGGTAGAGGTGGTGAAGAGATGGACTTCTTACAGCAACAAGGAATTCACGTTAAAGTTATTCCAGGTATAGAAGGAGCTTTGAATTCAGCTTTGTTTTTTTTCGTTAATGGATGTTGTTAATAATTTCTGATCAAATCATTATCTAGGAATAACTTCTGCTTCTGGAATAGCAGCAGAGCTTGGAATTCCACTCACTCACAGAGGTGTTGCTAATAGGTAACTGTATTTTGCCTTCATTATTTCATACGAAGGAGTAGATTCAACTAGATGTTTTTGTGTATACTTGTTCTCTTCTCTACTCTGTATTCCTTCAATCTCATTCTATAGCTTTTAAAGCTTTTCTGGACTGTTAAAAAAATACTAATGGACACTTCGCACCTTTACAACCAAGATAGTGCAAACGAAAGCTCACCTTACTTGATTGCATCAATTGACAACTGTCATATTTATTAATACATTATGAAATTCATTTTAAACGTACCCTTCAATTCTGTAGATTAATTATGCTGCTTGTCTTGACTACTTTGCGAAATCCTTCTATACATTCATGTCAATTGGCAATGGTTTTTGTTAGTTTTAAAGATTATATTCTTTCACATGACATGTTTGCACAATTTTGATTATTATTTTGCCATAAGAATGCATACCCATACCCTTGTGCCTTTTTAGCATTTTTTTAGGTCAGTGTATCACCACTCCATTGGTGTGAAATCACAAAACAACAAAACTAATATCTTATCCCATTGATGGTTCTCTTTCGGTTGTCTTAGATTAAGATGATCATGATGAAGCGCTGGCCATAGGTCCATAGATTAAGCAGCCAAGATTTTGAAAACTCATTATCATTTGTAACCCTTGTCTTGAGTTATATATACTTGGTGATCTATTGAAATATGGCAAACAACTTGAATTATGTACTTGGTGATCTATTGAAATATGGCATTTGTTTGTACTCCATATTATATGAAATGCAGACTAGATTAGTCCGCATCCATTCAGCTACTATACACCCTTACTACAATGAACTTCTATAAATGTTATCTGCAAAACAACTTACAGAGTATGGACCAGTAATGAAGTTATTTTTTGGAAAGTGATATTTTCTCTCCTCAACATCAAGTTTTTTTTACCAGCTACTGCTCTGGCTAGTATTAGCCATTACAAACATTATGGTCTTGAACTTAACATTTGTTATTCGCTGCAGTGTTAAATTCCTAACAGGGCACTCGAGGAATGGAGGAACAGATCCCTTATATGTTGCAGAAAATGCTTCCGACCCAGAATCAACATTGGTCGTCTATATGGGTTTGTCAACTCTCTCAGCTCTCGCTCTGAAATTGATACAACATGGTTTGCCATCAAACACTCCAGCGGTTGCAGTCGAGCGAGGTACTACACCTCAGCAACGGACGGTAAGTCAGTGGACTGGTTTACTCCTTCAGTAGTTTTCATTGAAACAATAAAGATGGTCATAAAGATTGGCAAGAATTTAATTTGATTACAGATTCAGTTTCCAATAGTAAGTGGATAATTGGCTTTATGCAGGTATTTGCTAAGCTGAACAATCTAGCAGATGAAGTTAGACTAGCAGAGTTAGTTTCACCAACCCTAATTATCATTGGCAAGGTAGTGGCCCTGTCACCATTATGGCCTCAATCATATAAAGAAACTGCTAGTTCCAGTGACTTGCATGCGGAAAGAACAGCTTCTTCC
Organism: Canna indica; assembly: GCA_034359265.1. Classification (NCBI taxonomy): domain Eukaryota; kingdom Viridiplantae; phylum Streptophyta; class Magnoliopsida; order Zingiberales; family Cannaceae; genus Canna; species Canna indica. The sequence goes on along the minus strand of CP136896.1, from coordinate 67,282,278 downwards.
TTCTCTTAGACAAGTGTTTCTGATCATTTTTTAGACGTTATAAGCCTTCTAATGATCTTTAAATTCATCAAGATAAAAGAATCATGATCGTTTAATTCAAGTGACCGTATGATGATGATGAGAGAATACAATTCATGAAGATGAAAGAATTATTCGCTGACAAAGAGGCATTGAAGAATTGTCTTTATTGTGCGTCCCAATCAACATTATAATTGTTGAATTCTACTGGATGAACATTAAAACTCGAGGAATAATGATTTTTCTTAGCACGAGAAAGAATGGAATGATTTATTTTTGTATAAGACATTAATATGTACTCCCGAATGCTTTTGTATATTACGTCACATTCGTTCTCATCATTGGCTAACATGGATTTGAATGTTTAGAGGAGAATTCGGTTGCATCCGCTGGATTTTATATCAGACGCAAATGTATGAAATGTATGCCAAACTTTTGCACGCACTACGTGCTATTTTGCTAACATAATTAGCTGCAGGGCATCGGTCGAGTTGACTTGATCCGAATAATCTGAACCCGAGACCCAATCCAACCCGAATAATTCAAACTCGAATAAGGAGGCTCCAACACCATCCGATCCTATTTGAATAAGAATTCGGGATTCGACCTGATTAATTCAAATAAGATCGGGTTCTAAACCTAATAATCCAAATTCCCCTTTTTAAGTTTTTTAAAAAATACCTGAATTACCTGAACCCGAATAAGGAGGCTTCAACACCACCTGACTTTATTCGAATAAGAATTCGGGATCCGACCTGATTTACCTGAATAAGATCAGGTCCTGAACTTAATAACTTGAATTCCCTTTTAAAAAAAGTTTAAAATAATTTTTAAAATGGTGAAAAAATACTCGAATAATCCAAATCCGAATAAGGAGGCTTCAACACCACCCAATCCTATTCGAATAAGAATTCGGGGTCAGACCTTATTAACCCAAATAAGATCGAGTCTCGATCCTGATAATCCAAACACCCTTTTAAAAAAGTTTTTAAAATGATGAAAAAAATTTAAAAGGTATAAAAACATGAAACCATTGAGATTCAAACTCAAGACATCATATTTCATTTCTAATGTCTCAACCACCAAGTCAACTATTATATTTTGCAACTATAATATATATAATTATATATATTTCAATTCGATTCGGGTTATTCAAGTTATTCAAACTTTAACCCGACCCGACCCGAAGTCCAAAAATATCAAATTTCACTACCCGATCCAAATAATCCTAATAACCCGACCGAATGTAAATTTCGGGGCGGTTCGGGTTTTGCACGGCCCTGGTTAGTTGTGATAACTAAAGGTAAGGTGAATTAAGATAGATCAGAAATAATGCAATACTGCAAAAACACGGATGGTTACAAGGTTGGGAAATATTTGTTTTTTTTCTCAAAATATAATATATAGATATATAAGATCAAATATATCAACTTATTCTTCTAAATTTAATTTTAATATATGGATTTGCAAACATTAAATCTTCACATATATCATTAAAATTAACTTCTATTACGCAAATTACATTACCGTTCTTTTAAAATAATATATACAAATTATCATAATACCTCTTTGAAAATATTCATATATTCCTCCAAATTTTGAGTTTTTTACTATACGACCTTAAAAAATTATGTGGCACTAATAATTATTAACAATTACCTTGTGAACGTTATTTTAAATAGAAATGATAAATAAAAAACGATAAATGTGATTAATTAATTCATTTCCAATTTGGAGCAAATAGTTAACAAATTTATTTTTGGTCTAATTTTATTCTATAAATTGATTTAGTTCTAAACTACTACTTGAATGCTAATTTAACACCTATTGCTTTCTCATTTTCTTACATGGTATTAAGCAAAAAAAACAAAAAATCAGTTTCTTGATTCTAAATTTTCCTTGAGGCTGTGACAATAGACTAGCACAGGCAGAGTTTAGGTAAGCTTCCGTGATCTGTCACAGAATCCTCTGCGGTAGCACTGAAGGCCTGGGATGAGGTCCCTCGTCACCTCCCACCGCACCTTAAGTTTTCTACGGCGCTTAGTTTCACTCGTTCTACTTTATCTTCCTAGAATAAAAACTGCATGTGCTTGATTAAAAATTTACTTCTTAAAACTGATGTTGAAATTTGTAATTTGGAATCTCGGGATGCATCTGTTGGCTTGTCTCATTTTGAACATTTAAGTTTATGTATTTTGTATAACAAGCCCTCTGCCTTGGAGCGGTATATATCTCTTAAATAGTGGGTGAAGGCAAAGGTAAAATGAGCCTCTAATGGTGATTGCAATACTATTTATTTTCATAGAATGCTGATATTTTATCTGAGAAATAATGTTACTATGTGTCGTAAAAATAATCGTATCGTTTCTATTTTATCTGAGAATGTTGATATTTTGTGTGCTTTTTCTAAGACGTATAGAGTCCTTTGCGCTCCTAGTTTCAATCTTGATTTTATTGATATTGCAAATTCCATATCTATTTCAGATATTTCCCTTAATACCATCGGGCGCCTCACTCGGCCTTTCTCGGCTAATGAGATTTGGAATGTAATTAAGGATCTTCCCATGGCAAGAGCCCCGTGTTGGATGGTTTTGCCGCTGAGTTTTATAAATATTACTGGCATGGTATCTCTTCCTCTTATATGGGTTGTCTGGGTGTTTTTCATAATTATGCATTTCTTCCTTTGGATTGGAACAAGATGGTCTTGACTTTCATCCCTAAGTGCACCAATCATGTTGAGGTCAAGGATTTTCGATCCATTGCCCTATGTAATTTGAATGACCAAATTTTAACTAAGGTCTGACCAACATAATACGTTTGGTTGTCCCTAATCTGGTTTCCCAATTTAGTCGGCTTTTATTAAGGGTAGAAGCATTCAAGATAACATCTTGATTGCTCAGAAAGTGGCTCACTCTATCTTTGGTTCCAAATCTAAGAACCCATGTATTATTACCAAGTTGGACCTAGAAAAAGCATACAACAAGCTCTCTTGGGGGGTGATTCTGTCTATGCTTAAAGCATTTAAATTTTCACGAAAATTTATTGATTGGATTACCTCTTGTCACTCTTCTGTTAATTTTACATGTCTTGTGAACAGAGGCATGTCGCCCTTCTTCACTTCCGCCAGAGGTATCCAACGGGGGGATCCACTTTCTCCCTATTTGTATGTGTTGGCGGCTCAGTGTTTGACCTCTCTTTTGGATGAGGTTGTTGAACTTGGAAAACTTCCTCCTTTCAAGCTTAGAAATAGGGCTCAGATTAGCCACATAATGTATGAGGATGACATTCTTTTAATATTTAGGGCTAACAAAAAAAAATCTTATATCAATTAAAAATGTGTTTGAAAAATATTAAAAATTTATGGGTCAAACTATCAACCTAGGTAAGTCTCAAATCTTTTTCCCTAGGTCCACTCCAAGACATAAGGGCTGGAACTTTCCCCTTCAAATACTCGATTGCTCCCAAACGCTCGAGGGAAAATTGTTTAGACATCCTTATTGACAGCATTAAGGACAAATTGAGTTCTCAACAAACGAGTATGATTTCCCAAGCTGGTAGAATTGTCATCATCAACTTTGTCCTACGAGCTATTCCTCTTCATTGTATCTATGTTACTTGGGCTTCAAAAGGTCTTTTAGGCAAGATTGAGAGCATCATTCACCATTTTCTCTGGTCTGGAAACTCTAATAAGAATGTTATTCATCATATTGCTTGGGAGACTTTTACCATACCTCGTGAGTTTGGGGGGCTTGGGATTCTTGATCTTCACTTACAACATGCAATAACCTATTTAAATAAAGTTTCATCCCTTTGGTTTAACTTGGTTTCTATGAAATATGGTACTTATAGTAGTTCCTCACCTAGAGTTGCCAATTGCTCATGAAGTTGGCATCTTTTCACCAATGCTATATCCCTCTTAATGCATGGCTTTCGTATATTAACATTTTTTTATGAAAATACTTTTGTATTGAATGATCGATAGATTCTTAATCTACCCCTTAATCTAAAATAGACATTTTAACATTAACTTAATTTTGGATGATGTTGTGGTTCATGACTTCATGGTTGATAGATCATGGAATTCACAATTATGTTCTAATGCCTTTGGCCAATTGTTGGGGGATTCCATTTCTCGGTTGCACTTGCTTATACTCACCGATGATGACATCTATATTCAGGAAGACACTTCTAGGGATAGAGTTACCTCTAAGGTCACGTATCACTTCCTTCCATGACCTTCAAGATTTGCCCACTAACCCTTTTTGGAAGTTGTTATGGCATCTCCCTATTGCTCCAAAACAAGAAAACTCAATGAATCTAATTTAAACTTTGATGAAATTAACGAATCTAACCTAACTTTTAATTTGCATCAATTCTAACTTGAATTTTCAAATTTACACCAAGTATATCCCACCGTCAACTCGCTATTAGTCAGACCGTTAGTTGCTAACGTGGCATCCCAGTCAACAACTTAGATATTATTTTTTAATCTTAACTCACCACGTCATTAACATCCAAAATTGAAAAAAATGAAGAAAAAAAATAATGAAAACAATTTGCTTAAAAAATATACCAATACACTTATTAGCCACGTCATTTTTTTCATTTTTCCCCCAATTTGACTGTTGTTGACGTGGCGAGTTAAGATGAAAAATAATATCTAAGTTGTTGATTGGGATGTCACGTCAGCAACTAACGACCCGACTAACAGCAAGTTGACGGTAGAATATAATTGGTGTAAATTCAAAGGTTCGAGTTAGAATTGATGGAAATTAAAAATTGAGTTAGATTCATTAATTTTATCAAAGTTTGGGTTAGATTCATAAATTTTTCCCTCCAAAAAATCAAGGCCTTTTGCTGAAACTTCTTCATAAATGTCTCCCCACTAGGGATCAACTTGCTAGACTAGGTCTCTCGAGCCCTAAGTCATGTTTTCTATGTTCTGACTTACCTAAATCGACTGAACATCTATTTTTTACCTATTCATTTGCTCATGATACTTGGTCTTTACTTTCCTCCAAAAGTAGTCTCAACTTCAACAACCAATCGGGTTGGATCTTGAAAGACTGGGTTGATGGGTCTTACTTAGGTCAGTCGCTAATCCTTGATGGGCCTTCCCTTGTGGCCACTTCTTCTTGGTTCATTTGGCACACAAAGAACCGTGCACAACACAAGGCTTGACAGCCTATCCCCAATTGTCTCAAATCATAGCTTTCGTTACCCCTTGGGCAACGAGCATTGCAGCTGAGGAACGTAGCATTAACATTTGTGACCGAGTTCCTTGGATTCCCCCGATAGTGGATTGTTTAAAAATTAAATGTGATGCCTCCTATCTGGATGGTGCAGGTGGTCTGGGAATTATCATTTGACGGAACAATGGCTTATGTCTAGAAGCTGATGGATCTTATATAATGGGAGATAGCCCTGTGATTCTGGAAGCACAGGCAATTCGGGAAGCTCCCTCAAGGGCCTCCTCATTGGAGTTAGGTCCCTTCATGGTGAAATCCGATTGTAAAGTACTGATTGATGCGTTGGCTAGCACCTCAGCTCTGATTCTAAATTGCAATGCTCCGATTCTTTTGACGAGAGCCCTTTTGATCAGAAACAGACTTAGATCCTGTCGAGGTTGACCTCAAAAGCAGCTCCGTCAAGAATTGGTTAATCCAGTGAAAATTTGATGGTAAATAATGTTAAGTGTATGGTTCTTCTAACCTCATAGTACATCGAAAATATGTTTTAAGTATAATTGAAATGTTTTTACTGCGTCGTGGGAGTTCTCTGGGGAGTTGAAGAATAAGAATGCACAGATTGCTCTGCTTTGTCCTCTTCGCCCTACAAAAGAAAGTGCACCACAAGGCAATAAGGCATTTGAAAGAATAGAACATGATACATCAATTGAAGTTTCTACAGTAAAATATCCGTTACTCAAATAGTCAACTAAGATTTCACCTTCAGGTGTTCAAATGCATCAATATATTCATTATTGCCACTACAACACTGCATATGAATTCAAGTAAAGAGGTATACTATCAATTACACAAATCAAGGGACATTTACCATCAATTAGATCAATACTTCAGCTCAAAAATGAAAAGACTCCATGGAAGATGGTAAAGCTATACCATAGGCCATCAACTCAACAATTTGCTCAAAAAGCTTCAAATCTAGTCAAAGTGGCTTCAGTCTAAAATAGTATGATGTCCAAGTGTGTATGACAGTATTCAGTTAGATATTCACATCTATTGAGGAACATAACAGGCCTAGCTACATTAAGTTATATACTATACGACTGCCAGTTATCATCTCATAGACATAAGAAAGCATTAGGTCAATTTCCTGTTTCGGTCCACTTTGGTGTTTATGTATATGCTAGAATGAATCTAAAGTAAATTTGAGGACAGTTTAATTTGCTCAAGTCTACATTAAGTGAGACCAACTAGACTTCTGCACAAGTTCTATATGTTGTATACTCGTATTCGAGTCAAATTAAGTTAGTTTTTATACTTTGATAAATTTACCTCTAACATAACATGAGTTATGCTAATTGTTTGTTTAGGCTTTCTTTGAATCCCATTGTACATGGTGCATATCCAAATATTCCATCTAGATGGTCCCTGATCAATCAAATCATAAGTGGACATAAAACTGGCAGGGTAAGATGTCTAACAATAAGTACTCTTACTCTTATTTTCATGTTTAGAATCCTATAATTGGAAGTATGTTATCTTGGACCAATATATATTAGTAGGTTGAGTCTTGAGTTCGAGTGTTCATGAAACTATTATAGATTATAAGTGAAATTTGGATTTCTTCGAGAACCTATGCGGCTATGCCTAGTTGTCCTCTCCTTCCACTTCTTCCTCTGATTCCCCACTTTACTTAAATCACTCTATTGATATAGATAGACAATTAGAGCTTTGAAATTTACGCAAGAGAACTCCACTTTCTAACTTGGCTTCCTATACATCTTGATATTTCGATATTGTTAATGGGTAGCTGATTAGCATTGACGGTAATTCTTACCCAACTAAGATATTTCTTAATGGGAAAATGTACTAACCCAAAGGGAGTGTCACTCAATTACCCAACCTTCATATCCTAAAAGCTCATAATCTTTGATATGGCTTCAAATTAAGCAAAATGAAATTGGCCAACAGGACTGTGTCATTCAAATGCAATCGACCTTAAATCTAAGAAAATCCCAACTTTTTTTTTATCAATGTCATTATCAGAAAGCCTAAGTCCTTAGATGAGAGTATGAGACATGCTCTGCTCATTTATATTTTTAACACTCCACCTCGTATGTGAACTGGCAGAGTAAACTGTGTATGAAACTTGAACAGCACATGAAGCTTGAATTAACTGAAGTAAAATATGTTTACTACGATCTTAACTTTGAGTCAATGTCATTCCATCCAAAAGCTTAAGAGTAAGACATCTAACCTTTGGAAGCAAGTATCTACAGTAGAGAGTTTATAATGAAGCAAAATGTATTCCCGAGGGGAGTATCTATCACTTACTACACCCTAATCCAATTTTTCCAAAGGATATAACCTTCAGAAGCATGGAAAAATCAGAACAGTTTATATCATGGTCCAACAAGAAGTAAATGCTAAGTCAGTTAATAGTTATTTCTTTGAATTTAAAGTATATGGCCTACCTGCATATAAGAGCATGTGGGCTGTACTTGAATTTCTGATTCGCCAATTCCCTGTTGCTGTTGTTGTGGCAACTGGAATAGTTGTTGTTGCTGCTGCATCAGTAGTTGTTGATGTTGCTGTTGGAGTAGCTGCTGTGGTGCTTGTTGCTGTTGCTGCTGGTAAAACTGCTGCTGAAGTAGCTGCTGCATGTATAGATGCTGCTGCTGCAGATACATCTGTTGTTGTTGCTGCTGTTGCAGGTAGAGAAGCTGTTGCTGCTGTTGTGTCTGATTAGCATGTTCATCCTGCTGCAGAACTTGGGGCGCCTGTTGCTGCTGAACTTGAGGCACTTGTTGCTGCTGATGTGATTGCTTCGAGTTTGGCTCTGGTGAAGAAACATGTTCTGGCTCTTGTTGTTTAGGTTGTAGGCTTCTTTGCTGATGTAGTTGAAGAAGCAGTTGTTGGCTTTGTAGAGCCAGTTGCTGAGAGTGACTTTCTTGATGTTCTTGAGCCTGTGCACTCTGAGATGGCTGTTCTGAGACATTATGCACAAGCTGGCTTTGTTGTTGCTGCTGTTGCTGCTGTTGTTGCTGCTGTTGCTGCTGTTGTTGCTGCTGCAGATAGTAAAAGTGTTGCTGATAATAATGCTGCCAGAGATGAGGTGCAAACACTTGGCCACTATGAGGATATCCATATTGTTCATTGTTCTGTTGTGCTTGCTGGTAAACGAGAGTTTGAGCTTGAGAAGAAGGTTGAGGGTTAGGTTGTGGATGCACATATACCAAACCCTGATGCTGCATATTTTGTCCCACCCAAGCATAGTTGGCAGTTTGGTACGGTTGAGCAGCAGCCATCTGATATAAAATTTGCGGTTGATTGGCTTGTTGACCTTGTATGCTTGTCCAAACCTGAGACTGAAAAGGATGACTTTGATCCACAAGAACCTGTGAGCTCGTTCCAGCAGAAGGATACTGCATCTGTGCATTAACCTGGCACTGCTGATACTGCAACTCTGGGATATTCTGATGAGCTGATGTGACATCTTCAGGAGGATGTTTCCCATGGTTCATCTGAGTCCAGCTTCCTCCACTACTGCCAATTTGAGGAGACGCAGTGCTAATGGGTGAGTCATGCCTCGAGTTAGAATGTGATTGAGCATTTGATTGCTGTTGAAATTTTGATTGTGCCACTATAGCAGGAGACTTAGTATGGTGATACAAATTAGAACCTTCGTTCTGAATATCTGCTTGAGAACATGTGCCTGATTTTGTGTCTAGTGGGACAGGTTTATGGACTCCAAAGGCCTCCTGACTTTTGCTGCCAGAAAGTATTGTATTTACCTCCTGTACAAGTTTAGAATCAACTAAAGTTATTGATGTCAGTTGCTGACTCTTAGTGTCTGGAGAATTTATTGAAAGATTATCAAGTGAAGAAGGTATTATGTTTTCATCTAAATCATGTTTGGGTTCAATATTTTTATCCTCAGCACACTCCAAGGACACTTTTTCTTCTTGAGTCACATCAGGAGATTCATGAATCTGCTCATTTCTTGCATCATGAAGTTCATTCTGTTCCACTAAAGGCTGCTCTGGTTGTTTAGCATCAGTCAGTTGTTCCAGTTTTTCCTGTATACCAGTTTTATTTGTGTCCAGATGCAGCCCACCTGTTGCATCTGATTCTGAAAGGATATCATCATTACACTGCACTGAAGATTGCTTTGTTTGCTGCATGTCTAGGGTAAGTTTGTTGTTATCAAAGCAACCATTACAAGTAACTGCAGTTACTATTCCATTCCTTGCACTCATGCACTTTTCCCTACTGCTATTTTCTGTGTATGCATAGTCCAATTGCGGTCTCATAATATGTGGAAAGAGTTTCCAATGACGATCCCATGCCCGTCTAATTTCATGAATATTCCCATGAAGGTCCACAAACTGTTGGTAGCAATCAAAGGTGTTTAGAAGCAATATGGAAGGATTCATAACTGACAACGCAAATAATTGGCAATATTACTATATTCTTAACTTTTACCTTTCATTTGAACAGATTAGAGTAACTATCTATCACTACTAAAAATATAAGTAAATAAACAGTGGAACAATATCCACTATACACTTTGTACTTAAAAAGTAAAAACTGAATTTGAAGGATGACATCCAATCACATGAGCGATTGTTATAGAGGATCCAAGAGAGTTGGTGCATTCAAATGACCAGTATAATGGTAAATGGCCAAAGATCCATATAATCATGCTCATACATATTATATATCTTCAAATGAACTAACATGATTCCTTTTATTCCTTAACTTTGAGTTTGGTACAACTCTCCAAATGCATTTTAGCAAGGAAATATCACAAGGATGTCGAAGAAGACAATGGAGGTGTGAAACCAAGGAAACATTCATCTTCTTAGGCATTTCTGTCATATCTAATTTTTCTTCAATTGCATATAAGCATAGAGAAGCAGCTGATTAATGGAGAGACAATAAAAGAGGATAAAGAACAATAAAGAAATGGGCACTTTTGTTGGTAAAAAAAATAATCCTATAGAAGCATTAAAAGGGCTAGCATCAAGCAACAACTACTTCAAGAGAATTAAGATTTGTACTTTTGCCAGTGCTCCTTTTTTTTTAAGTTAAATGTGGTGACTTATATCAGGGACAAGATACTTGTATCATGGCTTTGGATTACGAGATAACAATAAGTATAAGACTGATCCGATGGTTTGCTGAGTTGTTATTTTTAATTTTTTACAATCTTTCTTTGCTAATTTGAGGTGGGAACTTGACCTCACGACCTTAACTATCAACAGCAGAAGCCCATGGTTTCCCAAGTATAAATGTACACAGATGCCAGAAGAAAATAGGAAAGCAACTGGATAATAAAATACATAGTTGAAGCAAGATCCCAGGTGGAGCAAGGGGAGAAATCAAAATTTCAAAAAATGCAACAGGTGACTATAGTCAGCATAGTTTAATGGAAACAACAGCAAGAAAGTAGTCTTGTTGTATGAATAAAGGTTCCAAGTATCAGTTTTGGGACTGGTCTCAGATCTCAGGCCGACCAGTACAAGTAATGTATGGTACCATTCCACCCATATCAATAATTAAAAAACTCAAAAGAACAGGACAAAACAAAACCAGACAAAACCAGACAAAAAACAACCAAACTACTAGTCAAACTATGCAAATATAGAACCAAACTAATTTAAATTGTTTTGCAGAATAAAAAAAAAATGAGTGTCCAGGTACACTGCACAGGTTATAATTCTGGATCAGACCAATGCCCAGTACAGGCCAGACTTCAAACTGGCCTAAACATATAGAGTTATCCATTTTTATGTGCACATAAAAACAGCTACAGAAAATTCAATAATAGCATCTGAGAGAGAATTTGGAAGAAAGAACGAAAATTAGAAACCAAGGATGATTGAAACACATTATTGCAGTTTTAGTGGCACTAAACAGCAGCAGAATAGCATGCTAGTTACCAAGGGAGGAGAAAACAAGCCCTAGGAAGAAAGCACATCAATGCCAAATCACTACAGACTATAAACTTCAGGCTGCCACTTTTCACCTATCCAAAACTGATGTATTATAACCAGGAAACATCATTGTTTAAATTAATAGATTCCAAGCTGAACAAGCTTCAATGCTCGTACAACTTATCAATATTGAAAATAGTAAATCAACAACAGATTAGTTTCTTACGTTGAACTAGAAACATAATTAACTTAAATTAGACTGGTTAAGAATACTAGTGTTGGTGATAACTTTTCCAAGTTATTCTTCGCCAATTGGTATTTTTTACTTTTGGCAGGTCCAATACACAGATACAAGCTCTGTTGTTAGTATTGTGCGATTCGCGATTCGAATCGCACGATTCGATTCGATCCGACATCCCAGCGATTCGAAAACCAGATCAAATCGTTTTGGACACCGAATCATATAAGAATCGCCTGAATCGCAGAGATTCTGAATCTGCGATTCAGGCGATTCGTAGATGTGCGATTCAGGCGACACGCGGCAAGCTTCGTTTGTCTAATCCGCCTGCTGCGACTTCACGCGAGAGAGGCGACGCCGACGTCGACTCAATCGCGCTTCTGTAATCGCGACGCCGACGAATCACTGCAATCGCGACGCCGCCGCCGCCGCTTCACGTGACTTCTGCAAACCCCCTCCCCCGACTGGAATCGCGGCGACTTCTGCAATCGCGGGGAGTCTGCGATCGGCGTCTTCACGCGAGCGGCGGGTCGCGAGTCTTCTTCACGCGACTGGAACTGCGATTCACACTCGCGTGATCAACTTCTTCACGCGAGCATCTGGTACCCGAGTCTTCTTCACGCGATCGGGCCAGCGGCGGGTCAATTAGTCAATTCCAGGTTCTTCTATATAGACTGGTAACACTGGTTAATTAGTCAATTGATTAATTTTTATTTGATTTAGGCATAGATCGCACTGTAGCATGTGTTTGATTTATGCACTGTTGCATGTGTTTGATTGTAGCATCTCCAATTCTCTCCGTCTTTGATTTATGCACACTTGCACAGTATAGCAATTGATCAATTTGAAGTATAACATTTGGTCAATTTGATTTATGCACAGTAGCAGACCGCACAGTAGCTCATCTCTTTGATTTATGCACAGTAGCATCTCTTTGATTTAGTCATTTAGGCATTTAGGCACAGTAGTGGTAACATACTAGCATCTATTTACTTGATCAAGATTTATAATTTTATATTTAGGCACTGTAGTTTTATTAATAATTTTATATCAATTTATCATTTTGATATGACTTTTATGAGTTTACTTAAAACTGGTGACTTATGATGGTATTTTGGTACTAGTGGATGGATTTGATTTATAATGCTTTACTTTTTAAGTATTTTTTTTTATGTTCTATGTATGTAATATTGTTATTTAGGCTTTTTATGAATATGATTATGTATCGTACGATACGAAACGATACACGATACACGATTCAAATTTTGATAAAACGATTCACGATACGATTCACGATTTGACAACTTTGGATACAAGTTGAACATGAGACTATGAGAGGTAATTGTTGCTTGGCATATACTACTTTAGAATACCTTATTTTCCCACCACCAACATTTGTGGCTACGAAGAATAAAGAGAAAAGAAGCATAGACACAAACAAAAAGGAAAGTAACCACACATCTATATTAGCACAAGGTAATCAAACTCTTTGGTTTGATGAACTAGTTCACTGAGAAAGGGCATCTAACCTCTAAGAATAACCTAGAAATATCTTCTCGATCTTGAGAGCTCAAAGCTTGAAATACATTTGATCCTGGCTCTAGTGCATTTGCGATAATTGTATCCAGAATAGTTACCTCTAAAGCACCACCATGAATGGTTGTAAATTGAATGAGTCCCTGTAAAAATAACTTGGATTTAAATAGAACTAACAGACATAATAAATTAGGAAAGAGAAAAACATTTAATAAAGAAGTGCAATTATGAGTATTGAGTAACAAGTATATTGTTACGACCCGCTTAATGGGATAACTGACCCATTAACTTCATAGACCACCCTATTGGCCCAATTAAAATGCTTAAGCTGAAGTTGATGGTAGCACACCCATCAAACCTTATACGCCAACACCACATCCAATTAACTCCCGATGTGGGACTAAACTGGGGTATTACATATATGAACGAGACAAGCCAAATACTCCAAACAACTTGGAGTGGATTATGAGGATTCTTTTCCATATATGAACAAGACAAACCAAATACTCCAAACAACTTGGAGTGGCGTATGAGGATTATTTTCCCTCATTGGGTTCTGATAAGAACAATTTTATTACACAGTTCAAGAACCATCACATTTTTGTCTTATTGTTCCTTGCAAAATATTCTTAGCCTACAGCCTTCTGTAGGTACTAAACATAATTCTTTCATGAATACATTTATTTTTTAATCTACTTGTTTCCAGGTATAAAACAAAATAAATATAGACTTTTAAAAAAGAAAATTGTGTCATCCCTAAAAGATTTGTAGTGGTTGCATATTCAAAGAATCAAGCTTTGCAAAAGCACCTTATGTGGCATTTAAAATCATCTTGTACAAAGAAATTTTTCCTGAGCAAACACAAGTTCAAAGCAAGGATTAAAATCTCCGTACAGGTACTGTACCGAATATGGTACAGTCCAGTACCGAAAATGGTACCAGTACCATGCTGCTGGCAGATATGCTGCTGCCAGCAGCATGATGCTGCATGGGCAGCAGTGCAGCACCACTCTGCTGCTCTACTCCCATACTGGATTGTACTGTCTGGTATGGGTTAGTGTACTGCCCGTAAGGGGGTACGGTACCGAGTGTACCGGGTACTGGTTTCTTAAAAACGGTACGGGCGGTACAGTACGGTTTTTAAAACCTTGGTTCAAGGTATGAAAACAAAACATCAAGTTCTATGGCCATAAGCAGCATGTCCATCAATTCACCACTGAGATTAAAGAAGAAAACTCTTATGTTTTCTGGACTAAGACAATTAAAAGCTTTCAAACTGCTTACCACTGACATAAGCAAAGTTGCAAGGAAAACATAGGCAATATAGAAATAGGTCAATAGGTTAAAAGCAAAAAATCACAAATGTAGGACCTCTAAAATTGATTTGCACGGTAATTCTTGAATACCCTTGAGAAAAACTCCTCTAGCTGCATCAATGCTACCACTTGCCTATAGACAAATCAAAAGGCAAGAAAATACATTAAATGTGACTAATCTTGGAGGCAGATACTTAAATGGCATAGTTAACATTTGTCCTTTACGTGTTAACATGGTAACCAAATAGGCAACCAGCTCTACAACATCTAAAAGATACATTATAGTAGTTAAGAAACAAATGAAGTAAACTTTAGCAATGATGGCCTGAGCAGGATTATCAATTTATCATGATGTAGAATTGTAAACTTCAATTCACATTGAATGGCAATGTTTGTAACTGTTCATCTCCTTTTACTTGTGCTACAGAAGATTTTTCTGATACAAAACAACAAGAAACTGTAACATTAGAACAATTTGGGATTCATTACATGGATTTTTTTCCTACAATTAAGCTCCATGTAAGGAAAATTTCCTACTAAAATAAATAGCATCCAATATCTTTCTGTTGTTTCTTGTTTAGTTCTCTATGGCCTCCTTCTATTTCCGCACTCAGCAGTCTTAATTGACTCAGCTCTTCTAATTACCAAATGAATAGATGTCCTCAAAAAATAAATTGACTTCCCCTCATTTTATCCTCTATCAAGGCTATACCTAATTGCAATTCATGCATCAATATTTGATTCATAGAAAATATGGTTTTTATCTGCGCATTCATAGAATTTATCTACTGACATTTCATCAAAGAATTATGAAATAAAAATGGTAATACGGCAAAAAATAGAAACACTGTAACATAATATGCACAATGTGTAGGTATAGTTGAGGTGATAGCTAGCCATGACAATATAATTCCAGAAGAATTACCACAAATGTAAAACGAGCAAAGTTGTTGTACAAATTTGGAATAATTTCCAGGTTCCCATTTACTTTAGCCAATTCAATAGATTTTTCATATATCAGGTAAGCTGCATCAGTGTTTCCCTGCAGATATAAACAAAACATATTAATATTAATGTCTTGATCATTCCGTCAGAAAAGTAACATATTAATGGAGCTACGTTGTACCATGCGTTTTTCCATGTTTGCTTTTCTGTTAATAGCTTCAATGAAGTTTGAAGCCAAATCCATGCCCTTCTGAATGAATAGAGCGCGTGCACTAGAAGCATCACCGGTTTTCTCCTTAAACATGGCACTGTAGATACGGAAAGCTGGAACTTTCTAGTGGCAAGCACATACAAAGTAGAACTTAAGGAATAAACAATTGGCGTCCATAGATAGAAAATAGAGGTATGTTCATTTCACAAAATCTTGTGGGACAGCACTGGATGACTGAAGTTATCCCGTGTTCCTTTTGCAAACATGATTATGCCTTCTAAGGACAAGATGATAAGTGATTTTCTTGTTACTCAAAATTGGAGTAACAAGAAACTTGTCCCCAGCACAAAACGCAAAAATACCTAGTTGTTCTTAATCCCAAAACAAATCCTATCCTATATAATATAATTTATTATATAATATAATACTTATACTATTAACTATCATAAAATATAATATATTAATATTTTTAATACAATATATTAATATTATGTTATCAAAAAAATATTATAATTAAATAACATACAATGAAAAATCAATACTTTGCGGAATCATGTAAAAGATTATCTGGACAAACCTATGATTGGTTGAAATAGATTAAAAACTAACTTGGATGATAACATAAATCAGCATAACAGTAAAAGAATCAATAATTACTTAGAGCTAATCCAATAAAAGTGGATCTCAAAGTTCTACTGATTGTAATCATCCTCTTGAAATATCGGTCAAATTTGGCAAAATGGAGTAGTGCTTTAAGAAGCAAGTTTTCATCAGTACTTACTAATGTAATTTTGGATGGTTATCCAACCCGAGATACATTGGTTTTTTAAGAACACTTACAAGAAGCTGAATCACTTAAAAAATGAATTCAACAAGCATGAAAAAAAAGTGAAACATAAAAAAGAAATGTTGCATGGAAAATGTCAGATAATTGGAATTGAAGAAACAAAAATTGCAATATCTTATATGGTAGACAGGATGGTTAAACTAACTGATACCTTAAGAAAGACAGTCGCTGCTCGTGCAAGTGCATGATTTGCTATCTCCCTGCCACCCATTGCTTCCACATATTCAACATACCGCATCCAAAAGTCTGAGCAATTCGCACAAGCAATTAAACATCTCTCATAAAGTTTAACTGTCTGTCAAAAGAGAAAGGGATCTTTCAGATGATAAAAGAGAACAGATCAAAATCGACATAATGAGCATAAAACCCGGAAGAAAACAGTACCCAGTCAAAATCTCCTTGCATTTCAACAAAATCAAGATATTGGTGCCAGTTATCAAGCTGACCAGCATCAAGTGGCTTCACATGGAAATACCTCCTCCTTATTTGAGATTCAAAGCAACTGATCTTTTCATCTATCTGTCTTGACCTGTGATAAAATTGTTCCCCTATGAACAAGTATTTTCTAAATGAAGACTTTGAGAGAATGCCTTGTTGATCCATGAAGTCTTTGATCAGGTTTGAGATTTCTGCATATTCAGTATCCTTAATATCAGTAAGTCCATGACTATAAGGTATACTTTCTGTTGGCAATTCAGGTTCATCTTGGTAACCGATCTCTTGTGACCATATATGGACCAACCTTTTAAATCTGAAAAAAATTTAGGAAATGAAGTTTCAAGTTATTTTAATATGATCCAAACTGGCATGATGGAAACAAATTTATCTCCTCAAACTACCAAATTAGCAAAGAAGAAGAAGGGGAAAATCTGACTCTTAAGGACGTTGTGGTTACAATTGACTAAAGAAGAAATGGAGATAACCAAAAATGATCTCCTATTAAGTAAGAAAATTACAGCACCATCTTGTATCTTCATTGACACAAGATAAACTTTTCCTGATAGAATATGCCAAAAAACAAAATCCGTATGTACCTTTCATAATAGCTTTGTAACTTCCTTGAGGGAAAAACTAATATTCTAATAAAAAGATGAGCTAGGTTCCTCCATTTCTTCAGTGAATGTTCAAAGTCAATGTATTTATCCCACAGCTGATGGCACAAGTAGTCTTTCTTAACAAAGGACAACCCTCTCTCATATAATCTGGCAAGAGGAGCCATAAATTTTAATGAAGAAATGAATTTGGAAATGTTAGCATAGAAAATAGAGAGGTTGATAACTTGATATAATTTAAAAGTAATAAGCACCCCAGCTAATGTCAAACTGAACTATGTATATAAATTGCAATTCAAAACCAGATAGTAATACTCATAACAATGCCAACAATAATGTTCCTAACAATGAGTTTTAGCTTTATAACCAAGATGCGACCACATTGTATAACCACGACTCTGACATTAAACATATAGCTTTGTTTTTATTTTTTTTGCTTTCTCCTATTAAAAAACTCTTACCACAGAAACAAACATCTTTCACCACCAATCATTCCAATGCAAACTTTTCAACAATTGTCTGCACCATGGTTTTAAATACCATACTAGGTGGTATGATCAGTATTTATCAATTTTTGGAAAAACTATTACCGTTACACCCCGGCATTTTGGAAAAACTGATACTGAGTACAAGCTTTGTACCTAGGCATACCAGGTCGGTACTGCTTGATACAAAGCTTGTCCAACGGCTAGTTTTTCGGTCATTGAACCATGTTTGGGCTTTGGGGGCTATATAAAGCTCATAAAGCCCCTCATTTGCTCCATCCTCACACTTTATCTCTCATTCTCTCCATTTTCTTAAAGTTCATCCAAGAAGGAACTTTGCAATGAAGTATCAAAGCAATCCGGCATGGCAGCATTGTCATGATTAGAGAAAAGACACCATTGGCAATATATCCATTGTGATTACATTAATCGTGTTACACCCATTGAGATGCCCACCTTCTTTGACAAACATCACTCTTCTACATTTTAAGTTTACATTTGTATTTTTTCATTATTTAAATTATCTTTTTAAAGTATTGGTGTATTATCACTTGTAAGATTGAATTGAGAAGTTTTTATGCTACATTAGTGGATTATGTATGTTTTTCATTATTTAAATAAATTATCATTTAAAATTACGTCTTTGGATATTAAATTGAAAAAGAAAGGTATAGGTTAGTCTATGCCAACCCGTACATTGTACCGATACAATATGGTACCAATACATACTAGTACGAGATTTTAAATCGTGATTTGTACAAGTAGCAAGGTTTTGAGACAACAGTTATGGACCTTATGGTTGCTTTATTTATTAAACAGGCTTGTGCTACTTGTGCTACCTCGAGTGCCTAGACTGCAAGTGAGTTAAGACTTCACAAACTACTGAACCATGAGTACAAACCTTAGCTGATATAACACTAGTTACATGCCACATATTGTAGTTTTACTTGTATCGCATATAAAAATAGTTTCATTAGTATTATTGTATACCATTAATTATGTGGCATAGATAACATTTTAACATGACCTATTATACTAATAGTATAATAAAGCATGGTTAGAACAAAAGATGTTCAAACTTCAAAGACAGTGGCGGATTTATGGTGGGGGCAGTGGGGCAGTGGCCCCCACTGAAATTTAAGAAATAATATATATTAATTATGTATCAATGGAATGCTCCAACTCTCTCTTATAACACTTCGTCTTTGATAAAATAACAATACTAACACTTTATCTTCCTTCCCATCTTTGCCTCCTCTGATGTCTACATGCAGTCTCCCTTCCCATCTTCGCCTCTATTGCTCATCTGCACACCATGCATGGTCTGCACCTTTGGTTCCGTTCGGCGTTCTCTCACGGCTCATCTTCTTGGCAGGCGGCAAAGTGCAAGGTAGGCAGTGGCAGCTTGTCTCTGTGGCATTCGCTCACTCTCCTTCCTCTCATGCCTGTGGGCTGTGGCCTGCCTACTTGCACCTTCTCTCGGAGGCAGTGCGGCTGCACCGCACAGCCTGTGCTCATCTTCCCTAGCACTTGGGAGTGACAGCTTGGCACTTGGCAGGGACGCATGTCGCATGCTCACAGGGTCTTCCGCTCTTCCCAAATCCCAGGCCACAGCCGTGCTCAACGCTCACCTCCAAGTCTCTGACCACTAGTTTCGGCTCCCGCATTGCAGCACTGGCCTCCAGCAACTCAGCAAGCCGCTCGGCACTTGTGGAGTTGTGAATCTATTGCAAATTTGCAACTTGCTACTTGTGAACCTACTTCTCTATTGTTTGTGGAATTCTTGTGCAGAAACTAGATCTGCATTGTCTGTCTGCTTTAATAAGTAGTCCCAACATATAATATCCATGTCCATGGAAAGTTGATGATTTCTTCTCTCATCTTGTTGTATGTAGATTTAGAAGTGGGGTTTTAAACAAAATTTTCCTAATGTTTATAGCTTTATCCTAACACTGCATATAGGTTCAATTATTTTGGCCACTCACCTCAGTTGACCTACATAAGTCAGAGTTTTTGGTACTCATTAATCAGGTTGACATAGAGCTTCCATTTGAATACTTGACATACCACATGAGAGAGACCCCTTGAGCACACTCTCTTTATCCAAATTTGGGCATTTTATCTGGCTTGCTTTGACTCCTATTGGTCTAGCTTGGTTTGGAAGATGAGTCAAACTAGAATGATCCTCCATTTGCTAGTCAGGAAATCTCACCGCTCCGTGGGCTTCTTTCGCTGCTCTCTTAAGCATTACTCTAAGTCGTGTCCCTGTGTTAGGTTTGATAGAACTAGAAGAGAAAGAACTTATGTTAGGTCTACGAATCGGTTATTGAGAATGATCGGTTATTCTGATGTTGTGATCTCGTTCTTGGTCTGGAATTTCCACGATCAGAGACAGCCACATCCATATCCTGGTAAAAGACCTCCTCCAATCCAAGTTGGAGGAGACCTTTAGACTTCTTCTTGCCTACGTTGCCGGTGAGAAGAAACACTCTCGAATGAAAGAAGAAGAAAAGAAGAAAAGAAGAAAAGAAGAAAAGAAGAAAAGTAGTAGAGAACACAAGAAGAGAAGAAGATGAAGACTAAGAGAGAAAGAAAAGAGATCTAGGATTCTTACTTAGCTTCTACATGACTCTCCCTTCATCTTATATACCTATTTCAGTTACCCTGAAACCACCTTTTAGTTACATCCGAAAATGACAATTAAACCCCTCAAAAAATGACTATTAAACCCCTCACGATATCAGTTATTGCATCTCTACTTACAAAAGAGTAAAAAATGAAAATGTAATAAGAAAGAAATGTTTATCCAGTAATGTAGATCCCTAACATATTCATTCAAAGTTTTAACAAAATCTTGTTTCTTAAAGATGATGGGGGTCATATATTGGACAGTAGTTGGACAGTAAATTATTCAAGGAGTTGTGAATTTGCTATCCTTGGATTTATGATTTAATAATACTTGATAATTATTAATGATTTAAGGATTTATGACTATTTCAATGTTGATTGGATCACTTGTGAATCTATTACTCAAGGAGTGTTGTTGGGAATTTAATGTAGAAAGGTATCAATGTTGAAAGTTAAGCGCATGGTAGCTTACTATATTGCAATTCTTGTTCTTTATAATTATTTATTTACTATCATAGTTTAGTTGTATTAATACATAGTTAATATAATTATTAATGATTTATGATTTAATAGTACTTGGATTGTAAATGATTAATGATTTAATTAGCTTTGCCTCACTTTAGGATATGAATTGATTATATTATGTGGTTTAGTTGCATTTATAATTATTAGTTTCTTCATTTAGGATATGAATTGATTAGAGTATCTAGTTTAATTTGTTAATAATTATTGAATCAATAACTTCAGCAATTCATCTTAGTTGTTCAATGTGTTGTTCTCACTTTACCTAACCAAACCTTGCTTCTTGTACGCAGCGACTCATTACACTCATGCATCACAAACTACTGCTCATGCTCATTGCCTCATTACCTTCTCTCTGCCTGCCCTTGTCTCAGGTGCAATCTTTTTGGTTATTGCAACTCTAAGAAAGCTTATCATTTTTATTTCATTCACTATTATTTACTTCAATTTTATTTTTTAATTAAATAGGTTGAAATATATATTATCTTGAACTTGAAGATTTATGTATTAGCTTGCCCCCCAATAGTTAATTTTTCTAGATCCACCACTGTTCAAAGATAATTTAAAATAATATAGAAAATATGTTCAAATACTAAAGGGTTAATTAGCAAAAAGGCCCAATCTTTAGTCCAAGTTTCACTTCTGGCACATTGCTTTAAAACTAACGATAAGGTTCCATGTTATTAATTGATGACACGTTAAGGCCTCTGTCAACATGTCGTCTATAAAGCCGTCAAAAAGCTACATTGCTTGCCAAGCTGGAATTCCACTAACATGAAAACTCCTTTTTTTTTAATCCCAAATCATTTAAACCACCTTTTAAACCAAATTTATAAGTGGTGAGCCCTCCCATTTATATTGCATATTTGCATGACTTCTACATTTGTTGCTCCTATTCATGCATGAACAGTAGCTGCCACACATGAATGCACGCAAGCATTTTCTCCATGGACCTTTGCGAGACTTGCAGCCATTTGTCGCTAGCTTCAGCGAAGGCCCAAGATCCAGCAAAGTGTCATTGCTCCCTCGTGTAGATGTGGAGGGGATTCCACACCTCTTGGAAGGAGAAAAAGTGCAGGTTGCGTGAGAATACATCCAATTGACGGCATGCATTTATGTGCGACAGCTACTTTTCATGCATGAACAGTAGCAACAAATGGAAAAGTCAAGCAATATAAGTAGGAAGGGCCCATCACTTATAAATTTGGTTCAAAAGTGGTCTAAAATGATTTGGGATTAAAAAAAGGGGTTTTCATGTTAGTGGTTTCAGCTTGACAAGTCAAGTCAGCTTTTTTTAAGGGCTTCATAGACAACAGCTTGACACATGCCTTAATGTGTTATCAGTTAGTAAAGTTAGGACTGTTATCCTTACTTTTAAAACAATGTGTCAAAACGACAATTCCACTGAAGATTGAAGATTGGGCTTTTTTGGTTATTAACCCAATACTAAAAAACGTATTACAAGCCTACATAATATGAAATGTAATAAATTATATTCATACTTTTCAAAAATCATGTATATACAAAATATAAGTTACTTTAATTATATTGTTCGGCCAATCCAATCAACCTAATATCAAATTTATTCAACTTCTGATCCCATACAATCCAATTTAGCAACCTATCAATTTAACAAGAGGGGCAAATAAATGAAGAAATTGACCCAGAAAAAGAAAGGAAAAGAAAATGATGCATGGTTAAAGTGGAGAGGTGCTTCAGAGTATTGTGTGATCATCATGTTCCTCTTCTACTGAAAGGAAAGTTTTATAAGATGATTGTAAGACCAGCTATAGTTTATGGCTCAAAATGCTGACCAGTAAGAAACAACATATACAAAATGTTAGTGTAACATAAATGAGATTATTGAGATGGGCGAGTGATATTACTAAAAAAAAGATGAGAAATGCTATCATTTGTAAACAACTAGGTGTAACTCCAATAGAGGATAAAAAGAAGAAAATAGATCGAGATGGTATGATCTATAATATAGACATGACCAAGGGAGTGCCATAAATGTCTTAATTGGATGGTGTCAATTGATTATGGTTTATGGCAAAAAAGAAAGATCAAAGAGAACTTTACATGAAATAGTAACTTAAATGACTTTGAGTTTTGGTGCTAAACATTGTTCCATAGCGGGAGAAGATTTATATAGCCAAATAATTAACACTTTATGTGAAATGTCTACCTTACACAAACCTCCTAATCTGCCTCAATCCTATTGCTTCACCCTTGTCTTGTCGTGTTTTGGCACCCCTCCCCCTCCCCCCCCCCCCACCCAACGCAAAAATTCACTTATTATCAATACAACTAAAATAGTAATACCTCCCTCTATGTTATTTGTCTTTTGTTGAACAAGTGTAAAACAAGACTTGTTTAAACCACGTCATACCAAATAGTAAGTACCTCCTAATGTCATTAGCATCTTCATACGCCAAGGCGCCAAAGCTACAGTAACTAACCCATAGATCAACAGAATATGGTACTGCTTGGGCTGCCCTTTCAAAGATTTCCTCAACCTCATGCAAAGTGCATAGTCGTGCCTTATGACTTGCATACTTGTTCCAGTAACCATAGCATAAAGGATATTCAGACAAGAACGCATCATAAATCAAGCAGATCCTCTCTATGTCACTCTGCAGTATATGGATGAAAATTAAGTTAAGGAGATAATCAAGCGTCATTATAATATTTTTGTTATAAGGATGAGGACAAAGCTATGATAATTAGGGACTGTTACAAGAAAACACGCATGAAAATCTACAATAACAAGACTGTTACCATAAACAGGTCAATGTTTCTACTCTAATATCAGCCATTAACTAGTCATATTTCACTATAAGCATGATTCAGTCACATAAATATATAACCTTTATTCAATTTATATGTGTAAGAAAGACAAGACAGATAGTTAAATCAACTTGGAAATCAAGCCAAATGTATGATGAGCAAGTAGAATGTAACTTACAGGGTGGGTTTTCTCAACATGTGTTATGAGTGAAGTCCAAGCTTCAAAATCATTTGGGATGTCGCCTAATAGTGCTTGAAATTTATTCAGATCAAAATCCACTGCATTACATAATTGCATTGCTTCTAAAATCAGGTTCCATTAAGTTACACAAAACTCTACATAAGAATACTCCAAAACAAAAGCATCAAAGAAAAAAAATGCATTTAAGTCTGGCATTCTCTAGTACCAGGGGATTCAGATGATAAAGCACAAAAAACCACCAACCTTCCTAGGTAATTTTCATGTTTCATCAGTCTCCTTGAGTCCAACAGAACTCCAAAATTTAAATTGGAAATCTAAGATGAATATCTTAGGAGGTCCAACTGTTGGATACTCTTCCAAACCCTACATCCTTCCTTCATAATAACCCCTTGATGGCTAAAATCATCTTAAGCTTAATATATATGCCAAGCAACTAAACCTGTATCAAAATTGAATTCTTTTCATAAAGAATCCGTTTGGGAAGTAAAATCTCGAACTCAACTCATGATGTAGGGAGAAAAAGAAAAATGAAGGGGAAAGATTTTTTTAAGAATGACCATGTTGCAGAATGCAATCAAGGATTCATCTTTCGATGTGAATTAAGAAGAAACTACCAGAGGGAGTACATAGGATATCAAATAAACAGCCTCGCCGCTCATGGTTCGATCTCCTAGCTCGTTTTTTCATTTTAACAGGTCGCTCTGTGTTCAAACTCGCGCACGAGAAACTGAGAAAGTGGATCAAGAGAACGAATAGTAGATACCACTCAATTCCTATCTCCACGGCCCAAAAAATAACCACCCTAACTTGCCAGGACGAGCGTACAGCATGCCCTAATTTGACGAGTACTCAGTCGCTATTTTCCTCTTTATTTTAGGTTTATAGCATCGTGAACCACTCACTTTCCCCGGAATCTTCAAATCAAAAAAGTTGTAAGTGGGAAACCAAATGGCACCTGAATTTATCATCGTGGGTTCCGGCGCGCCATCCTCCATCAAAGCATCCACCTCTAGGATATTGGCCGCCACCGACGCCTCCATTCCGCCACTGAGGGAGCGAGCTGCGCCGCTGCAGAGCCGAGTAGCTCGAACAGAAGAGTTAATAGACCTAAGAACCGATATTTTGAAGATCGAAAAAAAATAATGAATCTAATTCCAACTACGATCGAAATTAATTAATTTAATATAATTTTTATTTGCATCAACTCTAAGTTTTAAATTAACATCAATTATACCTCACAAGTGGTTAATGAAATCATTAGTTGATCATGTGACATTCTAGTCAACAATTAATACATTAATTTTTAATATTCATATAAACAAATCAACAACTAAAAATTAAAAAACACACCAAATCATAATCCGACATTTATTCTCACCTAAACTCTCGTACTACTAACTTAGTAATATGACTTGACAACACGCTATAATTGTTGGACTAAACTAATATTATTAGGGTCGGGTGAATTAGGCTCAACATCGCCCTCGCACTAGTGAACCCGACCCGAGCCAGATCAAATGGTACTATAACATGAGATTGAACTCCGAAAATGTGCAAGTTCTTCGGCTTCATACTAACGAACTGAGGGATCGAAGCTAACCTAGAGAAGTGCCGAGTCATCCAAGATATGTGGAGTTTGCACAACATTAAAAAAGGTACATCATCTCACTAGGAGGATGGCTGCTTTGTCCAGATTTCTCTCTAGGTCGGCCGACCGGACTGCCCCTTTCTTTAAGATTCTAAGGAAGAAACAAGACTTCCATTAGGATGAGAAGTATAAGCAGACTTTCGAGGAGCTCAAATGCTTCCTCACCAGCTCGCCAGTCTTGGACAAGCCACAACAAGAAGAAACCCTCTTCCTCTACCGCACTGTCATAGAAAGCGTCATCAGCTCAGTCTTAATCTGAGAGCAAGGAAAAGATAAAAAATTGATTTATTTTGTCAACAAGGTCCTTTAGGGACCCAAAACTAGATATCATAGGCTAGAGAAGCTCGCCTACGCACTGGTCATCTCTGCCAGAAGACTAAGATCGTATTTCAGAGTCATCACATTCAGGTTCGCAACAAATATCCAATTAGACAGGTACTGGCTAAACTCGAGCTCGCTGGCTGAATAATATCCTGGTCAGTAGAGCTCTTAGAGTTTAGCATGGAATACCAGCCCAAGGGTCCCATCAAAGCCCAGGCACTGACCGACTTCGTTGCCGAATTCACCAACTAGGAAGGCATCCCCAACTAGGTCGAGACTTAGACGTTATTCATAGATGGCGCCTCCAACGAAAAATGAAGCGGAGCAGGCATTGTTCTGGAGAATGACCAAGGAATTGCCTTAGAGCAATCCCTCCAATTCCAATTCAAAGCCAGCAATAATCAAGCAGAGTTTGAAATTCTGATCGTCGAGCTAAGGCTCGCCCATGAGGTTAAAGCTCGAAGGGTGATCGTAAAAAGCAACTCAGATCTTATTGTATGGCAAGTCAATGACACCTGCCAAGCAAGGGACCCCTCCCTTGAAAGGCTATCTTTCACCAATATATTCCTTAATCACAAACTTTGATAGTTGCGTGATTCAACACATACCTCGGAAAGAAAATACTCAAGCCGACCTGCTATCCAAACTCGCCAACACCAGAAAGCCTCAAAATAATAGGTCAGTCATCCAACAAGTCCTCGAGCAACCGAGCATCCAGCTAGTCGACACCTCGGCTGAAGTCCAAAGAGTCAAACAAAATACATAATGGGGGACTCCGTACATAAACTACCTCAAATGAGGCAAAATTCCAAAGTACACCTCCAGCCCAAGTAAATTTAGAAAAATAACAAGCTATTATACGCTCCTTGACGACCAACTCTACAAAAGAGGGTACTCTCAGCCGCTCCTTAAGTGCATCACCCAAACCCAAACAAATACCATAATGGCGGAAGTCCACGACGACATCTACAGCAACCACATTGGAGGAAGATCCATGGCCGCCAAAATCCTCCGGATCGGCTACTTATGGCCAATCATGAAAGTAGATCGTGGCCTTTACGTTAAAAGTGTGATCAGTGTCAAAGATTCTCTGAAGTCTCGCAACTACACCTCAAGCCACTACATAGCTCAAACACTAGCCGATTGTTTCATAAATGGGAATCGACCTCCTTAGCCCGTTCCCCTAGGCATCGGGGCAAATCAAGCATTTAGTCATGGCAAGTCGTGGCAATCGACTACTTCACCAAATGGATAGAGGTTGAACCCTATCCTCAATTGTGACTGAAAAAGTACAAAAAATTATTTGGAAAAACATCATTTTCATGTACAAAATACCACACGAGTTTATCAGCGACAACGAAACACAGTTCACATATCGACGATTCTGGGAGTTCTGCTCATACCTTGACATCCAACAACTATTCTCATTCGTAGAACACGCACGGACAAACGACTTGATCGAAGCATCCAACAAGGTCATTCTGATAGGACTAAAAAAGAAGCTCGACCGGGTCAAGGGGCACTGGGTCGAAGAACTGCCCCTAAGTGCTATGGAGTTATAACACAACTACACAATCTTCCACCTCGAAAATCCCTTATCGGTTTGTTTATGGAGCAAAGGTCATGATCCCTGTTGATATCACAGAGCCCAGCCACCGTAGGATTGCCTTTAAATAGCAAAACAAATCATATTTCCGACAGACCGAGCTCGACCTCATCGAAGAAGAGTGAGAGCTCGTCAAAATTAGAAAGGAGGCCGTGAAACTCAAGATAGCCCAAAAGTATGGCAAGCGAGTCAGGTCGAGAAGTTTCATAAAAGGGGACCTTGTTCTCCAAAAGATTAAACCACAAAGAAAGCCAACCAGAGAAAAAAAGCTCGATCCAAACTAGGATGGCCCAAACCGAATCACGGAAGTTCTCGGAAAAATGCGCCTACAGAATTGGTGAACCCTCCGAATGAGAACTCCCATGATTGTGGAATGTGGCCTCTTGGCGGGTCTATCACATCATTAAATAATGCACATGAGGAACTAGGGGTGAGCACGGGTCGGGCCGTCTCGGTCCGGCCCGACCCGAAAAGTCGGAACAAATCTCGTCCCGGTTCAAAATCAGGACGGGACCGAGACATATATGTCTGTCCCGATTAAAAACCGGGCCGGGGCCGGGACGATACAAAAAAAACCAGGATTGTCCCGTCCCGGCCCGGTTTGTAATATAATTTATATTATATATATATAATATTTATTTTTTTGGGAAAATATTAATTATTTTAATAGAAATATTGTTTTTATTTTGTAAAAAAAATAATATTAATAAATTCGGGACGTCCCGGTCCCGTCCCGATTTTTTTGGGGCGGGACAAAATCAATATACTTCGTATTTAGGACCAGGATCGGGATATACCAAATCCCGGCTCGTCCCGGCCCGAGCTCACCCCTATGACGAACCCACAGGGGTCGCACAATGGCTCTTGACCTACGTGACGCACCATTCATCCTCGGTCCAAGTGCCACTATCCATTGGGACTCCATTTTCACCAGCCTAACTCACCGACCGCAACGCCACACTCGAATTCCAACAACGACCAGAGCTCGGTTCTCAACAGTTTGGCTTGTTGGCCTCAGTGCCTATTTCGGGCTCCCACGCCCCCAAGCGCGATTCTCGCGAGCTCAATTTTCACCGAGTTTGGTCCTCGACCCTAAATGCTGCCTTTGGCTCTGCCCGACACGCTCAAAATGAGCAACATGACCCAAGCGCGCATCTCACGAGCTCGGTTTTCACCGAGTCTGGTCCTTGGCCCTAAATGTGGTCACCGACTCGGGCCGACAAGCTCTAAATGAGCAACACGACCTCATGTGCGCTTCTCACAAGCTCGATTTTCTCCGAGTCTGGTCATCGCCCTAAATGCGGCCTCCGGCATAGATAGACACACTCTAAATGAGCAACACGACCCCAAGCGTGCATCTCGTGAGTTCAGTTTTCACCGAGTCTGGTCCTCGATCACAGTGCCACTACTTTCGACCTCGGAGCCCTTACAACGACCAAAGCTCAGTTTCTCATCAATCTGACTTGCCGCCCCCAGCGCCCTACTCACAACTACCAAGCACGTAATCCTAGCCTTAAATTTCGTATCTTTTTGGGCTTAGACATGCGATCAAATTCTAAGCAGATCCACATAGATCGAAAAGCCGACCAAGCTCGGCAAAACACAACAAGGATAAATACAAAAAAAAAGACATCCTTTTACTCATAGAAATCCCACAAAGGGAGTATTTACACTTACAAATCCATGAGTGACACATTACAAAAAGAAAAACAAACTACAAAACACGCTTGCATCAACGAACCAAGCTGCACAAAATAAAATCCTTGATTCAGGGACCTGCTACCAGGATTTATCGTCATACACAGACTTGGTCTCAAGACCCCCCGTGACCCTGGAGCTGAAGAGTAGGGAAGGGGGAAATAAGAGCCCCAACCCTCCAAAACCTAGAATCATGGATAAGATCCCAACCAATCGAGAGGGTAGCTCGCAAACCCGCACAATACCTCCCCCAACGCGCAGCCATGGGGACCGCTTAGATGTAAGCCCGACAATACGGACCTACAACCAGAACCCCACCTCATGCCTTCTTTTTTAAGCCCGGCGGTACGAACCCACAACAATCTGAGAACCACTCGATCGCTACCAACTCAAAAATGACCCCATAGACTTTCAGCACTTCACACTCCATGATCTCTAATACATACAACATGCAAGGGGCTATTTATAGACCGAAACGAGAATCATCACTTTAACGGATGGCCCACTTCCTCACGGACGTAGTCACATTCCATCAACTTACAGTCATTGTTCAACGCCTCGAAAATTGCTTACTGAATCATTACTCATAATTATTCTCCTATCAAGCTATATCTACCATATAGGTGGCAAGCACACAGAAGAGTGTTTTCCTCTTCTTCATGACCATCACATTCAGCCCGGATAACGAGGAGTCGCGCAAAAGATTTCATACCATGCACGTGACGATGACCCAACCAACATCTTCATATCCGGCCTAGGTCAAAGGTCGAAACTCACTTAGAGCTCGACACGAAGTCCTCTAGACTCTGACCGAGATCGGGGCTGTGAACTGGACTAGTACTATATTGGGCCCGAGCGGATTAGGCCCAACAACACCCCCGCACCACTGAACCCGACCCGACCCAGTTCAAATGGCTCCGTCGGGGTTCTCCACCCGACCATACAAGGACACTCACATCATCTTTAATTGCGAGGGATACGCCATTACAAGTCCGACATCTTCGGGATCATCATCGACCTATTCTGAGCAATATACTCGTGAGATTATCGGGCAACACCATTACCTCCACCTGCAATAAATACAGACACATCACGCATCAGGTAATCCAAGATCCAAATTCCATTACTTCTACCTCGATCTTTTACTAACTTGAGCGTCATAATATTTTTTTAATTTTTGATATTTGACTTGTGTATATAAGTATTAAAAATTAATATATTAGTTGCTGACTAGGATGTCACATTAACAACTAACTATTTCATTAACATTGACTTGAAGATAAAATATAATTGGTGTTAATTTTAAATTTTAGGTTAAATTTGATCGTTAACTTTGTCATAGTTTTAGTTAGATTCATTAAAAAAATTTAGAAAAAAATTATACCGTCAACATTTAGAATCAAAATATAGTCAAGATTGAATACTATTTATACTAATTATTAATTGAGATATTTATCATAATTGAACTAAAAAATATTGAAGATTTTATTTTACAACAAAATCCCTCTTCGAAATTGTCACTTTATATTTTCTTAATTAATAGCCTTGGTATATGCCATATACTGATATACTGCCAATAGAATGTAATTAAAGAATCAAATTAGCAAAATTTTGTGGCAGTAGCGATCAGAGAAAAAAAAACTTGAGGGTATTGTTTCTGTACTCGCCTCTGATTAGAAGTTGCGTAGAAGCTACCCCTGGTTTAAAGTTTTCACCGTTGACAACGTTTTTTTTTTTTGAGCATTTTTTCCAAATCCTAAAAAAATGATGAGAAATTTTCAAAGTCTAAATAAAAATGCATACATTATCATAAAGCATAATTAAGGAAAAAAGAGAGTAGAATTTTGATTTTACCCTCTCATATTTTTGGTCGGCCGAAAAGTGCATAAAAATTTTTTGTTCTGATTTTTTTATAAAAAAAATATAAAATATCGCATTTGGGCTTTTTAAAAAAAATTAATGAAAATGATATGAACTTTGACGTTTTTAACAAATATGACACGTTCTTTTATTTGAAACAAATATGTATTCTAACTTTTAAAATTATAATAATTATAGACTCCCATTAGATTTTTTGTTTATTTACTCGTTATGTGCTGACGTGGAAACGCCACGTCAACACATAAAAAATATTTTTTAAATTTAGGATATCACGTCATCATTAATCCTACATGGTAGATTTTTTTTAAAAAGAAAAATTTAATGAAAATGATCCGAATTTTGACGTTTTTAACAAATATGATCAATTCTTTTACTTGAAACAAATATGTATTCTAACTTTTGAAATTATAACAATAATAGACTCTCGTTAGATATCTATTTATTTACCCATTATGTGCTGACGTGGAACGTCACGTCAACACATAAAAATTAATTTTTAAATTCAAGATGTCACGTCATCATTAATCCTACATGACATAATTTTTTTAAAATATATTTAAAAACTAAAATTAATCCATGTCACCACCACAACTTAAAAACTTCAAACCTAATATCCAACCAAATAAAAAAAACTATAATCTGTCGCCCAATCGACTCGACACTCTCGACAAATCCCTCGACTAATCCCTCGATGAAGGTGTTCCTATTGTCGGCGCCTCACGTCGCCTGCTATTGTCGCCAGCGCATCACCTCGACTGGTCTCGCTTCACGTCACTTATTATGATCGGCGTATACTTATTATCGTCGCTAGTATCAGTATACATATCAGTATACTGATACTGATATTTAATTAAACGAACTAATATCAAAGAACTGATATAAAAATGCATTCAAGATAAAATATACCGGAGAGGAAGCTGATGAAGTATCTCGTCATGTAGGTAAAATAGTCACTCGCTATCAATTTGATCTACGAATCATGGTATGCAGTTAGATTGACATCTAGGTTTAGGGTTCAGGCGATAAGCTTCGGTGATAAAAAATATGTATCTCAGGCCTACAAGAAAGATTAGACAAAAAATTACCTTTGGGGTGAGGCGTCGGCGAGACCAAATAATAAATAAGGAAAAAAAAACCTTCGGGGTGAGGCACCGACGATAATAGGCAACGTGAGGCCAGACCAGTCAATGTGAGGCACCGGTGACAATGGCAGGTGACGTGAGGCGCCAGCGACAGGAACACCTTCATCGAGGGATTTATCGAGGGTGTCGAGTCGAGTGGGCGACAAGTTTTAGTTTTTTTCATTTGGTCGGATATTAGGTTTGAAGTTTTTAAGTTGTGCTGACGACGTGTATTAGTTTTAGTTTTTTAATATTTTTCTAAAAATTTTGCCACGTAGGATTAATAATGACGTGACATCCTGAATTAAAAAAAAAATTTATGTGCTATCGTGACGTTCCACGACAACACATAAATGAGTAAATAAATAGAGATATAACGAGAGTCTATAATTGTTATAATTTTAAAAGTTGAAATATATATTTATTTCAAATAAAAGAATGTGTCATATTTGTTAAAAACGTCAAAGTTCGGGCCATTTTCATTAATTTTTCCTCTCTTTTTTTTACAAAATTCTGCCATGTAGGATTAACGATGATGTGACATGCATCCTGAATTTAAAAAATAATTTTTATGTGCTAATATGACGTTCCACGTCAGCACATAACGGGCAAATAAATAAAAATCTAACGAAAGTCTATAATTATTATAATTTTAAAAATTGGAATACATATTTATTTTAAATAAAAGAATGAGTCATATTTGTTAAAAATATCAAAGTTTAAATTATTTTCATTAATTAATGAGTCATATTTGTTAAAAATGTCAAAGTTCAAATTATTTTCATTAATTTTCTCTTATTTATATATAAAGTTGAAAATTTTGCATAGAAATCTCTCTTTCTACGAACTCATTTATAAAAAAATGAGTTATTATAGAAATCTCTCTTTCTACCAACTCATATATATATATACTAAAAGCGAAATACAAATTAGCCACGTGTCACTTTCACCGGCCAGTGCTGACATGTCAAATTGAAGTTGTTTTAGATTTTTATTAATTTTTAATACTTTTCTCTCTCTTGCCTCTCTCTCATATGAATACCCCACTTCTCTCTCTTTAATGCCCCACTATCTCTCTAATATAAATCCACTTACCCCTCTTTCTCTCCCCCGTACGGTTTAATGCTTTTATCTATACTCTCATGTGGTTTAATAATCAGCTAATGCTCCTTTCTCTCCATGTAATTAAACTGCGGTTTAATAATCAGTTAATACTCCTCTCTCCATGTCCATGTAATTTAATGCGGTTTAATGCTCTCTCTCGTGCAATTTATTTTATGTTGTCCTCTCTTCTTCAATGTTTTTTTATCCTTCCATGCAGTTAATGTTTCTATTTCATGCTCCTCTCTCTCTCATCTCTTCAACTTCCTCCGACTCTTTCTTCTCCAATATCTCAGAGAGGAGCTCTTTGTACCCTACATGGACTCTTCGGAGGAGTGGCACTTCTAAGACATTCCTCGACGACGACGAGTTCAAGATGCTCCGCTCCCACCGCCTCCTTGACACCGTTGCCATCGCCTCCCCCTGTGCCGCCCTGCTCTACGTCGAGCGATGACGTTGACCCCCCCCCCCCTAGCGGACGACAATTCCGTGAATGCGTCCTCGGAGGTGTCACTGACGGACAGAAGATGCATAAAATATAAACCATTGTTGCTCTTCTTCTTATTATTATTATTAATGTTGCGTTTCTTCTTCTTACTACTACTCTTCTTCTTCACATTTTCCTTTTTTCCTTTTTTTCTTTATTTTCTTTTGATTTCTTCCAATGGTTTCAGAAGAAATTTTAAGTAGCCGATCGACTTCTTCGGGTTGCGCATGCGTCGGGCAAGACGGCAACTCTCAGAATTCACACCGCAATCTCTTCACATCGTCGCTTTTCTTCGGCGCGCTGGGCATTGTCCAGGCAATTCAGATCTTAGAGGAAGGCCTCGCCAACGTCGTCGTCGGGAATGCCGACGTGGTCGAGTCCTTGATGGCGATCATGAGACATCCAACTACGAATCTCAAGCCTACGCGACAACGCTTCTGTTGAAATCGATACTCAGCGTGTTTTCGCCGGAGCAGTTGGCGAGCCTCGGCGAGGAGCTATTCCAAGAGGCGGTAAACGTCTTGCGCGATTGGATCTCGCACCGAGCGACGAAGGCAACACTGCACGTGATGGTGACGACGAGCCCAAACAGGAGGAACCAGATCTAAGGCGGTAATAATATATAAATAGTATTATTATTCTCAGAGATATTTTATGTTTGCTGTCATATATATATATATATATATATATTACTGGTTCTTCGTGCATATTATATATTTAGTGTTTTTGTATATCAACCTATTTTTAAAGTTTTTAATTTTAGATTTATTATTATTTTGAATATTTAATAATTTGTTCATTTATTGAATTAGTTGTTTACATTATTTATAAATGAATTGAATTTTTTATTTTAGTTTTTAGTTTTTGAAATATCATTTCTTGAGTTTATTTTTTAATAGTGTTTCAAAACCCATTAAATTTATTTATTTTAAAAATAATTTATTTATTTTCCTAATTTGTTATATTATAATCTATATTATATTTTAATTTTATCTATACAAATACTACTATTGTTGTAATTTTTCATTTTACTTATTATAATTGCTTTTGGTGCTTATTTTTTACTGTTTTTATATAGTCTTTTTTATATGTTTTTTATTTTGAATTTATTATTATTTTGAATAATTAATAAAAATATTTTTTTAATGTATTGAATCATTTTTTATATTAGTTCTTGAATTTTTAAATTTTCATTTCTTAAAATTTATTTTTAATAGTATTTCAAAACTAAATAAATTTATGTAGCTTAAAATAATTTAAAGTATTTAATTTTTTAATTTATTTCAATTTGTAGAATTATATATATATATATATATATATATATATATTCTGTTTGATTTTTATCCATAAAATAATACTATTTTTAATTTTATATACATTAGTATAATTGCTCTTGGTACAAATTTTTTAGTATTTTTTATTTCGTTCCATTTTTTATATTTTTAATTTTCTATTAATTATATTTTAATAATTAATAAAAATATTTTTTTAATGCATTGAATTATTTTTATATGAGTTCATTAGTTTTTGAAACTTCATTTATTAAGTTTGTTTGTAATAGTTTCAAAATCAAATAAATTTTTGTAGTTTAAAATAATTTAAAATATTTATTTTTCTATTTTATTTCAATTTGTATCATTATATCTATATTTTGTTTGATTTTCATCCATAAAAATATTACTATTTTTAATTTTAAATAGATTATTATGATTGCTCTTGGTGCAAATTTTTTATATTTTCAAGGTTGGATTTATTATTATTTAATAATTGATAAATAATTTTTTTTAATGTATTGAATGTTTTTTATATTAGTTTTTGAGTTTTTAAAATATTATTTATTGAGTTTGTTCTTGATAATTATTTTTGAAATACGTTTATGTTGTTTAAAACAGTTTATTTTTTTTTCAGTTTGTTATCATATATATATATATATATCAAAATTAATTTAAATTAAATTATACTTTTGAATAATAGATATTCATACTCAAATAATTAAGAATAATAATAAATATTATATATATTTATATAATTTTCAATGAAAATTTTTAATTATGATGAAATGATATTAATCAATTGATATATGTTTTAAATATATAGTTAAAAGAGTAATTCCTTAATTTAATTGTTAAACAAATGTTTACAAGTAATTTTCAGAAAATTATATTTTAAATTTCTACCATTCTTTATTTATAAAAAATAATTCAATTATTACATTTAAATATAAAAATTAATTACATCAATTTCTAATTTATATATGTTTTCACATTTATGTTAGCAATAAACAAAAATAATATTTAAATATATATGGTGTTTTTTATTATTCTTAATTATTTTGAAATTTATATTATTATTTAAAATTATAATTTAATTAAATTTAATTTTGATAATTTTATCATCATAATTTCTAAAATTTATTAATTGCACAACGCGCAGGTTCTCGACTAGTTTAGTTTTTATATAAAAGATGAAAATTTTTGTTCCTAGGCTATTTTTGTTGTGCGAACAACTTTTGTGACTTATAAAAAAATAGAATTAATAGCACAATTTTGATGACATTTGAATGTGTTTAAGATTTTTACCGAAAGTCTTGAATACAAAAATATCTTATGTTCTACTATCTTATTTAAGTTCTTTATATTATTTAGAGAAAATTAATGAAAATATTCTGAACTATTAAGTTTTTAACAAATTTGTCATATACTTTTATTTGAAATAAATTTATACTTGAACTTTCATCTTTGTATCAATTGTATATTCCTGTCAGTTGGGTGTTAAAATAGCCGTTAAAATTCATTATTTATGCTGACATGGACTACTTAGTCAGCATAAATAAATAAATTTTTAAATTAAATTTGACTCGTCATCAAATTTTTTAATAAATGAATATCAACGGTATATTTGATGACGAGACAACTTTCATTAAAAAGTTTATTTATTCATGCTGATTATATAGTCCACGTCAACATATATATAACGATTATTCTAACACACAACTAACAAGAATATACAATTGATACAAATATTAAAGTTCAAGTATAAATTTGTTATAAATAAAAGTACGAGACATATTTGTTAAAAACTTAATAATTCAAGATATTTGTATTAATTTTTCCTATTTTTTATTGTATAATATCAATTTTATGAGTTATAAAATTGACATTAAGAATTAATAACATATTTTTTTTTGAGTTTTTAAAAAGTCTTGAAATCCGTTCAAGGCATTTGTAGTAAGTTTAGAAAAAAAATAAATCTCTATAGATCATTTTAAGCATTTTCTTGAAGAATTCGATAAATTTTAAATTTTAAATTAAATCACAATTTAAATAAACATTTAATCATGTTGATTTTTTTTTCTTAAAAAACTTGAACAGAGAACTATTTTATTTTAGGATCTCATTTAGATTTGTTATATTCTTAAGAGTAAATTCCAAAAAAGAAGTATGAACTTTGGATTTTTTATTTATTTTTAGCATATTTTTTTTCATTAGTAAGGAAATACACAAATTTTTATTCTGTTATCCCGTTTAGCACGCACCGTCATTTCTAACGATTTTGGCTGATGTGTCACTTAACAGAGAATACCTAACAAATATTTATCATTGATTGAAGTCATGTAGAATAAATAATGTCACGTACACTCTATTATTGACTAAAATATTGATCATCTTCTCCACCACACGCTCCTCCTCTCCTCCCCTCTACGGTGCTGGCGGCACCCTTTTCAAGTCTTAGGACTTTTGCCGATCTCAGACAAGACACTACTAGAAACTTGGTTTTCAGCAACGGCCGCTCAAGCCGTTGCTATTTGCAACGGCATTCTTACGGCTGCCCGAGCCGTTGCAGATATTTGTACCTGCAACGGCGTTCTAACGGTAATCCGAGCCGTTGCAGATTATTTTAATTATCAGCAACGGCTCTCTGACGGAAAGGCGAGCCGTGGCTGATATTTTAATTATCAGCAACGGCTTGCTAACGGATAAGTGAGCCGTTGCTGATGAAAACTTATCAACAACGACTTTCTAACGGGCGAGTGAGCCGTTGCTGATAAGTTTATATAGGGCACGCTCTCGCGCCCGACCCTTCTACCTCCCGCTGTCGCCGCCGCCGCCGCTCCTGCCGACTCCTCTCGCTGCCGCTGCTGCCGACGCCGACGACGCCTCTTCCTCCTCCCGCTGCTGCCGACTTGTTCAGGTATATTTTATTTGTTACTTGTTACTATGTGTACTAATTAATGTATTTGTTTTGTAAATGTAGACGACGGTGTCAGATGACGGGAGTGTCCAGCGACCCTCCCCGATGGCGATGTTTGAGCGGACTCACCGTCGAGCACATGGGACAGGGGAGTACATCCACAACCGCGCTGCATACATTATGGTAATTATATATTTGTTTAAGTTATTCATTATATATTTATAATTTAAGTTTTATGATAAATATTAAACAAAAAATCAAACTCGAGTAGGAGACCTACAGCCAGACGGTGGTGCAGTGCGGGGGTACCCCCGAGGACTTTGACGCAGCATTGTGGGTCGAGGCCGCAGGTGGCTGGGACCATGGCCGCGTATATGGCTTCGCAGATAGTGGTCATGCGCGAGCCGTGCTAGGGCCACTTGGGGCACCGACCCCTCCGGTCGCTGGTGAGCAGCCGTCCACCTCTAGATCCAGTTATGATCATAGTAGCAGAATAAGGACTCTAGAGGAGACGGTCGCGCGTCAGAGTCAGATGATGGAGGAGATGCATGCTATGCTACGCAACATGTCAGGTCATCCTGCAGCAGACATCTCTTCGGCATCATCTAATCCATCGTCCTCGAGTCAGTCCACGCCGGTGTACACTCAAGCACTCCAGACCCCGCCATATGATCCAGACCATCCTCCATCGTGATCGTGAGATTTTTTGTTTGGATATTGAACTTGTTACTGAGATATTGAACTTGTTTAACTTATTTTGTTTGGATATTGATACTTCAATTTTGCATTTGAATTGTTTTTATACTATCGTGGATAATTATCAATATAAATATAATTGTTTTGATGTATATCTTGGTGTGTTTGTGATGTGTGAATGAATGTGTGTATGAGGGTATGGGTGTGTGAGTTATATATCAGATAATGTATCAATGTATCAATGGAAATTTGAAATTTTAATTTTTTTCGTTTGCAGGTTCACATCATCAGCAACGGCTTTCCCACGGCTGTCCGTGGGAAAGTCGTTGCTAAAAGTTTATCGAAAGCCGTTGCTGATGACCTACAGCAACATCTTAGCGACGGGGTTTTACTAACGGCGTTGCTACGGACTCAGCGGCCGTTGCTATTAATGTTATCAACAACGGCTCCGGGTCTGTGGCAAAACCGTTGCTGATAATATTTTTAGCGACGGCCCGAGCGGCCGTTGCTGATAATGTTTTGAGCGACGGCCCGAGCGGCCGTTGCTGATCCGTTGCTAAGTCATCAGCAACGTGACTTTCTGTCACGGCTCTATTGCAACGGCTCGGCCGTTGCTGATGCTCTTCAGCAACGGCATCAGCCGTTGCTGATGCCCATTTTTCTAGTAGTGAGAGGTCGGCGACCTCTAAGACGAGAGGTCGCGCCACCTCTCTGGCGGAGAGGTCTACGCCTCGTCTGCGACCTCTCGCAGGCCTCTCAGATGAGACGTCGGTCACTATCGGGCTGACAGCGACGACGACGAGCTCCTCCCCAGTGACGGCGATGACCCGTGGAGTGCAGTTAGCGTCAAGGTTTTTGAGAAGAAGGACCATGCTATTTTTGTCATTTAAAATTATCAATTTGTCTTTGTATTTATCATATATGATAAACATTTACCATGTATTATCCGTTAAGTAACACATCGGCTAAAATTGTAAAAAATGACAGTGCGTACTAAACGGGGTAACAGAATGAAAGTTGGTGTATTTTCTTGCTAATGAAAAAAGTTTATACTAAAAATGATAAAATGTTCAAATTTCATTTTTTTTGTATTTACTTTATTTTTAATGTTGGCTAGAGACAATTTTATAAGTAATCAAATTGATTTTGAGAATTAATAAGACATTCTTAATGGGCTTTTAAAAGTTTCAAAAGTTTCGCTTTGTTTAAGACTTTTGCAGAAAAAATTAAACAAAAAATTATCTAATTTTCTACTGGCTCATTTAGGCTCCTTATAAATATTGTTGCCTTGGGACATTTTATCATTTACAAAATTGATTTTGAGGATTAATAAATAAATGTTTGATCGGTTTTTTTTTTTATTTACTAAAAGGTCTTGAAACTCA
Organism: Canna indica; assembly: GCA_034359265.1. Taxonomy (NCBI): domain Eukaryota; kingdom Viridiplantae; phylum Streptophyta; class Magnoliopsida; order Zingiberales; family Cannaceae; genus Canna; species Canna indica. The sequence continues at coordinate 67,242,228 of CP136896.1, read as the reverse complement.
TTTAAGATTTTGGTCGAAAGTCTTGAATTAATTTTTTCTCATTTTTTATAGATCCATTTAGGCTATTTATATTTTTTGTGTTTATAAATAATTTAATAAGCTATAAAATTGATTTTTAGAATTAACTCGATATATTTTTTGTTGTCTCATAACAATTTTACGAGTTGCATAATTGATTTTGAGAACTAATAATGATTTTTTATAATTTTTTTTTAAAATCAGCGAAAATCTTGAAACTCGTAGAATACTTTTCCCAAAATTTTTGAACAAAAGAACATCTCATTTTCTATAGACTCATTATTAATTTTTTTTCTTCGGCGATTTTCTAAATTCCAATTTCGGGAAGGAAAAATTTTCAAATTCGAATTTTGGACTTCAAAATTCCCCAATTCGAAACGTATATATTTTTAAATTCCCCAACATCTCATTTTTATTATAAAAAATATTTCATAAATTAAAATTATTTTTTTAAAATATATATATATATATATATTTAAAATTTTTAACCAAAGGCTCTAAGATAAAACGGGTACGTTCAGTACTTGAAAATTTTAACTCTAAAAATCCAAATTTGTGAATTTTCTGGTCTCAAAATTTAAATTTGAAAAATTGCTGTTTTTTCTTTGTTGCCTATGAACTATGTTGAGTTATAACATTGATTTCCGAAATTAATAAGACGTTTTTGACATTTAAACTTCTTCAAGACTTTTATCAAAAGTTTTAGGCCCTGTTAGTTTTGACCCGTTTCGGGTTTTGATTTCATTTGAGACCGAAACCCTTTTATCAAAAGCACTTACTTATTTCATTTTCTAGAGGCTATTATACGGTACTTATAATTTTTTTTGTTGTCTAGCAATAATTTTACGATACTTAAAAAATAATAACAAAATAGTAACACAAAAGACTTTAACCACTTTAAAAACTTTTAGCAAAAAAAATGTAAGCACATCAAATATTTTGGCCAAAAATACAAGAGAGTTAAATCAAAATCTTTTACTTGTGATTTCAATTTTAAAAAATTATGCATCTCTATTCCGATTTTTTTTTTTTTAATAAAGTAATTTTAATTTTAGAAAAATGATCTTTTATTTTCTAGTTAGATTGAATATTTCACATTAAAAAAAATAAATCCTAACATAGTACAAATCAGTAGTAAATGATAAAAAGGGACCACAATTGTGAGAACAGACCAATGATGAACCAAAAAATAATCGCAAGTTATACACTTCATTGTACTAAAAAAAGCACGTCTTTTCTGCTATTTTAGTCAGACATCCACCTTCACGAGAATTCAATTCATCTAAGCATCAAGAACAATATCCATATCTAAATACGACAGAAAAATCCAACTATCCCCATCCATGTTTAACTGATAACTCAGACCAGCTCTCAGATTCATAACGGAGAACATATTTGACATTTCCGCTGGTGTCTGACTTCCAGAATGGAGTATCTAACTTCTGCTAGGATTCAGGTAATGTGTCTGGAGAACCATGATTTCCATCGTGCAGTACAAGGTGACTCAACTAAGAATCACAAGATAAGTTCTTGATACCCAACATCATATACAAGCGACAAAATCTGCTGACCTCAACTTGCTGAAATTGGGAGGCAGTTTGATTGTAATTCCAAAGATTTAGTAGATTGTTTGGGGACTCTGAAATCCATCATGTGCACAAGTGATCTAGAAATCAAGATATGAACCTTTTGATTGCCCAGAACAACTCTCAGATGATGAATATGAAGTGCCGCTTGAAGCCTCTACTGGAGCTTGATTTAGGCGCTCTAAGACAAGAGATCTCCGCTTGTGCAGCTTTAAAGAGAATGTAGATGCCTCTAGCACTGTCGGCACCTGTTTACATTAAGGAGAAAATATAAATGGACCCATCATGTGGATGTCTTTGTTCAAAAAATGAAATGTGAAAGTGAGCACATCTGGATAGTGCATGCTTATTGTCAATAATGTTTTACATTGCCAAAAGTACGGTGAAGTAAAGGATTTTTTCTTTATCCACTTGATCACCCAAGCCCATCAATATTAAACTTTTCCTTATTGAGAATACTTCATACATGATTTGAAAAAAAGAATTACAGACAGAATACTTGCCGGAGTACTGTAGAGATAGTTGGCAGCCAGATACCTTCATTTTACCAGTTACTATTCAGATCATATAACAAGGAAGCAACCACTGGAATGCCCTTAGACTTATAATACAAAAAGATAATAAATCCAAGGAAAATAACCACCGCAAAACTATAAACTAACAAATACCAAACAAAAAACAATCAATGCCTATGACTACGAAGTTCCACATACGGTGGAGGATTAGCATAAAGGAAAGTTTTAAAAACTACAAATTTTTAAAGAAAAAGTAGGACTAGAAAGAACGAATTCATTGAGAGTAGAGCATGAAAAACACTAAAACAGTAATGTCAATTATGGATTGGTTTTCAAATTCAGGGTGAAGATTATAACATCATTTACAAATGTATCAGTTTTATGTTTGCTCCTATCAGCAGAACTATGGGCTATTTGGTTGTGTTTAATGAAGGCAAAGCTGCTGAATATAAAGCATATAAAGGTGTTTTCAGATTGCCTTAGAGCAATCAATATTCTACAAATGAAATTTAAGCCACCTTGGTTCTTGAAGGGGCTGTTGAAGGATATTTGGCAAGTTGCAAACTCTCTAGATGCAGTCGACTGGACTCATATCAAGAGGGAAGGTAATTGTCAAGCTCATTGTCTTGCGAAAGAAGGTCTGAAGCTATCCTCTACCAGAAGTTCACTAAAGCATGTTTTTTACCCTTCATTCATATTATGTAATGGAAATCATGAGTGGATTAGTAAGAGTTCTTCCTTTGTGAATAAAACTGTAAGAACTTTAAGTAGTATAGACTCTAGCTTTCAGATTCCCCAATCTGCTGCTAGTATTGACTCTAGCAGCAGTTCTTTTTCTGCCTTGTATAGTGGTTCACACTCTGTAAGTGAGATTGATATTAATGAAGTTTCAAATAATCAATGGGAATATGGGGTGTTCTTTTTACTGACGAGGCGAGGAGTGCACGATCAATGATCCACTGTCTCCTCTACCCTCTACCCAGTAATTTGAGCATAACCTGACCTGATGATTATATTTCTTTTTTTTAAAAAAAAAATGGATTATTCGTACTAAAAAACAAACTAAACAAAAATGAGGATACGAAAGAAAACCATGAATTTTCCTTTACCTGAGTATTCATCTGAGCAACCTTGTGAACATGTAAAAACCCCAACATATCTTGGTATCCAGTAAGGAGCTTAGCCAATTCTTTATCTTCATCTGATGGCAAACAAAAGCCAGGTTAGCAAAAGGACTAGGGGCATCAAGAAAATGAAGCACTTAAACATGCCTGGAATTGCCCTGACAGATAACAACGTATCTGCCAAGTGCTGCCATCTCTTCAAGAATGAAGGTGGAAGATATGAACTTGGGAATGTTAACACAGCAACTGCGTTTGAAGATCGAACAATCGATCTTAGAAACCTGATAAAGGCAACCATGTCCCAATCCTACAATTGTATGTCATTGTGTCAATATAATTAGAAAGAAGATGCACCTTTGTTGAACTAACATATCTGTAAGGGAATGGTTTCCAAAAGAAATTAAAGGTCATTATGTTATTGTTAAAAAATAACAGACAACTGAATATTTGTGATCAACAATTCTCGTTACCATTTCTGAGTACCCACATTGCGGAGAACAAAAAGACTGTATAGCAATACGACCAGCATTTAGGTTGCCCCCATCAGACCTAGATGTCAAATAAATTTAATTGTTAGACAACAAAAGCACTAATACCCATTCTGCTCAGCATCACTAATTACAACTTCACAAAGATATTCATTACCATATAGCTCTAACACAAAAATTGGATAACTTTCGACCTTTTTCTTCTATTAGATCACATAAGCTCAGGTTATCTTTTTTACTCAAACTCACAAGTATTTAACTGATGGTTGAAATTAACTGGCTTGATGAGTCTGAAATCTAGGCATCAACCAGCTTTGCATTGAATTCATATCAGTAACTTGTCATTATTTTCCCAATATTCAAGAATCTTCTAGGCACTTGATTGTTTATACAGTATTTTCACAAAGACCATGTTTGGTTGCTAAAGCAACCAGCTCATTTGTGGCAAAAGGCTGCAACTGGGCTAATTTTTTTTTCCATAAACTTAGGTCCAATTGCAACCTTTTGTTACTAGTGGCCTAGTTGTATATACAACCAAACAGCTCTAAAGCGTAGAATACCATTGTGTTCCTTTTCAATAAGTTTCCAGGCACTCCATAATGGATTCCTGACCCAGTTACCATAAACTTTTTTAGCCAATGATTGGAATGCGAATTAGCTTTTTATTTCTAGCAATCAGTAATATGACTTAAATTGCAATAGTTACCTAACTATACAGAGTGAAAAGTGGAATATAGATTCAAGATGGGTTAGATGTACCTCCATACAAACATAACTAAACTAGACCAGAACATAAGGAAACCATACTGACTACCTAAGTAAATTAGGTAATAATAGAGAACCTAACAGGAAATTGTATTAAATGACTCCCTAATTATATATTGCTACCTATAATTATCAACAGCAATCATCAAAAGTAGAACAGTATTATCATCTAATGAAAACAAACCAGCAAATAAAACTAAAGTTGCATATTAACTGCAGGATGATCATCCAACAGGGGAGAAATATATTGCCAGTTAATATAAAAAGATAAACCATGGGAAGTAGCAAACTTATCTTTTCATGAACAAAACACTGACAGCACTATGATGTATAAAGTTGTAGTTTCCATCTATGAGCTAAATGAAATGGAAAACTGAATCATACCGAGGAAGTGTAGATAGAAAACTTGAGCATCTATCACGGAGAATGGCTAGCTCTGGAGTATCTTGAATACTAATGCACTCAATATTTTGCACAAGTCTTCTTTCAAGGGGTTTTCTCAGATCAAAATCATTGCTGAATTCCTGCTTTACATCTGCAGGTACCAGTTCTTAATTGTCTTAGTCTGGGAATCTATCTTAAATGGTATTAAGCATGAAGATAAAGATGAAACATGGTAAATAAGCTAAGTTTTGAGTGAGTGAAACATGCAAGACAAAAGTTTAAATCAAATTTGTGAAACATCTAAAGCTGTTGTTTTATGTAAACTAGAATAACATGAAATTAGGAATATATGGCAATATGGCATACATAAATATGATCATGTCAAGGTACACACTTCAGATATCTATGACTCTATGAGGTGTATGATGCAAAGTAATTGAATGTGCTAAACAACACATATGAAAAATCAAACAATCATGGTTTAAAATCTCGGTTTCGGTACTTGGCCGAAACTGGTACCGTACCGTACCGACACTCGGTACGGTCCGGTACGGAAAACACCATACCGTTTTTTTTTAATTTAGAAATAGCTCCAAATCTTCAATAACAACATAATTGATAAAAAAATACTTAAAATCAATATTCAAATGTCAATTACATGAATACAATATTTAAAATGCGGACGAATGACGTCCGTCATACCCATACGGGCCATACATATCTTGGCATTCGGGACATACACGACTAAGGTCAACACCGTAGGTCTCTAATGCCCATATTTGTTCCCATGGCATAATGCCTCGGTATCCATTATACCACATTGATATTAACGTTTCTTTGTTGGGATTCCAAGAACTAGACCATGTATCATCAGTTGAGTAGGTACTGGATACAGAGTAGGTGGATTCAGAAACCTCTTGCAAACTACTCATCATATCGTGATGGTAATCTTGCAAAGCTGTCGGTCCACCTCCTCGACGCGGGCCTCTCTTCTTGTACACCTGAGTTGTTTGTCTGGTTCTAGCAGCATGGTCATCATCTTGGGTGGCGTGATCGAAGTATTACTCATTTGTCCATAGATCATCATGTGGCAATGTTGATGGCACGATGATGTCTTCTCACCAGCTCCATCATCATCATCATCTCCTCCGTCTTTTGTGCTGCTACTGCTATGAATGGAGGGCTCGTCTTCTTCGTCCTCTTTTGCTTCTGCAATCGCATCCAAAGGATCAATTGGTCGTTTACCTTTGGCTTTGCCTTTTGCCTTTGAAGGTGTTACCTTCTTTTTTCCCTTTGATTGGGAAGATGGAGAGTCTGATTCCGATCGGCGTCTTGCTTGCTGAATTCGTAGAGAGTCGAAGGGAGTAATGGTCATGTCTTATGGTTGGCTCTCAGACCCAAGTGCATCAGATATAATTGGTGAAGGCCGGTCGCCTGGTTCATCAAGAAGAGGCCGGTCGCTCTCCATTGCACTCCACCAATCAATTATCGGGTCCGCATCGCCTTGGATGAACTCGACATCGAATGAATCTACATGTTGAATATCTTCGTTTTCTAATGTCCGCATTCAAAGCCGCATGTTGTAATGAACGTATACTAGCTTCTCTAATCGAGCATATGAAAGTCGGTTGCTCCAATGAAGCTCGGATGCCGGCTTCAAATTCCGCATCCTCGTCGTAATCACCACCTCGAGCCTCATAATGGTCACCGTTGACATTTTGGGTAGCTCGTCGGTCGAACTCGGCTTGTTGAGCTGCATTCTTAAGACGTTCCTCCTTCTTGTTGTTGAGTTGCGCTTTGAACATCTTTCGGACTTCGGACGGTACTTTGGAGAAATTGACGACGTTGGGATATCCTCCGGCCAAGTGTTGCTTCAATCAAGTGATGCCTCCACCACGTGAAATCATATCACAGTGGAGGCATTGCCAGTGATGAGCCTTCTCCAACCGACGACCGTGTTGCCATGCGGGGTCGGCTTGAGATTTCGGCGCCATTTCGACAAAATTTCGACGTAGAACTTAATAAAAAAAGATGTGAGAGAGATTGATGGATAGAGGAGTAAGTGAGAGTGAAAAGAGTATTTTGGGGGCTTTATAGCCCCCAAAACACCCCAAACCCGGCCCCAAACGGCTAGAGAGCCGTTTGGGGTCACTGTTTATCATACCGGGCGGTATACCGCCCGGTATGATTAAATACCGCCCGGTTTGGGCGGTATATATCAAATACCGCCCGGTTTGGGCGGTATATATCAAATACCGCCCGATTTGGGCGGTATATATCAAATACCGCCCGGTTTGGGCGGTATATATCAAATACCGCCCGGTTTGGGCGGTATATATCAAATACTTCCCGATATCGGGCGGTACAAGCCGACAAATGTGGCCGGTAGCCCGACAAGGCTGTCGGCCACCCGTTGGCAACGACGCTCAGCGCCGTTGGCAACGCCAACGTTAACAAACCATCATACCGCCCTTACCGGGCGGTATATAGCGAAATACCGCCATATACCGCCCGATATACCATATATTCCCGATATTTTCAAATACCGGGTATATCGAATACCGCTAACCCCAAAAACCGGTAAATACCGGGCTTACCATACCGTTTCGGGCAATTTTTTAAACCATGGAAGCAATATACATTTACAAATAATCAACAAAAGATAGCCTTATTCTCAAATATTTGATTCCATATTCCAGAATTCTTTTCTGCATTTTGATGTCTCAATAAGCAATATCCTAGCAATCCATAGGTTATACGCAAGGTTGTTAAGCTCGAGAGTTTAAGTAAATTCGTGGAGCCTCCGTAAACTTGACACGTAAACCCGTAAGAGTTTACTTGATATTAAAAAAATATTTTAAAAATAATTATACTACAAAACATAATTGAATAGAACCTAAAATTCATAATTAAGCAGTTCAACTCCATAATAAAGCACACATAAAGATAAAATATAAGAGTACAAGTTTAATCCATACATAATGAAACATTCTAAGTCCATAATAAAGCACACACAATGACTCAAAGATAAAATATAAAAGTACAAATTCAATCCATAATAATTATCATTAAACCGAGTTCAGCCGACTAGCCGAGTTTACTCACGATTTTGACTGAGTTTATGCGAGTCCACCCGAGTTCAGCCGAGTTCACCCAGAAACGAGTTTGGGTGCAAGTCAGCTCGATATTTTGATACCTGAGATCGTAAAATCGTATGAGTTTATGAGTTGACTCGTGATTTTGATAACCATGGTTATACGTCCTTAGTTAAAGTTTCTTATTTTTCCTTTCATTTTTTTCAAAAAAACTCTATCTTAAATTGATTGCTTCTTTTCAAAAGCAATTGTATTGACTGCATGTATACTCTAATGAAGCTACAGTGAATACTAAGGAAGATATAAACTTAACCTCGAGTAAGCCACAAAATAAAACACTACGTACTTCTGATTGATCAGTTGAGTGTTCCATAAATGAACACTAATATGAGTAGTTCAAAGAAACAGACAGTTCTAAATGGGGGAGAAAAAGGCACTCAAAGTGGGTACACAAAGAAAAGAAATCTAAAAAAATTACAATAGAGCGAACAAACTCTCCACTCTGGATTTTTCTGTTGCCTGCTGTATTCTAGGCCACCTAATCTGCCAATCAAATTGGGCCGGAAACTATTCACATAACAGCGTCCATCATAGTTGTGAGCAAATAGTTCTCGTTAATGGTTACACTAGCACCAGAAATCCTATATTTGCATAGTTTATCGTGAAATGATCTCAAAAACCTCTATCAGTTCATCTCCCACCATAAAATTTCATGTTAGGTTACAGTTTGTCTCCTCTTAACTAGGCCAATTTGCAAAATTCTTTTTAGCTACTCTCCACAATTCATCCACAAGCTGTAACATTACCGAGCATCATATGCATCAAGCTTCAGAAAAAATCTTACTAAAGAAAATACAATTGAACTATCAAACTAGCACAGGTCAGCAAAAAGTATATTGTTATGAAAATAATCCGTCTTTTCAAATGGATAACCTCTATCGTGAATCTGAGAAGCCTGCTGCTCCCCAAAATACTTTTTATACTGCCAAGCTATCCGCAAACCCTTCTCCTGCACTTCGACGACCATTCCAAATCAAAATTGAGGGGAGAAAAAGAGTAGTGACTGAAAATGGAGAGAAAGGCACCTGTTCCTGTTGGTTGGGGTCAACAATCGCTCGCTTGCTGTGCGCCTTCGACGATGAGACAGGTGACGGGAGCGTCCCAAGAAAAGCCCTCGGTTCCCTCAGAGGACTAGCGAAGAGGATGGGCTGGCGGTGGACGATGCCCTGAGACATAAAGTTCCGGAGGAGGAGGAGATGGTGGGGCGCGTCAGAATCTTCCATTACCATCACCAGCGACCCCAGAAGGAACCCGCCCCCAAGGATTCCTGCAACAGAAGTAGCTGAGCGTTGAGAAACCCCTAAAAAACCAATCATGACACTTCGACGAGGTGGAGAAGATAGAGGGAGAGCGGATGGTACTATCGAGGTCTGGAATTCCGGAGGAGACGAAGGCGGCGCCGTTGGGTCCGAGCTTGACGCCTGCATTGGGGGGCATGTGCAGCGCCGCCGAGGGTGATGAGGAGGCTCGCGAGAAGCTACTGGTGGTGGGAGTCCGCGTGGTGCGCGGCTGGCCGTCCGCCGCCGTCGCCATCGCTTCTGGGGTCGCCGCTGTCTTTGCGCTAGTCCGTGGCTGTCTCTCGACGAGCCGAACGCACAACCGCCGCCGTCGTGTAAGTGTAAGGGTGTTCTCGGGTTGGGATTTAGGTTCCGGATTAGATCTGATCCGATTGAGACCCGAGACCCACAATTCTTCGGCGCATACCGACCCGATCCAACACAGCCCATGAAGTGAATTGTTAAATGCCAGTTATATTGAACGGACGGTTTCCCATCGTATTTGAGGGAAACAGTTAAAATTGTAATTGTACTCGATCACTCTTTTAAAGAAATCGCTCTTTTCTTTTAGCAGTTGGAAGTGGTGCGGAAATGGTAGGACATGGCCGCATTCTTTTCTTCTCATGGCCTCAAAGTCCATCATGTCCATGTTCACGAGAGCACAAAAAGTCCCACTTTTGAGGGCCCACCCCAAAACAAAGAGCTCATCCAAGTCCACTTCTTCTTCCCCCATCTCACCCCCAATTCAAAAGCAGGCGACTTTACTTCCCATTTCAGAAGTCGAAGCTTCTGCAGCAACGAAATCCTTCACCCACTCTCGCGGCAGAAAGCCAAGAAGAAGCATCTGCAAGTGCAAGCAAAGCTACTCGACACGTGGTATTCTCTCGCCGCTGGAATGAGTTGTGCCCATTTCCTTCACCTTCAAGGCTTGTCCCAAACAAAAACGAGCTGAAACAGGCCACTCTCTTTCTTTCTTTTCCTTCTCCTTTTCCCTTTTCCAGTCATTCAGTATTTTCTCACTTTTCTTTTTACCGGAGAAGATGACTATTTTTTGCATTATATCAAGAGAACTGAGGGAGAAGGTGTTGCCATAAATCTAATAAGACAAAATTATTTGATGTCACCATTTAACTTCCCTCCACACCTCATACAAGTCCAAATCCATATCAAGCGAAGTATAATTACTACGAGCAGCACACATGGCGACATGGTTACTAAAAAGAACGATAAATTACAAGGAGCTGAGCTCTCTGCTTTCCAGGTCAAAAGTGGTGGGAAGTAGCAGATGGGTTTAAAGTCAATGGCTACAATGTCAGACATGCAGTAAATGTATTGAGTTCAAAGGATGCCGGTGACCTCTTTACATGATAAAACTCTTCTGGCCTCAGCCAGCATAAGGACACATTTGTTCCTCTCTGTCAATAATTGCCGCGAAAGTGAACCGTCCAAAGCAGCAAATTAATGGCCAAGGCTGAGCTGAGGCATGATGACAAACAGGTGGTTAACTTGGCAGTCACAAGCTGCCAAGGCAAGAAGGTCACATGATAAGTTAAACTAGGAATGATAAGTTGGGCCCCGGATGCACCGTGCCTGCGGGACCTACAGCTTCGGCTCAACTTTGGTTGGCTTCTCCTGCCGTTTACATTTTACAGTTTACAGTCTCTTCTCTTCTTGCTAGATATGTGTCAAACTTAATGAATCAAAATCATTGATAAAGTTCATCATTAACCTGTCATTATCCTCTCCATTAGCTTGCTAAATGGCCTGCTAACATAAGATAGGTTAACGTGAGGATTGCCAGTCAATTCAGGCTACAGAAAACAGTAGATAATTAAAGTACAGTGTGTATGTATTTATAGGGTTCATACAATGCATATGATTCTTTTGGCATGGCCGAGCTGTCACGAGAACTACAGCTCTCGTGGGCAGCATCATGTGACCAAAATGCCTTTCTCCCATTGCATTACATGACATGGACCATCATCAATAGCAATCATGCATATTACCACACTCTGCTCTTCCTCTTCCTCTCTCCCTCTTTGCATTTTATACTTGGATGATAATTAAATTCATCCCCTGCTGCCGTGGGGAAACAAATGATGGAAAGAGAAGAGAAAAAAAGTGGCCCTGTTTCTTTCCTCTCATCTCGTGCAAGGCATCGATGCATCTTTTTACAGGGGAAAACTGGAGAAAGTGTGTGTGTGTGTGTGACAGAAAGAAATATTACAGCAGAGCGATGCTTGATTTATGTTCAGATGGAATCAAATATATAGAACTTTTCCATTCAATTGAAGTTTAATTATAAGTATGGTGCATTTTGGAAAAAGAAAGTTGGTTTGACTTTGATTTAATGGAGTTGAATACATGTAATTATTGTTAGTCATAATGCAGATGTTAATGAAACGTTATATTCTGATTGATCGAAGTCTCTTTTCTCTTTTCAGCATGCGCAGACAAGTAACATGCACACCTCATTACTGTATCCTTTCATGTTACTTGGACATATTTATCCTTGATGGATGGAAAACGAGCCTCTTTCTCTTTATCCACCAATTTCTTCTAAATTTCTTCGATTAATCGTTTTTTTTTTTAATAGTTAATCGAAATCGATTAAAAATTCGCTAACCGAAATCGAAGTCGAAATTGATTTCAAAATCTAGCATCCAAAATCGGAACTTACTCGATTCCGATTATTCGATGAATAATCGAAATCGGTTAATTTCATTCAAATAGAACTATCTGCTCCTTTACTAATCGATTAGTAAACAAGTAATCGGTTAGTAAACTAAATTTTGAAGTATTTAAAAATTATCAAAATAATTAATTATAGAGATTTCGAATATGACTATTCACTAATTAGATGATAATCGAAATCGAAATATATAATCGGTTTCGATTGTCAATTATGCACGAACCAATAATCGAATTTGAACTGAATTTAATCGATTTTTTATATTCTCTAACTGAAATTGAAATTGAACAACAAATTTTATCCGAAATCGGATTTTACGATTCAGTTAATCATTTAATCGATTTCAATTATCACCCCTAATTTAGGCATCGCAGCAAGTGTCAAGTATTTTCGACTGTTCGTGTACTCAACGATTCTTAGTTACCAAACGGCAAAAAAAATATACATTTTTGAAAAAAAAACAAATATTGTCCATATCATGGCGTTTGACAAAAATGTAATTCAAGCAACTTTTACCAAATGGTCTAATTAAATAGTAGCCGTTACAAGGGTAGTTTGGTCTTTTTATGATCCCAAGACTTGAGAAGAGCGCAACCGCTGCGATAAGATGATAGTATATAAAGATTTGGCCCTGAAATAGAGGGAGGATAAAATCGTAATTTTAAGTAACGCCGGACAGCAAGCTGGATTTGGAGGTTTTTGTCTACTGGGTTGACCTCATCCCCTCTCTCTCTCTCTCATATTTATTTCCTATTTTCCTCCCATTTAATCGCCATTTTATAATGTATTGCTTCCTCTATTTCCCAACCCAAATCCAGATGCCAACCCTGCACCCTCTCCTTGCTTGCTTTCCCTTTACTGCTCTCATCCCCTCCCACTCTTCACATTTCCCCATCTCAGTCGCAGGCTTCCCTCCATTGCAAACAAAGCTTCTCTTCCTTGTCCCCTTATCTTTCCCTTCGTGCTCAAAGAAACAATAAAAGGAGAAGAAAAAACACAAATAATTCCATCACACTACCATATATGCATGGAGGGAAGAAGTTCTTCTTCTTTCCCGTTGGTTGTTTGATTGTTCTCAACCATTATTTGCTTCCTCCGCATTCTGTTCCATTGGTGTCATTAGGTCCACCTGTGGGCTTATACCTGGCTGGAAGCCACTCTAATCCCGCTTTTGCCAGCTCTTACTTGTTCATGCTAGGGTAATTGCGGTAAAGGTTGAAGCTTTTTGGTATTGAAATCTCGTTGCCGGAGGAAGACCCCTTTTACTTGGTTACTGAAAAATCATCAAGATCAGGCCATAAAAATAGGTGTTTTTTCATTTCTTTTAGTTATAATACAAAATGCATCATATCTCTTCTTTGGTGGTGATGGGAATTGGCGCTGGATTCTATTTTTCTTTTTCATATTCTTTTTTGGTGCTTATTAATCGATCATTAATTCTCTTTCTTAGAGTAAAAGCTTGTACGTTACTGGTATTTCATCCAATTCCTTTGGGTTGTAATAATTTAGTGGACATCAATCCTTTTTAGCATGGAACTTCAGTCTTTTAAGATGATTGTGACTAATGTTATGGACTTGGCTGTTTCACTGCTGTCATATGAATTTTACAAGGTTCCATAGATGTCATGTCACCATTTTGAAGATTCACCCCCCTTATAATAGGTAATTTAGGATTTAATGCTCAGTTAATACCGCACTTTTTTGCATTTCAGGAAGGAAAATGTCGTCTAGTGATTCTCTAAATGCTGAATTATCAGAGAAAACACCGGTTCTTGGCCTGAGACTTTGGGTTGTGATTGGCATCTCCGTTGGTGTTTTAATTGTGTTCATTCTTTCTATCCTATCCATATGGGTGACATCTCGTAGGAAGACAAGGACTTTTGACAAATTCCCGGTGTCACAAATTCCCAATGTCTCAAAGGAAATTACAGTAGATAGAGTTGGCACACATAGCCTGGCTCAGACCCTCCAAGAGCGAGATGCACCTTTGTTTTCCTCCTATGAGAAATTTAGCGAGGACTCTGGGAAGATGCTCACACATCTGACAATGAGTAAATCTAGTGATGCTGACAACTTGAGCCAATGCAGCTCAGCTCACCACATTGACAGGGCTGGGAGTTCTTATTCTGGTGATGAAGGCAGCTCAGGTCCCACTAGAAAAATCTATTCACCGTACAGTCTTGTTTCTGCATCTCCATTGATTGGTTTGCCAGAGTTTTCACATCTGGGATGGGGCCACTGGTTTACTCTTCGGGATCTTGAGAATTCTACAAATCGTTTCTCCAAGGACAATATCCTTGGGGAGGGTGGATATGGAATTGTCTATCGGGGGCGTCTGATAAATGGAACTGAGGTTGCAGTTAAAAGGCTTCTGAACAATATGTAAGTTGCATTTGTAGTTGCACATTATAATTCTTTTCACACTTCGCATGTATTTTGCATCCAAATTAATTTAATTCTGCTGTTCATGGATTTTTCAGGGGACAAGCAGAGAAAGAATTCAGAGTGGAAGTGGAAGCTATTGGTCATGTTCGGCACAAAAATTTAGTCAGACTCTTGGGATATTGTGTGGAAGGGACTCATAGGTAAAGACTTGTTGTAACATGCTTGCCTTACCATTGAGTTTTGCCTAGTTGGATATCTATAGCAGAATTAAATTATCATGCTGAGGATGATTGACCATAACTCTACTCATGAGAAGAAATAGATAGAGTAATCTTGTGAATTATGCAGTTGTATTAGTTCCACTCATACTAAACGATGACCTCTCAACAAAATGGCTGGTAGAATAATGTTGAACCAGGAAAGGCTGTAATACTAATTAGTAAACAGAGAGCTGTTCATTCATTGTAGATTCCTATTTTTTTCTTCAGTTTTGTCCTATATCTTATTATAGTTCAAATTATGGAACCAATAAATAGGCTCTCCAATAATAAAAATACAAAATATGAAAGAGTTAGAAATGTTAAATTAGGATCTCTAGGTGAATTGGAATCAGAAAGGTAAGGATTTGTAAACTTTTTATACCACCAATGCTGTTTATTGTGTTATTATTAGTTCTAGCCAATCAATCTTCTTAAGTTGAAAAGAATGGATCTAATATCATTATAGTTGAAATCAACCAAACCAATGGAACTCCTCTGATAATAACATTGCAGAATATATATAGGGAAATTTTAATTTTTCTTCTCTTGGTTAAAATAGAGTTCTGAAAGTTACGTATTTGAAAACTATAACTCATTCTCTGGTAAACAATTCCAAAAGCAAAAAAAATACAGGATGCAATAACAGGAACAAAAATACAGTTAGTGGCAACTAGATACTACATCAGAAGTTATTGAAGTTAAAAAACCAGTACAGATGGACATTACCATGTTGTGGTTTATTCCATTAGACCACTAGACACTAGTTTTAATTTCTGAGATGTTTTATACCTCGTAATGCTTTTGCTTCTAGGTATTCCAATGTTTTATACCTGATGGAGATAATAAACATCAGTGTTGAAGTTTTATCTTATTCCGGGTATATTATCAGTGTACAAATTTGTACAAGGAAATTATCATGCTCCTCAAACCCTTGAATTGGGTATCAATATAAGTTGTTATCCAAATAAAATCCAAACCTTGAAGCATAGGTATAAATTCTCTGTCATTGGAAATCTATAGCAGCGGTCCTATGGACATTGTGCACGCACATTCTATATTTATCTCATCTTTACTCACAATAGGGTTGCCAGACCACTGGCAGTATATCTACTGAACTTATTGATTTAAATCCCCTACCCACTTCATTCAAATTTGAAACCGGTTAACAAACAATGGTATCATATTTAGGTTTATTCACAAGGAGGGATAACCGATACTACTGTTTGCCAAAACAAGTTAAATCTGGTGAGATTTAACAAATATGGAATATTTTGTTTCTTACTAGGATTTTTCAAGAATTAGCTATCTTGATGCTCCTTTATTGTGATGTTTTAGAAACATTGTATTCTTTCACTTATTTGACTGATTTGATAAATTGGCTACTCATTGTCAATAAAGAAATATGACTCTAAGAATGCACTCCCAAATTAATACATATTAAATCAAGTATTACTTTTGCTAACCTTACCATCTGAATTGCCTAATATTCATTTGCAGGATGCTTGTTTATGAGTATGTCAACAATGGAAACTTAGAGCAATGGCTACATGGAGCTTTGCATCAATATGGTGTTCTTAGTTGGGAGAACAGGATGAAGGTTATCCTAGGCACTGCCAAGGCGTAAGTCTTATTGTTACACTAGACCACCCTTTAGTTTAAATTAGACGGGTTAATGGTGACTCAAAGATTGACCAGCGGAGAGTTGATGGTTTAGTTAACTTGAATAAATTATATGATTTTGCAGTCTTGCTTATTTGCATGAAGCTATTGAACCAAAGGTTGTGCATCGGGACATAAAATCAAGTAATATCTTAATTGATGAAGAATATAATGGAAAGGTTTCAGATTTTGGGTTGGCTAAGCTTTTGGGTTCAGGCAAAAGCCACATCACTACCAGAGTAATGGGAACATTTGGGTATCTCTCTCTCTCTATTTACTTATATATTAATATTTGTATGCTTATGCTAAGTTCCATTTTCTATGTACCTTATAATACTTTGATTGTGATCCTCTCCATGCCAGGTATGTGGCTCCGGAATATGCTAATACTGGACTTCTTAACGAGAAGAGTGATGTTTATAGTTTCGGAGTGTTATTATTAGAAACAGTGACTGGTAGGGATCCTGTGGATCATGGCAGGCCTGCAAATGAGGTACATCTTCAAACTCTGGTTGTAAAAATGACATCCATGCAAATATTCACGATGCTTCGCAACTAGGCTGCTAAACAGCTTGTATGCCACAATGCGGAGTGCATCATAAGTCATGCAAAGTTTGCCAAGCAGCAAATTGACTATGATAATGCATTTTTACACTTGTTGAAGTTGTTATGCTCTTGCTGAACAAATGTCCATTTTGTCAGGTGAATCTTGTGGAGTGGATTAAGATGATGGTCGGATGTAAGAGAACTGAGGAAGTAGTTGATCCCAATCTTGAGGTCAAACCGGCAACACGGGCTCTTAAGCGTGTTCTACTGGTTGCCCTCAGATGTGTTGATCCGGACTCGGATAAGAGACCTAACATGGGTCAGGTTGTTCGGATGCTGGAAGCTGATGAAGTAAGTTTTAAGTTTTAACACATGAAACTGTTTCAGTTTTCTTTTCATTTGCATCTTACAACAGAATTCTAAAACAATGATGTGCACTTTCCCTGAAAGGACCGAAGAAGCCGACGGGGTCATGCAGGAAAAATGGAGATCGAATCTTTAAAGGAGAGTAACAGTTCAAGTGATCTGGAAAACAAAGTATCAGGAGAGAACATGGGGTCATCTGAGAGGTTTCATGCATGAGAGTCTGAGACTGATGGTTAGATCATTTATTGTCAACACAGCCAATCATTTGTCAGCATTGTCTCTTTGCTAACAAAACCTAAAAGTTGCATCACAAACAGAAGGCCCTGATGCAAAGAAGATGCTGAAGGCACCAACATTTCAGGAGAAAGAGCGAGCGAATTCGACATTTTGGGATTGCCCGAATGCCTAGTTTAGATTTCCTGTACAGATCCATGTAGCCTTTTCATACCTAGTTACAGTTCTGTAGCATTTTTAGACATTTTCTTTTGTTTTTTGGATGACCTTTTACTTTGTTGTTGACTCTTTATTTCTCTTGCGTTAATTTGTATTTGATTTTTTTTTTAAAAAAAATATTAGATGAAAGGGTACAGGCGAGGAAAGAAAACAGTAAAAAATAAAGTAAGAAAATACAACAAGAGCAAAGAGAATCAAAGACATTACAAATTAAGCATTACAAGACTCAAAAAATATCAGCAGTTGAAGCAGCCACTTGCTGAGGCGTTGAGGTTGAGTTTTGAAACAGTCTTGAATTCCTCTCAAATCAAACAAACCAACTCCAAATCAAGATCATAAAGAAAAAGTTGTCCATCCAAGAGAATTGAACGTGCAATCCTTGAATAAATGATCGTGAGACTCGTGAGAGTTAGAACAAAGCAAACAAGAAGAGTTCGAAGTGATACCCCAACGAACGAGCCGATCTCTAGTCAACAATCACTTTCTTACTCTTAGCCAACCAAAGATGGATACTTTAGGAGGGAGTTTAGGCTATCAAATAAACATGAAGAAACAATCTTTGATACTACGAAAGATGAGTAAGTTCTAGAGGCTTTTGGTCGTGAAAGAATCATCCTTAGTCCACCTCCAGAGAATTCGATCATCACCCGAAGTATTCTGAACCTCCTCCAAATCACGAGTCAATGCACTTAAGCTCCCAACATCTACCAAGGAGGAAAAAGAAATATCTCAACTTGTGAAGTGACCTTCATCATTAAGAATCCTGGCCTCGGATATGAAGCAGTTTGGGTTATCAAAAATAGAGAACAATGTAGGATATTTCTCGGTCAAGCGAACTCTTGCAGACCAGCCATCAGTCCAAAGCTTAATAGAGTTGCCCATTCCAACCGGGAAAGAAATACAAGAGAGCATAATATCAAAGAAGCGACCAAGATCTTGCCTAATCGGAGAAGCCATTCTCAGGAAGCCACAGTTGTTGTACCAGCTACGATAATCACCATAGAGTTGTTCAAGAATATGAATCCAAAAGAGATCACGTCGATATAGTAATCTTTTGATTCAAGAACCGAGTCTAGCTTGGTTGTGTGCCCGCTAGTCTATAATGCCTAGGCCACCGTCACTCTCCGGGCAAGTGATGAGCTTCCAACCAATTAAATATTTCCCCCTTGCTGAATGAGAATCAATACCGACACAAAAGAAAGATCTCCTTTTGCGATCAATCATGTGAATGACCTAATCGGGAGCTTTGAATAAAGAAAGCATATAAACAGAGATGCTAGTGATTGAACTGTTAATAAATATGAGGCGTCCAGCCTGAGAAAGCAGCCTTCCTTGCCAATTACTTAAGCGAGAGTCAATTCTAGAGATCAATCTGAGCCAATCCACCTTCTCTAAACGTTTAGTTTTGAGGGGCAAGCCAAGATACATAAGAGGAAAAGCTTCAGGTTGGCAACCAGCTTGAGAGGCAAGGAGCTCGGCACTGGCCAGATCTTCATTTAAACAAAGAACATTTGATTTGTTTAGGTTAATCTTGAACCCCGCAGCTAATTCGAAACATTTGAGAAGCAGTAGCAAGTTCCTAAAATGGTCACCCTCCTTATTGCAAAACAAGATTAGATCGTCCGCAAATATAAAATGTGTAACCCCGCCATTAATTCTGAAATCTAAGGCCCCTCTGATAAAGTTCCTTCTAACAACAAGATCGAACAGACCAGAGAGACAATCTATAGCCAAGTTAAAGATGTAAGGGGATAACGGGTTACCTTGGCGAACCCCACAATGGTGACGAAAGAAAGATCCAGAGGAACCATTAATGATAAGAGTAGACTCAGTGTCGAGAAGATGAGAAACCCAAGCTATCCATTTGGGAGGAAAACCCCTAGCCTCCAGCATATCAAGTATGAATCTCCAATTCAACAAGACAAAAGCCTTGAAAAAATCAACTTTGAAGAGTATATCATCCGAGCCCAATCTGCTACAAGCCCAGATAGTTTCATTAACACCCATAAAATAGTCTAGAGTACTTCCACTCGTCATATAAGCATATTGATTACCACGAATGGGGTTACCCAACAAGGGCTTTAGACGTTGAGCTAGAACCTTGGAGAAATTTTTGATGATGTTGCTTTCTAGACTGATAGACCTTAAATCTTGAATAGAAGAGGCCCCCTCCACTTTCGGAATCAAAACAATGTATCTGAAATTAAACCTCTTCAAAGTAGTCGGATTGTGAAATATTTCATTGAAAATATGCAAAAGGTCAAACTGAATTAAGTCCCAATACAATCGAAAGAATTCCGGAGGTAAACCATCGGGCCCGAGGGCTTTAAAGGATCCCATATTAAAAACCGCAGTACGAATTTCAACCAGAGAGAATGGAGCCTCAAGAGATAGAGGATCGGAGATAAACAAGAGAGAAACATCCTCCCAATTGACCCCAAGCATAGGAGGAGCAGACTTGCCAAGCAAGAAAATATAGAACCTATAGAAAATATCAGCAATAGCCCTATCTCCCAAAACCAAACCTGAAGGCTGAATCAGAGTCGATGTGGTGTATCCAATTTTGTTTCTTACAAAAAGAGGCCCATTGGTGGAAATAGCGAGTATTGAGATCGCCCTTTTTTATTCAACTTTTTTTCACACGTTGTCTTCAAAATAAGTCCTCATCGTTATACAATGCATCAAGGGCCTTCTTCTTCTCAAATAAAGAGGACAGTCCAAAGTTGATGAGATTAGCAAGCTTGTATTTGATATTTTGATGAGAACATTGTTACTTCAACCCTTTCTCAGTTGAAATAAGGTTTCCACTCGTGGAAGTAGAGTTTGCCAAGCAAGTGAATGCAAGTTGATTTCTCTGAAGCATTCCATTTCATGTCTCGGTTTACTAGCGTAGCTTTCAAGCATATTGAAAAAGGAATTACTAAAGAAAAAAAAAAGTAACTTCGTATTTTTAATTGAATATAATAATTATAATTATGATAAATGAGAGGTTATTATATTCAAAATGGGCTTTTCACAATTAATAATTGATTGATTATAAAATTAACAAATAACCATATGTAAAAAATTCTTAAACTATAAATAGTTTGATTAAAAAAAATTCTTAAACTATAATTAAATGAATATAAATAAACCTAGCAATATTTGGCCCGATCTGATAGACTGGCCCGCCCGGCACGATAAAATGAATCAAACTATTTATATTTTTTTAAAATAATAATGATTAGTATTATAATTAATGTTAGCTTTTATTATTTTAAATGTAATAAAAATATATTTAATAAATCTAAAATTATTTTAAACTTGATATTTTGATATTTATATTTAATTATTAAAAATCACTTTATACTAATCCATAATTGTTTTATGTTATTAACTACAATGAATTATAATATATAATATATTACTTTGAGTATAAATATCTAATTAACAAAAAATATTTTGTTATTAATAATGTTAATAAAATAAAATAATATAACACTTACATATTTTATTATTTATTTATTTTTATTTTATTATACTTTTATTTCATTCAAGCAAATACCTCATAGAAGTCTATTGGTTGCGGATTTGAATCCCAGCTCGATCCGATAGCTTAATGGGTCACAATTTATCATCCGTAATCTACCAAGAACTCATCACTCGGGGTAAGTCTTTAAGATAGAGGCGTATTGCGGTACAATGTACACAAAATCTAGGGTTTTGAAAGTTTCGTACTTATACTATATATATAATCCCTGTAACCGCGCTCGCCATCCTCAACCCTGATCTATCAGTGCAGCAGCGGCGGAAGCCAAGCGGAGAGATGAAGGTCGCGGCTGCTTACCTCCTCGCCGTCCTCGGCGGCAACAGTGATCCCTCCGCTTATGATCTCAAATCTATCCTCGAATCCGGTTTGTCTCCTATCCCAAGTTTCGGATTCGATGCCCTCCCCGTTTGTTCTTCAATCTTACCTTCTTGAATTTTGTTTTATGAACATTTTAGTTGGCGCGGATGCTGAGAATGAGAGGATAGATCTTCTCCTTTCGGAGGTCAAGGGAAAGGACCTCGCTGAGCTCATCGCCGCCGGTAGGGAGAAGTGCGCGTCAGTGCCGTCGGGCGGAGCCGTTGCTGCTGCCCCGGTCGCGGCTGCCGGAGGTGCTACCTCGGCTGCGCCGGTTGCTGCGGAGGCAAAGAAGGAGGAGAAGGTGGAGGAGAAGGAAGAGTCAGACGATGTAAGGCTCATAGGAATTGTCGCTGTAGTACCAAAAGGGAGGTTTTTTTTGTCGCCCACTAACTATTTGCTTATGTGTCTGCCATTGCAGGATATGGGCTTCAGCTTGTTCGATTAGAGCGGTTGCAGGATGTTAGTGATGGATCGCGTTTGCTTAGCTATTTTTCAATCAGGATGACAAGGTCAATATGACTATTGCTTCGATGTTATTAGCTCTCCTTTTGTGTTCCAATTTTGTTCATGGTGAAATGTGTTCGAACTCACTATTAAAGCTAATGCGATTTCAGTAGTTTTATTCGTTTCTTATCAAATTTGCTGGTACATACTGAATTTTGAAAAAAATATATCATTGCCATTGTTTCTTTCACATACATTGTCATATTTGGTTCTGAACAAATCAAAATACAGTATCTAAAGCTCATGAAATTTGTCAATCTGTAATGCGTATGGCTTTATGAGTTGGGAAATGGATTTGCTCTAGAAAGAGTTGTAGGACTAGCGCTCTTGGGAAGATGCTCATACATCTGAGAATGAGTAAATCTAGTGATGCTGACAACTTGAGCCAATGCAGCTCAGCTCACCACATTCATAGGGGCTGGAGTTCTTATTCTGGTGATGGAGGCAGCTTAGTTCCCAGTAATAAGATTTTTCAACATACAATCTTGTTTCTGCATTTCCTTTGATTGTTGTCAGAATTTGCACATATGGGATGGGGTCACTGGTTCATGAGAATTTTACAAATTGTTTCTCCCAGGGGTTCATAGGTAAGGACTTGTTATGACATCTTGCTTGGCCATAGCTCTAATCATGAGAAGAAATAGACGGAGTCATCTTTGCTTTAATTGGAATAATGTAGTTGCATGAGTTCTACTCATTAGGTACTTATTCCCGGCCGGCTGTATCAGTGGTCCGGAAGGAAGCTTACTCTCTCCCAGCAAGCAATACGGGATGAGATAACCACTTCTGGACTTCCTTTTATTCTTCCTTAGCCTTAGATGTCTGACAAAAAAAATCTCAATGCATGCGTTCTTTCTATATCCCCTCAGAAAATTTCGTTTGCCGTCCTTTTTTCCTCTATGTCGTGGTCTTCTCAATGAGCATAGAATGCCCTGTCACATCGATTAGTAATAGGGATCACCCTCCTTTTGGTCATCATAGGAAGAAAGAGAGCGGTCAACGAGCACCTGTCCCCCCTTCTTTCGACAAACTAGCTGGTAAAAATGTTGAACCAGGAAAGCTACTATGATTAGTATTTATTGGGCCACGGCATAGCATATATAGTTTACATTTAAAATATTAAGAAATATGATTAGTATTTTTTGGGCCACGGCATTGCATATATGTAGTTAGAGTGCTTATATAGTTTGCATTTAAAATATTAAGAAATATTATATGCTGATAGTTGTAACTTGTAACGAACATAATATTTCAAGAGAAAGCTATTCAATTGTAATAAGCTAATTCAAAATTAATGAAATTGGTTTTTAACTGAACATAGCAAATCATGCGATGTGCTAAAGATGTGGTAAAACTATGCATCAGCATATTGGCTACATGCACTGGCTTTTTAGAATATATCCTAATTTTATAGTTCAGTTACGGACTCACTTTACTTTGGCCCTCCAATAATAAATATGCTAAATACAAAAAAAGTTGTAATCGTGGAATTTAGATATCTACTTGAAAAGTAATCAGGTTATGATATGTAGTTAACTAAAATAAGATGCTTCCTCTATTAGAAGTAAAAGTTAAGATGCCAATAAGATAGGTTTCCAATAGTTATCTAGAAAAGATAAGAAGAAAAAAGTACTGGTCTTATCAAGAAAAGCTCAAGCATGATAAAATGGACTCAAAATTATTTATAGAATGAACTCATCAATTATCAGAATAACTGTACCCAAGTGTAATAACTGACCAATTGCTTCTAGCAAATGTAATGGAAACCATCAAGTTTCAAGGCATCTCATCACTTATTGGTATCAACTATGTTGGTAACTTGGTACATATATCTTAAAGGGAGAAGGTATTGATTTGCCCCTAACGTTTGATAAGAGGAGCTTATTTGCCCTCAATATTTTGTTTGGCTCAAAATTACCTAAAAAGTTTTTAAAATTGAACTATAATACCCCTCACTTGAAACTATGTTAGTGCTGTGTTAATAGTGCTGATGTGATAAATTTTTTTATCTCATATTCATACATGGCTACCACGTCAATACCATGTCAGCAGTACACGTGGAAATGAAAGGAACACTTTCCACTAATCTTAGTACTAATTTGCCCCTAATGTTTGGTAAGATGAACTTATTTGCCCTTCACGTAGGGGTGCTCGCGGGTCAGGTTTAGGGAAAAAATCGATCCGACCCGACCAACTGTAAATGGGTCGGGTCGGGTTTAAAAATTTTCACATCTCAAACCCGACCCGACCCGACCTAGTTCGGGTCGGGTTAGGTAGTCGGGTTTACCCGTTTAGTTAAAAAATGAGTTTTTAACAATATATTTTTTAAATGAATTAAAAAATAATTAAAAATAAAACTTTTTTAATATAAATATTTTAAAAATGATTCAAAAATGTAAATAATCGGGTCATCAAGTTTCAAATTCTAAAACCCGAGACGTTTGGTCAAATTGTATCTGACTTGACCCAACCTAAATAGGTCGGGTCGGGTCGGGTCGGGTTTGAGAGGTAAAAAATTTTCAACCCGACCCGACCTGTTTACAGTTGGTCGGGTCGGATCGATTTTTTTCCTAAACCCGACCTGTGAACACCCCTACGTGGAGGGCAAATAAGCTCCTCTTATCAAAATTAGGGGCAAATTAGTACTAAGATTAGATGAAAATGTTCTCTTCATTTCCACGTGTACTGTTGACATGGTATTGACATGACAGTCATGTATGAATATGAGATAAAAAAATTGCCACGTCAGCACTGTTAACACAGCACTTACGTCGTTTCAAGTGAGAGTATTATAGTTCGATTTTAAAAACTTTTTAGGTAATTTTGAGCCAAATAAAACGTTGACGGCAAATAAGCTCCTCTTATCAAACGTTAGGGGCAAATCAATACCATCTCTCTATCTTAAATGACTTTCTAATGACATGAGTGCAGGAAGTCTTTATTTTATTCTCCAACCAAACACTAACTAAAATATGTCCAATCCATCTAAAAGACCGACTTAGTATTATATATATATATAATAATAATACATTCGTACGTGCCTGACCGTAAAGCTAGATGGGCATCCTAAGTAAAGGTACCCAAATTTGAGGATCCAAAATCCTCAAGGTGGTGGGGGGAGAGTTGCATCCTAATCTTTTTTTTTCAAATTTAATTTCTAACTTGTGAAATTTATTTAATTAATTTTTCAATGACTAGAGATACTCAAATTTGAGGAACCAAATTTTTCAAATGAGGAGAAAGATGTACTTTTTTAGGAGACGATCATTGATCTTCTTTGTCTTCTCTGTCTTTCTTCCTCTGCACTTGAAGAGACGATTGGAGATCTTGAATAGTCTTGGAGAGAAAGAAAGTGATCGATAATTATACCAAGTTAACCGGCTCCAAGTTTATGATGCAACTACCCCCCACCTTGAGGAATTTGGATCCTCAAATTTGGGTACCTTTACTTAGCAAGACCCGTACTTGAGTAGCACTCATCTTATATTGTCCATGGCTGTTGTTCATGACTTTACCTCGCCTCACATAACTCACGTTATATTGCTAATGCACTCTCCTTGAGTATACTGGGATTTTGATTCGTTGGTCTATAAGTTCAAACCACTACAAAAAAAAATAGGGTATCAACAACAACATATTTATTACCAATGGATATAAAATTGGTTGCTAATTTAGCTTACAAAATTTTAAACCCCTTTATTTTGATACCACCAATGCTTTTGATGTTGTGTTAGGGTTTTCCATAAATACTGCCTTTGCTGAAAACATTTATTTATTGATGTTTATGCCTGTTTTATATAAAGGAAAATCCACAAGTACGTGATATTTAGATTAAACATCCTTGCTTAATGTGGTTTTCCATGCTTATGAAAGCAATGTTTTATCCACAGTAGAAATTGCTATTTCTTTATTTTTCACTTCATTTCAAGTCTTACGAATTTTTTTATATTGACATAGCTGGTGGCTTTTAGAAGAATTTCTAATTCCAATTTTTTATCAAAAGAAAACCTTCTCAAGATTGCTTAAATGCATCCATCTCTTTTGTTTGGTGCTTGGAATAGTAGAAATTAGAATTAAAAGAATATCAAATTAGTGTTATAATTCAGTATCTGGTTGTGGAAATCAGTGTATCTACTGACTAAAATATGCAAAAGTTTTAATTTAAAATTATATGACAAAAAATATATTTTTAGTCTAAAGTTCTCTTATCCAATGAAACAAAGTGATCTACGGAAGTCCATCGTATGATAGCAGGAAGAAAAATACAGCAAAATGAAAATATTGTATGTAACATTCTATAAAGCAATATCTTTGAAGCGAGAATATACAAAAGTGGACTGAATTGTATGTGAATCGAATTTAAATCGGACGAATTAGTTAAAGGTAGGTTTGAATCCCGTATAAAGTTGGGACTGGTAAAATTCTTGTCCATGCCAAATATCATGTAATGGTTTACATAATTATTCTCAAATTTTCCGTTTCTTATTATTCATTTTGTCAGTAAAAGAGTGAAGGGAAAAAATAGCAGCATCTAGACATGACATGAAAAAACGAGTTTATTAATAATTAATAAATATATATATATTTCACCGAGAAAGAACATCGAACATATATATAAACTAACTAGAAGAAAAAAATATATAAATAGTATGATTATTTCCTCATGGGTTGTAAGCATAAGCGCAGTTACCAAAACCTGCAAAAAAAAAAGTATCCAGTTAAAAAGCTTTTGCAATATTGAGACATTTCATCAAACAACATCAGAGTCGCATCCGGGAGCTCACTTGGGTCGGTCGTCACTATGAGCGCCGTGTTCTTGAAGTAGCAGTTCCAGTAGTTCCTGCCCCTGGATTGGTAGTACAAATTCATGGCGATGGAGGCGTGTGACATGAGGTTATCCGGGTAGAAACACGCGCACCCTCTCTGCAGCACGCCGCAGTCCACCTGCGAGCAAGCGTAGTTCAAGTTCGCGATCAGAGTCGCTTCGTCGGACGAAGGTTTCGCGACGCACCAAGTCTTCTGCTATAACACAAAACAATGAAGACGAGGGAGAAAGCAAATCTTCTTATCAAATCGATGCAAAATTGGAAGTATCTAATTCAGGATTAATTCTACCTGTCCCTGCGCCTGCACAAGATCGATGATTCCTCCTGTGTGGGAAGAAGACAGAGCGACGAAGACATGATCATCGTGTATGCGAAAGGATCACGAACAAGAGGCGTTAGAGATTTTACCTGGAGCCAGAGAGAGGAGCAGAGCACAGGTGATAGCTGAGAGGGTGCGGAAGGCCATGATTACGACGAGATTGAGATGATTAAGAGGAGATTTTTTAGCAGGTGAATAATGTCATGCTCTTTGACTCTTTGTCGACCGGTGGGGAGAGGGGATTTTAAAGGAGAGGAGGCGAAACGTTCGAAAGAGCAACGGCTATATTCCCGAGCGTTTGTCCCGGCGCGTTGGTTGGTGAAGTGAGTTTTGTCATTTTGCGGCGTCTCGTCTTAATATAATTGGCGTCACTGATTGCCCGGCGGGCGAGGAGGAAACGGCGCCGCTCCAGAGGAGGACTGGGAAGTCGAAGCGTGTGCAGGACTGCACGTGCAGCAGCGGTTCTGCAAACTGGCGATTATGATTGCGAGACGTTTTGGCAAACGGCTGTACCTTGGTCATGATTAATGTGACACTGCATATTTATTTACGGGTTTGGATTGTCCGCAATTAGTTATGCTTTAAGATAGACTAAAATAAGATTAAATGATCAATTTATT
Source organism: Canna indica (assembly GCA_034359265.1). NCBI lineage: Eukaryota > Viridiplantae > Streptophyta > Magnoliopsida > Zingiberales > Cannaceae > Canna > Canna indica. The sequence continues at coordinate 67,214,400 of CP136896.1, read as the reverse complement.
TAAATTTTAATTAATTTATTTTCAGAATTACATATTTGCAGGTTCAAATATGCAAATTATTTTCAATACTTATTGGCTCATTTGGCACGTTTAAAAATTGTGTACACGTTCGGCAGCCCACCCCTTATAGTATGATGTTAGAGACTTTGACTATCACAACCAAATTATTCATATATTTTCAATAAAGGTAACAATCATAAATATAACTCCACCATTAGATGGATTCCTTTCGAAAATGAGACCCTAAAAATAAATTATGATGGATCATTTAATTTAATGATGTTTCTTATACGGTGCAGGGTTTATTACACTTGGTAATTGTATTCATGCGGATGCTATTTTTGTAAATGAAAATTTTGCCTTATATTTTAAAAAGATAATGTACAATTTGATCCCTTAAATATAGTTGAGTTTTTTTCATAGTAGTCACTAAAAAAAATTGACTGGTCTGACACACGTGTCTGACACGCATGTCCGAGCAAAGAAAAATAATAATTGGTCAAGACACTCTTGGACACGTCGGACACGTGTGTCGGACGAGTGTCTTCGTGTGTCGGTGTCCGCGGCGTGTCGGACACGCGGACACGGCAGTCCTAGGTGGTAGCCCATCAGCTTGCGAGGGTGACGATAGAATCAGATTCCAAGCAAATTGTAGATATATTGAATGATAAAAATATTTGTCCTTGGACGTTGAGATTCCTTGTTGACCATTTGTTTTTATTAAAGGAATCTTGTAATGACATGGTAGCAAATCATACTAGTCTATGTATGGAATCTCAGATTTTTGAGTATATTCGACCTCCAAATTTGGATTCTATTATATGCAAAGATATTATTGGACCCGTTGTTGTTCGTTCTGTAATAATATATAAAAAATTTGAAGTTAAAACTCATTCCAGAGGTCAACTCAGCTTCATCACTAGTGCACAAGTCAACGGATCCTACCAATTCAATGGATTTGGGGTCAATAATATAATTTCCAAAATATTTTATTTGCTATACATATAAATGATGAAAATAAACATAGAAATATCAACAAAAAAATAAAAATATCACAAATTCAATTGATTACTTTATATATTTTTTAAAAATTACCCATTCCTTCAATTTATATTATTGGCATCGATTATTTTCATTCTCAATATTATATCTAATACAAGTTATATTGCCAATATCATATTCAAAGCATTTTCAATCAAAGAAATATTGCCAATATCCAAACACAGTGTTAGTTGCTTGGTTTTAAAGCTCAACCAAACAAGACCATAATCCAATTCCCGAGTTAATTGGTTGAATCCATTGGTCTAATCCGGGTTTAAAAATAATAATTCTAAAACTATATTTGCTAGCAATAGCGAACTATCAAATAATAAATTTGGATATATAATTCACAATATATAATTATTATTGCATATAAATGTTATTTATAAGCATTTTACTCGTGGGCATTTATAAGTTGATTTCACCTGTACAATAAGTTGGACTAGTGAACATAAAAAGGCCCCCTTACCAAAACGGACCATTCCTTTGCTGCCGAATATTCAAAATAGAAAAGAAATGAGTTTTCATGTTTGACTGTGTTACTTGAGTTTTCATAAGTAAAAAATATTCGAGTTTCAACGCATTCTCATCTTGTCAAATCTTCCAACCAAATAGTTTGCATGAGCATGAAATGTTTTTTCCACGTGAATGATATCACTAGTAAATCCAGTTTTTTAGTCAAAAATTCAATATTTCTTTATTCTGAATTTGATATGACGTCATCAATATTTCCCTCAGCTCTTACTAGTTTTTTAGGAATACAATTTGTATGGAGCCGGGCTCCACAGTTAAAATATACATCTCAAAGTAATTTTTAAAATTTGTGTCATTTGTGGAGCCCGGCTCCATAAAAAAATCGGGCTCCCTAAGAAAAGTCTTATGAAGCCGAATTCCCTAGCAGTTATTTTCGTCTCTAGGCGCCACAAGCACCACTCTAGACTAACACGTGTCAAAAAAATTACTGGTCAAATTTAGCAGTACAAGAACGAAGACCTGATACTGCAAATTTGACGACCTAATTTGATCAAATATTATCCACGGAATTCTTGGCAGTTTATCGAACTACTAAAACCACGCACGTGAACTCACTCGATGTCTGACAACACTACCTTTACTTTTACTTTACCAGTTCACTTACCCAATCATCCATCGCCACGCGTCTCGGCCGCCCCACGCGTGTCTCCGTGTGTGTGCGTATGTGTGTGAGAGATAGAGGGAGAGCAGAAAAGTATGTGGGCCCCACGCTACCAACCCATCACGCATCAGGTCGAGGTCGAGGTCGAGGTCGAGGTCGAGGTCTTGGTCTTACCTTTACCAAATTATTTTTAAATTCCTCACACCTTCCTCTCGTCTTCCAATCCAAGTTATTTATATATAAGCCCTGTAATGTAAGAGAAATCGAGCTCAGTCGACGAAAAGAGAAGAGATCGAGAGAGAGAAGAAGACGAAGAAAGTGGTCGGTCATCTCTGTAATGGCGGGGAGGAAGCGGGAGTGGTTGAAGAAGAGGATGTCGACGCTGATGGCCGGGAAAGAGAATAGAATGCGCGGTAGTGGTCGCAGAGTAAGTGTCTTCTCGGCGGCGTGGAACGCGTGGCGGCAGCGCGGACGACGCCAGGATGCCCACATCGTCGTCGTCGTCCTCGATAGCCTTCGGTACAACGTGCTCTGGGTCGTCGAGGCAGTCGTCGTCGTCGCCACGCTCTGCTTCTTCTACGTGCGGTTTGGGTTCCGCCTCTGATTTGAGTTGTTGAGGGAGCCTGCTTGCTATGGTTTCTTCTACAGCGGAATTAATGTAGTATACTTGTAATTAACATACGTTTAAGCTGCTTTTATTTAACCATGAAACAGAGCAACAACTGCAAGTGTTTCTGTTGAATTCTTCCTGGTGTACAAGCAACAAGTATATATATATATATTCCGTCCTTTAGGACTCAAATTGAGTTTGAATCGAATCTAATAAATTTGATAGATCCAAATCAAAATTAAATTGATGGAGATACGACTGAACCAAATTATGGATTGGTTTTTTTATTTAAATCGATCTAAATTAATTTGGACCCGTCAACATCGGATGTTACTATTCGTGTGACCAGTAACTCAAATTGAAAAATAAATTGCATCATCTTTAAGCAACTATTTCTCTCTTGTTTTATCACCGATTTTGAATCCATTTTCGACGCTATCTTCTCCTCCTCTAGCCGGATCAAATAGACTCATCAATTTCAACTTTTGATAGATAAATCTACATGAAATTCTCCTCCAAAATTTCAGCCGTCTTCTTCGCGCGATGCAGGGTGCTTATCTTTATCTCGACGAAACAACTCCATCGTCGATTCTTCCACAACATCAAGCCTTATCTTCTCGGCCCTCATACTCGAGTAAGGCTGTTTTGAAATAATAAACTGAGGCTCCCGTATCACACTTTATAAAACCCAGTAGTCTCCTTAATGGTAAGAGGGCAATAAAAAGGACTAGAGAGAGAAATTGAGGCTTGATAGGTTGCAACAATTCCGATTCTACGTACAGAGCTAAAAGAACGAGTACATTTCAAAAGACAACTCTATCTTTTTTCATCACTTCTCTTTTTTCATCACTTCTGCTACGGTGATATTGCATGTATCTAAGTGGGACTCATTTGTAAATATTGCATTGATATAATAAAAATTATCTCCTCCTTCTCCCCATAGATATAGGAACGACTTATTGTCGTCTCCAAATCACATTAATCATGCGTCTTCGTTAAATTATTTTTCATTGCTTTGAATGTTTTTAAAACTCAAGTCGGGCTTGGAACCAGTAAGATCACCAGCTTTTATATATATATATATATATCAGTGGATCTATCTATAATAATATGAAAATAGGAAAAACTAAATTTCAATGTGTTTGACCGAATCCAAGATTGGTTTTCATTTCTCGATGGGATTGGGTGAACCAGGTGCTGTCGGATTTTGTGTTTTGAAGACACAGGGTCCCTCCCATAATATCAAAGGAAATGTCAAAAATGTTCTGATCATAGGCTGTGGGAGTCAACATTTTAATCATGTAAGAGAAAAGTTTGAAGCAGCACTTGATGACCGAGTCAGTCTAAGTTAGCGCACAGGAATTTGTTGGTCAGCGGGTTCCTTGCTACGTGTCAATTATCAATTATGAACTGGTCATGTCTTAATTACAAATTATTGGAGAAAAAACAAGTCCTTCATCTAAACATGCACAGAGTATACAAGTGCAATTTCTATTGGTGATCCATCCGTAAAAAAATACATGAACTAGTAAACATAAATAGAAAAAAAAACTTAAATAAAAAAGAAAAATAAATATCCATTTATCTATTTTTTTTAATTCAGGTTCATTTAATCAAAACTCATGTTCATTCGTTCCTAACAAAAAAAATTATGGACATAAGTGCGGGACCATTCATATAAGTTTAGCTCGGCCTGATCAATTTATTTGGGACCCGTTTGGTACATTATATAGTATTAGAATGTATTGACTAACTTGTATAATATAATATACACTATAATATAATATAATATAATATAATATAATATAATATAATATATAATAATATACACTATAATATTATATTATATATAATAATATAATATAATATAATATAAAAATTATAATATATTTTATCATTAATTTTTTTTCATAAATTAAAATTAATTTTTAATATTTGATCAAAGGTAAAATGAGTATTTTAAATATTAAAATTTTTAATGCATGTTAATAAAGAACTTTGAGAGGGTATTATTAATACAACTTATGACAGTTTATGAGATACTATTTTTAGTACATGTATTAGTTAATATCCTTCCAAAATACTATATAATATTATCCTAATTAATAATATACAGGATGCTTATACGGGATACCAAACGGGCTCTCGATATATTAACTTAATCAGTCCAATGTTCACGAAACAAAATTTGAAGAGAATAAATATTTTAAGAAAAATAAATCATATTTTATTGTTAACTTGTGAAATTGAGAATAAAACTTAAAATTATTATTTTATAGATATACTAATCAAAAGAATGAAAGCTCATGATGACATAACATATTTTGTGTTCAGATAGATGAACATTTTAAAATTATATAATTCACGTCTATTTGATTTTTTAAAATAAATAAATAAATAATATAATATGTATAGATAAATAACGATTTATATCATAAAACAATTCAGCATTTCAAACACCTCATAAATAATTTCTAATATCAAAATATTACAAAGAATTAATATGATTATGATGCTTTAAATGTTATATAATTAAATGTAAATATTTGAAAATAAATATAATTGTTCACATATGAATATAGTAAAGTATTTTTATATTCTATAATATTGTATAAATTAACACGTACTAGTTGCTATATTTTTAATACCTTGAAATTAAGTTAATATATTAAAATAATTAAATGTTTTTTAGTATACAATTTAAAATAATGTTCCAAAACATATTTTAAATGTTTTTACAAAAAATATATTTTACATTTATATAAAATATATTATATTTGTATAATAGACACAAATGTTTATAAGATTTCAGCATAAGAATTATGCTAGCTACCAAAGATCTCACACAACTCCATCGTTTTTGTCCCGACTTAAAACCAACGTTGGCGGTGTTTTTATGATATATTTATAGTACATATCTTTACTTTATAGTATTACATAGTCAATATAGTTATTTACTTGCATAGCGTAAAAGATATTGATAATACAGAGTTGTGCAGTTGGAAAAAAACTTGAACAAGGTTACCATCTTGATGCCCATTAAAGAGGAACAACCTGCCTGTACAAATGAATTGAAAAGGATTTAGACAGAAGTTGAAGTTGTCTGAAAAAGAGAAGATGGTCATTACATTCTAGCTATAAGAACCCGCACCACAGGATCCAGTGTGTAGCCAGCCAGCCAAAAAAAATTCATAGATGTGGAGTAGCACTTGCAAAAGAAATCAATTGTACCAGCTGCAGTTGGTTTCATGAAAAAGGAAGTCGGAGGATATCACATGCTGTCTAACCAAACTGATAATATCACCATGAAGTATTTCTACATAACAAGAAAAAAATGTACATCATCATACAAACAAGAAGGCGAACCTGTATTCAACTTTTGCTTTCGATGCTGCATTGTGAAAGATAATTTGTCACCTCGTTGAGAGCTGCAAGTGAAATTATATATCAAACATTTGATAACTACCTTATTTACTTCTAGTGAACAATACCTGGAATGCGTGTGAAATCAGGTTGTACTCCATTTCCATTAATATCCTTGTGATTTGGTGTAACATACTTTCCAATAGTGACTACTACACCAGATCCATCTTGAAGTTCATAAACTGATTGTATTAGCCCCTGCAGGCAATTTGTGAAAGAAAGAACGTAGTAATTGAAGGTAATGAATATTTTCAGTGCACACTGGAGATGCAGATAGGCATTGACAAGGAAGAACTCATCAAACCTTGCCAAAAGTCCTTTCTCCCACAAGAACAGCTTTGCAGTTATCATGGAGTGCAGTAGCAACCTGAAAAAAAGTGTTGGCCTCTTCGAACCATTACACAGACTTCAAGTTCAACATGTTTTAGTCAAAAGAAAGAGGAGATCTGGATGTCTTACTATCTCACTTGCACTTGCAGTCCTGTTATTAACCAGGACCTGCATGACAAGTTGAAAATGATTAATTATCCTTCATGCACAAGACATCATTGAAACAGGAGATCTTTGCAATAATCATTAAGTTAAATAAATAGTACAAGAACTAGGCCATAGCTTATTCCAAAAACAAGCATACAAAATGGCAATGGACTTATGGTCAGATAAAGTTTTAATCTTTCATTGCCTCAGATATTAGAAGGATCTAGATTGTATCTGGAAAGTGGAAAGACCCCCCAAAAAAGGATAAATTACACTCCCATCCCCTACACTTTACCCTTATTACACTCCCACCCATCAACTATGAGTCATCAACCACCCTTAATTAGTTTAATAATAAATCCCGCCACATCATTATACATTGATGATGTGGATTATTTTATATTTTTAATAAAATACTTTTTAATGGTAAATAAAAAATAAGCATTGTGTTGGACTTTATCATTATTATTATTATTTTTAATTTTTTTTTATCATTGTGGATATATTATATTTTAAATTTTAAGAAATAAATTTGTTATAATTTATTATAATAATAATCATGGGGGGTTATAATTGAGGGAGTGGGAGTGTATTACAAAAGTAGAGGAGTGGGGAGTGTACTAAGAGTAAAGTAGGACTGGGAGTGTTATTAACCCAGAAAAATATAAAGGCATGATAAACATTCTCTTCCTCGTGATGGAAGCATTTCAGTAGCCAATTAACTATTTCTTTTAATTTATAACATGGAATTGTAGGCTGACCATAGAAATTAAATATCAAGTAACATCTTGAACCATCCCAACTAAGAGGAGCATTTTGAAATTGCCTGATAAAGAGACTACAATTGCAAGTGCAAAGACAATCATAATGGATAGCAATGCAACAATATTGATGAGGCTCTCCGACCAAAATGGATACTGCATCAAGGTTTGATTTGAATATCAGAAGATGCTTCCAAAAATCTGTTATCCAACGTATACTAAGTTTCCTTTTTTATATCTAGAAAGACTAATTTGCACCTATTTGGCGAAAGTTGCCAATTTATTCTCATAGCTGTATATAAGGATGCTTGAGGCCAAGGAAAAGTGTAGTCTCATAGTGATAGAAATCCCTGGCCTCCCAGGAGCTTAACCTAAATAATTGTAACCAATGAAAAATTATATGTTAACTAATAGTCAAAAAATTAATATCATGTATGCAAATTAAACTGTCCAGAGGGACCATAGTTAATTGAGAAGCAACGCCGAAAAAAAGTTTCATACAATGAGAGGACTGGCAATTAAAGGAGCATTTTCTGCAACAATACTTTTCTGAACTTCAGGATCCCTACCAACTGTATGGATGACCTGAAATAAGTCAAAAGTGCCAAAGTAATAGGTGCATGTACTAAAAGTTTAATCATTTGACTTAAGATTCACAAGACAGAATATATGTTAAATTTATCTTGAAATCACTAAACATCACCAACATAGAAGGTCTGGCCAAATAAAGCTGAAGGAAACTAGCAATTATCTTAAGAACTGACCTAATGACAACCTACCTTTCACAAGATTCATTAGTGTTAAAGTAGTATAACGTTGTGGCCTAAGGCTTACAAGGACCATTAAAAAAAATAGGTTGCATTGACCCATTGATCTCCTTAGATCTTACTGACTAATCCATTATATTTGCAAAATAATTCAAGTCAGTATACTTGAAACAAAAAACAAAAAACAAAAAACTATGACTTCAAAATTTACAACTGATGATACAACAAACTGAATAACACTAGCTCCATTTTAATAAACTTTAGTTGTAGCTTATACAGGGGCTGATGCTATATGCAAGTAGCTAATCCCAGGACTAACATTGGTGCAGCCACATTCAAACTATAAATGCACCAATTCAAGATTTCTATATCCAGGCTCCAAAACAGTCAAGAAGCGCTAGTATGTTGCATGAGCAGATTATGGCAATTCCCTAGTGATTTCAATTGATTATGCTAAAAACAAATTTTGAGTTATATACAAATAACAGAAAAATAGATTTTTCATTTTATGACTACAAAATAATTATAAGGAAGCATATCAGCAAATAGTTAATCACATACCGTTTCTCCTTTGTTCAAGAAAAGCTTAGCAACCTCAATCCCAGCCTAGAAAAATAACTAAACTGTTGACTCCAGCAACCAAATAATAATCAGTTCCATAATCTTTTAAAAAGAAATATATTGAGAATGACATGTGGAAATTAAATGATTCAGAATTTTCCAATTTACTTGAGAATTAACTCAGACATCAGAACAAGCAGCAACAATCCAGCTTCAAGAAGTTATCTCCACAAGACACAAAAAAGGCATGCATTGTAACATCTAGTTGAGTCCAACATTGGGAATTAAAGTTCACGTGTATTGGTTAATGAGGGTTGATGAATCTACTACCACTAATTTGAGCTTAAGCATTTGGATTAGTGATTTAAGCCTATGAAGTTATCCTGGTAATTGCTACAACAGAAGGCCTAGCGTTAGGCATGGTGAAAGGCCTATGCATAAAAGGGTTACTACACAAGACTGCACTGACATCATAGAAATATGAGTTTAATTATTGTGTAGCATAATGGAGTTCTTAGGAGCTAGCATGGTATCACCCAAGAATTTAGATAGAAATCGCCACGTTCACTAATGAAAAAGAATAGTTTTTATCTGTGAAAATCAATATTACTTTCATAGCTCACTACAAAAAGGATTCTTCAGTTTCCTTTCAGATTTCTGTTCATTGATTCTGTTCAATCGCTCTCTCCAGCATAGAGTTTTTCATTTATTGTCAGATAGCAACATATAAAAGGTGGACAGAATTTCGTCCTCAATACTTTTGCTAGCAAAGGATACATAGTCTTCACTCCCATGCTTATAGCAATAAACTACTATATTTTCTGCAAATGGAGAATTCTCTTAGCCATATGTTCACCATAGTTAATTTTCCTTTTAGCAAAGTTTTATGTTCAGCCAAAAGTATCCATTGCAAAAAACTGCTAGAAATTAGCTACCTGTAACCTTGACTAAAGAAAACCTGATCAAATAACTAGGAGCAGTCAAGATAGCTAACTCAGCTTATACAGTCTTATACCAATCTGTTTTTCCCCTGCCTTTTCGTTGTTTTGCATGTGGCAGAAAAGGATCCAAACCCAAACCCGAACATTAAAATCACAGACAAAACTGAACTGATCTTATGCATTGATAGCATAGGTCAGCTATCAGGGAGAAACAAGGATGATTTTGCTGATCACAGTTCATATCAGAGACTGTTAAATTGTTCAAATCTCCAAAAGGTTTGACAAGATGTGAGATGACACAATAAAAAGCTAGCCGATCACTATATGAACAAAAAGGTTAGCACTTAACAGTCATTATATAGATCAAATTTAGTATTCAAATAATTGGCCAAAAACCATAAAGATCAAGAAATAGTACCTGTACAAGACCACCAAGATTATCCTTAAGATCCAAAATAAAGCAAGTGGCTCCAGCATCTTGAAGACGTCGTAGAGCTGCATTTTTTTTTAAAAAAAAAACATAATATATACAAGGTGAAGCTGAAAGCATACAAATAATTAACTAGCAAACATTAGTTATGAACACAAGAATATCCAATTCAGCTAGAAGAAATATTAGATACCAAAAGGATACAAGTCCACCATTATATATGAGTTTAGAAATTTATCAAAAGCAGGGATCCAATATATACCAATAACCAAATCTTTCTTTGCCAAGGCATTGAATTCTTTTATATGAATGTAGCCAACTGAGATGTTTTCAGTATCCAATTTTTCCAGGCGATAGAAAATGGGAGAGCGAGCAACAAGTTGCCTCTCTACCTTCAATGACTGGATGGTGCCACAATTTCCATGTTTAACCTACAAGCACAGATCAGACGAGTTCACAAGTTGTAAGTTTATAATTAGGAACTATAAACAATCCCAATGAAATGATACATGCATAATTAGTATACAACCTCAATTGTGACAAATGTTTCATTTGGACCTTGTAGCAGGGAGGACACATCAAATGCTGACATCCCTCTGACATTTACACCATTAACAGACAAGATTTCATCCCCCTTCACCGAAATAAAGAAAATTTTATGAGCTTAAACTAGTCGTTAAATATTAGAAAGGATACCTACCATCTTCATTGGAGATGATTTCAAGGTTAACATAATTTTCCCAAAGTACACAGATTCTTGCAAGACAGGAAACAGCAAACAATAATGTAATAGAATCATAGGTGAGACTAAAAGTCTAAAACAAGGCCCATCTGGGTGGAAAGGATCAGATAGAACCAAGATTCCAAATATTCTACCGTATTGCTTGGTTCACTCAGTATTTACTTGAGAGGCACAAAAACGTAGTTGAAATCCTAACAGATATCTGAAAACTGTATGATTATTAAATCATCCAAAATAAGGAGCTCAATAAATCGAAACAAACAAAATAATAAAATGAGTATTAGATAAGGTTATCTTTTTTTTCTGGTTGCTATTGTATTAGAATGTAAAATAGGTCATACACAACCAATAATACTTTGAATGATGAATAAATGGGTAATGGTCACAACTGCAAAGGAACAATTGCTAAAAATATAATGCCTTTCTCAAAGAGAAAATTCAATTCCTCCATTGAAATTAAGAGAAAAAGAAAAAAGTTCAGCAATATACAAGACCGAGGTAAATACTAAATAACACCTGGTATGCAAGAGGTTATTTGTCTCAACCATATCATGTGACTTATCTATCAACATGGATTTCAGGAAAGCAATAACAGAACTTGGAATTATTGACATGAAAATTATAGCTTACATCATGATGTTATATAGTCAATAAAAATGATCCAAAAGGGGACCAGGTTCAAATATAGTAACTTTCTGGTTCTTGTCTGGGACTAGCACTGAAATACCAATATATGTATTTCTATTACATCCTACTAACTTTTTGGTTCCTTATCTGGGATTACATTCAATATTGATATTATTGACAAGAAACACTTTATGCAGCGTGCTCAAGAGACCATATAGGCATATCCAACTCTAAAATCATAAGTAGAATTAAAAAATGGTACCCGTCTCACTCCTGCAGAATAAGCAGGACCATCTAATACGATTCCCAACACCTTCAATTTTACAGAACCTTCATCATCAGGAACTTCCCTCAGATTTAGTCCAATTCCAGTAACATCATACTTTGCCATCTTTGAGAACTTCCAACGAGGATAAGAATATCATATGCCAACAAACATGAAAATTGCAATCCTTGTCATTATACACAGCAATAAGAGATTGTCACAAGTTAGTCAAAAAGGAAGTGGAAATAAATTGATATAAAGCAACCAGTGAATTGTCCAAAAACACGTAAGGATATAGATAATATCGCTCAAGGTAGCTATATTATCTGAAAATAAGTTCAGAAGACGTTCAAAGAAATTTATATGCAGTTTTCTTGAAATCACTGACCATACAATGATACAAAGGAGATCAATTAGCAAGAGCCATGCGGTTCTCTAGCTTGTAATTTATGCTCAGTTAGACACATCACAAAGAGCTCTCATGCTATGTTACATTAAGAGATAATAAATAAAGCTGCAAGTTGGATTTATGCTAAGCTTCACAACATTGTTTTTGTCCAAGATACTCCCATATGGTTACGTGATAATTTGGGCACACAGGAAATGAGATGTTGCTTGAACTTGAACTAACTTTACTCCAAGCCTTACTACAAGTGTACCCTTGAACTGGAGAACATAATATGTAAAGAAAAGTGCATTATGTGAAATATGCAACACTAAGTGAAAAACTCCCATGTAGAGCATATTATCACTAGGCAAATTCTCCATCGCCTGCAAGATTTTAATGGGAACAATTAAATGTTGTAATTTCACTACCTGTGACTCTGTGAAGGTATGATGAATTTACTACGTAGTACAGATTAAGAATCACATCAGCATCATAAAGTAGATCCATATCAGTTCACAAACAGGGAGTGGTGCCAGAACTACATAAGTAATATTTTCATCAAAACATTAACAAACTCAAAGAACATTTCATATTTCCCTCTTGATCACTCAAGCAAACAAATTCAGACTTATTCAACTCTTTCAGGTGTAGGATTACTAAACACATGTTTTTTTTGGATAGGTTAGGGTGTCAGTCACCATTTATTATGGTCCTTCTCTCAACTCTCGAAAATCTATGGCCAGAAAAACAAGGGAAAGTATATCTAAGAAGAGCACTGTGTGAAAGGACAAACTACAATTGGTATACTTACTTCTGCCGGAGAAAGAAATCGAGTATAGGGGTCACCCAAGCTAGCCAGCATCTTCTTGATAACATCATGAGCTCTAGATCTTGTTTGTATTTTGCTATAAAGGAAGTTTTCTTTCTTTTGCTGTGACAATAAAACATTATGATAATACATTGAGGATGCTTATATTTACATATAAATGGAAACAGAAAGTGTCAATCACCATTGAAGTACAGGAAAAGATATTCTAGCATCAAATGTTGAAATGAAAAATACAATGGTTGGTATTTAATACTAAGTGAAAATGGTTAGCAATAGAAGGGGCGAGCAAATACTCAAGGATGTTGCAAAATACACACCTTATCCATCAAGCAAATAAGTTGTGTTTCCATGTTTAGAACTCTAATCACCTAGGTCATGAAGGTTCACATAGTACCAAAGATTGCACTTTTAAATGTTAAATGAGCACCAAACTAATTCTGCAACAAGCATATTAAATTATGCAGATATGAAAACATATCTTGACATCTTACTCATGAAATAATCATAATCTTTCCTTCTTAAAGACTATTTGATTTTTCCATCAGATTCATACTTCTTTTCTTCTCTTTCTTTTTGCAGTTTATTTCCAGTTGATTTTGCTGTGCTGGCCATTGCCACTCAAAAAAGCATTAGTTTTGCTGAATAATAATCTAGGTACTGCTAATGGCAATAGTTTCTGGCAAGTTCCTACTAATTCCTCTCAAACAATGGTAAGTATGCTGCCTGCAAGAATATTCTGAATGGTCAAACCCTTATGTCATTTCTCTGTAATGAGTTGGAACAAGTTGAAAACAAAATAGATAACTTGGGTTTTGGACAGTTGTGGGTCAATTGGACCTTTTTTTTGTAGTTCTTTATGAAAGCCTATATGTATCTTTCTAATTTACATCTTCCTTCCTCAGTGAACAAATCAGATTTGCACATCAGACATCTAACAGATTTAGGTACACAAGTCTCTGTGATTTCTTTCTTAAAAGCAAGGTTATAAATAGTGCTAAGCCCTACTTGTTACTGAACCACAATATTGTTCCTCTTTTCCATCGCATATATATATCTAACAAACTAATAGCTTATTCATCTTCTATCTACTATAGCTTTCCTGAGGTGTCTGTCCTCCAATTGCGTATCTCTTCATTTCTAGAACTACTGTTCTCTATATACGTATTAGGTAACAAAAACAATTGCGGATGCGATGTCTCTATTACTGCCTCCGACTGTAGAAACTAACAACGTGGCCGACGGCTACACCTTATAATACGCACAGTTAGCTTGATAACTAAAACTGGCAATTTCTAATAGGTTTACAGTCCCGTGTTCGTAATAGATGCACCAATTTCTGTAAAGATAACCAGAGAGAGGAAAGCAATTGTTCGGAGATTACCATCCACTTCTCAGAGGACCAAGAGCGTTTGCCTGCGTCCGGAAGGAAGCTCTCATTGACGACCTCCCACGCCTCCTCGACGAGGCCCTCGTTGGTAATCGACTCCGGCGGTACATCCGCAAATGCCATCTCGCCCTCTTCATCGCGACAGAGGTCGGGCGAGGGCGGCGTGAGCTCGACGGGCGCCGGGGACTGCAAGGCAGCCGCGGCGGAGGGAGGTGGCAAGGCTACGAGGGAGAGGGAGAGGGATCCAGCGACTGCCTGGAGGAGAATGTTCTGGAGACATCGCGAGATGTCGCTGCCGTCGTCGTCGAAGTGCCGTTTGTGGTTCTTGATGCGGAGAATGTGATTGGCGGAGGAGACGATAGACGATAAGGATGGGGTTCTTGACGGAGTAGTTAACGGTGGCGGTGGTGAGAGCGGGAGCGAGCAAGAGATCGATCTCATCGCCTTCCTACTCTCACGTCGCGGCTGGCCTTCGCTTGTTTTCACTGGCTTATAGTCATTCGATTGTGGAGCTGGGAGAATAATAGAAGGGAAATTGTGACATAATTTTACAAATAATCCACCAAAATTGTTAATTTCAGATAGGACCTTCGATGAAATATTTAATATCTAAGAGAGCATTATAATTTCTGGACATTTTTAAAAGAGAATTAAAATAATAATTAATAATAATAATATTGACAAGCGCTTGGGATTCTGGGAATCGTCTCTTTTTTTCTTCTAGCTATTTATTGGGCATTTACAAATAGGGGCACCATTTTGTAGTTTTTACCGCAAGGCATGTTATTTTAAACTTTTTATTGGCAGAGAGTGCTATAGTTAATTTAAAAAATTCAAAATAATCAAATACTGTTGTGCTCTACGGCTAAAACAAACAGGGGGAAATGAATAAATCTAGAGGCGAGCGGTTCGGTTCCAGTATTTTTCATGATATCGGAATCCATCTTGTTGGGACTTGAAATATGTGGTGTAGTATAAATTTTGAATACCTATTGAAAGCTCTAAATGATAGATTTCATGGTACAAGTTTTGAATACCATGTTGAAATTTGTATTTACAGATTTCAGGATACAGATTTATGATACTATGTTGAAATCTATAAATGAACAAATTTCAAAGTACAAGTCCGAGGTACCGATTTTTAATTCTAAGTACCTGATGTATTGGACTCGGAACTGCAACTGATTTTAACCAGTTCCTTAAATTTTGTCTCATACTCTATTCGAATTTTATTCAAATTTATTCTGAATCTATTCCGTACCCACGCACATCTCTAGATAAATCTAAAATCTAAAAATTATAATAATAATTTCGGTCCAAATCTTTAATAATATATATTTTTAATTTTTCATGAGACAACTTTTTCTTTTTCATGAGATGTTTTAAAATGAGAAAGATGGTCTTTCTGCAAATTCTCTTAAATCCTGGGTTTTTTTTAAAATGTTTTAAAAGCATTCCTAAAACTCAATGAGCTCAACGACACGATTCTGGCTATTGGGTAGTGTTAGTGGCACAGATTAGGAGAATTGGATTCTTAGGTGATGTAAAGGGATCAAGTAAAGATTGTCATTTCGTCTAAACTAGGAATTAGTCAATTATCTATAAGATAAGATGCCATGAATATGGATATACGAAACTGTGAGTTAAAGCCTCATGAAAGAGACAAATATCATTTGTTTTTGATTTAGATATATCAAGAGAACATGTGCCTTCACATAATTTAGCTTCCTCTGGTTAAGAGTTAAGACAAATGATATTACATCTCACTTAGGTTTATCCTTATTTAAGGGATCTCATCTAGTAGAAGTGCAATTAATAACAAAACAATAACATAATAAGTTGACTGAAATTAAATTATAATCAGATTTCAAATCAAAGGTCTAACAAAATAACAAATGATAAAAATTCAACAGTCCATTTAAGAATAATAAAATTCAAAATCTAGTCAAAGAGTCAAACAAGTCCAAAATTAATAGAGTGAATATTTTAACTAATAAAATATGAAACTAAGATAAAGTGCGGAAGACGCCTCCTCCTCCAAAACTCTAGCTACCCCATAAGAAAATATCGTCATACATGAGGATCTGAGGCAAAAACAACAAACATCAGCAGAAGGCTGAGTAGGATTGCAACAAGATGCTATGATGTCATGTATACACTAGAAGATATGATTCAACAGTTTATTTAATGCTCATACACCAACAACTACGTCAATTATTCTCTACATGAATATATGGTCAAAGACCCAATCAAGAGCGTAGTGGACATTGGGTTTCCCCCGCACTCTCGCACCTCGAGAGTGGCACCTCAAGCCCGCTCCAACTAGAGATGCGACTATCCAAAAATTATAGTCCGTCGACGTTTAACACCTCGACGCCGCACACGTACCCGTGTGGTAAATAGGTGATCACCGGTGTCACTTGCCCTACACCTTGGGCAATATATCAACAGTGTCCAGGGTTATCGCCCAGCAAAAGATTAACTATGCATCATGTTAACAACTACACAACTACAACTCAACTAATTTAATGCTAGTAGTCATGTCATCATGTATGAATTAAATATATAAACAACAGCTTGAGATGTTATCAACAGATCAGACATGCAACATCTATACTAGCATCCTCAACTAATATGCATATAAAAATATCATGCTGGCAACATGTTTCAACAAAATATGCATAAAGAGTTTTAACAGTAGTAGACATCAATTTTTAAAGGAATAGAACAACAAGATATATTTCGACATAGGGTAACAATCGATCTAGGATGAGATTCACCTTATCAACTAACATAACAACCAAACAACTCGGGTTGAAATCGTGAAAATCGATAAAATAATATTTTCCAACTCGGCACGCAAAATGAGACAAAATATACACTGTTTTCAATATAGGAAAGTCAAATGGAGAAACTAACCCTACCAATAAATTCGGGGCGTCGAGTAAGTACAAATTCATATATAATATGACTGTTTTTGATCAACTATAAAGCCTCCAAATAATTATTTAAAATAATAGTTAAAATACCTTAGATAACAACTTAATACATCACTGTTACGAACTCCTGTAACAATGCTACAACTTGACATATCACTGCTACGATTGCAGTGTTATCAACTTCCACTTATAATGTCAACGTAACACATATAACAAAACATAACACCAATATAAACTCTTAATTATATTACACTAATATAACAAGTTATAACCCATTCATCTACCCTAACCTAGGGTTCACATTGCCCCTTCCATCCCGCTGCCCCCGCCACCCCTTGCTGCATCCGACCGGATGAGTTCCTCGCCCGGCAATAGCAGTTGATCGGCTTCATCCTGCTGCCGCCGCACTTGACAGAGTCGATCGTGGATGATGATCGTCTCTTGCCGACGACTTGATCAACAAGCAGTCTACCGATGAAACAAAAGACGACAAAATAAATGTGATTCCGCAACGAAACATAGATCCGAAATGTTAGAACACGCGAACACAATAATCTCTAAAAATCATGAGAAAATGTAGATCTAGAATCCAGCAGAATACATCGGCAAAACCTGTCATCCTATAATTGAAGTTACCCTACACGAAACGAAAAAGTTAGAGGGGAATCTTACTTGAAAACACCTCCAAACTCCGATCGGAGCCTTCTCACAGCCGCCGCCTCACCACTATCGCCGCACGCCCACCGCTGCTACAGTGATCGAGAGAGGGAAAAGGGATTAAGGAGGAGATTAGGGCTAATTAAATAGGATTAAGCACTTTTGCAAAAATGCCCATCTAAGAAAAATATTTACAATAATGTCCTAAATTTTCCAGGGTATAACAATCCTCCCCACCTATAAGAAATTTGGTCCCCCAAATTTGAGTACCTGTCTCAAAAAGATGAGGGTAGAGCGCTAGAATATCCTCCTCTCGCTCCCAAGTGGCCTCCGAATCAGAATGATGCTGCCACCCTACCTTGACGAGAGATATCACATTGTTCCGAAGCTGATGTCCTTTCTTGTCAAGAATCCGAACAGGCTGCTCCTCGAAGCTAGAGTCAGGCTGAAACTGAACTGACTGCTACTCCAAGATGTGAGTAGGATCAGACACGTACTTCCTCAGCATGGAAACATAGAAGACATCGTGCACATCAGCTAAGGAAGGAGGCAATGCTAGCCGATACGCTACCGCTCCCACTCTCTCCAAGATCTCGAATGGGCCAATAAAACGCGATGCGAGCTTTCCTTTCTTGCCAAACCGCATAACACCTCTGGTAGGGGACACTCTAAGGAATACACGATCCCCAACTGAAAACTCCAAGTCTCTCCTACGCCTATCAGCATAACTCTTCTGACGACTCTGGGCTGTCAATAATCACTACTAGAAAAATGGGCATCAGCAACGGCTGATGCCGTTGCTGAAGAGCAGCAGCAACGGCCGCGCCGTTGCAATAGAGCCGTGACAGAAAGTCGCGTTGCTGATAACTTAGCAACGGATCAGCAACGATCGCTCGGGCCGTCGCTCAAAACATTATCAGCAACGGCCGCTCGGGCCGTCGCTAAAAATATTATCAGCAACGGTTTTGCCACAGACCCGGAGCCGTTGCTGATAACATTAATAGCAACGACCGCTGAGTCTGTAGCAACGCCGTTAGTAAAAGCCCGTCGCTAAGCCGTTGCTGTAGGTTATCAGCAACGGCTTTCGATACACTTTTAGCAACGGCTTTCCCACGGACGGCCGTGGGAAAGCCGTTGTTGATGATGTGTACCTGGAAACAAAAAAATTGAAAATTTCCATTGATACATTGATACATTATCTGATACATAACTCACACACCCATACCCTCATACACACATTCATTCACACATCACAAACACACCAAGATATACATCAAAACAATTATATTTATATTGATAATTATCCACGATAGTATAAAAATAATTCAAATGCAAAATTGAAGTATCAATATCTAGACAAAATAAGTTAAACAAGTTCAATATCTCAGTAACAAGTTCAATATCCAAACAAAAAATCTCACGATCACGATGGAGGATGATTTGGATCATATGGCGGGGTCTGGAGTGCTTGAGTGTACACCGGCGTGGACTAACTCGAGGACGATGGATTAGATGATGCCGAAGAGATGCCTGCTTCGGGATGACCTGACATGTTGCGTAGCTTAGATTGTATATCCGCCATCATCTGACTCTGGCACTCCATCATCTCAGTCTGACGCGCGACCGTGTCATCTAGAGTCCTTATTCTGCTACTATGATCATAACTGGATCTAGAGGTGGACGGCCGCTCACCAGCGACCGGAGGGGTCGATGCCCCAAGTGGCCCTAGTACGGCTCGCGCATGACCACTATCTGCGAAGACATATACGCGGCCATGGTCCCAGCCACCTGCGGCCTCGACCCACGATGCTGCGTCAAAGTCCTCGGGGGTACCCCCGCGCTGCACCACCGTCTGGCTGTAGGTCTCCTACTCGAGTTTGATTTTTTGTTTAATATTTATCATAAAACTTAAATTATAAATATATAATGAATAATTTAAACAAATATATAATTACCATAATGTATGCAACGCGGTTGTGGATGTACTCCCCCGTCCCATGTGCTCGACGGTGAGTCCGCTCAAACACCGCCATCGGGGAGGGTCGCTGGACAGTCCCGTCATCCGACACCGTCGTCTACATTTACAAAACAAATACATTAATTAGTACACATAGTAACAAATAAAATATATAATTAAGAGATATACTTACCATACGGTTCGCGTGCATTGCAAATGCAACAGAGCCGTCGGTGTGACGCGCTGCTCCCCCCGACATGCGATTTCTAGCCGCATTCCGAGAAACCTCCTGCCATCGATCCGTCGACCATATTCCCACGAGCTGGTCCCATATATCCGGAGTAATCCAACCGGGGCCGTATCCCCGAGTCTCCGCGATGTTAGTGGTCCCAGCTCGGGCCATCGCTTGGGACCGAGCCTGCCCCAGCTGCCCGTTGTACCTTGCCCGAGAAATAGCCTCCCAGGCAGCGTAAATGAAGGGCCTCTGGTCCTCGGCCCATGTATAGCGAGCCTGTAAAATAATAATATCAGTACCAATATTAATATATCATCATGCATGTAAAAAACATAATAATATGTGCCTCAAACTCGCGCCATAACATGTCGACGTGCTCGCTAGGCACGTGAGACCACGTAGGCCATGCCCCGTGCATGTATCGTCGAATAGTAGAAGAAATGCTCCTCGGCACTTCTTCTTGCTCGAACCTGCACAACAAAAATAAATTTTAATATTATATTATGATATAATGAATTTGTAATGATTCATAATTCATGATATATTACCGCTCCCCAATCACGCTAATCAATCTACGTGACTCTGTGGCTGGTGGAGGCTGCCACCTGTTCGGCCCGCGTGGCCGCCTGCGTCTGGATGTACTAGCCTCGGCAGTATCATCCTCATGAGGATCAGCAATAGGAGGATCAGCAGCATGAGTAAGTGCTGGAGTCTCACCGATCGGAGACTCCGAAGCTCTCCTGCGTCGATAACCACGACCAGACATATCTGTCGAACAGACATATAATCAGATTATTGTATAAATAGTAGAGATATATTTAATAAAATATATACTTTACAATTATTCATCATCATCTGAATAATAGTCTTCGAATTCTTCCTCTTCTTCCTCTTCTTCATCTTCTTCATCTTCAGCTTCCTCAATTTCATGATCGTCATCATCAGCATATTCAACTTCTAATTGAATTGACGTTGTGTCTGCATCCTCGAGTATTGGAATAATACGATCCACAGCAGGAGGATCATCTTCTTGATAGAAACCATGTGTCATATCAGGTATCAGCTCATTTTCTCCTACTATCGGATCAATTTTTCCTCTACCTTTGGTCTTACAGACTACACGCCAATCAGCTCTATCTTTATTTCGAGCCGGATACTTCGCTTAATATACTTGTTCGGCTTGTGATGCCAATATAAAAGGCTCATTTGCTGCCAATTTAGATTTGTAATTAACCTCAACAAGTTTGTATTTTGGATGAACTTTCATGCCCATTTCTGTTGTATCGAACCAATGACATCTAAATAGGATCACTGATTTCAAGCCGAAGTAGTGCAACTCTATCACTTCTTCCACTAGTCCATAAAAATCCATATCACATTTAACATAGGTTGTCCCTTTCACGCAGACCCCAGCATTCATCGTCTTCTTTGTAAATGAATATTCAACCGTGTGAAATTTATACCCGTTAACAAAATATCCGCTGTAGCACGACACAAGTCGCGACGGTCCACTAACAAACTCAAATATTCTTTCATCTATTTCAGCTCTGTGATCTTTGCTGTATGTCTGAATCCAAGTAGGGAAATCACGATTCCGTAATCTCTCCAATTCTTGATCGTTGTGAATAGAGTATTTTTGCACCATTTCAATGTCAAATATTTCAATGAATTGTTCAATCTCTGGACAATTGAGTAATACATACAAGTGTGCCAAATGATACTCTTCATCGCTTAAGTGTCGAGATGGACGAGAACCAAAAGCACGACCAGAGTGACAAAATATATTTAAACGTCCATCTGAATGTCGAACACCCCCGTCGTCGTTACGTGGAAGACGATCAAATCTTGTCTGTACTGTCGATTCAAAGTAAAATGAGCAGAATGTTGAAATTTCTTGGATGATATACGATTCAGATATTGATCCTTCAACAGCTACGGTGTTCTTTACTTTTTTCTTCAGACGATTCATGTATCTTTCAAATAAGTACATCCACCGATATTGAACGGGGCCACCAACTCGTGCCTCGTATGCCAAGTGTATCGGTAGATGCTCCATCGAGTCAAAAAATGCAGGAGGGAAAAACTGCTCCAACTTGCATATGATTTCAACAATATTATTTTCAAGTGTTGACATATCTTCGACTCGAAGGACATTTGCACAGATGTTTCTAAAAAACATACTTAATTCAGTCAACGGACCCCAAATATTATCAGGTAGAAGATCTCGAAATACGATCGAAAGTAATCTCTGCATGAATACATGACAATCATGGCTCTTCATCCCTAATATTTTGCAATCATCGACGTTCACACATCGAGATAAGTTTGAAGCATATCCATTGGGTAATCCGAGTTCTTTTACCCATTGACAAACATCTTTGATCTGTTGTTTATTTAACACATATAGGGCCTTCGGTTTCAGATATCGTCCGTTGACCTCTTGTAACTCCAACTCTGGTCTTTTACAAAGTATTTTCAGATCATGTCGGGCTTTGACATTATCTTTAGTTTTTCCAGAAATATCCATCAAAGTGTTGAAAATATTATCAAACACATTTTTTTCAATGTGCATGACATCTAAATTATGTCGAATCAATAATGAACTCCAATAGGGCAATTCCCAAAAGATACTTTTTTTCACCCAGTTGTGTGTTTGGCCAAAACCTGACACTCTTTCATTGCGACCAAATTCTATATCTGGAAGTGCTGAAACACGTGCTAACATTTGTTCACCAGACAACATCGGTGGTGGCCCATCTCTTTCAACTCTGCCCTTAGTAAATTTATTACGATTTCTTCGATACTGATGATTAATCGGTAGGAATCGACGATGACAATCAAAGAATGAGATTTTTCGTCCGTTCTGAAGACTGATTGATTTAGAGTGTTCCATACAATACGGACAAGAGAGTCGGTCGTGAGTGCTCCAACCCGACAACATGCCGTACGCGGGGAAATCATTGATTGTCCACAAGACCGCGGCCTTTAAATTAAAGTTTTGCTTCCGATGACAATCATAAGCGACAGCTCCCTCAGTCCACAATGTTTTCAATTCATCTATCAAGGGTCTGAGAAATATGTCAATTTCTTTTCGCGGACCCTTAGGACCCGGAATAATCATCGAAAGATAAATAAATTCATCTTTCATGCACATTGACGGTGGCAAATTATAAACTGTCAGCAGCACTGGCCAAACTGAATAAGGAGTTGCAGAATGTCCAAACGGATTAAAACCATCTGTGCACAATCCCAATCTGATATTTCTAGTATCCCCAGCAAATGAAGGATAACATGTATCCAAATGTTTCCATGCTTCACGTTAGATGGATGAGTCATTACTGTATCATCACGACTTCTTGCATGCCAACTCATGTAGGGGGTTGTCTTTTCCGACATGAATAATCTTTGAAGTCTCGGTGTTAGTGGAAAATACCGAAGCACCTTAAACGAGATATTTTTCTGTCGGACCGATTTCTTCTCCTTGTAACGAGGGTGTTGACATACAGGGCATTTATCCAACTGCACATTTTCTTTATAATATAAAATGTAGTTATTTTGGCACGTGTGTATTTTTTCGTACCCAAGCCCCAATTTTCTCATTAGCTTTTTAGTCTTATAAAAAGTTGGCTCAAACTTGTTATCAGTAGGCAGCATTCCATTAATCAATCTAGCAATCCGATCATACGCAACTCCGCTGATATTACAATCGGCCTTGATGTTTAAGAGCTGTGTCATTGCTGAAAACCTAGTGTATTTAGGACAATTCTCATACAAAGGTTCATCGGCAGCTTTCAACATCTCGTAAAATTCTGCAGCTTCTTTATTCGGTAATTCAATCTCTACCGCAGCCCATACTTCTGTGATATCAACCGCTGTAGTATCTGGTGGGACTGATGTCTGTAGAACTGGCCGATCAACATTATCATTCAGGTGGAATTGACCCCCAAGACTATCAAGTATCATAGTTCTATAGCGATTACATTGACTGGATGAAGAAGCACCAGCAGAGGAAGATTCACCATATGTCTGAACGACAGGATTGCTCGACGTCCCGACTTCGCGTGACTCCCCGTGACAAGTCCATAGAAAATATCTTGGTGCAAATCCTTTGGTATATAGATGCAGAGTGACAGTCTCCCGATCCAAAAATCGTCCATTTGAACAAATGCGGCACGGACATTGGATTTGATCACCCATGCTAACGAAATTCCGATTCGAATAGGCGAAATTTAGGAAGTACGTTACGCCTAATTGAAACTCATTCGTTAAAGCTCCACGATCAAGACGTCGGTACATCCAACTTCGATCAGCCGACATGATTCTGTCAATCAATGACAATTTCTTTGGTTAATGTCTTTAGGTGAGATTGTCCTATTCCATTCGGGATTTATGTTATTTGAACTGCACTTACGTTTTTATTTTAGCTGTTAACTAATTATTCTAAATTTCGGCAGCATCTCCCTATAGTTCTCCGAATACGCATATCATCTGGGCGCATATCGGAGAACAAGAGAGATGTTGCCGAACTTTATAATAATTAGTTAGCAGTTAAAATAAAAACGTAAGTGCAGTACAAATAACTATATTCCCAAATTATCCAATCAGGGACAATTCAAGAATTGTACATCGTATAAAAGATCATCTACTTCTTTTACACAAACATACAATCCCCGAGCGGATCTAAGGTTTTGCTAAATCATATCCGACTCGTCGATGCGTACGTGAAACATATGAACTCGTCGGATGGATGATTATTTTCTAAATGTTTCGAGACCGTTCGAGTCCATATTGGAAGATTTCCGCGCACGTCCGAAGAAGACGATTCCGGCGCGCGTCCGAAGTGGACGATACCGGCGCGTGTCCGAAGTGGACGATTCCGGCGCACGCCCGAAGTGGACGATTCCGGCGCGCGTCCAAAGTGGACGATACCGGCGCGCGTCCGAAGTGGACGATTCCGGCGCGCGTCCGAAATTAATCTAAACTCTAATAATTAATCTAACAAATTCAACAATTAATCTAAATAATTAATTAACAATTATAAAACAATTAATTAACAATTATAAAACAATATAATATTATATATAAATTTATAAATTCCGGCGCCGGAGTCAAGTCGACTCCGGCGCCGGCGTACAGTGGCCGGACACACTGTTCGACCACTGTACAAGGTCCGGCGGCGGCCGCCGGCCGAAACCCTAGAAATAGGGTTTCGGTCGGATTAATTCGATCCCGCCGGCCGCCACGGGAAGAGACGGCCGGCCGGCGAGGCATACCTCAACAAGTCGGCAGCAGCGGGGGAGGCGAGAGCAGGAGCGGCGGCGTCGTCGGCGTCGGCAGCAGCGGCAGCGGCGGTGAGAGGCGAGAGCAGGAGCGGCGGCGGCAGCAGCGGGAGGAAGAAGGGTCGGGCGCGACTAGTGCCCTATATAAACTTATTAGCAACGGCTCACTCGCCCGTTAGAAAGCCGTTGCTAATAAGTTATCATCAGCAACGGCTCACTTGTCCGTTAGAAAGCCGTTGCTGATAATTAAAATATTAGCAACGGCCCGCCTTTCCGTCAGAAAGCCGTTGCTGATGTTTAAAATAATCCGCAACGGCTCGCGTGTCCGTTAGAACGCCGTTGCAGATACAAATATCTGCAATGGCTCGGGCGGCCGTAAGAATGCCGTTGCAAATAGCAACGGCTTGAGCCGCCGTTGCTGATAGCCGTTGCTGAAGACCTAATTTCTAGTAGTGAATCTCTGTCTGATCATTTGCACCAGCTCTATGTCCCGCTGAACCATCTCTGGTCCCAAAAGACGTCGCTCAGTTGTCTCATCCCAATACACTGGTGATCTGCATCTCCGGCCAAAAAGAGGCTCAAATGGTGTCATCTGAATAGCCGAGTGGTAGCTATTATTATATGAGAACTCCACCAGATGAAGATGGTCCTCCCAGCTACCTCCGAAGTCCAACACACAAGCACGCAGGAGATCCTCAAGATTTTGGATCATGCACTCCGACTGGCCATCAGTCTGAGGGTGATAGGCGGTGCTGAATCAGAGTTGCGTACCCAAAGCCTACTGCAGACTCTCCCAAAAATGCGAAGTAAATCGCGGATCTCTATCTGAGATGATGTTGGCTGGTACACCATGAAGCCGAATAATCTCTCTATAATATAAAGCTACCAATCGACTAAGAGGGAAAGTCTTCTTCATCGGCAAGAAGTGGGTAGACTTGGTAAGTCGATCAATAATAACCCAAATCGAGTCATGCCCTCTCTGCAATCTCGGAAGTCCAGTAACAAAATTCATCGTGATATGCTCCCATTTCCACTCTGGAATAAGAATGTTATGAAGCTTCCATGCTGGTCGCTGATGCTCTACCTTGATCTGCTGACAGATCAATCACTTAGCCACAAACTCTGCCACATCCTTTTTCATCCCTCGCCACCAATATGATTGTTTTAGGTCATGGTACATCCGAGAACTCCCCGGATGCACTACAAATCGAGATCTATGAGCTTCGGCCAATAATTCTTCCTTTATTAGGTGCTCCTCAGGCACACATAACCTGCCTCTAAATCTGATGATATCATATGTATCTCTGGAGAAGTCGGGCTTTCGCCCCTGCTCTATCTCCTCAATCATAGCTTGAAGGTGACGATCCTCGATCTGACTCTCCTGAATCCGCTGAACAATCGACGAGTGAGCAATGAGCTGAGCTAGTACTCCTCTCTCAGTAGGGCGAATCACATCCAAACTCAGCTCTAAAAACTGCCTAATTAGTTCGGACACTGCAACTCTGAGGTGAGCTAACATCCCAACTAATTTCCTGCTTAAGGCATCTGCCACAACATTAGCCTTACCAGGATGATAGTTAATGGAGCAGTCAATCCTTCAGAAAATCCATCCATCTGTGTTGCCTCATGTTCAGTTCCTTCTGAGTGAACAAATATTTCAGGCTCTTATGATCTGTGAAGATCTCAAAAATCGCTTCATATAGGTAATGTCGCCAAATCTCCAGTGCAAAGATGATCGCTGCTAGCTCCAAGTCATGCACTGGGTAGTTCTTCTCATGCTCCTTCAACTGTCGAGAAGCATAAGCAACTACTCTCTCATGCTGCATCAACACAGCTCCAAGTCCCTGAATAGAGGCGTCTGTAAATAACACAAACCCGTCACATCCAACTGGAACTACCAAAACATGTGCACTAGTGAGCCGCCTCTTGAGCTCATGGAAGCTTGCCTCGCACCGGTCATCCCAAACAAATTTCACCCCTTTCTTTGTCAATCTAGTCAAGGGTGAGGCGATCTTTGAGAAACCTTCAACAAATCACCGATAATAGTCTGCTAGTCCCAAGAAACACCGAATCTCGTGGATTGTCCTAGGCCTTTGCCACTCGATCACTGCATTAATTTTCTGAGGATCCACTGCAATGCCGGCTCCAGAAATCACATGACCAAGGAAGCTAACTTCCTTCAACCAGAAAGTACACTTGCTGAATTTAGCATACAACTGCTATTTTCTCAGCACACCAAGCACCATCCTCAAGTGCTCTTCATGCTCTGTCTCACTGCGAGAGTATACCAAGATATCATAGATGAACACTACGACGAACCGATCAAGAGAGTCCATGAAAATGCGGTTCATCAAGTTCATAAATGTTGCAGGTGCGTTAGTCAACCCAAACGGCATAACCAAGAACTCGTAGTGCCCATAGCGAGTCCTGAATGCAGTCTTCTAAACATCCTCATCTCTAACTCTGAGCTGATGGTATCCTGATCTCAAATCAATCTTGGAGTACACACTCGTCCCCTGCAACTGATCAAACATATCATCGATCCTGGAAAGAGGGTATCTGTTCTTTATAGTCACCGAGTTCAACTGTCTATAATCAATGCAAAGCCTCATAGAGTCATCCTTCTTCTTTACAAACAACACTGGAGCTCCCCAGGATGAGACATTGGATCGGATGAACCCTTTATCCAACAGCTCATGCAGCTGCTCTTTCAGTTCCTCCAACTCCTTAGGCATCATTCTGTACGGTGCCTTCGAGATAGGAGCAGTACCAGGATGCAAGTCAATGGTGAAGTCAGTCTGACGCACCGGGGGTAATCCTGATAACTCATCCAGGAATACATATGGAAAATCACAGACCACAGGTAAATCCTCAAGCCGACTCTGACTGCTTTTGGAAGTGCCCACCAATGAAGCAATGAAGTCAAGGCACCCCTGAGGTAACAATCGTCGGGCCTGCAGTGCTGAGATTAGGGGAGTCATGGATTCTCTCACTCCCAAGAACACAAATGAAGGCAATCCCGGAGGTGATATTGTCACAGCCTTCCCATGACAGTCAACTTTAACATGGTTGGCAGAAAGTCAATCCATACCCAAAATAATATCAAATTCAAAGAAGTCCAACACCAACAGATCAGCTAAACAAACATGACCACCAAAGTCAAGTCTACACCCACTCAACTGCAACTCTGACACTAGCACATCCCTAGATGGTGTATGTACGGTCAAGCTCGTCGCACTAGGTGTAGGCTCCATATTCAACTTTTCAATCATATGAGGAGCAATAAAAGAATGTGTAGAACCAGTATCAAATAGTAATGATGCAGTAATACTAAAAATCTGAATTATTCCTCTCACAACTGTACCAGAAGCCTCCTGGGCCTGCTGCTGGGTCAGTACGAACACTCTGGCAGACTGTTGGGTGCTCTGCTGCGGACCCCTCTGCCGCTACTGCTGAGAGCTCTGGCCCCCTGCCTGGTGCTTGGTCGGACACTCTCTACTGATGTGGCTTGGCTGCTTACAACTAAAGCACAGACTCTGCGACTACGGGCAGTTCCTGATAGAGTGGGAAGCATCCCCACACTTAAAGCAGTGGAACTGGCCTCGGCTCGTCCGACCTCCCAACTGATGTGTAGGTCGTGAAGATGCCTGAGACTGGGCTAGTGCTGATCTGGCTCTCTTCGCCTGTGGCTGTCCAAACCCTCTGCCACCATCTCTGCGTCCTCTACGCTGCCTGAAATGAGACTGTCCTAACTGTCCCTGTCCTCTGTCACCCTAACTCCGAGCCTGAGATAACTGGCTAGCCTCAACCTGCTAACGATCCGAGAACATCTCAGCATGAGTCGCCTCCGCTCGTAGCGCCCGCCTCAGAACTCTGTCATAGTTATCCAGCTGCTCACTAGCCATCAACCCCTTAATGGAGTTGTTCAGTCCGTTGAAAAAGAACTTTGTCCGTCTACTACTGGTGGAAACCAAATCTAGGACGAAACTCGGGAGTGCATCAAACTTATCAGCATACTCCATCACTCGCCTCGTCCCCTGACGCAACTGAACGAACTCCTGTAACTTCTGCCTCGCATAGGTAGTTGGATAATACTTCTTGAAGAATATCTTCAAGAATCTCTTCCAAGTGACAGTCTTCCCTCTCAATAGCCTCTGATGCATCTCCCACCAAACCAAGCCCTCCCCAGTAAAACAATAAGTCCCAAACCGACCTGCTCCTCCTCGGGACAACCCAATACAACAAAGGCCCGCTCCACCTCGCAGACCCACGACTGAGCCACTGCAGGGTCGGTGGTCCCAGAAAAGCTGTCGAATTTATCTCTCCCTAGGCGTAGAAACTGATTCAGTCGATTCATCTTCCGCCTCTCGAGAGACTCAGTCTGCACTGGGTCATACTGAGCTACTGGCTGCGGTTGCACCGGTGAATCCTCTGAAGGCTCTCCAGCAGACATCTCAAAATGTGTATCCACATTGCAAGCTGAGTCAGAATCGAACTCAGGCTGAGGCTCCATCCGCTCGGTCTATCCTCCCGCTCGGCCACCCCGAGTGCTACTCTGGTTGGGCCTACGGCTCAAGTGTGCCCGACGCTGAAACTGAGCTAAGGGAACATCATCTGCCAGGTCTGGCTCGACTCTGGCCGGAACTGGACTAACCCTCTGAGTCTGCGCAGACTGCCTACCACCTCGACCTCGGCCTCGGCGTTCACCTCTTAAGGCAGTCCTGACACCTGCGCTACCTCTAGCCTCCATACTTCATAAAAGGAAAGAACGACTCAGGTTTCAAATTCAATCAACATTCAGACAATTTAAAAATCAACTTATTGTCTTAAAGTAAGGTTGAATCTCATCCATAAACCTAAACACCCAATAATCCTATGGAGGAGAACGATCCTAAGCTCTGATACCAAATTATTACGTCTCGCCTAGGCTCATCCCTAAATAAGGAACACCGCCTGGGAGAAGCGCAATCGACGATCAATCTAACACAACCAAATCCTTCATGAACAGCTTGCAACATGAACCTCAACCACTTGCATTAGAATAATATCTATTACAATAATAAAATGTTATTCAAGAAACTTTATACATCTCTACGAAAATCAATGTCAAAGTTTGCCTCCTCTACTTTATCTAACTAGACCTTCTCAGCTACTACTCGAACCTACAGATCTGAAGCAAAAACAACAAACATCAGCGGAAAACTGAGTAGGATATCACAATATGTCAAGAGGTAAAGATGACCATCCATGATGCCATGATGACCTGATATTCAACTATGTACATACCACTACCAACATTATATGCTCGTACCAACTAATGCGGTGTCATCCTTAAGTAAACACTTATGCATCTAACAATCACTATATACATGTATAATTATGTATGCATCTCATAACTATCATCATATACTCATGTCAACTAGCACAACATCAAATCATACATATCATACCGGTAATGCGTAAATGCATAATAATCACCCAATCAAAAGCGTAGTGGATATTGGGTTTCCCCCGCACTCTCGCACCTCGAGAGTGGTACCTCAAGCCCGCTCCAATCAACAATCGTATGGAGGAGGACGATCCTAAGCTCTGATACCAAATTGTTACGCCCCACCTAGGCTTATCCCTGTATAAGGGACCTCACCTACGAGAAGTGCAAGTAGCAACAGAATAACAACATAATAAGTTGACTGAAATTAAATTACAACCAGATTCTAAATCAAAGGTCCAACAAGATAACAAATGATAAAAGTTCAACAATCCATTTAGGAACAATGAAATCTAAAGTCTAGCCAAAGAGTCAAACAAGTCCAAAGTTAATAGAGTGAATATTTTAACTAATAAAATAGGAAACTAAGATAAAGTGCGGAAGATGTCTCGATGTATCCTCCTCCAAAACTCTAGCTACCCCATAAGGAAATGCTGTCATACCTGAGGATCTGAGGCAAAAATAACAAACATCAGCAGAAGGCTGAGTAGGATTGCAACAAGATGTTATGATGTCATGTATACACTAGAAGATATGATTCAACAGTTTATTTAATGCTCCTACACCAACAATTACGTCAACTATTCTCTACATGAATATATGGTAATAGACTCAATCAAGAGTGTAGTGGACATTGGGTTTCCCCCGCACTCACGCACATCGAGAGTGGCACCTCAAGCCCGCTCCAACTAGATATGCGACTATCCAAAAATGGTAGTCCGTCGACGTCTAACACCTCGACGCCGCACACGCACCCGTGTGGTAAATAGGTGATTAGTGGTGTCACTTTCCCTACACATTGGGCAATATATCAACAGTGTCCAAGGCTATCGCCCAACAAAAGATCAACTATGCATCATGTTAACAACTGCACAATTACAACTCAACTAATATAATGCTAGTAGTCATGTCATCATGTATGAATTAAATATATAAACAACAGCTTGAGATGTTATCAACAGATCAGACATGCAACATCTATACTAGCATCCTCAACTAATATGCATATAAAAATACCATACTGACAACATGTTTCAACAAAATATGCATAAATTTTTTTAATAGTAGTAGACATCAATTTTCAATGGAATGAAACAAAAAGATATATTTTGACATAGGATAACAATCGATCTAGGATGAGATTCACCTTATCAACTAACATAACAACCAAACAACTCGGGTTGAAATCGTGAAAACCGATAAAATAATATTTTCCAACTCAGCATGCAAAATGAGACAAAAACACACACTGTTTCAATATCGGAAAGTCAAATGGCGAAACTGACCCTACCAATAAATCCGGGGCATCGAGTAGGTACAATTTCATATATAATATGACTATTTTTGATCAACTTAAAGTCTTCAAATAATTATTTAAAATAATAGTCAAAATGTCTTAAATAACAACTTAATACATCACTGTTACGAACTCCTGTAACAATGCTATAACTTGACATATCATTGCTACGACTACAGTGTTATCAACTTCCACTTATAATGTCAACTTAACACATATAACAAAACATAACACCGATATAAACTCCTCTAAACTCCGATCAGAGCTTTCTCACAGCCGCCGCCTCACCACTGTCGCCGCAAGCCCGTCGTTGCTACAGTGATCGAAAGAGGGAAAAGGGATTAAGGAGGAGATTAGGTCTAATTAAATAGGATTAAGTATTTTTGTAAAAAAGTTTTTCTAAAAAAAATATTTACAATAAAGTCCTAAATTTATCAGGGTATAACAAATGAAGACCAAAAAGAGAGACATGATTGAGAAAATAGAATCCAATGATGAGATAAATGCTTGCATAAGATGAGTCATAGATTCTTTGATGTTTGTTCTCTTTTTCTCTCTGACTCTGCCAAACCAAACTTGTTCCTTCCACTGTGCCTAGAAAGCTTTGGTGGTGTCATTTCACGCAAAAGAAGGGCTTTCTTGTACACTAGTACTTAATTCTGTCCTTAAATGTTCTAAGTAGCAGTCAAACACCAATCTTTTTGTAATTATGATAAACCAATTCTAATTAACAGTAGGTTGGTATCTTTCACTCTTGTTTTTCATATATTTGCGCCAGAAATTTTACATATTCATCCACTTGGAGTTTCTTGAAGAACATTCCTCTTTTCATTCTTTCTGAAAACTACTTCAGAATGCTTCATATATGAAGATATTATGTTGAAATGGATATAAGAATTACAGTTGTCAATGGCATGGAATTGTTGGTAGATGGCATTCCCAACATGTCCCAGAGTACCACCAGAATTGATGATCCGGAGAGACAAGGGGAAGACAATTAAGTGTTTGATGGATCTTGTTTGTCACCACCATATCCAATATGTTCTAATCCTTGTCCCCTAACTAAGACAAGATTGGGAGTTCAAACATTGCCTTCCCCAAGCCCTTTGGCAATTAATTTATTAGTTATATAAGCATATAGAAGAATAATCAAGATGCAATAAGGAGGGCTCAGAGTGTTTTGCTGATCAACAAAGGTTGAATGAGTGGACAAGAACAGCACAAGACAAAACCCTGTTTCCCAACCAGTGGAGATAATTAAGAAAACCAAAGAATAATTTTATTTTTAAATGCACACTTGTTTCCATCTCGATGAACAATTAATTGAAATTGATCTCCCAGTGATTGTAGCAATTATTAACACATGCACATATTAATGGAGGCTTTTATGATTATTTTGATGATTAGTTGCTGTTGTTAAGTTGATTGCAGTCCCACTTGGTATTAATTAATATATTGTGCAGGATAATGGGCACTTTATTATTAACTTTTGCATGCTATTTAATACTATCTGATTCCAGTTTTCTCCTGTTTTTTTTCTAATGTTTGACGTGAGAACTTGGCCTTAATCAAAGGTCTTAAAGCCAAAGCAAAACCACTAAATACTGTTTTAATTTCCTGCACAAATTAATTAAGATAATAACAGTTTAACCACAATAGATAATTAAGCAATGCTCTTGGATAAATAAATAGTACATATCATGTGAAATTGATTTACAAATTAAGCATATTCCAAGCTTAAGAGGGAATAAGACAAATCAATGATGTGGTGAGAAGCGAGACACTCATAATAAATACTAAGAAGGGGAAAGAAAAAGTAGAGCTGCTGGGTTAGGAGGAGAATGTTTGAAGAACACCACTCCATTGAACTAAATTAGAATCTATTCCTTGCACTTCCTCATCATCCATTCTTACTCAAGCCCTAATCCAAAAAAAATTCCGGAATCATGATGAGTCACATACCACACTTGTTCTTGGTAATAATATACTATTTATTTATTAATTTAATAAAAGTATTATATATATAGATTTATATCAATGCACAGTGGTCTTTTTGACCACACCTGTCATCAAGAATTGTCATATTAGGATTTGTACTTGCTATAGTACTCATGCTACAGTTTTTTTTTTCTTTTATTTTTTAAAAATGGGGAAAATATTAGTGCAAGCATTTTAACATTAAAAAAGTTTTTTTACTTGAAATATAAAAGCTCCAAATTTGAAAATTAAAAGAGCTAATATCTCTTTTAATTTTTTTTCCTCCAATTTTTACAGATCTTTTTGCAATTATTGTGGAAGAGCGAGTTGTGGTAGTCCTGCGGCACAGATTAAGGGCGGGGAGGATGCGGCCATGCACTCCTCGCGATGGAACCTGGTTTGCCTCGCGATGAAGGCCTCGACCGCTCGCCGGAATTCTTCCGCGTCCTCCGATTCCATCACCTGCTGCTCCTCCTCCTCCTCCGCGGACGCCTGCGCCTCCCTCGTGGCCGGCGGGCGCTTCCGAGCCTTCAAGTCTGTTTCCGACCGCCGGAGCTCCGGCCGCTCCCTCCGCCGCCGCTCCATTCTCTCCGACCGGCTCCTCCTGTACGCTCGCGTCTCGACGCACACCGCCTTGTCCTCGCACACTACTTCCTCCTCCTGCGGTGGGGCGAGGGAGCAGGGCAACCGACCGCCGCGGCACTCGAGGAACTCTTCGTAGATATCGCCGCCGCTGGCGGCGAAGGACGCGGGAGAAGAGGAGGAAGAGGAAGAGGAGGAGGAGGTGGTGGGGGTGGATAGTTGGCCCGACTTGGCGAAGAGGAGGAGGACGATGGCGTTGCCGAGGAGGAAGACGAAGCGGTGGCTGAGGAGGACGGCGGCGAGGCGGCTGAGAAAGTCGGCGGAGAGGCGAGCGGCGGCGGGGAGGCGGGCGGAGAACCAGGAGAGGAGGATGAAGGCGGCGGCGGCCTCGAGGCAGCGGAGCAGAGTCCCAATCTGTTGGAGGCGGCGGTAGCGCCGGATCGCCGTCTCCTTCTCCGCCTGGATCGCGTCCATTTCCCGTCCCTGATCGAACGGCCCAGATTCAATCAACCAGCGAGAACCAGAAGTGGAGGTTGTCGTGCTCCGTTGAGAGAGTGGGAAGAAGAGAGTGAGAGGTCTTCAGGTGGAGCGAAGGTTGATGGGGTTTTATAGGCACGCATTTATAGCTATTTAATTATACTATATACATTGTAGCCCATAGGGGCAAATATGTAAATGTGAAATTTACAACAGGATGAATAATAAATATATTTGTATCTTATTTTAAATTCGAGAAGAAATGAGATTTTGCAGATATTTATCCACAACCTATGTCTATGTAGATAGACATGGTAATTAAGGTGAGATTTTCCAGAAGAAATTATTTTAATTAAGTACTAGACAATATACTATATTATAATTAATGCCTATCGGGTCAAATTCGTCTTAAATGGATCAATAGAAGTTTCCAATAAGGTAACCCTACGTTGAAGTCAGTGCAAAAGTGCATTCGAATTTGTTGCCTACTTAGATTTTTGAATTAACCGAAATTAAATTCGAGACCGGTTCGTAATTGAATTAGCCGGACCATTTGGTTTGAACCGGGTTTACAGTCATCGGTTAACGTAACTCGAGACAATTGTACAAGATTATATATACGGACGGATGCCCTTATCTTGGTAGACAAGTTCTTTGTTGCCCCAATTGTAGTCCAACTTTAATTGATGAAATGATATGAACATAATTTTTTAAAAATTAATATCAGATTTTTTTAAAAAAAAATGTAGTAAATTAATCAATGTAGGCTATTGATTATGTTCATGAAATGATATGAATAATTTAATATTTAATTTAAGGCCTGGTATTAGTAAAAGGAGTTGAGTAGCTTGCACATTAATTTCCTAAGCTTGGGCCACAATTTAGGATGCCGGAATCTATTATGAATTGATAGATTAAAATAAGTGTACCCCCAAAATGACAAGTATTTTTAGCTGGACTCCAATTTTGACCTTTTCTTTTAGGATATATATATATATGTAGACCAGGTTCACATGGTTGCACCTTCAGAGTATCATTTGATGAAATAATACTGGATTTAAATTGTGCTAGGAAATGGTTTTTCTCAACGAGAATAATATTTTCAATAGCTTAGCAATGATTAATGGTTATTTTCAACCTTAATTATACTCTAGAATAGATCGAGGCAGAGCCAGTTACCAATGTGTGGTAAGGGAATATTTAATTTTTTGAAATAAGGATGTGTAGGCTTTTCACTTTTAACTCTTCCAATAAGAATGTGTACGATGACTACGTATAAATATTCCAATGACCAATAATGGGAGCAGTTTTCTCAATTCATTCGTGGCTAAGGCTGTCCATTTGATTCAAATTGAATCGAATTAAATTAAATTAATTTTTTTTTTAATATCAAAATTTCAATATGAATTCGAATCGAATTATGCCTAAATTGATCTAACTCGAACCGAAATTATTCGATTCGGTTCGGTTTCCAATCTGAAAACCAAAATTTTAATTAATTCGATTAAAAATTAAAAATTATTATCTAATACCCATTTACTTATTTGAGTTAAAAATTAAAAGAAAATATTATTTTTAATTTATTCGGTTTTAGGTTCGGGTCGGTTCCCGGATTTCGAGAACCGAATCTGAATCGAAACTCAAAATTCGGGTTCGGTTCGGGTCAAGAACCGAACCTACAACCGCTGAAATCGAATTGAATAAAAAAATTTGGTTCAATTTTTTGATTCGATTCGATGTGAACCGAACAATGGACACCCCTATTTATGGCATATTTGTACCGTGGGAGGAGAGGATGAAAAATGAATTTTAATCATTTTTATATGATATTTTGGTTAAAAGAATATAGATATGGTATTTATATTTGGTATACGTCCTATAAAAAAAATCATATTCAACTCTTTCTTCTAATATTTATTATCTTATAATATCATATCCAAATTAAGAAACATGGACCCAAACCACTAGCATAATTAGTTTAAGCTAAAGTTGATAATAATACACATAATTAAGTTTTATTAACCAATAAATAACTAATATATTCTTTGGACCGGACTAGTACCTTTAGGCTCGATTGAATTAGGCCTAGAAGCGCCCGTATACATAAATCAAACTCAAGACAAGCCAAACAGTTTAGCTTAGGGGTTCCATCGATCCAGCCATACAAGGACATCTATGTCTTTATTAATTGCGAGAGATTTATCATTACGAGTCCGACATTTCAGGGATCAACCTCGATCCATTCCGAGCAACATTCTTACAAGATTATCAAACGACATCATCGTCAATCACCACTCATCTTGCAATATATAGAGACTCCTCAAGTACATTTGATTCTGATTTTTATTATTTCCACCTTGAACATATTTTTATTTCTATTACCTCCACTGGACCGGGTCACATCGCTCCGACTTCAAGCAAGAACATTCTCAATACGGGATTAAACAATTATACTACAACTATGCAAGAATTATAGTCATAGAGAAAAACATTCTCTATCCATTTTTCTTTCACCGACCTCAATTAATTAATTTCATGTCATTCCCGAACTAGAAATTATTATTATTATTATTATTATTATTATTATTATTATTATTATTATTATTATTATTATTATTATTATTATTATTATTATTATTATTAACAAAAAAATTGTTTGGGTGATAGTTGTGAAATTAAGGAGCTTGATGTTATGGAATAAAGGAGTAAAATAGTTGTTTCATGATCGCTGGATATTTCTGACATACGAGTGCGATGGGAAATCCTAAGCACTCTCCCCCTGAGGCGCTGCCTCCTCCTCCCCCCCCTTCTCCCCCCGATCCGTCGGATGGATCGCCCTCCTTCGGTTCTTCCCCGCCTTCCTCCTCGACTACGACTCGTTCTTCTTCTCCGGTAAGAAATCCTCAACCAAAATCATGGGCTGATCTCCTAAAAAAATCGACCCCTTCAGGTACTGGTTCTACTGATTTTTCCGCTACTTTTTCAAAGATCTCTTCCTCCTCGAAGGATTGTGTTATCTTTTCGTCGGATCGTGTTAAATCGCTTTGCACTGAATGGTCCTCGAGTTTAATCGGAAATTTTTTGGGGAAACCGTCCCATCTTGATTTTATTCGCTCTTGGGCCAACCGGCTTTGGCATATTCATAGGTTTCTTTCAGTTTTAGATCTAGACGATGACTTCTTTGTTTTCCATTTTAACTCGCCTGAAGCTGCAAACTATGTCCTAACCAGTGGCCCATGGTCTCTTAGAGGCGATGTTCTGCGGCTAATACCGTGGAAGCCCCTATTTAAACCTTGGGACGAACTCTTCACCACTGCTCCGATATGGCTTCGTCTTCAGGCCTTACCGTTAGAATTTTGGAACAGTGAATGTGTTTCACAAATCGCAAGTGTTTTCGGTTCTATTTTGAAAATCGATGACCGATCCTTTTCTTTTGAAAGGGGGAAGTATGTTAGGGTTTGTGTAGAAATAAACTTGGCTCTTCCCCTCCATCAAGGAGTTTGGATTTCAATGGGTGATGTAGAATTTTTTTAGCCCGTGTGCTATGAAAATCTTCCTTCAGTTTGCTTTCAGTGTGGTATTATTGGCCACGGAGAATCATCTTGCCCTAAACTTCTTTCTCAGAAAGATTCAAAATCAACTCATTCTGTCCATGTTTCGGATTTCGCTGGTGATGATTCTACTATTCCCGATTCTGCGATGAACTTTTCTTCCGAATCTGTCGGCATTCCATCCTCTATGAATGTGCCCCCCAAGGCTTCGCCTTCCTCCCCTGCTCTCCCTCCTTCCTCTGAACCTTTTTCGGATCCCACTTGTGGTCCGTGGATTGAAGTTCAAAGGAAGAGTCGGAGA
This sequence comes from Canna indica, assembly GCA_034359265.1. Taxonomy (NCBI): domain Eukaryota; kingdom Viridiplantae; phylum Streptophyta; class Magnoliopsida; order Zingiberales; family Cannaceae; genus Canna; species Canna indica. Next base: position 67,175,276 of record CP136896.1, on the reverse strand, counting down.
AGGCATCCTCGTAGTGCGCGCTCTTCCTCTGTCACCAAAGAGGGTCGTGCTCGGATGCGGGAGCCAATCGTTGATCCTAAGGACCCGAGTAATGATCTGAAGGATGATCCGAAGCAAGTAAGTAATGTTTTAAATAATTCGGTTAACAACCCTTCCAATACTCTGCTTCGATCTAAACAAAAAGTTTCTCCTTCTTCTGCAAATGTAAGTTTTGCTAAAAACAATTTATCAGTTACATCTCCTGCTATATCTCTAGTAGCTAAAGTTTCTCATGCAACTTCTAAGGAGGTCATTCCTTCTGTATCTGATAATTATACTATGCCTGATTTAAATGCTAAGCCTTCTTTTATGTTCCTTGACTCTAATATTATGAATAAATCTGCTTCGGATAAATCCGTGGTAGAGAATCCCTCGGCTAATCAGTCTTCTATGTTAATTGACAAGCCGGGATCTAAATCCCTCTCTACTTTAGCTTCTGAAATTTCCAATGTATTTAACTCTAATAGAGATTTAGTTAATAGCTTAGGTAATGCTAAAGGCCCTACCAAAAAGAACCCTAAAAGTTTAAAAGGTAAGGTCTCTATTGCCAAAGCCTCACCTTATTCTAAGAGGCATAAATCTCTTTCTAGTTCAGATTTGCTTTTTATAGAGAATAAGCAAAACTCTCATTCTATTTCTGATGTTGATCCTATCAGCTCTTCCTTAAATATTAACAGTCCTAGCTCAGTTGTTTTAGATGATGAACCTAATCAATTGAAATGTTAGAGGTGCTTGAAGAAGGCATGTCAGAGACTTCATCTCTCTGCATATTAGGAAATTTAATTTTAAGATTATTATTCTTCAGGAAACCCATTTAAATGAAATGAACTCTAACAAACTTGTAAAATCCTTTTGGTAGAAATTGGCAAGCTGCCATCCAGCCTGGCACTGGTGCCTCTGGAGGCATCCTAGTTGCGTGGCATAATAATTTTGTCCAAGCCCAAATAATTTCTATTTCATCTCAAATTGTGCATGTAGTTGTTAAGATTGAGGAGTATGAACCCTTCATGCTTTCTGCTATCTATGCAAGCACATATCCTAAATTAAGAAGTAGTTTATGAAACTCCCTATCTAGTATTGATCTAAACTCTTTTTCGTGGCTCATTTCAGGTGATTTTAAGTGCATTTTGGATCTTGTAGACAAGCATGATGGCTCTTCCTTTAAGCTTACCAAACCTATTATTGATTTTAGAAGCTTTATTCATCACTATGGCTGATCTGATATTGGTTTTATTGGTAATAGATTTACCTGGACTAATAAAAGGAAAGGTTTATCTAAAATTCTAGTTAGATTAGATAGAGTTTTTGCTAATGATGCTTTCCTTCATTTTCATGGTCACTCTTTTGTTTTGCACCTTAATAGAATTACATCTGATCATAAACCTTTGCTAATTTCTATCCCCAAGGAAAAGCAAAAAAGAAGTAGACTTTTTTCTTTTCAAAATTTCTGGACTAAATATGCTGAATGTGAAAATATCATTTCTGATGCTGGGAATACCCCCAATTCCTTTGGCTTACCCTTTGATTTTTCCAACAAATTAAAAAATATCAGATCTGCCCTTAGTAACTGGAATAAAAATAATCTTGGACTTCTAGAATCTCTTCTTGAGTCCACCCAAAGTGATATCTCTATGTTAGAAGCTCTTGAAGGTAGCTCTAATGCTCCTTCAAATTTAAATTCTAGACTTAGAAACCTTTATAACAAATCTATTACCTTACAACGACAAATTTGCTCCAAATGGTGGGACAAAGCTAAGACAAATTGGATTCTCAATGGAGACCTTAATATTGCTTTCTTTTATAGGCTAGTCACTAGTCGTAGAAGAAATAACTTCATTTCCTCTATTCTCTCCAGCAATAATGAAATCATCTCTAATGGCAAAGACATATGTAATACTTTTGTCTTGCATTACTCCCTCCTTTGGTCAGGTAACCCAGTCTCTATCTCTTCCCTTAACTGGCCTAGTTTTAAAACTATTTCCTCCTCAGAATTTGATATGCTAATTGCTCCTTTTTCTTCCTCTGAAATCCTCAATACTATTAAATCCTTGGGCAATGACAAGAGTCCAGGGTATGATGGTTTTACTGTTGAATTCTACAAGCAGTATTGGCTTATTGTAGCTGAAGACTTTTGTAATATTCTTAATATATTCCATGCTTCTGTCATCTTTCCCTCAGATTGGAATAAAATTGTCCTTACATTCATTCCCAAATGCAAGTCCCCTAAGACTGTTAAGGACTATAGACTTATTGTCATTTGTAATTTTTCTTATAGAATTATGTCTAAATTAACAGTAAACAGATTAAAATATTGTCTGCCCAATCTTATTTCTCAAGAGCAATCTGTCTTCATTAAAGATAGAAATATTCATGACAATATCCTTATTATCCAGGAGTTAGCTCATTCATTTTATGACTCTAAAGGTACCTCCCCCTTCATTATTATTAAAATGGACATCAAAAAAGCTTTTGATATGATAAATTGGAATGCCATCAATCATGTTCTTCATCTTTGTGGTTTTCCCTCAAAATTTATTACTTGGATTAATGCTTGCATTACTTTCACTTCCTTTGCTTGCTTAATTAATGCCCAGCTTTCTAACTTGTTTCCTTCTAATAGAAAAATTAGACAAGGGGATCATATCTCCTCATTTCTCTATATATTAGTAGCTCAAACTCTCTCTCATTTAATCAATAAGGCTCGACAATAAGTCATTTGCCCCTTTTATGCTCAAGGGAAAGTTGCATATAAGTCATCTTTTATTTGCTGATGATCTTATCATCACTTGTAGAGCAAACTCAAAAAGCCTCAACTCTATCAAAAATATTTTCTCTCATTATGAGGCTCTAACTGGGCAAAAAGTCAACTTCACCAAATTTGAAATTTATTTTCCTAAAAATACATCCTCCACTGCTAAGCAAAGAATTTGTAACTCTTTAGGCATGAAGATGGGGCCATTTCCCTTTAAATACCTTGGTATCATGATTTTTCCTAGGAAACCCCCCTAAAACCCATGAGAGTATAATATCCCTCATTGACTCCAAACTAGCTAATTGAAAATCTTCCTTACTTTCTCAAGTTGGCAAATTAGTTTTGCTACAATCTGTTATTAATGTCATTCTCATTCACTCCCTAGCTGTCTCTTGGCTCACTGCTGAAACTTGTAATAGCATTGAGCAAAAAAATGAGAAATTCCCTTTGGGATCACTCCCCCAATAAAAAAGATATTTATCTCATAAATTGGGAAACATTAACTCTTCCTAAAGATTTTGGAGGCCTTGGCCTTCAAGATCTAAGAACTAAAAATCTCTCTCTTCAAGCCAAGAGAATGCAGGCTTATCTTAATAATAATAGCTCTCTTTGGGTGCAAGTTGTTAAAACTAAGTATCCTCATCTTACCCTTTCTAATAATGTCACTGTTAATAAAAGATCTTGGTCTTGGAAACTCCTTTCCACTGCCTTCTCAGCTCTTAAATTTGGCTTTCACAAGTCAATTGGTTCTGGTGGAAGTACTTCTATTCTAGATGATAAATGAATTTTAGATCTTCCTCTTGCCTTAAAGCCTACCTATATCAATAACAATTTACTCAGGAGCATCACTCATGTGCATCATTTGATGGATAGCAAGCATTGGTTGGATTTTCTCGGCTTATCGATTTGTGGGAAAGATTTATGGGAGATCATTGAAAAGGTTGTGATTCTGAATACTCCCTATGATGATACTTACTGTTGGGAAAATTATTTTGATGGAATTGCATCTTCTTACCATGCTTATAGATTTTTGAAAACTATTGAACTTGTTTCTATTGAGTTAAATCATATTTGGATGAAAGCTTGGAAGCTCAATACCTCACCCAAGATAAGGCTTTTTGTTGGAAATTTTTTCATGGCAAGCTTTTAACTCGTTCTCGTTTATTTTATTTAAGCTTGTCTGACTCTGACAGATGTGTTTTATGTGGTAATAATATTGAATCCTTACAGCATTTGTTTTTTGATTGTACCATTATTTCGGATTTATGATCTACTTTGGCTTCCAAACTTCAATTGGATTTTTCTAATAGAAGCAATTTGTATTCTGGTAGCTAGTTACTGCTGGATTCTTGCCATCTAAAAGGCAAGGAACCCTTAGCCATTGTTGCTAATACCTGTTGATTCATTTGATTTCTTCGAAATTTTATATTGCATGGTAAAGCTCTGTCTTTCATTAGTAATGTTGTGTGCCGAATAATTGCATATACTAAGCAATATATGAAACATGCTTTGCCTGAGGGAAATAGTATTTCTCAATCCAACCTTATCAATTGGTCTCCCCCTCTTGCGCATTGTATTAAAATTAATTATGATAGCTCTTATTTAAATCAAGAAGGAGGAACTGATTTCGTTTTTCATAACCAGTCAGGTAACTGCATCTATGCTGCCTCAAGTTTTATTAGTACTAATTCTGCCATTTTTTGTGAAGCTTATGCTATCTTTCAAGCTCTCAATATGGCTATCTCCCTTGATCTCAAACTTATTGAGCTGAAATCAGATTGCAAAGTTGTGGTTGACAGCATCAACAAAGCTATTTCTCAGCTTTGGATTATTAATTCCCTTTGTAATAATATTAGAGATTTGTTAAATTTCTTCTCTTACATTTCCATTTCTTTTGTAAAAAGAACAACAAACAAAGCAGCCCACTTGGTAGCAAACAGGGGTCGGATTTAAAAGGAATCCGAGTTTTGGTCCTCTGCATGGCCCCTTGACCTTGATCGTATTCTGCTTCAGGATTCTGTAACTGTTATTACCTAATTCAATAAATTTATTCCTTTTGCAAAAATAAAATAAAATAGTTGTTTCATATTTTTTATATTTAATTTAACAAAATTAAAGAATAGTTAAGGATTAATAACTTCTTGAACCACAACAAGAGTTATAAGGATCATTGGTTCTCAACCTAGTTTAACTGTAGAGATGACTTTTCTTTTAGTAATAGAAAGCCGTTAGGAATAGACCAATATTTTTTATTTATTATTATCCCTTATTTATTAAATTAAATATATTAAAAATTTAATAATTTAAATCTAATTAATAATAATATTATTATTATTTTAAAATTATTCAATTATTATTAATATTTAAATTTATCTTATAATTTAAATTATATAAAAAAATAATATAATTGTTTCATAAGTATATATTACTTATTTTTAAGTTTATGATTAGTTAAAACATTTTTTTTTTCCTACATTTTTGTCTCTATATTACTTTTTCATACTATTGATGTTCTATTTTACGAACAAAATATTACAATTGTTATTTTTTTATTCGTATTCATATTACCATTCGTCAATTAACTTCAATTACTGACTTAATTTAATTAAGTTACTTAAACTCCCACGTATTACCATTAGTCAATTAACTTCAATTACTGTAATTTAATTAAGTTACTTAAACTCTCACTTGTGCTCAAGTGATAATATCATTTAAGTACCGTGCCTATAAGTTTTGGATTCAATTCTTAATTATAGTGTTATATATATATATTTTTACGTTTTTTTATGTTTTATAATATGATTTTTGTATATATTATCACGTCTATATTTTATAATAATTATATTATAAAGTTATTTTTTTTGAAAAATAAAATAAAGATATGATAATACACCAATAAAATTGTATTAATTAAAGTAATTTCTTTACATTACTTCTTGTCAGTGGCAAAGCCAATAATTAAAATTAGAAGGACAAACTCAAATCGACTTATGATTAACAATATGCAAAATATTAACAAGGAATTGGGTGGCCCGTGTAATAGATATAAAATAATATCCTCCATTTACTATTCTCCATCCATCATGAATATTATTATTAATCTATTCCGGATGAACTTCTACCTTTCTGCCCGGCCATCAACGTTCACAATAACTACAACAACCGGTATTTTTTTATTTAGTAATTTAGAAAATTACTAATAATTAATTTGATATAATCTTTCATTTGTATTTTATAATCCAACAACTAGTATCTTTATAATAAAATTATTTTACATAACCTAACAAGTTTACATTAACTTATTTTTATTATATTATTATTGATTAGAATGAATTATAATACCAAATCGTATTTTAAGTATATTCAATATTGTTAAGAATAATTTTTTTTTGATCATTTTACTTATTATTATTTATCTATTTCTTATGCAAACTAAATAAAATAATTATATTCTTACTCTATCCTCGATGACAATCAAATAAGATAATATAAATTTTTATTTATTTATATTCATTGTCTATTTTTGTTTATTGTGATTTAATTTTTTTAAAATAAAATAAAATTTGTTTTGATGAATTTTCTCGAATTAGTAACATTGCATAGTGTTCTATTGTCAATTAGGGTTGTCCATTCGGTTCAACCCGAACCGAACCAAAATTTTTTTTATACCCGAACCGAATTATGCCTAAACCGATCTAACCCGAACCGAAATTATTCGGTTCGATTCGGTTTTCAATTCAAAAAATCAAAATTTTAATTAATTCGATTAAAAATTAAAATTGAAAAATTATTTTCTAATACTCATTTACTTATCTGTATTAAAAAAATTTTAAAATATATTATTTTTTAATTATTTCAATTTTTTGTTCGGGTCAATAACCGAATCTGTAATCGTTAAAATCGAACCGAACCAAAAAATTCAGTTTGGTTTTTCGAATTGAACCGAACACTGGACATCCTTATTGTCAATTACGCTTCTTAGATGAATACACTCCTTAGAAATTATCCTTATATTTTTGCGGAAGAAAATAAGGAAAGAAACCAAATGCAGGCATAATATATGTTATTATAATGAGACTGCGTGTTGTTTGAAATTGAATGAAATTAAGTTGAAGGGCTCAGAACTCGAGGCTGCCAACTTCTTCGCTTTTGAAGGAGTCGATCAGGTGTCTGCATCTCCCCCCAAATTTATCATCTTATTTATGCTTTTCATATAATACTACCATCATTTACATTCTTACTTTTCTTTTTCTTTTATTGCAGAAAGTTGAATGAAAAAAAAAGCAGATTAGGTGAAAGAGTACAGCTGAATAGCTAATGGAAGAGGCATTCAATATGGGAAAAATACTAATAGTACAATTTTTTTTTCAATTGTGATCCGTAATATTTGTTTCAATTATGACATGTCATTTAATTTTCGTTGGACGATCTATTAAGCTGATGATGTGGCATGCTGACATGTATAAAAATATATTTTTTATTATGTTATTGACCCAATCGCCATGTGTTATTAATATTGGGTCCCACTTTTTTCAAATATTAAAGAGTAAATCTCATCTTTTTAATATTACATAGTGGTCTCATCTCTCTCTCTCTCTCTCTCTCTCTCTCTCTCTCTCTCTCTCTCTCTCTCTCTCTCATTGCCCTTCTCGCTATGCCCCTCGGCTTGCGCCTCCCCCTCGAAGCGGAGAACGAACACGGCCTGCCCCAGTTCAGCCGCCTCGCCGCCCGTGGTGGCGCCGGCGGCCGCTTCGTCCTTGGGCTGGAAGAACCAGTTGTGGAGGTCCCACGAGACATGTATCCGGCGTCCGTGGAGTTCAAGCCTCTCGCTCCCCCGGAACTTCCAACAGAGCTGACGCACCTGCAGAAATCGGAGACATGTTCGGGGCCGCCCCCGGGCGAGAACCTCGCACGCGCGAGATCCCAAGTGGGCTCCCACCATCCTCCCCGCCATCTCCGAAAACTCTACCGACCTGGCCCAATACCAGGATACTTGCAGGGTTGATCTGGAGTTGATGCCTCTGGCAAACAGGCCAGGAATAGGCGATTAATCTTTAGAAATGTTTCTTTCTCCTTAGACAACACTGTTAGGCTTGCGCGCGAGGTCCTTTTGGGTTCGTCTACATAACTAAACTTGGTCAAGTTCCTCGGGACTCTTGAATCCAAGGGACCCCACGTAGGTCTTTTTTCCTCTTTTGAATATGTAGTTCCTACATTTCAGATCTCTTGAAAATGAATAAACTCATGTGGCACCGCCTCACTTCTATTTCAAAAAAAAAAAAAATGTTCAAGGCTTGATGACTTTATTTTTATTTCCTTAAGGTAGATGGTTCATGTATGTTAGCATATCGAGATTGTGTCGGAACAATGTTATCTCTTTGAGCTTGTAGATAATACTTTTAAATAGTGTGCTAGTGGTACTTATTTTTTATTTTTCCAAAACAACTAAAACTAGATTAAAGATCGGTGATTGTCAGATTCAAAATTATCAAAATACAAGATAGAGTCAAGCTCCGGTGGTCAGATAGAGGACCACACCCTTTCATCCTTACATCTCCTGGCCTAGTTTGCTGCACAATGGGCAACTTTGTTAGCCTCTTTATAGCAAAAAGAGAAGTTCAAAATATTATATTTTGACTTAAGATTGGTGATATCCAAGAAAATCGAATTGATACTCCAAGGACACTGAGACTTCCCGTTCAGAGTATCGACCAAAATTTTAGAATCGGACTCAACACAGAAGGGACCCAAGTTGTTTGGAGATGCAAACACTAGACTCTCTTTAACCGCTAACGCTTCCATCAGCAAAATTTCAGCATCGTTGCGCATCAAGCAAGCTGCAACACTACAACTCCCATTACAGTCACAGATAATGAAGCCCAGGCCACCTGCACCATCCAACAGCGAAGCATCACAATTAATCTTTAGAAGACCCGACACTGGCGAAATCCACACAGTGTGCTTACTCCTTGAAGAGCCCTTAGACCTAGGCTGTTTGAAATAACTGTCAGTGAAGGATAGGATTTTTCTTACCAAGCCCTTGGGGGTAGGCTGCCAAGCCTCATGCAGCTTCTTATTCCTAGCGTGCCAGATGAACCAGCACGTGTTAAGGACAATGGCTCTAAAGTAACTAGGGTTATTAGAAATAGTGTCCCCAACCCACAAGCCCAGTTCCCAACCCATCCTGTTGGTCAAAGGGAGCCCAGAGCTGGACGCAAGGGTGGCCCAAATCTCGCAAACAACTGAACACTAGAAAAAAGGTGCGGGATAGACTCAATAGACTGTCCACAAAGAACATAGGAGGTATCAGCAGCAATACCCAGGTTGCCCATGTAAGTAAAGGAGCTTCCAACCAAATAACCTAACTTTAGGAGTTGTGCTAATCCCCCACAATATTTTCCAACTCAAGCCAGAGTCTACAAGCATTGGTTCATAACTTCTCAGGAATTTGACAACTGATTTAGTGGTAACACTACCCTTAAAATCCTTCATCCAAATGTATTTGTCCTCCTCGTGATTCAAGAAAAGGGACAACCGACCAATGGATTCCACTAGCGCCGAACCAAATAAATCTTCACAAAGCTACAAATTCTAAGTTTGGTTTTCAATTAAGTCATTTACATAGTTCAAGACGTTAAAAGAGTTGACATTCATAAAAGTTGATTTTAAGCATAAAGGGACGTTGAAAACCTAATTGCCCATCATAATAGAGGTATTGTTGCCAGAATTTATAAGCTTTAAAAAATCAGGACATAAACTGCAAAAAACATTCAAAAATAGCTTCCAATTTCACGAACAACGAGTTTCAGTAAAGAAAACCTGACGAGGGTCCCGATACTTAACCTTAACCAATTGTGCTAGTGGTACTTATTACGATACACAATGTTCCGTACTTTTTGAACTTCTAAACTTTATGTTACTTGTGTAATCACAACACCATTGTAGCTTTAATTCTATGATTTGTGCTATGAATGGAAAATTTGAACTTATTACATGTATCTAATTAAAACTCATATTGTATCAATTGCATATTACATGTAGATATATCGATTGCATCAAAAGATCAGTTTATAGTTTAAATGTATTAGTTTACAATGTATCAATTTATTGCAAGGATGTATCAGTTTGTCATCTCGTGCTAGAAACAATTAATAAATCCTACACACTCAAGCTGTTGATTCAACTCATATTTGAGATTCAATTGTATATACTACAATTTATAAACGGGTATATACCACTGAACATGAATTGAAAACCAAAGTTATATTCATGTTTAGTTAGAATATCAACCCAGATTCCTAACTGAACATTTTGAGATACAGAGCATGAATATATAAAAGGGCATGAGCCATGAGCTGAGGAATTCGGTGCATTTGAATTGCTTTAAATTGTTTGAACTGTAGGCGAGAGGTGACGTGACGGCGTGACGCGGCGACTAGTGCCGTGGCGTGCCGGTGCCGTCAACTGGCAACTGCTACTGGATTTCGAGAACTACGTACTACGTGCTCATGGATCGCGGGCCCAGCAACGCCGTCAATTTGTCGGGCGGTCCGCCGTCAGCGAGTCCGACGACATTCCATCACCACTCTCTTTTTTCCCCTTTTTTTCTGTTTACAAAAGATTTGGTAAAAAGTTGACGTGGCTGTGCTTTTCTCATCATGGACGGTTACTTAGCATTAAAAAAATGCATTTTATTTATCGATATGTACTTTATAAAATAAAAAGAAATTGTTTTAGTTGATCAACTCATTTGCCTCCGCGTACAGTTTTTGAGGGTATAAGAGTAATTTACTCATATATTTTTTTCTACTAAACTAGACAATATGAACCATCAATTAAATAAGTGCAGTTGAAGGTCGCTTACATATTGACTTTGATTTGTTAGTGTGTGTTCAAACTTAGGTTTAAATCAAAAAAACTAATTACAATTGATTGATTCACTTCTCCACATTGAAGTGCCCAAATTAATTCCAAGTCAATAAACTAGTTGAAATCCATTGAGATGTTTATCTACGTTGGAATATGCAAATTTTAGTTCAAAACAAAAAATAATTAAAATCGCAATCCATGAAAATCGATTGATTCATTTCTTTGCATTGAGAAAACGGTTGAAATGTTTATCTACATTGGAGTATCCAAATTTTTGTTCAAATAAAAAATTAATTAAAATCACAATTAACCCATTGAAATCGATTGATTCATTTCTTTCCATTGGCATTTCTAAATTTCAGTTGGAGAAAAATTATAATGATAATTAAATTAAGTTGATTGTTTTATCTTTCTACGTGATATTTTTCAATCTTGAATTGTACCTATATATGAATTAAATAGATTTAGTTGGATATATATTGAGCTGAATGGATATATTTGGTCATACATTGCATGTAGAAGTTAGTGATGATGAAAAATAAGAGAGGAGGAGCAGGTGTTTTTATCTATCGAGGTTAGTGACGATGATCGGCTCACAAGACATCAACGGCGATGTGGAAGAAGGGAAAAGAGACGAGAAAATAGATTAATTTTTTTTTGTATTCAATATGTTGTTTCACCAAAAAATATTATTCAATATGTTATTATGGTGAAACAACATATTAAACCGAACCCGTTTCAAATTTAACTATTGTTGGGTTTTCAAACCGCCCCAAATTAAATGTCAGGGGAATTTCAAGGAAACTAAACATTTTGGTTCTATATATTATAATTTTGGAATCAAATTTCACAAAAATGTCAGGGGAATTTTCGGAACCGAAGTTTCGATTCCGAAAATAGCTGTCAGTTTTTTTAAAATCTTTATCATCTATTTATCTTAATATGAAAAATGAAAGTATGACTATATCACATTTTTCTTATAAATATCATCACATTAATGACACTATGTAGAACTATCAATCGACTATGAATTCTCACGTCATATTGTCATTTTTGTGATGGAAGATGATAACCACCACCTTGTTTCCCGTGCTCTTTTGCTATGCATCAAGCACAATTATTTTCTCAATTCACTGCATATACACTCCAAGTTCCATTGAAATCTCTCAAGGAATCAAAGTCTTTCTTATTATCATATGATTATGCGTTATATATGCAAGAACAAAATGGTCCAATATTGAACCACACATCTCTAAGGGCCTATTTGGTATCCTATATAAGTCTCAAGTATAGTATCATAATACTATACATCATTTGAGAAATCTTAAATGAGATATTAATTAATATATGAATTAAAAATAGTACCTCAAATGATGTATTAATAATACACATAAGATCTATCATTAGGCTATATTAGAAAAATAATATTTTCTCAAAATCAAATTTTGGAAAGTGGAAATTCTCAAATTCGAATTTGGAGGTAAAAAATCTTAAATTCGGAACGTAATATTTCGGATACCCATTTCCTGCTTGTAATACCTGTGAAAAAAAATAATTTATTTATTTTGATTTCGGCGGGAAAGCCAAGATGCGCATCGGAGCGGGTCGAGAAATTGATGGATGGCACGATTAGCGATATAACCCTTATGCGTGTGAAAAAAATTATTTTATTTAAATCGAGATAGAAGATTTGGTTCAAGTGGAGTCCATAGGTTCGAACATAACTTGATTAGGGCGAGTATAGGTCGCGTTTTGGTTCACTTAAGTCATGAGGGACAGAATTATAATTTTTAAAAATAATTTTTAAAAAAAGATCGTACAGCTCCAAAATAGGAGCCGCACGCACACCCCAAGCAAGAGGGGGCATGGGACGCTAGGTTGGATGTTGAAATTCTCGAGACGCCGAAGTCGATCGTCGCCAAACTTGAGGGTCTTCTTCCTCCTTGGTTTCCTCTTCTCCTGGTGAGTGGATCTTATCCCAATCTCCATGGATGTACTGCCCTTGCCTTTGCAGATTTTTTCATGATGATGATGTTGAAAATCTTTCTTCCTATGCTGTTGTGGTGCTTTTCTTATAATGAATCAGTGTTTTAGTGAGGGCAGATAAGGATCTTGGTTGGGAATTGAAGTGTGGCAACCCTTGGGAAGGGATGCCCCTCTTCCTAGGGCAGACGGCTTGATGAAGGCATTGGTTTGATGAAAATTTTGTCGCCATTCTAGATTGGTGGAGGAGGGTCATAGGTGCTATGCCAACATGGTTGAAGAGTTTGGCTATGGGACTGGGATTCGGCACTATGGGTGCATGGTTGATCTTTTCTCTATGGCTGGGAGGTTAGAGGAAGTCTATAAAATAATTGAGGATATGAGAGTAGAACCTAACGTCACTTTATGAACTTGCTTTTTGGCAGCATGTAGAAATTATAAAATTTGAGATTTGCCAAGAAGGGGTTAGAGAAGGTATTGAGCATGGCTACTCCTGATAAGGATGGTGGAGTATATACTCTTATATCTGATTTGTATGCTTTGGGGGGGGGGGGGGGCAAGTGGAATAACGTAGGAAGAGTGGGAAAACTGAAGGATGAAATATATGTAAAAAAAAAAAAAAGAGTCTAGTTTCATTGAGACCAAGGAGAAGAGCCAATTATGTGGCTGAAGAAGGTGCTAGTTCTACCTAACACTCAATATCATGGATTGAATTGTTAGCAGAACTACTAAATGAGTTTTGCTTGGAAGGCAATGCATACTATCAGCATGATCGGAGTCTAAACTTATTGTTGGAATTGACAAATCCTAGTTTTTGAATCGAGGTACCTTATATACATTACCTATTTAGAAAATTTAGAAAATTGAGCTTTGTCTTAATCATGAATAGTTGCTGTAGTACAAGTACTTGTTATATGTAACTTTTAGTATTTGTAGCTCATTTATGTTTGCAAGGATTGGAAATAATTAAAACAATAATCTTGCTATGAGATGCTAGTAGTACAAGCTGTAAATTATTTATTTATTCATCACCGACATGACTGTGAATTATGTGTGTTAAGGATGGTTTAATACTAGATAAAGCAGAATCCTAAGTGTGTTTATTTTGGTGATCAAAGGAGATAGTATCCAAAAACAGGAAATTGCCCAGAATTGTATTTTATGCATATTTGACACTTAGTTCAGAGGCTGCAAAGTCGTCCATTTAGTACAAACTCTTGGGAACAGTTAGTAGGATACTTGAACAGCTTCCACACCAAATTTTAGCAAATTCCGAGTTGAGTAGATTGTGTTTATAAATTTAGTTTGAATGCTACCTAAAAGTGTCTATTTCTGCACATAGCAGAAATTGTAAAAAGTTTAAAGTTTGATAAAATATTCGGAGAATGAAACCTTGTCCAATGATAGTAAAATTTTGGAAAGTCGTAGTGGGGTGTGTGAAAAACCATAAAAATCTAGTTTGGAGGGAAAAAAGTAAGAATTGATTTAGTTATGAATTTTCTAAAACAACAACTTAAACTGAAAAATCTGCTAGTGAATGCAAAAATTTCAGGATAGCCAGTTCAACACGTCGTTTCGTGGTCGACCTGTCGTCCAAATGATCTGAAACTTTGTGGTTAGATTGAAGGATGTTCATACTTGATATTCTGTGAGTTTTATAGCCATTTCATTTAAAACCAATGATTTGGAAGAAGTAGCAAAAGTGAAACTGTTAACTTTTGAGCAGTGCAGAAATTTGGCTAAGTGTTGGGTGCTTGCCTAGTTTTCACTTGAGCAATGAGATTGTTTTGATGCTCGTATCTTGTCGTTATGGTAGACTTAATATACACTGAATTAGCACATGCTTTCATATTCGATTTTATTTCAATTCATGCTTGCTCAGAGATGATGTCGATTATTATATTTCAGTCGATTATTATATTATAGATTATGTGTGTGGATTTATATTGATTCGGTGCTTGAGTGAGTCAACAGAACATGCATTCTATTGTTGTATAGATGGCTAGATTGTTTGCTAAACTTACTCGAGGTAATAGTCAAATTATGCCATGATGGTGGTTGAAAGTATTGGCTGAATTGGTTGTGTTGTATGCTTAAAATCTCGGTTTTGGGTATTTAATGTGTGTTAGTTTTTACATCTTGATGTACCCACGTAGTGCTGGAATTATATGAATTCGGGTGATAATTGCATACTCACTTAAATGTGTTAATTGTCGTTAGAGGGCATTCCTACCGGTGGAGACTCGCTAGAGGGCTTTCCTAGCGTTGAAATATGTCGGAGGGCTTTTTCGAGAGGAGAGGGCAGTAGCGCTAGAGGGCCATCCTAGGTTGTCAGTCCCATGGATAGGGTACGTGCTAGAGGGCCTTCCTAGCAACCTACCTGGTGGACTCGCTAGAGGGATTTCCTAGTGTTGAGATATGTCGGAGGGCTTTCCCGACAGGAGAGGGCAACAGCACTAGAGGGCCGTCCTATGCTGTCTGTCCCATGAATGGATATGTGCTAGAGGGCCTTCCTAGCACCCTACTAGGTAGTGTCGCGGGTATGCATTAGAGGGCTTTTCCTAACGCCATCCTCGGTTTGTGTGCTTGTGTGCTTGCTATTGCATGATTTATGAATATGGTATTGGCCGAGACTGACCGGTGTGGGTGTGTGCGCGGGCGCGCACGAGAGGTGTGCATGGACATTACATTATTATTTTGATGGTTTACTTGGATATTTATATCTATGATATGTTGGTTCGCTAGAGGCAGTTCTACATTATTTAATTAATATGGTTTTGCTTAGCGAGGGCTTGGTGCGAGCCACTCACTGAGTTCATTAGAACTCATCACTTTCTTCATGTTTCTTTTGCAGATTCTTACTAGTAGAGGTACAGACATACCTTGTGGCGCGGCTGGGGGTTGCAAGCTCAGACGACGAATCTCGTGACATGTATGAGTCATAGTCGAGTCGTATGGAGTTTGGTCATTGCATATTATCATGTGTATGGTTGTAGAACCTCAATAATGTACACGTACTTAGTGTCTTGACATTCTTACTCGATATATGCATAGTTTTTCATTTTATTCCGCATTTGGCATGTGTATGTTAATAGGCTTCGGAGTACAAGTGTGTACTCTGACTGATCACGTGACCCTAGGATTTGGGGTGTGACACGGCTAGTCAAAATAAGAGAGGAGGAGTGGGTGTTTTTATCTATCGACGTTAGTGACGATGATCGGCTCACAAGACATCAACGACGATGGGGAAGAAGGGAGAAGATACGAGAAAATGGATTGATTTATTTTGTATTCAATATGTTGTTTCACCAAAAAATATTATTCAATATGTTATTACGGTGAAATAACATATTAAACCGAATCCGATTGTAATTTAACTATTGTTGGGTTTCCAAATCACCTCAAATTAAATGCCAAAGGAATTTCAAGGAGACTAAAATTTTTGGTTCTAGATATTATAAATTTTGGAATCAAATTTCAAATTATGTATTTATCGGAACCGAAGTTTCGATTCCGGTAAATAGCTATTAGTTTTTTAAAAATCTTTATCATCTATTTATCTTAATATGAAAAATGGAAGTATGGCTATATCACATTATTCTTATAAATATCATCACATTAATGACACTATTGTCATTTTCGTGATGGAAGATGATAACCACAACGTACATTTTTTCCCGTGCTCTTTTGTTATGCATCAAGCACAATTATTTCCTCAATTCATTGCATATACACTCCAAGTTCCATTGAAATATCTCAAGGAATCAAAGTCTTTCCGCAAGAACAAAATGGTCGAATATTGAACCACACATCTCTAAGGACCTATTTGGTATCCTATATAAGTCTCAAGTATAGTATCATAATACTATACATCATTTGAGAAATCTTAAATGAGATATTAATTAATATATGAATTAAAAATAGTACTTCAAATAATGTATTAATAATACACATAAGATCTCATCATTAGACTATATTAGAAAAACAATAATTCCTTAAAATCAAATTTTGGAAAGTGAAAATTCTCAAATTCGAATTTGGAGGTAAAAAATCTTAAATCCGATACGTAATGTTCCGAATACCCATTTAGTGCTAGTCAAAATAAGAAAGGAAGAGTGAGTATTTTTATCTATCGAGGTTAGTGATGATGATCGGCTCACAAGACATCAGCAGCGATGGGGAAGAAGGGAGAAGAGACAAGAAAATGGATTGATTTTTTTTGTATTCAATATGTTGTTTCACCAAAAAAATATTATTCAATATGTTATTACGGTGAAATAACGTATTAAATCGAACCCGATTCCAATTTAACTATTGTTGGGTTTTCAAACCGCCCCAAATTAAAGGGGGAGGTCAATGTAATTCCCTCAAATCTCAGAGGAGATGTCTAATTTACCCTTTATTATTATTATTATTATTATTATTATTATTATTATTATTATTATTGCATATAAAAGACAGCACCATACTTAATTTGTCTTTTTTGTCAAATATTAATATGTTATGGGCTTCCACAAGTGGAATATGCGAGCTTAATTTTATTCTTATTGGGCCGGCTTCAAATATTAATATGTTTTATGGGCTGCTTGCGGTTCGATCTTGTTTCAAATTATCAAGTTCGAACATTGAATATGATACTTTTAAAAACAAAACCTAATTATAATTTAAAAGATAAGAAAACCGAAGTCAACCAAATCTTCTTTATATTGATAGGAGATCGAATCATTATGGGTATTAATTATGTGAAATATTATATAAGATTTTCACATTATTAATTATATTATAACTAAATTAATTTGATTTAGTTCAAATTGAGAGTAATTTCAAATGAATATATACTATCATGTATGTCACTATCCTCGTCCTCATGAAACACAAAAGTATACATTTTGCACAATTAATGAGTACCAGCATGATTATGATTTGTCATGCAATAGTGGCCCCGGGCCATATGCGACATGACTTGTCAATTGTTGATTGATGATCACCATAATGATGAATAGTTTGATCATAAAGTTACGTGATGGTTGTTATTGACCAAGAATGAGTCATGACAATCCATATACTTGTCAACTTATCATGTTACAATTTAATTCTCAATTTTTTACCTACTCATTTCATTCACTCTAATTAGATTTATAGTGTTGTTATAATCAATTTAATTCGCTCTAATGTATATTATATTATATTTTAAAATGTGAATAAAAATGTATCAAATATAATTTAATAATTTTATTTAATTTTGGCTTAAAAAATATGTATATATATACATAGAGAGAGAGAAAGGGAGCAGCAACCCGACCGGATGTAACATCCGAAAGCCATGTAATTATCAAAGAAGAAAACATAGTGTGAATTAAATGATGAATGGATTAATTGAGTTGCGGATTGCGCAAGAATCCAAAGGCAGCGTCGATTTCACAAGCGTGCGAGGAAGGAATTAAATCCCCACCTACGTGCTTGGAAGTATTCTTCTCCTACCACATCTTTTATGATCATGATTTGACATGCTTCATAGTATTATTATATATTATTATATACATGTACCGTTACACATAATTAATCACAGTAATTGCTTCATGTCAGATTCTCTTCTTTTTTTCACAATATCTTTCGGTTCACGAATTATTATTTCAAAATTTCAAATAATTTCTAATGTATTATAATTTATAAACAAGTAGTATGCAGTGTTTGCAGGCACAGGGACAGTGAATGAAGATGCATCTTCCCAACAGCAACAGTTGCAGGAAAAAGAATCTGACATGGGCTTTGTACCCAGAATTCCTTTTCATGACCCGTAGCTTTCGTATTTTCCGTAATGGTGACGAAGAAAAATACATAATAAATTGTTAACTTTTCCAATTTAAGTATATTTTAGAAATTAGTTTGGCCACTGATTTATATTCGTACGTATCGATTGATAGAAACAGATAAGGGCTTGATTTTAATAACATCACCCACAAATCTCTAAAGTTTAAATTAAGTGCTGCTAAAATTAATGCCGTTAGTTTTACAAAAAAAAAAGAGTAAATGATATTTTATTCATAAAAGTATATATAAATGATATTTATTACGTTTATCTCAAAATAACAGCGGTGAAATTGTATTTATATGATTTTCATATTCTTAAAGAAAAATTATACTTTTAGCCCCAGTAATTCACTCGAATTTTAATTTTATAGTTCTCATAATTTAAAAGTTTTGGTTTTAGTTCTCGTACTATATTTTTATTTAGGAGTTGATCTTTGTCGTCACTTGATGCATAAATGATGTTATACAAAGCTGACGTGTTTAATCATTGCTGACGGGACAAGTTAAGTGGCGATCATTTGGGAAAATCATACGTTTAGTTCTCATAATTTATTTGGATTTTTGTTCTAGTCCATATAATTTATAAAATTTTGATTTTAGATCTCGTACTATATTTTTTTAGGAGTTGATCCCTAAATATGTAAACTAACATCATTTTTGTCAAAATTTCAACCGACGTCAATTTGTTATTTTGTCAAATGCCCATCTACAATGTTGTTTTTTATTTATTTTCTATCTACAAACATCTCTCCCGGCACAAATATTTAATTTTGATAAAAAAATATTATTATTTTATATGTTTGAAAGCGCTTGTTAATTTATTAATCCACGACAGTAAACAAATAAGCATCTAGTTAATAATCCATTAGTCACATTTGATTAACGTTGTTTGTATTTCAATTAGCTACGGAGACCAACTTCTAAAAAAAAATATAATATGAAAATTAAAATCTAAATTTTATAAATTGCCAGGGCTACAATTAAAATCAAAATAAATTATAAAACATTAAAAGTATGATTTTTTTCAAAAAATCATCATTAACTTGTCTACAATGTTCAATGTTCAATTAATAATCATTAGTTACGTCAGTTTCGTATAACGTTGTTTATATCTCAAGTAATCGTAGAGATTAACTCATAAATAAAATTATAGCACGATGATTAAAAATCAAAATTTTAAATTATATAAATTAAAATTTGAATAAATTACGGAATTAAAAATATAATTTTAATATATTTAAAATCTCTAAAATTAATGCTCTCATTTCATTCTACGTGTGTAGATATCTGTAGGCCTTCTCCCATGTGCAGGAATAAAATACTAAAAATTAACGTGCAGAGAGCGAGCCCTGCTCTCATTGCCCCCACCACGTGTACGGTTCAGAAACGCCCAGCAGCAGCCTGACTCCACGAGTCACGACGAAATCGCTAAGATCCTGCGGATCCGCCACGAGCTCGCCACGTGGACGAGCGGGCCCCGTCCTCCATGTTTCCTGTGGACGCCTCTGACGCCGTACACCTGTGCGGCCGGTGATGTGTCACCTCTCCCCCTCCCTCGCCGTCTCTATGTTCGTGCCGACCCACGGCTGAACAGCCGTCCGATCCATCGCACCCACGCCCTTCGTATTCACGACGTCCGCATCCCAAAAGATATACGACAAAATGTAGTGCAGCTCTATCCTTAATACATCCTTAAACAGTCAATTACGTAACATGAAAGTAGTAGGAACTGTTGTCAGTCAAATTGTGCATGCCTTAAAAAGGGTGTAAAGTTATCTTCTTTGGAGCTACGTATCATGGTATCTCGAGATGCATGGATAACAGACAATATTTAATGCGTGCTGATTAGTTTAATGACCTACAAATGATAAAAAGATTACTAAAAAAGAAGAACAAATTTAAATCGTATAACAAATGATAAGAAGGGAGGGATCTGCACTAGCATCGAAAATTTAGAACGTGGAGCCCTCCATTTTAGAGATTAATTGTTCGAAGATTATATTTGATTTAAATTTAATGATAAGTAAGTTTACGGAGATCCCGTGATTCATGAGATGGTATTAAAGCTGGTGGAATTTTTCTGGGGATTTCTGTCATCGAAAAATGAGAAGGAACTTGGAGACCCAAATAGGCTCCGGATACTAAAAACAAGCAAAACAAGTCACAGCGGCCGATCTCAAAGTGACCGATCACATGCCAAACGCCATTATCTCTAACAGGATTCACGCTTTCTTTGCCTCTCCTCCTCCCTTTCAATTCACCTCTCTAATTAAGTAGACCAGCTTCACTGCATCTCGCTTCATTCTCTCTATCCATTAGCTTCTTTAGCTGAAGCTCTGTTCTCTGCTCTTGAGATTTCTGGATTTCAGCTTCCATTTTAATTCTCGCAAGGTGTGCGCTTGAGTTCTTAATCCTTCGACCATTTATCTGTCTCCTTGATGTTAAAGGTTGAGTCTTTGAGTCGTTCTCGAGCTTGTTTTTGAAATGGAGTGGCGTCTTTTCTTTTTTGTGTTCAGTTGGCAAGTGCGGCAATGGATGTCTGCAGAGTGGGATTGCTGGCAAATGCGTGCTTCAGCCAAGTGAAGAGGAGAAGCAGCGTCGGTAGTGGAGAAAATGGGATTTGGGGAGAAGGGATTGGAAGAGTTAGGGATGTGAAGGTGCTAAGGAGTGTGAGGAAGAGGAGTTTTTCGGGAGGGTATAAGACACGGGTGGTGTTCTCTGTTCTTACTTCGGATGTCAACAAGGAAACCATGGTGAGTTAGTTCATTGATTTGAGCTATAACTTAGTATATGTGCAGTATAGGGTTAAGAATCTCATGCACTTAGAATATGAGGGCATCTTTACTTTTCTTCTTGCGGAATTTATCATCTTTATAATGGTCCAAAAATGACATGATGTGATGCATCTGTTTTGAATCCATGGATGTGCTAATCTTCCTCTACAAACTCAGGTTTTTCGCGCACCAATGTTTGGAAACCGGACGGCCGATCCGAAGAGTGTTGCTTCGATAATTTTAGGGGGAGGGGCTGGAACTCAGCTTTTCCCTCTCACTAGTACAAGAGCCACCCCTGCAGTAAGAATTGATCCATCACCATGATCTCTGGTTTATAACTTGGATGAATATAATAGGATTTTTGAGTTCCTTCAGTGAATATATATTCATGTGAACAAGATCTTCTACTTAATTTTATTAATGAACAAGAAGTCGATAATGATCTATAGAATCATGTACACAATCATGCATATGCTACTCATAATAGAATTTTCGGATTGAGAACATATGGAACTAGTTGCCTAGAAAGGCATCAAATTGAGGAAAACAACTGATCCTCTGCAAAGTTCCCCCAATCATAAATTAAAGTGCACCTTTTGCAATTGATGAGCTCAATGGATGCATGTTTTTGCACCATGTAGGTTCCAATTGGTGGTTGTTATAGGCTTATTGATGTTCCCATGAGCAACTGCATCAACAGTGGGATAAACAAGATATTCATAATGACACAATTCAATTCAGCTTCTTTGAATCGGCACATTTCTCGGACGTATAACTTTGGGAATGGGATCAACTTTGGGGATGGATTTGTTGAGGTAATATTTCTAAACTGGTTATCTGCACCACCCTTTTGTTTCATAGTTTGGTTCTTCTGCGAATGAATGGCTATTTTGACTCATGAGAAACTTGTCGACAGGTTTTAGCAGCAACACAAACACCCGGAGAAGCTGGAATGAACTGGTTTCAGGGTACAGCAGATGCTGTCAGGCAATTCACATGGGTCTTTGAGGTGGGCATACTAATTGAGTGAATCCATTAAATTAAGTTGTTGTTGTTTTTTCAATTAAGTACATATGTCGAATGCTTTGATCTTATCCTTTCATTATTTTGTAGGATAATAAGAACAAGAACATCGAACACATACTAATTTTGTCTGGTGACCAACTTTACCGTATGGATTATATGGACCTTGTGCAGGCATGTCTTGGTGACTATATCTTCTTAATTTCCTCCTGGCATAATTAGTTACTTAAACAATGTATGACAATGCAGAAACATGTTGATACGGGTGCTGACATTACGCTCTCGTGTGTGCCCGTGGGTCACAGGTATCTAACCTTGAGAATTGTCCCTTGCTTTGACTCTCTTTCCTGTTAGTAAATGTTTTGTTCTTATTATATATCTTATATATGCATATTGTTTAACATTTTTATTACTGCATGATGAGTGGAATGGTACAAGTATGTTGACTAGAATTATCTTAGAACACTATTGAATGCTTACTTTCAAACCAAACTCACCCAACTATAGTGATTGATAGATAGTTGCATGTTTTTCTATCTAATCTCTTTCTTTTGTTACTATGTAAATCAATGAATTTTTATTAATAGTGATAATAGTTTTGACTCTTTAACAGCCGAGCATCGGATTATGGACTAGTAAAAATCGACAACAGCGGTTGCATTGTCCAATTTTCTGAGAAACCCAAGGGTCCAGACTTGGAAGATATGGTAAAAAGTCTACTCAAAATCTCTTTTCACCATTTTGATGGGGATCAAATGCAAATAATTTTGCATACTTACTTCAGCACTAACTGATTGATAATGTAAAATGATGGATCGCAGAAGGACAGTGGAAATTATCTCAGATTATCTTGCCAGGATGCTATTAAGTATCCGTATATAGCATCCATGGGAGTCTATGTATTTAAAAGAGATGTTCTTTTAAAGCTTCTGAGGTAAGAGATTTAATCTTATTTCTCATTGTATTCTCCATATCTTATATTGTCTTCTCTTAAGGTGGAAGTATCCAAAATCTAATGACTTTGGATCAGATATCCTTCCATCTACTGTAAATGAGCATAATGTTCAGGTAATAGAGAATGTTTAAACCTTGTTTCATCTCATCATGATACTTTATTTCTCTGATAGACATAGTAATCTGATATTGGAGCATGACAGGCATTCATATTCAATGATTACTGGGAAGATATTGGAACAATTGGGTCCTTCTTCGATGCGAATTTGGCATTGACAGAACAGGTTAATATTATCATGCATTACATTTGCACTTATGAATTGAAATTATTATAATATATCTTTCATGTAACGATTTGCCTTTTTATATATGCAGCCTCCAAGATTTCAGTTTTACGATTCGATGACTCCCTTCTATACATCACCTCGATTTCTACCACCGACAAAAATAGAAAAGTGCAGGGTATGCAATCATGAGCTTACTATCATTACTAGTAATTTTTGGCACGGTGAAATGAAAAGCTCACGAAAACAGGTTGTGGATGCAATTGTCTCACATGGGTGCTTCTTGCGCGAATGCAGCGTTGAGCATTCAATAGTTGGAGTGCGCTCGCGTCTAGATTATGGTTCAGAGCTGAAGGTTGAGATATTTCTATTAATTATAAGATGCTTATCGAAACTTGATTCATCTTAAAGTCAACTTTCCTGATGAAATCATCTTCGCATATACTAATTATATGGCTATAACAGGACACAATGATGATGGGTGCGGATATATACGAAACTGAAGCTGAGATTGCTTCACTGCTGGCGGATGATAGGGTCCCAATTGGTGTAGGACAAAGCACCAAGATCAGGTAAGTTCTTTATCAGTTATTTGACAAAGAACATTCAGTGCGCAGGTATCTGAAGGGTCTAAAATCTAAATTCTTTTATGACCTCTCCAGAAATTGCATCATCGACATGAATGCCAGGATAGGAAAGAATGTGATTATTACAAACAAGGATGTACGTGCTTAATTGGATCTGTGATGCTCAAATATTTTCTATTCATACTAACTTGTAGAAAAAATTCCTTTGAATCAGGGTGTTCAAGAAGCCGATAGGCCCCGCGAGGGCTTCTATATACGGGCGGGGATAACGATTATTTCGAAGAACGCTATAATCAAAGATGATACCATTATATAGAAGGCTACTTCTCTTGTCGCTATAATCAGAAATGGGTATGGGAGACCACAAATTGGAGGCACAATATGAAGGGGTTGTGGATACAAAATGGTAATTAAATAAAGATGTAGTAGGCTGGAATTTCTTTGTTGATGGCTTTAGCTTTTGCAAAATAATGAGATGAAATAGTGCAGCAGCGTCCTGGAATGTAAAGTAGAAGTTCTTTATTTAAAGTTATAGCCTTGTAGTTGTAGGTATCCAATAATTTGATCAGTTTCATGCTTCCCTTGTATATGAATTTTCCTTTAAAAAGGTATTATTATGCTTGTGATTCCACTAAATTACACATTTGTAATAATTGTTGCTGCTCGTGATTCCACTAAATTACACATTTGTAATAATTGTTGCTTCTAAAGAAAAATTAAGTAGACAGATAAAGAGGTGTTCTTTTAACATTCCAAGTTATATTCATTAACCAAACTCTGTTTGCTGTTTAAGTGTCTTAAGTTGGAATTAAATCTTTCAACATACAAAAGCAGGAAGGAGTTCTTGTTTCTTAAGCATAACATTGTTTTAATTCAGAAGGTAATTCAATTCTTGGAGGAAAAGTATATAAGTATCCTAAAGATAAACATGTAACTTTAAACATCCTCTTGTCCTGGATGAACAAAATCACTACAAGGAGAACCTAATTTAAGTTCACTGAGGTCTGTAAAATCCAACTACATGCAGCTATCTTCTACTTCAATTTCCACATCCTTCCCCTTGTTTGCAGCCCTCAATAGTTCCTCCCTTCTGGACTTTGCTTTATTTGTCTTTGTGATACTTTTGGTACATTTCCGAGGGAACGAAGGTGGCGCGACTGGGTGGTGATCACTCTCGTCGTGCTTGGTGCCTCGCTGAGGACAATCTCATAGCCATCTCTGTATGAATCCATTCCTTGAGCCAGGAGCTGCCAGAACAAGCTGCCTGCAGTTGCACCACCAGTTCTAGCAGACCTGTAGATTTTGGAGTACACTGTTCTGAACATTCTATCCCTTTGTTCAGTGCTGAAGCCAGGATCCTTCATGGATTTTCCAAACTCAGCCACAAGCAGTGGCTTTCGAAGTACATTCTTTGCGTCTTCCATGTGGATATCGAGCCATTTACTTGAGAAGGCAAGCTGTGATTCATCGCTCGAGTGCAATAACCTGTTGATGGAATGAATGCTTGCTCAAGGAGATGGAAACTTTGCACCGTTCTTGTACTTAGTTAACTGAATTGAGTACTTTACCATTGGTCAGGATACAAGTGAATCGTGGCAAAATCAATCCCAGGAATCTGGTTGTTACTGATGAAATCAGTTCCTACTTGAAAGCCTGGGCTAGTTTGCTTCTGAGATGATGATAATTGCCCATAGAATCCCTCCAGACCAGCTTCCAGCAAGTGGTTGCTGTCTATGGATTTCAAGTAGGAAGCCATCTCTGTGATCCATTCCTAGACATCAATCAAAATGAATTTTAGGGTTGATAAAATTTAGTGTGTAGGCAAGCAAAACAATAAAATAATACAAACATACCAGCACTAGGCAATCAAAAATTGATATATTCATAAGTGAATAAACTATAACTGACCCTAATTCTTGCTTGTATTTACTGCCTGGGAATGTTAAAAAAAACATCATAAAATTGCTAGGTGCCTTCTCACACCTGTATGCTCTTGCCTGACAAGTCCGAGGAACATCTGGGCTCATTCATTAGTTCCCATGCAAAGATTGTAGGGTCATCCTTGTATGCAACCCCAGTAATGGTGTTAACTCTTGTGAGCACAGTCTGCAGAGTAGCAGGAAACAAAATTTAGCCCATCATCAAGCTCACAAGTACTAGAGAAAGCATCTAGTACAGCAATTTTATGGCTCTTGAGCCTTGTTATAGACAATTATAGGGCAAAGAATAATTTCTTTTGTACGATTAGTTTTTGTTTTTACTCCATAGTCATAATCAATGGATTGTTTAGCGAGGTATAAATTCCCATTCTTTTACTCAAAATTATGAATTTATTCTGGGAAAATTATAATCTGAACCATAATTGTTGGTAGAATTGCAGAGTACAAGGAACTATTATGTGAAGAACTTGCAGCAAACAACCATTGGAGGATCATAATACAAATATAAAAGACTAAGTAATTCTATCATCGGCTTATCATTTCAATGTTAACGTTGTTGAAACTGAAGAAACATACTGTTTGAGAAACACTATTGACTGAAATGGTTATTATCTTAATCAGATTGAGTTATAGCAGAAGAAAAAGAAATCTTCTAGAAAATAAAACCTAGATAAACACAAAATTAGAGAGAAAAAAAATGATGAAAATTCTTCATATTACCTTTACATGATTCTTGTAGTAACCTCTAACGACAGGGTTGGTGAAGAATTCATCCTCAGACTCAATGTTCTGCCCCTGATCCCTTGCCCATTGCACGTACTGCTTCTTCCCCCCAAAGCTCTCATAGTTATTAACTAAGCTCAATATGAGCCTAATCCCATACTTTCTTGCCTCGGACACCACAAAATCCAACCCCTTGAGAACACAAAATTGGAATAAGCAAAACAGTGAAAATTAAAATCCTCAAATTAAGGCAAATATGACATGTGGAACCTGAAAAGGCTGTTCATTATAAGAGCCAGGGGAGCTCTGCAAGGCATTGGCGCCTCCATCACTGAAAGCCCATGTCCTGGCCACAGTGAGGCCATGCCTGGATGCATCCTCCAACACAGATGAAACCTTGCCTCGCTGAGAAGGATCTGCTGCCACAGTCATAAGCCAATAGGCATTGAAGCCATTGGCAAAGAAAGGGCTGCTGCCATTGGCAAAGAAATGCAGCCCCCTTGTCCCCACAAACCCTCCTCCCTCTCCTGCAGCCACAACATTGCTGCAATGTGGAGCAAGAACAAGGACCACAATGGCAGCCACAAGAGACAGACTCTTCATCTCAACTCTTTGAGATGGTAATGGAGGTGGAAGAAGGGTTAAAAGGGGGTTTTAGAATAGTTGTTCTTGAAGAGAACCCTAGGGAGAAACCTTATTACTAAGGTCTGAGGTTGTCAGGGATTGCATGTGACCTACTACTCCTGCAACCAGAAAGATTAACTAGGAACTGCAAGGTATATAAGAATGGAAATTTGCAGATTTGAGGAATGTTCTAAATGCGGGAGATATCAACGTAAAATTGGCAAGTGGATGGACCACCATTTTATGTGGTTTGCTTGAGAACTGAGGCAAGTTTGTCTTGGGATGGTTAAATTTAGAAGGTTTACTGGTTCTGGTTAATGAGGCCCTCCTTAATTGAGATCAAGAGCTAATATTATGTATTTTATAATTAAGATAGCATCATAAGTTATATTGTATTGATGCCATCATGCCAAGCAAAACCACTTCCTCTCTAATTGTGGAGGAAGCCAGCTACTCCAATGGCATGTTTAAGCAGAGTCATATTATTTCTTACTAATTTAAACTAAAACCACCATTATTATAAGCAAACTGTTTCACCTTAATGCAATTGTACCTCTTGTTTCTTGAAATCATGCAATTTATGCCTCTAAACAATTCTTTGCTTCTTAATTGAAATGCAGGGCTAGCTTGATCACCTTTGCTTGCATCTATGAACCTTTTGAAAATGCATTTACTTAAAGTGTGTAGAATAACATTAACTTAATGAATTAATTGACTCAACTACTGCATAAAAAAACTCAACTGTTCCATCCATCTTTTCACGTTGAAGATGCAAAGCCCAATTAACTTTACAGATGGGAAGGGGACTTACTTTACAATTAGATGGCATCTGATAGAGTTTTGAATTACACCTGATTAGAACATGTATCGGATTAATTTGGTCCAATCTAGTTGACCCACCGGTATGGTTTAATTCTAAACCAATTTAGAGCTCGAGGCGTTTGGTGAACCCGTGAACCTTTCGCTATTTTATTTTGTTCCGTGGACCAATACTTTAATTAAAATCATAAAGAGTATCGGTTCTTTTTGATCCCCATGCAAAGCACCACCGCCGATGCACGTGAAGTATCGACAAGTAGTCAAGTATCCATGCACGATGCAACGTGGCGCACTGTGCTCGTTCCAACGTGTGGTGTGGAAGTTAATGGGGCCCATGGAGTAAATCTAGGTTCCTGTCACCTGATCAGATTGGTAGATGTGTACAAGAAAGCGTTATGAATGATATGTGGGAGAGCTGATCTTTACTTTTGGATAAGCATTGTAATGTTACGTTACATTGTTTTGAACCTCAAAGAAGAACAATTCGTGTACTTTTTGAAATTAGTGGCATTTCATAATTGAGAGTTAAAAGATTTTTGAGTAATGGAAGATGTATTTGGTACAGCTGTTGAGTTGTAGGCACCACTCTTTGAAAAGCTAAAATATCATTTCCGAAATGATAAATCAAAAGAGTTGGATATCAAACATCTCCAAAACTTTTCACTGTCAAAATTAGTGGACAAAGAACAACAACCAGATTCATGGAGAGAAGATTGAGATTACTACTAATAACTGCATAGAACTTAATTTGAATTAGCATTTCATCGTAATATTCTTTGAATAGTGACAAAAATAAATTTAACGCCTTGCTTCAGACAGAATGAGATGCAGGTAATTTGCATATTGATGATTTCATAACGCTCGTATCTGACCACCATAACCATAATATTTCAGAAGACCTTCATCCTGTCGCCAATTTTCTTTTACCTTAACTTCCACCTGCCCAACCCACAGCAAAACAATGAGAATAGATTGCATAGAATGGCAGAACAATTCAAAAACAGAAAATATATAACAATGGTCAGGACCTCAAGAAAGACTTTCTTCTGCAGGAAGTCTTCAATGTCAAGCCTTGCAGCTGTTGCTAGTACCTTCAAAGCCTTCCCACTCTGCAATGACAAGGATATGATGAACACTTCGCCAACTTGATATTATGGAAATTTGGATCTATTATAAAAGAAAATAACAAGTAACAACCGTGTTCCTATGTGAATGTTTGAAGAAACTTTATCTCGAACATTTATCTGGATTCGTGTTTCCGAAACAAACTTTCTCTTGGACCAGTAGGCAAACAGTTATTTGAACAAAATAGTCTATCTTTACTTGGTCCTCAATTAATGGACATGTTTAAAAATAACAAGAGAAGACATATTCGTCACAAGAATATCAAGAACATTACATCAATTGCATTTGTCGAGCACCAATCAGAAACTACATGAGTCTATACTACTCAACTCTATAAGTAGGTATTGGTTCCATCAGAAGAACCCTCATTATTCTGCTATAGCTCATAATGCTGAGAAGAATAATTTAGAAGTTATTCATTTTTTATTGCTTCCTCATATTGCAAATCCATCATTCTAAATTGTAGAGGACCCATTCGAACAGCACTATAGCAGTAACTATTTTGGTTGATATAATTGTCATAATGTTGAAACATGGGGTATTTCTGAGAAAAAATGATTCTGTGCCTTATTCTGATGATGTACAATGGCAGTTATAGGTAAGAATGTGCCAAAGGAGACAAAATCCGGGTGAATGAGAATACTTCCATTTGGAAGAGATCAGATTAACAAATGATGGGGATCTTCACAATTTAAGATAATCCAGTTGTTCCATTTGACTCAAAATTTCAGGAAGTAGAAAAGCATAATTATCATGAACAAATTGCACGAGTCAAACTCATGTACATTTGGTAGCTAGTAAGGTCTTAAGAGGCTGAGAGCTGGTCACTAGACTCGCGAAGCATGATTGCATGACACTAGAGTCTCACTTGAGCTAGGTCAAAGATATTAGTGGAATATAATCCTAACCCCTAACTAAGTAACTAGTAGCAGATCTTCTACATTCATACTTAAGTCTTACAGGACTTTTCCTTGATAAAAGAAGTATTACCTCCTTACATTTCAAAATTGGAGAAATTGGTATAAATGATATCTGAACTGTTACACAATATCTCAATAGAAGCCTTAACTATTTGTTTAATGCAAGAACGAGGAAATGTTTTAACAACCATGTGTAAATATGACTGCAAATACAAATAGAACTGTAAAAAGTAAAATAGGTTTGAAAATGAAAGAAAATGGACAACTTGCATGAACAATATTTAGAAAGATACCTTGCCAATGAGAATAATCTTTTGTGACTCCTTCTCGACCACTATTTCGACTTGAATGAAGTCTTTAGATGTAGGCCTACTAATGTAGTTGAGAACGTTGACCTTCAACATGTGAAATGGGAACAATTAATATTCCTTGCAAAACACCTACAAAAAGATAAAATAAATTTGCTTATGGTCCTTGGAATCCTTGAAACAGACCTGGCATGCATATGGAACTTCATTTCGGTATTGCATGAAGATTTTCTCCCTCACAATTTCAGCAACAAAGAATCTCTCTGGATGTTCACTAGCTATATCCTGAAACAATAAAGAAGATATATGAGAATTATTCTGAATATGAAAATTTCATGTTAATAAAGATTAATTAATACTTTAAATAGAAAACCTAACAAAAATAACATGGGCATTCAAGCAGTGCAGTTGATTAAAATGATAAGGAACAAAGCCAAGGGTGGACAGACCTTTGGATAATAAGCAGGACCAAGAGGGAGCTTAGAAAGTATCCAATCTTTGACATCATCCACTCCCTGACCATATTTGGCACTTACAGGTATGACATCATCAACATTGGTAAACTTGTGATACCACTGCCAAGGAGATATCTTAAGATCAACTTACATGAAAAAACCATCCAAAATATAACTAAATGGATCGAAAAGTAAATGGATTGAAACATGAAAAGGCGGCTCTGAGCATCAAATAAAGGAATGGCTATAGTAGTTAAACCTCAAGTCTCTTTGCTATTTCTCCGGGCTTAATTAAATCCTTTTTGTTCAACACCAACAAAATGGGAAGATTGCTCCCATTAGTTCCAATACCTTCTTCTAGCACATCATCAATCTGAAATTCCAGAAAAAGAGTCAACAAAATCTTTTATATGAATTAGATAAAAAACATATTTGAAATAGAAATTACCTTACAAGGTACTTTGCAAGCATCAACAACTACAAGCACACAGTCTGCATTAATAGCAGCACTCCTGACATTTTTCATCATCATAGAGTCCAACATGTGCATCTTCTTTTCTATAACACCAGGTGTATCATAAAGTATCATCTGCAAACTAACACATTACTGAGATTAGAAACCAAAATAAACACAATAGTGCCTCCTATACTAATTATCTAATTCCTTTATTATTTTTATTATTAATATTTAAGAAAAGCTAATTTATTTTTAATGGTCAATCAATGAAAGTATAGTACCTGATATTCAGGGCCAGAGCATATACCAAGTATTCGATGGCGGGTAGTTTGAGGTTTCTCTGTAACAATTGAGAGTTTTTGCCCTATCATTTGGTTTGATAATGTACTCTTTCCAACATTGGGCTTGCCTAACACTGCTACATAACCTGCACATTCCAATGGAAAAAAAAAATCCAATTTTTTATCATAGTGACACATTATATATGACAAAATGCAGGAACTTCAAAATTCTTAGTGGTTGTCGAATTAAGAATGGACCATTAATAATGCGGCTGCTTGGAATTCACCAGCAGTCAACAGTCAACTTGAACTGGACCTCCAAATCTGTGGATAAAGCCCTTTTTTTTTTCTTTACTACAATACACAATGCCTCAAAGAGACGAGATAGTAGAACTTTAACTTTGTTCACCTTCCAAAACAAGGCATAATTCCTTATGACCCTTCAGATGTATCATTCACTTTAGAGACGTTATTCCATGTTCCAAAGTGTAATTTTAAATGAAGAAGACCGAGGTTTGCTAACAGTCAAAGAGCAGCTACCTACCCCAAGCATTAGGCCTATTTAACACTAGGATGCTCTAATCAACTTCCTGACTTAATCATCAAATGTAAAATATTCAGACAAAAATGATGCAATGTTGGTTACAATTTTCAGATATTAGATTTAAAATTATTTGTTATCAACCAATTCATTTGATGGCCTACACTTTTTACAGGAAAAGGTAGCGTTTTCTTAGGTATAAATTTCTCAACCTAGCAATAAGTTCTTGTTGTTCTACATTCATACTCCCATTGACAGCCCATGACACACTGTTCAAATTGGCGAATATTTTTAGTTTTTACATGTAAAACTCCGTTTCTCTTAAACACATAAGTTGCAAGTGATGATACGCTCCCTTCATCTCCAGCCATATCATTTTCAACAATTTCAACGGTTAAGAGATTTTTAAAAAATCAAAGCTGAGACTTTGTGACACATTGTCGTAAAAAAAATCTCCACGAGGACATAATTTCAACGTCACTACGTCATTGCCCATAAAGATTCAATTTTCACATCCAACTATAAACTTAAAGCTGCCAACTTTTCTGTATATGTTCACACACAATCCAAAAGAATCCTAAACCCAAACGAATCTGATGAAAAAACACGCTCGCGGGTAAAAAAAAAGGAGCAGTCAAGTGAACTGACCGCTTCGATGGTTTGGACAAGTGGAGTTTTCGAGGTCGAGCTCCTCGAGTTCGTACTCGTCGAGCAAGGCGAGATTCCTATCTGGTTTCTCGCTCAGCGAGAGAAGCGAAGCCGAAGAGTAACTAGTGGAAGACAAAGATGGATCTCCCTCCTCCTCCTCCTCGTCATTATTTCCGTCGTTGAGCGTATTCCTTTGTCCGTGCACAAGAGACAGAGTCAATCTTGAGACCGAGGGACGAAGTGAGGTTCGTGAAGAAAGAGAAGAGGGCGAACATATATCACGATGAAAGAAGCTAGACGAAGACGAGGAGGGTGAAGAAGGGAGGAGGGCGACGCCTCTCTCCCTCGCCGGCGACGGGGGCGGCGCCGCGCAGATGCGGAGGGCCAGACCCAACTCCATTTCCAGGGAGAGGAGCACAAGGGGATAAAGATAAAGAGAGAGCATTACCAATTGTAGGTGAACTAAGCTTAGCTGTCTTAGCGGGTCGGATGCATCTAGAATTTATCTGGATCCCAATAACCAATGGATTTCGGGTCGCATACACTGAGGTGCATCTTCCTTCCGATGACAAATCGACAATAGTGGACTCAACAATCAATTAATTGGTAAAAAAAATAGTTATGAAATATGAATTACGTAACATTAACAATTGTGGACTCAACAATTAATTAGTAAAAAATAGTTACTTATTGCGTAACATTAGCTTGTTAGTGAACTCAGTAATTATCAGTAAAAAATGAATAATTTTTCAAATTCATAATATTTATATTTTCATATCTACTATAAGAAAGTGAAAAAATTTGGATCCATAAATTGTTTTATAAAATATTAAGAATGTTTTAAAAATTAAAATTTTCTTTGTTTTTAAAAAATAGATCCCACTATTTTTATATTGGGTAAATTATACTGACTTCTCTCCCTTGTAGCTAACGGTATTAAATGGAGTCTGTTAGTAATATGATTTCTCTCTTATGCCCCTTGTTGAAAAACTATTAAAATATATGAATAAAATAATTGAATAAATATTTTAAAAATAAAAATTTGAAATTGATTATTTTATTTTAAAATATAAATTTTGAGAGAAATAAAAATGACATAAACGTATTTTTGTCATTTAAACTAAGAAAAAATACAAATATTTTAAAAATACCATTAGTATGTACATGTCTCATCTTTTACAAAACTCAAAGAGATTATAAGATAAAATTACAAATAGATGAGAGGTCGGTGTAATTTTATTAAACCTCATGGGGTTCCAGTATAATTTATCCTTTTATATTTGAAAAAGTCTTTAAGTTATTTAAAACATATTGCTTATTATGCATAACATGAATTTATTTTTAGTAATTTATTTTAATAGTTTAATATATTTTTTGTAGATAAATATTTTTGTGTAGAAAAATATTTTTAGTTTTTGAATTATTTCATTTTTTGAAAAAATCTTTAAAGTGTTTAAATTTTGTATTTTTTTGTGTATCATGAATTAATTAAGGATCTTCATGATCCTCTAGCTGTTTAATTTATTATTCTTTTATTTTTTCAAAAAAAGTATAGCATAAATTTATCTTCAATAATCTCTAAAAAATTTTAATAACTATAACTACTATCTTTGATATTAAGTGACTAAAATTTAAAAAAAAAATTATTTTAGTCACAAAAATAATGTTACGTTATAAGGATTGCCAAAAAAAATTTATGTTATGCTCGACAACAAAAAAACATAACTTAGAAACTAATAAAAATAATAATAATAATAATTTTAGCTACTAACAATATGTTTAACCACTAAAAAATATAGGAATTGCCCAAACATTAGTTCATGTTATACGTTACAAAAAATACACAATTTAAGCACTTTAATGACTTTTGATTAAAAAATTAAAAACATTAATTTTAGCCATAAAAATATTTATATGCTAAAAAAATAATACTAATATAAATTGTTAATTCATGTTAGGCACGATAAAAAATATTTCAACGAAGTAAATTATATTTAGAAATCTAAGAAAAATATATAAATTTTCGAGAGCATTCGTATAATATTTCAGGAAAACATATTTGGATTCCTTACTGGATCTAAAATTTTCATCCAATATTATAGATTTTAAATTTTGCTATAAAAAAAGTTACAGATTAGGTAACACTAACAATTTGAGTTATAAATTATTAGACTTATATTCACGACCTTTCATTAATTTCAGTACAAAAGATATATATAAAAAGGAAAACACAAAGTAAACAACGCGCGGCTACTTGAAGTAGATGATGGGGCGGTCGGAGTTGGGTTCCCACGAACCGGCTTCCTTCATGTACTCCAAGTATCTCAAGAACTCCGGCTTCGCCGTTGCCTTCTTGGATGGCGCTTCAAGGATTTTGATGATCGGATGAGCCTTTATTTCTCTACTGCTGGTACTGTTCGGTGGACGTCCCTTAATCAACGTCCTTCTTGTCGTCGTGACCGCCTCGTCGCTCTGATCGGCCGCGTCGAGAGAGGAGTGGCGGGAGAAGAGGCGGCGATAGCCTCGTCGGCTCTTTCGGAATTCCGACGAGTCCGACATATATGGCTGGTGATGGAGTTATGGTGGTGGAGTTTGTGAGAGCTTTTAAAAGGTTTTACGTACAGGAGTTGGTGGAAGCTTGCGTGCTGAACGTAGGTGAGAAAAGTGGAGATTTAAAGCGGAAGCTATTGACTGTGTATACAATGTTTGGTTGAGGCGTCTTAATCGTCCATGAATTCGTCCAAGCATTTCAATCCGAAACATTAATTTGACTTTTTATTTGTTAAGATATATGTACGTTGAGGTAATACATTAATTATTCTTGGTGTTCCTTGGATGCCTTAATTACACTGAGTCATCCTCATGAAATATATAATAAAATTTAATTAGGGGCGGCAAAAATAAACACGACACAATAATTGCATGTTGGGCCAAAAAATTCAGTCCAATAAGCGTATTAGGTCGGGCTGGGCCGAAACGATAACATTGCGGGCCGACGCGAGCCGGCTCTTATCGTACCGGGTCGGTCCGTTTGGTCCGCTAGGTGTTTAAAAAAAATCATTTGGTTTGATGTTAAGCACTGATGTTTGGTTTAGTTTGGTTTGATGTTAAGTATCGATGTTTGGTTTAGTTCAGTTTGATGTTAAGTACTGGTGTTAAGTTAAATTCTATAAAATTATGTAAAAAAAGTATAATTTTATAAAATTATGCGAGCTTGTCAGCCGTGCCAGACGATACACAAAATATTGTCGATCATGCTGGGCCGCCAATTTTCTAGCCCACGAAGTTAGCGTGCCGAGTCGCCCCGTTTTTGCCGCGCCTAATAAGATTTCATAATGTTCTAGGAAAACAGTGAAAATGGTGTGCTAACAATGTTAATCTTAAGTTGGCAATTGGATCCAATAGTAGTCTTATCCATGGGGGATATTGTGATAAATACTAAATGATGTAATTTGTTAGTAATCGCGAATTAATGAACAAAAAAATAACTTGTTAAATATTTGAGAAAATTAAAATTGATGGTGTATGTTTATATCGACGGATATTAAGTTTGTTGTAAAAGTGTTTGGAATCAATTAAAATATATTCTAGTGATGATAGTAAGCAAATGCAAGGTTGTCAAGATCGATCGCTTTTCTACGCAAGATCGTAAGACTAACGTAGGATCGAGAATCATAAGATCTCATCGATAATTCAAAAAATATTATCTATAAATATAAATATATATTTTTCTATGAATTTGAACTCATAGTTCTTATTTAACATTCAACATAAAACACATATAATTTTGAGGTCATAACACATTACACAACACTAACACAAGTTCATAATTAATCAATCAAAATACAAATTTCAAAATCACAAATCACTCACGGTTCGAATTAGAAATAACAAGCATTAAACAACAACATAGAAAATAAAAAAAGAAAAAATAATCAAATGTCATTCAAATCATTATTAAGATATTCATCACCATGAAGACTGACATTAGCATCATCTGATTCCGAATGATCAAATTCGTCTTCTTCAAGGAGCTCCAAATCATCAAGAGGTTTGGCTCAAAATTGCTAAAAAAATAGTCGAAATATAGATGGTATAAGATCGGTTGGATAGCATCGATCTTACATCGAATCAGACTACTCCGATCATCAGGTAGGAACATATAGTAATTTTGAGCAATTTCAATTTCGATTAATAAGTTAAGAACACCATTTAAAATTGATTCTATTTCGATTATCAATTTGTGAATAATCAATAATCAAAACCAATTATTTTAAACTATGCTATTGTAATTATTTTAAACCAATTTGTTGATAATCAATATCAATTTGTCATTTTTCTTTCAAAAATACTTTTAACCTTGAAATCACTTCCTTAATACATTTGCTAAATCAAGCCTATGACCCTAATTACCTTGTTCAATTTATACTCAAAATATTTTCCTCCTATGTGAACTATAAAGACAAGCACATCCATTTTCTTCTACAACTATATTAAATTTGGGTAGAATTAAAAATTAAGAGTTAGCATGCAGCAAAAATTAATACTCATTTACGACTCCATATTTCACATAAGAAATATATATGCATAATTTTTTCCCTTAGTACATAGGAGTGATTAATATTTATATCATAGAGGTAGGAAAACACAAAATTAAGACGAGCCTTAACTCAATAAGGTTTAGTCATACATTTATAATCATCCTCATCATCGTGAAGAGCCACAATGATAATCATTCGATGATTCATTCACAAGAATGTCGTTTTTCCATCTAATCCCGGCATATATCCATATCGTTGATAGGAACTTAAAGACAACTAAGGTAATGGGGATGTTTGAGCTATATTAATACTTAATGGCAAATTTGTATACATGCCTTTTCAAATATACAAATTGTTTTATTTATAGTGTAAACATTAATTAATTTATCATGTATATTCCTATAAATATTATATATGCCACTATGGTAAATTTTTGCAAAATAACTCAACGTTATTATTACCTCCAAAATTATTATCTTTAAAGTTAAGTTTAGTATATATATTCATACACAATTATAAAAAGTTATATATGCCACTAGAATTTATTATATAATTTGAATATCTATACTTGTGTTTAAAATGAAAATTAAAACAATAATATCATTGCAACAATTACATTCATTTTGCAATTATTCACAAAATTTATATTTCATTCGATTTGGTAAAAAAGGTTGTTGATTTTTTTTAGTTTTAAAAAAGGTTGTTTCTAACAAAGTATTTGGGTGTCCATCAGACATGAAATTAATATAAAATTGACATATATGTCATTTGGTTCATACGAGAATTAAGTTTACATAGAAAATTACACTTTATATCAATTTAATTTCATTTTGAACTTTCTTAGAAATGCCAAAAATACATTTCATTGATAGTAACTTTTCATATATTGTTCAGTTCAACTATTCATTTTAGAAGTGCAATTTTAAAAGAAAATGAAATATTAAATGCTATTACAAATAAAATGGTATCTAATTAATTATATATTAAATAATTTTATGTACTTAAATTATTTAGATCATTTAATAATTTTTTGATAAATTTAACGTGAGTTTATCTAATAGTAGTAATATTTATGTAAGATTTATACGAAATTTACACTGATATATGAATCATTATTTTTTGATGATAAATAAGTAATTTTAATATTAAAACAAGGTCAAATCTCAAATTTTGAGTCCGGTATTGGATACGGGTAAACATCAAATAAAATCCGAAACTAGGTTTAGAATATGATCCGACCCGTATGCATATAAAACATTCAATAAAACCCTGATTGCTCTTCGTCGTTCTCGCCTCCGCTCTTTGCGTTTCTATCGAAGGCGGCGCAGGAAATGGGGAAGGTGAAGGGTAAGCAGCGGCAGGACAAGTTCTACCACCTCGCTAAGGAGCAAGGTTACCGTTCTCGTGCCGCCTTCAAGCTCCTCCAGCTTGACGCCAAGTACCGCTTCCTTCCCTCCGCCCGATCCGTTCTCGACCTCTGTGCCGCCCCCGGTGGGTGGCTCCAGGTTGCTGTCCGCCACGCGCCCGTCGGCTCCTTCGTCGTCGGCGTTGATCTCTTCCCCATCCGGCCAGTCCGCGGAGCCCACGCTCTCGTCGAGGACATCACCACCCAAAAATGCCGCGCCGCCATCAAGCGCCTGATGGATTCCAACGGATGCTCCGCCTTCAACGTCGTTCTCCACGACGGGTCACCCAACGTTGGAGGTGCCTGGGCGCAGGAGGCCACATCGCAGTCGGCCCTCGTCGTGGATTCAGTCCGGTTGGCCACCAATTTCTTGGCTCCCAAAGGCACCTTCGTTACTAAGGTAAGCTAAACCTAACCGGATAATAGGAATATCATTTTCTCCACTTCCTTGGTTGCATGACATTCCTTTTTTTGAAGCTTTTAAGTTTTATTTTAACTTATGTTATTGTTTCATTATATCGGCTGTGATACAAGCTAAATTGGGACTGCAAAATAGATGAGCAAAAGATATTTTCCTTTTAAGGATTTATTTCTTGACGAAATGTTTTTTTACTGTTGATTATAGTATTACCAAGTCTTGATAATCGTACATTAAGATGCATATATCTGTTTGTCATGTCAAAGTATTGTTTTGTCCAATATTCATTTTTCTTTGTTTGATAGGTCTTCAGGTCTCAGGATTACAGTGCCATTATCTACTGCCTCAAGCAGGTAATGTTTGATTACTAAATCTCAATTGAAATGTGATAATACATATTTGATTTTTAACATTTTGGAATTATTTTTTTTTTGACAGCTTTTTGAGAAGGTTGAAGTGACTAAACCTGTTGCCAGTCGTTCTACTTCTGCAGAAATTTATGTTATTGGTCTGAAGTATAAGGCTCCTGCAAAGATTGACCCACGCCTTCTTGATGTGAAACATTTATTTCAAGGGGCCATAGAGCAGCCAAAGGTATAAATTGTCTATCTTTCTTTCAATAGATTGGTTATTCACAATGGACGAACCATGCTAGATTGCTAGTTGTTACTGAAATGTATCTGCTGGATGAAGGTTGTAGATGTGCTTAGAGGAACCAAGCAAAAGAGAAACCGTGAAGGGTAAGCATTGTGTAGGTTGCATTTTCTTTTTTGTTTGTCCTAAAGCTATAAACTTGCGAATTGTGATTCATTGTTTAAGGATCTATATTTGGATCTATATAAATATTTGTTTTGTAGTACAGTTTGGTTGCGACTTGTGACATACTGACATACTTCAATTCAGTATAGGGTTGCTTTGAGTTAGGAAGCTAATTGGCAGACACAGTTATCTAGAACAGTCCCAACTCTGGGAATCAGGACGGGTGTGATTGAATTGACAAATTTGTTAAACCTCATTGATTTATTTTGTTTTTGTAAGTTATACAAATGAACAATTATTTAAAATTGCAGTGTGCAATTGGAAAACTTTTATGCTATCTTATTGTTTAGTTTCTTTGTAGTAGAACCTGATAGAGCCAAGAAAAAAATATCATTACTTATCATTTTACAAAATGGACAGATTTTTCAACTGAGTAAATTCAGAGCTGTGCAGAAGGAATTATTTTCTCATGAAAATTTCTGTGCATTATTTGCATGCTTAATTGCCCAATACTTGTATATTTTGGCTTACTTGCATCCAAAGGATAGTTTCATGCCAGTCCTACATATATTATGATGTGCCACTTGCCTTAGTTTCATTTGGCAGTCGGAACATGTAGACCAACAATATGTCCAGTAATATCCCGTGTGAACTTGTCTTGGAACATATTCTACAAATTTGTAAAATAATTGGGCTCTGAAGAGAGGTTAAATTAGTAGATTCTGAGAACTTCAGTATGTTTGGTGTTGTCTGCTTTATATTTTGATCCTATTATTCTTGTTCTTGAAAGTATTTGTTCCTTGTGTTCAATAAGGTTAGCTCATTATGCTTTCTTAAATTACACTCACCAGATTGGCCAAAATGATAATAGTTATATATAACCAGCTAATTTGACCCGCTTATTACAAGTTTTGATGACATTTTGCTTCGCTTTTTATATAGATACGAGGAAGGAAATACTACACTGTGGAAGGTAGGCTTGGTTTCTGATTTTATTTGGTCAGAGACACCGTTGGAGTTTCTTGGCTCTGTAAATGCACTATCCTTTGATGATCCAGCATGTTTGCCTATCAGGGATCATGAATTGACCACAGATGAGGTATTATAACTCTCCTGTGTTAGACTTCTCACATGGGCCATTTTTTCCTATCATTTGACAAATGATCTTTGTCTGGCAGATTAAATCATTGTGCGAGGATTTGTATGTGCTCGATAAAAATAGCTTCAAACATCTCTTAAGGTAACTCTGCTCCCCATCACATATTGTTTGAACTTTATACTGTTATGTTTGATTTTGGAACTTTATCTTGTCTTTCAAGTGGGCATGCAAAAGGTGTCTATGTTTGTTTCTGGTGTAGTTGTGTAACAAATTATCAATATATCAAATTTCAGTTTTTTCTCAAAATCAGCCTAACAGTGATATCTACATGCCTTTTGACTTTTGTGAAAATGTATTGCGTTGAGGCTTTTAGAGTTTTGAAAATTCGGATTAAGATCAGTAGCAGCTCCAATATATGATGGAAGTAAACTAATAAAAAGCTTAATTGATAAGTTATTATATCTCAGGCTACCTGCACAAGTGACGTTTGAGAGTGGTGAACCTAATAAAATACATTTGTAACTGTAAATTTAGATCAATATTATGAAATAAGATTTTGTTCTTACAGTGTTTTTTTGTTGCACTGATTTTTGAAACTTTGCAAGCATCTATTATTTAACAATTTTTATAAAAAAATAATTAAGACTAACTTGGTAGTTTCAGTATATACCTTACGATGGAATTTATCAAAGAGGGGAGAGAAAGATTTGTACAAACACACTGTCAGGGGTTGGTAAACGCAGGCTCTGCGAAGAAACCCCTGACAAAAATCTTACAACTCTACTTGATAAAAGGTGTTTTGGCTCAATTAAAGCAAATGTGTTTCCTTGCTGTTAACCTAATGGTACATAGACAGTTGCCATCTTAGCTTGTTTATTCACTTAGATATTTGTGAACAAAATAGCAATTGAACTTGCCTTAGGAATGACATTCTCTTAAATTAGCTATTCTGGGTTGAATAGTCCTACAATGGAAATGCATCCACCCATTATTTCACAAATTATGTTGCAGTTAGCAGCTAGATAATTTGACCTTATATCACTGGTAGATTGTTCTATTGGAGTAGTCTATTAACAATATCTTTCTTTTGTGAATGCTAAATCATTTTTTTGGTTCAAAGATGGCGCATGCGCGTTAGAAAGGCGTTGACACTCACTGACAAGGTAGCTCCGAAGGTTAACAATGATTCCAAGGTTAATGATGCTGGAGATAATGTGAAAGATAATGAAGATGACCAATTGCTAAATGAAATGGAAGAACTGACACACTTGTTGGATCGGAAGCAAAAGAAAACAAAAAAGCTTCTTTCAAAACGCCGAGCCAAGGTTTATTAACTATATCCTGTCATGCCGATATAATAACTTGTGTTATTTTTAATCTCATCCTGAACTTTTGAATTTTCCAGGATAAAGCACGGAAAGCAATGGGATTACAGATTGATGCTACAGAAGACAGTTATTTTGATAAAGACTTGTTCTCTCTTTCTGTTATCAAGGTCTGCCATCTATGGGTTCATTTCCTCATCAACAACTAGCACTGATATGGATTAATTTGTGCATTGTCTTTTATAGATCCTATAGTAAACTCCTACTGTCCTACCTAGTTTCAGTGAAAAGATTGCAAAGGTTGGAAAATCTTGAGTTCCACATTTAAACTTATAGGTTGGTTCTGCTTTCTTCAGGGAAAAAAAGAGCTGCTCGCAATTGATTCCGCAGATCTTAATGATGAATACAGCAAGGGTGATTTAGTAGATAGTGAAGATGAAGAAACTCATAGAGCCAAGGAGGATTCTTCTAGTGATATGGACTCTGATGAGGAACAAAAGAGGTAATTATTTTCTTCTGCATTATGTGACAGTAACTGGTTCATTCTTGTAGGCATTTCTTTTCTTAATTTTTTATTTTGTTTTACCTGCATGCTGTTCTTATTGTACACACTTTTAAAAATAGATATGATGAACAACTTGAGGAAATGCTGGATCAAGCATATGAACGATATGTGACTAGAACGGGAGGAAAAACCACACAACGAAAACGTGCGAAAAAGGCATCTTCAAATGGTGATATTGCTTTGGTAGAGGTAAGATTGGATAGTTAATATTCAGAATAAATGTTTTGTTTTTGTCCATGAGCCTAGATGCTTGAGTCTTAGTTCTGATGTGGTTGTCTTATATGTCTTTTTTTACTTACTTTTACTTGTTAGTTTTGCGTTTTTTTGCTTCCTTTAAGACGGTGAAATGTAAATTATCCTGCTGAATGAGCCTACGGGCCTTTAGTTTCTGCAAAAGCAGAATTTGTCATAGAACCTAAATCCAACAGATTTTCTTTAATTTGTTGGTTGACGAGGTAATGTGTTCAGATAATTCTAAACCTTGTGAGAACTATATTTTTGTTATTGCTCCAATTAAATCCTAATAGATCTGAAATATGACTAGTTGAAATGGAATATGTGAATTTACTCTGAAAGAAATCAAGGCTTTTTCATAAGAATTGGAGTTCCACATTATTTCAGACCTACTGGCAATATTTGCTCAGTTAACTTTCCTTTGGAAGTACACATGAGAATCACATTTAATTACTTCCTCAGAATGCAAGAAGTCACCCCAAAAGACTTTCTAATCAAAATGAAATCCTTAATAGAAAAGGTGAAGTTGTGCATGATGCACAGGTTCCTGAGTTATTTATTAGAAGAAATTTTAGATTAACATTAACCATTAGTTGGCCGTATTTAGTACCATGTTGATTCCACTAAAGAACTATATTATGCGTATGGAGTTGCAGAAATATTCAATGCTCTATGTTCCATGTGCAAAAAAAATTAGAATGAATATTGGTCAGGTCCTTTTTGCAAATTCTGCTTTGCTTGGTCTTATGGACTGCCTTTTTCTTCTCTTTTTTTGTCCCTTTTGCAGGGAGGTGATGAAGATGATGACCTAGTTAATCCTGATGGTGACTCTGATAAAGAACAAAAAGAAAAAGAATCAAATCCTCTGATGGTACCTCTCGACGAGGATGATCAGCCGACCAAAGAGCAACTTGTGGAGAGATGGTTCGGTCAAGATGTATTCGCTGAAGCAGCAACAGATGGTATGCTTGAATATAGTGAAAGTGAAGAGGAAAAAGAGGAGAAACTAGTTAAAGTTCCTGAAAAGCCAAGGGAACAACCAATGGACACGAGTGTCCCTAACCCAAAGAAACAGGAGCAAACTGCAACGAATGATTTTGAAATAGTTCCTGCAGAGCCCATGGAAACAGACGACTCTTCATCATCCTCTGATGAATCAGAGGATATGGACAATGAGACAAAGGCTGAAATATTAGCTTATGCAAAGAAGATGCTGAGGAAGAAACAGAGGGAGCAGATCCTCGATGATGCCTATAACAAATACATGTTTGACGATGAAGGTTTGCCAACATGGTTTGCGGAAGAGGAAAAGAAGCATTGCCAACCTATGAAACCTATTACTAAAGAAGAAGTTGCTGCAATGAGGGCACAGTTCCGTGAGATTGATGCTCGCCCTGCTAAGAAAGTGGCACAGGCCAAAGCTAGGAAGAAACGAATTGCTATGAGAAGGCTCGAGAAGGTGCGACACAAGGCAAATACCATATCTGACCAGACCGACATATCTGAACGTTCCAAGAGGAAGATGATCGATCAGCTTTACAAGAAGGCAACACCAAAGAAGCCGCAAAAGGAGTATGTTGTTGCAAAGAAGGGTGTCAAGATGA
Organism: Canna indica; assembly: GCA_034359265.1. Lineage (NCBI taxonomy): Eukaryota > Viridiplantae > Streptophyta > Magnoliopsida > Zingiberales > Cannaceae > Canna > Canna indica. Next base: position 67,130,409 of record CP136896.1, on the reverse strand, counting down.
AGGTTGGCAAGGGTAAGGTGCTGGTTGACCCTCGAATGAAAAAGGATGCAAGGTCTCGTGGAATGGGGAAGGCAGGGAAGGGTGGTTCTAAGAAGGGTAAAGGTGCTAAAGGGAAGAAGGTCCAGAAGGGCAAACAATTTGCAAAATCTAACAAGGGGAATAAGAAGAGGACACAAGGTTAAGAGACACAAGCAGGACTAGGAAGATTCTTCAAGTGTTAATTTTTTGTCTTAAATTTGCTAATGCAATTTTCGCCATAGCATACTCGTGTACTATCTGTTTTGCCAACAATATTTTATTTCTAGCTTTAAGTTGGTACAATTATAGTTTCTATTATAGTGTATGACCATTGTTATATTTCTATTCCATGCCTGAGAAAACTAACTTGATGTTTTGTTTCTAATTGATGGTCACAAAGCTTGAAACTGTTGCAATTCAAAGACAACACAAATATGCCTTTGTTTCTTTACAGGGCACTTTATTCACACAGATGGTCTCCAGTATTACTGGTAGATGATTGGTCTCCATTGAAATCCAAAAACCTCAAGAAATCCAACCCCCTTGTCTCCTTGCAATTCAGCAGGTTGGGAGATCCTTGGGAGGAGGTAAGGTTGACTCATCTGGCTCATTTCCATTCTCCACGACAAAAGCCATCTTAAGCCCCCACGATGTGTGCACCTCCAGGTGACAGTGCATGAACCAAACCCCTGCAATGTGACGTTCAAGATCACAATAATTAATGTTTGATTACACAAGAATTAATTCTTTATCTCCTGCTACTCACCTGGATTATCAGCTCTGAATCGAATCGCAGTCCAACCTCCCGTCGGAACTCCAACCGTGTTCCTCTCCGGCGGATCAACCAAGTTAAACTTCGCCGGATCCTTGGACCGGTCGAAGTTTCCGATCCCCTGGCCGACCACGAAGAAGTTATACCCATGGAGGTGGAAGGGATGCGACTCCACCATCAAAAGATTGGTGTCTTGCAACACCAACTCCACGGTCGAGTTGAAAGCAATCGTACCGAGCCTCGTCCCCAGCGACGTGCCCAGGTTCGCCGTCAGCGGCACGCCGGTGTAGTTGAACGCCGCCGCCGGCTTGTCGGGAAAATCCAACCTGAACACTCCCTTGACGCCGTAGTAATGAGCTTGGAGAAGCGCCACCTGCGGCATCACGAAGGTGATGTTGTTCAACGACGCCGCGAGCCGGGTTCCGTTAACGCAGCTCGGACACGGGTCGACGCCGAGGCCGATGGTGTAGAAGAGCCGCCGGTCGACGGAGAGGGGCACGTTACCTGGGCTGAGGCTCCGAAGCTTGGCGTTGAAGGCTTCGACGAACGCAGTGTCGTTTGGCGCCGGGAGCCGCGGCGTGGCCGGGAGGACGGTTGTGGGGACGCCCTTGTACTGGAGGATCGCCGTGGCCGTCTTGTTGTCGACGGGGATGGGGACGTCCATGAAGGACCGGGTGGCCATGAAGTACCGGCCGGGGGACTGGTTGGCTTGGAGCAGGACGTTGGTGGTCTGCCCCGGGGAGATGACGATGGCGTCGGTGGTGAAGGGCTTGGTGTAGGAGGCGTCGATCTCCACCACGGTCAAGTTGTGGCCGGCAATGGCGAAGAAGAGGTCGTCATTGAGGGCAGCGTTGATGATTCTGAGCAAGTACGTCTTCCCCGATTCAACTTCCAATGCGTAGGTATCTGCAACATGTACACCCACGATTTAGCAACGCCATGATTTAGCAATCGCACTAATTAAAATCTCAACTCTTACGTTTCTCAGAGCAAGGGAAAAGAGGCCCCGGCTTGCCATTGATGGTGTGAGCATCCGACATATTTGGAGCCAATCCAAGAAGGTTGCCCTGCTTCTCGACCTGTTCGACGTCGGTGTTCCACCATTCTCCTGCAAAGTAATCGAACACCATTGACTTCTTGGATACATGTTAATATGTAGTATCACTGATCACTGTACCTAGGATGAGCTCGGCTTCTTGGTAAGGCTGGGGGAAGGGGTAAGGGACTCCTTGCTTGGGCATGACGACGATGGCGCCATGGACAGTGGCTCGCAGCCACAGGATGTGGGCGTGCCACCACAGCGTCCCTTGTTGCCCGGTGACGTTGAAATCGTAGGTGTAGCTGCTGCCGCTCTGAATGGGGCACTGCGTGATGTAAGCTGGTCCATCCGCCCACCCGTTTCGGAGTTGCTTCACTCCATGCCTACATCAATTGATTAATTCTCAGTTTCTCACCACCATGAGTTTTGCATCTGCGAGTGCAACTTCTGTAGTTTTATGTAAAGTGTTAAAGTTTTCTACCAATGGATGGTCATGTTATATTGTGCGTGGTTTGTGACGTTGACGACGAGTCGATCTCCTTCCCGGGCGTAGATGGTCGGACCGGGGAACCTCCCGTTGACGGTGACGATCGGCTTGGCGTGGCAAAGTCTGCTCACACTGCTCACAACAATCTGACAGACATAATTAAGCATAATCATTGAAGGAATGTCAAGGCATGCATATTAATTACTACTGCTACTGAAGCCACTCACATCAAATTGGTACTTCTTTATGGCAGCTTCTGTTGGTGATGAAACAAGGAAGAGAAAACCCAGCAACATGAGAATGAAGGCGTACGAGTAGCCCATTTATTCTTCCCCTTAATTGTTTCTACTTGGATGATGAGGTTCATTAATGATTCTTCAACATATATATAGGGGTTAAAAAGTGCAAGGGTTTGTGCCCGCCAACTGTTTGTTAAGGAAACAAGAGTTGGTGAAGACATCCGCTGGCCTAAAGGCTGATGCTTGGAAGCAAATTGTGATGGAGACGGTCGAAATATTCAAATAAACCTGAGAGCCTGCGTTTCTACTTCGATCAACTAGTTCAATCAGTTCATTCAGTAAAAATAAAGTGATGACCAGATTAATTAGTTTAAGGTGTTCAACAACATGGATCCAAAATCGAGCTTTGATCTAATCCTGTGTGTGGGATATGGAGTAGTAAAAAAAGCTATCAGTAGACAGAGAATACTGAGAGAATGCTGCGGTAAAAGAATGTTATTCAATTGACTTGTGAGCTTTATCTTGAAGATAAAGGAATATGTATCATTTATTAATTTGAGCTTTAAGAGGGAGAAGAAATTGTTTGGAAACAAGGTGGAGTTACTTGGAAGAGTAGATGTGCTCATAGTAGTTGATATGTCATCCTCGTACTATTCTCTCTTTTATCATCCCATATTGATATTACTAGGAAGACTTGCAATTGTATTGCTGATCTGAATGGTTATGGTAGAAATTCCCTTTTTAGTACAATGCATACATTTTGTGAGGTTCTGAATACGATTAGGTTGGTGATAAGTGCATTATTTAATATTATACTATTGGATACAATTTTAAATTGAAGTTAAAAATATGTAATCAATTTTGACTTGTACAACACCTCGCCCTTGATGTCGATAACCTAGGACATTCCGGAACAACCCATCCATGCATGGTGATGTCGACAGCTCAGTACAACTCGCCGATGAAGTCAACAACTTGGGACAAAGACAAAACACCATGCACTGATATCTCTTTTGCTCGTGTGTTTTCTGTTTGTGTTGCAAATGATCACTTACAAGGAAGATAATAATCTGGTATATGCCAAAGATGATTATAGAATGTCAAAGATGGATCGACGAAATCGCGACGCGGGGCTACACGCTGGTCGCTACTACTGGCCACGCAAGGTTGGTCGGACGTGGCGGCAATTGGCCTGCACGACAGCAACGCACTGCGGCTCTAGCCATGGTAACCCATTGTCGACTGCAGCATTGCGGGGCAGTAATCACAGCCCCAATCGACCGACGATGGGCTCAGGTGGAGTCGACGGTGAGAGGAGAGGTGGGGGTAAGTAGGGGCAATCACTAATGGTGAATTCGGCGAGGAGAGAGAGAACAAGGGAGAGAGAAAGATGATCAAGGAAAGTAAAAAAAAGAAGAAAGAAAGGAGATAATGATGTTGGATATTTTTATTCATTCATATAAAATTTGGTCTGAATCTAGATAAAGGACCTTTTAGACCAATTCACAGTCGTTTATTCCTTTTCACACAACAATAGAACAGTTATTTACACGAATAAATATTTAAATGAAATCATCAAATTTTCTTTACACAGGAACGAATTAATTAACACCACTTGTCGAGGAGTCTGCTCTTAGCCTCTCCAGTTCTTGAATTGGCCAGGGGGAGGCCTCAGCCAATCTTGACCGTCGATCCAAGACTTCGTCACGAATCTCGAGGCTTCATCCGACGAGAGATTGCGAGACCAGTCAACCCTCCCCGCGACGTTTGATCCCGGCCCAGAGCACTCGTACTCCCCGTAATACGCCGTCCTGCAGGGAAAATATGAGTTCGATTAATCTGATCTAACTCTCAAATCTCCATCAAGTGCATGTATTTGAACTATATATACCTTCGGTTGATGGGGTCATTCCAATCATCCCAACCACCACGACGAACTGCGTTGGACATGTACGTGAATGCAAACACCACCCTGGAATACGCTCCCCATGGCCTTCCCAGGACGGCGGTTTCCGCCCCGACGCCGGTGAGCTTGCACTGCAGGAAGCTGTACCCGGTTTCCTCCTCCGCGCTGGTCCGGCGTTGCGCCGTGAAGGCTCCTCCGCTCCGCGACACCGAGTGCAAGCGGCATTTCTGATAGCAAGGAAAGTGAAGTTTACATGCGTCGTTAATCGATCAGCTACATACGAAGCAAAAAATTGGATTTTGAAGAGAGATATAATTAGCGACTTACTTCGAAGAGGGAGAGGGCGTTTCCGCAGATGAAGTCGGTGGCGCCTTCGATGTAGCAGCTGCTGTAGTAGTGCCTCCCGGCGTCATCCAAGAGCGTGTCCTGGAAGCCGATGAACCTGGAGGCGTAGAATGCTACTCTGTCGCCGGCGACTCGGAGGGCCACAGCCGGGGCACCTTCACCAAATGTGTTCTGACATAAAGAATGAGTTGTGTGTTACAGAATACGAAAAGTCAGACTCAATGTGATCACTTTGATTGGAATAATTATGAAAATTATAGAGAATGAACTAAGTTCCAACTTCAGTTCATGCATGCCATCAATTTTAAGTAGTGCAATTAATATATAGTACCTGAATTGTGAGATATCTTCCAACGAAATCAGAAGCTAATATTGAAACTGTAGGAGAGTCCACTGAGTTCCACTCTTCACCCCATGTTATCACTGTGGACACTGCATTTGACCCGCTCAATGTTATGAACGGCTTATCAGCTGGAACAATCACCTTCTCTCTGCAAATTAACGCAGTTAAGTTTCACAATTAATCCAAACCTTTAGAAAACGAAGAAATCATTATCTATACACTTACTTGTAAATCCCAGGCTTGATCCAAATGAAGACAGGCTGAGAGTTGTTGGAGGGCACTGCATCAACGGCGTCCTGAATCCGTCTGAAGTCTCCTTTTCCCGACTGGTCCACCCTCACCAGAACCGCCGCCGCCGGCGAATCCGTGGCGGCCGCCGCTGCCACAAAGCAATTAGGAGAAGAACGTAACAACAAAGCCAATACTGCAAAGAAGAAGATGCCTCTCGGAGCTTCCATGATCGCTACTGCAAACAGTTATCGATCAGTGCGTTGTTAACTTTTGGCATCCTAAATGATGAGAACACATATATATACATATGTATTTGAGGAAGACAAGCCACTGTCTTCTCCGAGAAGCACGGTGTCTGCTTGTGTGATCTTCAAGCTGTCTGCTGGCTGCTCTAAATGTGGCTCAGAATGGATTTGAATTTTCAAACCTGGGGATTAATTAATTTACGTTATTCGAATCAAATAGGAGTTATTAGAGAGTGTGTGCTGGCTATTGATTGACTTTAATATCAGGGAGAAATCTTGTCTTTACGTTGAGAACTTGAGATTGAAGACTAGTCACGTAGTTGACCAGCGTGAGCTGGAAGAAGATTTTGTATTGAACAACACATAATCTATTAATTTATATTTCCAACCATGGAACATATATGCCTTCCACATTCTAAGCAAGGATTTAAAAGTAATTGTCTCATCTTCTATTTATTAACACTGGATTGATGACAAAGCGAACTTGAAATGTATACATCAATTAATGCCTAAAACTTAGGGTTTGCTGTATTCTCAATGGAACGGGAAGATGAATAGAATTGCGAGGTGCTGATTGGTGGATGATATGAAATGGCGGCTAATTTAATTGTTTAGTCTGCAAGGAATTTTCGGCGCGTAATCATTGCACACGGTTTGATTGACTAATTATTAGCTGGAGAATATAACTAGCTAGAAATTAAATCAAGTTCAATGGATGCTTGCGACTGTGGTTAAAATTGCATCAAACATGACTCGGTTCATTATCTTGTGTTCTGGAAAACTCAAGTTCAATGTTTTGATTTCGATGTCCATGTATGGATATATATAGGATAATATAGATTAGATCTTTTTGCTTTATTATTTTAATCCTTGAAATAAAATATCATTGATTAATGTTGATTCAGTGAAAAAGTTTGTACGGCATATATAAACTAGAAAACTTTACGGTCTTAATATGGAGGAAAAGTAAAAAATACAATAAAAAAATGTCAGAAGTGGGATTTGAACCCACGCCCTCTCACGAGGACCAGAACTTGAGTCTGGCGCCTTAGACCACTCGGCCATCCTGACGTCGATATTACAGGCGAAAACAAACTTTATATATACATTGTTATAATGAATTATTTATTGCTCATAGAAACTGGCAGATGCTTTTGAGAATCCAGAGATGAGAACAAGAATCAACGGCTGAATCATTCTTCGCTGGAATTGTTCACCTGCTTCGGATTTTATGAATTAGATGCAAGTCAGAAAATTAGAGAAAGAGGATGCATGCAATAAATATATTTCATGTGTTAAATTATTGTGAATAATTACTTTGTTTCTTCCCTGTTTCAAGGAGAGTCTGATCACCCTTTTGCGCTTCAACATTCGTGAAGTCAATCACAGTTAACTGGAATTCTCATATATGACTGGATGCTATGAACTAGAAGGCCAAGAAAACTCAGAACAAAAACAAATATGAAAAATGAATTAAAGAAAAAAATGATCAATTAAAATGTGCAATAATAAGTTCAAATAAATTAGCGGTGGTTGTTTTGAAATCTAGTTACATTAGTTAAAAATGAAGAAGAATGACAGAGAAGATGGTCTACTTAAGCCTGTGTTGCCAATTTGATCATCTCCTTGTATGATCTCTAACCACCAAAATAAGTAGATTAATAAATGCTAGAGTAAAGATAAACTTAGAACATCTTTGGGCTCAACGGTTGAAAAAATGTCTATAATATATCGTTAGTAATCGCATCAATGAGTCAATTCATCTATAATCTGATGGTTAAGCATCTAAACAATTAATTTAGTAGGTTCTATTTCTAATTTTAGTGTAAGCGTTGTTTTATTTCCCGATAATGGTCCAACATAAATTCATTTTTAAAAAAAACTATCAATCACATTTAAATCTGTTATTCTATGCAGCATCTCTTATTTTTGTTAAGAAATTAGTGAGCCTAACTCATTCCAAAAGCTAGCTCATGATGAGAGAATTGCTCAAATTATTTAAAAACTACATTGGCCATATTTTTAATCAATGTGGAGCTTTAATAATTTTTAGGGTTCATTTATTAATTTTTTTAGGATTCATTTTATTTGCCATAGAGTTTGGATTGGTTTCATTTTAGCTATAGAAGTCATAAAGATAACAAATGAGAATTACGAGACCGTGGGTATTCGAAATAAAAAAAAATTAAATACTAAACGATTAATTTGAACGTAGCGGACATTGCTTTGATTCCATCACACATCACCGTTGTGAAGTGGTAATAGATGGAGCTTTGCTTTTCACCTTGCTTCTTCCTCTTGATTAGCTTGGTTTTCTCACCCTTTTCCTTTTGCTTGTATTTCTTTGTCTTTTTCTTACTTGAACCTAGTGCATTTGTATTTTTCAAATCTTTTGATAAATACAATATTCTTATTTTCAAAAAAAAATTAATCAATTACTACAAAATAATTTTTTTTATATAAAAAAGTAAGAACTACAATAAAAAACCTAAGTGGAGAAGTAATAATTTAATATACCAAAATTCATATTTTTTATTTTTTCAATTAAACCAAATTCGATTTCCAATTATCTTCGAACCTAATTAAAATCAAATTGATTTAATAAATTTTTAAACTTACTTATGAAATATAAAATTATTTCTTCTTTTTTCCAAGAACCCGATAAAAAAGACTACCTATTGCCCAAGCAAGTTAGGATCAGCACTTAAACCAGTTTTAAATGCCTCCTTCCTAACTTGACTAACAGGTAAATCTCCCAGAGAATTGCTTTTATTAATTCCACACCTATCAACTAATACAATGTTTATATCCTCCTGCACCCTATCAGTTCTGTCATTCTGCATAACATCATTACAAAATTTAGTTAAGTAATCTAAAAACATCTCATTACAGGAAACATTTACCCTCTCAATTACATCAGAAATATTCTCAACACTACTCCAACATCCTGAAATCAGTTCATGCATTCCCAGCCTAGCTGCAGCATCCGCAACCACATTGCCCTCTCTATTAATATAGCATCATTTATTAACCTCCAATTCACTACTCAGTATCAAAATATTCTCAACTAAAATCTTCATATCCCAAGAAATATCCTTTCCATCATTCAGCATATCAATTACAATTTTGCAATCAGAATACACCTAAAGCTTTTTCACTCCTTTTTTTCTTACATTATCAAGTCAATACCAAATGGATAACAGTTCAGCTTTTAAAGGAGAACCAGAATTTATAATCCATGATCCTATCAGTTTCCACTTCCTGTCTTTAGTCAACATGAAACCAGCACCAACTAAAAATCCATCTTTCCATGAAGCATCACAAAAGAGAATGTTATATGTTTTTACATTCTGTACCCAATTTTCTTCCGCCATTCTTTGATGATACTGATTATTATTTTCAGAAACATTCTTTTCCTTAGCTTTATAATCCATAACCTCTCTACAAGCTCTTGAAAAAAATACTGTACAGACCATCCTTTTTCCCATCATACTTTACATTACATCTATTCTTCCATAGTAACCAAAATGATACAACTATGAAATTTACAATCATCTCACCTGAAACTTTATCAAATTATTTCTCTCCGTCCTTCAACCAGCTACCTTTTAACCAAGTTTCCTTGGAACAGAAACTTACACTAAGCTTTTTCTCAGGTAGCTTCCAATATCTCATAGCAACCTCACACTCAATTAGAAGGTGTTTAGTTTCATCTTCAAACAAGTTACATATATGGCATTTAGTGATTTCAGTACCAGTAACTTACTGAACCAACTAGCAGTAGGCAATTTCTTCCATAGCATCTTCCAGAGAAATTTTTTTATTCTCTCCTGAATTTTCAATCTCCAAATTCTCCTCCAATCAACATCTGGTTCATTTGCCACAACTTCGTACTCTCTCAAGTAGCAGTATGCACCTTTTGTTGTTAACCTCCCATCCTTGCTATGAATCCACACCCATTTATCTTTCCCCTAGCTTCATTCACATTTATTTCATCTATTCTTTTTATCAAATCCTTACCAAAGCACATGTTTAGTAAGTCTTCCTTCCATCCCACCCCCTCGATCAACTCACTAACTTTCATCAGTTTCTCCAACTCAAGCACATTAATATATGTAGGCCAGAAATTCAGATGAATTGTGTCAATCCAAGGATCAGCCCACACAGCTCAGCCCACACAACTGTATCCTTTCCATTTCCCACACAGTCTTAACCCATTCCTCAAGCACTTCATATTTTCAGCAATTGCTTTTCCATACCATGATACGTCATTCCCTGTTCTTTCCATCCAAGGATGCCAAATAGTATTTTGACAGTTCAGGATTTTGCACCAGTTATCATCTTCTTTGTTCAATATTGGCAATACCCTCTTAGTCATTGCAGTACTTACTTCTGATAACTTGTAAATCTCTAACTCCCAGCCCTCCACTTTTTCTACTTATTGTAATCACTTCCCAGCTAATCATTTTGGCTGAAGACTTGTTATTCTGACCAGCCCAAAAATAGTTTCTTTCCATTTTTATTAGTTCCTTTATAGCTCCAGAACTAACCCAAGATGTCATCAAAGAATGCATTGGAACCGAATTTAATACTGAATTCAGCATCACACATTTACCTGCTTGTGATATTTTACTTCCAGCCCATGAATTCACTTTATCTTTTACCTTTTGAACTAGCTTCATCTGATATTTTTTCTCCAGTCTTTTTGGAGAAATGAAAGTTCCCAGGTACTTCATAGGATATCTTCCTACTTTGAAATTAAGAATTTCCTCAACCATCTTTCTTGTCTGTTGGTTTGTGTGTTCAGGAAAATATACCTCAGACTTTTTCATATTAACTTTCTGCCCAATTATGTGACAGTACCGGTTTAATAGTTGCATCAGGTTTCTACAAGACTTCATGTTTCCTTTGATGAAGAAAACAATGTCATCTGCAAACAAAGTATGGCTCATGTTATTGTCTTCGAACTTGAAACAATCAATCTTCCTTTCATTCACTGCCCACTTCATCATTTATGTTAGGAGTTGTTCAAGCAAGATAAATAAATAGGGAGACAAAGGGTCTCCCTGTCTAATACCCTTCTTGCTAAAATTCCTTGAATTTACTCCGTTGATTTTGCAGTGATAATTAATGCCTTCTACACATGACTTTATCCATTTTCCGATTTTTTCAGGGAATCCTATTTTTTCCATTATTATTAAAATAACCCTCCAATCCACTCTATCATAGGCCTTTTCCAGATCTATTTTAATCACCAATAGAGGAAATTTTGCTTTAGACTTGCTTGTTTTACATACAATTTCATTCAGTACCAATATGCTTTCACGTAGGCATCTCCCAGGCACAAATGCATATTGCTCTTTCCCAATAATATTCTTCAGACTTCCCCTGATTCTATTCACCAATACTTTAGCAAATATTTTGTAAATTGTATTATATAATGCTATTGGCCTGAATTCAGTGACTTCCTTAGGTTTATCATTCTTTGGAATCATAATCAATCTTGTCTCCTTCCAACCCAATGGAATCTGACCAGTTCTGTAAATTTCAGCCATCTCCCTCATTACAGTTTCATTGACTTCTTCCCAATAGTGGATATAAAATTCTAAGATATACCCATCACAGCCAGGACTCTTCCCTCTCCCTAAAGATTTTATTGCATTCCATACTTCCATTTTAATAAAACTTCTTTCAAATCTCATTCCATCCTCTTCAGATATTTTATGTCAATCAAACATACCAATACCTTCGACATTATTACTGAAGTCACCTGAAGATTCCCATAACTTCTCATACCACCCAGCAAAGCAATTAGCAATATCCTTACTGTCAGTAACACATTCATCCTCCAACTCAATTTTTTCAATCCAGTTTCTTCTCCTTTTTATTTTTGCCAAATTATGAAAAAAAAATTGGTTTTTTTCTCCCCCTCCTCTATCCATTTACATCTAGCCTTGGACCACCATTTTAGATGTATTTGTCTTGACAATGCACTTGCTTTTTTTGCTACAATTTCCATCTGTAACATCTCAGCATCAGTCAGCCATCCTTCAGAATCTTTTTTCTCCAAAGTATTCAGTTTCAATAATGCTTCTTTTAGCTTGGCTTCCAGATTTCCAACACAGTTTTTGTTCCACCAAGTTAAAACTTCTGCCATCCTTTTCTATTTTTCTATCATAGTTTCCATATTATTCCCCATTCTATTCCAGTTCTTTTTTATTATGTTTTTGAACTGCTCCTGATCAAACAAAAAATGCTCAAACACAAATGACTTTTCCCCAATTTTCTCCTTTTTTTTTCTTTTTCACAGAAAACCAAGAGAGGCCTGTGATCAGATTCAATTCTCTGCAAGTGTTTGACCTTGATTTCAAAAATTTTATCCAGCCAACCACCATTGTAAAGAGCTCTGTCAAGTTTGGCTTGAATTCTAGTGGCTCCTTGCCTATTATTAGTCCATGTGTACTGTGGACCCCTAAACTTAGCATCAAATAATTGACTTTCTTCAATAAATGTATTGAAATCAGAAACTGCATTAGAGTATGTAAAAACTTTGCCTCCTAGTTTTTCCTTCCCTTCTCTGATGCAATTCATATCATCAATTATTAACCATAGTATTTGCTCAACATCTACCTCACTTAGAAGTTTCCATAAAAACTTCCTCTGGTTGTAATCAGTACTTGCATACACTCCAGAGATTATAAAGACCCCTTCATTAATATGCTTTGCTAAGCAGTTGACACATTGGTCATTTTTGAAAACACTTCTAGTCTCTATAGTACTCTTCCTCCACATTATAATTATGCTCCTTGATCTCCCTACACTTGGGTAGAACTCACCATCCCAATTTCTTTTATATCTGAACAGAAATAATTCAGCCTCTCTACTAATCAAATGTGTTTCCTGCAGTATAATCAAGTCAAAATTGTTACTTTTCACAATATTCCAAAGGAAAGCCAACACTCCTCTTTTTTGAGCCCCTCTTATATTCCATGAGATAATCTTCATATTATTATCTTATAGTGTTCTCCTCCTTGTTGCTTTCATCACTAGGATCTTCATCCCCTTTTAGAGCTCCACATTATTTAGACATTCTTCTCCTTTTGACTTTACCCCCTTTATACTCCACAGGAATATTGAAAAGAACACAGTTACTACCACTCCATCTTCTGTTTTTTGAATTTTCTTTCTTTCTTTCCCTTGAAGTTTCAGGACAATATCCTTCTTCCTTGAAGTCTTCTTCAGCATTTTTGTTTTCAAGAATATTTTTAAAGGATTCAGCTAACTTTTCAGAGATTTTATCCAAATTATTGGTCTCCTTTTCTGTTGATATTTGATTGTCCACGCAATCAATTTCTTTTGCTTATGTATTGAATTCAAAGTTCTTATCAATCTTCCTGATAGTGTTTTTTTCAATTCCTATGTCCTTCATCATCAACATTTCAGTTTCCTTCCCAGTAGCCTTTTTCTTCCATTGGTAGACTGATTTCTTCTTATCAATCTGATTAATACTATTATCCCCTTTCTTGTTCACTTTATTGTCTATCTCCATGTTCTCGTCCATTTTTTCCTTTCCTTTTGTTACTGCATTTTTGCTATCTTCACCTCTTATATATGCTCTATTTTTAAACACATTCTCCTGAGTTCCACCCTTGTCAAACACTGCCTTATCAGCTTCATTCTCAAAGGTAGGATTATCCGGGATTTTGAAAGGATTGCTACTATCGTTTTTTGTGAACTTTTGATTCTGCATAGATTTCTTCCTTCTATAAATTTGAATCCAAGGACCTAAAAGTCCCTCCTTTTCTTCCTTTTCTGAATTCTGAACCTCCTTCTTGTCCACTTTAACTGTATCACATCCATATGCTATCATACACCCGCTTTCATCATGACCAATTCTGTCACATTTAAAGCAAATGAACGACATATTTTCATATACGATTGATTGAAAAAAACTCCCTACTTCGGTATCAATCCAAAACCCTTGTTGCACAGGTTTCTTTATATTCAGCATCACACAAATACGAGCCAACTTCCCTCGTTCCTCTTTTTCAGTAAAATTATCAAATCTCAGTGGTTTACCTACTGCTGCTGCCACTTGCGGAAGAGCTTTACTGTTAAGAAATTCATATGGCAGCCCCGGAAGCTGAATCCAGACTGGGATAGCATCAATACTTTCCATTAGCGGTTGGAAATTATTCTTCCATTGGATTAAAGACAGAACTTGACCCCTTAAGAATCAGGGTTCGCCTGTATACACTTCCCAATAATCTTCTTTGTTTTCAAATTTAAAAGCAAAGAATCCTGCTGACAAATCAACGATACTAACACTAGCTTTTACTTTCCAGATCTTAAGCATATTCAGCTTAACGAATTCAAAAGGCGGAGTTCTTCCGAAGAACTTACCGTAAAGGATAAGCTCGCTCTCCCTTCTTGCTTCAATTAGATCTGTTTCTTCAATTCTGATTCTTCCCTTTGCACTATTTTGAATCTTATTGATCTTCGCAACTAGTTCCTTTGTTTCTCTCCAATTTGAATCAGGATTTGATCTTCCAAATAGACTTGCCCAGGTATTCGTTGATCCGCCTGCACTTCAATCCCTAGGTTTGAAATCTCCACCATTATTTGAATCTCTCTTCTGAGTTTCCTCCATCGTCTGATCTCTTTGACTAGTCTCCTCCAATCGATCAGGAGGCTTTTTAGGTCTCGAAATTTGAATCTCTTTCACCAAAGAAATTGTCGCCACACACTCGCTCTTAGTCAACATAGTCGCTAGTATATATAAAATTACTTGAAGAATCATAATTAACTAATTTCAATCACCATCCCTAGATGAGAGATGATATATATATATATATATATATATATATAGTTTAAAAAAGAAAATAACCCAGAATAAAGTCACCCGGTAAAGGGAGCATTGGATCATAGCCATACTTCCCTTGCTGGTTTTATAAGCAAATATATCTTCCCTATTTAATTTTATATAGTTGTCTATTGAACTCAACTGTTTATATGCCAAAGTATTGGCTACACAATAGTCAACTGCTTACATGCCAAAGTATTGGCTACACAGTAGTCTTCCTTATACATTTAACTACTACTTAAATGCATAGAAGCAGAACTAGTAATCCTTATACATTTAACTACTACTTAAATGCATAGAAGCAGAACTAGTAATCCTTATACATTTAACTACTACTTAAATGCATAGAAGCAGAACTAGTAACATTATGTACATTAATTTCAGCTTAGTATTTAAACTGAATTGTTGTTTCATGTTGAGTTCTTTCCAGTAATGTGATATTGCCTTCAGGTTCTTGTTCCATTTTCTTGTTCTCCTTACTCATCTCAGCCCTTAGAGCAGCCTTTGTCAATTCATGTGCTTCTAAATTCATCTCCCTCATGAAGTATTGTCATTCCACCTAGGGGTGTAATCGAGCCGAGCCGAGCCGAGCTTGCTTGTGCTCAAGCTTGGCTCGTTTAAGAAATGTCGAGCTCGAGCTCGAACTCGAGCTGGATCGAGCTTCAATATCTAGGCTTGAGATTGGCTCGAGCTTGTCTCAAGTAACTCGAGCTCGGCTCGTTTAAGCTCGTATAGGCTCGTTTATTTTTCTCAAGCGTGATCGAGCTCATTCAAGCTCGATTAAGCTCGGCTCGACTCGGGTTTATGCTCAACCCCATATGAAATATTAATATTTATATAATTATATATAAATATATGAAGCTCGATTAGGCTCACGAGCCTCTCGAGTCGAGTATTACTTAGGTCGAGCTCGAGTTTTCATCGAGTCGATCTCGAGTAGCTCACGAGCTGCTCGGCTCACTTACACCCCTAATTCCACCTCTCCTACTTAGCTAATTTTTTTATATTTCTTATCAGACAAATATATTCAAAGGAGAATCAAATTCTTTCCTTCCTATCTTCACCAATCTTAAACAATTTGTTTTCAACTTCATTTTCTTAATGTTTTTCTTTCTCACAACTCTATTCTTAGTTAACAAAATCTCTCCCTTAATATTTTTCAAAATAATTCCACAACCACTTAGTATGTTTTCCTTTCAAACTGCACCACACTGAAGCACAAGCTCTCAATTATCAATTTCCTTCCCATCATTCTAGGAATCCACCATGTGTATTCCCACATTTTTTTTCTATATTTCCAAATATATTGCCAGAAAAGCTTCTAATTTTACACCTGAAGTTGATTCAAAGACTTCTACATCTAGCCATTTGACTTTCTTCCATTTATCCTTGTTTTTGAAATAAAAAACTTAACTTTAAGTAACATAGATAAAAAAATAAAAAAATATTTATTTTTTTATTTATATTCATATTCATTTTTTTTCCAATTTTCAAACCTGATGTCTTGCAAATCATAAAACCTTCCAAATGAAGGTCTTAACTCTTGTTTTCATTTTCCAAATTTCTTTCCATTTTACTTTTGGACAATGGACATTCTTTGAAGTTTTCCTTTCTTTTATAGCAATAAATATGTTATCAATTCCTCCACTTTTAAATATTTCTACAATCGTTGGCCATATACTGATTCAAATCTCCTTCCATAAATCATTATCTCTGCCATTGTATCTTTTACTACCTTGATATTCCAAGGATTAAAGATGAGAGAATATTGAATTAAACTATTTTAATCCAGCATTTACTCGAACATAATATCAAAAAAAATTTATTTTAATTTCATTCATTCGATAAATAAATAATTATAATTCACCTGATACTTTATCCTGTAAAATAAATATATACTGAGCCGCCGTGCGAATTCAAATCAGATGGGCATTTACTGGAATTACTATAAGGATTGCATTTTTTCCAATAACATAAATATGTGAGGATGTTTGATTTGAGGTTTAACAAGATATTTGGAGAGGAATCTTTTCAAGGTGTTTGAAACACCTTTTTGATTTATTTTTTTCAGAGAGAATGGATATGGAGAGTTTTGGAAATATTTCAAATCACTCCTAGAACATATTTCCAAAACATTCAATATAGGGAGATTTGAGATGGTTAGTAAAACACAATGGTTCGATTATAAATAAATGATTATATTTTTATTTGAAGGATCACAGAGCACAATAGTTAAACTATAAAAATAAATTTAGCCTTTTAAAATTATAAAAAAAAAATCTGCAAAAATATTTGAAGATATAATTATTCTGATGCTGATACACACGAAAAATACTCTTTAATTGAGGATAAAATTATGTTTAGTATAGAAAGAAAATGTGCTGGACTAAAACATAAGAAAAGAGAAAAAATGTAAAACCAAGCTGCAATGAAATTGTACGGGAAGACATAATAGTAAAAAGAAAACAAAGAAAAATAAGATAGACGTCCAAAAACCAAGACAACAAATAAATAATTTGATCGGAGAAAGACGAAACAGAGAAATGACGACGCAAGACGAGAAGTGGTGAGGAGGTGCTCAGAGATTTGATTTGAATGGATTCAAAGTTGTCCTCATTCAAAGAAGACGTCGGATTAACGAGATAACCATCACTGCATCCTCCTCATGGACGAGAGAGAGAGAGAGAGAGTCACAAACGCTAATTAAGAGAGACGGCCGTTCACCTACAAACCCTAATTCCTATCTTCGAGTCTCCTATTTATAGAGTAATGACGCCAATTAAATTGGGCCGTATCAGATGGGCCTCAAAGACCAGCAAATATATCGACCCAGTCATATGGGTATATGATTCAGTGTATTTATTTCCCCAACAAATTCGAACCGAAATAAAACGGGTACAAGTAGATGCGGATCCTCGAAATAACCCAACCCGACTAGCTCAAGGCAATCCGTCCATGCCAATATGCCATCCTCTTTTCAAAACATTGTCTAAGAAATTACTCAAAACGGATAATTGTTAAAAACTTAAAATCAGAACAATGTTTCAATAATTTTCAAAAATATGAACAATAATAAAAACTTAAAATTGCACTTAAAGATTTTTATTACAAAATTTTAAATTAAATTTAAGATATTTGTTAACATTAAAATATGAAATGTCCTTTTGTAGTATCTTATTAAAACTAGTCGAAAGCCCGCGCATTGCGCAATTATATATGAATACATATTTTTAAATAAATTTTTAAAATGTGATAAATAAAATTATCAAAATTAATTATATTTAATTAAAATTTAAAACAACATTATTCATACTCAAATAATTAAGAGTAATAATAAATATCAAATATATAAAAATTTATAAATTTAAACAAAATAGTTAATATTAGTTTAATTTAATTTATATAATTGTAAAAAAAAAATTATGCATGTCTCATGTTAAATACAATTTTTGTTTATTGCTAAAAAAAATTCACCCAACACAATAATATATTCGTAAATATTAAAAATTATATAAACTAAAACTCAATGTAATTTATTTTTGTATTTAAATGTCATAATTTTAATATTGATAATTGAATTATGTTTTATTTCAATCTTTTCAATTAAACTATTTATTTTTAATTGCATAAAGCAATATATTATTAAACAATTCATTAATTATACTTTTATTATAATATTTATTGATATTTTATTTACATCCTATTAACAATGAGTAAATTATAAAATTAAAATTTATGATCAAATATGTATCTAAAATAATAATATCATTTTTAGGGTATATAAATCATAGATCCAATTATATAATAAATAAATAATAGAAATTAAAAAAAAATACTTTCTAAAAATTTAATTATTAACTACTAAGTTAATGAATTATCTAATATATTTTAAAAATATATGACTTGCTTAATATCATTTTATTGCAATTAAAAAATTTATATTGCAAATTATATAAATATATATGATATTTATTATTACTCTTAATTATTAGGGTATGAATATATTATTAGTTAAAATTATAATTTAATTTAAAGTAGTTTTGATAATTTAATTTTTCATTATTTTTTAAATTTATATAAATATAAGAAATTTTCTGTATAAATGTTAAATAACACAAAAATAAAGTAAACTCTACCGATTAAAACCATATAAGCACAAATAACTTATTTTAAAATAAGATATTTTATATTATATAAATTTTCTTCATAAATAAATACAAAATAATATTTCAAAATACAAAGGTAATAAAAATTAATTTTATACATTAAAAAAATACTTTGAACAATTACTCAGTTAATATATTATTATTACCATAAAAATGTGCTCAAAAAATTAATATAGAATATTAGAAAATAAAGTAAAATTTATAATTAGAAAAATTAAAATTGTTAATAAAATATAAATATGAAATCGACAGTAAAATTTTGTTTCTTATATAATCCTACACATTTATTTTAAAATATATTTATTGACAGATATTGATTTTAATTAAAAAATCTTAATTGTAATGAGATAATTTATAATTTTAAAATAAAAAGCGAAAGAAATTCTAATAAATCTATATAGATTTCAACAATCAAAACATTATTTTTTTTTACAAACATAATAATATTTTTATAGATAAAAATTAAACATAATATAGATATAATATAACAAACTGAAATAAATTATAAACTAAATTTTTTTAATTATTTTAAACTACATAAATATATTTTATTTTGAAAACCTAGTAAAAACAAACTCAATGAATGATATTTCAAAAAATCAAAAACTAATATAAAAAATATTTTTATCTACCAATATATATATCTATATATAAAAGAAAATTTACAAAAAATTAATATTTTGATGAATAAAAATCAAATATAATGTAGATATAATGTAACTAATTGAAATAAATTAGAAAAGTAAAAAAATCCAAATTATTTTAAACTACGTAACCAATCGAAATAAATTAGAGAATAAAAAAATCAAAAACTACATAAAAAGTAATATTTTTGTGAATAAAAATCAAATATAATATAGATATGTAACAAATTGAAATAAATTAAAAAAATAAAAAAATCTAAATTATTGTAAACTCCGTAACAAATCGAAACAAATTAGAGAATAAAAAATCAAAATTATTTTATACTATAAAAATTTATTTGATTTTGAAATGTTATTAAAAACAAACTCAATAAATAAAATTTTAAAAACTCAAAAATTAATATAAAAAATAACTCAATACATTAAAAAAAATATATTTGGTTTTAAAATACTATTTAAATCAAACTAAAAACAAAATATAATATAAATGTAATGCAGCAAATCGAAACAAATTAGAGAATAAAAAATCTAAATTATATTAAACTACGTAATAAATTGAAATAAATTAGAGAATAATAAATCAACGGCATAAAAAAGTAATATTATTTATGAATAAAAATTAAATATTATATATATAATTTAACAAATTGAAATAAATTAGAAAAATAAAAATTTAAACTATTTTAAACTACATAACAAATCGAAATAAATTATAGAATAAAAAATTAAAAATATTTTAAACTACGTAAATTTCAAGAAATACATTAATAGTATTAGAAATAAAATTAAGAAATAAAATTTTAAAAACTCAAAAATTAATATAAAAGTTAGTTCAATACATTAAATATATGTATTTATTTATTTGGTTTTGAAATATTATTTAAAATAAACTCAATAAATAAAACTTAAAAAATCCTAACAATAATATAAAAATGATTTAATAAAATTAATAAAATATTTTTAGAGAGAGGAGACGTTGGGAAAATGTGATGTGAGAGAGAGAGAGAGGAGAAAGAGTGATGTAAAAAAACAAAATATAAAAATGAGAAAAATCTCATTTAATATAACTCTGAGTAATAAAATAAATTCAATATGGATTGGAGGAGCCGACGCCGGGCAACTATATTGCGGTATGTGTTCCTTGAGAGGACCTTCTACCTCCTCATCAGCATCGTCGTCGGCGTTGTTGGATTCTTCAACACCCCTTGTAGTTGAGAACATCGCTGGCTTCAATTTCATCGATCAAGAATACCGAAAGTGAATGCTTCTTTGAATGGTGTAGATGCTCCAGATATCTTATCAAGCATGCATGTATTAGAAATCACTGCCGATTTCTATTGCTATTGCCAATAAAGAAATTAAGTAGTGATTTAAATTGGCAGCAATAAATTGCAGGCATTTAATTACATTATTGCAAATTACGGCCGATATATTTGGCAATAAATTGCACCAATTTAATGATTTAATATTTCAATTGAAATTATTAAAACACAGTAAACTGCCGATTGTCATTCCAATTACAACATGAATTGCAAGCATTTTATTGCATTATTGGAAATAACTATAGATTTGGCAATAAATTGCACCAATTCAGCGATTTAATATTCCAATTGAAATTATTAAAACACAGTAAATTGTCGAGTACTATTCCAATTACAACATAAATTGTAGGTATTTAATTACATTATTGAAAATCACTATGATCTGGCAATAAATTGCACTAATTCAGTGATTTAATATTTCAATCGGAGTTATTAAAACACAGTAAAGTGTATAATTATTTTTTAAATATTTCAGAGCTAAATTATTTAACAATATTTAAAAGTTTAAAAAAATATCATGAATTCAGTGGAGAAATATAAATTAATTATAATTTAGTTGGAGATGTATTTAACATTTTATAACGATAATATTTTAAATTTCATCGTAGTCATATTTTTTAACACTGATTTTATAGTGTATAATTGATTTAAAAAGATTATATATATGCAAAAATGACACATAATAAATTTAATATGAATCTAATATCCTAAATATATGAATATATCTTAAAATTTTCTAACTTGAACAAAATTTGAACGGTTATTCACCGAAACTATTTAAAGAGTTCAAATTAGCTTAAAATCAATTAAATAAAATCTTAATACATATAAAATTAAAAATATATCAAATATTTTGAGTTTAAGTAATGATTTGAGCTCTTACAAAAAAAAGTTATTCTGCTTTTGTTTAATCTCTCCATTAGCTATACAATAAAAAAATTAAAAAGAATAAATCTTTTTAACCCAAAAGTACACACATTAAGACCAGAAGTCCACAAAGTCCCATCTTTGACCCTTGAAAGGAATAAATCTTCACCATCCAATGGGAATTCTTTTTACAGTTTAACCTCCATGTGGCTCCAAATATATTTTGTTTAATTCTCCACCAGCTCAAGTGAGGCAAGCAGCATCTTATCTTGGTCATTCCTCCCCCCCTGCTTATTGCAGTCATTCAATAGATCATGGACTGAGCTGAATCCTGGAATCAGCTGAGCTAAACATATACCACACCCAGATGGAATCACACAACTTGCAGAAAAGGACCACAATGAACCCTCAGGCCATGGAAACTGGAAAGGCAAGAAGGAATCCAGTCATTGCTTTGTGGAGGTGGGATTGAGAGGCAGACCCCTCCCCCCCCCAAAATGATAAGGATTCTTGTTATCAGCAGGAATGTGTATCCATCTGACCACTTTAAGAGGTACTGATTCCTGCTAAAGTTATCCTGCTGAGCTTTGCTCAACAATGGAGCAAGTTGGTGATTTAATGGATCTTAAATTCTTAATATTGGAGATCTCTGATAAGATCCAGGTGGAGCAAAAATGCCACTGAGGCCAGTAGTGATGGTGAGAATTGACAGATGGTTGGCTTGACTTCTCCACTCCTGAGTCAGAGGGGCATATAGTTGATCTGCCTTTTTCTTAGTTTAATTAGATGTCTCAAAGTGGGTCAAGGTCCATAGCTTTAGGGTTTGTATTATAGTTGCTGGAATCTCAAATAGTTCCTCTATTCTTGGCTCTTTTGTACCCCCAAAAGAAAATGTGGAGTTGAATCTGTGGCAGGGTAAGAGGCACCACCTTGGAGAGGGGGCACAAGGATCACCATCACCCTTATTCCCCAAGATTGAGATTCCCCATTAGGTTTTGCTCAAATCAATTATTAAGTATTAAATAAAATTGTAAATGTTAATATAAAACTTTTCCTTTCCGTTTTAATATGTTCAGTTAAAAAATCCTACCCCGACGAACCAAATGGTAAATTTCCAATTTTCAGTAGGGTTTAATTTGGATTTGGATTTTCAAGATGGACCTAACTTTTCAAATCTCGCAAATCTAAGTGGACAATTCTACTACCATCAATTATGAATGACAATATTATTCGTACTCGAGTACCTACGGATATGTATTTGACATGGGATGAGGTATGAGAAACATATTATATCCATAAGCACGAGTATGAGTTTGAATTTTTACTCATTTAATAAATAGGTACGAAAATGAATACTATATTATTCACACTCATGAATATCTATTACCCGCCTATATATACCTATTACATTTTTAATTTATATTTTTATATATTATATCCCATGATTCATATTTACACTCAATATTTAAATAAATCTAAATCATCCATATAAAACCTTAATTGGGATCTATGTAAACACATTTCACTGCAACAAAATGATACTTAAAAATACTCAAAATGCTCTTAGAAATGCTAGAGATGTATTTGTTGCTATACTTTTCTTAAGGTACTCACACAACAATAAGTGTCACTAGTTAAGTGTTACTTAAAATAAATTGTCTTAAAATATAATTGATGTCGCTTTCGGTAAGTTGTGAAAGTGCTTTACAATATTTTGTGGTCATGGATACATTAATTAGGTTATGAAATATTTTTTAAGAATTAATTATTAAATATATATTGACTTTTATAAATTCTTCATATTCATCTCATAATTTATTTATATCAATAAGATACTTTAATTTTTAATTTATTTCAATTATATACCATCAATAAAAAATGGTTAATTTTATCATTTGGAGACTGATGTGGTTCAATAGTGTTACATCAGCATCCTTGATTGAATAAAAAATTTAAAAGAGGATACGTTACTCGAGAATATGATTTAAAAGGTAAATTACATAATATACAATGATTTTTAGGGATTTTTCAAAATCTACTCTATTTCTTATTTTTAACTAATAGAGATATATTTCAATTATATCCTACGTACTGCAAACTATCATCAATTTAGCAATCTATTGATGTGGCTTAGAGTCGAGTCAACACACCTAAATATATTTTAAAATAATAAAATGATAAATATATCTAAATATATGTGGTGCCAAATATTTTTAAAAAAATATATTTTATTGATGCCATATGATTGGACTCTCCATTGCCCAGAGCAATTGATGGGTTTGACTTGCATCCAAGATTGCTTAGTTTCATCTTGACTGGTTGAGTTTGAATCTAAACGTTAGCGTGAACTTACAAATAATGGAAACATTAATTATTTAAAAGGATACCGTTGAACATAATTAAAGTCTATTAACGTTTTGATGGATTTGAAAAGTTGTCTTTGGAAATATTTATTTATGGAGGGGGTTATTCAAAGGGGCAACACTTATAATTTAGCAAAGATGCTCAATTTTTTTAATGTTCAAATCAAAGCGAATCCCTACTTGCTAATCCACGTTAATTATGGTATATTTGCTCTATTTAATAGGATAAGATATAATTAAATAATAAATAAGGATGAATTAAATATAATTTTTTTAAATGTACATCAAATATAATATTAATTTTATATTTAATGTACTTCCAAAGTTGGGTTTTCTTCCATTACCTGAAAGCAAACCAGGGATTCCAGATATATGCATATAATCAAATAAATGCAATTTGGCATTTGACCTTTTCCTCTCTGCAGGGGAGAGGGACTGAGGGAGACAACCAGACAGACCAAAAAGGCCCATTGCTTTTATTCCTCCAGCAAGCAAATTGACATCCGGCCAAGTGTCCCTTTTTGCTCCTAATCAATATTAATTAGTCAAGATATTAATGACCACATCACAAGTTTTTTGGAAGGCCAGAGGCAAAAGACAAGAGATATAGTAAGAAAATATATTGACTAGCTAGCTAGGTAAGAAATCATGTTGGAATTCATCCATTTTCGTAGCTTTACATTAATTATTGACCAGGTATACATAATCACACGATTTGGAGGACAAAAATAGACAATTTAAAGATTTGAAAATGTGATTCTCCCACCCATCACTTCACAATCTTCTTATTCTTCTCCCAGCTTATTCTCCTTTCCATCCTCCTCTAGTTTTATTCTGCACCTCCGCTCTCCCCCTATTTAAACCCATCAGCTCCCTCGCCATATCACCCTACACTGACTCAGCGCACTCTCTTCAAAAGCACAAGTACTGCTTCCTCCTCCTCCATCTTCTCCGTTAGCATCATAACCAGAGCTTGGACATGGCATCCAGTTCAGTGAGTTCGTCGTGGACTGTGAAGCAGAACAAGATGTTCGAGAGGGCGCTCGCGGTCTACGACAAGGACACCCCCGAGCGCTGGATCAACGTCGCCCGCGCCGTCGGCGGCAAGTCGGCGGAAGAAGTGAAGCGGCATTACGAGCTGCTCGTGGACGACATCATCCGCATCGAGAAGGGCCAAATGCCCAGTTATCGCTCCTCCTCTTCCTCCGGCAAAAGGGGTACTTCCTGCATTTTACGTGGCATCCTTAAATTAAGTTGAGCATATCAGCATATGGTCCAATTGCACAAGTTGACTTTTTTGGTGTCTCTTTCACTGGCATTTTTAGTGTTGCATGCCATGCAATGCATACTAGCTCGATTGAAAATATTGTAGCTTTTTCCCCCCTGTTGTTTTCTTTTCTGTTTGATTTGGAGTCATCATATCTGATTCTAGCTATTTGCCACTCTTTTAAATCAGGATGAAGGATCAACTGGTGTGAAGAATATAGATCAGGAACTACGTATGGGAATGCAGTGTTCAAGTACTCTGGATATTCCGTTAGAAAAAGAAAGAAAGAAAATATACATAATTTGTGCTAATTAATTAAAAGTATTCTTGTGCAAGTATATTTCTTCTCTTCTCCTTTCAATTCTATATATGTTGTATATATATGATTATGGCAAGCATCTCAAGATCGATGTCTTGTCTTCTGTACTTAATTTATATGTGTGGAAAGCTCAATAAAATCTTATCATTCAGTAAGCTGTCTGGTTGTTGGTCTATAGATGCATTGGTTCTCATTTAGATATCAAAATATTGGGAACTACAGTTAATTGGATTGTTACGTAACTATGGAGGGTTAACGTTGACTATTGTCTCGATTTGAGCCCGAACCGACCTCAAATTTATTGAACCAAGACAAAGCTGCTGAACCGGATCTAATGAAACAATCATGCCTAATTAATTAAAGTGGACCGGCCCAGATTTTACTGCATTTTTCAGGTGTTTTGACGGATCTACCTTCTTCTTCTTGCGATTGAAAAGGTGAGAATTCAGAAGGGAAGAGGTGGCGACAAGTTCATTCCCTCCTATTCGGCGGCAGCTTCGGCAAAGCTCTGCAGTGCATTCTTTTCTCCTTATTGATTGGATTTTTGGAATGCTGCAGGAAGAACCATCTTCTAAATTCCTACCATAAATAGCAGTCGAGATGATCAGATGATCATCAATTCTACATAAAAAGTTATATCATATATGATATGAAGAGTGAAGACAGTTGCTGAAACTGACAGTGTAATATAGTTAATGTTTATGGCAAATGCACTGACGCTGGCCTCACACTAAATTATTATTATTTTTTCTAATACCAGCACATCAGCTAGTCTAACATTGGGTCATGATATTAGCTTTTGGTCAGCTCACTGTTTGTGTTGACATAAGAACTGGAAGTAATATAAGAAAAAAAGTTGAGTTCATTCTTTCTTTCAATAATTAATACTAACTGATGAAAAAAAAATTCTATTATCTCAGAAATGCTGATTAAATTTGACTTCTTTTCTAAGAGAATCGCCTTGCATTATTGAGGCTTAAATTCTCCATGCTCTCCACCAAGTGGGGACTCTCTTGAGATTTATTAGTTCCCTCACTTTTTCCACCTACTTTTTAGGAATAAAAAGACTGCAAAGAAGACTGAGTGAAAAGCCACATTATTAGTCCAAGCAACTAAAAGTAAAAAGGTTTGAAGGGCTCTTCTTCACAAGGGAGAAAATTCCAGCCACAAGGCAGTATTCTCCTGGATTCTGCTTCTAGTAATCTTATACAAACGCTATCAGTATATATGGAGTGGCAGGAAATAGTTGAAAACATGAAATAGAGTCCACCTAAAATTTATCTTGATCTAAATAATTAACTATTATGATCCAGAATTCAACCCCATATTAATGGAACTAAAATCTTAAATATATACTCAGATAGAAAATATCAAACCGAACTAAACCTCAGCTTGATATGAAAAAGAATCTCAAGTCCAACCAAACCAAAGCAGATTAACTTTGAAATCGAAAGAACCCCCCGACTCCAATATATATACCAAAAAAATTCAGTTCGGTTGGACTTAATTTCTTGACATGAACCGGAAGTTGACACCCATAATATCATGACGGAAAGATGAACAGAGGAGAGCATAACATCAAACACAAGTTTCCTTCAAAAGATGCATGAGCTTAAAGCAATACTACTATGTACAAGCTTCACTATTACTGTAAAGTTGCTGATGATGGCAAAGGTTCCGATGTACATCATTTAAAGCAATACTGCTGAAAATTTGTCTTTTTCTGGGTACAATAATTATGTTAAACTCATGCATCTTTGGAGCTCTTTGTTAGTCTCTCTCTGGTTTTTATTTATTTCACATAATTCCCTGTAATGGCCGCAAATCTTGGAATTTTTAGCAGTGCAAATTGGCACTGCAACTTGCAGGTATCTTGTCTCGAAAAGATTCAAAGGACTACTTGCATGTGTCCTTTGTAGACCTTAGCTTTTATTTAAAGATGATCAAACTTCCACGGAATCAGCTGCTATCAATATCTAGCTACTATTTAATAACCAAGAGCGAGGTTTTATTCCTTTAAGTAAATTTAATTTTTATTCCATTGTTTTGCTAACATATGCACTGAACTAATATTGTTTACATAAGCAAATGTTAATCTTTCCCTTCATATGAGACTACTATATATATACTATGTACCTTAAACATTTCCTTTTAGTGTACGTGATCCTTATTTTTAGCACTTGATCCATAGCTAGCTAATTAATGGGGATCTACTACGTACTGATGACGTCAATCTCATGCTAGAACACTAATTAATATTCGATCCATAGCTTTTTATCTGCACATAAGGTCGGCTGCTCGTGTAGTCCAATATTTTATTATTCTTTACCTTTCAGTTCATCTGGAAATATTTTCCGGCTGTGATTTACTGTCTTCTTTTACGTCATTAATTCGGCGAACACCGGCCCTTTGAATCAGATGATGAACTAGCAGTACTGGCCGGAGTCCATTCAAATCTGTAAAAAACTTATGAATATATAACTTTGTGACGTTTTCCATGATTCGGTGCATCAATATATATATATACGAAAGCATGCACTCA
The DNA here is from genome assembly GCA_034359265.1 of Canna indica. Lineage (NCBI taxonomy): Eukaryota > Viridiplantae > Streptophyta > Magnoliopsida > Zingiberales > Cannaceae > Canna > Canna indica. The sequence goes on along the minus strand of CP136896.1, from coordinate 67,102,431 downwards.
AAATCTTCTTTGATCGACTCTGAAACCCTACATTAATTTTTCTGCACTTAGAATCTGCTAACAAGACCTTGATTATAAGAGACTAGGAAGTAATTAAATGGGATTCCCCACATCGATGTTATTGTTCTTTGATCACTATTTATACAAAGCCCTTTTGCAAATGCTATTCCCCAACTAGCCATGCATCTCGAATTCTCGATCGATCTCCACTGAAACATGCATTACCCCACAAAGAGAACGCCCCACTAATTCCCTCCAGTTTGTATATAAGCACCAGCCATGGCAGCTGCCTGCCAACCCACAGCCAACCCGTTACCCATCATATATATATAGAATTAACTGATCACTAGCTAATTAAGATAGCCATGGCGTCGAGCTCGCAGAGCCGGGCCTCGCACAAGCCGGAGGAGGACTCCTGGAGCGAGGAGGAGAACAAGCGCTTCGAGGTGGCGCTCGCGCGCTACGAGGAGGGCGCGCCGGACCGCTGGGTGAATGTGGCGAGGGCCGTCGGCGGGGGGAAGACCGTCGAGCAAGTGAAGCGCCACTTCGAGAAGCTCGCCAAGGACATCAAGCTCATCGACTCAACTAAAGAGCCTTTCTACAACTACTCCAGCTCCGGCGGCCGCCGCCGAAACGGCGACGGCGACCACCAGGAGCAAAGGTTTCCTTCAATCTCGATCTATCTTCTTCTTCTTCTTCTTCCTTCTTCTTCTGTTTGTTAATTACTTTGTTTCTTTGATTGCATTTAATTAATTATTTTCTCTCCTTGATTCTTAGTTAGTTTTTTTTTAAAAAACAATAGAAACTTGTATTCAATTCAAGAGATGTGAAGGGAATACAAGTAGACACAAATAAAATACAAATTGTAGCTTTGCATCCTTCGTGCATGACCACCACCACCCCCACCAAGACCACATGATGTATATTATGATCTAAGCATGGTTAATTAGTAATGGATTTGATAAGCTATCTCTCTAAGCTTTCAACTCTTCTGACTGACTGAATATTTTAGGCGTCAGATTCACATCACATGCATGAATGTAGCGCTTAATTTATTCCTTCACTCACTATATTTGCTCTCTTGTTCAGTGCATTGTTTATGATCTGGTGCATGCTTATGGCTGCAAGTTGTTCTTTAAATTAATAGATATGTTGACGAGTGAAACCTATATATACATATATTTATATATATCAAGATCTCATGATGCATGTACATTAATTCTTATATATATGTGGCAGGAGCAGGGTCATGAAGCCCCAGTGAAGCAGAATCTGATCACAAGCAATAAGAAAAGATCGAAGGATATATATATTATATATTATAAGAAGAATCTCAATTAAGTGTGCGTGCAAGCTAGCCATCAAAGATCAGATAACGCTGATCTTGTAATTTGCTCAAATTAGAATAAAACGTATTATATAATATACATGTATATATCTGATGCTGGTCTTTTAGTTGATATATATGTATATATAGCTTGGAGAAAGTAGCGTTTGATATGCATGCATTGAATCACTTCTCTCGATATATACCAATTAAAGGTTTTGGACTCTTTTGGGTTCAAAACTAGTCATCGAGGAAGCTTCTCCGTTTAAACAAATTGTATCTATTTGATATGTATGTAAAATAATAAAAAATAATAATAATAAGTTGAACTCGATTAGATAATATTCAACTAATTAATATATTGAACCAATTTGAATCCTAGTCTAAGTTGTACTTTCTTAGCTGAACATCAATCAATCTGGATTAAAAATACCCAAAACCTATATTATGAACACCTGCAAATGGGGATGGGACCCCACTCCATCTGTATATTGCATTTAATTAATAATCTTTGAAATTCCAGTGTCGGTGAAAAATAACAAAACACCTCGACCGGATTTTTTTTCTGTCGAGATGATATCTTCTTCTTGTAACGAGGATGCTGACATTCAGTGCATTTTCATTCAATTATGTATTTTCTTTATAATATAATACGTAGTTATTAGGGTACATATGTATCTTTTCGTACCCGAGCCCTATTTTTTTCATCATTCTCTTTGTCTTATAGAAAGTTGGTTCTAACTAGTTATCTATAATTAGGTAATGCTCGATGGAAAAAGCCCGCAAGCCAATCAAATACAATCTCGCTGATATTGCAATCGGACTTGATGTTCAAGAGTTGTGTCATTGTCGATAATCTAGTGTATTCATCATAATTTTCATACAAATGTTCATCGATAGCCTTCAATAACTCGTAAAGTTCTACAACATCTTTATTCGATAATTCAATCTCTATCGCATGTTGTTATTTTGTGATGTCAACTCCTCTAGTATCCGTCGCTAACGTCTCAGGAATTGGCTCAACATTATCATTAAAATAGAATTGACCACAAAGACTATTAATTAATTAAGTATCATTGTTGTGTACGAATTTTTAGGATTTGATGAAGGAACAATAGTGACACTAGAAGATTCATCATGAGTTTTCACAGCTCAACGTTCTGATATCGTATGACTCTCCGTAACAAATCCACTGATTATATATTGGTGTGAATCCTTTTGAATGCAGATGCATTGTGACAGTTTCTCGATATAAACATATATCTTTCATTCGAGCAAATACGATATAGACATCGAATTTTATCGCGGCTAACAAATTTTCTATTCAAATATGAGAAATTCAAGTAAATAAGTTACTACCACTCGAAACTCATTCGTTATAGCTCCATTATCAAATCGTTGGCACATTCAACTTCGATCGCCAAACATGATTCTATTAATCAATCACATCTTCATTTAATGTCTTTAGGTTAATTTTAGTTTGGTGAAGTTTTTAAATTTTGTCTTAATTCACCGGCCTAAAAAAATATTCATTTAGTATTTGAAGTTTTTTATTTGATTTATTTTTCCATAAGTAAGCTCGGGACATTTATTTTTTTTCATTCTCAATCATATGCAAAAATAATTATTATTTAGAAACAAAAACAAGTTAGTATTTATGTTTCATCGCAAACATTAATAATTCAATGGATCCATTTCGTCTACTTACTATTCTCTCCTTGTGTTACCTTCAATAAAATTCTCTATATATTATCTTCAGTTTAATTTCTATATATTACTTAGGGTAATCACCTAAATATATCGTATATTCTATATTTTATTCTCAAATTTATCCAAAATTTCTATTTCACCAAATTGTATCTCATACTTTGACATTTGTCTCAATTCTATCCCCCCGTCAAGTATCCGTCAGCAGTTCGTTAAGATGATGATGTGGCTTTCTGATGTGGATTAAAATCATTTTTAAAAATAAAAAACAAAAACCCATGGAAGGGCTACAAGTCCTATGCGACGTGGAATTCTTGTGCCCCATCTCCCGCTCAACAAGGAGCATGGCTCTTACTTCTTCGGTTCTTCTTTTTCGTCATCAGTAGCGAATGCTTTGCGCATGTCTCGCCTAAGCTCTCGTCCCTCTTCAGCTACGCATGTGGCCGGATCCATGGGGCGATAGCCCTTCAAAACCAGGGGTACGTTCTCGATGATCTTGGTGGTGGGGTTAGGATCGAGCAAGCATTCATCACCAATAGTAACGAGTTGTTTCTGTTCATAGTAACGTTCTCCTATAAATAAGCATTCATCACCAACATTGAGGCATCAATTTAATCAATTAGCAGCAAAACTAGTTGAGAAGCAAAGTAAAGCTCAACAGCAGCAAAAATGGCAGCCTCCAACTTGCTAGTAGTCCTCCGCCGCCTCTCATCGTCTCCTGCCGCTAGGGGTGAGAAAAAACTAAACCGATCCGAATAACCTAAAAAAAATAACCCAAAAAATTAATTCGGATCGAGTTAATCGGGTAAAACAGGTCGGTCCGGGTCTCAATTTTAAGAATTTTGTACACTTTATTCGGGTCGGATTGGGTCGGGTGAAAATCTTGATTTACCCGACCGAACCCGAAAATATAGTTAAATACATATTTATATTTAATATATTCATAGAAGATGGTGTTGGACTTGTGGTTTGAATGTTGAAAATAAAATTTAGGAGTTTTTGAGTTCAATTCCTAGGGGAGTCATATTTTTAATACAATTGTTCATTTTTTTATCATTATCAAGATGATTTTTTTTTTGTTTTTCTAAAGGGAATTGGGGTTATACGGGTTAATCGGGTCCCCCCCCCCAAATTTTTTTTTTCGAGTGGGGTCGAGTGGTGTAGGGGGTGGTTTAATCGGATTCGAGTTACTCTGGTTGGATTTTGACCTAACCCAATCAATGCTCACTCGTACCCGCCACTACGTCCGCAAGGATAAGTTTGTCAACTTCGTCGGTACATAATGCCATGAACAAAGTCTAATATCGTCTCATCCAAAAATGTTATGGAATTATGATCACATCGTTCAATGCATGTGATGCAGGGGAATACCATCTCGACCTCATCGTCGGCTATGAGGCGGTGTCGATTATCGTGCCATAAGTGGTTGGTGTGCACACACTGCTCGACAGCTTCAAGCCGATTTATGGCGTGTTGTTATGCGAGGGGAAGAACATTAATCCCTCCCACTACGTGGCCGCCAAGGCAGCTGCCTCCACGGGGTTGTCCCTGGAGGAGCTGGATGAGGTCCGCCGCCTCCACGCTCAGTTACTCCACCGTTGATCTCACGAAGGACTCCATCGACCACACCGTCTCGTCAAGCTCTGCCTCGAGCGCAACATCCCCTAGCTACCTCGGCATCTATCGTGACTTCCCTACCTCAGCATCTATCGTGACTCCCCTACCTCGGCATCTATCGTGATTTCCCTACCTCAGCATCTATCGTGACTCCCCTACCTCGGCATCCATCGAGTTCACGTGTAGTTCAATATTATATGAATTATTTCTTAATTCATGACATGGATGATAGTTTAATTGTTCATATTATCATTCGGAATAATAGTTTATTATACATGATGTTCATGCACTGAATTGCATGTTGTGGTGTTGATCCTTTGATGCATTATGAGATATGTTTTAGAGATTATTGATATATGATAAGAGTTTGAGCTAATATGCATAAATCACCATTCATCATTCATGTTGTGTTATTTACCTTAGTGATTGGTCGTATTATCATTTATCATACTCAATCTTTATCGACTTCGATTGTGTTTGATTGAGGTTCATAAGTGCGGTTTAGTAGTGGAGGATGACTAGCTAGATAGTATAAAAGCAACATGCTCTTACATCGATTTTATTTCCATTGTGTTGTTTTAGTTCCTCTCTATGTATATTTCAATTTGTAATCGTGTAAAATATTATATCTCTTACTGTTGCAAGTGTTCATTTCATCGTTCTTGGTGTTTCCTACTATATAATATTCTCGTTGCGCACTCTTCTAGGTGATATTTGTTTTAATGAGAATGATCTTAAGAGGGACGCGACATAATATATTTTATATCTTGGCAATTCAATTGTTAATGTGATAAAGGAAGAATAAATTAAAATTTGGAGGAGAGTTTCTTTTTCTGTATACTTTTCGTCACCTTCAAGTGCAGTGTTTAATTTTTTAATAATATTTATTTGCATAATTAAATATTGTTGAAGTAAACTACCAATCTGATATATGAAGTGTTGTAATATTATTTATAAGAATAATAATCTCATTAACTTGAAATAAACTTGTATCACTTTCACTGAATATAGTATTTATCATTATATAAATTTTAAATCAATTATATTCAAAATAGGGAGTGCCTTTCTATTCTTCAACAATTTAAAAATTAAATTAAATTTACAAGCCAATCTTACTGTGTCGCGGATATTGGATTGGGATTTTGTTGCACTATATATATTAACTATTTTTTAAATATATGATTTAAGGGGCATTTTATAAATTTACAGAAAAAATATTTAAAGAACAATTTTGATAATATTCTCTCTCTTGTATCACCAAAGATGATGATAAATACCTTTTATATAAGTTCAAATTTATTTTATCAAAATTTTATTCATTAGAATTTGTGTTCTTTATCAAATTGAGGGTTACTAGGAGAGCTCTTTCCTATTAGAATAAACATGGATAGGATTCGAAAAATTGAAAAAATAATTCAAGACATTAATTATCCAATTTGAATCAATTCCAAATAACATGAACATATCCACCCATAGTGAGTTTCAACTTAGAGCACTCTATAACAAAGTCATTGCATTGCAAAGACAAATTTATTTAAAATTATGGTCAAAACCCAAACTTAGATGGATTCATAAGGGAGAACGAAATGTTACTTTCTTCCATCTTATTATCACAATGTGTAGAATAACTTATTAGATTCTCTTCGTACTTTCTTCCCAACATCTTCTACTCACTGGGGAAAATAACATCAATTACTCTCTCCTATGGTCTTCTCCCACTCCAAACATCACTAATTCGGTAGCTTTTGACCTAAATGCTTACATATCAATTCTGACTTGGCTGATTCACTAATTAAATTATTTAGTCCCCGTGATATTAATTTGGAACATTATCAAGTTTCTTAGAAATGAAAAAAAGCGCAAGTCATGATGGATTTATTGCTGGGTTATTTAAGTACTATTGGCCAATCATTTCTTAGACATTCTCTCAATGCATAGATGAATTTCATTATTTTGCCTCCATGCTCACTTTTATTCCAAAGAATGAAGCTCCAAAAATAGTGAAGGATTACATACCAATTACTCTCTGCAATCTTTCATATCACATTCTTTCAAAAATATTTGCTAATAGACTTAAAATTTGTAAGTCTCGTCTTATGCTTTTATCAAATGCAGAAGCAACATGATAATATCCTTGTTCTATAGAAGCTGACACACTCTTTCTATGAGTCTAAAGGCAATCAACCTAATATCATTGCCAAAATTGATCTTGAAAAGATCTATGATCTATGGATTGAGAGGCTATTTTTGAGGTATTGTCTCCTGCCCAATATCATTACTTCGGTGCATTTCTTCTACTTCTTTTGTCCGTCAAATAAATTCAAAATATTCAACAAAAGAAATCATTCAAATAGAGGATGCAGGCATGGGGATCCAATTTCCCCTTTCTTCTATATTCTTATGGCTCAAACATTGACTCATCTAATCAATACATCAATTCAAGACAATCTCCTCTACCCTCTCACTATAAGAAATTTTCTATCCATCCGTCATCCAATGCACATATGATATTATTCTTGCTTTCAAAGCAAATAAAAATAGTTTGAGAACAATAAAGTTATTCTTCCCAAAAATTACTTCCCAGATAACCCGAACAATAAAGTTTAACTGGTCAAAAGGTTAATTAATTAAAATTGAAAGTTTTCTTCCCAAAAATTACTTCCCAGATAACCCGAAGGAGCGAAATTTGTTATTCTATAAATATGAGATTCGTATTTTTCCATTTTAAGTACCCGGGACTCCGGGAGCCATGATCTCTTCGAGGAGACCACCATCTAAGACTCACGAGCATCTCTTACAACAAATTGACCAAAAGCATGATAAATGGCAACCTAAGAGCTTGGCTTTAGAAACTTGTGCTTGTTAACTTTGTCTTAAACATTGTCCCAACCCATTTCTTAATTGTTTTCTGGCTCACTTCAAATGTATGTAACAAAATTGAAACAAATATAAAAGAAATTCTTTTGGGATAAAAGCATTGATCAACATAATATGCACCTAGTTAAATGGGACATCATCACTCTACCATCAAGAGCCTTGCTTTGCATGCAAGGAGAACCCTGTAGTATTTAAATAACCATAACTCTCTTTGGGTCCACTTAGTGAAGGCTAAGTGCCAAGCAGTTAATTGCATTACATATACATCTCCCACCAATTTTTTCTTGGGTTTGGCGCCTTTTTCTTGAAGCATATAATGCCCTTAAATTTGGCATTAAAAAGATCGTTGGCTTAGATTCTTATACTTCCTTTCTTAATGACTATTGGACACTTGATCCACCACTCGCCTTGAAACCAACATTTATTAATGTTAATCTTCTGCATTCTATCACTAATGTGAATAATCTATTGCAAGACCACCCGTGGTCTACTTTCGTTAGTAGTACTTTATGCAGTGAAGAACTGTGGGAGGTCATTAAGAGCATTGAGTTGTCTTTGCAACTTTATGATTTCTATGCATAGACTAATAAATTATATGATTTGGTTACCTCATTATCTGCCTATTCAGTGTTAAAATACAGAGAACCTCTCCTTATTGTAAATTTCTCAATCTGGGATAAACTTTGGAAGTTGGCCACTTTCCCAAAGGTAAAATTTTTTTGTGGAAAGTTTTTCACGATAGATTATTAACAATGGCTCGATTTTTTTACCTTGGTCTTTCTACTTCTCTCGGAGATGTGTCTTTTCTGATTTTGATCTTGAAATAATTTAATATTATTTTTTGAATCTACATTTGCTTTTCAACTATGGTTCTCCTTGGGTTTAAAGCTCATTTCTAACTTTTTCAGTAGAGATGATTGGTGTTCTGATAGCTGACTTCTATCTTCGCACCACATAAGTGATGGTTGAGATTATTGTGTCATTGTTGCTAACACCACTTGATTTCTATGATATTTTAGAAATAATATTTTGCGTGATGGTGATAGGCAACCTACTATATATCTTCGATGACATGAGTAAAATCTTAGCATTCTCACATCAATGCATTAAGCAAATAATTTTTGAGAAAAATATGCATTTAACACTTCGTGCTTCTTTTTGGACCCCCCAATGAACCAGACAAAAATCATCATTGATAGCTCTTTTCAGGACCATGATGTTGGCATTGGTATTACCGTTGGATTGAGCATTGAGGAATTCACTTATTCTTCTACGTTTTTATTTAATGTTCATCTATTTTTTATTATGAAAGGTTTGCTCCATTTTTTTATCGTTTTCTTTTCAAATCCCAAGGATCTTAACCATGTTTTTTAAAAATCAAATTGTAAAATATCGGTGAATGCACTCAACAATCAGAATTAGCCTATATGACAAATTCAAAGTCTTTTTTAGAATATTAAAATTGTACTGGGTATATATTAACACATGAATCGATCAAGTTTGTTCCTGAAACGACAAATAAAATTATCCACCGGGCAGGCAGCGAACAAAGTTAGAGCTCGAAAAAAGTCTAAAATTTGGACTTTTATTTGACCTGAAGTTTGAAGACATTCTAGCTGTTGATTGTTCAAACTCCAGCCCTATTGGGCCCATAATATAAGTTTTTATTTCCTTAAAAAAAATTATTCACCCGAGTCGAGATATGATTAATGGTCGAAGTCGAGCTAAAACTTGACCCAAATAGCTTATCTTAGAGTCCTAATTAGAGGTCAGAATAATGTTTGCGCATCCTCCTAGTAAATTGACTGTTTCCGTAGTCCTGCTATCTCACCAACCTACACACTCCATTCTCCCAATCCCAGCTGGTTGTTGCCTTGTTGGAGGGCATCCAAAGACAACAATGGGATAATGGTTGATCCAATTGATGCTCCTCATCAACGAGGTGATTGATGGTACTGATATGAGTACTTGAACACATACGCTACCTAAAAAGAAACACAATCTTAAGACGCCATCAATTGCAAACAACACCTAAAAAGGAAGCTTGACATGCACCATCTTTGCTTTAATTTCCAATCTTATCCCAATGCCATCGGTCGAATAAAAAGACAAAATGTCTAAATAAAGTGAAACTGCCATATGGCCTCAACCCGTACCTTTAATGCACCACAATCGAGGACATGATTTCATTTTTTAATATAAATATATTTATTATTTATATTAAAATCAAACCACGCATGGAACCGACATTAATTGGACACCATATAATTGCATATATTTACTGTAAAAGAAATTATCAGCGATTCCAGATGTGCAGCCGAAAACGTTGAAAATACATTGGATGTGTTTAATTGGATGGAGCGAATTCATAACAAAAAAAAAAACAATAGATAATAAATAATATTATTTTATTTAATTTAACATCGTAAATAAATTAAAAATAAAATTATTTTATTTGATTAGCTTAAAAGTTAAGGAATGAAAATTTAAATGACGAAAATATTATTCTTAATAAAATTAAATATATTTATTTACGATAATATTTTATATTATAATAACATAAATAATAATATAATAATAAAATTTAAAAGATAATATAATAATATAATAATTATATTTTATTAAAATATAAATATAATAATATGGCATCGTCTCTGGCGAGAGTGCACGAAGACGATGCTAGTGACGCCGTCTCTAGCGAGAGTGCACGGAGACGATGCCAGAGTGGCGTCTCTGTGCGCTCTCGCCAGAGATGTCTCGTCTTTGTGCGAGATGCCAGAGACGACGTCTCGTCTCTGGCGTTATTTGGCGTTCTCTGGCGTCGACGCCAAAAATGACGTTGTTGGCGTCGACGTCTCTCTGTGCGGAGACGCTGATGTCGGGATGGATGTCGAGGGGTATGGAAGGAATGGAGTTAATATTTCATCTGAAATGTTATTCCCAGCCTCAAAGTAGGGAATAGTATTCCTTATACATAAGAAATACTATTCTTGATGTATTTCGGGAGCCCCACTTATTCCTAATTAAGTATGTGCAACCAAATAAATGAATAGATGATATCTTGGGAATACTATTTCATTCCTATCTATTCCCTTGAACCAAACGACCTCTTAATGAATCAGATACTCATTTTATCTCTGAAGTTTCTAATTGGTTGTCAGAGACTTTGGTCAAAAATTTAAAAAAATATTTAAAAAATAATTTAAATTTATAAAATATTTTTTATGATAAAAAATATTAGAGAATAAAAAATATATTTTTCAAATTCTTTAATATATTATAGACTTTTCACAAAATTTATAAATTTAAATTTAAATTAAAAATTATGAAATATTTTAATGTAAAATATTCTTTTGGATCGTAGTATTTTTTTTTAAAAAATCTCTAATGAATTAAATTTTTTTATTTATAATGATTTTATAATTATAAAAAATAAAATTTAATTTATAAAAAAAATATAAATATAATATAAAAAGATATGCAAAGTTTATCCAAATATTTTATTATTTTTAATTAAAAATTAATTTTATAAATTTGGATAAAAGTCTTTAATTATTTTTTTAAAATATAAAAAATATGTTGCTGTTAAAAAAATATTTTTCATTAAAATATTTTTTAATTTTAAGTTTAAATTTAAATTTATAGATTTGATGCAAGACTTTAATTCAACTGACACTCCGAAGTAAAATGGATTTCAAATCTAATAAATTTAGATTTTAAAACTTTTGACTCCAAAATTCGGATCGGGTAAAATGGGTACAGAAATCGTTGATGGAATTAAGTAATTATTAATGCCGATGCATCGGAGAAGATATGATCTGAATAAAACTAGTAAAATTAATTAGTCTAACACATCATGTTTGATTCCATTTTCTTCTTCATTCTTCGTACCTCTTCTTGGTAATCTAAATAAAATGCAGGCGCGATCGGTCACGGCGATCGTTGTTTGAGTGGTTCGTCCGCCTGCCGTGGTTGCTGCGGCTTCTTGATCAAGTGCTTGTTGTTGTGCATCCAAACCTTGAAGACGTGTCGTCGCACGCCGGCGTCGGCGCAGGATTGCTCCACCAGAGCTTCGTCTTGCTTTAGAATCCGCCAGCCGATCCTCTCGGCCAAAGCCAGCATCTTCTCCTTCTGCTCCACCGTGAACTTGGTCCGGAACCGCTTCCTCTGCGCGCCCACCCCCGGCGGACCGGCATTGATCCGCTCCTCGCTGGACGACTCCGTCGTCGTGCCCGCGCTCCCGCTGGCGCCGTTTCCCCCCAACGCCATCGCGCCGGATTGGACTTGCCTCTGGTGGAGGTGCGGGAGGGGCGGCGGGAGGAGGAAGGGAAGGCGAGCGGCGGATCCGCCGCGGCCGAAGGCGTCGGCCTCGCCGTCGGTCTCCTTGCGGTGGAAGCTGCGATGGCAGCCGCAGGCCGCGCAGTTCAGCGCCGCCGCGCCGCCCTCGGGCATGAACTCGCCGCAGCCGTCGAGGACGTGGCCGCCGGCGGCGGCCGCGTGGTTGCGGAGGCACTCGCGGTACCTGATGGATGCATTGGCCGCGGTAGCGGGCGGTGCGTTCTTGGCGGCGGAGGGTTTGGGGTGGGTGGGGCCAGTACTTGCACCGGCGACCAGCGGAGCTGGATCTGTGCTGCTCCCGAGGAGGCTAACATTCTTAGCGATCGATGCGGCACTGCTACTTGCTCCCGCTGCTCCTCTCGGAGAGATCAGAGAGGAAGAGGGCGAGAGAATGGGCTTGGAGAACGCAGATCCCCTCAGAGAGAGAGGAGAAGACAGTGGATTAAAACCTAAAGCTGTGGAAGAAGAAGGCAACTGATCTATATCATCATCTTCTTCTTCGTCGTCGTCCTCATCCTCTTCCTCCTCATCATCGTGAACTTGCCTCTTATATTCCATAAATCCACCTATCTCTCTCGATTTCAAAGATACAAATTAACCTAAAGAGTGGGAAATGAATTCAAGAGAAGAGAAGGAGTCGAGGAGGAGGAGAATCTTGAGGGAAAGGGCACTGTAGAACCTCTTATTGCACGCAGGCAGAGCGGTACAGATGAGATGAGAGGGACAAGACGAGAAAGTGCAGCACTAGATAAAAGAAGGGGTCAAGTAATAGTGAGATATTAGAAGGGGGTGGATGAATAGGAACCATGTATACATGTAGATTTGTATCTCTTCTTCAATTGTGATGATGTATCTGTAGATTTGCATTGATTTGTGGTCTCCTCTCCTACTCCTTTCAACGCGTTATATTTCTTACCTGTATGCCTCTGCAATGGCTTGTAATTCTTATCTTTTTATGCTGCGTTGTATTTTTTTATCCTCAGAAATTGTCAATTACTACTAAGCTTAATTAGTTGTTTAAGATACTCATGCATGTTATTTAAGCTCACGGATTCCGTATTATTTGCGGCATGATTTTTTTTACTTTTAACATCGTTGTACAGAGTATATTTATAATGATGATTATAAGTCATTTTTTAGAAAATAAAAAAATTATCATCCTGCAAATATCTTAACAGCCAAATCAATGTATAAATGATGAAATCGGTTTAATGTCATGTCCGCTGCAAATGGTAGGTATGAAATATTGTTAATTTATGCTTGGGTAAGAAAATGACAAGTATCTAAGTACACACATGATGTGCCATTTTGCTGCTTCAAAGTCAATCCAACCAGATGGTAAGAAGAAAAAATATTTGGAGAAAAGAGGAGACACATGATGCCTCATTTAAGACCATATCTCCTCAGAATCTCCATTATTGAGTCATCGATGAAAGAAAGCTACATGCAGCAGGATGGGCACATTTTAATTAATATATCTATCAAACTTAAGCCAAACTCTATTCAAAAATTGAAATATCAAAGTACTGAATTATTTATATGATGCTTGAATTATTAATGTATACAAAATTATAGTACTTTTGGTTAATTACTCACTGTTCCGTCACTGAATTAATAACCCACACTGGGCCCAGTCCTGACCAAATCCACTACAAAATGTTCGAATTGGGTTCTTCCAAAAACATATCGTGGGCTTTATGTAGATCCAACTCAAAGTATAAGTCAGGCTTGGATTAATTCACAGAAGCGAAACCAGAAGTAGCTTGCGGATTCCTCTCCTAAATGATGAACCTGAAGCTACTGCAGCTCCATCGTTGACTGCAGCTCGATGGCGCTCCTCAAACCTTGCCTCGTACACGCATCGGAGGCTACCTTCCATTAGCTTGTGCTTCGCCAGCCATCTCCTCGGCTTCCCGGACGTCGTCTTCGGAATGCTTCCCCTCTCCACCAGCACTACCCACCCAACTCGGCCGCCCTCCTCCTTCCTCACGCCATCTCTTATCTCCTCGCATATCTTACTGTACGCAGCAACTCCGTCCTCCTCCTTCTGCAGCTCTGCTATCACCACCAGCATCGTTCTCTTGGCGGGGATCGGATGATCTGCTCCAAATGCGATGACGCAGCCGCCGCGGAGATGCTTCGAGCTGCTGTTGTACGCCGCAGTCTCGATGTAGTGCGAATGGAAGTAGTGTTTTTTATCCTCGCCCATCTTGATCACGTCAGAAGCCCGGCCGGTGACGTAAAGGTATCTCTCTTCTCCGGCAATGACTCCTCTGTCGCCGGTCCTGACGAAGGACCCGCCGGTTCTGTCGCGGAGTCTGCCGTGGAATACCTCCCTGCTTAAGGACGGGTGTCCGAGGTAGCCCGAGGCGTTGCTTGCAGACGACACCCATATCTCGCCTTCCACGCCGTCATCTACAAGTTCGAATGTTTCCTCATCGACGACGATGACGGTAATGTCTCCTCCTTCGCCGGTACAAGATGAACCCAACCTCGCAGAAGGTAGTAGCTTTTTGTAGGAAGGCATGTTTGGGTAGCGATTCCGGTCTTCGCTTGGCCATGAAGTGGAGACGAAGGTGCAAATCTCCGCCAATCCATAAGAAGGGGCGATGGACGAAGGATCGACTCCAACAGCTGCGAATTCCTCGATGAACTCGTCGACCGGGGATTTGTATATAGGCTCGTTGATCAGGATCAGGTTCCTCAAGCTCCAAAGCTTGAGAGGCAGCTTCCCGTGGTTGATGCCTCCTCTCTTGACCATGAGAGGCAGCGTGAAGGCCGGCACGGGAGTGCAAGTGGCCCGGAACTCGGTGATGAGCTCGAGCCAGAGACGAGGGCGGCGCAAGAAGTCGTTCGGAGAGGCGAGCACGCAAGTGGCCCCGGCGACGACGGTGAGCAGAAGAAACATGAGGCCGCAATCGTGGTACTGCGGCAGCCACGAGACGATGATGCTGCCGGGATGAAGATCGTACGCCCTCCTCGCCGCCCGCACGTTGTGCGCGGCCGCGCCGGCAGTGACGAGCACCGGCTTTGGTATCCCGGTCGCGCCGGAGGTGTACTGGACGAGGTACGTGTCTCTTGCGCCGCAGCCCAAGTACTCGGAGGGGCTTAACCTCGACGAAGCCGCGTCCAGGCTCTCGTCGTCCAAGTGTTCGACGGACAGCCACCGGAGCTTTTTCAGCAGGCGGCCAAGCTGATCACCACCGAATGACGCGGAACCGGTGACGGCATCGATAAAGCAACGATCGGCGACGGCGGCCTTAGGCTTGGTCTGGGATACGGCGCGGAGCAGATGGTCGACGGCGCCGCCGGAAGGATCGGGCGGGACGAGGGGAACGGCGACAAGGCCGGCGCGTTGGCAGGCGAAGATGACCTTCACGAGTTGGAGGCCGGGAGAAGAAAGCACGAGAATGGTGTCACCTCTCTGAACGAAGCAGAGGAGCTTGGCTGCCATGGCTTCCACTGCATTGTTGAGCTTGGAGTAGGTGATGGAGGTCCATGACATGCCGTTGGGAGAATCCTTGGCCCACACAAATGCATTCTTGTTCCGGAAATATGGTTGATTCGCCCAAATTGGGAGGTAGCGATCCACAACGGGTTGGTCGGGGAAGCAAGGATCATAATTCTCACAGCACATTTCTTCTTCTTCTTCTTCTTCTTCTTCTTCTTCTTCTAATTGCATTACAATTTACAAGTGAAGTGCACTTGAGCTGGGCTTTTTGCTCACATTATATATACTTGAAGAAGAGAATTATTAGCCGCGAATATATACAAGTGAAGAGGTTAAAACCTCAAAAAAGAATTAAAAGCATAATGGATATCCTGACAAGAATATGCTGTCTCCTCTTCGATTGCATACGATTGACAACTACAGCTTGTCCTAAACGAGGTGAAGTTCCTTTGGTGAATGGAAAATTAAGTTAAGCCTTGGACTTCGACTTGATATGCGAGGAGTGGAGGCTGTACATGCAACATTAATTAAGATGAATGGGATGGAAGATGCCGCAGGTTTATGCTAAATTGTTATTATCAACTACTCAAGCCGGTGATGCCGAGGCGAGTTTAATATACTACAATCGTAATTAATTGCATTTTAATCGAGTCAATTTCGGATTTGGGCCATTTAACTAAGAAGCATCTCTCTTAACAATCTCTGCTGTCGCTTGGTTGTGGTTGACACCATCACAAAAGATTAGCACTTAGCACTCAGCACTTAGCAGGAGCATATTTGTTGTAATACGAGAGACACGGAACAGGATTCTTCCTTTTGAAGGAAGACGGTTAAATTTGTGTTTTATTTGATTCAGACACGTTCAACGTACCAACAAAGTTATTTGCGCTTTGGTGCATGTTAAACGAAAACTAAATAATAGTACTTTTTTTGTTTTTGAATAATAAATAATATTGACGAACTGAATAACTATTTTAAAATTTATACTATTTTTTTTACCAAATTCAGAATTAATTTTGCTAATATCATTAATGTATCCATCGCTCATCTCTTATTTTCTACTTTCATTGGTGCCTTAAGCATCTTCAAAATTCGAGAAGGAAGAGGAGACAAGAGAGGGGAGGAAAGAGAAAAATATTTAAAACCATTTTTATAAACTCGGCCTATGGGAACGATTTTTTTGGCAGCGTGACCGTAGGTAAGAAAACCATTCTTGTAGCCTAACGGAACGGTGACTTTTAGTACGCAAGGAGAAATCGTTCCCATAGGTATATAGTCACGATTTTATATGTTTAGGGAACACTTTTCGATCATTCCTATAGGTCAAAAATATTATAGTGAAAGGCTAAAAACTAAGGCCTATTTGCATAAGCCGCAGACACAGCTTATTGAAAATACGTGTGACATAATAAAAAACTTACTAATTTCGGGGTTGGTAATTTTTTTCCAAATTTCTCTACGAATTTTGACTTTTTATGTTAAAAACGTCAATCCAATATATTTAATCATTAGTTTATTGTCTTCTAGGTTTGATTTGATTTGTTTTTCTCTTTTAGTTAGGTTTATGAATTTTCTTATAAAAGAATGTAGATTATAATGAACAAATGAGAGTTTTTCAATTTGGTGGTAATGTAGTATCACAGCATTTTAGAGTCTAAATTTGTGTCTCTATGATGTGCAACTAACCTCTCCCTTCTACGTAAAGGTCGTTTGAAGTTCTAGTTCTACATATTGTGAAATCTTTTTATGCTCGGATTTTTTTATTTTTTAGTATTCATTCATTTCCAACCGTACTTTTTCTATTGTCCCCGTTAATTGTTGGTCGCTTACTAAGTTATTAGGAAATAATTCGTCTATCGGTATGGGTGTTCCATGCCGAAATTAGAGGCAATTAGTTGAAGTTGTTGTTCAACCCATATTAAGAAAATTCATGAATTAATTTAACATATGAAATTATTGTTCAATTCATATTGCTCAGTTAGAATTGGTGATTCCAAAAATTTCAACTATTGATAGTTCCCTAGAGCGTCTCTAGGATTATTAATCAATAATGGTCTAATCACAACACTTGTATGGATTAACCATAAGTTTAAAGAAGATTTCATGCATGTTGTTAGCGTTTATCTACAACCAAATTGATTTGCTAGGAAATAAATTACTCATTCTTTGTATCCGTGATCGATCCTACGAACCAAAACCGAGAGCACACTTTTTATCTAGGATTCCCTCTCATTGATTTTATTTATTATTATTATTTACATATTTTTGCATTCAATTAAAAATTCTCATTTCTCTTTCTTTTTGTTCTATTTTTTTTTTAAGAACTTGAAATTAATCCATCTTTGTGTATTCAATTCTACCCCTCACAACTACAAATCTCAAGAAAGTATAAAATTATTTTCGATGAATTCGCCCCTCTTCAGACATTAAAGATACATTATCAAAATGAATTATGGTTTTGATATTTTTTTACAATTTTGATTTTTGTCATTTTAGAACTTATAGTTCTGAATTTGATGAAAGTCGGTTAAAAATAAAGAAGTGCACCGGCAGAAAAAAAAAACTAATTAATTGATATTAATTAGATATGAGGAGTTTAGAAAATATAGGAGATCCATGCATATAGATATGAGGAGTTTATTTCATAGATACGCATGTTGATAGGGGGAGAAATCCCTTAGATGATATCCTCTATGCTTTAATGATATATATTTTCTTAAGGATGTTTGTCATCATCAAAAAGGGAGAGATTGTTGGCTTTAGGTTTTCAACCTTGGTCTTAATCTCTTAATCTCAATTTTGATGATAACAAACATAGAACTAATATTTCGTTGAGAATATATTTCAAGTTCCATATCAATTAGCGTTCGATGTCCTCGATCGGATAAATAGGAAGAAATCGGAAAATCGAAAGGACATTGATCGTCGTGCTCGGGTTCGTCGCGAAATTTCTCGAAGATCAACATGAGCACCAAAGTCATCTTGGACGAGCTCAAAGATCACATGAAAGCTCTCCAAGTTGATGGTCGTTGAAAGCAGGAACCCGAAAACAAAGCGCGGAAGAAAAATCGGCTGAAAAATAAATCTCAGCCTAAGTTTGGTCGATCAGGTGATCGACCGAATTGGATAAGGAAAAAGGCAGTAGCCTTGTCGATCGATCGAACATTGCCAAAAACAAGTCGTGGCTACTTCGGTCGATCGGTTGGTCGACCGACAAAGGCCTAATTTGAGCAGAATGCTCATCGATCGACCAATTGGTCGATCGAATTCAGGATCGCGCAGTTGCGCGACCCAGCTCCACTGAATCGAGCTGCCATTTTTTGATAAAGGTATAAATATACCTCATATAACTTCTATTATTCTTCTTCTCCCTCTCTTACAGTTTTGATTGAGTATTCTAAAGGGAGATTTGAGCCTTCCAAAAGAAAAATTGTGTGCGCTCTGTTTCTTTCTGCTAACGTCTTCTTCAAGCGCACAAGCTGGGCTCAACTCGGGTTTTGATTAAGCTCTACCTCTTGACGAGTTGAAGGCGTCAAAGGCTTGCAAATGAGCATTAATCTTTGGTTTAATCTTTTAGCTCTTTTGATTGTATTTTAACTGTTTATTTGAACACGTTTGTATTTGATTTGTGCATTTGTAAGGCCTAGGTTGTTAGATCTTGTTGTGTGAAGTGGTATCCTCGATGTAAAAGGAGTAAAACCACTTGTGTAAACGTAGTTTACTACGATTAGTTTTAGTTGTCCCTTAGATTGAGGTGGGAAAGTGCTCTCGGTAGGAAGGCGGGATACTTCCGGGTGTTGAAGTGCCTTTGGTTTGAGAGCGGAGACTTTTTGGTGAAAAATTCTCGTTGTAAGGGTAAATACATTAATCTAGTCAAACTTAGTTTAGAAATCCTAAGCGGGGTGCTTAGGTAGTGGAGTGGGCATTGGGGCCGAACCACTATAAAATTTGTGTGTTAGCATTGTTTTAATTGTTTATGCTTATTATTATTGCTTCCACATTTAGTCGACAAATTGCATCTTGCCTAAACTAATTAAGAAACAATTAAAATTAGAATTTAGGCTAATTATTTAGTAAACACACTATTCACCCATCATCTAGTGTTGTCATTTCGACTTTAGTATTAGTAATACACTCTCGAAGCTCTCTATTAGTGTGCACTAGAACTTTTAATATTTTGGATACTCATTTTATCTCCGACCAAAAATTATTTTTTTAAAAAAAAATTAAAAATAATTTTAATGATAAAATATATTATATAATTTTTATATTATATTATATTATACATGTTAGTCAATACAGATTAGTTCATACAGACTAGTACTATATGGGCTCGTTTGGTACATCGTATAGTACTAGTCTGTATTGACTAACCTGAATAGTATTAGTATATATTGTACTATTATTATATAGTATTTGATGCACACATGTACTAGCTTGTATAATACTAGTATGTATTGACTAACTTGTAGGAATATTAACGGGGGAAGGGCGGGTACGGGGGGTGCCTACCCACTACCCACCCTGCGAAATAAACGGGTACCCGCTATCCGTTTATTCCCCGTGGGTATCAAAAATGGAAACACATTTACTTACCCGCGGGGGGACGGATACCCATGGGTATTGGCGGGTACCCATGACACTTTAAAAAAATATATAGATTATAATATTTTAATAACACTTTAACTTAAAATATTTTGATAATAACATCAAAGTATAACAACTCCATTTTGATAAACACAAAATTTTGATAACATCATCATAATGTTTCAAAACATAAAGTATATTAGTATTGAATTAGATTAGGATTTTTTAGTATATGTATCGAGGGTAATATTGTAATTTAGTAATTTCCACGAATAATAGGTACCCGCGAGTACATGTACTATAATACTTGTACCCCGCCCCATATAATAAACGGGTAAGAAAAATTGCCCGCGAAATCTCTACGGGTAGAAAACTACCCCATATACCCATCATAAACAGGTAAATACCTGCAGTTATCCACCTAAACGGGTAATATTGCCATCCGTACTAACTTGTATAATATAATATAATATTATACTATTATATATTATATGTAATATATTATAATAATATAATATAATATATTTTATCATTAAAATATTTCATAAATTAAAATTATTTTTTAAATATTTAGATATATATATATATATATTTTAATTTTTGACCGAAGGTAAAATAAATATAAAAAATATTGAAAGTTCTAGTGCAGACTAATGAAGAGCTTTGAGAGTGTATTACTAATACACCTTATGACAGTTTATGGTGTACTATTTTTAGTGTAGGTATTAGTTAATATTTTTCTCAAACATTATATAATATTATTCTAATACTATACAGGAGACTTATACATGGTACCAAACGGATCGTATAGGTTAGTACATGTGTACATCAAATACTGTATAATAATAGTACAATACAAGTTAATCAATTCATGTTAGTACTATATAGTGTACTAAATGGATCCTAGATGTTGTAACTGAGCGGCCCACTGGGCCACAAAACAAGTCCACAACTTGCCATGAGTCCTGTATTTGAAACTCTACCGAGCCTCTTGCCTCGAGGCTATTTTGTTGGATGATGGAGCGAGTGCAGGGCCACGAAGGCGCTGGGGGGGTCCAAAATTTTTCAAGAAATATCATAAAGCTTATTAAGTTGCCATAATTTCACTTATAATATTAATTGACTACTATAAACTTTAATTTTCATCAAACAATTAATTATGGATATATTTATGGCCCGCACGTTATAGATAATAACACGAGCAACCCGAGGCTGCCTACAATATCCGCCTTCCATATTAAATTATAAAACGAATAATACTCATGGGTCCAAAGAGTTGGCACCCACGCCTCTTCACATAATTCCAGTCATTTTAATACAATTATTTTCGCTGAGAATTATTATCATGGATTGAGTATTTGCTGTGTTTTAATTTTCTTCTTTTTATTTGATTGGCAAACAAATCAGAATCGATTCAAAATTTTGGACAATTAATTGGCGTGTTTGATAATACAAATGAATAAACAAACTAACTAATGAGCATGAACCACATGGAATATTTAACATTAACCATGTCTTCCTCATCCAGAAGCAGTATGAATAGCTGTCGATGACATCATGGCAATTCTATCGCCTCTACAATTTTTCCAAGGAAAAAATGTAGATAGTTTGTTTCATTATGTATTTCTAAATATATTTAGTGAGTTAGAGCCTTAGAGGCATGAATATGAATCGATCGAGTCAATTGTGATAAGTATTATGTTTCGATTATTAGTTTCCCACCAAATTTATATATCACGTTGTTTCGACACCGTTGTGAACATACCTTTTGTGTACCGGCCTTGTGATTGGGGAGTTTATGGAGTCTCGGCGAACATTTCCCGCCTTTAAAGAAGACAGCCCGAGCAAAAAAACTAAATATATTATTCAGCATCTTATCACCCGTCTCTTACTCGTCCGTTGATTTGATAAGTTCGGTGGTAACTTGTGGGACCCAATATTGGCTTGCCCCACGTAGCCGGAGTACGTAACGATTTTTTTTTTTTTCCAAGTCCAACTATCCATGTCAACCGTTCGGTGGCCCCACTCTATACCTTCTCTCTTTACCCAGCTATTATTTCCCCTCTCTTCTTACCCACGTCGTCCGTCACACCGTCGCGCGCAGAGAGAGAGAGAGAGAGAGAGAGGATGAGCTTTCGAGGGGAGGAGAGTAGAGGAGAGGACGGGAGGGGAGACCTCCGGCGGCCCTTCCTGCACACCGGGAGCTGGTATCGCATGGGTATGGGGCCGGGGGCGAGCATGGGATCGCGGCAGTCCAGTGGCGCGACGGGGTCGCGGCACACCAGCTTCATGGACCGCTTCGGCTCCTCCGCCATGATGCTCCGCGACTCCTCCGTATCCGTCGTCCTCTGCACCCTCATCGTCGCACTCGGCCCCATTCAGTTCGGCTTCACCGGAGGGTACTCATCCCCAACCCAGGACGACATCATCCGCGACCTCGGCCTCTCGCTATCCGAGGTCAGTCCGATCGCCTCCTTCACCTCCCTGGCCTCGCTCTTCTCGCGTCTCACTTTCTTGATCATATTCGTGTTTTATATGGTGGGTTTTTCTGCTGTAGTTCTCCATCTTCGGTTCGCTCTCAAACGTGGGCGCCATGGTGGGTGCCATCGCCAGCGGGCAAATCGCCGAGTACATTGGTCGCAAAGGGGTGTGCAATCTTTAATCTTTATTGAGTTCCTTAATTTCCCTGAATAGTTTCGTATTCTGACATTGATGACGATAAAATTGATTGATAAAAATATTTTGTTTTAGTCCTTGATGATTGCTTCTGTCCCCAACATTATTGGATGGCTGGCGATATCATTCGCGAAAGTGGGTTTGCATTGATCATTGTGTTAATCGCGTTACAAATTTCATTTCTTTGAATGAAATCTGTTAATTGCAGGACTCGTCTTTTCTGTACATGGGTCGATTGCTGGAAGGTTTTGGAGTTGGCGTGATCTCATACACGGTTGATAGTAACATTCAGATTATCTTTTCTTTGTGAAATCATTCATGTTACATATGACGATCCAGTATCCTGTTCTTGCTTTTAGGTGCCCGTTTATATAGCAGAGATAGCTCCACAGAACCTGAGAGGGGCACTCGGGTCAGTCAATCAGGTTTCTTCATGCTTCCTGGAGTGCTGTACATCCAAGTTGTGCATTATTTCCTGAAATGATCCGTATTAATAGTGTATTACATAATATTGTAGCTTTCCGTGACAATTGGGATCATGCTTGCGTATCTGTTGGGTATGTTCGTCCAGTGGAGATTGCTTGCAGTCATAGGTAGTAAACCCTTCTTCCGTCCAAGACGACCTTTTAATTCTTTTTCTTAGTTGTGATTAAATAGAAAGCAATTTATTATCATTGCTTCTACTGGTATGCATTTTGGGTTTTGTTACTTATTTTAGGTTCCTTCTTAGAGAATTAGGTGTATGATTGCACAGTAACATTGATTATGGATTTAGAGTCTAACCAAATATTCATTTGTAGGAATCTTGCCTTGCACAATCCTTATACCTGGCCTATTCTTCATTCCTGAATCTCCAAGGTGGCTGGTAAGCTCATGAATTGATTGGAGGTTCAACAAGCAGCTGAACTTGTTGACGAAATCTGCTTACTTTTTCTAGGCAAAAATGGGCATGATGGAGGAATTTGAAGCTTCCTTACAAGTTTTGAGAGGATTTGAAACTGATATTAGTGTAGAAGTGAATGAAATCAAGGTTTGACATGGGTTGCCTCATCTTAAACATATAGATAGAATTTTCTAGTTCAGTATCTCGATCTGAAAAACAATGAGTTTTTCTTTTCTAAGATTTGAGGTAACTTCACATTTGTGAACTTTATTGCTATTTCAGAGAGCAGTTGCATCATCAACCAAAAGAACTGCAATCCGTTTTAAGGACCTGAAGTTAAAAAGATATAGTCATCCACTTATGGTAAAGTTGCCTCATCTCTTGTAATTTCTGATTTCCTTAGAAGTTACTATGCTGATCATGACTTTTCATGTGCCTGCAGATAGGGATTGGACTACTTGTGTTGCAGCAGCTAAGTGGAATCAATGGCATCCTATTTTATGCTGGTAGCATTTTCAAAGCAGCAGGTGAAAAAGTTTGGTGAATTTCTCAAATAATATTTAAGTTTTTAAGATTACAATTTGAATTTTAATATGACTACCTCTCTACCTAAATTTTGTATTTAATATGAGTACCTTCTGTTATACAATTATAGCTCATTTGTTTCATAGGATAAGAGTCTGATAGAAATTAATTTGAAATTAGTCAGGATAAAAATCCCGTTGGATAAGCTTATAAGCTTATATCCTATTCCTGATTTATTTAGATCTTTGATAAGAGAATCATATAATGCCATATTTCCAAATCTTATGTTTGTTTTGGCTTCGGTTAAGGGAGTGATTTATTAAATTTAGTTTTTATCAACTTTTCATTTAAAAATTTATGAAATTTAATTAAAATAATTATTTTTAACATAATTATATGAACTTGACAAAATATCCATTAAAAATTAAATTAAAATTTTGTATCACAAATATGAACTAATGAAAAATACATATAATACTACTTTCTCGATACAATGATGGTTGACCATTTGATTTTTTAATGAGAAAAATAAATTTGAGTTTATTTCAGTATAAGATATCTTTTATTTCTAAATAAAAGTTAAATTTTATTTTTTTTCTTGAAAAAAATATGTTTTTCTTGATGAAGCATACTTGACATTTTTTTAATATCAAAATAGTCTTTCTTGAATATAAACCATGCCATGCCATCCGCATATAACCAACCATCCAGTAGACTCGGTTAAACCTAAACCAACTTATTTTGATGATTCCTTATGTTTAATGATGTATGAACATTTTATTTTGATGCTTGATTTTTTTGGGATGATTGAGACAATACTTTGTTGTGATGATTTATCTTAGTTGGATGAGATCACATGACAAATACTTTATATTAATAAATTTTATGTTAATGGAAAAATGATGTGTATACTTCAAGGGGTGTCCCATGGAAATGGAGAAGGTGGAGATGCAGTTTACAGTAATTAAGTCAGTCCATGTGTTCGTTTTGCGCCAATCTAATCTACCCCTAGTGCGCTTGCCCACAAATGAAGAGTGTTGAAATTATATAGATTGTGTTAACTCTTAACATAAGTTGATCAGTCCTTTGAATTCAAGTTTAGCTTTTGTTTTTCTTGCTTTGCCTTCCAGAAACTCATTTTATTGTTATCCTAGAATCATGCGACATTCCAGAAATCTATATGTTCTACATAATGCAGTCTCAGTTTTTCTTCCATACAAACTTGACTTTTCCCACTCATGTATTGTTTCTGAGTGTGAATTTACAGTTTCTATAAGACATGAGTCTGCCATATCAGACTAGTTATAATCACAGAGCAAGAAGGATTGGAGGGGAAACTACTAAGTGAACGGTGTAATTCCAATTTGTTATATCTGTGACTACATCTTACCAATAAGGTTGACTTAGTGCATCAATTCCTTCTGCAATCTCCATTTCACCGAGGAAAAATTAAGTGTCTCAGTTGCACATTTTCAAAATTAATATGCAAAAACTTGACTTTGGCATGCCATATAGACAGAGAATTTGTAGCTAAATAGTGAAATATACCTGTCGATAAATATCCATAACATCTCATGGAGCGGATGAAGTATTTGTCTGAAATGTCTAAATTGTATATATAGGAACTATAAGTATCTTGGACTCTTGGTCTATTGCAAAATTATGAACAGCTTACAACATGTGTATCTGTTGAAATAGGCCTATGAGATTTTTATTTGCATCTCTATTGTATTGTCTGTGTCATGCGCTGTGAGCATATACTCCTTTATGATTTTTCTCTGGCTATGATGGAAATTTTATTTTTCTTTTTCTTTCAGATAATGGTGCAAGTCTAATAATTATTGTGTATGAATTTTCTTTCTTGCACAGGGCTTACTAATAGTAATTTAGCCACTTTGGGGCTTGGTGCTATTCAGGTAAACATCTCTGCTCTTAATTCTCTTCATAATTAGCATTTCCAGTCTCAGTGGATGAGCCAAATACTTAAATGAATAGATGCTCTATAGGTTGTCGCCACCTGTGTAACAACTTGGTTGCTTGACAAAGCTGGTCGACGAATTCTTCTAATAGTGAGTTTTAGATAGACATGCTTCTTCTTCCATTTCGAGTTGGAACGCGGTAAAATAATTAACTGAAATGAATTTTCTTGGTTGCAGATCTCCACAGCTGGGATGACTTTAAGTCTTCTCTTTGTTGCCCTTGCATTTTATCTAAAGGTGCTTCAACATATTGCAGATCTTTTTTCCATGTCTTAATCTAACTATTTACAAGCCATTTTCTTGGATATGCTCTTAATATTTTTTGATATTATGTTGGATACAGGATATTATTCCTGAAGATTCTCATTTATACTCTGTCTTGAGCATCATCTCATTGATTGGGTTGGTGGTATGTTTCTGCATGTACACATGAACAATATAACATTATCTCATTTGGTTTATATGAAGCTCCTATAAGGGTGACATTATCTCATTTGATTAATCTGAACTCCTACAGGCTTTTGTAATTGCCTTCTCTTTGGGGGTGGGAGCTATTCCCTGGATCATAATGTCTGAGGTTTGTTCTTCTAAAAGTTGCTCATCAGCAATACCATTAACTTACTAGGTTTGAAGGGTAGCCAACAGAATTCTTTCTGCATATTTTGTATTATAGACTGTCATATGGCTTGGTAGGTTGTAATGCCAGATTTATAACTTACTATTGCCAATGCAGATACTTCCTGTGAATATCAAGAGCCTTGCTGGTAGCGTTGCAACCCTTTCCAACTGGTTGACGTCATTTGTTGTAACCATGACTGCAAACTTACTTTTAAGTTGGAGTAGCGGAGGTCTCTCTCTCTCTCTCTCTCTCTGAGACTAAAGATATAGCAATTAAACTTGTAAAAGTATTGTGATCATGTCTTATATGATGGTATGGAGGAAGAAATATTTGTCCAAGTAATTGGTAAAAGGGAAAACATAAACCACATATAAGCAAAAATACTAGTCCAAATAATTGGTACATGTGCTTTCATGCTTATGTTCGATTGCATAAGCATAATGCAATTTAGAAGATACTAATTTGGTGTGTTTTGCAACAGGTACTTTCGCTATCTACGCTGTGGTGAGTGCTTTGACACTGCTGTTTGTGATTATTTGGGTGCCTGAAACCAAGGGAAGAACCCTAGAGGAAATACAATGGTCCTTCAGATGAGTTCCTTTAAATGTCGGTTGGTGAATTGGCTGGCCAACATTGTCCATCCATCTTTCGCATTCTTTGAAGCTGTTGACTTCTGCTGCCAGCAAATTCTACAAAGAAACACAGGATAATTACTTGAGTTTATATTCGTTTCCATGATCGTGCACGCAACTCATTTTGTTTTTGATCATTTGTCGTAATTCTTGCAAATTGAGTCAATTATTGGGATTTAATTGGCAATGTAATTGTAAAAGAGGAACCTGAAAAAAAAAATTCAGTACAGTAAAATGGCTTGCAGATCAGTTCTTAAAATTGTAAAAGATTAATATTTGAACTTAATTCTTACGACTTTTGCGTAAATTATGAGAATGATGCGAACTAGAAATTAATTAGGAGCCCATTTTATAATCTAGAATAAGTATATTGATGTTGGAATAATTTTGTCAATCATCTGTAAGAAAATTAATTAAAAAAACATAAGTATTCGAAGGTGCAATTGCTTTCATTGAGATTTGAACTCAAGACCTCCCGCTTACTAAACGGGTGCTCTAACCAACTGAGCTATGAAAGCAGTTGTTTGTCCATGTATTTGCGTTTTATTTAAATAAATATTTAATAAAATTGAGAAATCAAACAACTAATAGATTACCATTATGGAGAGAATATAAATAAAATATCCGACCTGCCGGATTCGAACCAGCGACCTAAGGATTTCAGTGTACACTACAGTCCTCCGCTCTACCAACTGAGCTAAGGTCGGATTTTGATTACATCATAGTATAAATTAATAAATAGATATTATTTCATGCAATATCTTTTACATATCCGGAGAAAGAAGAAAGAAAAACTTAACTACCAACTAACCAACATGGCCCTACATCCGTATGGATTTTAACTTTTAATCCAGTAAAAAGATCAACATTATGAAGGGCGTGTTTTCACTCGATATTTTATATATATATAAAACCAATGGTCGGAATAAGTTTTGCTCAGAATGAACGAGATCTATCCTGACTATCGAATAATGGAGTGCAACTTCTATGGAGTCCCTCGTATGAATGAATTTAGTTTTATTAAAATTAAATTTAGTATAATTCAGACTGAACCTACCATTTTCACTTTAGATTTAGTATTAATGATTCTAGGTTCAGTATTAAAAATACTAGATTCACTCATACGCTAGGCTCCATGGAAATTTTTTCCCGAATAATGACAGTAATTTGCCTTATTATAGTCCACAAAGGAAGCTAATAAGATTGCACTCGTACCCATATATTATCTCAAGAATCGGTACAACAAAATCTCCACGAATACTCACCACATTATATATGTAATTAGACTACTCGAATCAATCAAATAACAATTTGAAGTTTGCCTCCATTTAATTTCGCCAAGTAAATGTACGCTTTGTGGACTCTTAAATAACTTGAATATATCTGAGATAAACAAAAACCACGTTTGAATCGGGTAGGGTTTTGGAGATGATACGAAGGGCCTACAAACAACACTGATTTTTTTCTTCTTTTTGCGACAGGGCGAAAGAGCGGAATCTGCTGTACGCAAGCAAAGCAAAGCAACAGGAGAAGGCAGGCAATTCCCGTCACTCTCCGGCCAGAAGTAGGACGATGCACGCTTTGGACTCTTCTCTCCCAAAAAGTAACGCCAGTGAATGGCCGTCAGTACCGCCTCGTACGGAACGCATTTGATTGGATTCTTCTGTTAGTTAACAGGCTTTTAGTCGGCCTTCGATCTGCTTGCATGCCCACCGGTCGGTACCAAATCCAAATGCCACCTGCCGTGCCCTGTTGCTGTTCCAGTCTCAGCACCCACAGAATCTACCACCAAAAAGACACCCCCCCCCATTATGCACCACCACCAACATCAATAACAAACCTCATCATTCAATTAATTAATTCGTTACTCAACAAAGGAGAAGAAGAAGAAAATGAAGAACACGTTTCATATCATCTCAGCTTCATCCCTAGCTTGACTACTTCTTGCTACAGACTATTATATATGAAGACCATTCATGGATATATTAAGATAGGCTACATGTAAGAGGAAGACTGGTTTTTGAATTGCGCAAATTATTAAGAGCTACATGTTGTATTGGAAGACACTCGGCCGTTCTCCGACCGGGAACTGTGCGGCCGGCATCAGGTTCAGCCGCCACGACAGATAAGGCACGTCGCTGCCGTCGTCCGCCGCGTCATCGTACATCGAGATGGATCCGCTGCTCTTGCTCACCGTAGACGACGCGTAGCAGCCGCCCCAAGGCGACTGCTGCTGCGGCGGCTGTCGGTAGTAACCGTATCCAATCGCCTGCTCGCCGGCTGCCGTCACGCCCGATGTCGTCGATGACGACGGCGACGCCGCCGACGCCGCCGCTCGCCTCTCTTCCTTCTTATATCGGATGCCGCAAGCATTGCACAATGACTGCATTCCCATTATCACATGATTAGTTATAGAGAAAGAGGGACGATCGATCAAGTAGAAAGATTAGGTGAGCGGAGTAAGCTGCTACCTTTGGTCCTCGGGGGCCGTTCCGCCACAAGGGAGTGGAGGTGGTGTCGCAGTTAGCGCACCGACGAGCGAGAAGCAGCGGGTCTCCGCTGAGGTTGGAGCCGATGGTGTTTCCCGATCCATTGGAAGCTGCGGATCCACCGTTAGCCACGGACGAATGCTTCTTGGGATGAGAAATGAAGTCCCAGCGGAAGCTCGACGACGGCGTGAACGAGGGTTGCTGGGAAGACGAATAGGTGGAGGAGGCGAATGTCTTGTGCTCGGAGCCGAGCCGCGTCGAGGGCGTGCCAAGAGACAACGTGCAGTCCACCGACGATGTCGTTGAGGAAATATCCATCTTGCTACAATCGAACCCCTCGTCGTCGGCACCAAAGTTGCCGCAGCCGGACATGGGGAAGAAAATGGAGAACGACGAGGCGCCGCTGCCGCTGCCGCCGCCACAACGCATCCCACAGGAGCACTGCCTCGTGCTGCTCTGGTGGCCGCACTGGTGCAACATGGTGTGCGCTGTGCAAGTAATCAAGGGGAGGGCAAGCAAGAGGCTGTAGTAAGTTGGGAGGGGAGAGGGAGATCAAGAGGTACGTACTGATACTAATACTGCGTTTGCGGGGATGACTCGCATTGGGATAGAGGATGAGGTCGAGGAACTACAAAGTGGTTTAAATGAATGCAGTAAGAGATTTTTATATGTGTAGAAGACAAAGAAGAGGCTGGTTATTGAAGTGAATAAATTAATGGTGTGGTTTGGAACAAAATAATGGCCATAATAGCGTGTGGGAACTAGGGAAGTGGGAGATCGGGGCTTGTCGGTTCCCGATATAATATATATGAAGTAAACAATGATATATATGTAATCTCTTCAAGGTTTCATCGGGGATTGGAGAAGACTAGTCAGCTGCAGTACGATAGTGTTTATGTGCTGCAGCGGGGGCTCCACTACTTCTCTCCACCTAGTCAGTCCTATCAGATCACTTCTCCTCCTCTGTTGACAGTTTGAGCTTTGTGTGCCATCTCCATCACACACTCACACACACTGTCTCAAATCTCAATCTCTGGGTGTGTCTGAGTAGTGGAGGGAGAGGGAGACTTGTGCAATCTATCTATGTATGTATCATCAAGTGTCACCTAATAAGCTCAGCTGGTAGTGGTTGGTTTCCACTGCACCGCTTCTTATACAACAATGACGTATGACTGTTCTGGGCTGTACATCGCAACGAGACGATGTATCATGACACGAGGTTGAGAGGATTGCAGAGAGAGAGAGGGAGAGATTGGGGGCGCAGCAAACAATGCGGGTCAGGGGGGACAGCGGGGGTTGGTCATTGGGCGGTCAAAAGAGGCCACGTGACTCGGGGAACAGTCTCCCACATAACATTTCTCTGTAATCTTACGCCGTCGCCGATCACGAGGCAGATGATTTATATATGGTCATTGGGCGGTCAAAAGAGGCCACGTGACTCCGGGAACAATCTTCCACATAACATTTCTCTGTAATCTCACGCCCGCGCCGATCACGAGGCGGAGATTTACATATGTACACTACATGGTGTGCGTTGCGTGCATCGACGTCGACAGCGCCAGAGACACAACACTGAAGCGGACACGAGCGCAGACCAACTCGACTTCAGCGACGCTTGTTTGCGGACGCCACTCTCGAAGACGGAAGCAGTATCCATTTCCAGCTCACGTCATGATCACCATCTCCACTTTAATAATATTATCGATCATAACGCAGTATAATATAATATAATATATATATTATATTTAACAAATCAATAGACTACGTAGTACGCTGCTAGTAGTCTACGTAGGAAGCGAAGCGTATCCAGCGAGTTAACAGTTAAAAGAAAAGAGGAGAAATTGTGATAGATAGAATCTAGTAATCTACGCCCGCAGGAAAGAGAGAGAAAGTAAAAGAGAAAGACAAGGTAAAATTAAAGGATAAAGAGAGACGAGGGCGTATAGGGAGGGAAACCAAACCGTGGTTTTAATTGGCTCCCGTCATCATTACCGACGTACGCCTCAAAAGTGGCCCCCGGAGGGACGAATCATCGATCCCAGAACCAGTGGGGTCTCAGTCCCTTCAATAATCTAAATCCCCTCGCTTCACGCCATCCATCGCATTCGCTGCAGCATATATCGCAGATTCACATAATAATACCAACCCTATCCATCTATTTCTACGGTCAAAAGTTCAACTAGTCATCAAATCTAAAACCTACCTACTTGCCGCTCGCCGTTCGCGTGCACTCTTCACAAGCAGTGGACTCGATCGGACCGTACGATCTCCAAGCGAACCGGAGATCCGTCGAATGATCAATTAGAAGAAAAAAAATGGAGCGAGCAAAAAGCAAATAATGGGTAACAAAATCCAGGGAGCTGCCACGTGGCGGAGAAGCCCAGATGTTTCTTGAGTGAGACAGTTAAACGGATGGGTCGATCACAATATACGTACTGTGTACTCTTGCGTACAGGTGGCGTAGATGATCCCCTTAGGAGATCATGTTGAAAAAGGTTGTCCGAGATCTTGAGATCGACGTCTTGTTTTGGATTACATGCATATGATATATTATTATTATTATTATTATTATTATACAAATATGTATAGAGAGAGAGAGAGAGAGAGAGACGAGGCATCTTTTGGAAAGCGGAAGTCTCCAAACCCGATCAGTTGTGTGTGTGGAGCTGCCCACAAAATCCAGTGGTGGGGAACTACGAGCGAGCGGCGTCCCCGAAAAAGAAAGAAGAGGGAGTGAGGAAAAGAGATGAATTAAAAAAGAGAAAGAAAACAAGAACGTATAACACAAGAGGGAGGGAGGGATTCTTGGTTCAAATGCTAAATGGCCTTGAGAAGAGAGATGGATCTCTTTCTTGACCAGAGAGGGGCGGGGATCATATATCGCAGCCTTATGTCTGCATCCATGAACACTAAACGCCATGGAAGCGATGCCATTGCGAACCTATTCACAAGTGCCAGATGTGGTCAACAACGCACAAAAGAAGTGGCTTTTGAGTACTTGGAGTCATATGATTAGGTTGGGCAGGTGTTGGGGTGTCAGTGAAGGGTTAATTGCGATCTGAGATGGGGTGGTCCCTCATTGCTCCCTGGATATATACATATATGACTACTTTTCCCATGTTGTATTTTATTGTCGTGGTGGCCCCCTCGCCTCGCCGGCTTTTTAGAGGCCGTCCATGTCATCGATCGAGTCGACGACATTGACCGGCATCTGGAACTGCGCGGCGATTTTTGATAACTGATCGATGCAAGAGAAAGTCACGCATCAATGCTTGTTAATCTCAAGCTCTTTTCTACACTTTGTCTCCCTTCTGTCATCATCACTATACAATTCTATTAATTATTCCTCCATTCTTTTTGCCCGTCTTCAATTATTATTTTTTATATACTTCATCTAGTCCTGCTACATAACCTTCAAGATATATATACTCTACGATAAACATTTTTCTGGAGCCTATGATGATTGCATTTTATGCCAAAAAGAAGCTGAATAGAGAATGAACCGGTTTAGGTAGAAACATTCAAAATATTCAACATCTCAAATCAATCTGGCACAATCGATGATTTCAGAGTCAAGTTTCTAATCCTCGAGTGCACCAAACCAATCACGTATACAATTGTTGGCCCAAACACAACTCGCACCAAAAATTTTAACAATTTAATCAAAACCCAATTCTGACTCATAAATTCCAATTGTTTTAAGTAATTTCTAATTCGAACCAACTGGACAAGTTTGGGTTTGTTCTCTTCCACTGATCAGAACCCAATACACTTGTTGGCCCAACCCCAA
Organism: Canna indica; assembly: GCA_034359265.1. NCBI lineage: Eukaryota > Viridiplantae > Streptophyta > Magnoliopsida > Zingiberales > Cannaceae > Canna > Canna indica. The sequence goes on along the minus strand of CP136896.1, from coordinate 67,068,934 downwards.
ACCATAGAATAACCCAAAACCCAACCAAACCTCAAAAGTTCGAATCGTTTTAAATTTTAAATTTATCCGATTTGATGCGACCTGACCTAACCAAACAAGATACTTTTTTTTCCTCACTAACTCGAGGATGTCCTCCAATTTATGCCCAAAAAGGACTCAAAATTTTCACCAGATCAAGTAGAAACACCACCCGATTATCCATGGAAATGAAGGTTCCTCTTGACTCCATCAGATCTCATTTACTTGGTTCATGTTCATTAAATAAAACGCGGACCAAATCAAAGCCACACTATGATTCCGTCAAACCAAGAGACTTAACCAATAGAAGAACCTCATCAACATTTTTCAGTGGATTCATTTAACCCTATCTAGGTGGTGCTGTACACGTCTGGTTCAACTATTGATAGGAAGCCTTGACAACTTCAGAGATGCCAACAGATCACTTTCTTTGTTCTTGAAAGTGTATAAGGTGGCAATTCAAACTAATCTAATTTGTGGGCTGATTGAATCGCCCAACCCCAGTGATCAATCCACAGGTAGCATGGTATTATTGCACAAGACTAATGTTAAATCATCTATAAAAGCATGAGCTAGTAGATTTCATGGGGTTCAATTATTTCATGAGCTAACCAAGGATGTGAAGTTAATAATGAACGATAAAAAAATTACCTCGTTCACCAAACACCGACGTGAGGAAATTCCCTGCTTAACAATTGATGGCATGATATATATGAAAATGCCTTGATTCAGCATTTGGAACTGAAATACTATACACAAGCCATATACTCAAACCTCATGTTGAGCGCATTTAATAGCTGTAATGATCCAATTGGAGAGTGCAGTAATCCAGAAGAAGCTGAGCACTGATGAGTGTAACATATGATGACTGGCACAAAACAGCGCAAGATTGATGTGTCTCAACACTAATGCTTTTTGCACTAACTTAAAAATATGTAAATATATGTGATAGTAGCATAACCTTCCTGCGACAAGGGTTTCCCCTCCATCAGAGTCATGTTCAATTTAAACAGAGATACTACAATAAGCTTTAATAATCTTAAACTCAGTATAGGAAGTAATATCAGGGTGGCATAATCAAACATAGCATGCATAATACTGCTTTTTAGCAGTTGCACAGTTTAGAAAAAGCTTGTGGATGATATTTACTTGTCATATCAGGCTTCTCATTCTTTGAAACTCAATAATATGAGAGAAATTTTTAATTGCGTTCTAAAAACCTTCTTTAGAGTGAGTCCATCTCTTTTTGTGATATGAGGGTACAACCGGAAATCTCTCTTACTGTGATGGTATTACCAATGGAGTTATTTTTAAAAGAGCAGGCTACAGCTTAGATAAAACCATTGGATTCTCTTAATTATATGGCTAAACAAGCTTGTGAATAGGGAGCTTTAGTTCTGCTTGATAAATGTTAAATTTAATTGAATGATCAACTTTCATAAAAGCTTAAGCTACTAGTAAAGAGACAAGAGACCAATCTATGCATTTATATTCTTAACAATAAAAAAAGATACGGATCTAGATTAACTTGTATGCATAATTTGTCCATTTGTAGCAAAGGAACAAACTCCTTTACCAAATTAAACTGAATTTACATGAGCATGGAGATAAATAACAAGCAGAAACAAGGCTGAGATAATTGTGTGGCACAATAGAGCAAGGACAAAATTCAGATGAAAGCAGCAAAGTGAGAATAAGAAACTAGACATTGACCCATCTAAGATAGAACACAAAGTAGCAACAAATTATTTGGAAGTGAAACTTTCTTGTGGACTTCTCTTTCCAAGTTCGATGACATATAGGATCATACCTAATGAAACAGAAGCAAGATAATATTTATCTTGTAATGATATATAGGATCATACCTAATGAACCGGAAGCAAGATAATATATACCTTCCAAAACAATTCCATACCCATTAGCAGTTGAAATCATTCTCTATTCTGTTTGTGTGCGTAAACAATCTTCTACCCCTTTAACAACAAGGAATCTAGCTTACCAGACCAGACCAGATCAGACCACTTCCACATCTTCAACTGAACCTTCCTTTTCACAACTATTGCACCCTCTCCCCTTGTTCTCCCACATCTCTCATGCAGACTTGCAGTACATACAAAAATACATCAGTTTTTTCACATTACTAAATTATCATTTCTCCTTTGTTACGTTTTTCATGCCTAATGCAAAATTTAGTCAACTCCATATTTAAATTGCAACAACTTTTTTTCTTGGGGAAAAGGCCGTGGCCATGAAATTCACTTCAACTGATACAGGTACTCAGTAACACTGTCCAAGTTTTTCATCAACACGCCTACTTTAAATTATTATATTCATAATCATGCTACTACATCAGCCTTTTCACATTACTAAAATTATCATTCCTCCTTTGCTACGTTTTTTATGCCTAATGCAAAATTTAGTCAACTCCATATTCGAACTGCAACAACTTTTTTTCTTGGGGAAAAGGCCATGGCCATGAAATCCACTTCAACTGCAACAACTGATACAGGTACTCAGTAACACATCCTAAGTTTTTCAACAATGCGCCTACTGCAAATAATTATATTCATAATCATGCTACTACTCCATAAACTTGTTTCAATTGTCCATATAAGGAAAATTAAGTATAATTAAAATACATGAAGCATCAAGAAGAAAAAGTACTACCATGGATAACTTGAAGCTAAAACTGACCTAATTTAAAAAATACTAAATTAGAATAGGTAAGAACTTTTCCTAAAAACTTAAGTTGTTAGGAAAGGACCCAATTATTTTTTATATATTCTTAATACTCTTCATCTATTTGGGTAACAAAACTAGACTATTCCAAGACCAGTTATTTTAATTACTAACACACTAACATGATTTGAACTCAAAACCTCCTATTCCAATACTATCTTAAATTTGATTGGATAACCATTTTTCGCATAGCTTGAGATGTTAAGAAATGGTCTAATCTTTTCATTTATATTCTTAACAAAACAAAAGATATTACTATGCAAAAAATGTAATTTACTACAATACCACTGTTAAAAACTCCTTGTCATTACGTGTCCACGAAGGAGGGTAAGGATATTTCTGACATCATGTATTATGTAATACTTACTACAATCAAACAAACTTAATATTGGCTGATGAAAGATAGCCTATTAGAATAACAAATATAGGCTCAGAGGGTAAGAAATACTTCATATTCAAAATATTCAGGAAAATATCAATTAAGTCAACATTTAGCAGGACCTAATTTAATAAAGATGCCTGGAAATAAACAAACATTCTCACTCACGAAACAAATCACTAGACAAGCTGACCATAGATGGATCTGAGAACATTACTTCTTCAATCCCACTGCTCAATGGATACCTGGAACAAATGAAAAGGATAAAATTGAAAAACAATACTGGCAGAATACAACAGAATTCAGATATAAGAAAAATAGGCCATATAAGCATGAAGTATTTCCATTGAAGTAACTTTTTATCAGGATTCAAGAGCATTTGTCCACTAATAGTTTTTGGATGCAAAGCACCAGCTGTGAATCAAAATAGGAACCTTCAGACATAATATGGATTTTTCATATAAATATATTGCAGCTTTGTCATTAAGTTCTAAGTATACTTTATCACAGAAGTGCAATTGTCAAGAAGTAGGTGATTGTTTTTCACTAATTATTGGCACTTTAATGTTTTATGAGGCAAAAAACAAAACCCTTTCATAGATTGGAGTACAGGACCCTAAACAACACACGGATAAATCACCATGTACCAAATGAACCAATTTCCATTCTTACAATTTTTTGCAAAATATCATATTACAATTAGCATTGTTATGTACAAAACTAAAGTTATTTTCAGTGTCATGCGAAGGTCACCATGATTTTAATGCCAATATTAACTTTATTTAAGTCCTCAAAAATATAACTCTTTTCTCATCCTTGCCTTGTTTTCGTACAAATGATAATTTAGCGACTGATCAATGCACTAAAGCAATTTACTAGACATCTCTTTATAGAATTAATTGTCATTTTAACATGAGATGAATAACTTCAGCTCTGCTGACAACACTATTGTTGACTACCCGCAAACAGAAATTGCATAATAACCATATTGCAAAACAATAACCAACTAAAGAGTATAGAACTCCATTCAGAGAAGAATAAAATAAAATTTCATTGCTTTTGTTAGAGCACAACAGTCCTATGAGTACTAAAGGAGCATATTAACAACAATACTTTCCATCTTTGATGTCATTGTTTCTGGAGACAATTCCATCGAACATCATCTTAGTATCTTACCAAACAGAAAAACATAGCTGAAGTTAAAACTGATATCAATTTGATTTTACTATATACATGAAGAATCAACAGCTTTTAAGATATGTACACAGAAGATGACTAATTAGATTCGACGAAATGACTTTAAGCTTACAGTAATAAAAGACATCCAAAGATATATGACAATCAGTATAGTTTCTCAATGGCTTGTGTATATGTTGAACCTTTGCAGAAATTGATCTAGATGCAAATAGGCAGCTAGGGTCACCATGATCCCCAGAATCAACACTCACTCGGCTTCTATATTCCATGCAACAAATAAATGTACTGTGTAATGGAACATAAGAAAACCCAACAGCAATTAAATGTTCTTCCACATTTTGGGATAAGACACCAAATCTAGAATCAGCTATACATACCATATAAATCACAAAAATTACAAGAAAAAAAAGTGGGACTCAACAGACATATCAAGCACAAGATACTATAAACAAGGAATTAAGATTTGGTAATGAAGCAAATGTTAAACCAAGCTGAGACCAGGAATAATCAAATGACAAGCAAGCTATAACAGACATTTGGAACAAATATCATGAGTAAAATAACCCCCAATTGATGCAGGTTGACTGTCATACTAAACAATAGGGACCTAAGAACATCCAGGAGCATAGCATCTGAAAGCTTTTGCAATACAAGAGTAGCAATTTGTCTATTTTGTATGCTTGCAGATAGATGCTACAGATAGTACAATGACACAGCTAACCTCGTGATTTCTTTCATGATCAGATGACGGAGTAAACAATCGGTAGATGATATCTAATGAAGAAACCTGACATCCACAAAGTAATTGCCTAACTAGATCACACCTCATCATTTTGCTAAGCTTCCAACAAGATCACTGTTGCTTCTCTGGTGGCTGAGGAAACCCATCAACTATTTCCACGGGGTATCTGTGAATACAATCCTCCCATGGATTACCCGGTGAGGGATTAACATTGCGAAGTGCCTGCCACACAGAACTATTACACTTGAAGCCACTACCAAAAGCGATCTGCCAAATACGGTGGCCCTTCCGTATCCGCCCCTTTGCCTCCGTGTACGAAAGCTCATACCAAATGGAGCTGGAGGACGTGTTGCCAAACCGATGAAGGGTCATCCGGGAAGCCTCAACATGCTCAGGCCTGAGCTGTAAATTCTTCTCTAGCTCATCGATCACGGCCCTTCCTCCAGCATGGATGCAGAAGTGGTCAAATGCAAGATTAAAGTCTGGGATATAAGGCTTCACCTTGCCATTGAAGAGCTTCTTGGCCACAAGGGTCGCAAAAAAGAGGAGCTGCTCGCTAATTGGAAGGACGAGGGGGCCCAGGGTAGTGATATTGATCTTGAGCGCCTCCCCAGCAATTGCCATGAGGTCCTTGGAGAGCGACACACCGACCTTGCCATTCTCATCCTGCTCCTGGTACACGCAGCGGAAGGCCTTGTCATCAGCACCGCGGTGGGTGCGAACAACATGGACCAGCTTGTACTTGCCTCGCCGGCGATCCGCCGAACGATTGGAGAGCAACACAGCGGCAGCACCGACGCGGAATAGGCAATTGGGGATAAGCATAGACTTGCGATTGCCGAAGTACCAATTCTGGGTGATGTTTTCGGTGCTGACCACGACGGCGTAGGTAGCGCGATGGACCTGAAGGAGATCGCGTGCGAGGTCAACGGAGAGGACGCCGGCGCTGCAGCCCATGCCACCGAGATTGAAGCTCTTGATGTTGCCACGGAGCTTGTAACGGTTGACTATCATGGCAGATAGGGATGGCGTGGGGTTGAAAAGGCTGCAGTTGACGACGAGGATGCCGACGTCCTTGGGCTTGACGCCAGTGTTTTTGAAGAGGTTGTCCAGGGCGCCGAACATGACCTCCTCGGCCTCCTCGCGGGCGTAGGCCATTGAGGGGCGGGGCGGAAGGTAGTGTAGGGCGTCGGGCAGGTACGTCTCCTGGCCGAGGCCAGAGCGCTCGAGGATCCGCCTCTGGAACTGCAACGCGGACTCGTTGAACTCGCCGCAGAGAGTCGAGTGCTTCATGAATCGCTCGAAGGGGGCCTCGAGCTTGGCCGGCGGTCGATAGCAGGCGTAGTCAACGAGATACACGGGGCGCGGGCGCGTCATGATATAGAGAGTGGTACCAAAGACGAGGAAGGCAGAGCACACCAGGACGCTAACGAGGTTGTACTGCAGATGGAGCCACAGCTGTCGAAGGTCATCTGGATCCGTCCGCGCCGCCTCCAGAAGGATCACCACCATGAGCGGGATCAGCAGCAGGGCCAACAGGTGGGTGATGAGGTGATGGTAGCCCAGCTTCACATACTTTAGGTTCACGCTCTGCAAGAAATCCGGCAGCCGCCGGATCTCCCGCCGCGATGGCGCCGCCGCCGCCGCCGCCGCCTGATCACCGCCGCCATTCGCCATCCTCGCTCTTTGCGCTAAGATCTAAGAGGAATCGGATCAGAGAGAGAGAGAGAGATCGGAAGGAAGAGGGCGATGCGATCCCAACACCTCCCCCCCCCTCTTCCTCTCTAAACCCCACCCTCAATGTTCTCCGCCTCCCCCGGTCTCCACTCCAGTAATATTTATATTCTATCACGTCTCTCCTTTTTATGACAATAAACAATCCGGGCGAGTGGGCCGATTAAATAGTCGCCAAAACTAGCGCTGCGGTGTTCGTCGACAAGGTGTTGGACAACCGCAGCAGTGCAAACCCGCGTGGGGGCCCAAGAACACCTCCCTCGCCCACTGACGATCGCTGTCGAACAACCGTCGATGTCGCGCTCGAAGGCGTGCAAGTCCGGCGGCCGGCGCCGCCACTGAGAGAAGATAAGGAGAGAGATAGAGAGAGAGAGAGAGAGAAGGTGCGCGAAGGATGAAATAAAAAGGGGGGGAGGGGTGGTGTTGTTCAGTACAGTGGGGCGACAAAAAGGGTCATGATGGGGGGCACGTATGGCTGGCGTGCGATGATTCCAAGCGGCAAACGAGCGAACGCGCACAGGCTGTACGCCCGCGTCGGTATCTCACGCCCGCGCGAGGGGGCTGCCCGGGCCCCGGCCCCTGCCCCAAATCCAATTGCGGAAAAGGCCAAAACTGGGGATTGGTTCAGCCAATTAGGCAACTAATTTACCACCTCGCAAATCCACCAAATGCAACCGCTTTCATTTCCACTTTGTAACCACCGCCGTTCCGCATCCATTTGTTGCTTATAATTTATAATCAGATCGAAATATAACGCATTAATTATTATTATTATTTGTTAAATAAACTAGATGGTTAATTTATTTATATTGCGATTTGTTGAAATTTGATGCAATTTTGCTCTCCGCAAGAACATGCATCCCTTGTGCAAAAATAAGCGTTAAATACGTAGGAATCCCTGGAGACAAAGCCAACACCAGCTTCCTGGACTTGTCATTGGTTGTTTTGTGCCTGAGGTGGCTTGTGGGGTGAGTCACTGAGTGGAGATAGAATTTATGACTAGGCTGTCCTCATGTTCTTTCCCGGGTTACCGAATAATGAATGAATTGTATCATACCTGACAAAAAAAACCACTAGTGCTGTTATTAAATCGCATGGGCGGCAAAGGCATGAATCGTCGGATGGAACTAGGGATGGCAATTTTATTTACATCCGCTAACTAAAAATCGAATCTGCACTGTATCCGATCCATATCTGCAAGTAAAAATGGATATGGATATGGATATGAATACGAATTTTGAAAACTTATATCCGCACGGATATGGTGCGGATACGGATATGGCTGTGGATCCGCACCGTATCCGCATCGTCTATCCGCGTCTCTGAATTACTATTTTGCCCATATAAATTATTAATATATATATAAGAGCTCTATGGTAATTTCATGTCAAGATGAATTTTGAAGTATATTATATATTTATTTTGGATCAATGAATTGATAATTTATTGATTTTTTAATTAAATATATAATTTTAATATTTTTTTATTAAATACGGTGCGGATACGGATGCGGTGCAGATATCCATATTTGAAACGGTGCGGATATAGATATCCATATTCACATCCGTAGCGGATACGGTGCGGATACGGTGCGGATACGGATGGACGGATATGGGGTGCGGTGCGAATACGGATAATCCAGTATCCGCATCGTATCCGCTCTGTTGTCAGCCCTAGATGAAATAACATATAAATGACTGAGTGGAGAAGGCAATCGTGGATAGTATAATTGATGATAATATGTTCTAAATTGTTTAGAGATTTAAAATTTAATTTTTAGTATCATCCTAAAAAAAAGAAAAAAAAATTAACCGGTGGAAGAATCAGATGGACATCTGTCAGCAACTCATTGCTGTTCATATAAGCAATTTTGAAGCTTCGTATGCTGTAAGTTGTCTGTCTAGAGATCTAAAATTTAATTTATAGTGTAATAATAATAATAATAATAATAATAATAATAATAATAATAATAATAATAATAATAATAATAATAATAATAATAATAATAATAATAATAATAATAATAATAATAATAATAATAATAATAACTGGTGGAAGAATCAGATGAACATCTGTCAGCAACTCATTGCTGTTCATATAAGCAATCTTGAAGCTTCATATGCCCCAAGTAAGGAGTGACTGCGTGATTCCATCATCTCATGTCAACCATGATAAAAAAAACAAGATTATCAATAAGCCATAGTCAAAATCCAGACGGAAGAGATCAGAAATGTCAACGAGAACCAGTCAAAGATAGGGATTGATTTTGACTTTCCACCAACCTATCCAACTTCGACTCCAAACTTGGTCTTCTAGATGCCTATTATTGAACGTCTCAAGTCCCAATGGGAAACTTGGCATATTAATTAAAGAAGACAGCCAACAATTTCAACCAGTACACATTAGTAGATTGTTCCAACTTATAATCCATCTACACCACAAATGTCCTATCAAATCCATTTTCTTCTTTGAGCAGAAAACAACTTCCTAATCTCATTATAATAGGTTGTTCATCTTACATACGAAACTGGATCAAATTAACTAGTGAGTCAACTTGGAATTGGCGCACATAAATTATTTTAGAAGGTGAAAGTGACAATTCATTCCAAGCAATGGAATGGTTGAGTAAGATCTTGGAAACATGCATCAACATTTGAAACGTGGATTGTTCAACACGTGGGAAACAGTACTTATTAACCTAAAATAATGAACATTGCGTCATCGTTCTTTCGAGGGAATCTTCTAATAATCAATCTAATAATCCTCCTAATCACTCGTAGCAACATAAGTGATAATTTCACAGGAAAAATCTCCTAACCTAATAATTCTCCTAACAACTTACGATGCGAGTGATAATTTCATCAATAATCATGAATATTTTATTATAGACAGGTATTAAAAGTATTATTAAGCACATGATTTAGAAGAATTTAGTATTTCTCATTGAATAAAATACGAAGATAATTGCCCAACAATATAAAAATTTTCAAAAAAAATTATCAAAATAATAAACCCTCTCTTGATTTTACCAAATTTATATATTATTTTTATACGAAGATAATTGCCCAACAATATAAAAACTTTCAAAAGAAATTATCAAAATAATAAACCCTCTCTTGATTTTACCAAATTTATATTTTATTTAAAAATAATGTATAATAATAGCTAAATATAACATTTTAGTTTTTCAATTCAATTGAATTTAATTTCTTTAAAAAAAAAATTGAAACTATAAATAGGCATGAGTAGTAGGGGCGACCACGGGTCGGGACGTTCCGACTGTCCCAGTTCGACCCGACCCAAAAATTTGAGAAAAATCTCGTCCCAATTTAAAATTGGGACGGGACCGGGACAAATATGTTTGTCCCGATTAAAAATTAGGACGAGACCGGGATGATATAAAAAAATTAGGATTATCCCGTCTCGGCCCGATTTATAATATAAGTAATATTAAATATATATAATATTATTTTTTAGAAAAAATAATATTAATTATTTTAATAAAAATATTATTTTTAATTTTATAGGAAAAATAGTAAAAAGCCAGAAGGTAAATTCCTCATTTTTTAATAAATAATTATGGATTTAAAAAAATTTAAATTCATATTATGAATTTGAAAATTTTCGAAATCTACGCTGGATTCGAATAATTGCTCATAAACATTGGATTAACCAGTTGTTTTTAGTCAAAACTAATAAATACTTAAATTGAGCACATCATGTCAGCTTTTCGAGGAAAAGTGAATTTTATCAGATGAAAATCAAATGGGGAAAGAAGAATCAAGATTGAATCCATACTCGAATTTTCAGAAACAGTAAAAAGGAAATGGTGAGCAGTGAAGTGTGTTCTCTGGCTACTTTTAGCCTGAAAGGGATTGGGTTTGCGAATTCGGAATAGTATTGCCAAGATTTGAAACTCATGGTACTACCGCCTAGATTGGCTCAAAAGTCATACTGATTCAACTCGAGTCATGATTGATGACTTGTTGTCACTGACAAGGATTTGTTTGCATTCTGAAAAGCACTTGAATCCAATGCAGCCGCGTTTCAATCAATTTAGAATCAAGTTCAAATAACTGAGATCTTTCAAATTATGTATATATATATACTCATTTATTAACCATAGGCACTTTAGTTAGATGGCTAAGAACCTGTTTGTCTACCTCATATTTATGTTATTTATTTTATTATGATAGTATTAGATCAAGAATCGGCCTCACATACATATAATTAGACAAGTTGTTTACTTGTTTGTTTTAATTTACTTAGTTAAGTTGATTTCCATTTTTTAAAGCTATTGAATCTTGATCGAGCATCATGTAACCAATCAGTACACTACCTGCTCACAATCTCCGGGTACTCTTGCTTCAACATATATCGTAATGATTTTGGTTGGCAAAAAAAATCATGTGAGAAATACAATTTCTCTTTTTTCCCCGCAAAAAGCATGAAATTACTTATGGACTGTATTAGATGTTGAGTTAAATTGAATCGAACGAGTTTGACCGAACCTAAATCGGAGTTTATTTTTAAAAAAAAAGAAAAGAAAAAACCAACTCAGATGATCATCACTTCCTACTCAATTTAAAAGGTAGAGAAAGCAGAGGACTAATTATCGTGCATTCCTCGCCTCCAAAAGAATAAGAATATATCCTGAGCATCATAGTATTCAATCTAATTACAGATACTATATGAGAATCATCGGTTACAATTCTAGCTACAGATGTTCTATTTTCATCTTTATTCATAGAATTTTGTAGTTTCACGCTCCTTGTACCAATGCACAGCCCTTCTTTAGTTCTTTAGCCAGCAAGTGAGTTTCTTCATTGAAATATCTTCTTATATGACTCCCTACACATCCAGTGAAGTTGTTTGCCAATTCCCAAATACAAAGTACTAAGTTGTGCAGATACCATGGAGATTTATCTTTCCTATTCATAATGTTAGTAGCTTGCAAGCAATTAGAGAGGATCATTATCTTAGCTAAATCCAGTCATTACACCCTCCTTATCTTTTATGATGAATCCAACTCTAGTCATTTCCTCTTTGCTAATTCATGCAGCATAACAGAAGATGAGATAATTATCATTTTTGCTTGTTTCACCTTCTTTGTTTATTGATCGTAAGCTTGTCTCTTTCCTCCCTTTAGCTACAACAAGCTTATCAGCCCATTTGATATCAGCAATAGCCCTGCAAAGCAAAGAATTGAAGCCAATTTTTTTTCTTGTGGAAGCAACAACCATAAGTAGAAATTCATTTAACTAAGTAATTGTTGAATCGATTTTCAAATCAATTGAACCAAGACAAAAATGGTGTCGTTGTTTTTATCCCGCCATGTTTGAATGGGCTTTGAAACGCATCGCCATAGATCAGGCCATTCACTGGCCCCTTTATTATTTGATGCAGCCGATTGAAACTAATAAGTGTAGGTATTGCTTTAGGCCAGCCAATAGGGAGAATTTCACGGAATTCATCTTCCTCAACTCATCTCCTCTATTCGAAACATAGGAAGTTGAAATCTCGTAGCTTCCCCCTTATGCAGCAGTACTTGGGAAAACTTCAACCTTGTTTTGTACCAGTCTTCTTTGTAAAAAAATCAACCTAACCCTTGACGAAATTTCAAGCAGATTGAGACCAATAATATCGCATCCTTCCAACTGCTTTTCGCCACATATCTCGGCCAGAGATGGATCAACAATAGCCCATATCTAGTTGGTAGAATCAGATCGATATCAGGTTGCGGCATCTTCGACACTACTAAGTGCATTCCCTTAGAACAAGTATCTCGGCTGAAAGAAAAGCTCACCGTGGATCTCCCCAGGAGTTAATCTCATAGCTAGGGCTGAGCAAAATTCGATCTGACCCGAAAAACTCGAAAAATCGACCCAAAAATTTATTTCGGGTCGCGAGGTATATCGGGTCAGGTTTGGGTGAAAACCCTGTTTAACCCAATCCGACCCGATTTTAAGTTAAATATATAATTATGTTATATATATTGATAAAAGATTGTGTTGGCTTTGTGGTTAGAAATTAGAATGATGGAGATAAAGTTTAGGAGATTTTGAGTTCAAATCACACTTGGTTTATAATTTTAATACAATTATTCACCTTTTTTATCATCATTTTCAAGATAATTTTTTTTTTCTAAATTAAATTCGGATTATTAGGCTATTCGGATAGGGGCCCAATTTTTTTGAATTATTCGAGGTCGGGCCTCAATTAAAAAATCGGGTCGGATCGAGTATTGACTCGACCCGTCCGACGCTCAACCCTACTCACAGCTAAGTTGGCATACTCGGAAGACTAGGCATCCCTTGAACATGCACATCGATTACCTCATACTTGGTCAAGGCAGCAAGAATCATGGCCGAGATAAATTATTTAGCAGGTGAATCGTGACCAGAATCCCTTTGGTATTGGAGCATCAATTTCGGCTCTAAAAGTGCAGCGGAACACCTATAAAAGGGCCAAAGACAAGTGCATTGAGGGTAAAAGACTAAAAGGGTGATGCGAAGGCTTGTTTTGGATTGAGTGCAATTGAGGACCATTACTATATTTAAAGTGTCATGTTTTCTTATTCCTGAATTTTTGTTTGATTATACTCATTTCGTAAATCCTCTTTCTCCATGCAGACGACCTCTTTAGGGGTGGCAAATTGGCGATTGAAAATGATTAACCGCGTCGAATAGTATAATTCAATTTTCGAATAGTGAATTTGTGATTTGATTTCGATTTTAGTTAGTGAATTCAAAAAACCAATTAAATTCAGTTCGATTTTAGTTACTAGTTTGTGGATAGCCGATAATCGAATCCAGTTATAATGAGAAAAATGTCTTATTTAGTCCCTTAACTATCGCATATTTTTATTTTGGTCCCTCAACTAAAAATTTGATCACTTGAGTTCTCAAGTTTAATTTCAACCGTTAGCAATTTAGTTCATGTTGTCAATCAATTGTTATAACACCGTTAAATTTTGAATGAAACATAAAATAATTTTAAGGAAAAAGTCTTATTTAGTCCCTCAACTATCGCATCCTTTTCACTTTGGTCCCTCAATTACGATAATATTTTAATACACGTAAACCTTGACATATTGGATAATTTTAACGATGTTATAACGGGAGTCGACTTTGAGGATTTAAGTAATAACAATGAATAAATTTGATGACTCATGTGACCAGATTTTTAGTTGATGAACCAAAGTGAAAAATACGCTACAGGTGAGAGACTAAAGAAGGCATTTTTTTATTATAATTAATTACTATATATAATTAATAATTTAATATGTTAAGTTGTGAACATATACCCGTTATCCAATACTCATTTATCCGATAACCTATACGCGTTACCTTGTTAAAAACTTAAACATTTAATCTTTATTTATTAAAAACTTAATTTTTTTTAAAAAAACTTAAATTTAAATTATTTATTTATTATCTATCCAAACTGAACTAATCGGTTTTTGTTATTTGGCGAATAATCGGTAGTGAAATGATTTCAATTTCAAATATTAGTTTTTAAAATCGAATGGCTTCAATTTCGATTTCGATTAATGGATTCTTAATTCAATTTTGGATAATCATAAAAAATAAGATTAACTGAACCGTTGTCATCCCGATGTCTCTTTGTGTTAAAATCTTATGTATTGGATTTACAATTTCTCGATTCAAATTTGATTTTTTTATTTTTTTCGTCGGGTTCAAATTTTATATATGGATCTTATAGAAAATTTCTATAATTTTCTAACAGACCCATCTATGTAAATTGTACTTCATCTTTTTTGTACAAAGTAAAATCACCAATTTACTCGTGTTTATTGATCAATAAGTAATCTTATATTAATCATATAAAAAATAAAATAATTATATACTTATGTTATATATATATTGATGTAATATAAGTTAATAAGTATTTTGATGTATTAACTATATTATATATAAATAATTTATAATATACTTATATTTTATGAAGGTTGATTCGACTTCAATCTAATTCGAGCTCAAAACAATAATGGATCAAGTCTAATAATGGACTAAACTTGCGACACTCTCAAGCAACAGTTCTTATTCCGATTGAGTCAAAATTAAAATGCTAGTTGAAGGAGATGGGCAACACATGAGGACCCCCCACCGATTGGCCAATCAAACTTAGTCTTCCTTGCTATCTGTTCGTGATTTCCCTCTTATTTTTAACAGGGAAAACTCATGCCTGATTTTTTCGAGTTCTGCACCATTCTTTTAATCAGAATTCTTCCTTGCTTTATCTCCTTGCTTGACTACGCATATCTTGTCTTCTCGGCCAAAAATATTTTATGAATTATTATTATTTTTTTAAATTTGTAAAGTTATTGAAGACTTTTGAGCAAAAATTATTAATGCATTAAAAACTTTCGCCTAAAGTTCATAATAGCTTCATAATTCTAAAAAATAATTTTAATTCATGGAATATATTCTTTTATGATACAAAACATACGCTAAGGTCTAAAAATAATTTATTTTCTTTAATTTAAATTTATTTTATGTTCTTTGAGCAAAAAGTCTATAAACACATTATAGACTTTTTGACCAAAGTATAGGATAGCTTCATAAATTTGAAAATAATAATAATTCATGAAATGTATTTTTACGATATAAAGAAGAGGTATTGAGATCTAAATAAATATTTTGAATTTAAAACTTTTGCCAAAGTATGTAATAGCTTCGTAAGTCTAAAATTAATAATTTTAATTCATAAAATATATTATTTTATCGTATAAATATTTAATAGTCTCTAGAAAATATTTTGGACTAAAATAATTTACTATTTTTAATTTAAACTTAATTTTATATATTTTGAGCAAAACTTCACAAATATTAGAGATTTTTGCCTATGCAAAATTTAAAATAATTTCATAATTTTTTTAAATTAATTTTAATTAATAAAATATTCTTTTATATAAAATATATGATAGGATTTAAAAAAGTATTTTGGATCAAAATATTTTATTATTTTTATTTTAAATCTAATGTTATATATTTTGGATAAATTTTTTAAATATATTTGAGATTTTTTCGTTCAATTTTTTTTTAATTCCTAAAGTTTGTTTTTATTATAATTTTTTTTCATAAATTAAAATTAAAATTAAAATTATTATTGAATTTTTGGCAAAAGTCATTACATATTTTATCACTGAGAGAATAAAATAAATATTATCAAAATTTAATTTCTAATCTAGAAATTTCAATATTCATATTACGGATCCACGAAATTCCAATACCTCATGGTACTGCCGCCTGAATTGGCTCAGAAGTCATATGGATTCAACTCAAATCATGATTGATGACTTGTTGTCACCAGACAAGCATTTTGTTTGCATTGTAAAAATACTTGAATCCAATTTAGCTGCATTAACTTCAATCAGATTGGAATGGGATATATATATATATATACACGGAAAATCATACTTTTATCTAGGGCTGTCCACTGTTCGGTTCAAACCGAACCGAACCGAAAAACCGAACCGAAATTTTTGGTTCGGTTCGGTTTCAACCATTGTAGGTTCGGTTCTTTGACCCGAACCGAACCGAAATTTGTATTTCGGTTCGGATTCGGTTCCCGGAATTCGGGAACCGACCCGAACCGAAAACCGAATTAATTAAAAAAATATTTTTTTTTAAATTTTTAACTGAATTAAGTAAATAAGTATTAAATAATTATTTTTAATTTTTAATTTTTAATCAAATTAATTAAAAATTCGGTTTTCGGGTTGAAAACCGAACCGAACCGAATTATTTCGGTTCGGGTTAAATCGGGTTAGGAAATGTTCGGTTCGGGTTCGGGTTCCGGTTTGGGTAAAGAAAAAATTTCGGTTTGGGCTTGTTCGGTTCGGTTCGGTTCGGTTCGAACCGAATGGACAGCCCTACTTTTATCCCACATTTTACTCTAATTTTAGTTTTGATCCTTATTATTTTAAAATTTTAATTTTAGTCCTCATATTTTATTTTCATTTATGATTTGATCTCTATCATCACATGAGGCCTAAACGAAATTAACGTGGATAACAAATACTGACTAGACTTTGCTGACGTGGAGCTTGCTGGGACCAACTTAGTAAACTATGAGGACTAAAATCAAAATATTGTAAACTATTAGAACTAAAATCAAAATTTAAGTAACTATAAAAACTAAAATTATTATTTTTTTAAAAATAAAATAAAAAAATACATGATATTTTTTAATTTATTTATAAATAATTATAATATTTAAAAATATTAAAATTGAGCACACTACAATAACTTACGTTAATTTGAATGGATTTAAACCGACGTAGTCATTAGGCGTCGGTTTTTATTTCTTAATTACCCTGATTTAGGGAGAACGTCAAAAGTAATTTTGATCCTAAATTTAGCGCATTCAAAGCGATTTAAATTAGATTTCGAACGTCAAAAATACTATTTTTTACTCTAATAAACACTACTAGAAAAATGGGCATCAGCAACGGCCGCGCCGTTGCAATAGAGCCGTGACAGAAAGTCGCGTTGCTGATAACTTAGCAACGGATCAGCAACGGCTGCTCGGGCCGTCGCTCAAAACATTATAAGCAACGGCCGCTCGGGCCGTCGCTAAAAATATTATCAGCAACGGTTTTGCCACAGACCCGGAGCCGTTGCTGATAACATTAATAGCAACGGCCGCTGAGTCCGTAGCAACGCCGTTAGTAAAAGCTCGTCGCTAAGCCGTTGCTGTAGGTCATCAACAACGGCTTTCAATACACTTTTAGCAACGGCTTTCCCACGGATGGCCGTGGGAAAGCCGTTGATGATGATGTGTACCTGGAAACAGAAAAATTGAAAATTGAAAATTTCCATTGATACATTGATACATTATTTGATACATAACTCACACACCCATACCCTCATACACACATTCATTCACACATCATAAACACACCAAGATATACATCAAAACAATTATATTTATATTGATAATTATCCACGATAGTATAAAAATAATTCAAATGCAAAATTGAAGTATCAATATCCAAACAAAATAAGTTAAACAAGTTCAATATCTCAGTAACAAGTTCAATGTCCAAACAAAAAATCTCACGATTACGATGGAGGATGGTATGGATCATATGGCGGGGTTTGGAGTGCTTGAGTGTACACCGGCGTGGACTGACTCGAGGACGATGGATTAGATGATGCCGAAGAGATGCTTGCTTCGGGATGACCTGACATGTTGTGTATCATAGATTGTATATCCGCCATCATCTGACTCTGGCGCTCCATCATCTCAGTCTGACGCGCGACCGTGTCCTCTAGAGTCCTTATTCTGCTACTATGATCATAACTGGATCTAGAGGTGGACGGCCGCTCACCAGCGACCGGAGGGGTCGATGCCCCAAGTGGCCCTAGTACGACTCGCGCATGACCACTATCTGCGAAGTCATATACGCGGCCATGGTCCCAGCCACCTGTGGCCTCGACCCACAATGCTGCGTCAAAGTCCTCGGGGGTACCCCCGCGATGCACCACCGTCTGGCTGTAGGTCTCCTACTCGAGTTTGATTTTTTGTTTAATATTTATCATAAAACTTAAATTATAAATATATAATGAATAATTTAAACAAATATATAATTACCATAATGTATGCAGCGCGGTTGTGGATGTACTCCCCCGTCCCATGTGCTCGACGGTGAGTCCGCTCAAACACCGCCATCGGGGAGGGTCGCTGGATAGTCCCGTCATCCGACACCGTCGTCTACATTTACAAAATAAATACATTAATTAGTACACATAGTAACAAATAAAATATATAATTAAAATATATACTTACCATACGGTTCGTGTGCACTACAAATGCAATAGAGCCGTCGGTGTGACACGCTGCTCCCCCCGACATGCGATTTCTAGCCGCATTCCGAGAAACCTCCTGCCATCGATCTGTCGACCATATTCCCACGAGCTGGTCCTATATATCCGGAGTAATCCAACCAGGGTCGTATCCCCGAGTCTCCGCGATGTTAGTGGTCCCAGCTCGGGCCATCGCCTGGGACCGAGCCTGCCCCAGCTGCCCGTTGTACCTTGCCCGGGAAATAGCCTCCCAGGCAGCGTAAATGAAGGGCCTCTGGTCCTCGGCCCATATATAGCGAGCCTGCAAAATAATAATATCAGTACCAATATTAATATATCATCATGCATGTAAAAAAAATAATAATACATGTCTCAAACTCGCGCCATAACATGTCGACGTGCTCGCTAGGCACGTGAGACCACGTAGGCCATGCCCCGTGCATGTATCGTCGAATAGTAGAAGAAATGCTCCTCGGCACTTCTTCTTGCTCGAACCTGCACAACAAAAATAAATTTTAATATTATATTATGATATAATGAATTTGTAATGATTCATAATTCATGATATATTACCGCTCCCCAATCACGCTAATCAATCTACGTGACTCTGTAGCTGGTGGAGGCTGCCACATGTTCGGCCCGCGTGGCCGCCTGCGTCTGGGTGTACTAGCCTCGACAGTATCATCCGCATGAGGATCAGCAACGGGAGGATCAGCAGCATGAGTAAGTGCTGGAGTCTCACCGATCGGAGACTCTGAAGCTCTCCTGCGTCGATAACCACGACCAGACATATCTGTCGAACAGACATATAATCAGATTATTGTATAAATAGTAGAGATATATTTAATAAAATATATACTTTACAATTATTCATCATCATCTGAATAATAGTCTTCGAATTCTTCTTCTTCTTCCTCTTCTTCCTCTTCTTCATCTTCAGTTTCCTCAATTTCATGATCGTCATCATCAGCATATTCAACTTCTAATTGAATTGACGTTGTGTCTGCATCCTCGAGTATTGGAATAATACGATCTACAGCAGAAGGATCATCTTCTTGATAGAAACCATGTGTCATATCAGATTATCAGGTATCAGCTCATTTTCTCCTACTATCGGATCAATTTTTCCTCTACCTTTTGTCTTACAGACTACACGCCAATCCGCTCTATCTTTATTTCGAGCCGGATACTTCGCGTAATATACTTGTTCAGCTTGTGATGCCAATATAAAAGACTCATTTGCTGCCAATTTCGATTTGTAATTAACCTCAACAAGTTTGTATTTTGGATGAACTTTCATGCCCTTTCTGTTGTATCGAACCAATGACATCTAAATAGGATCACTGATTTTAAGCCGAAGTAGTGCAACTCTATCACTTCTTCCACCAGTCCATAAAAATTCATATCACATTCAACATAGGTTGTCCCTTTCACGCAGACCACAGTATTCATCGTCTTCTTTGTAAATGAATATTCAACCGTGTGAAATTTATACCCATTAACAAAATATCCGCTATAGCACGACACAAGTCGCGACGGTCCACTAACAAACTCAAATATTCTTTCATCTATTTCAGCTCTGTGATCTTTGCTGTAAGTCTGAATCCAAGTAGGGAAATTACGATTCCGTAATCTCTCCAATTCTTGATCGTTGTGAATAGAGTATTTTTGTACCATCTCAATGGCAAATATTTCAATGAATTGTTCAATCTCTGGACAATTGAGTAATACATACAAGTGTGCCAAATGATACTCTTCCTCGCTTAAGTGTCAAGATGGACGAGAACCAAAAGCACGACCAGAGTGACAAAATATATTTAAACGTCCATCTGAATGTCGAACACCCCCGTTGTCGTTACGTGGAAGACGATCAAATCTTGTCTGTACTGTCGATTCAAAGTAAAATGAGCAGAATGTTAAAATTTCTTGGATGATATACGATTCAGATATTGATCATTCAACAGCTGCGGTGTTCTTTACTTTTTTCTTCAGACGATTCATGATCTTTCAAATAATTACATCCACCGATATTGAACGGGGACACCAACTCGTGCCTCGTATGCCAAGTGTATCGGTAGATGCTCCATCGAGTCAAAAAATGCAGGAGGGAAAAACTGGTCCAGCTTGCATATGATTTCAACAATATTATTTTCAAGTGTTGACATATCTTCGACTCGAAGGACATTTGCACAGATGTTTCTAAAAAACATACTTAATTCAGTCAACGGACCCCAAATATTATCAGGTAAAAGATCTCGAAATGCGATCGGAAGTAATCTCTGCATGAATACATGACAATCATGGCTCTTCATCCCTGATATTTTGCAATCATCGACGTTCACACATCGAGATAAGTTTGAAGCATATCCATCGGGTAATCTGAGTTCTTTTACCCATTGACAAACATCTTTGATCTGTTGTTTATTTAACACATATAGGGCCTTCGGTTTCAGATATCGTCCGTTGACCTCTTGTAACTCCAACTCTGGTCTTTTACAAAGTATTTTCAGATCATGTCGGGCTTTGACATTATCTTTAGTTTTTCCAGAAATATCCATCAAAGTGTTGAAAATATTATCAAACACATTTTTTTTCAATGTGAATGACATCTAAATTATGTCGAATCAATAATGAACTCCAATAGGGCAATTCTCAAGAGATACTTTTTTTCACCCAGTTGTGTGTTTGGCCAAAACCTGACACTCTTTCATTGCGACCAAATACTATATCTGGAAGTGCTGAAACACGTGCTAACATTTGTTCACTAGACAACATTGGTGGTGGCCCATCTCTTTCGACTCTGCCCTTAGTAAATTTATTACGATTCCTTCGATACTGATGATTAACCGGTAGGAATCGACGATGACAATCAAAGAATGAGATTTTTCGTCCGTTCTGAAGACTGATTGATTTAGAGTGTTCCATACAATACAGACAAGAGAGTCGGCCGTGATAATTATAAGTGACAATCATAAGTGACAGCTCCCTCAGTCCACAATGTTTTCAATTCATCTATCAAGGGTCTGAGAAATATGTCAATTTTCTTTTCGCGGACCCTTAGGACCCGGAATAATCATCGAAAGATAAATAAATTCATCTTTCATGCACATTGACGGTGGCAAATTATAAACTGTCAGCAGCACTGGCCAAACTGAATAAGGAGTTGCAGAATATCCAAACGGATTAAAATCATCTGTGCACAATCCCAATATGATATTTCTAGTATCCCTAGCAAATAAAGAATAACATGTATCCAAATGTTTCCATGCTTCACTTTCAGATGGATGAGTCATTACTGTATCATCACGACTTCTTGCATGCCAACTCATGTAGGGGGTTGTCTTTTCCGACATGAATAATCTTTGAAGCCTCGGTGTTAATGGAAAATACCGAAGCACCTTAAACGGGATATTTTTCTGTCGGACCGATTTCTTCTCCTTGTAACGAGGGTGTTGACATACAGGGCATTTATCCAACTGCACATTTTCTTTATAATATAAAATGCAGTTATTTTGGCACGCGTGTATTTTTTCGTACCCAAGCCCTAATTTTCTCATTAGCTTTTTAGTCTTATAAAAAGTTGGCTCAAACTTATTATCAGTAGGCAGCATTCCATTAATCAATCCAGCAATCCGATCATACGCAACTCCGCTGATATTACAATCGGCCTTGATGTTTAAGAGCTGTGTCATTGCTGAAAACCTAGTGTATTTAGGACAATTCTCATACAAAGGTTCATCGGCAGCTTTCAACATCTCGTAAAATTCTGCAGCTTCTTTATTCGGTAATTCAATCTCTACCGCAGCCCCTACTTCTGTGATATCAACCGCTGTAGTATCTGGTGGGACTGATGTCTGTAGAACTGGCCGATCAACATTATCATTCAGGTGGAATTGACCCCCAAAACTATCAAGTATCATAGTTCTATAGGGATTACATTGACTGGATGAAGATGTACCAGCAGAGGAAGATTCACCATATGTCTGAACGACAGGATTGCTTGACGTCCCGACTTCGCGTGACTCCCCGTGACAAGTCCATAGAAAATATCTTGGTGCAAATCCTTTGGTATATAGATGCAGAGTGACAGTCTCCCGATCCAAAAATTCTCCATTTGAACAAATGCGGCATGGACATCGGATTTGATCACCCATGCTAACGAAATTCCGATTCGAATAGGAGAAATTTAGGAAGTACGTTACGCTTAATCGAAACTCATTCGTTAAAGCTCCACGATCAAGACGTCGGTACATCCAACTTCGATCAGCCGACATGATTCTGTCAATCAATGATAATTTCTTTGGTTAATGTCTTTAGGTGAGATTGTCCTATTCCATTCGGGATTTATGTTATTTGAACTGCACTTACGTTTTTATTTTTACTGTTAACTAATTATTCTAAATTTCGGCAGCATCTCCCTATAGTTCTCCGAATATGCATTTCATCTGAGCGCGTATCAGAGAACAAGAGAGATGTTGCCGAAATTTAGAATAATTAGTTAACAGTTAAAATAAAAACGTAAGTGCAGTACAAATAACTATATTCCCAAATTTTCCAATCAGGGATAATTCAAGAATTGTACATCGTATAAAAGATCATCTACTTCTTTTACACGAACATACAATCCCCGAACGGATCTAAGGTTTTGCTAAATCATATCCGACTCGTCGATGCGTACGTGAAACATATGAACTCGTCGGATGCATGATTATTTTCTAAATGTTTCGAGACCGTTCGAGTCCATATTGGATGATTCCGGCGCGCGTCCGAAGTGGACGATACCGGCGCGCGTCCGAAATTAATATAAACCCTAATAATTAATCTAACAAATTAAACAATTAATCTAAATAATTAATTAACAATTATATAATAATAAAATATTATATATAAATTTATAAATTCCGGCGCCGGAGTCAGGTGGACTCCGGCGCCGGCGTACAGTGGCCGGACACATTGTCCGGCCACTGTACAAGGTCCGGCGGCGGCCATCGGCCGACCGCCGTCGGCCGAAACCCTAGAAATAGGGTTTCGGTCGGATTAATTCCCGCCGGCCGCAACGGGAAGAGACGGCCGGCCGGCGAGGCGTACCTGAACATGTCGGCAGCAGCGGGAGGAGGAAGAGGCGTCGTCAGCAGCGGTAGCGGCGGCGAGAGGCGAGAGCAGGAGCGGCGGCGGCAGCAGCGGGAGGAAGAAGGGTCGGGCGCGACTGGTGCCCTATATAAACTTATCAGCAACGGCTCACTCGCCCGTTAGAAAGCCGTTGCTGATAAGTTATCATCAGCAACGGCTCACTTGTCCGTCAGAAAGCCATTGCTGATAATTAAAATAATCCGCAACGGCTCGCGTGTCCGTTAGAACGCCGTTGCAAATAACAACGGCTTGAGCGGCCG
Source organism: Canna indica (assembly GCA_034359265.1). Taxonomy (NCBI): domain Eukaryota; kingdom Viridiplantae; phylum Streptophyta; class Magnoliopsida; order Zingiberales; family Cannaceae; genus Canna; species Canna indica. The sequence goes on along the minus strand of CP136896.1, from coordinate 67,044,901 downwards.
TTGTTGAAGACCTAATTTCTAGTATTTAAATACCGATTTTCATTCTAATATAAGACACTTATTAGAGTAAAAAATCTCAAGTTGGCATAAAAAACATAATAAAGTGCTGATCTTTTGGGATAAAAAACACTGTTCACCATCCAGCCATTCTTGTTTCAATATATATCATAATAAGATAGTTAGGACTCAGTTTTGGTTGGCAAAACATGAGAAGTATAACTTTAAAGAATTTTTTTTTCCCAATTATTTAATTGGCAACAAGTGAGAAAAGTACGATAAATTAAGTAGTTCTTCGTTCAAAACTCATGATCAAAGTCATGTATCGATCCCTCTAGGCAAGTTGTGCCTCATGTACTTTGTAGAATGACTATTTTTATTCATAGTTAGGAAGGATAATGATTTCATTAACTGTATTTTTTATATTTAACTGAAATTGAAATTATTTGATTTTAAAAAATTAATATTTAAAATCAAAATTGATTCATTATCTCGGTTATTCATCAGATAATCAGAATAGATTAGTTCTATCGAATAGATGCAATTATCCATTTACTAACCACAAAATAGATAATCAATTAATAAATAAATTGTAAAATAAATAAATAAATAGAATACCAAGCATATGATATTAAATTATTAATTATATAATCGATTTCGATTACAAATTATCTGCGGTAATCGAAACTGAAACTTATAACTAGATTTGATTATCGGTTCACGAGAATCAAATTTAATCGCTTTTTCGAATTCATTAACTTACCCGTAAATTCATTATCTAAAATTGAGTTTTGCGGTTTAATTAATCGATTAACCACCGTTAACCGCAGTTAATCAGTTATCATTGCAATATTTATCCATATTCCTTAGTCAATTAATTTTATATTAATTATATAAAAATGAAATAATTATATTTTTATATTATGTACGTCGATGTAATAAAAATAATAAGTATATTGATGTATTAATTATATTATATAATTATATATAACCAACTTATAAGAGATTGTTGAACTACTTATTTTTTAGATTGTTGAACTACTTGGAGTATACTAATTTGGCTTACATCTACTTTCATCAATTCATCACGAGTATAGTGAGTATGAGGACTTAATATATGATTTATATATATATATATATCAGCTAAGAAAATTATGACCCTAATTAATAATATAATTTAGTATTTCTAATTTTACTTTCTAATTAAAAATCGCTGACAGATAGAACTATATAATTGATTGTAGTTGAATTAGTTGAATATATTTAGAAGGCGTTTGGTGTATTATCTTGCAGTATTATTAAGTAATTTAAATTATCTTTCAGATAAATTATTACTAAAAAAATTATTAGTAACGTATAATATAATATTTGGTATGCACAAGTAGTATTGTAACAAAATTATTGAAATTCACATATACATATATGATATAATAAATAGATTAAGTAATGATGTCTACGTTACGAAAATGTCTTTTTTGCAATATATTATAATAATATTATAATATATACTATTATATAATATATATTATATTATAATATTATGTTATTCGAAGAATCGTGGGAGACGATATTCCTGGAAAGGAGGTGAAGGACTTGTAAAAAAAACTAAAATTTAAGGATATCAATTTTGTCTGTAAAGAATAATTTAAGATTATCACTTCAATAATAATTCACATAAATACTAATTCATTGAGCAATCTGAATTATAATTTTAAAGATAATCTGAAAGATAATTTACATTACCTGCATAAGTAAGATACCAAATAAGGCAACGTGTGGGTCATGCAATTTAAAACTAAGATTGTCTACGAGACGAAGGGATTCTTTCATACCAACTGTCTTCTTAATAAATTCTCTCCATCGTAATCGTTCTATAGTTTCATAATAATTGAATAAATTATCTTAAGAAATTACACAAAACTACTTTTTAAAATTTCTTATATTGCAAATGAATTAAATATACATGTGTTTAGCCAAGGACATGCTATCAATTACATGGGAACACAAATCTTATAATAAAGTTGGTCATCCCCTTACATCATCCAGATAAGAACCCAACAAATTAATTAAATTACCTCATATTTATTTAAACATCAACCGCTACATAAAATATAAAATATTTGATGACGTCTTATCCACGTGTAATTGGATATATTATAAAAGTTAGGATGCAACAAAATTTAATTAACACACATCATACACCAAACAATATTATTTCATATTTATTTGCATCTGGGATCGCAACACATCGAATACGATACGAATACTTTATTATTCACATCTACATCCCACATTTGTACCGCACATACGTATCCACATCAATCCATTGCAGATATCCACACCGCATTCGCACAATATTTAATAAAATAATAATAAATAATTTATGTAATAAAAAATAATAACTTATATTATTAAAATTTAATATAATAATTAATAACTTATTAAGATTTCATATAATTTTTCATAAAATATAACTATATAATATATATTAAGTAACTTATATATAATAAAATGATAAATTTTTATATGCAGATATGCGGTGCGGATTCGCATCAATATCCGTATCATCATCATATTCGCGTGAATAGAAATTATTTAAATCCATATCTACTTTTATATCTATTTTTATTTACAGATATGAATCGGATATGGTGCAATTGCAGTTTTTAGTTGACGGATGTGGATAAAATTGTCACCCCTTTTTGTACCCGTCGAATAAAAATCCCATATGCACTGTATTTTATCCATATCCACAAATAAAAATGGATATAAATAAGTATATGGATATTTTTTAAAAAGTATTAATGCGAATGCAGTGCAAATGCAGATACGGTGTGCAATCTATGGCTGCATCAGCATGCGGGAAAAGGAGGAGCGTCATAATTTAATATATTACATAAATAGGTCTATGATAAATTACATATCAAACTATTGTAAGTTAATAATTGTTATGAATTTTAATAATACGAATTATTATCTTTTATTAAATATATTAGGGAAAATATGCTAAAATGCTCATAATATTTTCTCACGAATACTAAAATACCCTTATAATTTTTTTGGATCAAAAACATCCATTACATAATGAATTGGATACAAAAATGATCTTATAAGCTAACACCATTAGTGGAGGGATAATAGAGCTGACGTGGTGATGATTGAGATAGATAACTTATCACGTCAGCAACACGTCATCAAGGGGTCCCACCATAATTTTTTTTGTATTTTTTTTAAAAAATACTAAAATGCCCATAATATTTTTTAACTAGTACTAAAATGCACCTAATATTTTTTCACAAGTGCTAAAATGCTCGTCATATTTTTTCATTAGTACTAAAATATCCTAATATTTATTTTGGAGTTAAAATGCCCCTCAAATTATTGAAAATAGTACAAAATATCAACAAAATTATTGTAAAATTGCATCAAAATTGTTAAAAAATTTAAATTAAATTGCAATAAATGCAACAAAATAGCAACTAAAAAATTGCACAAAAAAACTTGATAGCAAAACTAAACCTGCAATAAATTGTAAATTGTATTTTTTTTCCTCCAATTTTTGAGCAATTTTCCTACTGTCTTTTTTTCTTCTTATGCAATTTGGCTAAAATTTGACTGCATTTTTTAAGTTGTAGTCATGCTACAATTTTATATCTACAATTTAATTGTAATTTTTCAACAATTTTACAATAATTTTGATGTTATTTTGTTGAAATTTTACGACTATAGTTTGGTTAAAATTTTATAGTATTTTTAATAATATCAAGGGCATTTTAGCTCAAAATAAATATTATGAGCATTTTAACACTTGTGTGAAAATATTAGATGCATTTTAGTACGAGTGAAAAAATATTATGAATATTTTAGTACTTGTGAAAAAATATTAGATGCATTTTAATACAAGTGAGAAAATATTAAAGACATTTTAGTATTTTTTCTAAAAATATAAAAAAATTTAGTGATGGAACCCCTTGATGATGTGTTGCTAATGTGGCAAGTCATCAATCTCAGTCATGAGCCACGCCAGCTCCGTTATTCATCTATTAAATGTGTTTGTTTATATGATCATTTTTGTATCCAATTTATTACGTAAGAAGTATTTTTGATCCAAATTTTTTTTTATGAGCATTTTAGTACATGTGAGATAACGTTAGAAGCATTTTAATAATTTTTTTCACAATATATCATTTATTGTGTTTTTATTAAATGCATTCCAAATGCATATACGGTGCAGATAATACAATATCTGCACCTTATCCTGATCATGTGCCATCTCTATTAAATATCCTTGCATATCAATTATTTCATAGTAAAAGTCTAGTAAAATGGGCATCCACAATTAGTTAGATTGAGATCTTAACATATTCGTATTTAAAATATCTGTTTGAGAGATCCTAAATGGAAGGTTAAATCTGTAATTGTCCAACATATATAGTTATATACCGTGGGCATATTCCAATAAATGCCTCAAGCTAAAATGACTGCCCACAAATCCACAATATAATAATGGTGGCAAGAGTTATATGGGCCTTCATCGTATTATTTCACGTGGAATGATATAATACTACGTATCAAATCTTGGCGTGATCTTCCATCAGCCACAAATAGGAATTGATGATAAGGATCTCTCGAGGGCCACTCGCCGGGCTTCTCGGTCCTATTTCTCCTGCTAATACTTTCTCTTTTTCCTTGCCGCTGATTTAATTACGAGTCAATTTTCTGTTTTTTTTATTTATCCATGGTTATTTTGATTGCCAGGTGGTCATGAAATCAATTTCCATTGCTTCATTTGACATTGACTTTGTGAGTGCGTCCAGAAGCAATTCCCCCCTTTTTAATTTCCATAATACTCAGTATATGTATTGTGGGTGTCAGGTCAATATAGTTTTTAATAATATATCTTGGCAGGCAACATTTGATATATGCAAGTATTGTAGTTAAATAGTTAGTGGCAATAATATGTTGTAAGTTGTCTAGAAATTTAATATTTAATTTATAGTATGATCATATATTATAATATATATATATATTTTTTAAAAAATATTATAGTTAAATATCTGTGCAAAAAGTTGAGATATAAATAACTCAAAATTGCAACTGAAGCCCAGAACATGTACTTTTGATATGCTCTACGAGAAAAGAAATTTGAGTTATTTTTCTTTTAACACTTTTTGCTAGTCTCTTTTCTTTTTGGTACTGTGGGATTAATGTAGCCTTTATATAAATATTGAGTGGCTTCATGACGTATCAACAACAACAACATTTAGATTAACTATACACATACGTGATAACATGATACGATGAACAAACCTGGAACTATAGAAGAAACATTCAAATATTGGATAAAACAAAAAGAAATTAACCTTTGCTGCGTAGAAAAAAGAGAATTGCACCTCCCGATTGGGCTGTTCATGGGTCAAACCCGACCCAAACCAATCGGGCCGGGTTGGGTCGGGTAATCGGGTCGGGTCGGATTTAAATTTTTGAAACCCGATTATAATCGGGTTAGATCCGGGTTTCAACATTTAAAATCTGATGACCTGAGACCCGACCCGATTACCCGAATTATTTATATTTTTAAAATATTTATATTAAAAAATATTTATTTATTTTTTAAAAAAAGTTATTGTTAAAAACTCATTTTTTTTAATTAAACGGGTAAACTCGACTACCCGACCTAGGTCGGGTTGGGTCGGATCAGATTTGAGAGGTGAAAAAATTTCTACCCGACCCGATCCGATTATACTTGGTTGGGTCGAATCGATTTTTTCTCTAAATCCGATCCAATCCGTGAACACCCCCGGCTCCCAATGGGAGCATGATCATTGTGCCACGATTGACCATTCTACTTATCTTCAGAACCACCACAACATTTCGAAAGATCTGTAGCCATTCGTTCGGTTGATAAAGAAACAATAGTTGTCCAAAAGTGGCAGGTATCCATCAAGTTCTACTGTTCTACAGTCCTCTTAAAATAGAGAAACAAAAAAAAAAAACCCTCCAGACCGGTAAATTTTACCTATTTAATGTGGTAAGAACAGCATAGTCATAGCTAAGAAACATACAGGCATTTAGAATTTAGAGAGACTTCCAAGATATCCAACCTTTCTTCATTCTTCTGCTTCCATGGACCCTGCGGCTCCTGCAGCTGCATTCTCATCGGCACCGCTTGGCAGCCAGATGAAGAAGAGGGCTTATGTGACATTCTTAGCAGGGGACGGAGACTATGTAAAAGGGGTGGTGGGGCTGGCAAAGGGCTTGAGAAAGGTGAAGAGCGCCTACAGCCTGGTGGTGGCAGTGCTGCCTGATGTGCCTGAGCCACACCGCCAGTTACTTCGAGCGCAGGGCTGCGTTGTTCGGGAGATTGAACCTGTTTACCCCCCTGAGAACCAGGTGCAGTTTGCCATGGCTTACTATGTAATCAACTACTCGAAGCTGCGGATTTGGAATGTAAGTCATGAGCTTTAGAATGACAGTCAGGTTCCTCTTTCCTGCCTGTTGATATATTTGTACTTGGAACGCCTTGTCTTAAATAATAATTCCTAGAAAACCAGATATTCACTTTAGAAAAGATAGCCTAAGCAAATGCTTCGTCACCGATGATAACTCCCTGTCTGCTGCTAATTGTAGTTTCTGGAGTACAGCAAGATGATATACTTAGATGCAGATATCCAAGTGTATGACAACATAGATCATCTCTTCGACATGCCTGATGGCTACTTCTATGCTGTGATGGATTGCTTCTGTGAGAAGACATGGAGCCACTCTCGACAATACTCAATTGGCTATTGCCAGCAGTGCCCAGACAAGGTGTCATGGCCTACTGAGATGGGATCCCCTCCTCCACTGTACTTCAATGCTGGGATGTTTGTATTCGAACCAGGTCAATCAACTTATGAAAACCTCCTCAAGACTCTTAGGATGATACCACCAACTCCATTTGCAGAGCAGGTGAGTACCCCGCTGCTATCCTTCAAAACCCTATGTTAAGTAAGTGCATGGGATTTACGTTTCTCAGAGGAAGAAAATTTGTCACTGTATTTGGAACTATTATTAAATAAGAGGATCCCCTATGTTAACAAAGGGGATCTGGTAGGACAGGACATGACTTTGTTCAACCTAATAAGAAGAATCTTTTCAAAAGGCTTAAAGCTGAAATTTGAAAGATCACGAGCTAGTTCTGCAAATGACATGCCGACTTAGCAATAAACAGTCGGTATAAACTATAGATATTGTATATTTAATAGTTCAATTAGACATTCTACCTAATTAATTTACACACCTAGAATAAACGAGAACAAACACAATTCTTCCAAGTATGTAGTGTAAAGGGAGTAGCAGATACAAATTAAAAGGATCAATCGCACGTGATTTACATAGAAACATGCACTCATCTAAACGTTTCTGATATGCAAGATAAGCATAATTGGTATCCTGGGCACGAATGTTTACAATAGTAACTCGATACGAAAAAATCAATAAACCCTGGCAAATTTAGAATTTGAAAATTTGGCAAGCTATCTTACTCAAGAACTATAGCTGCCATAATCCTTGGAGCTAATTGCTTTTTCATACAGTACAAAGATAAGGAAAATGACAAACACAACAATGATATTGCTGGTTTACATTTAAGCTTCTTACTAGTTTTACTTAGAGGGCACGACTGAAGATATATGAAAATTATTATGGGCGAAGGAATTTGTAAGAACCATGTGTTTCTCAATCTCTTCTATCCCATTTTTATAGGACTTCTTGAACATGTACTTCGAGAAAATCTACAAGCCCATTCCACTTGTCTACAATCTGGTTCTAGCCATGCTATGGCGTCACCCAGAAAATGTGAAGCTTGAAAAAGTCAAAGTGGTCCATTATTGCGCTGCGGTGAGTCCTGCATTGGCCATTTTTCAAGTAACAGAAGCATAATCCTTCAACTTGCATTAGGTATAGCTATTTAATTTTCTATTCTTAATGATGATCAGGGTTCCAAGCCATGGAGGTATACTGGAAAGGAAGCTAACATGGATAGGGAGGATATTAAGATGTTAGTAGCAAAATGGTGGGATGTTTACAATGACGAGTCTCTTGACTTTAAAGCAGAGGATATGGTGCCAGAAGGAGAAACCTGCATGAGGCCTTTAATCATAACAGCCATTTCAGAAAACAAAATCAACTACATCTCTGCACCCTCTGCTGCCTAAGATACAATGAGGAAAGAAAACAAAGAGCAAACCATGAGAGATTTGAAGAATGAAATCCCTCTCAATTGATGTGAATGTTTGGTCTCCCACCTTTCAACATCAATGATTTCTTACTATACAACCTCCTAGTCAGGAGTTATCTGTAGTGTATTTTCTTCTAATCTAAAATATAGATCAGTTTAGTATCCTATCTAGTATATCATGCACTAAATTGAGCATAAGCAATTCTAGGCATTAGCACAGTAGTTAAAATTTATCAGTTAACTAATGCATCGTAAGTAATCAAGTATTTTCTAGACCACTGTATCATAAGCAATTAAGAACTTTATAAATATACTACAAAAATCTTGCCTTATATTTTGATTGGAGTTACTTCATGTACTGGAATATCTATTTTGTTTCCAAAATGAAAAGCACCAGTTATTACAGGAACCAATGTGGATTAAAAGCCAATATAACGGGCAAACACCCTAGCCCGTCTCTCACAAATCAAAGCTTCATCTAAACCTCAGGCAATTTGTCCATTGACCTTTTGCTAACGGCAATATCACCTAAAGTCGTTGCTCCACTTGTAAACACATTTATTATATATCTAAAACGTGCATTACATCTCCATGAACTTATGTCTTTCAGATACAATGAAAAGTACAAATAGTGTGAAACGGTTATTCTTTTTTATATGCCCGTTCTCTTTTAAAAATTTATTGATTTTATCCATTATAATTATTTAAGAATGGGCTTGGGATGTCATGTCATCTCCCTAATGTGAAGTTGAAAGCCACATCAAATGTATATCCTGTTACATTGACGTGCGGATTATCTCTTATTAGATGAACCAAGGAGAAAACTCCTGCATGAAGTGACTATTCAACCTTAGCAGTAATGCATTCTGTCGCTAGATTGTCTCTTAGGTACTTCTAGTCTTAGTAGCTAGACTATCAATAGTAAATCTCCATGGTTCTTGAATGCATGATTCAAGTTTTTTTGTTTTCCAAAAATTGCTAGACTGCATGCTGAACAACCAAACTGAAATCAGATTCTATACATGCAGCTAAAGCAGCACAATTTTAAAAGAACATGTTCATCAGCAACCTAGGTTCTTGGAATCTCTGGAGTATTGGTAATATGCATATATTATATAACTCAGACTACATGGAAAAGTTAGAAACAATTTAGCTCCCAATTTAATACTCTCACCATTTTTTTTGCTACATTAGCACCAAATACTTTCCAATTGCGATCTGAGCCTTTGGAAAGAACCGGGATACAAACAGACTCATCTTGATGAGCTAAAGCTTATTGCCCAAAATCACCACTACAAACACGTTTCATTCCCTTACCAACTGATGGATTTAGGGCAACTAGAGAGAAGTTTCAAGATGAACATGTTAATGTACGCCGAGAAAAAACCAGGTCGAATTGAAATTAATGTCAATCGTAAAATGTTCCCCTTAAAAATAAAATCTAGATCTAATAAGGCAGAAAAAGGATATCAAATTCTCTCTTTGTTCACAGTACAAGTTAGAACTAGGGTTTTTCTAAAGCAGTGTCTCAATAATTCAATTTACAAGGAACGACAATGAAGGAAGATTAAGGAGAGAGATCGACCGGATTCCGATGCACTAGACAGCCGCATAGTGGGTGCCGATGGAAGTTGAGACCGTCGAGGCCGACGGAGGGAGGAGCAGACGAGGAGAGAGCACAAGTGTTTAGTTTTTCGATGACGCGCGAGATGAAACGGAGAACGAAGGACGTTGTAGTGACCTTTTGTATCGGTGTTCGTAACATAACAATTATAACGGTGAAGTTAAAAAAAAAGGATCAACTAATATGTTGATTTAAGAATTTCTTAACTTGGGTCAATTTTATCGTTTTGGATATTGACGTAGCATTTTTGACGGGGATTAATAATTCAATTAGTATTCTTAAATGTGATAAAAGATATTCAAAAAGACTCATATTATAGTATTTTTTAATGGGATTTCAAGAGTTAACAAAATAATATATTCTCACTTGCGGAGATTTTCTCGGATCAATCTCAATCTTTTATTTTAAGCCAATAGGTGCCTTGAATTTATGATGCTAGGTTAAAAGTTCAACCAGTATTCTTAAATAATTTGAAAATAGTAAAATACACCACAAAAATAATATGAAAAATCAACACCATTTAAAATGAAAAATATAGGCATAAATTGATTGTGCTGATATTTTGTTATTTGTTTTTTAAAAATGAAATGGGCGCCTAGACCATTGTCAGTTTCATAGTGATATTTTTATAATTTTTATTATAGTGATATCATTTCACTTTTCATCAATATTTTAACGATCAAATTAATTAATTTGGGGATCGAATATAATTGCAAATTACTCGATCCTATTGTAGGTTTATAAGTTGCAAATTAATTTACAATTTAAATAAATTAAATGAAATACATATAAGATATTCATTCTAGAGAAATGAGTTGTTTGAGAATTTGCATACGAGAGGCATTTGGATTTCTGCACCGAAAATTTTCTTCGCTTCGTATTGATGTCCTTTGCAGTGATGTCCAAGCTCCTTGGAGGCGATTGATGCATGTGAACAGACTAATGTCCTACTCACCTGCAATTTTTCTGAAGCCAAACTCCTAACAATGCTAGGTTCATTTCACATGTGGAGCTCATAGTAATTTTTTCCGAGATAACGGATAGAGATGAATTCTAGAGATTTCTTTTAATAAAAAATAATTACATATTTTATATTTTTCAATCACATAATAGTTACTATGCAGAAATAATCGAAAGAAAAAAAAATATAAAAATATCCCTAATATTTTCTCACGGGTACTAAAATATTCTTAAATTTTTTTTTTTGATAAAAAATATCTCTTACGTTATGAAATTGTGTACAAAAATATCTCTATAGGTAAACGACGTTAATTGAGAGATAACAGAGCTGACGTGACTGATGATTGAGACTGATGACGTGGACATGTGGCACGCATGCAGGTCAAGACGTTTTCTCACAGGTACTAAAATACTTCTGACGTTTTCTCACGGGTACTAAAATGCCTCTAACGTTTTCTCACGGGTATAAAAATATCCCTAACGTTTTCTCACGGGTACTAAAATACATCTAATATTTATTTTGGAGCTAAAGTACCATTGAGATTATTGAAAATGATACAAAAATAACATCAGACTAATTAACTTTTGTTAGGTGAGACTTAACGGTGATGTCGTAGATACTGATAGAGATGTTGACTTCACACGTGGTGCATATACAGAGAGCAACTTGCCATGCAACCATAGGGGTGAGAAAAAAAAATCGAAAATTCGATTAATTGAAAAATTAGTTTGAAGTCTAATCAAATTTTTTGATTAACCAATTTGATAGTTTCAATTTCGGTTTTTATTTTCTTAATTTCAATTTTCGATTTCTTATGTGTTGCTTACGTGATAAGTTGCTCTCTGCATATGTGTCATGTGTAAAGTCAATATTTTTGTTAGCATCCACGATATCTCCGTTAAGTCCCACCTAACAAAAATTAGTCCGGTGTCATTTTTGTACCATTTTTAATAACCTCAAGGGGATTTTAGCTCCAAAATAAACGTTATGGATAAATTAGTACTCGTGAGAAAATGTTAGGATCATTTTTGTACCTGTAAGAAAACGTCATGAGCATTTTAGTACTTGTGAGAAAATGTCTTAGCCTGCATTCGTGTCACATGTCCACGTCATCAGGCTCAGTCATCAGCCACGTCAGCTCCGTTATTTTTCAATTAACGTCGTTTACCTATAAGGATATTTTTGTACCCAATTTCATAACCTAAGGAATATTTTTTATCCTAAAATTTTTTTAAAAATATTTTAGTACTCATGAAAAAATATTATGGGTATTTTTATAATTTTTCCTAATCGAAATATTACAAGAAAGCACCTCAAAAATTAATTCAATCAAACAACGTTTAACTGATAGTGGCCGTACTTCCCGCGCCAGACAATAGACGGTGTTGTTGTTCCTTGAAGTATACGAAATTCATGTAAAAAATTAGCTCAGTTCAACAAGTTTACTTGTGCAAGCCAAGACTATATTTGTTTTGGTAAAAAAATAAATAATTGTATTAGTTTGGTTGTCTTTGATAGTAGGGACGTAACAGGCGGAGTGGGTAGAGGTGCCTTTTGCTACTCGCCCCTCAAAAAATATATGATATTCATATCCGTTTAATTTTTCATGAGTATCAAAAGTAAATATCCGTCACGGGAAATGAATCCCCACGAATATTTGCTTGTATTTATGAAACTTTGAAAAACACAAATTAAATGTCAACTGTGGGTAGTATAGTTGGTGGCAACATGTTGAACGTTACTTAGAAATCTAGGATTTGAACCCTAGTATGATCTATCTATTGTGACTTTTTATTTTTATTTTAAAAAAATATAAATTAAATATTTTATTAAAATTCAAACTTAAAATAATAAGATAAACATCATCAACAACATAAATTCTAATTTTTTTTAAAAAAAATTCAACTCGTTAAATTTTAAAATACAACAAAGAGTGCACAAACACATAAAACATATTCAAAATCCAATAAATTTTTCATGTCAAGATTTATCCACTCGCACAATTCTATACAATCGATTAGTTTATCATAAGAAATGCTATTATTAACAATACAAAACTATTATTGTTGTATATAAGGAAGGAATATATGTATTTACGAGGTATATTTATAATTACATATATATTTGCAAGTAACGAATACCCGCAGATACGAGTACTGTGATATTCATATTCAGCTCATATATTAAACGAGTAGAAAAAATTACTCATAATATTCCCACAGATAAAATATTAATTTTATATTCGTTGTAAATGGATAAATACTCACGGTTACTCACTTAAATATATATAACTGCCATCCATATTTAAAAGTTATTTAACGATATTAAAATCATATTAATTAGCCGTATTTCTCAGTAAGTAGATCAAATTATTTCAATCGAATTAAAAAGAATCCACTAATGATGCCATGCAGCCCTGTTTTTGCTTTGGTATATATTGGCTTGTTTTACTTGTATTTTTCATCACGCCAAACATAACCTCGAAAGCGGATCACTTTTTATGCAAGCCAGCTTCATGGCTTTCGCTTTTATCAAACCCAATTCTTTCACGGACGGTTGTTCTGTAAACCCAGTCTCCTTGAAGACATTAAACGCGCTCTGTGCTTAAGTCTTAACGCGCACACACACGCAATGAGGCAAAAAATGAACTAATACAACTCTCAGTAGTCAGTAGCTCTTCAAATTTAGCAGGTGTGATTAATCATAATCTCAGGCCTAACAAAACTCTTATTATCTTCTCTATAAAACCCACAACAGCGAGAACCTCCTCTCCATCTCTAGAGCTTCAGAGAATTCCTACTTCAACTTAATTTCTCTCTTCCCCTGTCCTCTCTCTGCTTCTTGTTCCTCTGCTCCTGACATGGAAGGGGAAGGAAGTAGCAGCAGCAGTGGCAGCAACATGAACAACAAGCGAGCGAACAGCAGCCTAGAGGCCGAAGTGAGGAAGGGGCCATGGACGATGGAGGAAGACCTCATCCTCGTCAACTACATCGCCAACCACGGCGAGGGTGTTTGGAACAACCTCGCCCGTTCTGCAGGTAAGCTTTTCTTCTCCTGCCATTAAGACTTCTCTTCTTTTTTTATCTCTGTGTCCTTTACTGCTGCGCCTTCTCTGGTTCTCGCTGAGCAGGGTTGAACAGGACGGGGAAGAGCTGCCGGCTCCGTTGGCTGAACTACCTCCGGCCGGACGTGCGGCGGGGGAACATCACGCAGCAGGAGCAGCTTCTCATCATGGAGCTCCATTCGAGGTGGGGAAATAGGTGAGCACAGCCAACGTTAAGATTCAGTGCATGTTTAGAGACAAGGTTACTGGTTTTTTAAGACGAGTACGAGATACATGAACATATACTTGTGGCCGCGATGCCATCTCGCGAAGCACATCGTTGGCTTGTATATATAACTCAATGATTAGGTGCGCATGATCGGGTTAATGAAATTAACACGTGAGTCAAGTTCTACGGGCTCAGAACTTGGCAAACTCCAGTACTTACCTTTCTGCATGTGCTTACAATTGTTTGTGTTAGAAAGGAATTAATGCATGTTGAATTTTTGATGCTGGGGTGGAGCTTGTTTTCCTCTGTTTCCTTGCACTTTCTTGGTCAATCTGGGCCAAAGATTTCTTTTTGCTGTGTTAGCAGTGCTAAATCGTAAAAGCATTTTAACCCGTCACTATCACGTAGCAATCCAGGAGAAAGCGCATCCATTAGTAGCAATGAGAACATTCTTAATATCCTTTTTATATGTTTTGCAGATAATTTCACTTAAATTTATCTCATTTTATACAAATATAACTTACTTGTGGTGCCTTTTGTTTTCTCAAACTTTGAGGTGGTCCAAAATTGCAAGGCAGCTGCCCGGAAGAACAGACAACGAGATCAAGAACTACTGGAGAACGAGAATACAGAAGAGAGTGAAGCAGAGCGAGTCCTTCAACTTGCAGAACGCCATGCTCGCTGATGAAGCCAGTCCAAGCGACAGCCACACGAACAGCACAAACAATAGCATGGCTCAGATGATTCACCCTGACGAGCAGATGGCCATCAATACTGATGACATCCCACCTCAACTCTCGCCTGATTCCACCGACTATTTCTGGACCTTTGAGGATTTCTGGTCGACGCAATCGCCCGACCAGGACTACATGAAATAAGATTTTCCCATGCTTTATCGACGAGTTCGATTTGATGAAATAAACTTTTGGAGATCAAAAGAGTTAGACGTCATACCGTCTGTAAATGACTTGTATGTTGGTGTACATAGCATAAATGATTAATCGAGCTTGTTTATTCTTCAAACAAATCTTTGCGATTTCAGTACTTAATCACTAGCTTCCAGGAAGAGACTTCGTTATCTATTTTGATTGCACAAGAATAAGTGGGACTCACCAGAGACAAATGGGCATTCTCAACGTGCAGTTTCTCTCTGCTGTACACTCGACAGCAAAACCACACAATTGACTTTGCAAATATCCCATCACTCATCACTTTATTAACCAGAGTCCTATCAGTGTCATGTTTACTGTATCTAATCTTGACGTGTGCGCTTGTCTCAGTAAGCGCATCTGCAAATCCACTCTGAACTTGCTGCAACACCTAAAAACCAAAACGCCAAGCAGGAAGACTGTGGGAACTCATAGTCTCTATCCATAGCGCCCGACATTAATGTCGGACGTTAGGCCATGACAGGATCCCTTTCTCTCTACTGGCGACAAAGACGTAGGGGCCGGGAGTTATTGAATGTATATTCCTATGACCGAATTGAATGCCCTAACGAACTAATCTATTAAACGTGAACAAAATACACGCAATCAGATTAAGTAAGAAATAGCCACTCTTGATTAGCTCTTTCATCTCCCCTCTAACGTAACAGTAACAGACTAACAGAGAAAGAAAACAATTTAAGAGATACAAAAAGAAGTGATCAGCAACAGAAAACATATTAGCAGGAAAGTAGAATTCATACATAACGTTAATGCAATTACAGGACCAAAATAATTGCCTCAACTCAACAGCATATATTCTTCATCGATCTCCGGCCATTTCACACCACTAGAAGGAATTAGGAAACCATTACCAGCATATTCTATTTTTGGCAAGCTCATTGAGGACTGCACCGAACTATAATTAGGTACAATCGAGCACAGCCAGCTGCAATCGCCGACCGGCCTAATCGAGCACGTGGCCGAAGAGAACCGACGTACGAGTGGCCCTCGGCAATCCAACAGCGACGGCTGGAGCGGCGAGAGCCAGGAAATTGATCCCCGTGGAGAGTTGGGAATCGAGTTCACGGCCACAAGTTGAGGAGGAGATGGCGACGGAAGAGGCGAGGGGGTGGCACATGCTCGATTTGGGCAGTTAAGGTAGGGTTCGGCGTGTCTTTCCCTCTCCATGTTGGTGACTTCACGGAGTCGTGAGCATGTGGAGTTACTGCATCGGGAAAGGGGATGGCGGCACTTCATCGAGGGGCTCCACGTACGGTACGTGTTTTCAGGCACGTTGGTTTTCTCGGAGAGCAAAAGGTCGCCATCGGCTAAATGAATGGGTGAAGCAGATGACGAGCGCATAGGAGTTAGGTGAGGCTCTCAGGAGCCTTGAAACGGGGAGAGAGAGCTGAGAGAGGATTAAGATCATCATTCATGGCTGTGGTTGCTTGGTGAAATCGCATGTGCTTGAATACTTGTGGTTGAAATGCTAGGTGATGTGGACATGTAGTTTGAGCGATTAATTGTCATGAGTAGCAGAAGCAGCATTCATCATCGCGGCACAGGCTTGGTAATGGCCCAGGTCAACTTGAAGATGGGGAGGGTTACTTGAGCTAGAAGGCAAGTTCAAATGATCGCTTCTCCTCCCTCCACAAACCCTCACTGAGTCACTTGTCACGGGCCAAATGTTTTGGAGCGGAAGAACCCGTGCGGCACCCTTGCATCGCATGCAAGGGATAAGCCTTGATATAAAATCCGTCCCGAATGGGCTTCCCGACTTAACATCGCGGGGCATATTTCGAACCACGTGCCAACCTCGTATTTCATGTCCGCGCCTTCAATGACCATGTTGGCCGAATGGTATTGAAGGCGTAAAGTAAAATACAACATTTACAGGACTATGGACACAAGAAAATGCAAAAACGGATGTAGGGTGAGTTCCACAATCGCCTTGGGCGAATTCGACATGTTGCATGCCCATGGGCCGCTCGTTCGTTATTCGCACAAGGCAACCATTTTCATAAGCCAACACTCCCCTACACTATACATGAGGCCTCTAACCCCCAAGTGCCACCCCCAAGGTTCCTCAAAGCACGAGGAGCATGACAAAATTTGGGCCACCCGACGGGGTGATTTTCCGTGGCCACGGCCATGACGAAATGAACACAAGGTTTTCCGCTAAGCCGTGACGGATTAACCAAATGTCGAATGACCCCAACATGCATACAACTCGTACCACGGGCCCATGGGGATCGCACAACGGGGTTTCTCATGAACGAATACAAATAGAATGAAAATTTACATGGACACAAGTCCATATTTACAAATATGCAAGGGACGTTTCGTCATCGCTCGGCGCATCGAAAAAGTCCCTAACATCCTCCCCCACTTCAAGCTTCGACGTCCTCGTCAAACTCGCCTCGACCGCACTGCCTTTGGCTGCAATTCCTGAAGTGAATTCTTCACAAGTTGTCGAAGGGAACACCGCCTGAGTAACGACATGTCGTAGTGGGGCTGCAACATGTCGAGTTTTGCCATGAAGTTTGCCACCAGGAAATGACTACTTGGAACATCCTTGAGTTTCATCATCTCCTGTTGTTGTGAGAAAGGGACATGATATTCCCAAACTCATTGCTGGGCAATGAAGTCCCAGACTTGTGGAGAAAACGAGAGTCGTTGAGCAACTTCGCCTGAAGGGGCACCAGCGCCGTTGAGCAACGCTCGCTTGACTGGACATCGAGAAATAGCTACTAGATTCACCAAGTCTCGATGTTGCTGGGCTATGAGCGTCCCAGACTTTGTGGGGCACACGAGCGTCGTTGAACAATGCTCGCGCGAATGAACCCAAGGAATGGCTACTCGGTTCGCCAAGTCCCATTGTTGCTGGGCAATAACAAGTCCCAGACTTACGGTATACACGAGCGCCATTGAGTAACGCTTGCGTGAAGGAACCCGGGAAATGGTTACTCGATCCGCCAAGTCCTGTTGTTGCTGGGCAATGACAAGTCCCAGACTTTTGAGGGGCACACGAGTGCCGTTGAGCAACACTCGCGTGAAGGAACCCGGGAAATGGTTACTCGGTTCGCCAAGTCCCGTTTTTGCTGGGCAAAGACAAGTCCCAGACTTAAGTGGGGCACGCGAGTGCCGTTGAGCAACACTCGCATGAAGGAACCCGGGAAATGGTTACTCGGTTCGCCAAGTCCCGTTTTCGCTGGGCAATGACAAGTCCCGGACTTAAGAACCAACGAGCATAGCTCCGTGGCCGCGCCACACTAGAGCATCGCCCGCACCATTGCTTCGAGCCGATCACTGCTTGCTCACTCGCCCCCCGCAGGAGTCATGGCGCCCACCACCGAGCCCATCTCAACGAGCTTCAAGTCTTACGGATCACTGCTTGCCCACTCGCCCCTCGCAAGGGTCATGGTGCCCACCACCGAGCCCATCTCAACGAGCTTCGAGTCTTACGCTGCTCTCCGCACAAACCTTGCGCCTTACAGGCCATCATGCCATGCGCATCAAACCAAGCGACTTAGGGGCAACGCCCTGCGCAGTATCCTTGCGACTTAGGGGACCACGTCCCTGCGCACAGCTCGTGCGACTTACGGGACTACGCCCCGCGCACTGTCCTTGCGACTTACAAGAGAGTCTACCTTGCACACAATGTGTGTCTTACGAGAGAGTCTGCTTCGCGCAAAGGACTCGGTAACTCAGAAGCCATCGGCTCCGCGGGGCGTCTTAGGGGCCAACGCCCTGCGCACCATCCTTGCGACTTACGGGACAACACCCCGCGCACAAATCGTGCGACTTACGAGACAACACCCCGCGCACTATCCTTGCGACTTACAAGAGAGTCTGCTTTGCACACAATGTTTGTCTTACGAGAGAGTCTGCTTCGCGCACTGGACTTTGGTACCTCGTGAGCCATCGGCTCTGCGGTGCATCTTATGGGCTAACACCCTGCACACCATCCTCGCGTCTTATGAGGTAGTCTACTTTGCGCACAACGTGCGTCTTGCAAGAGATCTACTCTGCGCGAGACTTTGCGTCTTACAGGGGACCGTCCACCTTGCGCAAATGACTTTGCGTCTTATGGGCCCATCTGCCCTGCGCACAAGTCACGATCATCACCCCCATCAATGTATGCTTGCCACCCCGAATACAACAGTCGGAAAGTTCATCGACTGGTTCACCGCTTCAGCAACTCGTGCGCCACAGACGGAATGCACGTCGGCTATGTCCGCATCAAGGGCTTCTTCAGTTGGGGGCTTGCAATTCTCGTTATGTGGGTGAGCGACTTTACGTCTTATGGGCCTATCCACCCTGCGCAAACGTCTCAATCCTTGCATCAATAAATATATGCTTGCCTCCTCGAATACGACAGTCGGAATGTTCGTCGACTTGATTCACTGCATTAGCAACTCATGCGCCACAGACGGAATGCACGTCGGCTATGTTCGCATTGAGGGCTTTCTCAGTTGGAGGCTTGCAATTCTCAATCCGCTTGCAACCGACTTTGCGTCTTAGGGGCCTATCCGCCCTGCGCAAAAGTCACCGTCTTTGCATCAATCGTGTGTTTGCTTCACTCCCCGAACACGACAATCGGAAGGTCCTCGACTGGGTTCACTGCTTCGGCAACTCGATCGCCATAGACGGAATGTGCGTCGGCTATGTCCGTATCGAGAGCTTTCTCAGTTGGAGGATCGCAAACTTGCTCTGATACCAACTGTCACGGGCCAAATGTTTTGGAGCGGAAGAACCCGTGCGGCACCCTTGCATCGCATGCAAGGGATAAGCCTTGATATAAAATCCGTCCCGAATGGGCTTCCCGACTTAACATCGCGGGGCATATTTCGAACCACGTGCCAACCTCGTATTCCATGTCCGCGCCTTCAATGACCATGTTGGCCGAATGGTATTGAAGGCGTAAAGTAAAATACAACATTTACAGGACTATGGACACAAGAAAATGCAAAAACGGATGTAGGGTGAGTTCCACAATCGCCTTGGGCGAATTCGACATGTTGCATGCCCATGGGCCGCTCGTTCGTTATTCGCACAAGGCAACCATTTTCATAAGCCAACACTCCCCTACACTATACATGAGGCCTCTAACCCCTAAGTGCCACCCCCAAGGTTCCTCAAAGCACGAGGAGCATGACAAAATTTGGGCCACCCGACGGGGTGATTTTCCGTGGCCACGGCCATGACGAAATGAACACAAGGTTTTCCGCTAAGCCGTGACGGATTAACCAAATGTCGAATGACCCCAACATGCATACAACTCGTACCACGGGCCCATGGGGATCGCACAACGGGGTTTCTCATGAACGAATACAAATAGAATGAAAATTTACATGGACACAAGTCCATATTTACAAATATGCAAGGGACGTTTCGTCATCGCTCGGCGCATCGAAAAAGTCCCTAACATCTGGTCTTGTTCAGTATAAAAGTAAATGAGCTTGAAATAATCAAGTTCAGTGAAGTCCCACTTTAACTCATGCCTCCAATAAATTATTTAGATGATGTCTGATCGTTTATAAATATACTTTAATTCGGCATTTATATTTGTAATATTTAATTGATCCGTGGTCTACAAAAGTTGCAAGTCCATTTTACTATTTATAAATGATAGAATTTTTTCTCTTTTTCTTTCTAGCTCACAATGTTAAAGTCCATATTGATTAAAAATATGATCAAGATAATCTTTAAATAATTTAGATAATTCTCTCCTTAGGAGCTAATTTTTAGGATGAGTTAGGCCCATTAATTTCTTAATATGATATGAGAGCTTATCGTGTGATTGATATTACGTCATCAGCAGATGTCCAGTTGTCCAATTATGGACGTGAGGGAGTGTTAAAGTTTCACATTGGTTAAAAATATGATCAAGATAATTTTTAAATAGTTTGGCCAATCCTCTAATTAGAAGCTAGTTTTTGGAGTGAGTTAGACTCACTAATTTCTTAACACACAATAATCTCACTTTTTGGTTGAGACTCTTGTGATAGTCTCACTCGTTGTTGACAAACTCCTCTCACTTGTAACAATCATCCTCTTCCTCTTAGTCGAGAAAACTTTTTTGTTCGCGACAACCTCCCTCTTCCTCTCTCTCGCTTACAATACCTTTCCTCCCGCCCGTGACAACTCCTTTCTTGCCCTCAATAGTCTCTCTCTTCTCTTTTTGTGGCCAATCGAACACCTATAAATAGAAGTTGCACGTCTATTTATGGACAAACCAAATAATAAGTTGTAACTCTTATTCAAAGATATTTATTTTTGCATGCAAATATTGCAAAAATATTTGCATTTGTGAGAATCAAAGGCTTCAAACGTATTTGAAAGGAGGAGACTTACCATTATTGGTGGAATTGAGACTAGGGTTGCAAGTTGACTAAGCCAATCCGAACTTCGACGTACTTAAGCTGAACTGCTTAAATTTAGTTGACCTCGAAAAATTAAGTCCAAGTATATTTATTTAAATTTCTTTGCACTCTATAGTCAATCGGTGACTAGTATAAATGAACTCTACAAGCTTGAGCTTAAACTTCACTAATTTCCAAGGAAGTTTGAGATCAAAAATATATCTCGCAATTAAAAAAATGCTACATAGATTTAAAATAAATTTGAATGTTTGATTGAACTTGAGTGACATGGGATATATTTACCAACTTGGATCAACTATGAACTAACTTTAATACTGCACATGATAAATGATGTTGAAACAAACTTCTTGTTGAGTTTATCGACGAGTTTGTTTGCTAATATTGTTATAAAATATTTGTATAATTTAATTAATTAAGTTATTAATAATTTAAGATTTTTTCAATTAGATATAAAAATTAATTAATAGTTATTATAATTTTTTTAAAAAAATAAATTTAATGGTCTAAAATTAGTTTTGATTAAATTATAAATAGATCAATTTTAAGAAAATTGAGTTATTTTAAAATTTGGGTTTGAGTCAATTAGATATAAATTGATTTAATTAATTTGTAAATTTAAGATAATAATTTGAGTTGAAAATGATGATTTTTATTTTTATTTTTAAAAATTAGATCTAGTTTGACTTATTTTTGAATTAATTAATTTTATTAAAAAATATTTTTATAATTATAAAGTTGTCATTGCATTTTGATAACGAAACCGACAGTCTCGAAATCACAGAAAATAACATTATGATATTTTCATTTTTACTAAGAAAATCGATTTTATTTTCATTCTAATTTCGATTCAGTGTCATGAAAACACTGAACCAAACACATTTTTATAAATAATTTTGATTTCAATAAAATCGAAATCACGAAAATAAATTTGATTTCGCTAATCAAATAAGCTCAAGGGTTTCCAATGGTGTCTGATTCACATGATCGTAGTATAGCAACATGCTCACATGATTTCGCTTGATATATATTGCCTTGAGACAAAAGCTTACAAGGCTCGTTTTGGTTTTTGACAAAATTTTTTGGTAAAATGATTTTTTACACATTTACTCTCCAAAGGTAACTGAACTTTCGTTGAACTCAAGCCTTGTATTGATATCTTGCATGACCTTTATGGTGTATTAACCGGCCATAGTCTTCTGCAAAGATCTTTGAGCTTCGGTACTCGACACCAATGTTGATATTTGTCTTTGAAGTTGTGTCCTTATTTAGGCTCTTAAATCCTTACTTGATTCAATCTAATTAGATTTAGGTAAACTTGACGGTGGTTTTTGAATTACCGCTTGCTTTAGTGTTGGTCCTACGAACATGCAAAAAAAAGCATCTTGCATGCAGTACATCAGGTTTGAAGAGAATATAAGCACACAAGAGAGGGAAAAGAAACAAAATAAAAGATTAAGAAGAAAGTTTAGAAAATCACAACACTGTATAACATATACTCTAATGAAATGTTTAGGATAGATATGATATGATTAGATAATAAATAAGGATGAATTGAATATAATTTTTTTTAATCCGGTATACACCAGATATAATATCAATTTTATACTCATTTTTTTTAATTCATGCACTAAACAAACAATAAATATTAATCGACCCTTTATCATATCATTTCTTATCCTATGGAACAAACATGCACTAAGCGACTTCAACCTCCGTTAAGAAGTTTGCAACGAAATTGCAACACTACTGGAATAATGGACATCGGCAATGGAAGAAGCCGTTGCTGATCCGTTGCTGAAAACCATCAACAACGGCTTACAACGGCCCCAATCGTTGCAACGGAGCCGTGGCAAAAAAACGTGTTGCTGATAATTTAGCAACAGATCAGCAACGGTCGCTCGGGCCGTTGCTAATAATATTATCAGCAACGGATTTGCATGCCAGGATCCGTTTTCGTTGCTGATAACAATTATTAGCAACGGCCCGCGTGTCCGTAGCAACGCCGTTAGTGAAAGATCGTTGTTAAACCGTTGTTGTATGACATCAGCAACGACTTACGATACACTTTTTGTAATGGCTTTTCCACGGACCACCATGGGAAAGCCGTTGCTGATGACTACAACCTGCAATCGAAAAAATCTAAAATTTCAAATTTTCATTTAATACATTGATACATTATCTGATACATAACTCACACACTCATACACCCATACACCCATACACCCATACATACATTCATTCACACATCACAAATACACCCAGATATACATCAAAACAATTATACTTATATTTATAATTATCCACAATCGTATAAAAACTATTCAAATGCAAATTTGAAGTATCAATATCCAAACAAAACAAATTAATCAAGGATAGTATCTAAGTAACAAAGTCAATATAAAAAAAATCTCACGATGACGATGGAGGATGGTTTGGATCATATGGCGAGGTCTGAAGTGCTTGGGTGTATACCGATGTGGACTGACTCGAGGACGATGGATCAGATGATGCCGAGGGGATGCCTGCTCCGGCATGAGCTAAGATGTAGCGTAGCATAGCATGCATCTCCGCCATCATCTAACTCTGATGCGCGACCGTCTCCTCTAGTGTCCTTATCCTGGTACTATGATCAGAACTGGACCTGGAGGTGGACGGCCGCTCACCAGCATGCGGAGGGGTCGGTGCCCCAAGCGGGCCTAGCACGGCTCACGCATGACAACTATCTGCAAAACCATACACGTGATCGTGGTCCCAGCCACCTGCAGCCTCGACCCACGCTCCTGCGTCAAAGTCCTCGGGGGTGCCTCCGCGTTGTATCATCTTCTGACTGTAGGTCTCCTACTCGAGTTTAAATTTTTATTTAATATTTTTCATAAAACTTAAATTATAAATAAATAATGAATAATTTAAATAAATATACTTACCATAATGTATGCAGCGTGATTGTCGACGTACTCTCCTGTCTCATGCACTCGACGGTGAGTCAGCTCAAACACTGCTATCGGGGAGGGTCGCTGGACAGTCCCGTTGTCCAACACCGTCGTCTACATTTACAAAACAAATACATTAATTAGTACACAGACACTACTAGAAATTGAGTCTTCAGCAATGACTATCAACAACGGCCGCAAGAGTCGTTGCTATTTGCAACGACATTTTTACGACCGCTCAAGCCATTGCAAATATGTTGTATTTGCAACGACTTTGCAACGGACATGCAAACCATTGCTGATGATTTTAATTATCAACAACGGCTTTCTAACGGGCGAGTCAGCCGTTGCTGATAAGTTTATATAGGTCACAGATCGCGCCCGCCCCTTCGTTCTCCCGTTGTTGCCGCCGCCTCCTCCTCCCGCCTCTCACCGCCACTACCGACGCCGCCGCCGCCGAGCTGCCGACCATCCTCGACCGCCGATTTCAGGTATTCCTCGTCGCCCGGCCTTCTCTTCCCGTTGCGGCCGACGGGAAATTCGATCGAAACCCTATTTTTAGGGTTTCGGCCGGCGGTGGACTCCGGCGCCGAAAACCGTAGTTTTAGATTTATTTATTTATTATTTAATTAATTGTTTAATTTGTTAGACAATTTTTAGGGTTTAGATTAATTTTTAGAGTTTATATTAATTTTTAGTTTAATTTAGTTAGATTAATATTAAATAATGATAGGTTAATTATTTAAATTAATAAAAATGATGTAGATTAATAATAATTAATTAGTTAAAATATTGTTAATTAGTCCAAAGTTGTCCTCAGTGGACTCGCATTAGAATTGTCCACTTCGGACGCACGCCGGAATCGTCCACTTCGGACGCGCGCCGGAATAGTTCATTTTGGACTCCCGCCGGAATCGTCTAATTTGGACTCGTGTCGGAATTATCCAATATGGACTCGAACTGACTCGAAATATTTAGAAAATAATCATCCATCCGACGAGTTGATATGTTTCACGTACGCATCGACGAGTCAGATATGATTTAGCAAAACCTTAGATCCGTTCGGGGATTGTATGTTTGTGTAAAGGAAGTAGACGATCTTTTATAAGACGTACAATTCTTGAATTATCCCTGATTGGACAATTTGAGAATATTGTCCAGAGATTGAATAATTTATTGAAATATTTGACACTGAGATGGTGCAAAAATACTCTATTCACAATGATGAAGAATTGGAGAGATTACGGAATCGTGATTTCCCTACTTGGATTCAGACTTACAGCAAAGATCACAGAACTGAAATAGATGACAGAATATTTGAGTTTGTTAGTGGACCGTCGCGACTAGTGTCGTGCTATAGCGGATATTTTGTTAATGTGTATAAATTTCACACGGTTGAATATGCATTTACAAAGAAGACGATGAATGCTGGGGTCTGTGTGAAAGGGACAACCTATGTTGAATGTGATATGGATTTTTATGGACTGGTGGAAGAAGTGATAAAGTTGCACTACTTCGGCTTGAAATCAGTTGTTCTATTTAGATGTCATTGGTTCGATACAACATAAAGGGGCATGAAAGTTCATCCAAAATACAAACTTAATTGTTGAAGTTAATTACAAATCTAAATTGGCAGCAAATGAGTCTTTTATATTGGCATCACAAGCCGAACAAGTATATTACGCGAAGTATCCGGCTCGAAATAAAGATAGAGCAGATTGGCATGTAGTCTGTAAGAAAAAAGGTAGAGGAAAAATTGATCCGATAGTAGGAGAAAATGAGCTGATACCTGATATGACAGATGGTTTCTGTCAAGAAGATGATCCTCCAGCTGTAGATCGTATTATTCCAATACTCGAGGATGCAGACACAACGTCAATTCAATTAGAAGTTGAATATGTTAATGATGACGATCATGAAATTGAGGAAGCTGAAGATGAAGAAGATGAAGAAGAGGAAGAAGAGGAAGAATTCGAAGACTATTATTCAGATGATGAGGAATAATTGTAAAGTATATATTTAATTAAATATATCTCTACTATTTATACAATAATCTGATTATATGTCTATTCGACAGATATGTCTGGTCGTGGTTATCGTCGTAGGAGAGCTTCGGAGTCTCCGATCGGTGAGACTCCAACACTTACTCATGCTGCTGATCCTCCTGTTGTTGATCCTCATGCCGATGATACTGCCGAGGCTAGTACATCCAGACGCAGGCGGCCACGCGGGCCGAACAGGTGGCAGCCTCCACTAGCCACAGAGTCACGTAGATTTATTAGCGTGATTGGGGAGCGGTAATATATCATGAATTATGAATCATTACAAATTCATTATATCATAATATAATATTAAAATTTATTTTTGTTGTGCAGGTTCGAGCAAGAAGAAGTGTCGAGGAGCATTTCTTCTACTATTCGACGATACATGCACGGGGCATGGCCTACGTGGTCTCACGTGCATAGCGAGCACGTCGACATGTTATGGCGCGAGTTTGAGGCACATATTTTTTTTTATACATGCATGATGATTAATATTGGTACTGATATTATTATTTCACAGGTTCGCTATACATGGGCTGAGGACCAGAGGCCCTTCATTTACGCTACCTGGGAGACTATTTCCCAGGCACGGTACAACGGGCAGCAGGGGCAGGCCCGATCCCAGGAGATGGCACAAGCTGGGACTATTAACATCGCGGAGACTCGGGGATACGACCCTGATTGGATTACTCCGGATATATGGGACTAGCTCGTGAGAATATGATCGACGGATCGATGGCAGGAGGTTTCTAGGAATGCGGCTAGAAATCGCATGTCGAGGGGAGCAGCGCGTCACACCGGCGGCTCTATTACATTTGCAGTGCACGCGAACCGTATGGTAAGTATACCTTTTAATTATATATTTTATTTGTTACTATGTGTACTAATTAATGTATTATGTTTTGTAAATGTAGACGACGATGTCGGATGACGAGACTGTCCAGCGACCCTCCCCGATGGCGGTGTTTGAGCGGACTCACCGTTGAGCACATGGGACGGGGGAGTACATCGACAACCGCGATACATACATTATGGTAACTATATAGTTGTTTAAATTATTCATTATATATTTTATAATTTAAATTTTATGATAAATATTAAACAAAAAATCAAACTCAAGTAGGAAACCTACAGCCAGACGGTGGTGCAGCGCGGGGGCACACCCGAGGACTTTGACGCAGCAACGTGGGTCGAGGCCGTAGGTGGCTGAGACCATGGCCGCGTATATGGCTTTGTAGATAGTGGTCATGCGCGAGCCGTGCTAGGGCCACTTGGGGCACCGACCCCTCCGGTCGCTGGTGAGCGATCGTCCACCTCCAGATCCAGTTATGATCATAGTAGCAGAATAAGGACTCTAGAGGAGACGATCGTGCGTCAGACTGATATGATGGAGCGCCAGAGTCAGATGATGGCGGAGATGCATGCTATGCTACGCAACATGTCAGGTCATCCCGAAGCATACATCTCTTCGACATCATCTCATCGAATCAGTTCATGCCGGTGTACACTCAAGCACTCCAGACCCCGCCATATGATCCAGGCCATCCTCCATCGTCATCGTGAGATTTTTTATATATTGACTTTGTTACCGAGATATTTTACTTGTTTAATTTATTTTGTTTGGATATTGATACTTCAATTTTGCATTTGAATAATTTTTATACTATTGTGGATAATTATAAATATAAATATAATTATTTTGATGCATATCTTGGTGTATTTGTGATGTGTGAATGAATGTGTGTATGGGTGTGTGGGTGTGTGAGTTATGTATCAGATAATGTATCAATGTATCAATGAAAATTTAAAATTTTAATTTTTTTCGTTTCCAGGTTCACATCATCAGCAACGGCTTTCCCACCGCCGTCCATGGGGAAGCCATTACTAAAAGTTTATCAAAAGCCGTTGTTGATGACCGACAACAACGGCTTAGCAACGATCTTTTACTAGTGGCGTTGCTACGGACTCACCGGCCGTTGCTATTAATGTTTTCAGCAACGGCTCCATGTCCGTGGCAAAATCGTTGCTGATAATATTATTAGCAACGGCCCGAGCGGCCATTGCTGAGCCGTTACTAAGTTATCAGCAACACGATTTTCTGCTACGGCTCCGTTGCAACGGGTAGGGCCGTTGCTGATGGTTTTCAGCAACGGCCCAGCAACGGCTAGAGCCATTGCTGATGCCCATTTTTCCAGTAGTGAGAGTAACAAATAAAATATATAATTAAAAATAAGGTATACATACCATACGGTTCACGTGCACTGTAAATGCAACAGAGCCGCTAGTGTGACGCGCTGCTCCCCTCGACATGCGGTTTCTAGCCGCAATCCTAGAAACCTCCTACCATCGATCCGTCAACCATAATGCCACGAGCTGGTCCCATATATTCGGAGTAATTCAATCGGGGTCGTATCCCCGAGTCTCCGCGATGTTAGTGGTCCCAACTCGGGCCATCGCCTGGGATTAGGCCTGCCCCAGCTGCCTGTTGTACCTCGTCCGGGAAATAACCTCCCAGGCAGCGTAATTGAAGGGCCTCTGGTCCTCGGCCCATGTATAGCGAGCCTGCAAAATAATAATATCAGTACCAATATTAATCATCATACATGTATAAAAAAAAAATACGTGCCTCAAACTCGCGCCATAACATATCGATGTGCTCATTGGGCACGTGAGACCACGTGGGCCATGCCCCGTGCATATATCGTCGAATGGTAGAAGAAATGCTCATTGACACTTCTTCTTGCTCAAACCTGCACAACAAAAATAAAATTTAATATTATATTATGATATAATAAATTTTTAATGATTCATAATTCATGATATATTACCGCTCTCCAATCACACTAATGAATCTGCATGACTCTGCAGCTAGTGGAGGCTGCCACCTGTTCGGCCTGCGTGACCGCCTGCGTCTGAATGTACTAGCCTCTGCAGTATCATCGGCAGGAGGATCAACAACAGGAGAATCAACAGCATGAGTAAGTGCTGGAGTCTCACCGATCGGAGACTCCGAAGCTCTCCTGCGACGATAACCACGACCAAACATATCTGTCGAATAGACATATAATGATATTATTATATATATAGTAGAGATATATTTAATATAAGATATACTTTACAATTATTCCTCATCATCAGACTACACGCCAATATGCTCTATCTTTATTTCGAGCCGGATACGTCACGTAATATACTTGTTCGGCTTGTGATGCCAATATAAAAGGCTCATTCGCTACCAATTTCGATTTGTAATTAACATGAACAAGTTTGTATTTTGGATGAACTTTCATGCCCCTTTCTGTTGTATCGAACCAATGACATCTAAATAGGATCACTGATTTTAAGTCGAATTAGTGCAACCCTATCACTTCTTCCACCAGTTCATAAAAATCCATATCACATTCAACATAGGTTGTCCCTTTCACGCAGACCCCGGCATTCATCGTTTTCTTTGTAAATGCATATTTCATTGTGTGAAATTTGTATCCATTAACAAAATATCCGCTATAACAGGACACTAGTCGCGACGGTTTACTGACAAACTTAAATATTCTTTCATCTATTTCAACTCGATGATCTTTGCTGTAAGCTTGAATTCATGTAGAGAAATGAAATCACGATTCCGTAATCTCTCTAATTGTTGATCGTTGTGAATAGAGTATTTTTACACCATCTCAATGTCAAATATTTCAATGAATTGTTCAATCTCTGGACAATTGAGTGATACATACAAGTGTGTCAAATGATACTCTTCCTCGCTTAAGTGTTGAGATGGACGAAAACCAAAAGCACGATCAGAATGACAAAATATATTTAAACGTCCATCTGAATATCGAACTCCCCCCATCGTTGTTATGTGGAAGACGATCAAATCTTGTATGTACTGTCGATTCAAAGTAAAACTAGCAGAATGTTGAAATTTCTTGGATGATATACGATTCAGATATTGATCCTTCAACCGTTGCGGTGTTCTTTACTCTTTTTTTTTTCAGACGATTCATGTATCTTTCAAATAAGTACATCCACCGATATTGAACGGGGCCACCAACTCATGCCTCGTATGCCAAGTGTATCGGTAGATGCTCCATCGAGTCAAAAGATGCAGGAGGGAAAAACTGCTCCAGGTTGCATATGATTTCAACAATATTACTTTCAAGTGTTGACATATCTTCGACTCGAAGGACATTTGCGCAAATATTTCTAAAAAACATACTTAATTCAGTCAACAGACCCCAAATATTATCAGGTAGAAGATCTCGGAATGCGATCAGAAGCAATCTCTGCATGAATACATGACAATCATGGCTCTTCATCCCTGATATTTTGCAATCATCAACGTTCACACATCGAGATAAGTTTGAAGCATATCCATCGAGTAATCTGAGTTCTTTTATCCATTGACAAACATCTTTGATCTGTTGTTTATTTAACACATACGGGGTATTCGGTTTCAAATATCGTCCGTTGACCTCTTGTAACTCCAACTATGGTCTCTTACAAAGTATTTTCAGATCATGTCGGGCTTTGACATTATCTTTAGTTTTTCCAAAAACATCAATCGAAGTGTTGAAAATATTATCAAACACATTTTTGTCAATGTGCATGACATCTAAATTATGTCAAATCAGTAATGAACTCCAATAGGGCAATTCCCAAAAGATACTTTTTTTCACCCAGTTATGTGTTTGACCAAAGCCTGACACTCTTTCATTCCGACCAAATACTATCTTTGGAAGTGCTGACACGCGTGTATTTTTTCGTACCTCAGCCCTAATTTTCTCATCAGTTTTTTAGTTTTATAAAAAGTTGGCTCAAACTTATTATCAGTAGGCAATATTCCATTAATCAATCCTGTAATCCGATCATACGCAACCCCGCTGATACTACAATCGGCCTTGATGTTTAGGAGCTGCGTCATTGCTGAAAACCTAGTGTATTTAGGACAATTCTCATACAAAGGTTCATCGGCAACTTTCAACATCTCGTAAAATTCTACAGCTTCTTTATTCGATAATTCAATCTTTACCACATTTTTTACTTCTGTGATATCAACACCTGTAGTATCTGGTGGCACTGACGTCTCAGTAACTGGCCGATCGATAGTATCATTCAGGTGGAATTGACCCCCATGACTATCAAGTATCATAGTTCTATAGGGATTAGATTGACTGGATGAAGAAACACCAGTAGAGGAAGATTCACCATGTGTCTGAACGACAGAATTGCTCGACGTCCCGACTTCACGTGACTCCCCGTGACAAGTTCATAGAAAATATCTTGGTCCAAATCCTTTGCTATATAGATACAGAGTGACAGTTTTCCGATCCAAAAATCGTCCATTCAAGCAAATGCGGCAGAGACATCATATTTTATCACCGACGCTAACGAATTTCCGATTTGAATAGGCGAAATTTAGGAAGTAAGTTACGCATAATCGAAACTCATTCGTTAAAGCTCCACGATCAAGACGTCGGTACATCCAACTTCGATCAGCCGACATGATTTTGTCAATCAACGATAATTTCTTAAGTTAATGCCTTTAGGTGAGATGGTCATATTCCATTCAGGACTTATATTATCTATATTACACTAAGTATTTCTTTTAACCGCTAACTTGATTCTAAATTTTGGCAGCATCTCCCTACAGTTCCCGAATACGCATATCATCTGGGCGCGTATCGGAGAACAAGAGAGATGATACTGAAATTTAGAATAAGTTAACGGTTAAAAGAAAAACGTAAGTGCAATACAAATAATTATATTCCCAAATTGTCCAATCATGGACAACTCACGGGTTGTACGTCATATAAAAGATCATCTACTTTTTTACACGAATATACAACCCCCGAACGGATCTAAGGTTTTGCTAAATCATATCCGACTCGTTGATGCGTACGTGAAACGTATCAACTCGTCGGATGGATGATTATTTTCTAAATGTTTCAAGTCAGTTCGAGTCCATAGTGGACAATTCCGACACGAGTCCAAATTGGACGATTCCGGTGGATGTCCGAAATGGACGATTTCGGCGCGAGTCCGAAGTGGACGATTCCGCCGCAAGTCCGAAGTGGATGATTCCGGCGCAAGTCCACTAAGGACTACTCCGAACTAATTAACATTTTAACTAATTAATTAATATTAATCTACAATATTTTAACTAATTTAAATAATTAACCTACAATTATTATTCTAAAACATAATATTAATCTAATAATTACTCTAAACTCTAACAATTAATCTAAAAATCATAACAATTAATCTAAACCCTAAAAATTAATCTAACAAATTAAACAATTAATTCAAACAATTAATTAAAAATTAAAAATATATAAAAATTAAAAATATATAAAAATAATATTATATAAGCATTTTCGGCGCCGAAGTCTAGTGTCCGGACACTACATAAACCACCGGCCGCCGACCGAAACCCTATTTTAAGGATTTCGGCCGGCTCTAACAAATAGAGGGTCAGAGGCGGTGAGAAATACTTCAAATCGAACGGGAGGCGGAGGTCGAAATCAGAGGTCGAGGACGGGGCGACGGCGTCGGCAGCGGTGTCGGAAGAGAGCAGCAGTGGCGGGCAGAGGAAGAGGAAGAAGAGGGCGGGCGCGATCGTGTGTCCTATATAAACTTATCAGCAACGGCTCACTTAACTGTTAGAAAGCCGTTGCTGATAAGTTAATCATCAGCAACGGCTCACTTATCCGTTAGAAAGTCGTTACTGGGGTAATTAATATCTGCAATGGCTCTCGTGTCCATTAGAACGCCGTTGCAGATACAGTATATCTGCAACGATTTGAGCGGCCGTAAGAACGCTGTTGCAAATAGTAATGGCTTGAGCGATCATTGCTGATAGCAGTTGCTGAAGAATTAATTTCTGGTATTGCAAGAGATGCAAAGCCGCTCCTTATATGTTGAAAACACCTCGCGTACGTTCCTGTTGAACCAAATAAATTAGTTTCATATCATAATCATACAAATTTTGTTGTAGTATGTATGTCATACGCTAGTTTTTATAGAGTCCCAAGGAATCCATGTGTAACAACTTCACATCTTCACATCGATTAAGATAAGAAAATAGTTGCCATTCTTCAAGTGAGAAGCAACTACCAAAATGTTGCCTTTGAAAATCTCTTATAGATTTATAATGCTTTTCCAAATCAGGAATTAATTAATCCATTTGATTCCAATGCTCGAACCATTCCCTTAGTGTACTTGTTAGTTCCTCAAAATTATATCAATTTGTAACAGACT
The DNA here is from genome assembly GCA_034359265.1 of Canna indica. Classification (NCBI taxonomy): domain Eukaryota; kingdom Viridiplantae; phylum Streptophyta; class Magnoliopsida; order Zingiberales; family Cannaceae; genus Canna; species Canna indica. The sequence continues at coordinate 67,011,285 of CP136896.1, read as the reverse complement.
CCTCCTTTGGATGAACTTCGACAATTAAGAGTCCAATTTAGCTTGATTATGAGCCTGGAAGTCTAGTATATTGAGACCATCATCATCTTTGGGACAAGTAAGGTAGTTCCATCAAACCAAATATTTGCCTCTAATTGTAGGAGTGTCTATGCCTACTCGTAAGAATTTCAGTTGTTTCTTATCAATTCGCTTGATCACTCAAAGTGGTACCTTAAAAATAGAAAGCATATAAGCAAGGCCGCTAGTGATGGTGTTTAATAATGTAATTCCATCCTAAAGCTAATAAGGCTTCTTACATATTATGTGTTATCTCGTCGCGGAGGCATGAATTTATTTTGTTCTCGAGGAGTGTGCTTGGTTTTACCATCAAAGGAAAGTGTTTCATCTTAGTCAAGATCAATGGAGAAGACATGTACGAGCGATTTGTGTCATTCTCTCCTCGACCCCAAAGGGATGAAGGGTATAATCTTGGCTTGGTATGAAGGGATGAACTTGGAGTACTCATCTTGATCTTGAAGAGTAACCATGCAGTTTGTTTACCTTGACTCAAATGATATGAACTCAGGACATGTTTGCTTCATAGGATAGAGAGGATAAAATAAGATATGATTTTTTATCCATTATTTGTTTAGTGCATGCATTAAAAGAAATTAATATTAAAAAGAATACAAAATAATTAATATTATATCCATTAAACATATGATTTAAAAAAATCTATTCAATTCTACCTTTTATTTGTTATCCATTGAAGCAAACGAACATATTTTTTTAGAAGAAAAAACTTGTATTAATCATAAAAAGTGAGAAATATAAGCTTAGGTGAGAAGAGGATATACATGAGATATTTACAAAGAATTAAAACGAATTGAAGAGTAGTATAGCTAATCAAGATGTACTACAAGAGAGAAATAAATTAGCACCTTCGTTGGCCAACTCAATAAAGGATTTCTCGATATCTCTGAAGCAACGATTATTCCTTTCCAATCAGATCTTGTCTTTCCAAATCATAAGAGTTAGACGCTTCTTTCGTTTTTAGGGCATATTACCTGTGTCCATGTGGCGCCAAGGGTTGTATTTGAGTGAGAACTAATTCAGGTGATAGGTACTCATATAAGTCCACTGGCTAAATAGATGGTCATGTGATTCATCTCAGTACAACAAAGAACACATTTACAGTTCAGTTGGATGTTTCTTCTTATGAGTTTATCTTTGGTTGGGAGTTCGGTGCCTGTTTACTAACCAGTAGAATACAGATAGTGACTCTGGATATTTTTTTATCCCATATGTATTCTGTATTCTGCTGATGGGTGTAGTACTCCTCGATAGGTCAGTAAATTATAGAGCGATATTGTGGTGAAACTAGCATCTGTGAGCCGCCCATTTCCAACATATGACGTCTTCATCCGTTCCTTCGAGAATTAGAGCAAGCGATCTTGCTAACTCAGCAATTCTTGGGAAAGGGACGAGGTTGGTAAATTGAATATTCCATCCCGTTGGCGTATTCTCTCTATTGGATTCTTTAGTCTCTGCAATCGTGACTGACGGATTACTAGCCAATACAAAGATATCCGGGAAGATATCTGCCAGTTTTATGCCATTACACCATAGATCTGTCCATAGACCTAATCCTGCACTCACCTCAAGTAATTGTTCACTTAGACCTAATCCTAATTTTCTTGATCCCAGGTAATTAAGCTCATCCTAAGCAATATGCACTTAGAAAGTCCATCATTAGAAAAATTAATGAGTTTACTCGACAAACTTTTTAAATGTCAAATTTACACACAAACATATACATAATAAAACAAGTAGAAGCAAAGATAAAATTTTCATCACCACAACAAATAAAATCTTCCTGTCCATATTTACCATGAACTAAATAAAATATAATTAACTTAGATTAAAAAATACTCAAGTAGGTCCAAATCTAATTCATAATTCATGTTAAATTTAGTATTATTGACACATTTGATCTCTTATATTAGCTGTTAGCTAAATATATATATTACAAATACCTTTTGACACAAAATTTAGTGATTCCTTTTTATTAGGGGTGAGCGAAAAAAAACCGATTTTTCGATTAACCGGAAAACCGGTCCGAAACCGAACCAATTTTTCCGATTAACCGAACCGATTTTTACGATTTTGGTTTTTTATTTTTTGAAAAATCGGTTTTCGATTTCGATTTCGGTCCAAGAGGTAAAAAGTCCACCGATTTCAGTTAACCGACTGGTTAGATATAATTTATTAATTTTTAATAATATATATATTAAATAATGATTTATAAATTATAATTTTTTTAAAAAAATTATAAAAAATTATAAAAAAAAAGAAAAAAAGAAAAAAAAGAAAAAAAAAAGAAAATTAGTTTTTGTACAACATCATCTTCGTTCAAGTGGTTTGACTTCTTTTTTTCTCAATGAGAATTCGGTATTTGTTTGAATTTTTCTCTATAATTTGCATAATATTATTATGTTTGTAGGTTAAACAATTTTTTTGGTTAATAAAAAATTATCGATTAATCGAACCAAAAAAATTAAAATCGAAATAGCGGTTAACCGAAGTTAATGGACCGGTTTACAGTTAATGATTTTGAAAAATCGAAATTAATGGACCGATTTTTTTTTGTGGCTAATGGACCGATTAATCGGTCCATGCTCACTCCTACTTTTTATGTTTCCAGCCCATTGGGCTTGAATTTGTGCTAAATTGGATTAATATTTAACCCATAATATTATTTGATTGATATTGAGATTAAATAAAAATTATTATCAAAAGATAATTAAATTAATATTAAAATTTTAGGGGGCGTTTGGTATGAGATAATCTAAATGAATTGCTGATAATCTTAGTTAAAATTACATGGGCCCCACCAAATTATCGCATTTGGTTAAAATAAATTACTGGTAATCTGGATGCCCATGATAATCTACATTACCACTCAAGTGGTAATCCACATTACCAAGGGAGGGAATGTCTATGTGGATTACTAGTAAGGTAGTAATGTTATTATTTATTTATTTTGACAAAAATACCCCCAACTAATTAAATATCCTCCATTGACTTAGAAAAAAAAATCATCGTCTTATCTCATAGTAAATTGGCAATCCCATTTTTTTAAAATGTTTTTTAAGTTTATTTTTTATTTTTTATTTGAGGGTATTTTAGTTAAATATATAAGTTTCCTAATAATTTTTTTTATACCAAGTAAAATAATGTGGATTATTAGTGAGATCACCAGTACATACCAAACATCATATTGTAATATTATCAATAATTTTAAAAGTGATAATCTATCTGGGTGGTAATCTAGATTTTCAGTAATCTTAAGTGATAATGTACCAAACGCCCCCTTGATATAATGGCCGAAGTACCCTTGTTAGTAATATTAAATTATATATATATATATATATATATATATATATATATAAAATATATGCCATGCGAAAAGTTATAATTTGATAATATATTTATCTAATATTAACACTATTAATATATACACTCGTTAATATCAATAATTTTCATCCGAAGATATATATAAGCAACAACTCCTTCCTACCTAAATTTCTCCCACTCCCTCGATTCTTTACCTTTGTTTTTACTCCACTTATATTTTTATTTTTATATGCTTAATTTTTAAATTTTTAACTTTAATTTTCACGTGAAACTACTTTAATTTCCCTCTAATTTCACTACTAAAATCTTGGCTTTTTTGCGACAGCACGGGAGGCGGTAGCAGATGCGACGATTCTACGATCGTCGTCCATTGATGTCGCGGAGTAGCCATGTTGGCTACAGCTCTGCGATCGTCTCAAGGGCCGTCGCAATATTAATGATAGTGCGACAATGTGGCGACCGCGTCACGATCGCCTTTTTACGATCGCTAGAGTGATCACAAAGCCGTCAGGGATGAAAATTACTTATCCCGCCCAATGAGCCCTTGGGTCTCTCTCTCTCTAGCGCTTTTCCCAACCACCACGCCACTTTCGATCGCCAATAACCCTCGCCCCTCTCTCTTTTTCTCTTCCCCCCCTCTCTCTCCGCCGGCTACGATTTCGATCGGGATTAAAATAACTCTCAAATATTCCACTCCATTCTAGATATTTCTAAGTGATATAATTATCAGGTCTTGCTAAATATAAAATATTTATTCAATCACACATTCTGTCTTCAAATATTTTTCTTTTCTTTTTCTAGTAAACAAGGAGCTAATGACTGTGATGTTTCACCTGCAAAATTCATGATGGAGAAAGTTTTATATAGTGTTATTTAGTCTATATATTAGTCTTATATGTGGTACTCTACTAATTTATTCATCTAATGATACGATAAGAACACTTCATAGTTTGTGAATTTTATTTTTTTTGAAAAACTAATTAAATTAATCATCTCTATTTCAGGTTAACATTGTCTTGAAGGAACTCGTTAGAAAATTTATTGCTGAAACAGAGGTTTGGTATTATCTAAGAATAAATGTACTTCATAATTAATATTTCAATTTTCGAGTAAACATTAATTAGCAAGCTAGTATATAATTCTTTGTATATATATATCAATGCATGACATGTCAATGCAGATCTTCTTTAAACATAATTTTGTTGTCAAAAGTACCAAACTGTTTGATACTTATTTTCAAATCCTATTAAGAGCAGGACATGTCAATGCATCATCTGTTATTGTTTATTAAGAGAAGGTTACTATTTGTCGTCAAAAGTATCAAACTTCTTGATTCTTTTCTTCTTGTTATTTGAGAAGGAATAGATAGGAGTAGAGGTGTGCAGGAATAGAATTGGGTCGAATGCTCGAAATTTTTAACCCAATTCAGGTTGGTATTTTTCAATACTAATTCAACCCAATTAATATGTCAACTCAGTTCAATCCAATCCAATTAAATATGATTTGTTTCATAATGTTTTGATACTTTATAATTACTTCGCTCTAATTAATGCATAATTATATTTTGCTTAGTTGAAGTTAACACTATTAGTACTCCATTCTACACTATTAATGCATAATTTGTCGGTATAATTTTAGGATTGAAATTGAAAATAATATTATGATTCACGAGTTGATAAAGTGACACTAACTTATCAACCGTTGGATCATATTTTTTTTACAATACTTTAGATCCGTTCAGAGATCGTATCGCCGTCTATAAGAAGTACAAAACTTATAGATTCTTTGCGAATTTTAAATTATCCTTGATCAGACAGTTTGAGATCAAAATTATTATACTTGCAGTTAAATATTTTTTTAACATTCATTTTAGTATGAAATTCTAGTAGATATCTCTTGTTCTCCAAGTATGCACCCAGATGATATGCATACTTGGAGAACTGTAGGGAAATACTGCCAAAATTTCAAGTGAAATTGAATGTTAAAAAGAATATTTAAATGCAAGTAGAATAATTTGATTCCCGAATGAAATAGGACCACCCCACCTATGAAGATTTCTAAAGAAGTAATTATTGTGATATATAAACCATCATATTTATATTTTGATATAAATATGATGGTTTATATTAGAATTTGATGTATCGTTTGATATATTGTAGACATTTTAATTAAATATTATAAACAAGTATTTTAATCAAATATTATTAAATTATTATTATTTTAATAAAATCACTTCTACGATGGCATTGCGATCGCTATGCCGTCACAAAAGATTTGTTGACCTGGTCGCCAAAAGCGGTCGCAATTGGCGACCAGGTTTGCGACGGCAGAGGCGATCGCAATGTCGTTGCAGACGTTAATTTTGTGATTGCGAACGCTGTCGCAGGGCCGTCGCGCATATAAAGTTGCGACGACATTCTGCAACTAATTTTTTTGCGACATCTCTTTGCGACCGCCCCTTGTCGTCGCAGATGAGCAATTTTTTAGTAGTGTTTAATTTTCAAAATTAATTTTCATATTAAATTAATTTTAAATTTTATTAATGGTGAATTTTATTTTCCCTTTAATTAATCATGCTTAACTTTAAAATTTTCGAATTAAATTAATTATAGTTTCAAAATTAATTTCCATATTAAATTAACTTTAAATTTTATTAATGATGAATTTTATTTCTCCTTCAATTAATCATACTTAATTTTTTAAATTTTTGAATTTAATTAATTACAAATGTTGAGAATTATTTATAAAGTTTTGATTTTTTTAAAAATAAATTAAATTTTAGTTTTGAATTTTATTATGCATGCTTAATTAAACATGCTTAATTTTAAATTTTATTAATTTCTATTTGATTATAATAATTTTCAAAATTTATTAATTATTAAAATACATATTAATTTTAAATTTTATTAATTTAAATGTTATTAATTATTGAAAATTAATTTCTAAATTTTCATATTTTCACGTCAATTTAATTAAGCAAGTTTCATTTTCAATTTAATTATTCTTATTTTCCAAATTTTCATATAAAATTATTTTAATTTCTTTTCAATTTAATTTTTAAATTTTAATTAATTTTGAATTTTATTAACGGTGAATTTTATTTTTCTTCCTTAATTATGCACGTTAAATTTTTATTTTTCAGATCCATTTAATTAAACATGCTTGATTTCTAATTAATTATGCTTAGTTTCTAAAATTTTGAATTTAACTAATTTTAAATGTTAATAATTATTTGCGAAATTTTAAATTTTGTTATGTCTGCTTAACTAAATATGCTTAATTTTTAATTTTATTAATTTTCATTTGGTTAGAATCAAATTAATTATTTGCTTAATTTTCAAATCTTATATATTATATTATGCTTGTTTCATTTTAAATATTATTTTTTTCGTATTTATGTATGATTAATTAGAATATTTTGAGTCTATTAAATTAAGCAAATTTCACTCCTGAAAGTATGGTAACTTAAAAATATAATTCTTTTATAATTTAATATGGTAATTTAATTATGAAAATCCAAGTATTCAAATATTTAAGTTGAAGTTTTAAATTTAAATTATTAAGAATATTAATTTATAACTACAAATTTAATTAAAAATTTAAATTAAAAATTAGTTTACCATTTAAGTTTAAAATAATTATTTTTTAAAAAAATAAAAATTAGTTTTAAATCTAAATTTATATAATTTTAAATTAAAATTATGGTAGAAAATATCAAAAATATGATAAACCATTCTATTTATATATAATAATACATTAAATATAAAAAATTAATTTCAATTTTTTTTATTTTTAAAATCACATATTATATAATAATATATTAAAACATAAAATTCAATTTCAAATATTTTTATTTTTAAAATCACATTTTAATTGCGTAAAGCACGGGTTCTAGAAATGGTATTATGTATAATAAGATATATTTGTAATTTTGCCGCTCTCCATTAATCGGACAATGTCGTATGGCATGGGCCGATTCAACTATTGTTCTCGTTTGAAGTCAAGGAGTGCTGCAAGCCTCTACATTTCCTATTCCAGTGCAGTTCCGATGATGACTTGTAAAGACACTCTGACGCTCATGTGAGAGGGGATCCCAAATGATGAGTACGAAAATTGGAATTGAAAGTATACCATATGTGCGTCGTGTCTATTTTATGAGGCAGATCGAGGTGTTCGACAATGATATTTCCTGAAATCTCGTGGGGATATGCCCTTAATGAGTTGTTGTTTATCCTTAGGATGACGAACCCATGACTGTCGAATTCTTGAAAATAAATGAAGAATATTAATATCCTTGTTGGGCCATGTTAAGTTATAAATGGTTTGATCTCAATCAGATTCATAAGTTGGAGCACTTTCGCCTTCCGGGCATGATCTAGTCGGGTAGAACTACTCCAATCCAACTACTAGTTTAGTTTAGGCCGAGTTTTGCATCAATTGGATATACTTTAATTGATTTGATATCATCTTGATAAGGTAATTGTAAAATATATTGACTACTGAGTGAGAGGGAGTGGGAATAGAGGTGGAAATGGGCTGGGCTCGTCCCATAAGAGACACGGGCCCGACCCCGCCTGACTCTGGGTCGTGCTTGACCCGATCCGAAGAATTTCGGACCAGGTCGAGCACGGCCCATATGTGCCTAAGGGTGGGCTGGGCTCACTCCTTGGGCACATGGGCCGTGTCGAGCCTGGCATGAGCTCCGGCCTCGCCAGGCCCCGCCAAGCTTGGTCCTGCGCCAGCAGACTAGGCTTGGCGCCACCCAGACTTAGCTTGATCTCTGGCCATTTGGCTAGGCTAGCCTTACATATTTATTTTTTCTAGTATAAATACATAAGATAAACACATATAAAGGTTTAGTGCAATGGTTAGTAATTTTAAAAAATAACAGAGGTCGACAATTTGGGTCTCATGTCAGCCTATATTATATTATTTTTAATATTTCAAGCCATTTCAGGTCGGCTCGAGCTCTAAGCTCGAAGGGACGAACTTAGGTTTAGGTTAGGCCTCCTCTTTGAGAAGTCGGGGCGTGTGTCTGGCATGACCCAAGAATTGGTCGGGCCAATTGCCACGTATGTGGGAAGAGAGATTGAGAAACAACGGACTAGGCGGTTCATCTTGACTTTATTTTAGTTTCACTCAAATTTTAAACGAGTAAAATTTGAGTGAACGCATGCGATTTAGATAATTGTCCTAACACGAATCTCGACGAAAATACTCCATTCATCCTTCACTCACCCCCGACTAATTTGATCGAGTCGAACCAGCTCAAGGTCAATCCGACCGTATGAGGCTTATCCCCTATGAGAAAACGACCACCAAACCAAAAGCTCTTCGCTTTCTCCCCCTTATCCTTCCTCTCCCGCTACTTCGTCTCCTCCAAAAGTTGTAGCAGCAAAGAGGAGCATCATGGCGGCCGCGTTCTCCCTTATCTCCTCCTACTCCGCCCCCTCCTCCCCTTCTACTCTCTTCTCCTCCTCTTCTCCCACCGCCCCGTTCCTAACCCTAAAATTCCCCTCCCAACCTTCCCCCCTCCGCTCCCGCCGCCGCGCCGCCTTCCTCCGCCCGCTTCACGCCGTATCCCCCAAGGTCGAGGAGCTCGGCACTCAGATTTCTGGCCTCACCCTCGAGGAGGCCCGCGGCCTCGTCGACTACCTCCAGGAGCGCCTCGGCGTATCGGCTGCGGCCTTCGCCCCCGCCGCGGTCGCCGTCGCCCCAGGGGCTGCCGACGCTGCCGCTGGAGTCCCCGCGGCCGTGGAGGAGAAGACCGAGTTCGATGTGGTCATCGAGGACGTCCCGAGCAATGCCAGGATCGCCACCATCAAGGTGGTCCGGGCGCTGACGAACTTGGCGCTCAAGGAGGCCAAGGATTTGATCGAGGGCTTGCCCAAGAAGTTCAAGGAAGGGGCGTCGAAGGAGGAGGCCGAGGAGGCCAAGAAGAAGCTTGAGGAAGTTGGAGCGAAGGTCTCCATCGTTTGAGCGTTGGATTAAACAAAGGATGTGAAAAATTCGATGCTAGGTTTGCACAAATTGGACTTTACCTCTCCTTTTGTCAATGAATTCTTGAACTCTATTTGCGAAGTTAATGCTTTACTTATCATCGCAATTTCTTTTTCATCTCTTAGTTATATTTATTATTTATTGTCATAATTTATTGCTTTTATCTATTTTGTTACATCAGTAGCTTTCTCTATGATCTTTGATACTTTGATTATTAAATTGCATCGATTAATCTGGTTATGGTGGTTTCAATTACAAATTGAAGTTCGTTCTGCTATTAATTTAAGCTCATTGTCGCTTACAATGCTGGTTGCATTGTTCTGTATTTATATCTTATGCTGCTTTTGTACGTTTATTTCAGAAGGTATTATTGGTTGCCTAACGCATTTAGGATGTCGAGGATTATTTTGTTGTCTGAGGGGGGAAAATGCTACTTTTCTTTTGGTATTAGTTTTGTGTTTACTGATTCAACCCTGCATGAATTAGTGTAATTTTCAGAATTTGGTGACTGATTATGGTTTGATGCTCATGCTTTATTCTGCAATTTGAATTGCAATTCCCTTCCTTTTTCCGACAAGATTTGAGATGCTCATGTATCACACGTACTATATGAACTTGTTCTATAAATCTTGAACGTCCTGAACTGAAGTTAAAAGTGATCAATTGATTATGTTTCTTTGCCAAAAAGTAGAGTTACCGAAGTCATTTCTTGGAATGTTCAGTGGGTTTGTGGAGTTCAGATTGGAACTTGACTCTGAAGATAACTGTTGTTGCTACAGATGTTTCTCCTATATTATACTGTGTTAGTATGTTTTCATATGTATATATCCAACATGTAAGATAGGGTAATTTGTGAATGCATGCCCTCTAAAAACTGTAGATTACCTTAAAATGTTTTTTTCTCTCTTCTTGCTGATGCTTATGTTATGTCAACTCTAGGAAGACATTTGGTTGTATCTAATATGTGGGTAGTGGATGGTATCCAAAATAATATGCTTGGATATTTCTAATATATACTTCATTAATTGTGGCTTTTACCCTCCAATTTCCTGTTAAAAAATGCTTGGACTTGTGAAGAACTTGTTATTGTAAGTTCTAATTTAGTAATCTTCTTTAGAAGGAAAGAATAGATTATTGCCATAGAATCTATGCTAAGAGATCAATGTGTTTGAAACATGGAGAAATTGATGCCATATGAGGAAAGATTACTTTTAGTAGTAATTTGCTCAACCTTCTTTATGTTGTCAATTAATTCATCCATCTATTCCTTCATTCTTCTTATTTTGGGAAAAAATAGCAAAGTTGAATTTATAAGACCCATTTAAAGAAACCCAAGGAGCGTTAAATAACCCAGGTATATTTGATTGATCTTTTCTCTTAAGCAAGGTTCTTATTAATGTTTTGGGTATAAGTTACAGAGTCAATAGGTTAAGTAGAACTAAGAGTAATACATGGAATGCAATTTTTGTAATGCTAAGAGGAAGATCATAAGATAATGAAGATTGATAATTAAGATATTACGAAGAACCTTGAGAGGATGATCTTCAAGCTCACAAGATTCCAAGATCGATCTATTAGTTTGAGGCCAGATATAACAAATAGTTTAGTCGACGAGATGGATGGCCTTTTAAAGAAGGTTAATAAGTTTCTTACTGGGAGTTCTGTTAGTACTTAAATTTTAGTTAGCATAGTTTTGTCTTTCCTCTGCTAGTTGCATAGTTTCTGTAATTTGCGACACTACAAACGGGTTTGGAAATGTATTTCCTACCTATTGACTATAGAATTCATTAGATCAGTATACATATTGTTTGCTTCCTTTCAGTATTTTCCTGCACTAAGAAATTTACTTATTGATTGAAGCCTTTCAATCATCACAAGGTGAACGAAAAACTGGCAGGCTGATTTTTTTTACAATGATGCCAAAAATCTTGAAGTATTTCTTATGTAGTTATTTTTTAGATTATGAGTTGGTATTGCTTTTCAATCCTCGCCTCTACTTCGACCTGCACAAATTGGAAGTGTTCTATAGTGATCATTGCATGATCGAAGTGTAAGAAAAATTAATGTCATAGGAATTTCATGAATTTAAGAATACCAATTGTAAATAGATAAATGAAAGATCTTACTTCATAAAGATATAATTAGAGCGGAAGTAATTTTTTAGGTCTCCGGAAATAGTTAGATCTTCCTCTACATCACTTTTTCAAAAGACTCTGCTTTGATGAGGAAAGCAACTATGAGCTAGGGTTTTTAATCTCTCATTCTCGCATGTGTGTAGAGGGGGCCTAGCCTCTATTTATAATTGATTAAATGTGTCATTTTCATCACGAGCTTCATTAATCGGGCCTACACTTGACTAATCACACCAATCATGATTAAGTGTTTCGAGCTCAAGCCACATAGATTAAATTAAATAAACCAATATGCATCTCAATAGGATTATAAGATTAACCCGTTTAAATCAAAAACAACAATTAACCGTAGCTCACAAAAAGAATATATTTAAAAATAAAAAATATATATATTTTAATTAAAAAATATTTTAACATTCTCCCACTTGGGCAAGATCAATTTCAAAATTATAATTTGAAAATATTCATTTAAAAATGACTCCCGGGTTAATCACGAAAATGTGATCACAAGAAAAATATGATCTAAAATGCAACACTTATTATGACTTCTACCAACAAACCAATAATATTGGATCATAGCAGTCATCACGTCATTCCTGGACATGATTTTCCATGATCACGAATACCACTGACATTGTTGACAATTGTCATTGGTGTGGTGTGTAGCATGAAAATAGTACTCGAAATGATCCGATAAAAACAGTGTTATTTTCATTGTCAGTTCTCATACTTTCTCTTCTTTATATACCTTTCGGCAAGAGAAAACGTATGGTTCAAAAAACCATCATATCTCTATACTCAAATATGGTGTCAATCAGTGGACAACTTGATTCATATGACACTGAGTCTCAAATATGTTTTGCACATATTTACAAACAAAGTCATGATGCCCTAGACTCAAATATGGTATCAATCAATGGACATCTTGATTCAAATGATACCGAGTCTCAAATATGCTAAACACATGTGCATAAACAAAACCAATATGTTTCTATACTCAAATATGATATCAATCAAGGGACAACTTAATTCAATATGACACCGAGTTTTAAATATATTGAACGTATATGGATAAACTAAAATTATCATGTCTCTAAATTCAAATATGGTATCAATCAAGGGACAACTTGATTCAATATGATACCGGTTCTTAAATATGTTGAACACATAAATGTGATAATAGAATTATATATATATAAAAAATGAGTATATTATTGAGCATGTAATATAACATCTAACAACAACGCATCAAATTGCTCAATAATTATCATAAATAAACAAAAAACTCCCATTAACCAAACACATTAAAAGAACTAAAAAAATATTCATATTTTCAATATGTCTTTCAAAGACTATGAGTATAAGTTCCTTGGTTAAGGAATCTGTTAATATAAAAATTATTTCTATGTGTTCAACAATAATGTCTCCTTATTTACAAGATTTCTAATTGTCAAAAATTTGATTCTAAATATTTGGAGTCTTGTAATGAGATCTACAATGTGAAGTCATATATTAATATTTTTAGATCAGATAACTTGATACTAATAGAAAAAATATTTTTCTCACACTGACCTTCACATATATATACTAATCAATTATTTTCTTCACATCCTATGAGTATCACTATCTTATCAACAAGTGATTTAAGAATCAGTCAATCAATAAGAATACATCAGTTTTCAAGAACCTATCCCCTTTGGGCAGATAGATTTTCTAGACCAATGCACACTCTAATAACTTCATCACAATATAATTAGAATGTATTAGATTAAATTATAGAGCATATAATAAAATCGAGGCTAACCACGAAATATGCAATCACGAAATAAAGTCTCGATGTGTTAAGTAATGAGAATACACTGATTTTCGAAAACTTATCCCCTTTGGGCAGACAGATTTCTAGACCAATGCACACTTTATTAATTCCATTAACAAAACCTCTAATTAAAACATTCAATAATTCTCCTTTGGGACAAACTACTGAATGAATTAATTCGAAGCATTCTCCGTATGATAAGAAAAACCATCGATCATTACAAGTAATCCAACTTTGGCGGTAATTACAAGCAATAATCAGTGAAAACCTTAAATCAATTGCACACATGTCAAAGACTCAAATCCATAATATATTGTGCAAAATTGGCACGAGAATAAAGTATCGCAACTAATAATGAATTTAAATCAATGACCATTTCAAAATATTATTTATGTTTATGTGGTTGTAAATTATGCCAACATCTACACCTAATTATAGCTATATTAGATTTTACATATATAAAATGACAGCATAATTTGTAATAATAAATTAACATTCCAAATAATCCACATAACATAAAATGAATAACAATGCTAACATGTAAATAATAAATTAATCCATGGAGATTCTATATAAAACATATATAGTATAACATGTAGCATAACAATAAAATTGACAGCAATAAATCATTGATTAAATATTGCCAGCAAAATATGGATAATAAATCAATTGTATTGTGTCAATTCTGCAATATTATAATAAAATCATAATAACAATGTTACATTAGGCCTAAATTGAACAGAAAAATAAACCTATTTATAGTGCGCAGAACTTTTATGAGCAACGGGCTGAAAAAAGTGGAAACAAACCAATAATAGTATTGGACCCATAGACAATGTCCAACAACCTAGTTTAGTTCCGGCACAAGATAGAAAAATTTATGTAACAATATCAAAATTTGAATACTACAATAAAGACAAGATAAAGTTGACTACAATAAACATTATTAGGCCCAAATACATTCACATGTATTAAAACGAGCAATAATTTTATTATATAGCAACATTATATCAGCTATGCATGGAGCGAAATATAGCATAATATGAAATACAATGATAAAATAATTAATCAACAATAAATCAAAATCTCACATAAGGCAAAATATGTCATGAAGTACAATAATAAATTGACATTCATAAAATTTACATAAATTAAAAAAATAAATAATTATGTCAACAGGTAGAAAAATTAACATAAATAAATTAGTCACATTTCTACATATAATAGATGTAACACGACAATAAAATTGACAATAATAAATTAAGATCAATTATAGTATGCGAGCAAAATTAACATGATAAATTAATTTATGCTATGTTCATATTGGCTTATGAGTGGGTAGACAATAATGTTGTATTCAAAATTTCATGCTATGATCTAATTTTTAAGTAAATGATCAAAATATTGTGAACTAATAAAAATTTCACTAAACCAAAATTGAATCAATCATAAATGGATCAATTAAGCATGAATCAAGTATAATTGAGATGAATCAAACATAATTTAGACCGAACTAGATTCAATTAGAAGGCTAGACCGGCTTAATTAAAAAAAATAAGAGAAAAAAAAGAAAGAACATGCTCATTAAAAAATGGACCGACTTAATTGAAATAAATTGAATTCGAAATTGGCTGGGCCGGTAGTTGAACCGATTTTAATAAAAAAATTGCTGAACCAACATTTGATGGGCCCGCTCAGCAGGCCCGAGAGGCAGGGTCTGCTCGGCCCGCGCGGGGCCTTGTGCCCGTTAGGGCACGGCGCAAGCAATGCGGCACGTGCCCGCTTGCCGCACGCGGAGCGCCTGCTCAAGCTTGCGTCGCGCGGCAAGAAGCGGGCGCTGCATGCCTCGCGAGATAGAGCCGCTCGCGTCAGCAAGCCCCAGAGGCTCGCGTCCCCAGGTGAGAGGTAACGAACTCGGCCCGGCCCCTCTTAATGACGCAAGCAAATATGCACGTCAACGAGGCACTACAAAGATTCACACCAACGAAGCATTAACAATGAATCAGATAAAAGTCTAACAATGATTCAGAACATTAAATTCGAGAATAAAAAACAAGGGTCGCACGAACGACAGATTGCACAGATTGTGTGTGGGAACCCGGTACGTCCTCCGAGGCACAGTAATTAAAAAAAAAATCCGAGGAAAATAAACTGGGTATCTAGTGTTCGGCGAGTCTTTGTGCAGACACAACTGAGTGAGAAAAATTTTACGTTGAAATCTTAGCAGAAATCAGCACATCGATCAGGAAAATGATTTGCTTAACGAGGAAGACCGGCACGGATCGAGGCGGTCACAATTTGAGCAGATGCGCACGGTCATTTAGGCACACAAAAAAAATTTCCAAGAGAAATCCAAAAGCGCAGTAACACGCAATTTCATGCCGAAATAACCGAGGGAAAAAACGCCGATCAAAACTCTCGATTGAAGCAGTAAAATTTAGAAAAATTATAGAGAATGAACATAATAGAATATGCCTTTCTACACGCTTCTCGAGATCAAGAAAAAACCAGCCGTCAATTAAAACAACAGAACTTTTCGAGAAGATAAAAAATTTGTAGATTAAGGTACATATTCGTGACAGAATGTTTATATCGATAAAATTGCATATAATAATTTGCCTGATAGAAACATGATACATCACATCAAATAAACATGTTGTATATTCAGATCTCAAATAAGCAATATATTCAGATGTATCATGTTTATTTGTTTAGATGTAAATAATACAATAGATCCGAAAAGAAAAATAAACATGTTGTATACAACGGATACAGATGTAAATAATACAATAGATCCAAAAAGAAAAAATATATTCAGATCTCAAATAAAATTTTCTTTTATTGCATGATTAAAAAAAAATGATCATGTTATACAAACAAAATTTGGATTCTTAATTCATGTAAAAAGACTCTGATACTAATGGTAAGAAAAATTAATATCATAAAAATTATATGAATTTAAGAATAGTAATTATAAATAGATAAATGAAAGATCTTACTTGATAAATATATAATTAGAGCGAAATCAATTTTTTGAGTCTCCAAAAATAATTAAAATTTTCTCTACATCATTTTCTCAAAAAGTTCTGTTTTAATGAGAAAAACAACTATGAGCTAGGATTTTTAATCTCTCATTATCGCATGTGTATAGAGGGGATCTAGTCTCTATTTATAATTGATTAAATGTGCCCTTTTCATCACGGGCTTCATTAATCGAACATACACTTGACTAATCACATCAATCATGATTAAATATTTCGAGCTCAAGTCACGTTGATCAAATTAAATGAGCCAATATGCATCTCAAATAAGATTATAAGAATAATTTATTTAAATCAAAAATCATAATTGATCGTAGCCTAAAAAAATATATTTAAAAATAAAATATATATATTTTAATTAAAAAATATTCTAACACGAAGGATATATATGTTGCACAAATTTAGTCTAGGTTATCTTGTTTTATGTCTCGCTTTACCTGCAAGTTGCAAAGTTTGTTTGAAGAGTAGAACTTGTATGAGCGGCCTGCTCATACAAATTTGTATGAGCAGGCCGCTCATCTTCCGCCACGTCAGCTCAGCACACATCTCGATGCAAAATTCGAGTTCGGGATGCGTGCCCAGCAACAGTCCAGACTGCATCCCGAATTCAATTTTTGCATCGGGATGTGTGCTGGGCTGACGTGGCGAAAGATGAGCGGCCTGCTCATACAAGTTTTCTCCGTGCATGTGTCTTAGTAGTTGTATTACTCCTTACATTGATATCTTTGCCAACTTATGCTTTATTTGTATATTGGCAGCATCATAGTAATTCCATCGGTATATGTCAAGTAACATGTCTCCGAATGATAAATCATGGGGACCCAATTTATGCAAAAAGAAAAACAAAAGTATAATCGGGTCAGTTCGAATTGAAAATTTTTTATCTCTCAAACCCGACCCGACCTAGTTCAGGTCGGATCGGGTAGTCGAGTTTACCCATTTAGGTAAAAAAAAGTTTTTAACAATATTTTTTTTAAAAAAAATTAAAACATTATTTAAAATAAATATTTTATTAATATAAAATATTTAAAAATAATTAAAAAATATAAATAATCGGATCATCGGGTTTCAAATTCTAAAATTCGAGACCCGATCTGATTATGGTCAGATTTGGTCAAATTATACTCGACCTGACTCGACCCAACCCAAATAGGTCGGATCGGATCGGATCGGATTCTCGGGTTCATTGGATCGGGTCCCTACTTAATTTAGTAAAAATAAAATTCATTTACATATTACACGGCCATCACGTCATATATCAATATTACATTATATTGCTCCACATTCAATGCTATTCTTTTTCGGCATCGAATCTTAATTCGAGTCCAAAACATTAATTTGGGGCGTCACTGCTGAGCCAACAACACATGAAGCCAAATATACCATTGGAGAAGTCGTCTTCTCCAGTAGTATTCTCTTGTGGATATCTACCAATTCTATATAAGATTCCAACTCACTGAAGCCTTGCAGTGAACGGGCACTACCAATTAATCCAACCATCCACGGTCACAACAAGCAGTGCAAGCACAAATATACGTATCTCCTCTTCTTCTTGCTCAACCCTCCTCTTACAGAACATCAACCATGGTGTCTGTTTCCAAGGCCGATGATCTCCACATCTTCTTCTTGCCCTTCCTCGCCCCAGGCCACATGATCCCCATGGTGGACTTGGCCCGCATCTTTGCCGACCGCGGCGTCAAGGCCTCCGTCGTCACCACCACCGGCAACATCCCCCTCATACAGTCCACCGTCGACCTCGCCAACGCCGACCCTTCCCTCCGCCACCACATCCAAATCCTCCCTCTCCATCTCTCATTCTCCGACGCCGGAATCCCTCAAGGCTACGAGAACCTGACCGCCTTCCGAGACACCGACGTCGTCTTCCGGTTCGCCTCCGCCACCTGCAAGCTCGAGGCTCCCTTCTCGCAGCTCCTCCATGCTCACCGCCCCGACTGCATCGTCGCCGATATCTTCTACCCTTGGGCTTCCCGTCAAGCTAAAGACTTGGGCATACCCTTACTGCTCTTCCACGGAAGTAGCCTATTTCAAACTGTGAGTTCGATCGTCCTCCGCGAGCTCAAACTGGACGAGATTACCGAGGAAACGTTTGAGCTACCCGGTCTGCCGCATCGAATTCGTATCTCACTCTCGGAGCTCCCAGAATTCGTCAGGAGACCACCTGAGTTCCTGGCATGGATGTCGGAATGCGCTCGCGACAGCCATGGCATGATAATGAACAGCTTTTACGAGCTGGAGCGAGAATATATCGATCTTGCACGTAGGTCGAACTACATGAAGTACTGGTTCGTCGGGCCGGTTTCTCTCCACAACCGGCACCCGGACGAGAAGATTGCGAGAGGAAACATGGCTGCTTCCGTGAGTTCCGACCAATACCTGAAGTGGTTGGATTCTAAGAAACGAAGATCGGTCCTCTATGTATGCTTCGGGAGCTTGTGTCGATTCACCGCCGCTCAGCTGCATGAGATCGCGCGAGGCCTTGAAGCATCCGGCCAACCCTTCATCTGGGTGGTGCGGCACGCCGGCGAGCCGGCAGAATGGATGCCGGAGGGGTTCGAAAAGAGGGTGATAGGCGAAGGAAAGGGCCTAATTATACATGGATGGGCGCCGCAACTGCTGATACTGAATCATGAAGCGGTCGGAGGATTTGTGACGCATTGCGGATGGAATTCTTGCTTGGAAGCAGTGACCGCCGGAGTGCCGGTGATCACTTGGCCGCTATTTGCCGATCAATTCTTCAATGAAAAGTTGCTTGTAGATGTGCAGGGAATAGGAATCGCAATTGGAGCGACGGTGTGCAGTGACAGGGCGGAAGAGAGGGTGCTGGTGAAGGAGGACAGGATAAAGAAAGCAGTGAATGAGTTGATGGGGGACGGGAAGGAAGCGGAAGAGAGGCGGAGGAAGGCGAAGGAGCTTGGAGTGATGGCGCGGAAGGCGATGGAAGAGGGTGGATCATCTTATCTAGAGATGAGTGGCCTCATGGAGGATTTGGTTTGCATGAAACTTGTCCGGTTGACCAAGCAAATGTGATTTGACCGGAATGGTAATATATAATTTATAGGAGAAGTTTAACGTAAATCTATAAGTTTTAAATTTTGATATTTTCAGTCTAATATATTTGCTCCGTATAACACAAATTTAATTATATTCACGACGGTTCGTTAACTCTATCAACATGCATGAACATAATATCGTTTATTTTTTCTTGAGCGAAGAGTTAACGAACCATCATAAATATAATCAGATTTGTGCTATGAAGCAAACATATAGGATTGAAAATATCAAAATGAAATTTATAAGATCAAATCTGTCAATGCGTATGAACGACGTTATGTACACGTGGACGAATAGTTAATTAATGGACCATCACAAATATGATCAAATTTGTGTTATAAATATATAAAAGTGAAAATATTAAAATAAAATTGATAGGAATGGAGTTCAAAAAATTCAAAACTTATAAAATTTTTATTGCACTTCAACCTATAATTTATACACAATTATTGATATTTCTAAATGGGTAAATTTTGCCCACCAATCTACAGTCTATTCTCAATTTGCCAAATTAAGGTGCCCTTTAAAATTTTTTATTCGATTTTATTCTTTTTTCCCTTATGTTTCTAATTTGCATTTCGCTATTATTTTTCTTATAATAATTTCCTTTTTTGTCTTATATATAGGCTTTTTCATTAATATTTCTAAATGGGTAAATTTTGCCCACCAGTCTACGGTATATTCACAATTTGCCAAATGAAGGTGCCCTTTAAAAAATTTTATACGATTTTTTTCTTTTTTCCCCTTATTTTTCTACTTTGCATTTCTCTATTATTTTTCTTATAATAATTTCCTTTTTTTCTTATATATAGTCTTTTTCATTAGAGGAGTTAAAGAGAGAAAAATCATGTTAACTAGAAAATCTCAAAACAATTGAACTAAACACGTTATATTAGTTTTGCTTGGGCAATCAGTTCAACAGTTTAAAAAATCTCAAAACAATTGAACTAAACATGTTCTATTAGTTTTGCTTGGGCAATCAGTTCAACGATTTATTCTATAATGAGTGCGCTTCGCATCCAACACTCTCTATCCTTCTATATTCAACATTCTCTCCTAATGAAGAGTTAAAGAAAGTACTGGATATTGAGTCAAGTGGACTCGCGCCCAGTATAGATTAAAATCAGCTCAATTTAAATTAAATTGAGTCATTCTCTCTCTCTCTCTCTCTCTCTTCAGCATTCTCTCTTAATGAAGAGATATAGAGAGATAAAAAGAGTGCTGGATGCGGAGTCCAATGAACTCGCCCCGGTATAAAATAAAATCAACTTAAACTAAATTGAGTGTACATGTTTTTCTACTGCACATTTTAATTAATATATTGGAAATTGAACCCCTGGGGGAGAAGCACACAAACATCTTAATTTATTAACTAACTTAAAATATAGTAAGTTTAACTCATGAAAAATATTTTGCACTCTAGCTATTTCCAATCAAAAAAATTATAAATTAATTTTTTTAATAGAATATTATATGTATTTAGAATCAAGACAGGAAGAACAAATTGAAAATAAAAATTAATTTTGACTTATATATGATATTTAATAATAGGGAGAAATGCAGATTTGATCCTATAAATTTTTAATTTTTTGAACTTTGATCTTATAAATTTTATTTTGGTATTTTCGGTCCTGTAAGTTTGCTCTGTAGTACAGATTTGATTCTATCTGTGACGGTCCGTTAACTCTCCGTTAATGTGGACTAACGTCATTCATACACGTTTATATATTTGGTCTTATAAGTTTCATTTCGAAATTTTCAATCCTATATGCACTACTGGAATAATGGGCATCAGCAACGGCGTGCAACGGCCCCACCCGTTATAACGGAACCGTGGCAAAAAAATACGTTGCTGATAATTTAGCAAATGATCAACAACTGTCGCTTGGGCCGTTGCTAATAATATTAGCAGCAACGACTTTGCCACGGACACGGGGCCGTTGCTGATAATATTATTAGCAACGGCCCGAGAGGCCGTGGCAAGGCCGTTAGTGAAAGACTGTTGCTAAGTCGTTGTTGTAGGTCATCAGCAACGGCTTACGATACACTTTTAGTAACGACTTTTCCACGGGCGGCCGTGGGAAAGCTGTTGCTGATGATGTAGACCTGAAATCGAAAAAATTTTAAAATTCCAAATTTGTATTAATACATTGATACATCATATGATACATAACTCACACACTCATATACCATTACATACATCCATTCACACAACACAAATACACTCAGATATATATCAAAATAATTATACTTATATTTATAATTATCCACAATCGTATAAAAACTATTCAAATTCAAAATTGAAGTATCAAATATCCAAACAAAATAAATTAATCAAGTATAGTATCTAAGTAACAAAGTCAACATAAAAAAACAATAAATCTCACGATGACGATGGAGGATGGTCTGGATCATATGGTGGGGTCTGGAGTGCTTGGGTGTACACCGGCGTGGACTGACTCGAGGACGATGGATCGATGCATGCTCCGGGATAACCTGACATGTTGCATAGCATAGCATGCATCTCCGTCATCATCTGACTCTGACGCTCCATCATCTCAGTCTGACGCGCGACCGTCTCCTCCAGTGTTCTTATCCTGCTACTCTGATCATAACTGGACCTGGAGTTGGACGATCGCTCACCAGCGACCGGAGGGGTCGGTGCCCCAAGTGGGCCTAGCACGGCTCGTGCATGACCACTATTTGCAAAGCCATATACGTGGCCGTGGTCCTAGCCACCTACAGCCTCGACCCACGCTCCTGCGTCAAAGTCCTCGGGGGTGCCCCCGCGCTGCACCACCGTCTGAGTGTAGATCTCCTACTCGAGTTTGATTTTTTGTTTCATATTTTTCTTAAAACTTAAATTATAAATAAATAATGAACAATTTAAATAAATATACTTACCATAATGTATGTAGTGCGATTGTCAATGTACTCCTCTATCCCATGTACTCGACGATGAGTCCGCTCAAACACTGCCATCGGGGAGGGTTGTCGTCCAACACCGCCGTCTACATTTACAAAACAAATACATTAATTAGTACAAAGAGTAACAAATAAAATATATAATTAAAAGTAAGGTATAATTACCATATGGTTCGCGTGCACTGCAAATGTAATAGAGTCGCCAGTGTGACACGCTGCTCCACCCGACATGCGGTTTCTAGCCGCAGTACTAGAAACCTCCTGCCATCGATCCGTCGACCATATTGCCACGAGCTGGTCCCATATATCCGGAGTAATCCAATCTGGGCCGTATCCTCGAGTCTCCGCGATGTTAGTGGTCCCAGCTCGAGCCATCGCCTGGGACCGGGCCTGCCCTAGTTGCCCGTTGTATCTCGCCCGAGAAATAGCCTCCCAGGCAGCATAAATGAAGGACATCTGGTCCTCAGCCCATGTATAGCTAGCCTGCAAAATAATAATATCAGTACCAATATTAATCATCATGCATGTATAAAAAAAAATACATGCCTCAAACTCGCGCCATAACATATCGACGTGCTCACTGGGCACGTGAGACCACGTGGGTCATGCCCCGTGCATGTATCGTCGAATGGTAGAAGATATGCTCCTTGGCACTTCTTCTTGCTCAAACCTGCACAACAAAAATAAAATTTAATTTTATATTATGATATATTGAATTTTTAATGATTCATAATTCATGATATATTACCGCTCTTCAATCACGCTAATGAATCTACGTGACTCCATGGTTGGTGGAGGCTACCACCTGTTCGGCCCACGTGGCCACCTGCGTCTGGATGTACTAGCCTCAGCATTATCATCGACAGGAGGATCAACAACAGGAGAATCAGCAGCATGAGTAAGTGATGGAGTCTCACCGATCGGAGACTTCGAAGCTCTCCTGCGACGATAACAATGACCAAACAGTGTGACACGCTGCTCCACCCGACATGCGGTTTCTAGCCGCAGTACTAGAAACCTCCTGCCATCGATCCGTCGACCATATTGCCACGAGCTGGTCCCATATATCCGGAGTAATCCAATCTGGGCCGTATCCTCGAGTCTCCGCGATGTTAGTGGTCCCAGCTCGAGCCATCGCCTGGGACCGGGCCTGCCCTAGTTGCCCGTTGTATCTCGCCCAAGAAATAGCCTCCCAGGCAGCATAAATGAAGGACATCTGGTCCTCAGCCCATGTATAGCTAGCCTGCAAAATAATAATATCAGTACCAATATTAATCATCATGCATGTATAAAAAAAAATACATGCCTCAAACTCGCGCCATAACATATCGACGTGCTCACTGGGCACGTGAGACCACGTGGGTCATGCCCCGTGCATGTATCGTCGAATGGTAGAAGATATGCTCCTTGACACTTCTTCTTGCTCGAACCTGCACAACAAAAATAAAATTTAATATTATATTATGATATATTGAATTTTTAATGATTCATAATTCATGATATATTACCGCTCTCCAATCACGCTAATGAATCTACGTGACTCCATGGTTGGTGGAGGCTACCACCTGTTCGGCCCACGTGGCCACCTGCGTCTGGATGTACTAGCCTCAGCATTATCATCGACAGGAGGATCAACAACAGGAGAATCAGCAGCATGAGTAAGTGATGGAGTCTCACCGATCGGAGACTTCGAAGCTCTCCTGCGACGATAACAATGACCAAACATATCTATCGAATTGGCATATAATTAGATTATTATTATTATATATATATATATAGTAGAGATATATTTAATATAAGATATACTTTACAATTATACCTCATCATCTGAGTAATAGTCTTTGAATTCTTCCTCGATCTTCTTCCTCTTCTTCATCTTCTTTATCTCCAGTTTTCTCAATTTCATGATCGCCATAATCAGCATATTCAACTTGTAATTGAATTGACGATGTGTCTGCATCCTCGAGTATTGGAATAATACGATCTACAACAGGAGGATCATCTTCTTGATAGAAACCATATGACATATCAGGTATTGGCTCATTTTCTCCTGCCATCGGATCAATTTTTTCTCTACCTTTAGTCTTACAGACTACACGCCAATCTGCTCTATCTTTATTTCGAGCAGGATACTTTGCGTAATATACTTGTTCGGCTTGTGATGCCAATATAAAAGACTCATTTGCTGCCAATTTGGATTTGTAATTAACCTCAATAAGTTTATATTTTGGATGAACTTTCATGCCCCTTTCTGTTGTACCGAACCAATGACATCTAAATAAGATAACTGATTTCAAGCCGAAGTGGTGCAACTCTATCACTTCTTCCACCAGTCCATAAAAATCCACATCACATTCAACATAGGTTGTCCCTTTCACGCAGACCCTGACATTCATCGTCTTCTTTGTAAATGCATATTCAACCGTGTTGGCTTAAGATTTTCAACCTTGGTCTTAATCTCGGTTTTGATGATAACAAATATGGAACTAATGTTTTATTGAAAAATCTTTTAGGTTCCATATCGATTAGCGCTCGACATCCCCGATCGGAAAAATCGAAGAAATCAGAGAAATTGGCAAGGACGCTCGTCGGCGCTCGGATTCGTCGGGAAGTTAAAGTTTAGGTCTAGGGTGTCTAGTTTATTATGTAATCCTCATGATGATGCATAGGAACCCTTAAACCAAACCCGAACCCCTAAATATGAAAACCCGAAAACCATCGAAGAAATCTCCAAGAGGTTGCAACTTCAAGCCTTCATGATGTCGTAGGTATAGAAATTGGCATCAAAGACCTTGGAATTTGATATATGCTTAACACTAGTAGATTTTCCGCTCTTGATAAAGTTTCAAAAATGTTTTTGATTTTTAATTTTTCGGTCTCTTCGGAGACCTATGTAGCCTATAATGGGCTCATGGGACCTTGCGGTTTCAAATCGTAGGCTCATTGTGGCCTTTCGGTTTTCAACCAATAGGAAGGGTTAGAGATTTTATGCTTCAAAATTTTATATTTTAAGATATCTCGATTCGTTTTAGTTTCATGTCGATTTTACTTAAAACGATTTTTTCACTATCTAGCTTAGGTTGAAATTCTCAAATGAAGATTTATATTTCACCTTGCTATTTGATATGATAACTTGCTAGTAATTATATTCTCATTATCCTACAAATGAACATTGCTTCCAAGTTATGATAAAATAGAAGACTTTAAAAATTGAAAAGAAAAAGATTAGTTTGACTAAAATTTCAAGTATAAGGTATAATTTCAATAAATTCAAAATCTTAGTATTATACCTCAATGGTTAAGCTTAAATTATGACTCTATACTCATGATTAAAATTGCATGTAAAACCCTTGAATTCTCATGAGTATGTAGAATTTTAGCACTTAGGTAAATTTCATTAAATGAAACTTGCCCTAGGTTAGAACTTGTCATTAGTGTCTTTTTAAGACCAAACTAGTTAAACATGTTTAGAGATCTTTCTTTTCAAATATTTTATATTTTAAGATCTCTTCGATTCATTTTGATATAATGATAACTCCTTAAAATGAAACTCTATTATCTAGCATTGGTTAAGACTTTTAAATGAAACTTTGCTTTGAACCTTTGCTATTTAGTAAGCTAGCTTGCTAGTTGGCATATTATTTCATTATGATACTAATGAAGCCTACTTGCAAGTTGAGAAAGTGGTAAAATTTGAAAGGCTAAAGGAAAATGGAAAGAAAGTGGAAATTTTAGAATTTCTTAAGAAATGAGGTATGAGTTTTATTTTGGTACAATGCTTACATACAACATCTATTTTCTTGATAAAATGATTTCTCTATGTTCATGAATGATTTTTCATGATAATTGGTTGAAATCTCATGAGTAAATAAAATTTAAATACTTAGGCAATTTTATGTCATCTAGATTGAATAAAATGTGCTCTAGGTAGAAATCCATCTTAGAGACTTCATTTTAAGTTGAAACCTAATAAACATGTTTGAGTGCTCTTATGATTTGCTTCCATGTGATTAAAATTGAAAAATCATGAGAAAATAGATAAATTGATAACAACTTCACTTTAGGGGACCTAAAGTTGAGTATAGTTGACCTAAGTCAACAAATTGACTTAGAAATTTTATTTTAGGTCCAAACTTCACAAACATGTTTAGATTTACTCATGTTAGGTGTTCATATGTTTAAATTTGAAAAACCATGAGTAAATATTAAATTTTGATTCTTAGGAATTTCATGATACAATGCTTATTTTTGAATGAAATCATGCTAAGGTAGAATTTTGACCAAATGATATTATTTTTATTTCAAACTTGTCAAATATGCTTTAAATGATTAGATCTTGATATCTGAAAAGTTTGAATGAAAATTGAGAACTTTTGAAAAATAGTTAATATTTACGAAAATATCACTAGATTTCAAATATTGACTCCTTGATCGATACATGAAAATATCAATACTTAAGCCTATACATGATCTCTAGACTTGGAATGCATTTATCATCTAATGCTATCATGTATGATTTAGTCTCATATTAGATAGTTGTCTTTTCATCCATTGAGTTGAGATCTTCATGCTTCATGAAAACTAAATTTAGAGTCTGAATTTTGACTATAGGTTGACTTTCTTACCCTTTTTGATTGATGTCAAAAGTGAGAGAAAAATATAGGTAAAGGGGAAGAAAATATAGGAAAACCATGCATATAGATAGGGGAAGTTCTATTATATAGATATGTAGGTTGATACGGGGAGAAATCCCATGTTTGATATCCTCTATGCTTAATTGTAAATATTTTCTTAAGGATATTTGTCATCATCAAAAAGGGGCAGATTGTTATCTTAAAGTTTTCAACCTTGGTCTTAATCTCGATTTTGATGATAACAAACATGGAACTAATATTTTATTGAAAATACTTTCAGGTTCCATATCGGTTAGTGCTCGACGTCCCCGATCGAAAAAAATCAAAAAAATTGGAGAAATCGGCAAGGACGCTCGTCGGCGCTCGGATTCGTCGGGAAGTTAAAGTTTAGGTCTAGGGTGTCTAGTTTATTATGTAATCCTCGTGATGATGCATATGAACCCTAAAACCAAAGCCGAACCCCTAAATATGAAAACCCGAAAACTGCCCTGAAATTCACTAAGCCTAGGGAGCTCCTTGGAGGGCTATATGACCTAGATAGTTTCTAGTGATAAAAAATGGCAGTAATTATTTCTTGGGTTAAGATTAGATAAAGAGGTATTTTTTAGGAATTTTTGAAAGTCTTTAGCCTACCCTTATTTGACCTGAAAAATTAGAAAAGTTTCGTTTTCAGAAAATTTGTACTAGACCTCAAAAACTAGATTTTGATTTTTTAGATATTTTTATTGAATCCAAATGGGGGATAATCCTTATATAACATTTATGTTTTAAAGTTAATAAATGTTAATAAATGTAATATAAGTAGACTTAGCAAAGACGGAACCAAAACAAGTAGAAAAACCCAAGCAAAATAGCAGACTTCCCTGTTCAGCCTAGGTTCGGTCGATCGATCGATCGGTCGACCGATAGATACCAAAAATTGGCAGTAGCTCATTCGGTCGACCGGATTGAGGATCACTGAGTCGCGAACCAGCGGTAGCAGCGTCGATCGACCAATCGGTCGACCGGATTGCAGAACGCAAGTCGTGGAGCTAGCTCCAGTCGACCGGTTGGTCGACTAGATTGGAGATCGATGAATTAGCGACACTCAGTCGACCCATTGGTCGATCGATCAGTGTAAAAATTACACAAAAAGCCAGCGGTCGATCGATCGGATGATCGACCATCGATCGACCATCGACCGGGCATCTGTAATGGTAAAAATTATGCCCGTTGATGCCCTATTTCAGCTGGGGGGTTATAAATACCCATTCCAATCCTTCTTCAAGTCTTCTAACGATGCTTCCAAGCCTAAAAGAGTGATCCTAAGCATTTCTACAAACCTTCATTGAGCAATCCTTTCAAGAACCCTAGCTTTGATCTACACACATTGATTTAGCCTTCAAGATTTATCTATTCATCATCTCAAGGCATCAAGAGGACTAGAGAGTTTGTTTTGGTCGACCAGATTGGAGATCGATGAATTAGAGACACTCGATCGACCCATCGGTCGATCGATCAGTGTAAAAATTACACAAAAAGCCAGCGATCGATCGATCGGTCGACCGACGATCGATCGACCGACGATCGATCGACCATCGATCGGGCATCTGTAATGGTAAAAATTATGCCCGTTGATGCCCTATTTCAGCTGGGGGGTTATAAATACCCATCCCAATCCTTCTTCAAGTCTTCTAACGATGCTTCCAAGCCTAAAAGAGTGATCCTAAGCATTTCTACAAACCTTCATTGAGCAATCCTTTCAAGAACCCTAGCTTTGATCTACACACATTGATTTAGCCTTCAAGATTTATCTATTCATCATCTCAAGGCATCAAGAGGACTAGAGAATTTGTTTTGGAGCTAAGTAACTATTGTTTGATTTATTGCTCCAATTACTATTGTATTTTGTTATTTATTTCATTGTAATTGAACTTGTGTAAACCTAGGTTCCTAGGTTTAATTGAGTTGGTGGTTGCCTTAGTGTTAAGGCATAAACCCACCATTGTAAAAGTAGTTTACTAGGATTAGTTCTGGTTGTCCCTTAGGTTGAGGTGGGAGAGTGCTCTCAATAGGAAGGCGGGATACTTCCAGGTGTGGAAGTGCCTTCGGTTGGAGAGCGGAGACTTTCCTGTGAGTCCTCGTTGTAAGGGAAACTCGATATAATCTAGTATAGGTAAGTTTGGAAATCCTAAGTGGGGTGCTTAGGTAGTGGAGTTGGCATTGGGGCCGAACCACTATAAATCAGTGTGTTTGCATTGATACTTGTTTATTTTAATTGCTTTATCATTTATCGCTTCTGCATTTAGTCGTAAAATTGTAATTTGCCTAAGTAATCAAAAAAACAATTAAAACTGAAATTAGGCAAATAGATTTAGATAATACACTATTCATCCTCCATTCTTGTGTGCCATTTCGTACAACAAATCGTGTGAAATTTGTACCCATTAATAAAATATCCGCTATAACACGACACTAGTCGCGACGGTCCACTAACAAACTCAAATATTATTTCATCTATTTCAGCTCTGTAATCTTTGTTATAAGCCTAAATCCAAGTAGGAAAATCACGATTCCGCAACCTCTCCAATTCTTGATCGTTGTGAATAGAGTATTTTTGCATCATCTCAATGTCAAATATTTCAATGAATTGTTCAATCTTTGGACAATTGAGTAATACATACAAGTGTGTCAAATGATACTCTCCATCGCTTAAGTGTCGAGATGGACGAGAACCAAAAGCATGACCAGAGTGACAAAATATATTTAAACGTCCATCTGAATGTCGAACTCCCCCGTAGTCATTACGTGGAAGACGATCAAATGTTATATGTACTGTCGATTCAAAATAAAATGAGTAGAATATTGAAATTTCTTGGATGATATACGATTCAGATATTGATCCTTCAACTGCTGCGGTGTTCTTTACTTTTTTCTTCAGACGATTCATGTATCTTTCAAATAAGTACATCCATCGGTATTGAACGGGGCCACCAACTCGTACCTCGTAAGCCAAGTGTATCAGTAGATGCTCCATCGAGTCAAAAAAGGCAGGAGGGAAAAACTGCTCCAACTTGCATATGATTTCAATAATATTACTTTCAAGTGTTGACATATCTTCGACTCGAAGGACATTTGCACAAATGTTTCTAAAAAACATACTTAATTCAGTCAACAGACCTCAAATATTATCAGGTAGAAGATCTCGAAATGCGATCAGAAGTAATCTCTGCATGAATACATGACAATCATGGCTCTTCATCCCTGATATTTTGCAATCATCGACGTTCACACATCGAGATAAGTTTGAAGCATATCCATCGGGTAATCTGAGTTCTTTTATCCATTGACAAACATCTTTGATCTGTTGTTTATTTAACACATACGGGGCCTTCGGTTTCAGATATCGTCCGTTGACCTCTTGTAACTCCAACTCTGGTCTCTTACAAAGTATTTTCAGATCATGTCGGGATTTGTCATTATCTTTAGTTTTTCCGGAAACATCCATCAAAGTGTTGAAAATATTATCAAACACATTTTTTTCAATGTGCATGACATCTAAATTATGTCAAATCAGTAATGAACTCCAATAGGGCAATTCCCAAAAGATACTTTTTTTCACCCAGTTATGTGTTTGACCAAAACCTGACACTCTTTAATTTTGACCAAATAGTATCTCTGGAAGTGCTGAAATGCGTGCTAACATTTGTTCACCAGACAACATCGGTGGTGGCTCATCTCTTTCAACTCCGCCCTTAGTTTATTTATTACGATTCCTTCGATACTGATTGTTAGCCCGATGATGACAATCAAAGAATGAGATTTTCCATCGGTTTTGAAGATTGATTGGTTTAGAGTGTTCCATACAATACAGATAAGAGAGTCGGCCGTGATTGCTCCAACCAGACAACATGTCGTACGCCGAAAAATCATTGATTGTCCACAAGACCGCGGCCTTTAAATTCATACAGACAAGTTTTGCTTCCGATGACAATCATAAGTGATAGCTCCCTCAGTCCACAATATTTTCAATTCATCAATCAAAGGTCTGAGAAACACGTCAATTTCTTTTCGCAGACCCTTAGGACCCGAAATAATCATCAAAAGATAAATTTATCTTTTATACACATTGACGGTGACAAATTATAAACTATTAGCAGCACTGGTCAAACTGAATAAAGAGTTGCAAAATGTCCAAACGGATTAAAACCATCTGTGCATAATCCCAATCTGATATTTTTAGTATCCCTAGCAAATGAAGGATAACATGTATCCAAATGTTTCTTTGCTCCACTGTCGGATGGATGAGTCATTACTGTATCATCACGACTTCTTGCATGCCAACTCATGTAGGGCGCATCTTTTTCGACATGAATAATCTTTGAAGCCTCGGTGTTAGTGGAAAATATCGAAGCACCTTAAACGAGATATTTTTTTGTCGGACCGATTTCTTCTCCTTGTAACGAGGATGTTGACATATAGGGCATTTATCAAACTGCATATTTTCTTTATAATATAAAATGCAGTTATTTTGGCACGCGTGTATTTCTTTGTACTGAAGCCCTAATTTTCTCATCAACTTTTTAGTCTTATAAAAAGTTGGCTCAAACTTGTTATCAGTAGGCAACATTCCATTAATCAATCATGCAATCTGATCATACGCAACTCCGCTGATATTACAATCGGCCTTGATGTTTAGGAGCTGCGTCATTGCCGAAAACCTAGTGTATTTAGGACAATTCTCATACAAAGGTTCATCGGCAGCTTTCAATATCTCATAAAATTATGCAGCTTCTTT
Source organism: Canna indica (assembly GCA_034359265.1). Lineage (NCBI taxonomy): Eukaryota > Viridiplantae > Streptophyta > Magnoliopsida > Zingiberales > Cannaceae > Canna > Canna indica. The sequence goes on along the minus strand of CP136896.1, from coordinate 66,979,492 downwards.
ATTCGACAATTCAGTCTCTACTGCAGGTTGTACTTCTGTGATATCAACACCTGTAGTATCTGGTGGCACTGACGTCTCAGTAACTGGCCGATCGATATTATCATTCAGGTGCCATGACTATCAAGTATTATAGTTCAATAGGGATTAGATTGACTGGATGAAGAAACACCAGCAGAGGAAGATTCACCATGTGTCTGATCGACAGGATTGCTCGACGTCCCGACTTCACGTGACTCCTCGTGACAAATTCATAGAAAATATCTTGGTGCAAATCCTTTGTTATATAGATGCAGAGTGACAGTTTTCCGATCCAAAAATCGTCCATTCAAGCAAATGCGGCATAGACATCAAATTTTTATCACCGACGCTAACGAATTTTCGATTCGAATAGGCGAAATTTAGGAAGTACGTTACGCCTAATCGAAACTCATTATTTAAAGCTCCACGATCAAGACGTCGGTACATCCAACTTCGATCACCCGACATGTTCTGTCAAAAAGTTGACAATATCTTTAGGTGGGATGGTTCTATTCCATTCGGGATTCATGTTATTCATATTGTACTGAGTATTTCTTTTAACCGCTAACTTCATTCTAAATTTCGGCAGCATCTCCCTATAGTTCTCCGAATACGCATATCATCTGAGCGCGTATCGGAGAGCAAGAGAGATGCTGTCGAAATTTAGAATGAGTTAACGGTTAAAAGAAAAAACTAAGTGCAAATACAAATAACTATATTCTCAAATTATTCAATCAGGGACAATTCAAGGGTTGTATGTCGTATAAAAGATCATCTACTTCTTTTACATGAACATATAACCCCCGAATAGATCTAAGATTTTGCTAAATTATATCCGACTCGTCGATGCGTACATGAAACTTATCAACTTGTCGGAGGGATGATTATTTTCTAACTGTTTCGAGTCAGTTCGAGTCCATAGTGGACAATTCCGACACGATTCCAAAGTAGACGATTTCGGCAGGAGTCTGAAATGGACGATTCCTGCGCGAGTCCGAAGTGGATTATTTCGGCGCGAGTCCACTGGGGATGACTCCAGACTAATTAATATTTTAACTAATTAATTAATATTAATCTAAAATATTTTAATTAATTTAAATAATTAACATACCATTATTAATCTAAACTCCAACAATCAATCTAAAAATTAATTTAAATCATAACAATTAATTTAAAAATCAATCTAAAAATTAATCTAAACCCTAAAAATTAATCTATTAATTAAAAATTTAATAAAAAATCCATAATTAATAGATTTTCGGCGCTAGAGTCCAGTGTCTAGTGTTCGAACACTGGACAACGATCCGGTCGCGGCCATCGACCGTCGGCCGAAACCCTATATTTAGGGTTTCGAACAGATTGAATGGGAAGGAAGGCACGAGGAGTACCTGGAACAGACGAGGCGAAGGCGGCAATCGAAATCGGCGGTCGAAGACGGGGCGGCGAGGTCGGCAGTGGCAGCGAGGATGCGGCGGCGGTGCTGGTAGCGGGTGGCGGCAGCACAGTAAGAGGAAGAAGAAGGAGGAAGGGGCGAGCGCGGGCCTTATATAAACTTATCACCAACGGCTCACTTAACCGTTAGAAAGTCGTTGCTGAGAAGTTAATCATCAACAACAGCCCACGTGTCCGTTAGAATGCCGTTGCTAAGGTAATTAATATCTGCAACGACTCACATATCCATTAGAAAGCCGTTGCAGATATGACATATATATCTACAACGGCTTGAGCAACTGTAAGAACGTCGTTGCAAAAAGCAACGGCTTGAGCGATCGTTGCTGAAGAACCAATTTCTAGTAGTGATGTTTGCCCCATAACACAAGTTTGATCCTATATATTTGCCCCGTAGCACAAATTTGGTCCAATATATTTGCCTTATAGCACAAATTTGATTATATCCGTGATGGTCCGTTAACTCTTCGTCCACGAAAAAATAAACGATGTTATGTCCATATTGACAAAGTTAATGGACCGTCATGAATAGGACCAAATCTATATTACGAAGTAAACTTATATATGTTACAGAGCAAATCTATCTGGTTCGTCATATCGATTTGGTCCTATCCACGACGGTCTATTAACCCCATCAACATGGACATAACGTCGTTTATTTTTTCGTGGACGAAGAGTTAATGGATCGTCGCAGATAGGACTAAATCTGTGCTACCGAGCAAACAAATATGATCAAATCGGTTCTACGGGGCAAACATATAGGAAGTTCGGAATTGACGGGCATTTGACGTCGGGCTACAATTGTAACAGGGCAAACAGATAGGACTAACGGTGGCATTGACGGACATTTGACGTCGGGCTATAATTGATATCAATTCGAAAGTTCGGAATGTAATTGATACAAATTATATAATGTGCTAAATTTATGAAAATGGTCATAGTTCGGGCAATATACATCAATTGATCCAAAACATAATTATTGTTTTATGCATTAATGATACTTGAGATACTTGAATGATGAGTGAAAATTAATTTGAATGCATAATTAATGTTCGAAAAATAAATATCATTTACTAAGAAAATATATTATATAATTCATATAAATGATTAATAAGAAAATATTATTTTTTTCAATTTTGAGTTTTCAATTAAATTAGCTGTAGTACTCGCGCTTTGCACGATTAACTTGAAATTTTAAAAAAAATTAAAATTAAAATTGAATGTTATATTTTAATATATGTTTATATATAAATAGAATAGTTTATCAACAAAATTATGATATTTTTCTTATTTTGTAATATAAATTTAATTTGAAATTATATAAATTTAAATTTAGAACTAATTTTTATAATTTTAGAAATTGATTATTTAATATTTTAATTGTAAATTAGTTTATGATTTTAATTGTAAATTAAATTTTACCTATAATTTAATATTCTTAATAATTTAAATAAAAAATTAGAATTAAATAATTGTATGCCTAGATTTTTCAAGAATAAGTTACTATATTATTAATATTTTACAAAAAACTTTGAAATTGAAATTTATATTTTTAATATATTATTATACATAAATAGAATAGTTTATTGATTTTTTTTTGATATTTTCACATTTGTAACATAATTTTAATTTGAAATTATATAAATTTAAATTTAAAACTATTATTAAAATTTTTTTAGAAAAATAATTATTTTAAACTTCAATTATAAATTAATTTTTAATTGTAAATTAAATTTATAACAATAGTTTAATATTCATAATAATTAAAATTGAAAATTTAAAATTAAATATTTCTATACCTATATTTTCATGAATAAGTTAAAATATTATTATCATATTATAAAAAGATATATTTTTGATAATAAAAAACCATAGTAAGATATTAAATTAAATTATAATTTTAAATAATAATATATAAATATACCCAAAATAATATATATTAATTTTATTTGATTTGTATAATTATAAAAGTGTGCACGTATATTTATATAATTTAATTTAAAATAACTATAAGTTATAATTAAATAAGAATTAAAAAGATAAAAGATGAATTATCTTATATTAGTGATTAGTAATTATTTTCAATGCTTAAAACAATATGTTCATATAGAAAAAACATAAATAAATAAAAAATTATATAAATAAATTTATAACCTAGTGTGACATACAAAATAAATATCAATAATATATAAATCTAAAAGTGGTAATAATATTTTTATATAATGATATTAATTTATTTCAAAATATATTCATCTTCGAAGTAGAAATTTCTGAATAAAAAATTAAACTAATAATTTTAAAAATAGAAAAAAATCAAAATTATTTCAAAACAAATAATACTATATAGGTTTTTAACAAAAAAAATATATAGAAAAAATAAAATGGGAAACTATTAATAATTTTAAGGGTAAACATCAAATATAAAGTAAAGTATATTAATAAAAAAAAATTAAGTATAGATAATTATTTCAAAAATAAGAAATTTTAATTTTTTTCATAAATAAAAGAAAAATGATATTTCATAAATTTAAAAGTAATTATATTAATTAAAAAATTAATTTTTATAGATTTCAATGATCAAAAATTAAAAAATACAATAATAATAATATTTTTATGGATAAAATCAAATGTAATATAAATATAATATAACATAATGAAAAAAAATAGAACATAAAATATTTAAATTATTCTAAGCTACATAATTTTTTTTGGTTTTTTGAAATACTATTTCTCATTAACAAATCGAAAAAAATGATATTTCAAAATCCAAAAACTAATATAAAAAACTTCAATAAATAAAAAATATTTATAATTATTATTCAACAAATAATAAATACAAAATTAAAAATATCAAAATAGATGCATATAGTGAAAATAAGTGGGGCAAAAACTTTTATTCCAAATTTAAGTGGGATAAAAATTTAGATAGAAAAAATTTAGGTGAAAAAAGTGGCAAAAATTTGAGAGGAATGAGTTTACGTGAAAATGATATGCTTATATATATATATATATATATAAAATAAATTTGATATTATTTAAGTTTTTTTTCAAAAAAATAATATTTCATAAATACAAAACACAAAAGTAATGTGCAATTTCATAAACACAAAACACAAAAGTAAAAAATAATTCAAAAACATAAAATTAATATAAAAAACTTCAATAAATAAAAAAATATTTATAATTATTATTAAAAAATAATAAATACAAAATACAAAATATTATAATATGTGCATATAGAGAAAATAAGTGGGGTAAAAAATTTGAAAGAAAAATTTAGGTGAAAAAAATGAAAAAAGTTTGAGGGGAGGGACAAAATAAAAATATAATTGAGGTAATAAAATAACGGTAAAAATTTGAGGGAGTTGGGGAGTGTAGGCGGGAATGAGTCGTTTCTTGTTTATATATATATAACATTCAAAACCATAAATGAAGTTTTTTTTTTTATTCTTATTTCAAAGCCTTCCTTGAGCACAGGAGATTAATTATACGATCATATATTAAATAATTTATTTAATAAAATATACATAATTTAAGAACATGAACACAAATAATAACATACGAAGATTAGGAATAAGACTGACATGAGAGCTATTGAAGCAAAATATTAATGGAAAAAAATTTAAACTTAATTTAAAAATTAATGGAAATTTTTTAACTTATTCTATAAGTTAATAGAAAAAGATATTAACTTTTCTAAAATAGTTAAGTTTATATTCAGTCATTAGAAAATAAATAAATAATGCATATGATAGATAGAATATGAACATAACACCTTACAAAATGTAAAATAACTAATCATTAGACTATAAATAAATTAATAAATAACAATTGATTTAATATACACTTTATCATATTCTTTTTTAAAAATAATAATAATAATAAATTATATTTCAATATTTAATTTAAAAAAAAAAATCTTAGCGAGTCAATGTCTAAGGATGACAACATACATGTTTAAGCGGGTACCCGTAAGTATTTACCCCGTTTATAACAGATATGAGGATTAATATCCTATCTGTGGGGGCTATCGTGGGTAATTTTTTTGCCCATTTATTATATGGGACAGATATGAATATTCTTAGCGAGTCAATGTCTAGAATGAACGCAACAGACCGATGACAAATTTGAATCCCATGGGTTATGTAGCTTGTTCGTCGGCATTGTATAAATTGCAAAGAAATCCAAAAATTATTATTAAAGATCTTTATTTTTTTTAAGGTTAACTACATGGTATATCTCTAACTTTGGGTGTTTTCTTAATTATGTTCCAATTTTTTATTTGAATCAATTTTATACTTCAATTTTAATTTTATTTCAATTTCTATCCTAACATCAATCATCTGCTAATTTTACCATTTTAGTGATGACATGGCATTGCTGACTTGTATCATAAATAATAAAAAATACCTCAGTGCCATGTCATTATATATATATAATAAAATAAAGTGCTGGCGTGAATTAATGAAATAATTCATGTCAGCACATGAGGTCGATACATTACAAATAAAGTGCTTAAATGTAATGTCATGCCATCACTGAAACGGTAAAATTAACAAATGGTTGACTTCAAGATAGAAATTGAAACAAAAGTAAAGTTGAATTATAAAATCGATTCAAATAAAAAGTTGTGACATGATTGAGAAAACACCCAAAGTTGAGAATATGCCACGTAATTAAATACAAACGATGTGAGACCAAAAGTCTCCCTATATTTTTTTCAAAAAAAAAATCCTAGGTTGGTGCCTATAGAGTTTGGTCAATGTAATATAATTATATAATTGATGAGATAACCTAAGAGAACTCTAATCAAACAATCTCCAATTGCATATTTTTTAAAAAAGAATTATTGTGATGAATCACTTATATTATGTCTTGATTTTCTCTTTAAAGATATGCGTTTAACAAAAGATTTGAGAAATGCAGCAAGGGGGGCGGTTGGGTACAAGATGAGTTTTTACTTATAGACTGAACAAAGCGTCAAGGAAATTAAGATATTATTCGTGATTGAAAACCTAAAAAGCGAAGTGCCCTCCACAACATCTTATTGTAGAGATTTTGATGTGTTTTTGAAGGCTTGAAGCAACGGTTATTTTTTTCTTGCCAAATTTTCAAATTTCAAATCATGATGACCCGTAATCGCTCCTTCGCAATCTTGATCTAACCTTGTAGTTGTATCACCTAGGTCGGTAGGAGTTCGGGTAGACTGTCAAGCCATAGAGAGATATCATATTTCTCCAACCTTATATAGTAAAGGTACAACTACCAAACAAATGATCATGGGTTTCATGCATCCTCCAGTGTACATATATAGGAGACATATAGTGTCAATTGCCATGTTCAGACGATGCGGCTTGTCCTTAGTAAGTAGTCGCTTGCGGTTGATCAGCCAATTCAGTATAAAAATAGATTCAGGACACCTAAAGCTCCAAAGAAAGCCAACAGATCGAGAGATCCTTAATACCCCGAAATGTCAGAATCTTTTACAATGACCTTGTGGAGAAATCCCCATGCCCACTCCATTTTCAAGAAATATTGTCCTCAATCGTCTGTGTTGTAAAGGGCGGAAGAGATGGTCCTAGCGAGGGAGGCCAACCTAAAGAGATGTACATGGTTCGAAAAAATAATGTTCCAACCCTCGATGTCGCCGTTCAGATCATATTGTTTGGCATCCACAATGAAAGCATATGGTGTGGTAGCAATCGAGAATAGCTCTCGATGGTAGTTCATGAGACGTTTCCCTTGAATCCAAGGATTAAGACAGAGACAAACAGAAGCACTAGATCCGACCTAGTAGGAGAGCGATTGAGATCTTGAAGAGTTTAGCGCATTTCATGACATCCTTCTAAATGGAGGACATCCTAGCCTTCCGGACGGAATGAAGCTAGTGACAGAAGGATAAAGTGATAAAACGATAAAACGATGTCCACCCATATATCATGTCCTTTTGCTTAGCAATTTGCCAAAGCCATTTCCCCAGACGAGCTGTGTTATGACAAGGGAGGTTCAGAAGGCCCAATCCTCCATCGAAAAGCCTAACTGTAATAGTTTTCCAATTAATCAGACATTTACCACAAGCGTTAGTCATGTCGGAACCCACCCAGAAGAAGGATCTTTTGCACTTATCTAAGTTGAGTAACCCAAGTTAGAGCTTCAAAGATAGAAAGCATATAGGAAGCTTGGTTAGTTATGACACTATTGACCAGCACACACCTTCGGAGAGGCCCTTGCTAGGACACTAAGAGCCTATCGAATTTGGTAATGGTTTTAGACTAATCTTCCTTTAGAGACGCCCCCGTCTCAGGGGAAGCCCAAAATAATCAATTGGAAACACACTCGGTTAGCACCCCTAAGATGACGACCATAAGAAGAGTTGCTTGTTGATCACCCAGTATATAAACTATACTTAAAGAAGAAAAAGAAAAAGAAAAAGAATAATGAATGACATATTTCATGAGGGGGGAATATAAGTTGCTAGAAAAGAGCTAGTTGCAAACCTATCTTTTTGTTGTTCCCTCTGCCCCTACAATTTGTTACTTCATTTTAGCATGCAGAGCTTGTTTACCAACAGTAGAGTGATTGAAGGGATGAGTGCTGTCCCTTTTACTCGTGTAATTGTTTGATGCCTTCTCTCCTTTCCCATCTTTCTTTTCCCTTCTTCTGAGAAGGAGACGATTATTACTACAGGACAGCATATAAAGGACTTGACCAATTATTTATTAATATATACAACACATTAACTCAGCCTTTCAAAATAGTCTCATTAAATTTAGCAAAAATACAAACATATATCGGACCTACATTAATTCAGTTTGTTTCCTAACTGACTCAGACCTACCTTCTTTCTTCTACCAATTATTTTTTTGCTTTTACAGCGGGTAAACCATGAATTCACCAGCAAAATATCAATATGTATTTCTGTATCAGAACATACAAAATAAAAATGTATTGGCCAATTAATAATTGACTGCATGATGAATCATCGTATTTATATATACTCGAGACTAATTGCAGGTTAATTAAGTTGCCTCACTTGTGAACTGCATGTGATGTCTTGGTGTGCTCAGTGCTGTAGCAATCTCATTTTCCAGGCAGAGAAATTTCCCTCGAGGACCATGGCTTTAACTCCATTCCGGAGATGGATACTTCCCAATTAATTCCTGCACTGATAACCTCAGCAACTTTTCTCTGCCAAGTGCCAAACACCAGCTGAGCCATCAGATTTTGACAAAAGTTATCCTTTATACAGCAACTTAAGCTTATATATACCTAATTAATTATGCTACATCACGTGCCGGTCAAAAAGGCGATGCTCTTGTTTTGATTTGAACAAGATGGATATTTTTATTATCATGCATGTTTTGGATCATATCCCAAACATGTTGTCTTTGATCTTATCAATTGCTACCTCCAGACCAGCACACTCGCACTCACACACACTGCAAGGTTTAACTCGCAAAGCAGAGACAGGTAGCGATGATTTCAGTGTCGTCGACACTTGCCAGTGAAGGGGGTTTTAATTAATAACCTCTGAGATATATTTGTGTGTTGCTTCCCAAAGGGAGTTCCATCATTATCATTGATTTTATTATCTTCACTAAAATGCATGCATTTTCTGACGTCTATATATGCAAATCCCCACTCTAGTTGTTTACTCTACGTTGAGACCCCAAAGAAGACGACCCCTCCAGGCTCCAACTACATTTCCAATATCTGCATGCAGCTCTCATAATGGGGTTCAGGTCGAGGAGCCGCTTCGCCGAGCACGACGAGGAGGAGGCCGCCGGAGGAGACCGCTTCGAGTGCACCGGCGCCACCTGCCGATCCTGCACCGCCGTCGTCGTCGCCGACTGCATCGCCATCGGCTGCTGCCCTTGCGCGGTGGTGAACATGCTGGCCTTGACCCTGGTCAAGGTCCCCTGGGTCGTGGCGCGGAGGTGCCTGGGAACGGCGAAGAGGAAGCTGGGAAGGCCTTTTAGGCGGCGGAGGAGAGTTGTACTGAGAAATGGGGGCGTCGGAGGAGTGGAGATGATGAGCAAGGCGGAGAGGGTGGAGATGATGAAGAGGGACGATGAAGTGAGGGGCATTCTGGGAATGAGGGCGGGGGAGATGAATGATAAGGTGTGGATGGAGTTTTATCAGATCGGGCAATGGGGATTTGGGAGGTTGTCCTTATCGGGAATGAAGGCTTGGGAATGTGGTGCCTGAAATGCCCCTCCCTTCTTCTTCTTCTATTGCTATCAGGTGCAAGCAGTGCTGGATTCCAAAATTAGGTGCTTGCTGTATCTCTACCTTTGCAGCTTCTCTGTCACGCATGCATAGAGATCTGTGAACTGTGAAATTAATTATATTACTTAATGGTTTCCATGCATGCAGATCAAATCTTGTCTGCTGTGACTATTTCATCTCAATTTAGGATCCGTACTGCTTGGCTGATCATGTGGTTAATTAATCTGCTTTGGTTAATCAATTATTTTCTAATGGGGGGTTTGCGAATTGCGATGCAGAAGCTAATTAATTAATTCAAAGGAGAGTTGCTAGGTGCAGGCTGAGATCTCGCAGAAGAAATTAAATTGATTTCTAGCTGTCATGCCATGTGATATATTTCCATTCCCCGGGTGCCCAGATCGTCGATATCTCCTCTTCTAGGGTTTCCCTGTTCATGACTACATTTGCTCTCCCGGATGAGGAAACCATATATTGGACCAGGCCATGGCTATGTATATAGTAACTGTTTCTTTTTAGTACTCCTTAATTCCCTATTCCAAAATTAAGCTTCGGTCACCTTTATTTATTTTTGTATATAATATATACTCTTTAAATGTGTACAGTGAGGAGAGATGCAACATGCTTTCCAAAAAGAATCCCACATCCCACATGCAAGACATGTACATAAGGGTTTGCACAACCATAGAAAAAGATTCCAGTGTTCAAAGTCATGGATGAATTATATATTAGGAATTAATACTACTTTTTTTTTAACCTTTTACACTAATTCTTCACCTTATTTACTATTTAATTAACGTGAAGCACCCCATATATACTATCATGATACCTATATTACCTTCTTTTAAAACATATTTACTGCTGCTCATCTCTTCTCTCCTATTCAAAGTAAACTATTATGTGATTTTTCCCTTCTTAATTTGCCAAAATCTGTATACAACTATATATGGGCTCTCTTAAATCATCTCAAATCTCTCTCTAGATTTCTGTTCTAAATTACACTTGAAAGAAGATTAATTTGCTTAGGTGGGTAAGAAAAGCTTCAATAGAAATTTTCAGATCAGAGATATATGATTGTTGAAATTTTTAGTTTCGGAACCAAAAATTCATAATATCCATTTTACTCTTCTACAAAAATCTCTAACACATTAAAATTTTGAGCCGAAGATCTAAAAGAATTATAATTATAAAAAAAAATAATTCACGAAATATATTTTTTCTAATAAAAAAATTTGTGCTGTCTATAAAATATTTTAGACTAAAAGTCTATACTGTATTAGAGAAACTTTTGGTCGAGATCTATAAAAATAAATTTAAATCAAAAGTAATGAAATATTTTGGTCAAAAATATTTTTTTAGACCCTAATATTTTTTATATCATAAAAATATATTTCATAAATTTAAAATAATTTTTATATAATTATAATTTATTTTAGATTTTCGGCAAAAAATTTTAATACACTAGAAATTAATTTTTACATAAGGGTAAAATTAATATTATGAATTTTTAATTCTGAATCTAAAAATTATAATAATTATATTTCGAATTAGGGAATTGCCATGAAACATATTTGGATTTCGGGAAATGACTGAAGCTTCGTGAGTCGTAACATCAATTAATCGTTCTTTAAAACGATGCATGTGACTCTGGTTGATCAAAATAAACTTTGGCGATCTCAATGTCTCTAACAGCTTGTTCTTGTGAATTAACAAGTCAAATGGCACTGAAGCAACAAAGTATTCATCCATTTTAAGCCCTTTTTCTTGTGAGTGGATAATGGTGGTTGTCACAACTCACAAGCGGTAGTCCACATTTATTGAACAGTAAAAAATTGCCAACGAAACATACCGGTATGTATTAGAATTAAAATTACATATATCGATAGTTCGATACCACTAATGTGTAATATGTCCGTGACCCATATACAATGCATATTAATATTGATATTAATATGCTAATTTATAAAATGATAGTAATCTCATCTATATATATATATATATATATACATTAAAAGGCAAAATGCAAAGAAGTCGTGTGGCATCTTCAAAAATTATGTTTGCTGACGTAGTATTTTTTGATTTTTTTAATATTGATTTTATTGATTTTTTTACATGTTAATTCTAATGGTTAACTGCCAAACATTATGAATATTAATTTAATTGTTAATTGCTATTGGTCTCTCTCGCACGTTTGACTCCTCTCAATTATTGCAGTTAACGATTTTGTTATCAAAATACAGTGACAACTTTATAATTATAAATATTTTTTTATAAAATTAATTAATTTAAAAATAAATTAAACTATATCTAATTTTTAAAAATAAAAATAAAAATCATCATTTTTAACTCAAACTTTTATCTTAAATTTATAAAATAATTAAACCAATTTATATCTAATTGACTCAAACCCAAATTTTAAATAATTCAATTTTCTTAAAATTGGTCTATTTATAATTTAATCAAACCTAATTTTAGATCATTGGACTTGATTTTTTTGAAATTTTATAATAACTATTAATTAATTTTTATATCTAATTGAACAAAATAAATATTAAATTACCAATAACTTAATTAATTAAATCATATAAATATTTTGTAACCATATTAACAAATATTTAATTTTGTAAACTAACTAAATATTTAATTACTACTAAAAATATTCAAGGAAAATTAATATTATTTTTTATAACCAAATAAATATTTACTGATTTCAACTAACTAAAACTGATGTTGTTTTTATTAACCAAACGCGTTTTCAGAAAACTGAAAACTAGAAACCAAAACCAAGTTTTCGAAACTAAGTTTTCAGTTTCACTGAAACCAAATCAGAAAATAATTTTCGTTAACCAAACAGCACCTTACGGTTTCCTCTTTTCTCTCAATTTACTTCTCTTTCTAATCTCCTCTCACGTCTCCTGCACGTCTCTCTTCTCTTTCTCTCATGCAATTAACTCTCTCTCTCTCTCTCTCTGGGGTAACTTCTCTTTCTAATCTCCTCTCACGTCTCCTGCACGTCTCTCTTCTCTTTCTCTCATGCAATTCTCTCTCTCTCTCTCTCTCTCTGGGGTAAACTTCTCAACGCCTGCACTTTATTTCTATCATGCAATTAACTCAAACCTCTCATCTCAATGCCTGCCTTCAGAGGTCTACGCCTTCCTCGGTCACGTCGGCAACAAGACCTCCCGTCTCCTTCTTCGAGCCCCTCGACTTCGGCACCACCGGCGACAAGCAGACGAGCTTGAAGGCGCACTACTAGAAATTGAGTCTTCAGCAACGGCTATCAGCAACTGCCGCTCAAGCCGTTGCTATTTGCAACGGCATTCTTACGGCCGCTCAAGCCGTTGCAGATATGTTGTATCTGCAACGGCTTTCTAAAGGACACGCGAGCCGTTGCTGATGATTTTAATTATCAACAACGGCTTTCTAACAGACAAGTGAGCCGTTGCTGATGATAACTTATTAGCAACGGCTTTCTAACGGGCGAGTGAGCCGTTGCTGATAAGTTTATATAGGTCGCAGATCGCGCCCGACCCTTCTTCCTCACGCTGCTGCCGCCGCCGCCTTCTCCTCCCGCCTCTCGCCGCCGCCGACGACGCCGAGCTGCCGCTGCCGACGTTGCCGTCCGTCCTCGATCGCCGATTTCAGGTATTCATCGCCGCCCGGCCGTCTCTTCCCGTTGCGGCCGGCGGGAAATCCGACCGAAACCCTATTTTTAGGGTTTCGGCCGATGGCCGCCGCCGGATCTTGTACAATGTTCGGACACTGTACGCCGGCACCGGAGTCCACCGAAAGAGTAGATTAATTATTTTTTATTTTTTTGTTTATATGTTGATTAATTATTTAATTAATTATTTAGATTAATTGTTTAATTTGTTAGATTAATTTTTAGGGTTTAGATTAATTTCGGAATTGTCCACTTCGGCATTGTGCTGGAATCGTCCACTTCGGACGTGCGCCGGAATTGTCCACTTCGGACGCGCGCCGGAATCGTCCACTTCGGACGCGCGCCGGAATCGTCCACTTCGGACTCTTGCCGAAATCGTCTAATTTGGACTCGTGTCGGAAATGTCCAAAATGGACTCGAACTGTCTCGAAACATTTAGAAAATAATCATCCATCCGACGAGTTGATATGTTTCACGTACGCATCGACGAGTCGGATATGATTTAGTAAATTAAACCTTAGATCCGCTCGGGGATTGTATGTTCGTGTAAAAGAAGTAGATGATCTTTTATACGACGTACAATTCTTGAATTGTCCCTGATTGGACAATTTGGGAATATAGTTATTTGTACTGCACTTACATTTTTCTTTTAACTGTTAACTAATTATTCTAAATTTCGGCAACATCTCTCTTGTTCTCCGATACGCGCCCAGATGATATGCGTATTCGGAGAACTGTAGGGAGATTCTGCCGAAATTTAGAATGAAGTTAGCGGTTAAAATAAGTACTTAGTGTAATATAAATAATATAAATCCCGAATGGAATAGGACAATCTCACTTAAAGACATTAACCAAAGAAATTGTCATTGATTGACAGAATCATGTCGGCTGATCGAAGTTGGATGTACCGACGCCTTGATCGTAGAGCTTTAACGAATGAGTTTCGATTAGGCGTAACGTACTTCCTAAATTTTGCCTATTCGAATCGGAATTTCGTTAGCATCGGTGATCAAATCCGATATCCGTGCCGCATTTGTTTGAATGGACGATTTTTGGATCGAGAGACTGTCACTCTGCATCTATATAGCAAAGGATTTGCACCAAGATATTTTCTATGGACTTGTCACGGGGAGTCACGTGAAGTCGGGACGTCGAGTAATCCTGTCATGGGACGTCGAGTAATCCTGTCATTCAGACATATGGTGAATCTTCCTCTGCTGGTGCTTCTTCATCTAGTGAATCGTATATCATCCAAGAAATTTCAATATTCTGCTCATTTTACTTTGAATCGACAGTACAGACAAGATTTGATCGTCTTCCACGTAACAATGACGGGGGTGTTCGATATTCAGATGGACATTTAAATATATTTTATCACTCTGGTCGTGCTTTTGGTTCTCGTCCATCTCGACACTTAAGCGAGGAAGAGTATCATTTGGCACACTTGTATGTATTACTCAATTGTCCAGAGATTGAACAATTCATTGAAATATTTGACATTGAGATGGTGCAAAAATACTCTATTCACAACGATGAAGAATTGGAGAGATTACGGAATCGTGATTTCCCTACTTGGATTCAGACTTACAGCAAAGATCATAGAGCTGAAATAGATGAAAGAATATTTGAGTTTGTTAGTGGACCATCGCGACTTGTGTCGTGCTATAGCGGATATTTTGTTAATGGGTATAATTTTCACACGGTTGAATATGCATTTACAAAGAAGACGATGAATTCTGGGGTCTGTGTGAAAGGGACAACCTATATATGTTGAATGTGATATTGATTTTTATGGACTGGTGGAAGAAGTGATAGAGTTGCACTACTTCGGCTTGAAATTAGTTTTTCTATTTAGATGTCATTGGTTCGATACAACATAAAGGGGCATGAAAGTTCATCCAAAATACAAACTTGTTGATGTTAATTACAAATCTAAATTGGCAGCAAATGAGCCTTTTATATTGGCATCACAAGCCGAACAAGTATATTACGCAAAGTATCCGGCTCGAAATAAAGATAGAGCAGATTGGCGTGTAGTTTGTAAGACAAAAGGTAGATGAAAAATTGAACCGATAGTTGGAGAAAATGAGCTGATACCTGATATGACAGATGGTTTCTATCAAAAAAATGATCCTCCTGCTGTAGATCGTATTATTCCAATACTCGAGGATGCAGACACAACGTCAATTCAATTAGAAGTTGAATATGCTGATGATGACGATCATGAAATTGAGGAAGCTGGAGATGAAGAAGATGAAGAAGAGGAAGAAGAGGAAGAAGAGGAAGAATTCGAAGACTATTATTCAGATGATGAGGAATAATTGTAAAGTATATATTTTATTAAATATATCTCTACTATTTATACAATAATCTGATTATATGTCTATTCGACAAATATGTCTGGTCGTGGTTATCGTCGCAGGAGAGCTTCGGAGTCTCCGATCGGTGAGACTCCTACACTTACTCATGCTGCTGATCCTCCTGTTGCTGATCCTCATGCCGATGATACTGCCGAGGCTAGTACATCCAGACGCAGGCGGCCACGCGGGCCGAATATGTGGCAGCCTCCACCAGCCACAGAGTCACGTAGACTTATTAGCCTGATTGGGGAGCGGTAATATATCATGAATTATGAATCATTACAAATTCATTATATCATAATATAATATTAAAATTTATTTTTGTTGTGCAGGTTCGAGCAAGAAGAAGTGCCGAGGAGCATTTCTTCTACTATTCGTCGATACATGCACGGGGCATGGCCTACGTGGTCTCATGTGCCTAGCGAGCACGTCGACATGTTATGGCGCGAGTTTGAGGCACGTATTATTTTTTTTACATGCATGATGATTAATATTGGTATCGATATTATTATTCTCCAGACTCGCTATACATGGGCAGCTGGGGCAGGCCCGATCCCGGCCAGGCGATGGCACGAGCTGAGACTACTAACATCGCGAAGACTCGGGGATACGACTCCGATTAGATTACTCCGGATATATGGGACCAGCTCGTGGGAATATGATCGACGGATCAATTGCAGGAGGTTTCTAGGAATGCAACTAGAAATCGCATGTCGTGGGGAGCAGTGTGTCACACCGGCGGCTCTATTGCATTTGTAGTGCACGCGAACCGTATGGTAAGTATACGTTTTAATTATATATTTTATTTGTTACTATGTGTACTAATTAATGTATTTGTTTTGTAAATGTAGACGACGGTGTCGGATGATGGGACTGTCCAGCGACCCTCCCCGATGGCGGTGTTTGAGCAGACTCACCGTCGAGCACATGGGACGGGGGAGTACATCCACAACCGCGCTGCATACATTATGGTAACTATATATTTGTTTAAATTATTCATTATATATTTATAATTTAAATTTTATGATAAATATTAAACAAAAAATCAAACTCGAGTCGGAGACCTACAGCTAGACGGTGGTGTAGCGCGGGGGCACCCCCGAGGACTTTGACGCAGCAACGTGGGTCGAGGCCGCAGGTGGCTGGGACCATGGCCGCGTATATGGCTTTGCAGATAGTGGTCATGCGCGAGCCGTACTAGGGCCACTTGGGGCACCGACCCCTCCGGTCGCTGGTGAGCGGCCGTCCACCTTCAGATCCAGTTATGATCATAGTAGCATAATAAGGACTCTAGAGGAGACGGTCGTGCGTCAGAGTCAGATGATGGAGCGCAAGAGTCAGGTGATGGAGGAGATGCATGTTATGCTACGCAACATGTCAGGTCATCCCGAAGCAGGCATCTCTTCGGCATCATCTCATCCATCGTCCTCGAGTCAATCCACGCCGGTGGACACTCAAGCACTCCAGACCTCGCCAAATGATCCAGGCCATCCTCCATCGTCATCGTGAAATTTTTTTTGTATTGACTTTGTTACTGAGATATTATACTTGTTTAATTTATTTTGTTTGGATATTGATACTTCAATTTTGCATTTGAATAGTTTTTATACTATTGTGGATAATTATCAATATAAATATAATTATTTTGATGTATATCTTGGTGTATTTGTGATGTGTGAATGAATGTGTATATGAGTGTATGGGTGTGTGAGTTATGTATCAGATAATGTATCAATGTATCAATGAAAATTTTAAATTTTAAATTTTTTCGTTACCAGGTTCACATCATCAGCAACGGCTTTCCCACGGCCATCCGTGGGAAAGCCGTTGCTAAAAGTTTATCGAAAGCTGTTGCTGATGACCTACAGCAACGGCTTAGTAACGGGCTTTTACTAACTGCGTTGCTACGGGCTCATCGGCCGTTGCTATTAATGTTATCAGCAACGGCTCAGCAACGGCATCAGCCGTTGCTGATGCCCATTTTTCTAGTAGTGGCGTTCTCGCCGTCAACTTCAAACCCGTCCCTACAGGAAACCAATCTTATTTCGGCAGAATTGTAAATGACGACGGCCAAGTTGTAGTGTTTCGACGCCGAAAACTACGAATGACAGCTACGAGTATGGGTGCCAATCTGTGTCGTGTCGTGTTTAAACGTGTCGTGTCTAAATATGTCTCATGTTGCAAAAGGCTAAACTCGAATCTGACACGTTTATTAAACGTGTCCGAATATGCAAATCCGAACCCGACCCTTTTATTCCCGGGTTGACACGACATGACACACTTAACTTGTTTAAGTAAATGTGTCTAAACGTGTACATGTGTACACCTACATGATACAACACGATAAACACAATTTCAATAATGAACAAAATGAAAGCTACTGAAATTAAAAATTAAACACAGTAGAAAGACTATTAATAACAAGACATACCCAACATCCATAATTTTTATTTTTTATTATATATATATCCTTATAAACAGGTAAATTGATTAAATAGGCTCAGTAACATGATTAAACACGTTTAGTTAAATGAGTTTAATTATGTTTATACGGGTTACACGGGTTCAATCTGGATTAGCACGATTATTTAATCGTGTTAATCCGGGTCGAACCCGTTTAATCAAAACACACGTGTAGTCAAACCCAAACCTGCATAACTCTGTGTCGTGTCGTGTCAGATTATCATGTCGTGTCAGAAATTACCAACCCTAGCTACGAGAGAAAGCCGTTGTACATAATCAAGCAGCGCTCCATTGATTTCTTGACGTCGGCGTCAGTTGTGGTCTTTTACAGTGACTCCAGCTTGGCCACTGTGGCAGTGGCGTTGGCAACCGACAGTTGTGGGAGATGGTGGCGAAGCCGAGGAGGTCGATGGACTCGCTGCCAATTTGTCAATACTGCTACATCTTCCTTGAAGTGAGACTCCAGCACTTACTCATGCTGTTGATCCTCCTATTGCTGATCCTCATGCCGATGATACTGCCGAGGCTAGTACATCCAGACATAAGCGGCCACGCGGGACGAACAGGTGGCAGTCTCCACCAGCCACAGAGTCACGTAGATTTATTAGCGTGATTGGGGAGCGGTAATATATCATGAATTATGAATCATTATAAATTCATTAATGAATAATTTAAATAAATATATAGTTACCATAATTCATGATATATTACCGCTCCCCAATCATGCTAATAAATCTACGTGACTCTGTGGCTGGTGGAGGCTGCCACCTGTTCGGCCCGCGTGGCCGCCTGCGTCTGGATGTCACGACCAGACATATCTGTCGAATAGACATATAATCAGATTATTGTATAAATAGTAGAGATATATTTAATAAAATATATACTTTACAATTATTCCTCATCATCTGAATAATAGTCTTCGAATTCTTCCTCTTCTTCGTCTTCTTCATCTCCAGCTTCCTCAATTTCATGATCGTTATCATCAGCATATTCAACTTCTAATTGAATTGATGTTGTGTTTGCATCCTCGAGTATTGGAATAATACGATCTACAGCAGGAGGATCATCTTCTTGATAGAAATCGTCTGTCATATCAGGTATCAGCTCATTTTCTCCTGCTATCGGATCAATTTTTCCTCTACCTTTAGTCTTACAGACTACACGCCAATCTGCTCTATCTCTATTTCGAGCCGGATACTTCGCGTAATATACTTGTTCGGCTTGTGGTGCCAATATAAAAGGCTCATTTGCTGCTAATTTACGTTTGTAATTCACTACTAGAAACTTGGTCTTCAGCAACGGCTATCAGCAACGGCCGCTCAAGCCGTTGCTATTTGCAACGGCATTCTTACGGCCGCTCGAGCCGTTGCAAATATGTTGTATCTGCAACGGCTTTCTAACGGACACGCGAGCCATTGCTGATGATGTTAATTATCAGCAACGGCTTTCTAACGGACAAGTGAGCCGTTGCGGATGATAACTTATTAGCAACGGCTTGCTAACTGATAAGTGAGCCGTTGCTGATGATAACTTATCAGCAACGGCTTTCTAACGGGCGAGTGAGCCGTTGCTGATAAGTTTATATAGGTCGCAGATCGCGCCTGCCCCCCTTCTTCCTCCCGCTGCTGCCGCCGCCGCTCCTCTCCTGCCTCTCGCCGACGCCGACGATGCCTCCCGCTGCTGCCGACACTGTCAGGTATGTGCCCTCCGGCCGGCCGTCTCTTCCTGTTGCGGTCGGTAGAAAATCCGATCGAAACCCTAAAAATAGGGTTTCGGCCAGCGGCGGTCGGCCGATGGCAGCCGCCGGACCTTGTACATTGGCCGAACAGTGTGTCCGGCCACTGTACGCCGGCGCCGGAGTCCACCAAACTCCGGCGCCGGAATTTGTAGTTTAATAATATTTTTTTATTGTTTTTTAATTGTTAATTAATTGTTAATTAATTATTTAGATTAATTGTTTAATTTGTTAGAATAATTTTTAGGGTTTAGATTAATTTCGGAATTATCCAATTCGGGCGCGCGCCGGAATCGTCCACTTCGGACGCGCGCCGGAATCGTCCAATATGGACTCGAACTGTCTCGAAACATTTAGAAAATAATCATCGATCCGACGAGTTCATATGTTTCACGTACGCATCGACGGGTCGGATATGATTTAGCAAAACCTTAGATCCGTTCGGGGATTGTAGAAGAAAAATTGATCCGATAGTAGGAGAAACTGAGCTGATACCTGATATGACACATGGTTTCTATCAAGAAGATGATCCTCCTGCTGTGGATCGTATTATTCCAATACTCGAGGATGCAGACACAACGTCAATTCAATTAGAAGTTGAATATGCTGATGATGACGATCATGAAATTGAGGAAGCTGGAGATGAAGAAGATGAAGAAGATGAAGAAGAGGAAGAAGAGGAAGAATTCGAAGACTATTATTCAGATGATGAGGAATAATTGTAAAGTATATATTTTATTAAATATATCTCTACTATTTATACAATAATCTGATTATATGTCTGTTCGACAGATATGTCTGGTCGTGGTTATCGACGCAGGAGAGCTTCGGAGTCTCCGATTGGTGAGACTCCAACACTTACTCATGCTGCTGATCCTCCTGTTGCTGATCCTCATGAGGATGATACTGCCGAGGCTAGTACATCCAGACGCAGGCGGCCACGCGGGCCGAACAGGTGGCAGCCTCCACCAGTCACAGAGTCACGTAGATTGATTAGCGTTATTGGGGAGCGGTAATATATCATGAATTATGAATCATTACAAATTCATTATATCATAATATAATATTAAAATTTATTTTTGTTGTGCAGGTTCGAGCAAGAAGAAGTGCCGAGGAGCATTTCTTCTACTATTCGACGATACATGCACGGGGCATGGCCTACGTGGTCTCACGTGCCTAGCGAGCACGTCGACATGTTATGGCGCGAGTTTGAGGCACGTATTATTATTATTTTTACATGCATGATGATATATTAATATTGGTACTGATATTATTATTTTGCAGGCTCGCTATACATGGGCTGAGGACCAGAGGCCCTTCATTTACGCTGCCTGGGAGGCTATTTCCCGGGCAAGGTACAACGGGCAGCTGGGGCAGGCTCGGTCCCAGGCGATGGCCCGAGCTGGGACCACTAACATCGCGGAGACTCGGGGATACGGCCCCGGTTGGATTACTCCGGATATATGGGACCAGCTTGTGGGAATATGGTCGACGGATCGATGGCAGGAGGTTTCTCGGAATGCGGCTAGAAATCGCATGTCGGGGGGAGCAGCGCGTCACACCGGCAGCTCTGTTGCATTTGCAGTGCACGCGAACCGTATGGTAAGTATATCTTTTAATTATATATTTTATTTGTTACTATGTGTACTAATTAATGTATTTGTTTTGTTAATGTAGACGACGGTGTCGGATGACGGGACTGTCCAGCGACCCTCCCCGATGGCGGTGTTTGAGCGGACTCACCGTCGAACACATGGGATGGGGGAGTACATCCACAACCGCGCTGCATACATTATGGTAATTATATATTTGTTTAAATTATTCATTATATATTTATAATTTATGTTTTATGATAAATATTAAACAAAAAATCAAACTCGAGTAGGAGACCTACAGACGGTGGTGCAGCGCGGGGGTACCCCCGAGGACTTTGACGCAGCATCGTGGGTCGAGGCAGCAGGTGGCTGGCACCATGGCTGTGTATATGACTTCGCAGATAGTGGTCATGCGCGAGCCGTACTAGGGCCACTTGGGGCACCGACCCCTCCGGTCGCTGGTGAGCGGCCGTCCACCTCTAGATCCAGTTATGATCATAGTAGCAGGATAAGGACTCTAGAGGACACGGTCGCGCGTCAGACTGAGATAATGGAGCGCCAGAGTCAGATGATGGCGGATATACAAGCTATGCTACGCAACATGTCAGGTCATCCCGAAGCAGGCATCTCTTCGGCATCATCTAATCCATCATCCTCGAGTCAGTCCACGCCGGTGTACACTCAAGCACTCCAGACCCCGCCATATGATCCAGGCCATCCTCCATCGTTATCGTGAGATTTTGTTTATATTGACTTTGTTACTGAGATATTGAACTTCTTTAA
The DNA here is from genome assembly GCA_034359265.1 of Canna indica. NCBI lineage: Eukaryota > Viridiplantae > Streptophyta > Magnoliopsida > Zingiberales > Cannaceae > Canna > Canna indica. Next base: position 66,957,199 of record CP136896.1, on the reverse strand, counting down.
TTTATATTGACTATGTTACTGAGATGTTGATACTTCAATTTTGCATTTGAATTATTTTTATACTATCGTGGATAATTATCAATATAAATATAATTGTTTTGATGTATATCTTGGTGTGTTTGTGATGTGTGAATGAATGAGTGTATGAGTGTATGGGTGTGTGAGTTATGTATCAGATAATGTATCAATGTATCAATGGAAATTTTAAATTTTAAATTTTTTCGTTACCAGGTTCACATCATCAGCAACGGCTTTCCCACGGCCGTCCGTGGGAAAGCCGTTGCTACAAGTGTATCGAAAGCCGTTGCTGATGACCTACAGCAACGGCTTAGCGACGGGCTTTTACTAACGGTGTTGCTACGGACTCAGCGGCCGTTGCTATTAATGTTATCAGCAACGGCTCCGAGTCCGTGGCAAAACCGTTGCTGATAATATTTTTAGCAACGGCCCGAGCGGCCGTTGCTGAGCCGTTGCTAAGTTATTAGCAACGCGACTTTCTGTCACGGCTCTATTGCAAAGGCTCGGCCGTTGCTGATGCTCTTCAGCAACGGCATCAGCCGTTGCTACATTTTTCTAGTAGTGATTAACCTCAACAAGTTTGTATTTTGGATGAACTTTCATGCCCCGTTCTGTTGTATCGAACCAATGACATCTAAATAGGATCACTGATTTCAAGCTGAAATAGTGCAACTCTATCACTTCTTCCACCGGTCCATAAAACTCCATTTCACATTCAACATAGCTTGTCCCTTTCACGTAGACCCCGACATTCATCGTCTTCTTTGTAAAGGCATATTCCACCGTGTGAAATTTGTACCCATTAACAAAATATCCGCTATAGCACGACACTAGTCGCGACGGTCCACTGACAAACTCAAATATTCTTTCATCTATTTCAGCTCTGTGATCTTTGCTGTAAGTCTGAATCCAAGTAGGGAAATCACGATTCCAATCAACATTATCATTCAGGTGGAATTGACCCCCAAGACTATCAAGTATCATAGTTCTATAGGGATTAGATTGACTAGATGAAGAAGCACCAACAGAGGAAGATTCACTATATGTCTGAACAACAGGATTACTCGACGTCCCGACTTCACGTGACTTCCCGTGACAAGTCCATAGAAAATATCTTGGTGCAAATCCTTTGCTATATAGATGCAGAGTGACAGTCTCCCGATCAAAAAATCGTTCATTCAAATAAATGCGGGACGGACATCGAATTTGATCACTGATGCCAATGAAATTCCGATTCGAATAGGCGAAATTTAGGAAGTACGTTACGTCTAATCGAAACTCATTCGTTAAAGCTCCACGATCAAGACGTCGGTACATCCAACTTCGATCAGCCGACATAATTCTGTCAATCAATGACAATTTCTTTTGTTAATGCCTTTATGTGAGATTGTCCTATTCCATTCGGGATTTATGTTATTTATATTACACTAAGTTCTTATTTTAACCGGTAACTTCATTCTAAATTTCGGCAGCATCTCCCTACAGTTCTCCGAATACGCATATCATCTGGGCGCGTATCGGAGAACAAGAGAGATGCTGCCGAAATTTAGAATAATTAGTTAACGGTTAAAAGAAAAACGTAAGTGCAGTACAAATAATTATATTCCCAAATTGTCCAATCAGGGACAATTCAAGAATTTTACGTCGTATAAAAGATCATCTACTTCTTTTACACGAACATATAATTCCCGAACGGATCTAAGGTTTTGCTAATTCATATCCGACTCGTCGATGCGTACGTGAAACATATCAACTCGTCGGATGGATGATTTTCTTCTAAATGTTTCGAGTCAGTTCGAGTCCATATTGGACAATTTCGACACGAGTCCAAATTAGACGATTCTGGCGGGAGTCCAAAATGAACTATTCCGGCGCGCGTCCGAAGTGGACGATTCCGGCGCGCGTTCGAAGTGGACAATTCTGACGCGAGTCCACTGAGGACAACTTTGGACTAATTAACAATATTTTAACTAATTAATTAATATTAATCTACATCATTTTTATTAATTTAAATAATTAACCTACCATTATTAAATATTAATCTAACTAAATTAAACTAAAAATTAATATAAACTCTAAAAATTAATCTAAACCCTAAAAATTAATCTAACAAATTAAATAATTAATTAACAATTAAATAATTAATTAACAATTAAATAATTAATTAACAATTAAATAATTAATTAACAATTAAATAATTAATTAACAATTAAATAAAATAAATCTAAAACTACGATTTCTGGCGCCGGAGTGGACTCCGGCGCCGGCGTACAGTGTCCGGACACTGTACAAGCTCCGGCGGCGGCCATCAGCCGTCCGCTGTCGGTCGAAACCCTAAAAATAGGGTTTCGGTCGGATTTCCCGTCGATCGCAACGTGAAGAGAAGGCTGGGCGGCGAGGAATACCTGAAATCGGCGGTCGAGGACGGACGGCAACGTCGGCAGTGGCAGCTCGGCGGCGTCGGCGTCGGCAGCGGCGGTGAGAGGCGGGAGGATGAGGCGGCGGCAGTAGCGGGAGGAAGAAGGGGCGAGCGCGATCTGTGACCTATATAAAATTATCAGCAACGGCTCACTCGCCCGTTAGAAAGCCGTTGCTGATAAGTTATCATCAGCAACGACTCACTTGTCCGTTAGCAAATCGTTGCTGATAATTAAAATTATCAGCAACGGCTCGCATGTCCGTTAGAATGCCGTTGCATATACAACATATCTGCAACGGCTTGAGCGGCCATAAGAATGCCGTTGCAAATAGCAACGGGTTGAGCGACCGTTGCTGATAGTCGTTGCTGAAGACTCAATTTCTAGTAGTGATTGTGAGGGAGCCTATGTGAGAAATGGTGGTCCAGGTGATGGAGTGGAGCCGCTACTAAGCTAGGTCTCACATGCCGCCGACTTGGATGTGATTATGAGCTATGTGTTAGATTCGAGTTGGATCTCGACGATGACATTAGGACATAAGTGTGGGAGATTGTAATACCCTAATTTAGTCCCACATCGGGGAGTATATTGGATGTGATGTGGACTTATAAAGCTTGATGGGTGTGCTACCATCAACTTCAGCTTAAGTATTTTAATTGTGCCAATAAGTTAGTCTATGAAGTTGATGGGTCAGTATCTCTAACACGGGTACCCATGCACACCCCTAGATTTTTACAATTTAATGAAACCTTCATTTGGATTCAGATACTTGAGCTCGTCTATTAGGTTTGAGTCATATCAATCGCGTGTTAGGGGATTAGTTTGGCTTAATTTGAATTTTGCAATATTTTATTTTAAACTATTATATATTTTTATTTTCCAAGCAATTTTGCAAACAAAATGAACTCTCTTTCAACGTGCAAATTCCGAAGGTTGGATTTGCATTTCTTTAATTTATCTTAATTTCTATACAAAGATTCACCTCCCAGTGGCTCAAATCGCCAGCAATCTCACAGCCCAACTGGCAATCTCACATCACACGCTCTCCATGAACTTCCAATCTATCATGGCGATTCAATGTGCTCCCTCCCAAACATTACCAAAGTAGTAGTATTTACTATTTAGAGGCCTACTGCAAGGTTGAATATGTGTCATATGTGCATCTCCGCCTAGATGACACTAATAGCCTCGAAAGCTTCCGGTTGGAGAGCTCGAACCAGGTCCGGTGATCAGCGTCTACGTCGACATCCCTGGATATTCTGTTCGGTAGACCGAGTTGCCGCTCTAATTCGGCGGCCTCTTCTCCTCGCCGCACAATATGATCGTAGCAAATGTATCGCCCACAAGCAGTGCTGCTCATTGCCTCGTACACCGATACATGAGCGTCTGCTGCCTTCTCCACACTGATGGTGGCGAGCAATCCCTCTCTGAACAACTCCTGAGCTCCTGCAAAAGGTTTCAGAGAGACAGTTGTAAGATTGACGTAATGGTTTAGGTCTAATAGTCATCGCAATTGTAAATCTTAATTGACCTTTGAGGTAGGCAATTGCATTGGTAGAGTTACGACGGCGGAAACCCGGTCCGGTTATCAAGGCAGGGCAAATGGTCACTAGCTTCAAATCTCTTCCTCGTGCCGCTCTCCAGGCTGCCTTCTCTGCCATTGTCTTGCCCAGTGCAAACCACAACTGCAATTGTTTAGGTAATAATGTGTGAACTCATAAAATTGCATAAGAGTTAGAAATATATAATTTGATGTTGGGCCACAGTTTAGGTCAATATGGGCTGGAGACGGACTGGTCCATCGGGTCCATTGATATTATATGCCTACCTTTTTGTCACGGCAGATGCTTTGATCGCTCCAGCAGTTCTCGTCGACAATGGTCGAGCAGCGGCCATTCCGAGGACTGCTGCTGGCTCGCCAAACACAGGCTAAAAGAGAGGAGGTAAAGACGCATCTCCTCACCGATTGAGTTCTAACGCAGGCTTCAATCACTAACTCGGCTGCTCTCACCTCCTTGTCTGTCATGTGCTTCTGTAAAGTTATATAACAAGAATGATTGGTTTTTCATCTAAACCGGTACAGACAAATACTTTGTACATGCTGTTATATACCCTCGATATAATGCAGTAAAAATTTAAACAACTTAAGTTACTAAAACTGTCCTGATGCAAACTTTTCGAGGATGAATTATATCAAGCGGCATGAATATATATATATATATATTGGAATGAGGTATGTCAAAAAGTGTAGTCGTGTACAACTGTCGTAGTACTAATTCAACAAAAAAGTCGTTCTCGTGCAACAATTATACTTGAAGCTTAGATAATATCCCTAATTTACTCTGTTAACTTAATAATAGAAAAAACTCGTAGGCTTTAATTTAACAAAAGTTATGTTGCACTAATTGTCCATTGACGGAATTATAAATAACTAGGCATGTTATTCTTCCACAAACCGATGCCGAAACTCGTAAGAATCTTAAATCAGTTAGATTGGGCTAACCTAAGCCACCTTTGATCTAATCAAACATCCCAATCCGATTGTGGTTCAGTGGAGAATTGAGATGGTAACTTATCAGGCTACCAAACACCACATCTAGTGCCATTGTGGTCGATCTCAAATATAAAATTCGCTGTGTCAACAACTTGATGCTGACATCAAGCGTATTCCTACCAAGTATTTTGCAAACCTAATCGCCATTATTGTAATCGGAGTCAAAATTTGTGGGTGTCCAGTGATTGAGACAGGGATGTTAACAATTGTACCTAAATTATTCAAAAAATCACTATAAAACTTGATAAAGATAACTGAAATTAAAAAATAAAAAAACTCAAAAATGTTAAGGTTAGATAGAGTTTTGGGGTGGTTGTTTGAACACACTTACTAATCACCAATCGCATCTAAATTATAAGCTAATTGAGAATGGCATGGAATGTCTATTTATGGATTTAATTTAACAATAAATAAAGAATCCCTCACCGAGTAACCAGCGAGGCCTCCGGGATCAACCACGCTTGAGGTATGGAAGACGCCGGCGCAACCTTCGAACGCCTGACACAAGCTATCCAAGTCCATCGCATTGGCCATCACCGCCCACACCCCGTCCCTGCCCATCTCACCGAACATCTCTGTCTCCCTCAACTTGTCTAAGTCCTCTGCGAGCCAAGCAAACACACACAACAAATCAACAAATATTAACATAAATTTCAAATATTAAAAATTCACTCTAGACTTGATTAACCGTATATCCAAACTCTGTATAGCTTCACTAAATTTTAGAAATTGGGCCGAAAAATTACAAATTTTCAACGAACCAGAAATCCAAACAGTCGATCAGATAAACACGAATACTAAAATGCAAATCGGATACAAAGGGATCAACACCAATAATGCACTCTAGCGTGCCACCAGAGCAAGTGGCTGCTAGGTAAGACACGGTGCAAAACTAGGAAAACTACCTCCACAAGGGACCTTAATTAATTCAGTCAGAAAAGGGGGGCCTTATTTATTAAAAAGAAAACTGTTAGATCAATCTATCAAACAAAGTTTAGGATTTATTAAAGTAAAATGGAAGGAACAGGCCGCAAATTAGAAGTAACATCGATCCTTAAAAGTATCGAATCGTTTATTATAGACAAAAGGCCCAACACTCACTATAAACAAATGAATGTTAGGTTGGGTTAGGTGGCAAAATTCTTGAAGACCTCCCAAGTCCGGGATATACGACTGCATGGCGTATATCCATAGATATACTAACAAGTTCAGAATCGAGAAAAATTCGAAGATGACCAAATTCGTTGAAATTATCACAAAAAAAATAGAAGTATAATTGGTCAATCGACAAAGGCCAATAGAAGGTCATTAAATTGGTCTGCGCAGGCGCAGACCAATTTGCTGACGCGCACAAACCAGTCGCAAGGGCCACCTAGGAATCAAGTCGTCTATTACATCGGATCTAACGCCAATCATAAAGCAAACCCGCTTCCCTTGGCGAACAAGGGAAGAAGACTAAGCTAGAGGTGGGGAATCTCCCCCCATCGGAGTCGGAATCAGCCAAGAAGGTGGTGATAACTTTGGTTAATGATGGGAAGAGAGAGACAGAGGTGTGGATCGCAGGAGGGAAGAGGAGGCGATCGAACCTTGCGTTTCGAGGGCGAGGCGCACGGTGTAGCCGCGGTCGAGAAGGCGATTAACGATGGCGAAGCCGACGAAGGAGATCCCTCCGGTGACGCACACCATCCGCCCATCGCCTCCCCCGGCGTCGCCTGCAGATCTTCGCTGGACACCTCCCGGCCCCGCCTTCCCCGTCTCCGCCTTCCCCCCGCCGCCCCGCAGCAGCGTCTCCCGCATCTCCTCAATCTCCGCCTCCAGAGTTACCGTGCTCCTCAACACCCCCATCTCTCTCTCTCTCTCTGAGATTTCAGTATTTGGTGTGGCAAGCAAGACGCAGTCTCAGAGCTAAAGAGGTACATAAAAAGGATGGACCACACCTAACAAGGTGAATCAGTGAGCGCAACAAACTGGGGTGCGAATAGAAGGAGCCGCGTCATATCGGCTTTGACTCGACCGTCGGCTCAGGTAAATGAGCACGGTTAATTTGCTTCAGCGGAGGATTTCAGTTAATCAACACCAGTAAGGCAGTAATTAAACGCATCAATTGTAAACTTTTTAAAGTATTTTAATGCGATCTAAATTTTCTTAACTCCAAAACATTATCTAAACTTAAAATGCATTTGCCACGTGGCTAAAAAAAAGAAAAGTCGATTGCTGCATTTTAGTGCAACACAGGAAAGTATTACTGTTTGGTTTGGAAAAAAAAAAGGTACAATATGTGTTTTCACTGAAAACAAAAATACCAAGAAAAAAAAATGATTCGCCCAAAATACCATCATCAAGTTAATTGCCCCAAAGTATTACCTCGAGCCTCGCAAAGATCTTCTCCAAAATTTTAACTTTTAAGATCAAGCGGGTCATGAAAAAGTTAATCGACAACTCCCAGAATGCTTTCCTTCTGAGCATGGGCACTCTTGACAGTTATATGATGACATTCGAACTTATCCATTATTGTAAAAGAACAAAGAAAGACGCAATAATGATCAAACTTGACATGCATAAGATTTTTGATAACATAAATTGGATAAATATTATGTTGAAACTACTAGAAATTAGGGGGTTCTCAAGGGTTTGGGTCAATTGGATTTCTTGAATCCTAAACTCTACCGAGTCGGCAGTTCTTATCAATGGTATCTTGGGTAAATGAATTATGCACCGTAAGGGACTCCGTCAGGGATACCCTCTATCCTCGTACATGTTTCTTTTAGTGGCAGACGTGTTTGCTAGAATGATACGTAGAGCAAGTAGTTTGGACTGATTTCAGGTATCAAAAAAGGACGTTCGGAGGAAATATTGAATCTGGAATTCGCGGACGATTTTGTAGTATTTTCAGAAGGCAATACAGAGGACATTTTCAATCTCAAACTTCTTCTTAGTGCTTTAGAGGTTATGAAAAGTCCCAAGGTTAACTACTCAAAAACTTGCATTGTTAACGTTCTCAAAAATATTGACCGAGCTAGGCAGCCTGCTTCGATCCTGGGTTGTTAGCCTTCTGAATTCCCAATCTCCTACCCGGGGCTTCCTCTTCGTAGTGGTAAACTTCACCACCAAGATTGGGGTCTGGTAGTGGATAAAGTTGAGAGACGCTTAAGCTCTTGAAAGGGCCGCTTATTATCGAGGGGAGGGGGGGGGGGAGGGTTAGTTCTCATAAACAGTGTGCTCAACTATATACCTAATTACTTCATATCCATTTTTAAAACTCCTAAATGGGTCTTAAAAGAAATTGATACAAGAAGTAGTTTATTTTGGAATGGTGTGACCAATTTTGCTAAATCGTTTACTTTGGTGAACTGGAACGATGTCACGCCGCCTAAAAGCAATGGTGGCTTAGGAATATTATACCTAAATATCTATAACCTAGCTCGTCTTGGGAGATGGTGGTGGCACGTGGCTATAAGATCTGATCTGATTTGGACAAAAGTAGTAAAATTTAAATACTTCACTGGTTTGATCGACATTGCACTAACGCGTGGTCGAGCACTTGGAAAGAAATTTACGCGTCGAAGGAAATCTTTGCACTCGGAGTTGAGATGGAATTAGGGAATAGTGCTACTACTAGCTTTTGGAGTGAGCAATGGAGCAAGAATAACAGACTTTTGAATTGCTTCTCCCTGACCTTTATGAGGTTTGTAGAAGGAAAAATATCTAGGTGGCTGACGCTTGGAATGAGGATGGGGGATATTGGACATTGAATTGGGATTTACATATCGATGAGTCTAAGGTGGCCGGCCTATTCTCTCTCATTCATTGATCATCCATCGTTAAGCCAGAATGCAGACTCAATTAAATGGAGGTGGCACATGTCGGGTATATTCTCCATTGCTTCGTACTACTCCTTCGCTATGGAAAGAGGGGTTAAGTGCAGGATAGCGCAGAAGTTTTGGAAGGTAAAGGCTCCTTTAAAAATCAAGCTACTCTCATATGGCTCGTATCGAAACAAAGACTTCCGACTAAGGAGCGCCTGATTAGGCATGGTGTCAGCCTTGACGATGATACTTGTGTCTTTTGCAAGCTTGAACCAGAGAATAGCTCTCACCTTCTGCAAGCATGCCAAGTTATCCATACGGGATGGATTAGCCTCTTAAGGGATATTGACCACTCTATTTTTTCTTCCCCCCATCAAACACATACGAGTTTTGTGCCCTTAAAAGGGATCAGCGAGTTACATTGATGTTTTGGAGTTGGAGTAATTGGAGTACAAGAAATGCCATCATATTTAGGGATGAGGTGTGGGGGATGGATAGGGTTGTTTCTTTGTGTAGAAGCTTCGTGAGCAAATGTTCATCCACCTAGATGTATTCATTTGATGTCACATATATATTGTATTACCTTTAATACGTTATTTTGTTTGTTTTTGTATTACCTTAGCTTGCTCTTTCTTTATTTTGTAATATTCTTTTGGGATGTTTTATTTTAATTATCAATGAAATGAGATGACGGGACTAAGAATTGGCTCTACTCTTACCTCAAAAAAAAGTTAATTATATATAATTCCCATCAATTAGATGCTGATATTTTGCTTGCATCAAGTATAAAATTTAAATTGACATACATAAAATATTATTATAGTTCACTTTACTACATTGATTAAAGTTCAAGCATAATATTTTTAGCTTTCAACGTAATTACTTTCTAAAACAATAATATATTATTTTTCTTATTTTTCTAGTAATAGAGATGATACATTTGGAATCTTCGAAAGCTAGAGAAGTTAATCGGAGAAGTAGATGCTCCACCTACAAAAGCCTCATGACCAACAGTACCAAGAAGATACTCTCATCCCATCAATATTAATTAGCACAAAGAAATAGTAAAAAAAAATAGTTAAAATAAGATAAAACAATTACAGCCGAGAAGGATGGAGGAACTACCGTTTTAAATTTAGAGAATTGCATTTATGCTAGGGGTGTAAGTGAGCCGAGCAGCTCGTGAGCTACTCGAGATCGACTCGATGAAAACTCGAGCTCGACCTAAGTAATACTCGACTCGAGAGGCTCGTGAGCCTAATCGAGCTTCATATATTTATATATAATTATATAAATATTAATATTTCATATGGAGTTGAGCATAAACCCGAGTCGAGCCGAGCTTAATCGAGCTTGAATGAGCTCGATCACGCTTGAGAAAAATAAACGAGCCTATACGAGCTTAAACGAGCCGAGCTCGAGTTACTTGAGACAAGCTCGAGCCAATCTCAAGCCTAGATATTGAAGCTCGATCCAGCTCGAGTTCGAGCTCGAGCTCGACATTTCTTAAACGAGCCAAGCTTGAGCACAAGCAAGCTCGGCTCGGCTCGGCTCGATTACACCCCTAATTTATGCAAAGAGGACGAGGGATATGAATAGCTTTTTGAATCTTACTTTTAAGCCCAAAGATGAATTTAATATATATATATATATATATATATATATATAGTGTGGATCCTACCTCGCTAGTATTGGCATTTTATTTATTTATTTTTCTACCAAAAAGAAGAACTTATATTAAAAGCCGACGAGAGCCATGCTTAAAAATATCAAGAGACAAAATATTATCTAGATCGGGAGGACGGATGGAGGACCAAATCATCTTATCCTTACAGACCCGCGCTCGGTTTGCTGCCTTACAATGAATATAAATAAATTAATTTTATCTAAGGTGTTAGCCAATAGATTAAAAATTTATTTGCCTAGCGTTATTTCTTCTAAACAGTCTACTTTTGTAAAAGATATGAATATTCACGATAACATCCTCATTGTGCAAGAACTTGTTCATTCCTTTTATGATTCTAAGAGCAAAATCCCTTACATTATTATTAAGATTGATGTGAAAAAAATATATGATCTTCTTAAAAGGGAGGCTGTGATTGAAGTGTTGAACAAAATTAATTTTCATGAGATGTTTATTGAATTGATATCTGCTTGTATTTCTACTCCATCTTTTGCTTGCACTGTTAATGCTTAGACCTCTTTCTTTTTTCTCTCTAACAGAGGGATTAAATAAGGTAATCCAATTTCACATTTTCTCTTTATTATTGTTTCTCAAATCCTTATTGAACTCATTAATACTGTTGTTGCTCAAAACAAACTTACCCCTTTCAAGTTTAAAAATAATTTTCCTATAAGTCATCTCATGTTTGTTGATGACCTCATTTTAACTTTTAAAGCAAATTCTAAGAGCTTGAATTATGTTAAATTTATTTTCTCTACCTATGAATCTCCAACTGGTCAGAGAATTAACCTCTCTAAACTAGATTGGTGTCAAACTTTACAACTGGAAAATCTCTCTCCTCTCTCAGGCAGGTAGACTTATCCTCATTAAATCAATTTTGAAATCAATCCCTACTCATGCCACTTCTGTCACTTGGTTTAATAAGGATTTAAGTAATAGAATTGAGAAAAAACTTAAAAATTTTCTTTGGAATCATGAACCAAACAAGAATAGTATTCATCTTATTAATTTGAACGCTGTTACTCTCCTTAAATCTTTAGGGGGTCTTGGCATTCAAGACATTAAAACTAAGAGCTATTCCCTTCATGCCAAGAGGATTCAATCTTATTTAAACAATTCCAACTCCCTTTGGGTTAACATTGTTAGGAATAAATACCCTAAGGTTTTTTGTATTAACACTAAGCCTCCTAACAAATCCTCTTGGGCTTGAAAACTTTTCCTTAAAAGCTTTTTTTAAACTTCAATTTGGTTTTAAATCTATTATAGGGGATGGCAGTAATACTTCTTTATTGTTTGATAATTGAATTTTGGATTCCCCTCTTACTTTAAAGCCTACTTATCTTAATATGAATATTGTGGATTATTTATCTCATGTGCATCATTTACTTCATAATCATGAGTGATCCTTTTTGTGGATCTTATACTTTGTGTAATGTTGATTTATGGGAGACCATTGCAAGCATTGAGGTTTTGATTCACCCCGATGATGATGTTGTGGTTTGGACCCATGAAAATGATGGTTTTGCAACCACATCTACTGCATACCTATTTCTTAATACCTTTGGTCACTCTTCTACTGATTCTGTCTTTAATTGGGATGCTCTCTGGAAATATTTTGTTGTACCTAAAGTTTAAATTATTTTTGTGGAAGTTTTTTCACACTCGCTTATTTACTCGTTCTAGACTTATTACCTTGGGTTTCTCTATTGATCAAAACTGTCTATTTTGTTATTCTGATATTGAAACTCCTGAGCATATTTTTTGGAACTGTGATTTCTCGATCAATGTTTGGGTTTCTCTCGGTCAAAAACTCAATTTAGACTTTATTAGTATGGGTGATTGGCATTTGGGTAGCTAGCTCCTGCCTAATCTGGCTTCTAATAATTCAGAATCTAAAGATATTGTTGTCAATGTCTTATGGACCTTAATTATGATTTTATAGAAATGGCATTTTGCATGGTGAAGGAAGGCCATCCATCTATTCCGTGGTTATGAGAATTTTATCGAGTTCCTTGAATTATAATAAACCACTCTCTCCTGAGGGCACTGTATCAAATATCTGTAATGCTTGTAATTGGTCTCTCCCTCCTACGGGTTGGTCTGTTGGTCTAAGATTAATTGTGACAGAGCTTTTTGTGATCCGGATGGAGGTGCTGGTATTACTATCTGGAATTCTCAATGCAAGTATCTACTTGTATCTTCTAATTATTTTATATCTACTTATGCTTTATTTTCAGAAGCTACTGCTATCTCTAGCTCTTGCACTATCTTTAGCTTTGTGCAGGAATATGGATTACTTCATTGTGGAGACCAATTGTAAGTAGCTTGTAGAAATGATCAATAAGAAGACGAACCTTCCTCGGAGGCATCGTAATATGTTTAAAAATATCTGTAACATGTTCCCTAAATTTACTCATGTAATGTTGGTGTATGTATGTCGTTCGACAAACAAAACTGCCCATTGGGCAGCAAGTTATGCTCAAAGAAGAAAGGAGTCCACTATTTGAACTTTCGTTCGACTTCCTGAGCTTGATGTATTATTGGGTGAGGATTATTCATGTCCTTTCATCTTAAGTTAATATAATTTTATGATATGTTTACTTCATTGGATACGATAGAATATGATTTGATTAAATATAAAACTTTTAATTTCGAAATACATCGAATATAATATTAATTTTATACTTTTTTTTTTTAATTCATGCACTAAATAAATAATGTATATTAATTTATTTTTTGTCATATTTTTTTTATTCTATAAAGTAAATATATTCTTATTTTTTTGCTTGGTAAAAAAAAAACAGGAGATAAATGGTACTAATTCGAGGGGGTAACTTTCGAATAAAAAAATCTAAAAAGTTATCTTTTTGCATACATTCGGCCTACGAGCTACATGATTGGGATTTCAATCATGGGGACAGATTCATTGTAGAATTAAAGCTCCCTATATCTTTCTACGAAACCAAATTCGTGTTTCACGTGCACCTATTTAAACAACATACTTCCAAGTCCATATACCATATACAACGTGGTGTAGGTCTAAAGGCGCACCAACATGTCCACGTGAGGGGCGTGCCGAGCCCGAAGTCGGCTCGATCGAGTCATTCGATCGGATCGGATCGGCTCGGCTTGGCTCGAGCACCGTTAATAATTCATAGCCCCAAGATTCGTGCCGCGACACTTCGCGAATCGCGATCAACGGTGGCGCGAACGTATCGTGATTCGTGACCGTGGACCGTGGGTCGGCCGGATACCCGCTCCTCGTCACTTGGCGCAACTTGAGCCGTCCGAGCACCCACGTGGAAAGAGATAGAATCGCGGCCGTTCGATGCGCTAACTACCACCGTGGCGATGCGTGGCGTGGAAATGACATGACGCAGCGATGGGCAGACGTCGACGTCGATTTAAATAGTGCCCAGTTAGAAATGGACCCGACACAGTACCGAACACATCGTATTGAAATCTACAATAGGTTTACACCGATTTAATTTCGTTACCCAATCCCACAACTACCGTTGAAATGGTGGATTTTCTTTCTTGTTTTTCAATCGAATCATTCATCAGTCCTTCCTCTCATATTATTAGGTGGGCTACAATTTTTTAAGTGAGAATTAGATTTCAATCGGTTGTGTTATTTATGTTCAAGCAAGGCTGATTCAATCCATTCAAATTCAAAGATTTTGGTATGGTTTGATCAGATTCGGCCTATTCTTGACCAATGAAATTCTAATTCAAAACCTAACATGTTCGGAATTGGTTGTAGATCAAACAGATTATATAACATGATTGATTTTGAAAATATTGTTGCATCATTTAATCTGGTTTTTTGTAATATGATTTAGTCCATTTGCGATCATATATAATATTAACTAATCTCATATATAGGACTTCATAGTCTGATTATACTTGGAATATTCACTGAAACTGAACTTGAATGATTAGATGCTTGAGAAGAAAGACAAGCTCGTAGAAAGATTTCACTTGATTCCCCAAGGAAATAATGTAATTTACATATACAAATTATCTAAGTCAGCTGTATCATAAGGCATATATTAAGTACAACAGATTGGACCAAACACAATTGCAAACACCGGCCTCAGCGCTCTAATCCTTCAAAATTAGTCATTTTCTTTCTCCGAGAGGAACATCAAAATGGCGCGTACTTTCTCTCTGCTGAGTTCGCTGACTGTTTGCTGTGTAATTTATGGGGTGACAACTGGCACCACATCCCTTGTCATCATGTACTCGAAAAACCAGCAATGGCGGCCTTCTTGTTGTAAATTTATGTTCCTCCAGACTCAAAAATGAAGGTTCAAGTTATGGTTTTGCTTCCCTCCTCGTGTCCTAGTGTTCACCGCTGTTGAATCTTGATCTCGAGCTTCGACGGTCGTAATCGCCAGATTCATCGTAGTCGATGCTGAAGGTGTCATTGTCGAACGCCATTCTGCGAAGCTTTTGGATGTCAGCGGAGTATTGGCCGGAGTTGTAAATGGTGCTCTGACCAAATTTTACGCCATTGGAGAGGTCAGATAAGCTTCCATCGCTATCGAGTGATCTCAGCACCTGAAACAATGAAAAATATAAATAACTCCACCCTATATCTGTGAGATGGTTCGGAGGTTGGTAGCAAACTTGTATGATTGAAAAACTTGAATTCTAGGATAATTCACCACAACCTTTCTTCAAGTTTTTACTTACAGGCCTAGTATTTTGAATTTTTACTGCAGAGCATGCATTGCGCATACAATTTTTTAAGGCCTCTCTGTTTTTAATCGTTTGAACGATGTTTCTAGGCTAAACTCTTTCCTACAAGGAGGAATTTCTTAACAATATCATTTGTCCAATGTTTTTAGAGTGCTCTCCAATTTCTGGTTTTAAGAAACATTGCATTTGTCAACCCATGTCCAAGAGGTAGTTTATAATGTTTCAAGATGGTTTGCAGGTGTTCACATGTCTAAATATGAACATGGAGTTATGAGGAGTGGGTTTAGAGTAGGAAATTAATTAAAACCAAAAAATGTGACATCTGAAGCTACGTGATATCTTCTACAATGTTATCTGATGGATTTCCTATTTCAGGCTTCCTACATTGCTCCATCATTCAACATTAAATGCTTTCCTTTGTGATGAAGTCATACCATTAAGATATGATAGCAAGGAATTATAGACTGAGTTTTTGATATAATATCAGAAGCTGAAAAAAGAATCTAATTATCTAAAGCAATTATGCAAATATTTACTTGGAAACTGGATATGCTAATTGAATTAATTGTGCATTTTCTCATTTTTCATTTACAACTTCCACATATGACTGCATCTGTGCATCATGCACTGCAAAATATGCAGAATTCAGTGAGCTTTAATAACAAAAGATGACGCAAGTTTACCTGCAACATTCGCGGTCGTTTGGGGGCAGAATGACGAACACAAGCAGCAGCTGCTTCAATCGTACGTAGCATCTCATTTTTGCCAAAGTTGTTCTCAAGTTTTGGGTCTACTAGTTCTTCATACTCGCCTGTCTCAAGAGCACGAATCAAGAGCGGTCGGGCCTGTAGGTAGAAGTAAAAAATTGCAAAGACTGATGTAACACAACTAGATGAGTTTAAGCAATAAGTTTCAGAAAATAGAGCGCTGCTGTTTATGGGTACCATTCAGCAACAAGTTCTTCATGACTAATACAGCATGAATGTCTACTGACTGGGGAACACTTGTCTCTTGACATTTACAAACATGAAGTACTAGCTATAGCAGTTCATTAGAGATAACTGAAGCTTGTGAATGTATGTTTACACACAACATGTAATAAGTATAATAAAGCACATAATAAATCAGGAATATTTCTCGCTGACCAAGGCTTTAACTATGTGGTTTCGAAAAGACATGAGAGCAACAGTGAATCAGTTTTCCACTACATTATATTCTCTGTTTCCTTAGACTGGCACATGCTTTACAACCTAATTTATTTTACTTCAATGCACATTCTGTTGTATGCACCAGTTTAAGAATATGATACCCCAAAAAGAAGAATTTGCTAATATTACTATAATCACCATGATCAATTGCTCATTTACAATCATCCTTCAAATAAAACTGAAATGAGATTGGAACAATATCATTTATGCTTTTGTTTTATATATTTTTACTAAATACTGGAAGTCAGGAAGAACAACTGCACATTCTTATCCACATTGTTTTCATGCTAAGATTTAATTTAGTAAGTTCAGCAACCTAATACTTAATTTGACTTCTATAAATTTAGAAATGAATCTTCACCTGGCAGTTAACATATTAAATCAAAAGCAAAAGCTGAATATATGAGGAGAAAACAATAGAAAAACATATATTAATGTAGTTGGTCAATTGTGCATACCCATTCAACTAAGCTCTCATCCCCGAAAGGAAGGGATGTATCAATAGGTTTTCGCCCAGTTATGAGTTCTAGAAGCACAACTCCAAATGAATACACATCAGATCTATCTGTTAGTTTTCCACTGGATGCATATTCTGGTGCCAAGTACCTAAAGTTAGAACAGCATCGCCATTGGGTTATAACCCGAAAAAATCCTCAAATACCACAAAGCAATCTGTATAAGTAAGGCAAAAACGATAGAACACAAGCAAACACTGCAAAGGGTACTGCCAACTTTGTTCTCATGCTATGCATAATGTATATTCCAAATGCTCAAACAATATGAAGTTTGCGCAAGTTGTGCTACTTTCACCATGACATCTTGTTGAGTACATTTCAATGTGGTGTTGAGGTAGTTGTTGGATAAAAATAATAATCTCAGATGGGAAAATATTGAAAGGTTAAAATAATATATTGATATTAGCCCACAACCTAAATGACTTAAGCTTGTAAATTGAATTGGATTCAATGTTATTATATGGTTACTTAGCTCAATATGTGTGGCTCAAACTTAGTTTTCATATTGAACTGCTGAGCAAAAGGTGTATAGTGGAAGCTGCTGAGTGTGCAATTAGCATATCTCTCTGTTGAGATGACTTTCAAACTTCTATGGTGGTACACCCCACAAAGATAGTAGCTACTCTAATTGCTGAAATGCCAATTTTCTATAATTAGCATCTATAAATTCCTTTTTTCATTTGCAAAAATGTTTTCCGCAATCATATAATTTGTATGATAGATAATCCAAACACATAAGAAACTATAAAGTTCAAATATTGGATAAACAACTCTTCTAGATACTCTAAGAACACCAAATTAACTGAAGACATCTACAAAGCAAAGCATGGAAGCAAAGAGACGAGGAAAATTAGTTATGTACGCTTATCATCCATCAAAGTTTCAACAACCAGAAAATAACACAATTTACCCAAATGTTCCCATAACTCTAGTTGACACATGTGTATTTGCATCATTTGCTAATCTTGCCAGTCCAAAATCTGCAACCTGTGGGTTTGCCACAATGTTAGGATACTTGTGGCAAATAATTTAAGAGCTTTCTTTCATTGAAAAGACAAAAGGAAGATGAAATATGATGAATAGCTAAACATATAATGAATTTAATCATTAGTTATCAAAGAATTTGCCTGAGCTTCAAAAGCATCATCCAAGAGTATATTAGCTGACTTGATATCCCTATGTATAATCCGAGGATGACCTAGGAATTACAAAGAAGGAACTGTGTGAACTTCTTATCTAAGATGATTGAAACAAGTGAAGATAAATGCCACTTACAATCTTCGTGCAAATATGCTATTCCACGAGCGGAGCCTATAGCAATTCTCATTCTTTTTGACCATTCAAGAACAGGAAGGCCTTCTCCTAATAGTTATAGATGGACTTTAAGTCAATCTTAGGCTAAGCAACCATCTCCTCAAACACGATAAAACAACAGGTAAGTGTAATTTACCATGTAAATGATGCTGCAGAGTTTTATTTGAAACATACTCATATACCAACAGCCGGTGATGTTCAGCTATGCAATAACCCACCAGCGAAACAAGGTGGCGATGGTGGACACGACTAATGATCTCCACTTCTGCCTTAAACTCCCTGTCCCCTTGACCGCTGCCGATTTTAAGTTGTTTCACTGCAACTTGCCTCCCATCTGGTAATACACCCTTGTATACAGATCCAAACCCGCCCTCGCCAATATGGTTTTCATGTGAAAACCCACTTGTTATACCCATTAGTTCATCATATGTAAACCACGACTTGGATCCAGTAGGCTCGATTGGATTAGGAGAATTAACTTGGCAACCATATGAGCTTCCCCCGTTTGGAGAAAGTACATTATTTGGACCAGGAATGGCATCTGGATGTGAAGTTTTTGCAGTTAAAAATGAAGAATGAGAACAAGGTTGAACATTAAGGACTCCACTTACTTAGTAGTGTGAGTTCACCAGGTGATCGCCTGTATTGCCCTACAAAGCCATTGACTTCTTTCTTCTTCTTCCTTAATATCATATAGAAAATGGCAACAAATACGACTACTACTCCAGCTACAGTTATTCCGACTAAAGTAACAGCTTGAGTACCTCTATTTTCGTGTAACAAGTTGCCCAATGACTGGGAACTTGAAGTTTTTGAAGGTGCAAATTGCGCCATATTGCTAGCTGATGAAGCATCTGAAGGAGTAGTATTTCGAGTAGGCCTCGCCGGAGGAGGGATAGGAAGTCTTGATGGTAATGGTAAATGTGCATGTGGAGATGGAGTTGGAGTTGGAGGAGTTGGTGTTATTATAACAGGCGGAGGAGGAGGAGGAGTCGGCGATGACCATCCTTGGTTGCCTGGAGAAAAAGGAGTTATGGGTGGGACACTAGGAGGTGGTGACACTTGAATTGGTGGAGAGGGAACCGATGGAGGTGATGGAGAGGGAACCGATGGAGGTGGTGGTGAGGCTGACGGAGGAGGTGGAGGAGGCGAGGTAGGCACAGCATTTGATGGTGGAGGAACTGAAAGTGGTGTTTTAGGCGGATGAGGAGGGGAAGGAGGAGGAGGAGGAGAAGGAGGGGGAGGGGAGATGGTTGACGGAGGGGGAGGGGAGATGGTTGGCGGAGGGGGAAGGGAGATGGTTGGCGGAGGGGGATTTAAGGATGGACTAGGCGGCGGAGGAGATGGCGAAGTGGGCGGCGGCGGCGGCGGCGGCGGCGACGGCAATGGCGATGGTGGAGGGGTAGCTGGTGATGATTTAGGCGGCGGAGATACTTTTGAGTTAGAAGGTGATGGCGGCGGTGGCGGTGTACTTGATGAATTTTTCGGTAAGTAACTCGAAGATGGCGGCGTCGCTGGAGGTAGCGCAGCCGGGCTTCCGGGGGGAGGTGGACTTTGGTCATCCGGAGGCGGTGCCAATGGCAATGGCGGCGGTGGAGGAGGAGGCTGGTTGGAATCTGGCGGAGGTGGCGTGACGGTAATCGGCAAGATAGGATTAAATATAGTAGGGGATGGAGCTGGTTCTGACATATTTATCTTCTCTTTGTTGTGTTCTTGTTTTCTCTTCTACCTATCCAAAATCAAACTCCAAAATGTTTGGTTTCCGAACAACATCAAATTGCTCTCCCACACGTACAAGCAAAATCTATACGTGCAGCATCGGCGGCACATCAATCAAAACAGGCTCACATCATAAACAAGATGATAACACTAAACAGAGAACAGGTTCAGTTTAAGAAATTAATGTAAAGAAAGAAGGATCGACAGAGGTTGATGCAACCTTAACAACAGAATGTTAAGATGAACCAACCTTGTCTTGTAGGGTTAGTAAGAAATCAGATCGCCATGCCGGGGGAAAAAAATTCGCTATATCAAATCAAAAAAGAATCAGAGAAACAGGGGAAGGGTAAAATGACTCGAGAAAGATGATTCAAAACCTAGGGAAGGAGAGAAGACGCACGCGCCGAAGATGCGGATTTTGCAGGAGAAATGATTGATGACCGCGGAGAAGAACTCGGGGAAGCTTCTTCTCTCAAGATCTGCTCGTCCGTCCATTGAATGGGAAATGGGCGCCAAAAATAGCCGCAAGAACCCTACGAGCAATCCAATAATATCTTTTTCCCTATTTGCTTTTTCACGAGCTCTTATCTTTTAACTCTTAAGGCCGAAATGTCACTTCACGGAGGATCCGAGACCGAACAACAATGAACAATGTAACAATTTGGATCCGCAATGGGAATCCGATCCGACGGCAGTTTGTCTACTTGAGTACTTGACAATGGAAGTCAATAGAACGGCCCACCCTTATTATTCTTCTATGGGTGTTTAATTAACCGACAGTTATCTGATAATTAGTTTATTAGACAATTAAGCAAAATATATACCAAAGTTGACATGGATATGTAAGTTAACTCAAATTATTACGTAGAGCTCTGGCGGGAGTGAATCTAATTTTATCAAAATTGAAAATAGTATAAGATTGAATTTAAAGTAAGAATGAACCTAGCACTTTCGCTTTCGGTTCCAACGGAATGATGTTAGGTTCACTCATATATAGGCTTTAAAAAATTTTGGATAAAAAGTAAAAATCATCTCTGAACTATGACCCTTTTACAATAACCTCATTCCCGTTTGAGGATCAGAGTAGTTCGATCCGGCTCGGTGTCTCTCTTGGTTAGGTGTAACTCGACGATGGGGAACCTACAAAAGACACTACTAAAAACTTCATCATCTGCGACGGCTAAAGCGGTCGCAAAGCCATCGCAGACGAGCAATTGCGACGATAGAGGCTGTCGCAAAGTGTCCATCGCAGATAGTCTCGTTGCAGATTCTACGCGACCGCCACATCACCGTCACCAAAGATGCATATATTGCGACCGCAAACTAGCGTCGCAAAGGCCGTTGCATAGTTTTTTGCGACCGCATATGGCGGTCGTAATGGTCGTCGTACAATTTTTGCAATCGCTTCACTCGAACTTGTGGTGAGCATCTACGACAGCAACTACGGTCGCAAAATCGTCGCAGACAAATATATTCTTTAAAAAAAAATAAAAATATATTAATTCATGTTCCAATATTTAATTAAAATACAGACAAAAGACAGCGTATTATAATATATAGATATCAAAAATATTATTTACATTGTATCAAAACAATAATGTTTACATTATATCAAAAAAGTACATCAATGATCAGGCGCATCAGGCGACGGGGAGAGGGGCTGTGTGGGGAGCACATCTGTGTATGATGGGGGAGGTGGAGGAGCCGGAGCACCAGGTATGAGAGAAGATATATGTGTCAAGTACTGGGTCATCTAAATCATATACTGAGCCATCTGCGTCATATGTTGAGCCATCTGCGTCACAGTATCTCTCATAGCAGTCATGTCAGTGCTGAGGCGTGCCTGAGCAGTCTCGACGGTCGCTAATCGATCTTGATCCGCACGTGATGTTGATGGACCAGCGACAGAGGAGGTGAAAGCAGACGGCCCTGCACCATGTGGTTGCAACAACGCCCGTGCGTGGGTTATTGTGCCAATGTCATATACACGACCGTGGCCGACGCCTGCCACCTGCATCCATGCGTCAGCATCAAGCTAAATGCTGCGCAGGATCACCTCCTCGCTGGGTCACCAACTCACTATACGTGGCCTTTAAATAAAAGTAAATTAATTAATTAAATTAATTATACATAATAGAACAAGATAATTTTTAAAAAATATTATCTTACCAGTACCATCTCCGGTCTCCTGCTGATGAACTCACCTCGACAAGGACCACGTTGGTATTTATGTGTCTCCTCGAAGACCCTTAGAGGATTAGCAGGATGAGCGTCCCCTGCTCATCTAGCGCTCCCTACAATAAAATAAATATAATTAATTTTTCTATGATAAAAATAGTTACTAAATTACTTACCAATCGACACTCGTAGCTGATAAAAGGGATGGACCAACCGGTATGTCGAGCGACGGATCCTTCGACCAGCGTCATCCGATTCTGGTGCGTCGTTCGGGAGGCACCTTGACATCCCTCCGACGCCCAGATATCGCATAACCGATCTCATACGTCGACCTCCATCCAGATTGGCCAGTGTCCCTTGAGAGCATCCATAGGTGTATCTCTATTACCGCCTATACTCATGCGCGCGTCATCTCGCGCCCGATGAAGGATATCCTTGAAAAGTTTCTTATTGTAAGTTTTCCAAGCATCCTTCACATGAGCCTCAATGACGGGATCCCATGTATATCGAGCCTACAAAAAGAAAACATTAATACAAGTTCACAAAAAGTAGATATTGAACATCATTAGAAAATTGTGAAATATGTCAAATCCCTAAGCAATTTAATTGAGACCAATTTGTAGTCAGTATGTTGCTCTTGTTGACGGTCTCTAGAGAGAAATTGATATCAATTACATGGAGGAGGTAGTGGCTCCAAGTCTCCTTTTCTCTTAGCATGTGTTGATTGCCAAGAATGAATTCTTGGTATCAAAGTCTTCAAAAATATCATGTTCACCCCAAAAGTCAATCTTGTTCTAATGAGATGATGACAGTAAAACATTAATTTGTGGGCATCACAACTATGACTTGGTGAATATCAATTTGTTTCCAGATTTTTGCAAGTCAATCTGTGTGTAGAATTAATGTAATTAGTTCAGTTATTATCATGTGAATGACTCAAAAATAATTCAGCAATACCGTCTCTACACAAGGACAAAAAAGAACACATCTGTCAGCCTTAGAAACAGTGGCAAAGTGGAAGAAGAATATCATTCCTGTCATGCTACATTTCTTGAAGGCAATGCATCAACTGTCTTATTTTCAATTTTTCAGGCTAATTAATTGTTGTTCATTTAAAGATATTGCACAATAGATTACTAGAAACAAAACAAGAATTGGCTGGAAGAAAGTTGGATCATAATGAATAAACTATGTACCTCGAGCACGGACCATAATGAATCTCGATTATGTTGTGACACGTGGGTCCATGAACGCCACGGCTCCAGAAAGAACCTCTTGATAATAGATGTGATGTTGCGAGCAACATCGTCATGCTCGAATCTACAACATAAGTAGAAATTAATTAATTAATTAATAATTATTAAAAAATAAACTTTGATACTTACTTTAGATCGTACAGTGATATCCGCTGATACTGGTCGGTCAATGAAGGTGCACAAGTCCCCCGATTAGGCCCACGAGGCCTACGACGACCTCGAGCCTTCGGGGCCGGTGGTTGTGGTGGTGGTAGTGGTGGCGGCGGCACTGCGACGGACGTGGAAAGTCCCGACATCTTCACTTGTCTCATAAGATTATGGCACTATATATTAAACCAAAATAAAGCATGTGGTTACACGATGGCAAAAATGGAATACAATGAATGAATAAAAACGAAACTCCAATGGAAGGATATGAATGGGATAAATGGAAGTCATGTATCTCATATGATAAATGTAACATGAATGGTAAAAGATGAAGGGTAGCCAAGCAATTCATTGTACCATTTGCTGGAATCCACCTTGAACTTCACAACCCTACTTATCTAGGTATACAAACCATATTTCAGATTAGAAAAACTTCTTATACTCTTTCTCAATCACTTAATGAATTAGGTTTCAAGTATAAATTAGGAACAATATTTTTCTATTTGATAAATACATATCACACATATCACTTAATCAATTAGGTTTCAAGTATAAACCTTAGCCGTCGGCTAGGGTTGAGAGAGAGAGAGAGAGAGAGAGAGAGAGAGAGAGAGAGAGAGAGAGAGAGGAGAATACAAGCGGTTGAATAGTTGAGTAGCGGGGAGGCTTGCTTGCGATGGGCGACGATCGGTGTGCGGCGATCGGTGGTAGAGAGAACGAGTGAGAGATATAGATCGAGTTGAGCAAGGGAAATAAAGAAAAGGATTTTGGCGGGGAATTTAATAATATTTTGCGACTACCTTAACGGTCGCAACGTGATGGTCGCAAATGGTCGCCAAACCGTCACCATATTGCGACGGCACTCTAGGCGGTCGCAATGTCGTCGCTATTTTACGACGGCACTCAATGTGGTCGCAATGCCGTCGCAAACCTGGCCAGTCCGCGACCCCAATGGACGGCGGTCGTAGACCCGTCGCATCTACGACTGCATCATGTGCCGTCGCAAATGAGCCATCGTAAAAAGCTATTTTTTTAGTAGTGAGACACTCTAAAGCTCAAGTTAGTAGGACTCCAAGATGGAGATAATGAAATGAAACTTAGGTTACTTGAGGCATGTTGTGTATGTATTTATTGCAGATGGAGGTGATGACGTCGCCCGACAATCTCGCAGAGATATTGCTCAGAATAGGTCAGAGGTTGGCCTCGAAGATAGCAGACATGTAATGATGTATCCCTCGTGATAAGAAAGGATGTGGATGTCCTTGTATGACTGGGGTCGAGCCCCTAGGTGGAGCTATATATTCGGTCTGGCTCGAGTTGGGTTTAAGAGTGTAGGGCATTGCTGGGTCTAATCTGATCGCACCCAATAGTACTAGTCCAATCCATATCCCCCAAGCTCGATCGGAGTCTGGAGGACTATTTGTCGAGCTTTAAGCAGAGTTGGCTTTGTGACTTTGGCGTTCTTGCGGCCTTGAGGAATTTTTGGAAATATTATACTGTGATGTGTCTGGCCATCATAGAGGCCAAGTTGGAGCAAGTGATCGTAGAGCTGGAGCATGTGACCGTAGAGGCCGAGCTAGAGCAAGTGACCAAAGAGGTCGAGTCAGGGCAAGCGGCCGTAGAGGCCGAGTTGGAGCAGGCGACCGTAGAGGGCGAGCTCGAGCAAGCGACTATAGAGGCCGAGCTAGAGCATGCGATTGTAGAGGCCGAGTTGGAGCAAGCGACCATAGAGGTCGAGTATGAGCAAGCGAACGTAGAGATCGAGCTGGAGCAATCGATCATAGAGGTCGAGCTGGAGAAGACGACCATAAAGGCCAAGCTGGAGCAAGCGATCGTAGAGGCTAAGCTGGAGCAAGCGACCGTAGAGGCTGAGCTGGAACAAACGACCGTAGTGACCAAACTATAGCAGATGACCAGAGAGGCCGAACTAGAGAAGACGACCATAGAGGCCGAGCTTGGCTCCTAGGTTGACGTGTGGCAAACTTATCTGTAATTAGAGTGAATCAAATTGGCATATCTTTGTGGTGTTATTTTTGTGTCTTTTCAACTTTTGCGCCTAACATGACAGCTTAGTGGTAGGGTTTTTCTTCCTTCGTGGCGACTCCTGATCAGCTCTTGTCTTTTTGATTTAGAGGAGTAATCATGGCAGGGAAAGTGTTCACACGGATCCTTGCGATTTTCTAGGAACCCATCGTTTAGCTGGCTTGATTGGCTGGGATTTGTTTGTGGTGTGATTGCTGACCGTCCGATGGGGGGTTTATTGCCTTCAAAGCAATTTCTTCCCCTCTGTTTTCAAACTTTTCCTCACGCTTTTAGTGTCTGGTGCTTTGAGGTTTCCTTCGACGACAAGCAAGTCTCTTTGGCCCCTAGTTTTTTGGCTTATCGATGGCGGTTGGAGTTTCTGTTCAGGTCGATGGTGAAAATGAATGCTGGGATCGGGCCGGAGGTTAGGTCGTCAGGAAGGGCCCATGATCCCTACTCTTGGATTTTTCATAAAATACAACGGTAGGGTTCAATGATGACCACCCTGAGCACGAATGTGAGATGCGGTGCAAATGCAGATAATGCGATATCTGCACCGTATTACCTAACTTTTAAGCCATATTTGCATTTGTTTTTTTAGGACAGCTCTTTTGTTAGTTGTCATTTAACAAAAAAAATTCTTCCTCCACTAATGTCAAGGCCACAATCGAGCAATCTGTCTCTTCTTCCTCATCCACCATCACCGGCACTACCATAACCTCCGCCTTGTCCACCTCCCCATCTAGATCTTGCCCGAGTTCATGGACGATGGCTCCCTCGAGGGCAGTCGCATCACCTCTGAGCCCCTCCTCATTGACTCCGGCGGATGCGTACCGTTGTTGCCACCTCGATCACTACCTCCTTCTTCTTCTCCGCCCCATTTAAGACCCGCTTCTCTCGATCGAAGAAAGACCACGACTTGGTGCTCTCCTTTGTCGACGCTGGGAAGAAGTAGAAGCGGGCCTTCCTCATTGATGGCAAATGAACAAAGAACTCATCAGAATGATCATTTTGCAGTGGCAAAGTATGACTTTCCTCATTGCATGAGGGTTCATGATTCCCAAAACCAATCTGTCAGAACATATGTCACAGAGGAAGGTGAAGCATGCCCATCACCTTGGTTGAACTAGAAGTCGTCTCTCTCGAATGGTTCACTTTTGGATGGTCTGACCTGTAGCTTTGATACCAAGTCCTTATTTCCTAGATCTGAAAGTGAAGGTAATGACATGCTTTTACTTCCCATGGTGGTCTTCCGCGCAACGATTAAAACAGGAATTGAAATTTCAAAGCCACTATGATTTTGACTGTTAGTGGGATTTTGTTTATTATGATTGCAGGCTCTCACCATGTGATGACAAATAGAACTCAACACAAGATTTGATCAAATGGCAATGCAATCAATTCAATTCACTGAGATCCTATTACAGATTGTAAATCCATATCAAAATATAAAACTGGAGAAAACAAAATGAAATGGTTGCGCTCTGCGCTATTACCAGAAGAGTTCTTTTCATTCTTTATATACTGCAGCTTATTTGAAAAACAAAATTACAGAAATACCCTCAATCACTTATTACATTCCTCACTCGCCAGTTACCCTCTTCAGTCATTTCTTAAATCAACTGTCATTACCTAACTCTGCTTCCCTTCTTCCCTTCATATCAGTCGAGGCTTCCTTCTTTGTATCAGTCGAAGCTGGTACGCCTTCACACCCCGCAAGTTGGCAGAGTTGAGAATTGATTCTCCATTCCCAACTTTGAGGCCAAGTATTTATGCTGAGGTGCTGGTAGAGATTTCGTCAAGATATCAGTCGGCTGTTCTCGGCTGGGAATGTATAAAGGTCTGATAATCTTTGCCTGAAATCTTTCCCTGACGAAATAGCAATCGACTTCCAAATGTTTTGTTCGCTCATGAAAGACCGGGTTCTCTGTAATGTGTAATGCACTTTGCGAATCACAATAGAGAGGTATGGCTTATTTACATTCAAACCCCAGCTCATTAAGGACATTCCTGGTCCAAATCAGCTCTGCTGTTGTGCTGGAGAGTGATATGAGTTCACTCTCAACACTTGACCTACTCACAGTAGACTGTTTCTTGCGCTTCTAGTTCACTGTTGAGCTTCCTATCTTCATCAAATATCCAGAAATTGACCTTCTAGACAATGCACAGGTTCCCCAATCAGCATCCGAAAACCCTAAAACTAATACTTCACAGTTTGATGGATAGAATAATCCCAAGCCTATAGTTCCTTTCAAGTACTTGAGAACCCTTAAAGCAACTCGGTAGTGACTATTTTTGGAACTTTGAACTTGCTGACTTAATTGGTGTACGTTGTACACAATGTCCGGTCTTGTCACGGTCATATAAAGCAATTTCCCCACTAGTGTTCTATATGCAGAATGATCAATGTATAGTGTATTGTTCATCTTCTTCCATGATACTTTTGCCCCTTTTGCTATTCAGCATCAAAGGGGTGGATTTTGGTTTGCAATCCAAGAGTTTCATATCTGATAGTAAGTTAAAAATGTACTTACGTTGGCTTATGTGCAGCCCCTTACTGGTTCTTTGCACCTCCAATCCTAAGAAGTAGGTTAGTAACCCCAAATCCTTTATCTTGAACTAGTTGTCTAGATACTTCTTGAGTTGCTTAATGCCCTCTTCATCTGAGCCTGTTAGTATAATGTCATCAACATATACTAATGCAACCATAATTTTCTTACCACTTTGTTTGATGAACAGGCACGGATCACAATAACTTTGGATGTATCCTTGTCCCTTTATGCTGGTAGACAACTTTGAGAACCATTGTCTACCAGCTTGTTTCAAGCCATACAATGACTTCTTCAATCTGCACACCTTCCTTTCATTTGGATTTCCATGTCCCGGGGGTAAATCCATATAGACTTCTTCTTCAAGATCTCCATGAAGGTAGGCGTTGTTCACGTCTAGTTGATATAATGACCAGTTTGATGCAGTGGCAATTGCTAGGATCAATCTGACTGTGGCTAATTTGGATATCGGAGCAAAGGTATCTTGATAGTCTATACCCTCTCTTTAGGGCTGGCAACGGATCGGATACGGTGCGGATAGTGCATTATCCGCATCCGCACCGCACCCCATATCCGTACATCCGTATCCGCACCGTATCCGCACCATATCCGCTGCGGATATGAATATGAATATCCATATCTGCACCGCTTCAAATACGGATATCCACACCGCATTCGTATCTGCATCCGTATTTAAAAAAATATTAAAATACGACCGATCACCACAACATCGACGATCTGGTTCCTCTGCTGGTTGAGCCCACCGGAAACCACTACGAGCAAGTACTTTCTCCGCCGACTTCTGCGTGCCGCCTCGCTCTCCGCCTTGTACTCCTAGCTGAAGTTGAGGCATGGCTGGTACCCCATTCCATATTTCCATCGGGCTGCCTCTAGAACTCACCCTCCACATTTCTCACATTCTCCCGGCGGACAACCCTGTCTTCGCCTACGTGAACCTCTACTTTGCCGAGATGAGTCAACTGGGCTCCAACGACAACAATTCCTTCCAGATTTACGTCGACAACGAGATCATGGACACTACCACAACCCGTCGTACCAAAGCGCGGCCGAGTGCTGGATCCTAGTGACAGACACATCGGCGAGCACCAACATCACCTTGAGGGCCACGCCGGAGGCCACTCTTCCGCCGCTCATCAGCGCGATGGAGGTCTTCGTCGCCCGCGACGGGCTCAGCAACAGAACCGATGCATCCGATGATGAGTACGAGCCCATCAGGCCATCACCATTTCACCGCCACCGCCCACACTGATTGCTGTGAAGAGGAGGTGGTGGAGCAAGGAAGGGGGGAGAAGGGGAGGAGGCGGTCGAGCTTGGAGCCTACAGTGAGGGTTCGGAGCAGGACAAGGAGGAAGAAGAACGACAAAAGGAGGAACCTAGGGCTCCGGGAGAGGGAAGGGAGACGATGGCCGGCTTTCCGCGAGGCCTTTTGGGGAGAGAGGTGGAAACTATGCAACGCGGAAGACGAGAGCAAGTGGATCAGTGGATGAGCTGTGACGGCACGGAGATGTACGAGAGGCCATCGGCGGCGGCAATGGAGGCGAAGAGGAGGGTGGAGGAGTTGCTGAGGGGGGTGACAGAGGAGGATGAGGAACAGGAGATGAGCTATTCGAGCTCCGATCTATTTGAGTTGGAGAATTTGACGGTGTTCCGCGTTCGGGAGGGGGGAGGGCGCAACGATGCGAATAGATTAGGGATTTAGGGTATTCATTAGAAATTCTAATTTATAATATTAAATATTTGAAATTTTAGATATAATATATATATATATATATAATATAAAATTACAATATAGCCCTCATATATGTATATTGTATATATGGGCAAAATAGTAATTAACAAGAGGCGGATAAGCGGTGCGAATACGGTGCGGATATGGTGCGGATACACAGGCAAATCCATATTCGCACCGTATCCGCGCGGATATAAAATTTCTAGATCCATATCCGTATCCATATTCGTTTTTACTTGCAGATACGGATCGGATACAGTACGGATGCAGTTTTTAATTGACGGATGCGGATAAAATTGTCATCCCTACTCTACTTGGGTGTATCCCTTTGCCACAAGCCTAGATTTATATTTATCCACCTTTCCATCTTGCTTGAATTTGATTTTATATACCCACTTGCACCCTATTGGAGTCTTTCATGAGGGCAATTTACAAACACTTCATGTGTCATTGCTTTCGAGTGCATCTATCTCTTCTTTCATGGACTTCCTCCAAGTTGGGTGTGACATTGCTTCCGAGTAATTCTTGGGCTCATGGTGCACATCTATGGATGCCAAAAATCTCTGGTGGGTCACTGTCATCTTACACTGATTCATGTATCTTTGAATTGGATAAGGTGATGTCTCCTTCATAGTTTTGACAGGAGGAGGATTCACCAAGGAATTACATATGTAATCCTGGTACTAGGGATGACAATATTACCCGTACCCGCGAATATTTACCCGACACGGTTCGGGTATGGTAAACATATTATACCCACGGGTACGGGTACAGGTATAAATTTTTACCCATTTAATAAACGGGTGCGGGTATATATACTATACTATCCACACCCGCGAATACTCGCTACCCGCCAATATATATGAAAAATTAAATTTATAATTTTATATATTAATATTTAATGGAAAATTTAAAAATAAATCTAAATATAATATATTTTCAAGGATATCAATTTTCAATTTTAATTGAAAGTACCTTGATTTTAAATTTAATTTTGGTTTTAAATTTAATGTTGCATAAATGATTATTGATATTTCTTAAGATAATTTTATGATTTAGAATTTAATTGTTACGTAGTTTATTTTATGGATTAATGTTTCTCAACTAAGTTATTAATAGTGGTGAAATGAGAATCATTGGTGGTATACTATTATAATAAAATAAAAATTCTTGTCATATATTAAATGGGTATCCGCGGATATTCGCGGGTATCAATTACTCGCGATGGTGCGGGTGATGGATATCCATCGCGGGTGCGGGTACGGGAGACGGGTTTAGTAAACGGGTGCGGGTGCGGGTGTGGCACTATCCGCCCCGAACCCGCCCCGTTGACATCCCTACCTGGTACTTCACTGGCATCCTCACTTCTCTTCTGCTTTGCCTGAGATGAAGCCGAGACTCATCCCTGTCTTGCATGGTACTTTCCACTATTGGTTCTGCCAAGGTTCTACATCTGAACTCTTCTTGCTCACCAATATCAATGGTGTCAACATCCACATTTGTGTCTGACGAGTACTCATGTTTTCCTTTTCATCATGAATCCTAGGCACCTTCCTTACCTGGCTGTCACCTTCTTCATGATAAACCACTTCATTTTTCTCTATAGGTAAGGGGTATACTATCTTGTGTTTGCATTTTTCATGAAATGAAAATATGTGTTCATGAAATTTCACATCCCTTGACACTGATATCTGTTTGCTCTCAAGTTCATATATTTTATACCCCTTCTTCCCATATGGATACCCAATGAAGACTGTCTCCTTTCCTCTGGCATCAAACTTACTTCTTCCATGCCTTAAAGTGCTCGCAAAGCACAAGCAGCCAAAGGCTCTCAGATGTTCTAGGCTAGGTGTCTTCTTGTACAGGACTTCATATGGGCTCTTATTGTTTAGTTTGCTACTTGGCATCCTAATTATCAAATAGGTAGCAGTTTGAATACATTCACCCCAGAGTTCTATGGGTAATTGAGCTTGGAACCTAAGGCACCTTGCCACCTCTAAGAGGTGCCTTGTGCTTCCTCTCAACCACAACATTCTGATGTGGTGTTTCCACGCAGGAGTTGTGGTGTACAATTCCATTGTCGGAGAAAAACCTCTTCACTGGTTGATTTAAAAACTCGGATCCATTATCAGTTCTGACAACTTTCACACTGCTATCAAACTGTTTGTTCACCATTACGATAAAACTGATTAATATGTCAGGAACTTGACTCTTGTATGCAAACAAGTAGGTCCAAGTTGCTCTCGAATGGTCATCAACAATCGTCAAAAAGTATGAACAGATATCATGAGTTTTAACATTGTAAGGACTTCATACATCGCAATGTATCAACTCAAAACAACAAGCTGCTTTATTTATACTGAGCTTAAGAGGCAGTCTACAAGTCTTTGCAATTGGGCAGATGTTGCATAAAAACTCAGGAATGCATTTCAAATCAGGTATAGCTCCTGATAACAATTTCATTTTATCAATAGGTATATGCCCTAATCTAAGATGCCACAAGGTGTGTGCATCTAGAACTGTTGCCATCACCCTTCTTCGCTTGTCATTGATGTTGCCTTTATTGTTACTCTCTCCTAA
Source organism: Canna indica (assembly GCA_034359265.1). Taxonomy (NCBI): domain Eukaryota; kingdom Viridiplantae; phylum Streptophyta; class Magnoliopsida; order Zingiberales; family Cannaceae; genus Canna; species Canna indica. The sequence continues at coordinate 66,924,778 of CP136896.1, read as the reverse complement.
TGTGTAAAGTCCACCCTTTTCTTCACCAATCCCCACTATCTTCTTCGAAACTAGGTCCTGAATGAAGAAGTTAGTGGGATTGAAGGTTATTGAGCAGTTCAACTGTTTGGTAAGCTTGCTTACTGATAATAGATTAAAATGAAAACCTGAAACTAATAGTGTGTTTGCAAGATAGATATGTTCATTTATAAATGCTATCCTTATACCTTTCACGGGTATTGTGGTGCCATTTGGTAAAGATATTCTTTCGTTACCATATGACTTCATGACATCCTTTAAGTCCACATTGCTTGAGGCAATGTGGTCTGTCGAGCCACTATCTAGAATCCATTTTATTTCTTTCATTTCCACAGAATTGCATAAACATTTACCTGCCATGTTCACTATTGCGTTCTTGCTTTTGAATAAGCTCAGCAGTGTGTTGTACTATTTTTCAGTGAAGCCCCCATGGTCTTCCTCTTCCTTTTTTGTGTTGGAGGGTTCACTCTTGTGTTCATCAGCTTCAGTGACTGTGTTGTTCACCAGTTTATCATTAGGTTGATTTGCAAACTTTTGTTTGCCTTTGTAATTTGAGCTCCCAGAAGGATATCCATGTATCTTGTAGCAGTTTTCCCTTGTGTGACCTGCCCTCCTGCAATAGTCACAATACTTCTTGGCTGGGTATTGTTCTCCCTGTTTCCTGACACTGTTAAGAGCTACGCCATCTACGTTTGCATTTATCTGTATCCTAATTTTTCTCTGGGATTCTTCTTGCTCCAGAAATGAATAAGCTTGCTTCAAGTTCGGGAGAGGTTTCATCAACAGTATTTGACCTCTCACACCAATGTAGCATTCATTCAACCCCATAACGAATTGAGTCATGCGGTCTTTGATTTGCATTTCTCTTCCTACACCACAATCACATTTTAAGCTTTCGACTGCATCGAGCTCATCCCACAAAGATTTGAGCTTGGTGTACTATGCAGCTATGGACAAATTCATCTGTCTCATTGTGTTAATCTGCGCCTTCAGCTCAAAAATCCTCGGCTCATTGCTTTTGCCGAAATGATCTTCCAAATCCACCCACATTTCAGCTGCGGTCTTAGCGTACAGAACGCTCAAGGTCAATTCTGGCGCAATTGAATGTATTATCCATGACCTTACCAGGTCATTACACTTCTCCCACGCTTGATATTTCAAGCTATTTTGCTCAGGAACGCAGATCATTCCATTAATAAAACCTACTTTATTCTTTGCAGACAAAGAAATTAACATGGATTCACGCCAAGGGAGGAAGTTTTCGTGTCCACTTAGCTTTGCGGAGACAAGAACAATACTTAGAGCGTCACTGCCGTGAACGATGAACGGATCATCTTCATATTCTGTCTCATTCATAGGCGTGCTGATCTCCACGTTGTTCCCCGATTCGCCAACTACGAATCGGATTGATTGGGACCTCCGATTTCTTGCCATCTAATTTGGGGATCTTCTGGATCACTGATCTCCTTGCTCTGATACCATGATGAAAAATCGAACTCAACACAAGATTTGATCAAATGACATTGCAATCAATTCAATTCACTGAGATCCTATTACAGATTGTAAATCCATATCAAAATGTAAAACTGGAGAAAACAAAATGAAATGGTTGCGCTCTGCGCTATTACCAGAAGAGTTCTTTTCATTCTTTATATGCTGCAGCTTATTTGAAAAAACAAAATTACATAAATACCCTCAATCACTTATTACATTAATTCATCACTCGCCAGTTACCCTCTTCAGTCATTTCTTAAATCAACTGTCATTACCTAACTCTGCTTCCCTTCTTCCCTTCATATCAGTCGAGGCTTCCTTCTTTGTATCAGTCGAAGCTGGTACGCCTTCACCATGTTGGAAATACAGGCTCTCTCCATGGTTATTCTGATTTTGACTATCAGAAGCGGGTCTCGGATGGGGCGGAGAAGGAGGAGGAGGTGGTGATCGAGGCATCTCTAGATCCCAAGGCCCTAGTGTCGCGCCCCAACGGTAGGCCGCAGACGTTGTATCTGCTCATCATCGTCGTGTCGTGTGGTGGCGGCAGCAACGCGATCTAGGAGACCGGCCGACGCTTGGCGGCGTTGCGGCGTCGGGGTGATCATTCAACTCTTTGGGACGGTGGAGGTGGAGGAGGAAAAGGAAAAAGATGGCAGCAGTCGGGAGAAAGAAGAGAAGACAAAAAAAAAATGGGGTCATATATTAGCCACGCGAGCATCATTTTCCTCCATGTCAGCTAAGTTGAGACGATGTTTGACGATTTGATAGATGGCATAAACGGATGTAAAGATTATGCATTTACAAACGAATTTTGAAAACGCAGATAGAACATAAAATTTTTGCAAATCTTGTGATTTTTTAGTCTATTATCCCTTTTTTATGTAAAAGAATTTTCTTTTATGACACTTGTTTAATTACACCAACCAGTAACCACTTGTGCTAAATTTGATATTGCTAAACATCTAAGCAAACTTGAAATAAACATATATTAGCAGCGATGATGGATATACAAATTTCTTGTCTTCTCATTTCAATACAAATTCCAATGTCTCAAGAACCCTTAGACAGGAGTGGTTAGGGATGACAATATTACCCGTTTATGACGGGTATGGGGGGTAGCTTTTTACCCTCGGGGATTCCACATGTAATTTTTTTACCTGTTTATTATATGGGACGGGTAAGGGTATTATAGTACTCGTACCTACGGGTACCCATTACCCGTGAGAATTAATAAATTATAATATTATCCTTGGTACATATACTAAAAAATCCTAATATAATTTAATACACGTATATTTTATATTTTGAAATCTTATGATGATGTTGTTATCAAAATATTCTATGTTTATCAAAATGAAGTTGTTATCAAAATACTTAAAGAGTTAAAGTGTTATTAAAATATTATTATTTATTTATTTTTAAGTGTAATGGGTACCCGCCAATACCCGTGGATATCCGTCCCCCCGCGGATAATTAAATGAGTACCTATTTTTGATATCCGCGGAGAATAAACTGGTAGCGGATACCCGTTTATTTTCACAAGGGCGGGTAGCGAATAGGAACCCCCGTACCCGTCCCGCCCCATTGACATCCCTAGAAGTGTGTTGACTAATTATAGGATATCATATTCTATTATTTTCTCTTAAGCGTCTTGAGCTAGTTGTTGACGACAATCAAATTACCAGGCAGGGGCGAAGCTACTTTATGAAGAATGGGGACAATTGCTCCCCTCACATTTGAGATGTTTCTCTTAATGTAGAGGGATAAGGACAATTTTGCTCCCCTCCTTTCCCAAATTAATATATTTGCCCCCTCCCCTCCTCCCTCTTCCTTTATTTCAATACCACGATAACAAGTAAATATTTGCTCTTAATTAAAATAAATCACAAGATATTTGATAATTGTTAACGGTAAGAACACATATTATTATTATATAGAATGTGATTAGTTTAACTTAAAATTCTTTTGAACTATTAAAAAATTAAAATGAATCAAATTTCAAATACCAAATTGAGTGAAATTAATCAAAATTATTTTTTCGACTTAATAATTTGAACATGAAATAACTATAAAATTCGCTAAACTACAAAACTCAATCTCAATTTTATCTTTATTTTTTATTCATTTTCTCCTTTTCCCGATAATGTTGCTTGAGTTATTTTATCTTTGCACCAACATTGTAATGTCTTGTCATCCTCACAATCATAAAAATTCATACCCAACCCCTCCCCCCTCCCGCCAATTCTCGTCGATATCGTGCTAACTCCAAGCACTCCAATATCGTGCATAACTCTTAACGTCTCGATCTCAAATTCAATCCTAAACTCCCACGTGCAGTCTTTAGTTATTGTATTTTGATCATTTGTTCTATGTGAATTTTGCGGGGACCATCGCAATGAGAATATTATGTAATATTATCAATGCATTATGATTTATAAAAAAGAATTATGATTTTTGTAAGTTTAAGATTATAAGTTATGTTGTATAATTATGAATTATCTATAAATAATATTTATTGACTTATATATATATATACTATAATAAATTATTTTTAAAATAATGTATTTATTTTATTAATTATATTATTATTGATGATTTTGATTCCTATATTTGCCACTGTCAGTAAGTACGTTTTAGTGATTACATCTCCATGAAAATATTCGTGACAATAAATGAAGAGTGGAAACATTGGACATCGCATCAGACCCAAAGTCTTGCACTTGCTACTTTTGGGGGAAAAAAAAGCTTTTTTTCTGAAAAGAAGGAAACTTATATTCAATTATTCATTCTAGAGCAAAGAATGGAATACAGGTTATGTGATGTCATCTTGTCAAACATTAGTCCACCTACCACCAACAAGAGCAATCGACGGTATTGTCACATTGGAAAAATCTGCCGCAATAGTTTCCTCCCCGATCAAGAAGTTTGGAAATTTCGGAGACTAGAACGAAGTCCTATTGCTCAAATTATAAGAATTTACAAAGTCAATAGAAAGCTAAAGTCAGCTTTCAAGAGTTCAAAAAATACCTTAGGCAAGCTGGGCTGACATTTTAGTTTCTTTTAGAAAAAACAATTACAAGCTGGATAGAGACCACAAAGATGTATTTACATGCACTAAAGAAATAATATCAAATAACAAATTTTATATCGACGAATAAGCATTTTCATATTTTTCAAATAATATATAATTAAAGGGGACATTATACCACTCAGCACAAGGTTCATGGTTCGTGTGATATATGAAGGGGGCATTATCTATTAGAACGCTGAATTGACATCATAGAATGAGTTGCTTTTATAGACAGTTAGACATTGGACATAGACCACATTGTTAGGGGCTTTTTCGATGCGCCGAGCGACGACGACTCATGACGAAATATCCCTTACATATTTGTAAATATGGATTTGTGTCCATGTAAATTTTCATTCTATTCGTATTTGTTCATGTAAAATTCCGTTGTGCGATCCCCAAGGACCCATGGTACGAGCAGCATGCGTTTCGTGGTCATTCGACATTTGGTGCGTGCGTTACGGCTAAGCGGAACACTTAGTGTTCATTCGTCATGGCCGTGGCCATAGAAAATCACCATGTCGGGTGGCCCAAATTTTGTCATGCTCCTCGTGCTTTGCGAAACCTTGGGGGTGGCACTTGGGGGTTTGAGGTCTCATGTATAGTGTAGGGGAGTGTTGGCTTACGAAAGCGATTGTCTTGTGCGAATAACGAACGAGTGGCCCACATGGGCATGCAACATGTCGAATTCGCCCAAGGCGATTGCGGAACTCACCCTACATCCGTTTTTGCATTTTCTTATGTCCATAGTCCTGTAAATGTTGTATTTTACTTTACGCCTTCAATACCATTCGGCCAACATGGTCATTTGAATGCGCGGACATGGAATACGAGGTTGGCACGTGGTCCAAAATATATCCCGCGATGTTAAGTCGGGAAGCCCATTCGGGACGGAATTTATATCAAGGCTTATCCCTTGCATGCGATGCAAGGGTGCCGCACGAGTTCTTCCGCACCAAAACATTTGACCCGTGACAACATGGTCACATACACGAGCGGAGCCAGAAATCAAGAAAATAAAATAAACTTTTAATTCTTTTTAAAGATAGAGAATAAAACATAGATAAAAAGAGCAAAATATGAATGGAGGGAAGACAAAATTACTCTTTCATTAAAGTTTAACAGCAATTGTCCCTCTCCTGCCCTGCCAAGTGTAGCTTGGTTCTGTGTACTCATAATTTAGATCTCACTTTCTATATTTAAAAAAGAAAAAATTATACTTTGATTTCACGATTTACTCGAATTTTAATTTTAATCCTTATAATTTTAAAATTTTATTTTTAGTCTATACATTTTATTTATATTAGAATTTGATCTCTACCATCACATAAGGCCTAATCCGAACTGACGTGGATAACAAATGCTGACTGGCGTTGATGTGAAGCATGCAAAGAAACTTTGTAAATTATGAGGATTAAAATTAAAATTTTATAAACTATGAGAACTAAAAATAAAATTCGAATAAACTACGAGAATCAAAATTATTATTTTTTCTAAAAAATATTAAAAAAATCATAAGATAATTTTTAATTTATTTATAATATTTAAAATATTAAATTTACACTACAATAATTTACGTTAATTTAGATGAATTTAAACTGATGTCGTCATTATGCATCAATTTTTATCTGTTAATTACCCTGATTTATGATGAATTCAGCAGTGGCTATAGAATTCGAAAATCTGCTCTCTCCATCTGCTCACCTGATTTAATATTTGCAAGATTAATTTATTTACTATTTAAGACACAAACATCTGATTTCATATTCTTGCATTGAACACATTAATTAAACAGAGAACACATTAATATTTGCAATATGTTATGTATCTATGAATATCTCTTAACAATGCCTATGAAATCGTAGCAATAATATTGTATTATTGTGTTGCCACTACAACAAATGCATGAAAAATCGACGTTTATTAGAGTAAAAAATCGACACTTTTTTTTACGTTCGAAATCTAACTTTAACCGCTTTGAATGCGCTAAATTTAGGATCAAAATGAAGATGAGGAGGTGATCAGTGAAGAGAAGAGCAGATCATAAGAGCAAGTTTTCAAATTCTGGATTCATCCTAAATCAGGATAATTAATGGATAAAAACTGACGCCTAATGAAGGCGTCGAATTAAATCCACCCAAATTAACGTAAATTATTATAATGTGCTCAATTTTAATATTTTTATATATTATAAATATTTATAAATAAATTAAAAATATATCATGTATTTTATATTTTTAGGAAAAATAATAATTTTGATTTCTATGATTTACTCGAATTTTGATTTTAGTCCTAATAGTTTACAAAATTTGTCCATATAGATTCCACGTCAGCAATATCCAATCAGCACCTATTATCCACGTCAGCTCCGTTTAAGTCTCATGTGACGTTATGAATCAAATCCTAAACGAAAATAAAATATGAGGACTAAAATCAAAATTTTAAAATTATGATAACTAAAATTAAAATTAGAACGGAATGGGAGGATCAAAAGTATAATTTTTTAAAAAAAAAATTAAAAAAACAATTAATAGATGACGTCTCAGGAAAACATTTAAATAGTAAAAAATTGCAAAAATTGCAAAAACATTGCCAGTCATTAATATCATTGATGCTCCTTCTCGACTTTTTTAATCTTTTTCATTTTAAAAAAAATCTAAAATGTGGGCCCTATGTGATTTAATAATGTGGATGCACCTGTATAGAAATAATTATGTCTAGGTATATTAACTCAACTAAATAAGTAACATTTATTAGTTTAGTGGTTAACATTTATTAACTTATTAGGTCAAAAGTTCGATTCTTAGTTATAGCTATTCATGCATTTAATTCTATGGATGTTGGCTTGGGCATAATTCTCTTATAATGACTATGTAAGTTAAATTTTAAAATATATATATATATTTATTTTAAAAAATTGATGAAAAAATTAAAATAAAACCGTATTTTATAAAAAAAATAATATCAATCACGAATTTGGCTAGGCCTACCAAAAGCCCCTAAAACAGATTAGCATCCATCGCTTCGCTCAGGCTGATCTCTTATAGGAAAAAGGTGCAATGCATGCGCGTCCGCTTCCACTTCTGCCACTTCCCGAAGCCACCGTCTTACTGGGCCACTTGCCTGTTGCCCTTCTGGAAGCCATACAATACAAACGCCATCGATCGCTCTCGCTCTCTACCTTTCAACCCACTACTCTCTCTTTCCTTTATCAAACACGTCCTCCTCCCTCAACCAACTCCAAATCAGTCACACGTAGACGCGAAAACGAAAATAAAATAATAACCAGTAACGAAGCATCACAACAAATACAACTGGTAGAAGATAAGCGTTACATACCCCGATTCATGGAGCCCTTCGCCCAACCCGATGATGGTTCGGCCGCCGCAGTCCTTCACGAGTCCCCGCAGAAGATCTCCGCCGCTCCTCACTGCGTGCCGAATCCTCTGCCTCCCGGCGACCGCGCCGGCGACGAAGATGATCTCGACTTGGACGACGACTTCGAGTTCACTTTCGAGATCCAGGACCCAGATGCTAGCCCAGCCATCACCGCCGACGAGATCTTCTCCAACGGACAGATTCGCCCCGTCTACCCCGTCTTCAACCGCGCCCTCCTCCTCGGCGCCCCGGCGCCGGCGGAGCGGGTGGAGAAGAACGCGCCGGTCCGAGGGACTCTCGGACGGCTCTTGATCGAGGAGCGCGAGGAGAACTCCGTCTCGGCCTCCTCGTCCTCGTCCTCCCTGGGTGCGGACGACCTCGACGGGATCCCGCCGGGGACATACTGCGTGTGGGCGCCAGCGTCGCCGCCGCGGTGCAGGAAGAGCAGGTCCACGGGGTCGTCGCTGCGGTGGCGGCTACACGATCTAGTGGTCGGTCGAAGCAAAAGCGACGGGAAGGAGAAGTTTGTCTTTCTCGCGGCCTCTGAGGATAAGAAGGAGAAGGAAGAGGAGAATAGCAGGGGGAGGGGGAAAGCAGTCACCGAGGCACCTGCAGCTACCGCCCACCGGTTATACTACGGGAACGGAGGACAGGTGTCGGGAAGCAGCGGCGCCTCGCGCCGGTCGTTCCTTCCGTACAAACCGGCCTTGGTCGAGTTGTTCGCTAATGTGAACGGGCTTAAGCGGACGCATCACCCGTTCTAAACTTCCTTCTTTGTTTATTAATTTTTTAAGTTTGTTTTATAGTTTTTGGAGGGTTCAATTAAGGGGAAAAAATAAAAAAGAATTTATGATCGTACTAACATTCGAATCCTAAATTTCTAAATAACATATAATATATTTACTTTTATTGTGAGTTTGATGTACAACGTAGAATGTAATGTTATACTTGCCTTCACTCACATCAACTTATAATTCTGTATATAATTCAATGATCAATTAAAAATCTATATATATATTTATATATTTATATAGGAATTAATCGATTTAAATAAAATTATTTTACCAATTTTGAGGGCAACCCTAGTATTTGAAAATTTTCTCATTGTATATAAGAAAAAGAGCAATTTTGCCTGGTTCATTCTCCTTTCCCAAATTAAAATATTTGCTCCCCTCCTTTTCCTTCGTCTCAAACTAAAATAATTGCATCCCCGGATGTGACCAATTTAATTGAGAATTCTTTTCAACTTTAAAAAAAATTAAAATGAATCAAATTTTAAATATCAAATTGAGTGAAATTAATTAAATAATTTTCTAAACATCAATAATAGTTTTAGTGAGTACAAAACATAGTACCGAACACACAAACTCCAATCATTTTCTCTTTTCCCCTCCCATTTCCCCATTGTCGTGCCTTGTGAGCGGATCATCGCCACCAACCTCCATAGACAAAAACACTCACCCTCCCTCTCTTATTTTTCATTGTGACTAGTGTCTTAGGACTTTGTAATCTCTTTCCTTCTTAAATGATCCTAGATGTAGTCTTAGAAATACATGAAGGCTAGGGTTTGGAGAATAAAGAAGGGAGATAAGAAAAGATAGAGAGGAGAAGAGAGAAAAATATTGAAGAATAATTTTGGAGTTTCATTTCAATTTGGATTGGTCGGGAATCAATGGACAGAGGAAGAACATGTCAAGCGATGGATGTCGACACATGCAAAGTAGCAAAGTAGAGACGACCAATTTTGTTGTGTGTGTTCATTATGTATGCTACATATTATTCAATATCATATTTTGGTGAAATAATGTACAGTGACACGACAAAAGTTGGTTTCAATTTTAGTCATTTTTTTGCATGTTTGATATTTGTTATTGGGTAATTGCCTGAATATATCTTGAACTTTGGACTTTGTCTCAAATGTATCCTGAACTTTTACTTCAACAAATTGTATCATGAACTATTAAGTTTGTATAAATTGTATACATTCGTTAAAATTCTGCCACCCACTCTGTTAACAGTGTGATGTGGCTTGCACACGTGGATTAAAATATATATTTTTATATTTTAACACTTTCTCCGTCACCACATCGTTGGAGAAACTATCGGACTTCGTCGGAGAAATCGTCGGACCTCGCCGGAGAAATCGTCAGACCTCGTTCGTAAATAATTCCAATAGAAAAAGATTCTCCGGCGAGATCCGGCGGTTTCTCCAGCAAGGTTCGTCGATTTCTCCGGCGAGGTAGTGACGAAAAAAGTGTTAAAATATATTAAAATTTTTTAATTTACATGTGCAAATCATGTCACACTGTTAACGGAGTAGGTGATGAAATTTTAACAGAGAGATACAATTGATACAAATTTAATAGTTCAGGATACAATTTGATGAAGTAAAAGTTCATGATATATTTGAGACAAAATTCAAAGTTCAGATTACATTCAAGTAATTACCTTTTGTTACTTTGGAACTTATAATTTTGGATTTGATAAAAAGCTTATTTAATTTTAATCAAACATCATTTTTTTTTTCTCGTCGAAGTATGTGCATGAGTTGCATCTTATAGAGATAGAAAATTAAAATTTTGATTGCACATTATTTTCATGCAATTTACTAGTGTTACTCTTTGCCCCTTGGTAGGGTTGTTCATTGGGTTTGGTTGATCCAATGAATTCGAGAATCCGACTCGATTCGAACTATTTAGATTGGATTGGATCGAGTCGGGTATAATCCGATCAAACTCGATCATAATTAGGTTAGGTTCTGGGTTTCAAAATTTAGAACCCAATAACCTAATTATTCATATATTGTCTAATTATTATATTAAAAATAATTGTTTTTAAAATATATTTTAAAATTTTATTTTTAAAAATGTATTTTTACCTAAACGGATAAATCCGACTACTTGACCTGACTTAACCCGTCGAGTCAGGTTTGAGAGGTGAAATTTTTTGAACCCTATCCAATTACACTTGGTTGAGTTGGATTAATTTTTCTTCTAAATCTGATTCAACTCGTGAACAATCATGATCTGTGCATTTGAATGCTAAATTAAACTGAATTTAATACTCGAGACTTAAATAATTTTTTTTTTCAAATTTTAAGGAGTAAACTTGAACTCGCATGTACTAAATTGCAATTAACCTTATGTATACACATTAATGAAGTCTCTTGATATTTTTTTGAAAGAAACCCCTAGGGGATGAATCATGCACTGCTCAATTCAGAGACCTGATCCATTCCAGGTTCAACCACTTTATTTATTGAAATAGAGGGCAGAACATTTACAATGTCCGGAGGAACATTAAGTAAAGAACAAGGAGAAAAATCAGAATCAACGATACATTAATATATCATTCTGTAGACTAGAGATTCTTGCATCATTATCAGAGTGGTTTCTTTTGGGATAGCAACTGAGTTACACAGCCTTTGCCAATTCAAATTCTGATCATTAGGAATTTCTTACTTACTCTTTTGGAAATTATATGCAATTTTACCGCTTAAACTTTCTTTGTCATTGAATGCCCAAACCCACCTATCTTTGACTTCGTGTTTAGGCAGATACATTTTGACAATTTTATCCACCAAAGCAACACCAAATAGATCAGATAGAAGTTCAAAATTCCAGCACCATTTTTTGTTTTTTTGTTTTTTTTTTAAAAAACTTTCTCAATGAGTCAGGTTATACTCAGATACTGGGAAAAGAAGACATTGGGTCCTCCTCGCCAGATCTCCAAGTATTTCCATATTCTCCCCTTGAAGTGTGAGCTTTATTTCTAATCTCAATATTTGGTACATTCTCTAGCAGAGACACATTACCTTTCTTGTACAAGTTGTCTCTATTTGTTTCATACCTTCTACTAGCATCTAATCTATCAGCATTTACACAAGTTTCAAAAATATTACATGCCTCCTTCGGCTTAGCATTGTTTCTTACAGAGACATTCTCCTGATTGTTACCAATCTGAGAATCTTCATTTGGCAAGTTATGAAAATTTTGAGCAATTTGAAGCAACTCAGAATAGTGAATGGATGAGTAATTGCTTTCTTCATTTCCTTGCTGCTGGATATGTATCATAGATTCCAAAGTATTGACCATAGGCTTTTTAAGCTTTGCCTGATTTGCTAGATTGTGAGCTTGCATGTTCTGGTTTCTTGCTATATGAAACCATCCCTGAATATCTAGTCCTTTAGCCATCCATGATATATCTTTTATAAGATCTTTTAAAAACCAAGGTGGCTTGTAGATGTTGTTCAAGATATTTGTGAGTCTTAAGCAATCTGAAAAAACCTTGATATATTTTATTCCCAGCAATTTAGCATACAAAATGCTAATCTATAGAGCCCAAGCTTCAGCAATTAGAGGCGAAGCAATGAAACCAGAGCTGAAGCCTTTGACAAAGGACTTATTATCTTTATCCCCGAAGTAAAAACCCAATCCTGCTTCTCTACTATTTTTTGACCAAGCTGCATCACAGTAAATACTATAAGCTGTATCAGTCAGATTTTGAGAAGTAGCATGATTTGAAATAATGTTCTCAGTGCTTGAGGGAGTCTCTTTTGGTATGCAACATTCAAAAGGATACTTGAGGAATTTAGTTTCAGTAAGAGCTCTCCAAATGAGTAGCTTAACATTTGTTTTTTGGTTTTTGAAATGTGCCTCATTTTTATTCTTCCAAATGTGTCATAATCCTACAATTATAAAATCAATTAAAATATCTTTTCCTGAAGTTTCCAAATTTGTCCCCTCTTTCAACCAACTGCCACTAAACCAAGTGTTTGTATTTTCAAATTGATATCTAATGATTCTCTCATATTCTTTCCAAAAATTCTTGGCCAGTTCACAATTGAAGAAAATGTGCTCCACACTGTCCTCAGCCATTTTGCATACATAACATTTGCTTCTTTCAATATTTGTGAACTTTGACAAGTAATGTGATGTTGGCAATCTCTCCATCAGCAACTTCTAAGCAAAGATTTTTGCTTTGGGAGTCACTTTGGCATTCCATAGTCTTCTCCAATCATATGCTTTTTCACCGTTGAAATTCTCGGTCCCTTTTAGGAAATTGTAAGCAACTTTTGAGCTTAAGCAATTTTTTTCATTCCCTGCCCATACCCATTTGTCAATAGTATTATGCAAAGGCAGGTATATGCTTAAAAAAATTTCCTTAAGAGATTCACTGAATATTTCAGAAATGAAGCCAATGTTCCACTCTTTTCCTTTAATCAAATCAGAAACGTGAGAGATATTTTTGATCTTTTGAACATCAAAAAAAAGTTGGCCACCAAGCTAAAGGAATGTTGTTAATCCAAGGGTCATTGATGACATCTGTTTTAGAACCATCTTCAATCTTCTTTATAAGACCCGGTCTAAGTTTTTTGATAGAGTTGTATATGCTCTTGAAAGTCCAAGACTTATTCCTGATAGAGTATTCTTTCCAAGGATGCATGTTTGCATACTTTGTTGATAGGAGTTTTGACCATAAATCTTTTTCCTTATTCAAAAGAGGCAAAAAAATTTTGGCATGAATGGAAGTTTTGACAGTAGATAGCTCCTTAACTCCTAGACCACCATTCAACTTGCTTAGAGTGATCTTTTTCCAACTTACTAAATGAATGCCTTTCCTTTTGCTGTTGTTACTCCATAGAAAGTTCCTTGACAAACTTGTGTATTTGTTCAGGACTTTTTCATTAATACTCGATGTAGCCAATGTATGGATGGGAATGGAGTTCATCACTGAATTTATCAGTGTTATTTTCCCAGCTTGAGAGATGGATTTATTAGCCCAATTTTCAATTCTGCTCATTCCTTTATCAATCAGTAAATTTTGCTGAGTTGCTGATAGTTTCTTTTTATCTATGAATGCTCCAAGGTACTTCATGGGAAGTGTGCCTTCTTTAATGTCAAAGATTTTGCAGATTTCAGCTTTCATACCAGCTTGGCAGCTACCAGGGAATATAATATCTGATTTGTTTTTATTCACCTTCTGATTTGTACCATTGCAGTAAATATGCAAGATTGCTTGCATCTGATAACAGGAGCTCTTTCAGCACTTAATTGTTATGAGAATATCATCCGCAAAGAAAAGGTGAGATATTTTTATGTCTTTATACTTGAAAGTTTTAATCAAACCTTTCCTTTCTGAATCCTTAATGAGTAAAGATAGCAATTCCTGAAGAATGATAAATAAGTATGGAAACAAAGGATCTTCTTGCCTAACACCTTTGAAGCCTTTAAACCCTGCTGAGCTTACACCATTGACATTGCATTTATATGTTGTAGATTCTAAACATGCCATAAGCTAATTCTTGAAGACCCCTGGAAAATTCATTTTATCTAAGATGTCACCGAGAGCTTCCCATGACACCCTGTCAAAAGCTTTTTCAACATCCAATTTGAGAATGAAGAAAGGCCTTTTCCTTTTTGAATTGCTGATAATGTTCACAATTTCTGAAACTAGCAAAACATTGTCATGTAGTTTCCTCTTCTCTACAAAAGCCACTTGCTCTTCTGAAATGAGCAGTCTTATAAATGGTTTGATCCTGTTAACCAGGACTTTTGAGAGTATCTTGTAAGATACATTACATAAAGCTATAGGCCTATAATATATCAGTGATAAATCTGGAATTATCTTTTTGGGGAATGATAACCATATTTGTTTGACCCCAGTCACTCGGAATTGTAGCCTTACAATGGAATTCATTCAAAGCATTTAACAGTAGCTCCTTGACAGTTTCCCAAAAATTTATATAAAATTCCAAGATGAAACCATCCGGACCTGGAGCTTTGCCCATGCCTAGGCTGTTAACTGCATCTTTAATTTCCTGCATTGAGAAGCTTTTGATGAGCTCAGCTTCCTTGTTGTTTGGTAACTTTCTCCAGTTCAGATCTTTAACATTATGCCAATTTGAATTAGGAATGTCCTCCTTTTCCCATAACATCTTGTACCAATTAGCAAAAGCATCTACAATGTCCTTGGGTTGACTGATAGGTATGCCATCCACTTCAATTTCCAAGATACAATTTTTCCTCCTTTTGAATTTTACTAAGTTATGGAAAAACTTAGTTTTTTTATCATTCTGCTCTAACCAATTACATCTAGCTTTAGACCACCATTTAATATGGATTTATTTATTAAGAGCCATTGCTTTGTTATATAAACATCTGAGCCTGATTTCATCTTGCTCATTGCATTGGTTATTTCCTTCAATTATTTCTAGGACTTCTATCTCTTGTAAAGTTTCATTCAGATTCTTTTCTAAAGAGCCTATACCTTGCTTACTCCATTCCTCTAGATCAGTGCTCAACTTCTTCAAAGTTCTACTGAATTGACTCATGCTTTTGCTGTTTTCAGATTGATACTCCCAAGCCTTACTAACCATTTCTTGAGTTTCTTTATATTCTAACCAGTAAAGTTCGAAAGTGAACCTTCTTCTTGGAATATCAGGAAAGTTTTCAAGTTTAGTATTGATCATAATTGGTCTATGATCAGATGTCAATCTGCTTAGGTGAAAAACCAAAGTTTTACTATAGAGAGAGAGCCAATTCTCATTAGCATATGCCCTGTCCAATCTTGCAAAGATCTTTTTTGAGCCAGCCCTGTTATTTGACCATGTAAATCTGGCCCCTTGAAATTTTAAATCAATAAGACCAGCTTCTGCGCATAGGCTTCTAAAAGAGTTGCATGAACTCCCAAAGGTGAATGGATTACCCCCAAGTTTATCTTCCGAATTATCAATGCAGTTAAAGTCTCCGGCTATCAACCAAGGGCAATTACTTAAGTCAAGGTTACTGAGAAGGTCCCATAAGAGTTTCCTCCTCTTTATGTTATTGCTAGTATAAATTCCTAAGAATACCCAAGGTTTGCAACCTTTCTTACATACTGATAGATGCATAGCCTGACTGCAGCTGTAGATATTTTTCACTTTAAAATCATCATTCCTCCAAGCAAAAATAATGCCCTCGGCTCTTCCATTCCCAGGTACAAAAGTACCTGACCAGTTATTCCCTAGCTTTTTGATGCACCACTCTGAATTTTCTTTTTCCAAGTGAGTTTCTAGTAAAAGTATCATGTCTAACTTGTGTTTCTTGGTGAGTAAAGTAAGGTAGTCCCATCCTGAAGTTTTGAGACCACCCCTTACGTTCCAACTGAGCAATTTCATCTTTGTCTTGTTAACAAGTCACTGTTTATAATCCTAGGATCTCCATCAGACTCTACGGTCATTGGATCATTCGAATGGCTTTTCTTCTTTGCTCTATTTTGTTTCAAATTTAGAGGAAAACTATTGACATGAATGTTTTGAGTTGTTGCTTTCCTAATCCTGGTGCCCTTAATTGAAGATATTCCAGTCAAAATATTATCCATCTCTCTATTCTCAGGATCGTCTTCAGTAATTATTTTACTGACAACTATAGAGAAAGTGTCTGTGAGCTTTTTGTGAAACTCATCAATATTTTTTTCTATATTTACAGGAACTTTGATACTAAAGTTGAATTCAGACATCTCCATGTCACTAGGGAAGTCACTGTCCATTATCTTTTTATCTTTGTTTTTAAAAGGATTGAGAGTCCTTGGAGTAGGATCAGGCTCAGAGCTATGAGGAATCTCAACAGAATTGGTGTCCTTTCCCAAGTCCGGTATCACCATTCCATCTTCTTGTTGAAGGCCCAGCTTCTCAAATTCATTTGAAATTTTAATCTCTGTTTCAGTTTTCTTTTTGCCCATGAATTTTCTCCTCCTATTGATAATTTGTCATGGACCATGTGTCCCTGATTCTTGACCTTCCTGCTTTGGAGTAATTATCTGGTTCCCAACCTGAGCTTTATCCAAATTTGAGTCACTGGCTTTATTTTCTTATGAGGTAATAGTATTGTTTCCTGATTCTTTAAAGGTTGTCACTTTGATGCATTGTTCAAAGGTGTGGCCAATTTGTCCACAGCTGAAACATAATTTTGGTATATTTTCGAAAGCCACAGCCTGCCAAAATTTGCTTCCAACACAGTTTACCCAGAAACTATTAGGAACTATTTTTGACAAATCCCAGAGTATACAAACCCGGGCAAACCTTGCTCTTTGCCTCCTCAATGTAACTTCATCTATTCTCACTGGTTGACCCAAATAAGAAGCCATATGAAGGAGAATCTCTCTTTCTATATATTCAATGGGAATCCCAGGAAACTGAATCCATACGGGGATTGTTTCGATATGCTCGAACATGGGTTAAAAATTTTCTCTCCAAGGGGTAAGTAGCAGAACTTGGCCACCTAGAAACCATGGCCCTCTCGATAATACTGAATCCATGTCATCTCTATTAGCAAATTTGAAACAGATTTATCTGAATGCCAAATCAATAATTTGCACGCTGCATTTGAGTTTCCATACTTTCGGCATTACTTTCTGAACAAAAATCAGAGGTGGCGTTCTTCCGTAGAACTTCCCATATAAGCTATTAGTCCATAGTGATCTTGAAGCATCAATGAGGCTTTCCTCTATGTTGGTTTCATTGGAAGTTTCTGATTGAATTTTTTTCAATTTTGCCTTTCATTTTACTTCTGTCACCCATACTGTCGAACAAATTTGCTTCTCTAAATAGAGCAGCCCATGAAACAAGTTTTTTTTGTGAATTTGTAATCGTAGAATTTGGTACAGAAGGAGCATTGGTCGTATCATTATTTGAGACAACATTATGATCTCTATTAGATGTAGATGCCAAACTTGAAAAATTGTTTTCAGTACCTGAGGAGGAGGCTTTCGCTGAAATCTTCGGATCTGGATTCCCAAATGAATCCTTAGCTCCAGGTGTCTCCGATGAGGAGGACTTCTGAGTAGAAGCTCTAACGCCAGGTATTCCTGGATCTGGAGGCCTGCCAAGCATGGGGGAGGAGATCGAGAGCGATCTGGTGCCGGGCGATCTATTGCCGCCGATGTTTGCCAGGAGCCCATGGTTCACGCTCATTTTTTTAATAATAAAACAAAATTCCAGCTCCCTTCATTGATTAATTGAGCTTCTTTTTTGTAGTTTTGGATCTCAAAGTGTTAACCAAATGGGCCATTTTGCAATAGGAATACAATCAATTCATGGGTCAGATGATATATCAATCTCATCTCCATTGCCTATCTTTTTCATCAACCATTCTCTAAGTTTCAGAATGGAATTTTGGATGTTTCTAAAAGTCCAAAGATCTCTTGATATTTAGCCTATCACTCCAAGGCTGGAAGTCTATATATATATCTTTCCGCAAGCAAATTAGACCAAAACTGATTTTTTTAATTCAGAAAAGGTAATGTCCTGCATGCATGAATGAAATATCTGACAATACTTAGGTCCTTAATACCAAAGCCACTATTAAATTTGCTCAAAATAACTCTCATCTAGTTTACTAGCTAAGTGTATGCCCTTTTTTGCTGCTATAACTCTATAGGAACTTCTTAGCTAGACTTTTATATTTTTTGATAACTTTTTCGTTGATCCAAGTTGTATCTAATGTATGAATTGAAATGAAGTTCATTGTAAAATTGAGGGGCATCACTTTACCTGCCTAAGATAGTAAGATGTAAGTCTACTTCCCCAAGTTTCAATTTTGCTCACATATTTGTCTAGAAGTCTCTTGATTAAATACAATAACTAATATAGTGAATTTCAATAATGCCTAGTAGATTAATATTATATTCTGATGGAGAAAAAAAAATTCTTAAAAAAGAATAAAATAAAATATTCTAGTGGCCTTTGGTTCATGAAGTAATTTCCTATAGCAAATTGAATTTGATACGAATTAAATTTATTTATGAACTTCTTAGAAAATATTAAATATATGTTTGATCAATTTAAATGAATTTAAACTTTCCAACAAATACGCCGATATGTTCTTGGCCTCGTGTCACCAGCTGGTGCCGGTGGCAGACATCTATGACTCAAGATCAAACCGACGGTGACTGTCATGGCGAGGTTAGGTTCCAAGTGCTTATGTGGATATGCTTGTAAGTCAGACTCAACATACGAGGTTCACTACTAGAAATTGGATTTTTAGCAACGACTATCAACAACGACCGCTCAAGCCGTTGCTATTTGCAATGGCGTTCTTACGACCGCTCAAGCCGTTGCAGATATGCTGTATCTGCAACGGCATTCGAACGGACATGCGAGCCGTTGCAGATATTAATTACCTTAACAACGGCTAGCTTTCTAAAGGACACGTTAGCCATTGCTGATGATAAACTTATCAGCAAAGGCGTTTTAGCGATTAAGTGAGCCGTTGCTGATAAGTTTATATAGGGCACGCGATCGCTCCTCCTGCCCCCTTCTTCCTCTTCCTCTGCTGCCGCCGCCCCGCCCTCGACCGTCAATTTCGACCGTTGATTCCCCGTCCGTTCCAGGCATTTCTCGCCGCACCGCCTTCCCCATTGATTCCTAGGTATCATTCTGGACGACGTCGGACCTTATACAGTGTACGGACACTGGACTCCGGCGCCAAAAATGCCAAAATATTAATTTTTTATTTAATTATTTAATTGTTAATTAATTATTTAGATTAATTAATTAATTAATTAATTAATTTGTTAGATTAATTTTTAGGGTTTAGATTAATTGTTAGGACTTAGATTAATTTTTAGATTAATTGTTAGAGTTTAGATTAATTTAGTTAGATTAATATTTAATAATAGTATGTTAATTATTTAAATTAGTTAAAATATTGTAGATTAATATTAATTAATTATTTAAAATGTTAATTAGTCCGGAGTTGTCCTCAGTGGACTCGCGCCGGAATCGTCCACTTCAGACTTGCGCCGAAATCGTCCACTTCGAACTCGCGCTGGAATCGTCCATTTCAAACTCCCGTCGGAATCGTCTAATTTGAACTCGTGTCGGAATTGTCCACTATGGACTCGAACTGACTCGAAACATTTAGAAAATAATCATCCATCCGACGAGTTGATACGTTTCACATACGCATCGACAAGTCGGATATGATTTAGCAAAACCTTAGATCCGTTCGGGAGTTGTATGTTCGTGTAAAAGAAGTAGATGATCTTTTATACGACGTACAACCCTTGAATTGTCCCTGATTGAACAATTTGGGAATATAATTATTTGTATTTCACTTACGTTTTTCTTTTAATCGTTAACTTATTCTAAATTTCGACAGCATCTCTCTTGTTCTCTGATATGCGCCCAGATGATATGCGTATTCGGAGAATTGTAGGGAGATACTGCCAAAATTTAGAATGAAGTTAGCGGTTAAAAGAAATATTTAGTGCAATATGAATAACATAAATCCCGAATAGAATAGGATCATCTCACCTAAAGGCATTAACCAAAGAAATTGTCATTGATTGACATAATCATGTCGGCTGATCGAAGTTGGATGTACCGACGTCTTGATCGTGGAGCTTTAATGAATGAGTTTCGATTAGGCGTAACGCACTTACTAAATTTTGCCTATTCGAATTGAAAATTTGTTAGCGTCGATGATAAAATCTGATGTCTGTGCCGCATTTGCTTGAATGAACGATTTTTGGATCGGGAGACTGTCACTCTGCATCTATATAGCAAAGGATTTGCACCAAGATATTTTCTATGGACTTGTCATGGGGAGTCACGTGAAGTCGGGACGTCGAGCAATCTTGTCGTTCAGACATATGGTGAATCTTCCTCTGTTGGTGCTTCTTCATCCAATCAATCTAATCCATATAGAACTATGATACTTGATAGTCTTGGGGGTCAATTCCACCTGAATGATAATGTTGATCGGCCAGTTACTGAGACGTCAGTCCCACCAGATACTACAGCGGTTGATATCATAGACGTATAAACTGCGGTAGAGATTAAATTGCCGAATAAAGAAGTTGCAGAATTTTACGAGATGTTGAAAGCTGCTGATGAACCTTTGTATGAGAATTGTCCAAAATACACTAGGTTTTCAGCAATGAATCATTAGCGTGATTGGGGAGCGATAATGTATCATGAATTATGAATCATTAAAATTTATTATATCATAATATAGTATTAAATTTTATTTTTGTTGTGCAAGTTTGAGCAAGAAGAAGTGCCAATGAGCATTTCTTCTACCATTCGACGATACATGAACGGGGCATGACCCACGTGATCTCACGTGCCCAGTGAGCATGTCGACATGTTATGGCGCGAGTTTGAGGCACGTATTAATTTTTTTTTATACATGCATGATGATTAATATTGGTACTGATATTATTATTTTGCAGGCTCGCTATATATGGGCTGAGGACCAGAGGTCCTTCATTTACGCTGCATGGGAGGCTATTTCCCCGACGAGGTACAACGGACAGCTGGGGCAGGCTCGATCCCAGGCGATGGCCCGAGCTGGGACCACTAACATCGCGGAGACTCGAGGATACAGCCCCGATTGAATTACTCCGGATATATGGGACCAGCTCGTGGCATTACGGTCGACAGATTGATGACAAGAAGTTTCTAGGACTGCGGCTAGAAACCGCATGTCGGGGCGAGGAGCGCGTCACACTGGCGGCTCTGTTGCATTTATTGTGCACGCGAACCGTATGGTAAGTATACCTTAATTTTAATTATATATTTTATTTGTTACTCTGTGTACTAATTAATATATTTGTTTTGTAAATGTAGACGACGGGACTGTCCAGCGACCCTCCACGATGGCGGTGTTTGACCGGACACACCGCCTAGTGCATGGGACGGGAGGAGTACGTCGACAACCGCGCTGTATTTATTATGATAAGTATATTTGTTTAAATTATTCATTATATATTTATAATTTAAGTTTTATGAAAAATATTTTTTTAAAAAATAAACTCGAGTAGGAGACCTACAGTCAGACGGTGATGCAATGCGGAGGCACCCTCGATAGGGGTGAGCAAGATTCCCCGATTCATTGAAACTGAACCGAAACCGACCGAACTGAAAAAATTCGGTTCGGTTTTCGATTAATTTTTTTTGGTTTTCGATTCGGTTCGGTGAATTAACCGAAAAAATTCGGTTAAAACCGAATTGACCAAAATCTACATAAAATGGCCATTTTACCCCTAACAATTCACTTAATTACTTATGTATCCCCTGAGTAAACCCAACAAACCCAGGCCAATAACCTGAATACCCGATACCTACTTACCCACTCGCGCAACGCCCGACCTAAAACCCTAACACCCCGACTCGCTCACTCATTCACTCGAGTACTCGTCAATCTTGGTGGCGAACGGCGCGACGGCGACTCCCGAGTCCCGACTTGGTGGTGAACAGCGAGACGACAACTTGGTGGCGATCGGCAACCCTAGGTGTCGACGAGACGACGACTACCGACTTGGTGGCGAACGCCGACAGTTGATAGGCGACTCCCCGGCTTCCCCACTCGGCCACCCCACGCGATGGGGCACTCCGGAGTCTGGCCCGGCCACGGCACTACGGCAGTGACTCAGTGAGTACTTGGTACTTGCCCCCCCCTCCCCCAAATCGCCCCCTGCAGCCTGCGCGGCTACGCCTGGCTACCTGCGGCCTTGCCCCCCAAATCGCCTCAGTGAGTAATTGATTACTCGATTAGATGAATCAATATGTTTAATTCATATTTGATTAATTATTAAAACCTCTGTTTTAGATGAATGTGGATACATGATATTGGATGTTGCTTCTTGTTAAATTGCTTGTGTGTTCTGAATTGTTCTAAAATTGTTCTAAAATAGGAAAATTCGGTCGGTTAATTGGACCGAACCAAAATTTTTCGATTAATTCGATCGGTTAACCGAAAGTTTCGGCCGCGTGTATGGTTTTGCAGATAGTGGTCATGCGCGAGCCGTGCTAGGGCCACTTGGGGCACCGACCCCTCCGCATGCTGGTGAGCGACCGTCGACCTCCAGGTCCAAAGATGATCATAGTAGCAGGATAAGGACACTAGAGGAGACGATCGCGCGTTAAACTGAGTTGATGGAGCGTCAGAGTCAAATGATGGCGGATATGCAAGTTATGCTACGCAACTTGTCAGGTCATCCCGGAGCATCATCATCTGATCCATCGTCCTCGAGTCTGTCCACGCCGGTGTACACCCAGACACTCCAGACTCTGCCATATGATCCGGACCTTCCTCCATCGTTATCG
The DNA here is from genome assembly GCA_034359265.1 of Canna indica. Classification (NCBI taxonomy): domain Eukaryota; kingdom Viridiplantae; phylum Streptophyta; class Magnoliopsida; order Zingiberales; family Cannaceae; genus Canna; species Canna indica. The sequence goes on along the minus strand of CP136896.1, from coordinate 66,901,727 downwards.
TGAGATTTTTTTTTTTTATTACATTAACTTTGTTACTTCGATACTATATATATTTCAGTTTTGTTTTGTTTGGATATTGATACTTAAATTTTGCATTTGAATAGTTTGTATTCGATTGTGGATAATTATAAATATAAGTATAATTATTTTAATATATATCTGGGTGTATTTGTGATGTGTGAATGGATGTGTGTATGGGTGTATGGGTGTGTGAGTTATGTATCAAATAATGTATCAATGTATTAATGAAAATTTGGAATTTTGAAGTTTTTTCAGGTTCAGTATCTAGTAATCTGTAACGGCTTTCCCACGGTCGTTCGTGGGAAAGCCGTTACTAAAAGTGTATTGAAAGCCGTTGTTGAAGACCTACAACAACGACTTAGCAACGGTCTTTCACTAACGGCGTTGCTACGGACACGCGGGTCGTTGCTAATAATTTTTATCAGCAACGGAATAGGGTCCGTGGCAAAACCGTTGCTAATAGTATTATTAGCAACGGCCTGAGCGGCCGCTGCTGATTCGTTGCTAAGTTATCAGCAATGCGTGTTTCTGCCACAGCTCTGTTGCAACGGGTGGAGCCGTTGCACACCGTTGCTGACGGTTTTCAGCAACGGCTAGAGTCGTTGTTGATGCCCATTATTCCAGTAGTGGTTTAGCGACAGCATGGACTCTCACCGTTGGAGATGGAGTTCGTCTAGCATATCCCTCGAAGATGAAATTCCTGATATGGATCGCTCTTAAGGATCGCTTACCAACTAAATCTCGCTTGAGAAGTCACAGACGGGGGTGTGGCGTGTGGATCCAATGCCACGTCACGATATCGTCTATCTGGGTTTGGAGTGTTTGGACTTTAAGAAATGATATGATCTTCAACGACAAGCAGTACGGTGTTGCTGATGTGGTCTCTCTGTCCAATCGTACTATCGCCTTGATTCGGTTGTAAAATGTGGTTCAGCCATGATTGCTAATGTTTCTATTTTTGTAGTTTTCTTGGTTTTTTCGCCTTCGGGCTCCTTATTTATTATATGCATTACGTGGGCTTGTCCTCTCTTTTGACAGCCGCGAAACACGTAGCTTGTAACTCCTTCTGACATTTCATGCCCTCATCTTCTCTAAAAAAAACAAATACATTTCAATACTAAAATGTTTTTTTCCATTTGTAACTATAATATATATATATATATATATATTGTAACTATATTACAATATAATTAATTAATCTATTATTAATAATATGGTAATTTACACGGAACTCCCCTTGACTATAGTTGATGTGCGCAAAGACTACCTAAACTACCAAGTGTGCATAGACTTTCACGTTAGTAACTTTTTGTTCAAATAATCCCCCTCTGTTAGCCTTTCCATTAGTAACTTAACGGTATAACTTTCACGTGCGTAGAACCCCCCTCCACATTGCTACGTGACAGCAATCTGCACCCTTCATCACATCTGGTGATCATCACTTATTCTTCTACACATCCCTCACCTACATACACTCCTCCGCTTGCCCTAGACTCCACCGCCGCGGGCGGCGACGACCTCCTCCTCATCCTCCGGTGGCGGTGGTGGAGTCTAGAGCAAGGGGAGGAGTGTAGGTAGTGAGGGTGAGTAGAAGAAGAAGTGATGATCATCAAATGATATGGAGGGTGTAAATTGCTGCCACGTGACGTGTGGAGGAGGATTCCGATGTAATTATATAAATATAATATAATATATAAGTATTGAAATTAATATAATAATATGGTAGTATAATATAATTAATATACTACAATATATCTTTAAAACTAATAATAAATTATTATAAATTAGAATATTAGAATATTTTTAAATATTTTTAGAAAGTGCAGATATGTATCTTAATAATTGAAGGGTAGGGACTGGGGACACAGACGCATACTTTGGCCGTCTTCTACTTGTGCCGTACTCAGAAGGATAAGTATATGAAATGGAAAGTAACGCAATGGACATCTATACATGTCACATTAATTGAGAGGTTAAAATATTGATTGAGGTAATTACAAGTAGAAACATTATTCACTCGATCGAGCACTGTGCAGATGTCGCTTAACTTTTATTTTTTTAAAACCGTCACTAAATTCTCAAAATCTAAATAAGGAATTAAGGATGACCCAGATTTATAAAATCGGAACGAAAAAGTAAAATGTTCAATTTTATCCTTCTATGCAGCAAAAATTTAAATAATATTTTTTCAAGTAGATCCAAATCTCATTGAAAATATACTTTAATTTTTTTAAAAAATATATAATTCATAAATCTGTAAACTAAATAAAATATGATGAGACTTATAAAATTTGAAAATGATCAGAGTTTTGCTAAAACTCTTAAAAAACTTTAAATCCTACCGAAAATATTCATTATAAAATTCAAATTTATTTTATAGTTTATAAATATATTCTTAGAAATCAAAATAAATATAATTAGGAGGATTACGAACCTATAAATGTTGAGATAATCACGTATTTAAGAGTTGGCAAAATTGTTGAAGAATTTCGGCAAAATTCTTAAATAATAAATTATCTCATCGTATATGGATCCCACAAGTTTTCTCATGAATATAAGGTGAATATATTTCAGTAATTATGAGATTCATATATGATGAGATAACTTTTATTTAAGAGTTTTTGCGGTTGAAACTCTTGAACAAGTTTGTTTTGCCTAAAATTCTTAAACATGTGATTGTCTCAACATTTGCATATCTATAATCTTTCTTATATTTATTTGATTCTTAAGAAATTTTGTTATGAATTGTAAAAAAATTTTAGAATTTTAAAATATACATTTAAAGTGAGATTTGAACATGCTCAAAATTTCGCTAAAACTTTGAATATGAAATTATCCCATCATTTACAAGTCTCATGAGTAGGGCATGGACCGGTTAACCGGTCCATTAGTAATTTTATTAATCGATCCATTAATTTTGATTTTTGAAAATTATTAATCGTAAATTGATTCATTAACTTCGGTTAATCATCATTTCGGTTTCGATTTTTTCGATTTGATTAATCAAAAAATTTGGTTAACCAATAAAAAAATTAACTTACAAACATAACATTAAACAAACTACATATAAAGAAAAAATCCAAACAAATATCGAATTCTCATTGGGAAAAGAAAAGAAAAAGAAAAATTACTTGAGCCAAGATAATGTGATGCAAAAATTAATAATTTAATTTAATTTATTTTTTTTTATTTGTAATTTTTTATATTTTTGGCAATTTTTTATGATTTTATAAATCATTTTGGTAATTTTTTTAATTTTTTATAATTTATAAATTATTATTATATATATATATATAATATTATATATTAAAAATTAATAAATTATATTGAACAGGTCGGTTAATCGAAATCAGTGGACTTTTTAGATTATGGACCGAACCTGAAATCGAAAACCAATTTTTTCAAAAACATAAACCGAAACCGAAAAAGCCGATTCGATTAACCGCAAAAATCGATTCGATTTCAGACCGATTTTTTGATTAACCGAAAAATCAATTTTTTTGCTCACCCCTACTCATGAGCCTCATCATATTTTTTTTTTTGTTTCTTGAAATAATATAGCAATTTATGCATTATAGAAAGATAAAATTAGAATTTTGGCATCCTTCTTCTCATCTTGAAAATTTCTTATAAAATTATTATGATTTTGGAAAAATGCTCTTTAACTAACTAATGAGATAAGCATGCCTAGTCAAGGGAAAAAATAATTATAAATTTTAATGTTAAATTAATATAGAATAATTCATAAAATTAATATAGAATAATCTATCATTTTTTATATTTTTCACATTTTTTTAACATAATTTCAATTTGAAATTTAAAATTATATAAATTTAAATTTAAAACTAATTATTATAATTTTTTAAAATAATTTTTTAAAGTTAAATTGTAAATTAATTTTTAATTTAAAGTTGTAACTATAATTTAATATTCTCAATAACTTAAATTAAAAATTTAAATTTAAATATTTCTATAGCTGGATTTCCATAAATAATTTATCATATTATTATCATATTATTATCATATTATTATCATATTATAAAAGAATTATATTTTTAAGAATGAAAAACGATAGTAAGATAAAAAAATTACTTTAAATTAAATTAAGATTTAAAATAGTAAAATATAAACATATCACATAGTATGAATTGATTTATATAATTATGAAAGTGTGCAGGTATATTTATATAATTTAATTTAAAATAATTATAAATAATAATTAACTTTAAAATAAATAAAAATTAAAAAGATAAAATATGAATTATCTTAGATTAATAATTAATAATTAATAATTATTTTTATCATAAAAATAATATGTTCATAGAGAATAAATATAAAAAAATATAAGTCCATATAATTAAATTTATAACATGAAATAACATATAAAATAGAATATCAATAAGATGTAATCTAAAAGTAGTAAAAAATTATATAGATTTCAACTATCAAAAAATAAATAAAAATGTAAAAAATAGTAATAAGTTTTATTGATCAAAATTAAATATAATATAAATATAAGATAACAAATTGAAAAATTAGAAAATAAAATATTTAAATTATTCTAAACTATTTTTTTTTCTTTTGAAATACTATTTTTAATAACAAATCTAAAAAATAATATTTGAAAACTCAAAAAATAATATTAAAAACTTTAATAGATAAAAAGTATTTATAATTATTATTCAAAAATAATATCAATACAAAATTAAAAACATCGAAAATAAGTGCACATGGCGAAAATAAAATAAATAGACTACATTTTATAATTTTAAAATAGTAAGATTCATAAGTAAATTTTAATAAAATATAAATCTAAAAACAACATTGATCTTTTAATAAAAAATATTGATGATAAAAAATACCAAGAATATTTTAAATGAAAAATAAAATAAATCATTAAGACAATTGAATTAAATAGTGAGATCAAAATGATTTTAAAAAAAATAGAAAGCAATGAATATAAAAATAATTAAAATTTTAAAATTTATTATGCATAATTAAAATGATTCAAAAATATGGAAATGAATATTGTTTAATTTGAAATTATGTCCGATTAATTTAAATATAGTTGAAAGTTTTAAAATTAAGCATGTTTAATTGGAAGTGAAACTTGATTTATTTTATGAATTCAAAAAAAATTTAATTAATGATATATAATTATGGAGTAAAAATAAAATTTAAAATTAAACATGCATAATTTACTATAAAGATTTTAAAATCAAGCACTCATAATTAATTTTGATTCTAGTCAAATAAAAATAAATAAAATTTAAAATAAAGCATGTTTAATTAAATATGCATAACAAAATTCAAATTTGAAATTTGAAATTTCAAAAATAAAATTTGAAATGTCATAAATAATTATTAATATTTGAAATTAATTAAATTTAAAATTTTAGACATTAAGCATGATTAATTAGAAATTAAGCATGCTTAATTAAATGTATTTGAAAACAATGGAGTTTAAATAGGTATAATTATGGATGCAAAATAAATTTCAAAATTAAACATGTATAATTAAATATAATTGAAAATTTAAGAATTAAGTACGACTAATTAAAAATTAAGCCTACTTAATTAAATAGATTTAAAAATTAGAAACTAAGCATAATTAATTGTATTAATAAATTTCGAAATTAATAAAATTCATCTTTAATACAAGTGGAGTAAAAATAAATGTAAAAATTGGAGGGTTGGAGGAAATTTAGGCGGAAGGGAATTGTTAAAATATAAATGGGTAAAAATAAAAATATAAATGGAGTAAAAATAAAGGTAAAATTTTGAGGGAGTGTGAGAAATTTAGAAGGAAAAAAATTCTTATTTTTATATTTATAATGCATGTTTGTTTCATAGGATAAGAGATGATAGGATAATGAGTGGATTAATATCCATTGTTTGTTTAGTGCATGAATTAAAAGAAAATAAAAATAAAAATAATATTATATTCGATGTACACCGAATTTAAATAATTCATATCCAATCTTTTCTCATTTATTTTCTAATCCAATCATATTCTATCCAGCTAAGTATGCAAATATACCAATATAGATTTGTACATTCCTACGTTGTTATTTATTCTCATCATTGTACTATGTTAATTAATGTCTAAATAAAACATTTTACTTTTCAGAAGAAATGAATGAAAATATCTTTTATATATATACACTCCAACAAAAATAGTTTTAAGGGAAAATGTACAATAATATCCCAACATTTCCTCACGGGTACTAAAATATTCTTAAGGTTTTTTTGGATCAAAAATACTCCTAACGTTATGAAATTGGATACAAAAATACCCTTATAGATAAACGATGTTAATTGAAGGATAACGAAGCTGACGTGATTGATGATTGAGACCGATGATGTGGACATGTAGTGCCCATGCAGGCCAAGACGTTTTCTTACAAGTATTAAAATGCCTCTGACAGTTTTTCACGGATATTAAAATACATCTAACGTTTTTTCGCGAGTACTAAAATGCTCATAGTGTTTGTTTTGGAGCTAAAATACCCCTGAGGTTATTGAAAATGATACAAAAATGATATCAAGCTAACTTTTGTTATATGAGATTTAACGGAGATGTTGTGGATGCTGATAGAGATGTTGACTTTATATGTGGTGCACATGCAAAGAGCAACTTGCTACATAAGAGACATGTAAGATACAATATAGGAGTGAGAAAAAAAATCAAAATTTTGATTAATCGAAAAATCGGTCTGAAATCGAACCAAAATTTTCGATTAACTGATTCAATGATTTTAGTTTCGATTTTTACTTTCTAAAATTTTGATTTTTGATTTTGATTTCTTACATGTTACTTGCATCACAAGTCTTGTATGTGCGCCTCGTGTAAAGTCAACATCTTTGTGAGCACTCATGACATCTTCGTTAAGTCTCACCTAACAAAAGTTAGTTTTGTGTCATTTTTATATTATTTTCAATAACCTCGAAAGTATTTTAGCTCTAAAACAAATATTATGAACATTTTAGTACTCGTGAGAAAACGTTAGAGATATTTTAGTATCCGTGAGAAAACATCAATAATATTTTAGTACATGTGAGAAAACGTCTTTGTCTGTATGCGGGCCACATGTCCATGTCTTCAGTCACAATCATCAGTCACGTTAGTTTTGTTATTCCTCAATTAACGATGTTTATCTGTAGGAATATTTTAAATAAATTTAGAGATATTTTAGTACCCGTGAAAAAATATTAAGATCATTTTTATACATTTTTCCTAGTTGTAAGGAAAATAACTTTGACAAAGATTAAAACAAGAAGAACAAATTGGAGAAGGATGAAATTCTTGTGTTCACTTAGGGGGCGTTTGGTTGCCCGCAAGTACAAATGCTGCAACTCTAGTTGCAGCATTTAGATAATAAATTTGTTTGGTTGGCTGCAAAATCATTTTGCAGCATTTACTAGTTGCAACTTGTATTTCAAATATCATTTGCGGGCCGCAAGTGGAATTGCAGCTCAAAAAGCCCGCAATACAAGATTGCGGGCTGCAAATGTAATAATTTAAGTATTAAAAAATAATTAATTTTGGCGACGTAGAGTCGTCGGATGAAGACGAGATAAATATCAAAGTTGTAGGTTTTTGCGTGCTGAACCTGATGGTAGTGTCAGATTTTACATCTGATGTCATTTGATAGATTTTTTAATATATTTTCAGTATTATATAAAAATTAAAAATTATTAATTTGTTAGACAAATCGTGTCGGGCCTAAGTTTTTAGCCTGGCCCGAAAAAATTTGTCCTAGGCTCGACCCAAAAAATTTATGCCCGACCCGGCCCAAAAAAGTTCGTGTCCAGCTTGGCCCGAAAAAATTTGTGCCCGGCCCGGCCCGAAAAAATTCGTGTCCGTCCCGCCCCGAAAAAATTTGTGTCCGACCCGACCCAAAAAATTCGTGCACTGCACGGCCCGTCCCAGCCCGGCTCGGTCCGAAAAAATTCGTGCCCAACCCGGCCTGAAAAATTTCGTGCCCAGCCCGACTAAAAAATTTCGTGCCTGGCCTAGCCCGAAAAAATTTGTGCTCGGCCAGGCCCGAAAAAATTCGTGCTCAGCCTGGCTCGAAAAAATTCACTGTCGGCCCGGCCCTGCCCAAAAAAAATTCGTACCTCGGCCCGGCCCGAAAAAATTCATGCCCGACCCAAAAAAATTCGTGCCCAACCCAGCCCTGCCCGAAAAAATTTATGCACTGCCCGACTCGTGCCTTGCCCGGCCCAAAATTATTCGTGCACGGCCCAACCCCAAAAAATTCGTGCCCAACCCGGCACAAAATATTTTGTGCTCGGCCCGCCCCAAAAAAATTCGTGCCCGGTCTGGACCGAAAAAATTCTTGCCTGGCCCTGCCCGAAAAAATTCGTGGTCAGCCCTGCCCAAAAAAATTCGTGTCCCGACCCGACCCGAAAAAATTTATGCCCAGCCCGACCTAACACGAAAAGAAATTCATGCCCAGTCCGAAATATTCGCATCGGGCCCAACCTTGCCCGAAAAAATTCGTGCACTGCCCATCTTGTCTCGGCTCGGCCCAAAAAATTTATGCCCGACCCCGCATGAGAAAATTCGTTCCCGACCAAAAAAATTTTGTGCTCGGCCCGGCCCGAAAAAATTCCTGCCCGACCCGGCCTGAAAAAATTCGTTTCCCGGCCCAGCTCAAAAAAATTCATGCCCGACCCGGCCTGACCAGAAAAAAAATTCGTGCCCAGCCCGAAAAAAAAATTGTGTTCGGCCTAGCCTTGCCCGAAAATATTCGTGCACTGCCCAACCTGTCCCGGTCCGGCTCGGGCCGACTCAAAAAAATTCGTGTCCGGCCCGGCCCAAAAAGATTTGTGCACGACCCGACCCGAAAAGTTTGTGCCCGACCCTGCCCGAAACAGTTTGTACCCGGCCCGGATAAATTCGTGCATGCTCAGCCCATCCCATCCCGACTCAGCCCGACTTGAGAAAATTCGTGCCCGACCCGACCCGAAAAATTTCGTAAGATGCAAGTTGCTCGTTGCAAGTTGCAAGTGTAATTACAACTTCCATTTGCGGCCAACCAAATGCTTGCAAATAGAAGTTGCAACTCTACTTGCGGGCAACCAAACGGTAGGCTGCAAAATCTATTTGCGGGCATTTGCTTTTGCATGCAAATAGATTTTGCAGCATTTACACTTGCGGGTAACCAAACACCCCCTTAACGTATTAAGAGCTCTTACATTTAATAGATATGTTTAGCGTTTTGGTTTGAGATTTTCATAGTTTTTTTTAAAAATGTAATATTTTGAATGGAACCAAATATTTAATAAGAAATTTTTAAAAATTGAACCAAAGTAAGTGAAGCAATAACAACGACAAATTTTTAAATGAAAATACAAAAAATAAAGCAATTTAGTAGATAGAAAGTATATAATAATAACACTAAAATTTAATATAATATATAATATAAAGATTAAGAAAAAATATATATAATAAATAAATAATATAAAATATATCAAAAAAAACAACAACATAATAAATAGAAAAAAAAATAAAGACTGAAATAACATGTACCATGAAGAGATTTCAATTCCTATGCGTCAATTAGTAGATAGAGTTAAGCTCTCCGTGATTATTTGCAAGTGCAAATGGTGTAATTTTAGTTGTAGTAAATAGATTAATAAATTTATTTAATTGGTTGCAAATTTTTTTTACAATATTTAGTATTTATAAGTTGTGTTTCTAATATCATTTGCAGGTTGTAAAAAAATAGAAATTGAAAAAATCTGCAATACAAGACTGCAAACTGTAAATACAATAATTTAAATATTAAAAAATAATTAATTTTGATGACTTAGAATCGTTCGATGGAGACAAGATAAATACCAAAATTGTAAATTTTCGCATGTTGAATGCGATGATAGTGTCAGATTTTAGATCTAATATCGTTTGATGTTTTTTAAATAACTTTTAGTATTATATAGTAATTAAAAACTATTATTTTATTTTGATAAATAATTAAATAATATAAAATAATATTTTACTAAACTAAATTATGATTTAGAGTATAAAATAATATTATTCTGGGTCGGAACGATTTTATTGTAGTCGATGAATTATTATTGGGGTAAAATGATAGATTTATCATTTTGCCTCTATTTGCTTGTTATTAATTCTAAATTCCATTGAACTTCTATTGCATATTATTATTGAATTAATTTGAATAATTTTTTCGGCTAGATCACATATTTTTCGGGCGTTCATCGGCCCTTGCTTGTTCCTCCAGTGATTCATATATGGGTCAATTTATGCTCGAGACGAATTTCGAATTGCACCTTTTAAATATATATCCATGCGAGCAACCACCGCCACTTGAAGCGAAAAATTCAGGCTCCTCTGGCGCGTCGGGTATTTACGACGTCGTTAATTCTTAAGTTGACTCATCCGATGACGTCTTGTCTCGGCTCGACAAAAATTTGGTATGAGAGCTAAATAGGTTGTTATGGTCCGACCCGTTAGCACGATTATTAAAAATTAAACGGGCCACCCCTTTGTTAACTCTATTATCAGGCTATCATACCAGACCAGACCTACATCCCTAGCCCAACACGATTTTATTGTGTCGGGCTATTGAGTCAAGTCAAAATTATCAAACCTAGATATGAATATGCAAATTACAAGTATAATTGCAACTTTCATTTGCGGAGCCCAACGAAACACTTGCAAATGAAAATTACAATTCTAATTGCGGGCAATCAAATAATATACTGAAAATTTTATTCACGTGCATTTATTTTTGCATGTAAATATTTTTTGCTGCATTTGTATTTGTGGACAACCAAACACTATATATATATATATATATATATAAATAAATAAATAAAAATGACAAAGTCCGATGGTTCTTAGCTCGCACATGTTAACTGAGAGAGCGAAGAGTTATTCTCCAATTTTCATATACAGTACTGTAGATAAATATATGAGCTAGATCAAGACGAACAGATGTGGGAAAAAAAACATCTATATTCAATTCAGTGATAGTTAATTGCAAGTCTAGCTCACCACCCTACCTTTGTAGGTAACAAATTCGCCCCAATCAGTATGATAGCAATATGCCAACATGAGTTATGTAGAATAATCACTACAATAAATTTGTTATATACGATATTAAATTTTTAACGCTGATTATAAGCGTCGAAATATAAAATTATTAAAAAAAATTAATACAATAAATTTCGACGTCTGACAATAGGTGTCGAAATATTTCGACGCCTGACAACAGCCGACAACAGGCGTCGAAATGTTTCGACGCCATGTTTCGACGCCATGTTTCGACGCCTGGATACCGACGCCAGTTTGGCGTCGGTATCCCCGGGTTGGCCTCGCCAATCCGTTAACCCGCGCCAGTTGGCAGGAGGTGGGAGATTTCCTGCCTCTTGTAGATTTTTATTTATTTATTTATACTTCTTCTACTTCTCCCTCATTTTTTTTCTTCATCTACTTCTTCCTCATTTTTCTTCTTTCTTCTATCATCTTCTTTCTCCTATTCTCTTTTCAAACCAAATGAAAATTTCATTTCATTTTTTTAATTTTTGTTCTTACTTATTTTTTCCACTAATATTTTTTTTTCTTTTTTTATATGTTATCAAATTCATTGATGATATAAAATTTTGTACAAGGTTAATAATTTTTTAAAAAGTTTATTTATATCAAAATTTTAAAATTTTATTATTGTTTTAATATATTTTTTAATTTTTAAACAGACACGCCGCTCGATTTTCGCCGCGTATTCGCGCCTGCGCTTAATCGGTCGCACGCGGAATTCCAATTCCGCGTGTGGCGGCTCCTCGAATTCTGCTGCAATGTAGCGAAATTCGATGAATATTTTTTAAAAAATAAATAAATAAATATACCGACGCCTCTGACATGCGTCGGTATGTCAAAAAAAAAAATTATTTATTTTTGACGCCTGATCAAACGTCGAAATGTTAAACGTATCGACGCTTGCTGACGCCTATTTGCAAGCGTCGATATGTCGAACATTTCGACGTCTGTTGATTCCTATACGTAGGCGTCGATATGTCAAATATTTCGATGTCCGTTGACGCCTATATGCAGACGTCGATATGTTGAACATTTCGACGTCTTTTCGGACGTTGAAATGAACATATAGACTCTCGTCATATTCCACTTCTTTTCGTCGTCTTTGCTAGCGTTGATATGTTAATTTCGACTGCTGTTGGCGTCGAAATATTAGTTTATTCTGACGTCGAAATATCAATGGTTTGTTGTAGTGTGTATATATATAAAATCATGTGTCATTTTTTAGCATATTATAATTAACGTTAATTTGGCATTTTGAATATTGCAGTATATAAATCAATGTTATCAATTTTTTTGAATAATACAAAACTTACATTTATCGAAAGATTATCATATATGAGTTATGATAAAATTGTATCCCTAGTTAGTTGTAATTTCAAATATGGAAATGGACAAAAACAAAACAAAATTTCAAATATGATCATATTAAATTTAATATTATTTAATATTATTTAAATATTTTAATTATTAATAAATATATCATAATATTAACATATTAAAATTAATAACACAATATCATATATTAATTCTACAATAAAAAATAATTAACAAAACCATAATTTTACTTTCAAAAAATAAATTTGTTATTTTACTTCTATGAACAGTATAAATTTATGAGTAGTAGGACTTTTTAATTTTTATTTATTTTTTGCCACTCAAATGATTTATAAAATTCGGATTTTGCTGATTGTGTTTTAGAATTCTTTGATAAAAATATAAAATTTAATGAAAGATAAAATTGTCTGTCTTATTATTGAATTATGCAAATTTGAATTAATATTTTTCTTTGCATAAATAGTAAAATACATAGATTCAGGTTAGATTTTCTTGATCTCAATTCTCAAGTGCAATTTAAGCCGCCGGGATTTGGGAAAAATTTGCAACTTTTGCTTCGATTCAGACTCGATCGATGATGGATTTTTTATTCAAATAAAAATTAGAGGAAAAAAAATAAAACAAAAAGATATTTTTCATCCGCACACGTGGGGGCACGGAGGACGGTGGCGCGCACAACAAGACGTTAACCGGGTCCCACAGGTGCACGCAGTTCCCGTTGCTTCCTATCCCGCCAACGCCCATCCGTTCGTCCACGTGGCTTCTGGATCAGCGACCGACGACGCTGTGTTCGCCCGCCGCCTCTTCCTCCCCCCGACCTCAAACGCATAAAGAAACCGCTTAGGAGGTGGTGGCGACGAAGACGAACCCCTCCTCGACCTCCTCCCCATTCCATGGCACTTCTTCTCCAATTCCCTCATTGTCCTTCTTGCTCCTCCTTCGGCGAGAGGTATGATTGGCTTGCTGCCCTTTCTTCCTCTTGGATTCGAGATGGTAGCTCCTTCGGCCGGGTCGCCAAGTTTTCGGCGCCCGCGAGGAAGAAGGCCGTGCCGATGGATCTCATTAGGGTCTCCGCATTGGCGGATCAGTCGGGGTACAAGATGAACCTCAACGAGTACATGGTCACCCTCGAGCAGCCGTTGGGCATCCGCTTCGCTCTCTCCGCTGATGGGAGGATCTTCGTCCACTCGCTCAAACAAGGGGTATTTTGATCTTTTCGTTCTCTCAAGTCTCAATCCATCTCGATATGTAATCGATGTATCGTGAATCGTGTCGCGTGCTTCCTTGCTGTCCTTTCATTTTGGCGGTAAAAGATGAATTGGATTGTTCGCACCTTCATGTTTCTCCGCAAAGTATATCCAGTGAGACAGCTAAACTCTGTTCAATGCTATGATACAACGAATTATTTTTCCTTTATTGCCTTTGTAATTGACTTTCTTTTCTTGTCTTCCTTTCTTTCTGAAGCACTTGTACTCTCTCTTTTTTACTTGAATTGTTAAGTTTGTGTGTCGCTTTTTAGATAACGAAAGTTGCTCTTTTTTAAAAAAAAAAGAAGAAGAAAAAATATGTGCGCAAGCTCTTCCATTGTCTTATTAGCTATAGGTTTTTTGCTACTTCCAGTTTCAATTAAATTAATTATGTAGCAGGAATTCATATTCTTGTTTTGAAGGGCAATGCAGAAAAATCAAGAATAGTGATGGTTGGAGATGCATTAAAGAAAGCAAGTAACGTGTCAAGTGGCGAGTTCGCTGACATAAAGGACATGAGGGACGCTAAGTATGATATTCTACCATCTCTTTGAATTTAAACAGTATTGGGCTCTTTAGTTGTTTTGTTTTCCCCATAAAAGGATAAATCAAAATCTCCAATTTTTTATGGTCAGTGGTATGAGTATTGCAAACACCATTGAGTATCAAACCTTTTTAGATCCTTGATCAATCTATCATGTTAATGCTGTAGATTTTACCCTATACCATTCTCACAGCTAGAGTACACTGAAGATAAAATAGCTTCAATTTTTTATGAACAAACAGTTCAAACGAATGCAACTGAATGTGCTTTATATCAATATTCTTTTGTATTATACTTAAATATGCATACTCACACAAGTTTACTATAGATAGGTTTACTAGGGATATGGTTTTATCTTAAGAAAAAGCTGAATATCATTTAACAACACTCTGGATTTGAATTATGTCATGAAATTTGACACTCTGGAGCAACTTAAATTGACCCATCATACATGGCCTGAGATCAAATTTTTCTATTTCCAATTCAATGGACTGATGTTGCGCACCACAGAAAAATTTTGAAGATAAAAAAACTGATAAATATTTATTGCCAGACTCTAGAAGTTAAAAAGTTTCATCCTAACTTGTTTAATGTCCATATTAGTTCATAAGTTTACAAATCAAATGAAATGCTTTACACTTTATCCTCTCTTTTTTTCATTTTAATAGTGACCTAGTATTATATCATAATTATATTATTATACTTCATGATGGTCATAGATTCTATCTACACTTCTATTTGTGCTTACTTCAAACTAGAGCTAGCAATATATGGCCCGGCCCGATAGCCCGAAAAAATATCAGGTTTGGGCCGGTCCTTATCGTGCTCGGGCCGTTATTGGGCCAGCCCGGTAAGGTCCGAAAATTTATCGGGCCGGGCCGGGCTAGGTGGTGTAGGCCCGGCCCGATAGCCCGATAGGGATTTGTGCATTAATAAAAGTATCGTGCTATCGGGCCCGAATCGTCCTAATAGCACGATATGGGCTCGATAGCCTGGTTATAATGACACGATTTGGGCCCGATAACCCAATTTTCTTTTTCATGTTATTGGGCTAAACGGGTCGTGCCGGCCCGTTATTTTTCGTGCTGGGCATGGCCGAAGACTCTAGGCCCGAATTTTTATCGGGCCGGGCCGGGCCATGCATAATTTTTATTGGTCCGGCCCGGCCTGATAACACCGACCCGGCACGAATTGCCACCCCTACTTCAAACATCGTTCTAAGTTTCTAAATTCATATTCAGTTTGAAGATAACATCACTTTATTGTCTCATGTCATATCCTCTGTGAAGTTTCAAAAAGAAAATGATGGTTGCTTGTTTCTTCTACACCAAAATAAAAACAAACTTCCAGTTATATTTTTATATTCCATGACATAATTCAGTTTGATAGAATATGCTAAGCATAGCTGGATTTTGTTAAAATAACCTTTCAACTATGTAGTGATAACTGTTTTCTATTGCCATCATCTTTTTGCAGGGTGGTACTCAAGGAAATTTCGGGATCATTTAGCCTTGTACTTGAAAGGCCATTTTCTCCTTACCCAATTCAAAAATTACATAAAAGTGAGGTTGTCCATACTTTATTTAATAAAGGAAAAGTAGCATTTGCTACATGGAACAAAAATGTCTTGATGAAAGATATGCAACCAAGTACTGGGGAAAGTGGGAATTCTGGGTTTGCTTTATTTTGTCCTAAGTTTCTAAACTCAGCGGGATGGATGCTTCTATCTGCTCAAGGATCTGTTGATTCCCTATTAAGGAGCAATAGGAGCCTTTTACATAAGCGAACCGATGAGATTATTTGTATTTTATCTGAGGAAGAGAGTGAAAATGTTGAATGGGCTTATGGCAGCTTCCCACTGGAGGAGTATATCAAAGCATTGGATAGAGCAAAAGGCGAGTTGTATTATAACCACTCACTTGGCATGCAGTATAGCAAGGTGATTATAAATTTTGAATTTTGCTGCTCTTAATCTATAGTCTATACCTTAGCTGCTGCACCTCATTGATAAATCTTTCTTAACTCCTTTCTATGTCTTTAACATATGTTGTTCAAGTACACGTTAATGATGTTAAACAACTTGTCTACCAGTTTGTCTACAACAATTATGTTATATAACTAGTCAAGTATGAGGAAGTGCAGTTATTGAACTAGGATCCTCATCTCAGTAGGCAGCATGTCCATGTTCACATTCTGAATCAGAAAGATAAAACTGGTTTTTTGAAGTTGTAGGGTTGCTTTTAATGCATTTGCAGTAGCCAATGATCTGCTGATCCAGTTTCTATTTCAATATTTGCAAGGTGACTACATCAACATGCAAACATAACCCTTATCCTTGGCTTAAAACATTCACTATAAGAGGATAATCATGTTCCCTACATCTTAGGCATGCATGTATATATAAATATAACTTCACTGTGATACATGTGCATGTAGACATCTAGAGATGAATCTCCTATACAAGTTACTTAGTGAGTCTACAGACAAATAGACACAGTCAAGATATAACCTAATGTGTCTTATTATATATAAACTTCAGGATGATTTACAATGTCTTTTAATATGTATAAATTTCTTAAAGCATCTGCTCTGTCTTGATGTGCTAAGGATTTCGAACCTTCTTCATTCAGTTGTAATATTTGTAAGACTAATGAGAAAAGTCAAAGGATTCTATATCTACCCTATGGGAATTGAAAAAGTTAGCACATCCTTCGAGTAGTCTTCTTAATTTGCAATATTTTGCCTTTTGCAAATTAGAAGAAACCATATAGTATGTCACTTTTACTTTTCACTACTAAATTGAATACTGAATTACTGATATATACTCTAATAACCAAGGTTTAAAATCTCGGTACCGGTACCGGTTTCGGTCACCGGCCGGTACCGGTACCGGTTTCGGTCACCGGCCGGTACCGGTACATACCGGTACCGTACCGTACCGTACCGACACACGGTACGGTCCGGTATGGAAAATGCATACCGGCCGGTTTTTTTTTTTTTTTTTTTTTTTTTTAAGAACTAACTCTAATTCTCCAATAACACATAACTGATGAAGAAATGCTTAAAATTAATATTCAAATGTCAAATACATGAATACAATTTTTAAAATGCGGACGAATGACGTCCGTCGTACCCATACATATCTTCGGCTTCGGGACATACACGGCTAAGGTCAACACTGTAGTTCTCTAATGCCCATATTTGGAAATTTTCCCATGGCATAATGCCTTGGTATCCATTATACCACATTGACATTAGCGTTTCTTTGTTGGGTTTCCAAGAACTAGACCCTGTATCATCAGTTGAGTAGGTACTGGATACAGAGTAGGTGGATTCAGAAACCTCTTGCAAACTACTCATCATATCGTGATGGTAATCTTGCAAAGCTGTCGGTCCACCTCTTCGACGCGAGCCTTTCTTCTTGTACACCTGAGTTGTTTGTCCGGTACTAGCACCACGGTCATCATCTTGGGTGGCGTGATCGAAGTATTGCTCATTTGTCCATGGATCATCATATGACAATGTTGATGGCACGACGGTGTCTTCTCCACCAGCTCCATCATCATCATCATCTCCTCCGTCTTTTGTGCTGCTACTGCTATGAATGGAGGGCTCGTCTTCTTCGTCCTCTTCTGCTTCTGCAATTGCTTCCAAAGGATCAATTGGTTGTTTACCTTTGGCTTTGCCTTTTGCCTTTGAAGGTGTTGCCTTCTTTTTTCCCTTTGATCGGGAAGATGGAGAGTCTGATTTAGATCGGCGTCTTGCTTGCCAAATTCGTTGAGAGTCCAAGGGAGTAATGGCTATGTCTTCTGGTTGGCTCTCAGACTCAAGTGCATCAGATATAATTGGTGAAGGCTGAGGTGGTTCGCCTGGTTCATCAAGAAGAGGCTGGTCGCTCTCCATTGCACTCCACCAATCAATTATCGGGTCCGTATCGTCTTGGACGAACTCAACATCGAACGGATCTACATGTCGAATATCTTCGTTTTGTAATGTCCGCATTCGAAGCCGCATGTTGTAATGAACATATACTAGCTTCTCTAATCGGGCATATGAAAGCCGATTGCGCGGCTTGGTATGAATTAAGGAGAAGGTCGACCAATTTCTCTCGCATCCACTTGCTGATGTGGTTTGCGAGAGGATACGTGTTGCAATCTTCCGAAGAGTTGGAGCTTCGATTCCAAATTGCAACCACCATTCAACTGCAATAGATTTAAAATTGATTTTAGTAACGAGATTACCAATTTTATAATTAATAAATAAATTGAAAAAAATTATATCTACCTGGATCCATAGAATCTCGGCACGATATTGCAAATGGATCTCCGAAATTGCCACTTGAATCTCGAAAATATTTTGATTCATTTAGAGCTTGTGCCGCTTCTCTGGTTGTTGCCGACATTCGTTGTATGACATTGCGAAGCGGATATAAGAAACTATCCGTCGTTCCAAGATCATATCGATACTGGTATGCGGGATTTAAATAATACGCTACAAAAAATTATCAATTTAATAAGTAATTTAGCATAATGAATTAAAATTAAATAAATTTTAGAAAATTAAATAAAAAATTACCCGCGATGTGTATGTCACGACCCATTTGATCCTCCCACCTCTCGGAGATAATGTCGATGAAGGGTTTATACTTGGTCTCCGAAATCAACACCCTCTTGATTTCTTCTTGTGCTTGATGGATGTAGTAGTAGAGATGACCCATTTGAGGCGTCTTTTCCATCTCCACCTGTTGTAGAACCTTGTACAATGGTTCTACGGCGACGACTATCTCCGCAATGCGATCCCAGAACCGCGTGTTGAGGACGTTCTTCTCGGTTTGCTTTCCATCATTAGTTCCGACATATCTTGATGTAGACCATTCATCACTTGTAAACATTGATCGAAGGCCCACCTTACGTTGTTGGAGCGACCTTAATGCGATGAAATTGGTTGCAAAACGAGTCGCTCCCGGTCGAAGAATTTCACCTAAAATATGAAATTATTATTAGTAATTATCACCTAAACTAATTAATAAATAAATACTATAAATTATTTAAAAAAAATACCTTCTGTAAATTTTCTCATAAGGGCGTGTACCCATGTGTGGTTGTATATGAAGCGCGTAATTTGTTGCCCCATTTTTACCGTCTTATTCACCATCGATATATCACCGATATCTTTCATCATTAGGTCTACACAATGCGCTGCACATGGAGTCCAATATATGTGAGAATAATCCAGTTCAATTATTTCACCAGCCCTTTTGAAATTAGCTCCGTTGTCGGTTATAATTTGAACAAAGTTCTCGGGTCCATTCTCCTCGATCACCTCCTTCATCAGCTTCGAGATGTAGAGAGAACTATGAACTTCATCGGATGCGTTCACCGACTTGTGATAGATAACCTTCCTGTTGCAATAGATGAGGAAGTTGATGATGCTCATTCGGGTTGGACCGGTCCAACTATCGCACATCAAAGTGCATCCGTAATCCCCCCATTGCCGCTTGATTCTGTCGATCCATTGATTTATTTCCTTGACCTCTTCTTCAAGGAAAGGTCCTGAAATTTCATACGGAGTTGGAGGGGTAATACCTGGGCCTACCTTTTGGATGGTAGACACCATAGTTCGGTAGTACGGGTTGTTGGCTGCATTTGCGGGAATCCGGCTAAAGTGGAACCATTTGGAAATGGCTTTTCCCAACTCCCACTTCTTTGACTTGCCGTACATATCGTCTATGCGTTGTTGCTTTGCCGATGAAGGAGGAAATGCCCTGGGATCAAGATCAGAAATATCAACATTAGTTCTCCTACCACTTGCTCCGAGGTTTGTGAAGAATCCACGAAGGCCTCCTCTGCTGCTTCCTCTGCTCTGAGTTTGAGGTGCTCTCATGCTAGAACTCCAGCCAATATAAGGACCGGAGTGAATTGGACCGCTTCGGTCCATTGCTCCGGCAGCCGAAGTTGAGCCGACGCTGCTTATCCCACCGCTGCCGCTGCCGCCGCCATATTCGAATTGAGATCCGGGATAATACATCCGTTCTCGTTCGAATTCAGCATGCTCCAATGAAGCTCGGATGCCGGCTTCAAGTTCTGGATCCTCGTCGTTATCGCCACCTCGAGCCTCATAATGGCCACCGCTGACATCTTGGGTAGCTCGTCGGTCGAACTCGACTTGTTGAGTTGCAGTCTTAAGACGTTCCTCCTTCTTGTTGTTGAGTTGCGCTTTGAACATCTTCCGGACTTCGGGCGGTACTTTGGCGCAATTGACGACGTCAGGATATCCCCCCGGCCAAGTGTTGCTTCAATCGAGTGATGCCTCCACCACGTGAAATCATATTACAGTGCTGGCATTGCCAGTGATGAGCCTTCTCCAACCGAGTACCGTGCTGCCATATGGGGTCGGGTTGAGATTTCGGCGCCATTTCGATAGAATTTCGACGTAGAAATTAATAAAGAGAGAGATTGAGAGAGATTGAGAGTTGAGATGGGTAGAGGGGTGAGTGAGGATGAAAGAAGTGTTTTGGGGGCTTTATATAGCCCCAAAACAACCCAAATCTGCCCCAAACGGCTATAGAGCCGTTTGGGGTCACTATTTATCATACCGGGCGGTATACCGCCCGGTATGCATGTAATACCGCCCGGTTTGGGCGGTATATATCAAATACCGCCCGATATCGGGCGGTATGATTCCCCATATGGCCGACAGCCCTGTCGGGCTGTCGGCCACAGAGCCGTTGGCAACGCCAACGGCATTGGCGTGGCATACCGCTCGGTATCGCCCATACTGGGCGGTATGAGCATATACCGCCCATACCGGGCGGTATATCGCATCATACCGCTATATACCGCCCGGTATACACAATATACCCGGTTTTTTCAAAACCGGGTATATCGAATACCGGAAATCTCAAAAACCGGTATATACCAGCCGGTATATACCGTTTCGGGCGGTATTTTAAACCTTACTAATAACATAATATCCCACTTTTTATATCCATGTTATGAATATAAGTATGGTTGACATAAATTTGTAATTTTTAGTCCAGTTTTTAAAAAATGCTTAACTATATAGAACATGTGTTCACAACAAAGTTTGTTATTTTTTACTTAAAAGCATTGAATCCAATATGAATTCTCCTTCAATGAAATTATGGACTCTCAATGAGATTTATGGTATTTTTCTACTTTCCGTTATATTTGTAACATGGCACAGGTGAAATTTTTGTGCTCCAACACAATAGCTTTGAATGGGAAATAATTAGCCCGAAGCATAAAATTAAACCAATATATTTCAGATTTGCAATATTGAGGTCATCATCTATGCTAGCTAATGTTAATAATTTTACTGAAGTATTGTTCTTTTGCAGATTACTGAGCACATATATGTCGGTTCATGCATACAAACAGAAAAGGATGTAGAGTTATTGTCAGATGTGATGGTAGGTACTGTTGCTTAGATTTTGCTTTGCCTATGTTCGTTGTACTTTGTTCACTTGTTTATTTCTGAAAATATCTTATTTTACTTCAGCAATCTCTTTACTTCAAAAGAAATTTGGAGGGCGAGGCATTCATAAAATCTATCTCGTGAGAATTAAATTAATACTATGAAGATTTATAAAAGCATAGAGGAATAGTTTTGCTTATAGCAAAGCAATAATATTTTTGGCATTATCTTCTTCATATGACATTACTATATTCATATATGTTCATGTACATAAGCAAGTGCTTGATAATTGAAATAACTTTGGTCTTTATTTTATGTTGAATGCATTTGTATGTTCAACAACATACAGTTAGAATTTGATTGTGCTTTTTAATAGGTTCAGACTGTCATCTAAAGTTTTTGAGAAGGTCTTGAATAATATCCTTAATGGCTAAAGGCTTTTGTAATGATGGCTGGAGTTTATATTCACATGATGCATCAAATGTATAGTACATCCCAAAAAAAATGTTATACATTGTTTGTTGGATGCTCTATAGTTAGTGCAAACTTTAACAATTACATACTTTAGACCTTTAGATATTAGAATCTATGTTTAACGGACCTACTAAAGGTTATAATCACTGAACATAGGTTTTTAGAAGGGATTTATGTATGCACAATTATAGAAAAGCATATTCTAGCTTACCAAAATCTAAACCTTAAGCAATACTGTTATGTTGTCAATTAGTTTTTCACTTTTTTGTATATTGTTTATTGTATTCTCTATATACACGCACATTGATTTATAAATTGTGGTAGTATGTTCCTTTCTAAATGCTCATAGCTCTTACAAAGTTTTTTTTTTAATCTATCTACCATGATTTGCCTCTAGTTTTGGTTGTTACACAATCAGAATCATCTTTTATCTGCTATATGGATTATCATGTTGTTTCTTCATGGATTCATTCTTCATTTGATCTTTTATTACATTCATAATCCTTTGTTATCATAGATTTCTTGAACCTTCATAATTGTCCTGAATTCTGTTTGTTTCTATTCTCAAAAATTTGGTGGTGTTGCCCAAGCATTTAAATATTACTATTAAAAAGAAAGGCCCTTACGCGGAAAACAACCTGGGCACTTTAAATTGAATAATTCTAGGTATAATGCACAATTTGACCAGGATGTTTGTGCCCCAGGGTGTTACTGCTGTTCTAAATTTCCAAAGTGAAAGCGAGCGTGCTAATTGGGGAATCAATTCAGAATCCATTAATGATTCTTGTCGTCGGAACAATATACTGATGGTTAATTATCCTGTAAGGTATCTAATAAGTTATAACATCTGGTGTACTTTCAAACCATATGCTGTCCTGCTTGCATTCTAATTTTTGTTGTTAACTGCATATGGTAAAATGATATTCATATTACTAGAACAAGTCACTAAAGCATGCTTTTCAATTTTTGATGTTTTGGTCAAAATTCATGGTTCCAGTAATTTTGATAATTAATTATAATTATCCATATGTTAAATAAGATTTGAAATATTTCAAGTGTTATTTTGCTACCATGACTGGATTTTGGGATTATGATTTTTTTTTTGAAAGATGAGAACTTGTATTCAATTCATGGGGTGGGAACCGAGTACAAGTAGGGGGGGAGGGAGAAAAAAAAACATTAAGGTAGAAAAGCAATATGTAAGTGAAATACAATGGCCAACATGAGTCAGTCGTCGGAGTAGAAGACATATGCGCTGATTGCTAAGGATGTAGCTCCCGTGGCCGTTTGCTGGAAGCATCGATGGTTTCATTCGAACTAGATAAACCAATTCCACGTAGTGATAAGGCGGAAAGTGCGTTTGATTGGGAGAGGCGTGGTAGAATGAGCATCAACCCATGGAGACCAGCCTAGAGCGATGCGCGTCAATAGGAGATGGTGCCATCCCTCCTGAGTGTACACACATGTAGTGAATAGATGGTCGTGAGACTCGCATTCAGTGTTGCATAATATGCAGCAACTGTCGACTTGTGCACCTCTTCTGATCAGGCGGTCCCTAGTAAGCAGTCTTCTTCGGGTCTTCAACCAGCAGAAGATCGAGAACTTAGATGGTAGGTGGGACTCCCAAATCAAGATGTGGTATCTATCAGTGAGCCCCTTGTAGCCTATGATTTTGTAGAGCGACTTGGTGGAGAACAGTTGGTTGGCTGACCATCTCCATAGTATAGAGTCCTCCCCGGTGGTGTCCCGGATCGTCGTCAAGTCTTGGATCATGTGGTGGAGAGCCATATATGTAACGGGGGTGCTGAATTGTATGTTCCATCCGCCAAAACATCCATCATGATCGCGGATTCGAGCTTGGCCGATAGTGAGGTCAATATTTGTTGCTCTAGAGGATATTGAGGGATATTTGTCACGAAGGCAGCATCCTTCCTGCCAGTGGTCGAGCCATAGCCTGGTATTAGAGCCGTCGCCAACCTTGAAGAGGATACTCGATCTGAAAACATCCAATAGATTGAGGATATTTTTCCTGATATGGGATAGAGAGGTACCACCGGGGATATCCAGAATGTGGGTGTTGTTTCCGAGTGACATGCGCACGATTTCAGTCCAGGGGAGGTTGTGATTACACAAGAGTTTCCACAACCAACTACCTAGACGGGCTATGTTGTGTGATTGCAAGTCCAGTATTCCGAGCCCCCCCGCAATTTTCGGGCAAGTCAGGTTGCTCCATTCAACAAGACAGCGACCCCTGAGCGATGAACCGTCGGCCCCGCACCAGAAAAAAGATCGTCGGTGCCTGTCAATCAGCTTGGTGACCCAACATGGGGCCTTGAAAATAGATAACATATATGCCGGGTTGCTAGAGATGATGTTGTTGATGAGTGTGAGTCTACCCGCGTGAGACAATATCTTTCCTTGCCAACTGCGAAGACGGTTGTCAATATTTGATATAAGAGCTCTCCAATCTTCCTTAAGGGGAGGGCCAGTCCGCAGAGGGAGGCCTAAGTATGAGATGGGGAAGGCGTCCGCTTTTCATCTGATGAGAGTAGCCGCATTATATGCAATTTGGAGTGAGTTTCCGAGGTGTAGAATGCATGACTTGTCCATGTTGACTCGGAGCCCGCTGGCCATCTCGAAGCAGCTGAGGAGAAGCTTAATGTGCTGAATACTTTGGTCACGTTTGCGCAGAAAAGAATGAGGTCGTCGGCGTAGAGGCAGTGAGTGATACCCCGGAGCTCAAACCTCGCAGGACGCCGTTGATGCGGTCGTTTACCCTCGCCTTGCAAAAAAGTCTTGAGAGACAATCGATCATCAGATTAAATAAGAAGTGGGAGAATGGGTTTCCTTGTCTTATGCTACGACGGTGGTGGAAGGGGAGGCCGACCTGTCCATTTATAATCAGGGATGACTCAGTAAGTCAGTAGTGTGAAGTAGGGATCCGACCAGTGCAATCCATTCCCCTGGGAAGATTCGCTCGCAAAGCATATTGAGGAGGAAGGACCAGTTTATGAAACCATCCTCGTGGCGGCGTTGGCAAGCCCATAATGTTTCACTAGCAAGCATGAAACAATCGAGAGGTCCTCGGCCGCTAAGAAAGGCTCCTTGATAACCATCGAGAAGGAGGTCGATATGATGGGCGAGGCGGCGTGAGAGAAGATTGCCCATCGTCCGGATGAGGCTGTTTTCAAGGCTGATTGGTCTGAACTCCAAGACCGAATCGGCACCATCACGTTTGGGTATCAATGTGATAATAGCTTTGTTGACTTTGTTAAGTTTAGTAGGTTGATGCATAAATTCATCGGATATGAGCAGGAGGTTGTTGTTAATGGTGTCCCAATGATCTCTAAAAATTTCCATGGGCAATCCATCTGGACCGGCGATTTGTAAGTGCCCATGCTATCGATAGCGGATTTGATTTCGCTGAGGGTGAAGGGATCCATCAATGAATGGTTGTTGGGGAGCTTGTCGATACTTATGAAGGAGAAATCTAATCCCAATAGCGGGCGGATCTCTGTCCCAATAAGGCTGATGTAGTATTGTCCGAAAGCCGAGTGTATTAGCTCCAGGTGAGAGACTTGGCCCGTCGGTGAAGATAATGAATAAATCCAATTTTTCTTGAACCGCATAGAGGCACAACGATGAAAATAACGCGTGTTCTGGTCCCCCTCGCGAATCCATCTCCTCTTTTCACGTTGACGCCGCATTGAGTCCTCAAGCTGGTAGTGTTCATGCAGTGAGGATTTGCAATTCCTGAAGTCGGCAAGTTCAGCTTCAGAAAGCCCGTTAGATTCCGCAATGGTGTCAAAGTTCTTGACAGCCGATTCGAGGGCCAACCTTTGCCGGTTGATCCCATTGGGTGATAATTTTCCTTAAGAGTTTCCATGTGCGCACCCATGAAGCCGTGATTGACGTAGAAAAAGGAGGAGATCTGGATTGCCAAGCGCATGAGATAATGCTTTTGAATCGCTCGAGTTTCAGCTAATATATTTCAAGCCAGAAGGTTCTGTTGATGCGGGGGAAGATGCTTGAAAATCCGAAGATCAACGAGTTGTGGTCGGATAGTTTCTTTGGTCCTCCAGTGACTGAGGCAAGGGGAAGAGACTAAAGAGTGGGCTCGGAGACGAGGACGCGGTCCAGCTTGGCCATGCATGGGGAAGCCTGGTTGTTGGACCATGTGTATTTGATGTCGCCGGTGGGGAGATCGCATAGGCCCGAGTCGGCGATTAGGCTGGAGAAGCGTGTGGAGTCGGTCACGCTGCCATGGCAATTGAGACGTTCCGATGCATTGAAACGTTGAAGTCCCCTCCAATGATGAGGTGGTCGTCCGTTGTCAATAGGTATTCTCGTAGCTTGGCAAAGAAGGCCGGGCGGTTGGAGCGGTGGGGCGGGCCGTAGACGCCGACAATCGTGTAGTCACCATAGCCATAACTATGCGTAAGTTTCATGACAATGATGAAGCGCCCAGTGTGGGTGTGGGAGGATGACCATACATCCTGGTTCCAAATAATGATTTGGCCACCAGATAGGCCATCGGATGGAATGAATGCAAATGTTGGATTGCGAAAACCACGGGATTGTTTAGCATCGCGGAGAGAAAATTCAGGTATCTTTGATTCTTGAAGAGCAATAATAGTTCATACATAGTCGAGCTTTGCGGGCAGAAGCGCGCGAGAGGGAGTCGCCGGCAATGGAGGCGCGGAGTCGACAATTGCGGCGAAGGAGAGCAGGTGGATGGCCCGAGGAAGCCGGTGTTAGAGCAACATACGCGGGACAACATGCGTTGAGAGAAGCCTGAGAAGGGAAGAGGGAAGTAGGTTTAATGTTATGGAGCGGGTCAGACCCAGAAAGTCAATGGAGGAGGAGCCTTCGATAGGCCCGAGTCCATCATCGTAATGATAAGACAGATCAGATCCAATGAAGGGAGCGGATCCGGGGGAATGGCGCTTGGCGAAGATCGGAAGGATTGGGCCCATCTGGGCCGAAGCTGGAGGAAGAGGGCTAGTCCAAAAGAGGCAGATCTGAGGGTAGTGGTTCAAATTGAAGTGTCGAGCCAATGACTAGCAGATCTCAAGGACCAGAGAATACACTCGATCAGACATAAGTGAAGTGATGGAGGCAGCAGCAAACGGCGAAGAGGAGGCTGCCGTCAGAGAGGATCCAGACTGTAAAGGGGGTGAGAGAGTAGCGGAGGTCCAGGAGAAAGGACGGTAGCTCATTGAAGGGAGGACCTCGGGAGTAGGGAGCAGTAATGGGATGTGGACGTGCGACGAGACCCTGAAAACGGGGGGAGTCAACAACATAGCAGACAACGGGATACCAGAGATGGGAAGCATCGGAGGTTGGAGATCGGAGAGGAGGCGGCGAAAGACCGAGGCGCTTGGAACCGATAAGCAAGCCGGGGAGAGCCGGGGGGGGGAACCAAGAGGTGAGAGGCGCCATTGGAAGGTGTGCATTCGGAGAGAGAGAGTAGGAAGGCGACGGTGAAGGGGCCGCCTCCCCCGGATGGGCGGGAGAGGGGGCAGACACAGAAGAGTCATGGAGGAACTCGCCAGAGTCGTCATGTACATCGAGACGGGGAGGAGGATCGTCTTCACCGTCACGGTAATACTGCCGCTGATTATCCCTCGCAGGTGCCAACCATCGATACCATGTGATCCCGACGTGGATAATGTATCTGCAACCATCTGCAACCTTCAAAGTCAGCATAGATGATCCAAGGGATGAGGCGGAGCTCAGTGGTGCAGATGTGAATCCGACAAGCATTGAGTTCAATCCAACGCATGTAGTCGTTGTCGATGGCATCAAGCGTGCCAAAGGAGCTGACAAAGGTGGCCACAGAGTCAAAATTCCAGTGCTCGATGGGCAGGCCGCGGAGCTCCAAGCCGACCTGCAGCTCCGGATGGGGGACCGACATAGAAGCATCGTCATGGGTATCAAGCCAGTTCCCCGGGGAGAGAGTAAGGTGATTCCAATGGATGCAGCTGGATCGGAGCAGAGAATGCTTGAAGAAGCAGTCGTCACGAGCCGAGGTGGTGATGGGAAAGCGGTCGTTGGTAAGACGACGCTCACTCTATAAGTTCCGGTGGCGGTGGGCGTCGGGGAAGTGGGACGCGAGGAAACCCGCAATGTTAGCACCCGCATCAATCTAGCCACGAACAGTAACAATGACACAACGAGAGCCGAGATACTCAACTCTACGGTGAGTAGAGGCCGAGTTCGGCAAGAAGAGCTGAAGGAGATCCGGTCGAGAGTCCATCAGGCAGTGGGCGGAGATCGGGGGAGCGGTGCAGGGCGGGTTCCACGCGAAAGGAGTAGGAGCAGATGTCGGGAGGGGGCCGGAAGGGGGCGATGAAATAGACGTGGGAGGAGAGGCCACGCCATTAATGGAGACCTCCGGAGGGTGGGTGGCAATTGAATGTCGAGAGTAATGAGAACCCTGCAACCCGTGCAATGGAGGACTCCTAGTGACATGGCAAGCAGCACCCATGTAGCCCGAGCGGCGACATTTGTAGCAGATAGAAACAGACCCATGCAGTGGAGGAGGGCCGAGGGGCCATCGTGAACGAAACCTGCTTAGGACGCCGGCGAGGAGGAACAGTGGTCCCGTCAACGGATGCGCCCGTCATAGCCACACTGTACTCAACTTTTGAGATTATGATTGATTTGATGTTTTTTTAAAAACAAAAAAACAAAAAATCAACATGTGACAACAAAAAAAATTGATAATTAGAAATTTGTTAGATATTATGCCTCCTTGATTGATTCTGTCTGAATTCACCTCAGACTTGATGCTTGATGTCTGATTGTCTTCTTTTGTTTTACCTTTGGATGTTGGAGATGTTCAGATCTTCTTCGATTGCTTCTCTTTTTTCTTCTTTTTATGTTTTTGGTTCCTCTCTTGTATTTAAAATATTTTATACTACAAGCCTTATTAAGAAAAAGAAAAAGAAAATAGTTAGATATTAAAATTTTAAAATCAGAAACAAAGACAAAGGTAAGAATATTATGATGCATATGTCAAGGCTAAGGAGAACCACTTATGCAATCAACCGTGTATTAAGTAGTTAACAAGAAATGGTACTAGAATAAGAACTAAAAATATTAGCATGAAAAATAATAATTCAAACTTGCTTTCTTCTTTGCAAATACTTGCTTTTACAGAGGATTTAAAAGAGACATGTAAAACATTTCAGGTCATCATAAGGAAAGTGATATTATTAACTAAGCAAGTTCGTTATGACTTTTCAAGATAAGCATGGAATAGGAAGTCTATCATAAATTCATAATTGGAAAAAAAAGCAATGGTGACCACTCAACAGTAGAAAATGAATATGAGACATGATGAACCCAGTAAAGATAAAAAGTGAGATTCAGTACCACAACATGATTGATGGTAGCAAGTATAAGATTAATGTAAGAAAAATCATGGTAAGAATAATTAAGCTGATTGGAGCTAATATAATGGTGGCAAGTATAATATTTTTGATTGCTGACACCAATGAGTTCAGCAAACACATGTGGTCTAGCTTTAAGAATTTCTGCTTGTGACTTATTCGTATGTAGGCTTCGGTCCCTATATCTATTACCTCTCTATCTGTATCTCGTCTTAGCTTATTAGTTGCTGCTCTTCTACCCACTTCAAAGATTTTGAAATGCTGACCTGCCTGGGTCTCACCTTCTCTCAGAAAAGCTTGGTCAATCTGGGATGATTTCACCTAGGACCAACCAACTTGGCTAAATCAATTCAAGACCTGATAGCTCCATCCTAAAGCATAAATATTATATATTTTGGGTGTGTACATATCATCTATGCTGTCATTCAAATCAGCAGTTTTTTTGCAGCATGTTTTGTCATGCTAATCTGTGGATTTCAGAAACATTGTGAACATTTGAGTAATATCTCTAAATCTTTAGTCCACTCTCCTAATTTCATGCTAACCTTTGTGATGTATTGTGCAGAGAAGTTGATTCACTAGACCTGAGAAAGAAACTTCCATTCTGTGTAGGGCTTTTGCTACGACTTTTGAGGAAAAACTTCAAAATATTTGTGACATGTACAACTGGATTTGATAGATCCCCAGCCTGCGTTATTGCCTATTTACACTGGATTCAGGATACTGCTCTTCATGCTGCATTCAACTTTGTCACTGGCTTGCACACATGTAGACCTGATAGGTAAGCATTCTGGATTACTACCATATTTGTCAGAGGATATTGCTTTTTTTAGTCTGTACAACTGTATTATCTATATTATTCTTCTTTTACTGAAAAATTAATTTGTTTACTTTTTCTATGACATTATCATCTTTATACTTGAGATAAGAAAAATGTGGGAGTTCCCTAGCATTTGGTCGCAAGTCATAGACAAAAGTTGTGCCTCACCATCTTATGGATCCCATTGGTTTTTGCCTGTAGTGGTGCTAAGCCTGATATGTTTTACTGCAGAGCAGCAATTGTTTGGGCCACATGGGATCTTATTGCTATGGTAGAAAATGGAACACATGATGGACCTCCAACGCATGCTGTCAACTTTGTGTGGAACAATGGGTGTCGCGAGGTAAAGATGGACCTCTAAGTTCTAGTGAGATATTTCCTTTGTATTTCTGCATTTTGATTTTGATTAAATTTTCATCGAATTTCTAGGAAACTAAATTTTCTATTTTGTTATCATGTTTCCAACCATAAATTGGTTGTAGGGTGATGAGGTGTTTTTGATTGGAGATTTCACAAACAATTGGAAAGAATCCATCAAAGCTGTACATAAGGGTGGATCCAGATTTGAAGCTGAGCTTAGACTTCCACATGGAAAGTATGTCTCCTTTTCTCTACTCAAAAACATCATATTTCTGCACAAGTAGCTTATTTGGTCTACGAATATTGATCTAACTTAACTGTTAGTGTATGCTATGCTGATATCATCATCATACTGTAATTATCTTTGGAATCATAACCTATGCTACTCGAAATCATCAAATATGTTAATTATCTTCCTAATCATGACCTCAACAGTGACATAATGACGAAATTTGTGTGGTTGGGCAACGAGTTTGTTTTGCTTTATTCCCTCATGAAAAAGTTTGTTTTCTTCTCTTTTTCAGATATCATTATAAGTTCATTGTTAATGGACAATGGAAACACTCACCAGCACTTCCTGCTGAGTCGGATGAGCATGGGAATGTTAACAATGTTATCAGGGTTGGTGATACAGCTAGGATTAGACCATCTTCTTCTCACTTTCACATAAAGGTATGTGTCATCTTGGTTTTTGTTCATGCATTTGCCAAAGCTACTGGACCATTAGTATCAAGTTAATGGCTATGTATTTTTTAAGTAGTTTAATTCTCTGTGATTCTACACATCATTTATGAGTTTTTCATGTTTGTTTGATTTCTAGATAGACTCTGTTGTTGAGTCTTAATCAGGTATCCATGATATAACAATTTCAGGATCCGACGATTGTGAAGGTAATCGAGAGACCGTTGACCGAGGATGAACGCTTCATGCTGGCTTTTGCAGCACGGCGTATCGCATTTGCTATATGCCCTGTCAGACTGGCTCCCAAGTAAATGATGCACCCTTGCTCCTTTGATGACCGGGTTGCCTCTCAGTTATTTGAATCGAGCAGTGCAGATACACAAGGCTCGTAATATAAATGGCAAATATTGCACAAGTTGTCACCTTATAGGCTTATATGTTGCTTGTTCTTTCATCAACAATATATAGATTGTTTCTTCTTTGTATCTATTTAGACAATCATATATAGATTTCATCCTCAAGGAAACCGATCTTGTTTTGCAAGCCGCAAAATTCACTAAAATCCGCTCCCTCCTTTGCCCATGGACTCCAGGCCCAGCAACTCATATCTACTATATGGAGGATCCATTATTTGTTTGGTTGGTACGTATAATAAATTAAGGAATATAAATGAGTAAAAAGTTCGAATTTGGAATCAGTGAGGGTAGCTCTGTTATTATTTTGTTTACAATGAGAATAGATTAGCAAAAATTATTTCATTGTTTTGTTTACATTGCTTAGGAATAGATAAGGAATAGCCAATTCATAGAATTAGGACAATATGAAAAATAAAAAAATGAAATGAAAAAAATATACAATATATAATTAAGTACAATGAACAATAGCAAAATATAAAATATAAAAGTATTGTTAATGATACAACAATACATAACATCATTTGAATAATAGCATTAATTTAATGGATTGAGATTTGAGAATAGCTAATTAAAATATAAAATATTTATTTTCAGTCAATCAAGAAAACAACTCATGCTAAAACTAATAATCTTTTTGTTTAACCATATATGAAACTAATTATTTCACAAATAATTGACAAAAATAATGAAATAGGTATTAAAGCCAAAACATTGCAAAAGTTGAATATCAACTTTATACTACGTGGCAATTTAATACCCATTATATAAGAAATTGAATTATTAATATAGAAAAAGTGCAATTATGAATAAAACTTAGCCTTGGTTTCTACTTACGTGCATGGGTACTGGGTAGATCCAGAATCGATTAGAGTCTACTCGATCGAATAGGTTTCAAGTAAATTCGAATTAAATTCGGATAGGATTCGAGATAAAACTTAAGGATGTTCCGATACCGAATCCAACACATATGATACTCATAACTGAAATCAAAATTGGTACCCTAAAATCTGTTCATTTATATGTTCTAAGATATATTTACAGATTCCAACAAAATATCTTAAACTTATATTTTGGAATCCGAAACTTATAAATAAATAGATTTTAATATGATACCTGAAACTTGTACTATACCACAGGTTCCAAGTAACTAGGATTCGATTCCAAATTCTAATATGATAGGCCTGGGTCCAAAAAATCTAAAGAACCGGTCCTCTATAAAGGGTAAAATTCAGAATACCCACCCTTATTTCTACAAACCCGTTATGGCTGCATCAAATGATTAATTAGCGGAGAGTTCAAATTAGACGATAGCAGCACAGTCCTGAGTCCACATCATCCATTGGTTGCTACTTGCTAATATATAATTCCAAAGATGTCGTTACGATGAGCACACTATTACCCAACTATTACTCCAAATCTTGTCATCTATATACTCCCTCTCCCTCTCTCACCTACATAGCTCTAATGCTCCCCTATATATATATCTCTCTCCCTCACTTACATATGCTCTAATTATCTCCTATATATATATATATATATAAAAGTATTCTCTCAACAAGTACGCTAATCCTCAAATTCCTAATGCAAGACCACCGTGATGTTGTCGCACTTCGTGCATGCTCACAAAGGTACATATATTTGAATTCCTTCTCTATATATATTATTATATTTTTCTTAATTACTATATATATTACTAGAAATTAATCTAGCAAATGTTTCTTCCCCCATTTTCGTACTGCGATGAGTCAATGACATTAGTTAATTAAATACGTCTCATGAAGATATGACTAATTAATGCCTTTAATTAGTACCCCGCCCCACAATAGCACACTTGTCCCAATTATGTGGCTCAGATACACGTTTTAATCAACATTAATTAATACATCGTGGCTTCATTTCTCACAAAGCACAAACAAGCTATTAATGCATTCAACTAATCAAACAGCTTCCACTCATTAATAATCAGAAATGATAAATCCTCCTAACTCATGCCTAATAATTTTTTTAATACTCACATATAATAAAATGTTTATGATTATTGATGAAATCATCACTCATGCTATTTGTGAGTGGTTAAAAGAATTATTAAATTAATTTTTAGAAAAATATATATAGCAAAACTCATTAATAATTCAAAGCAAGGCTCCTTAGGAGTCTACCATTTGGACCACCATTTGTCCATCAGATCTTGATATTATTATTATACACTGAGAGTCCGTTTGGTACACCGTATAAGTATCTTGTATAGTATTAAAATAATACTATACAGTATTTGAAAAGAGTATTAACTAATATCTGCACTAAAAATAATACTTCATAAGCTGTCATAAATTGTATTAGTAATATACTCTCAAAAAATTTTATTAGCATGCACTAGAACTTTCAATATTTTGATTATTCATTTTACCTCCGGTCAAAAATTAAAAAATATTAAAAGAATATTAAAAAAATATATTAAAAAATATTAAAAATAATTTTAATTTATGAAATATTTTTAATGATAAAATATATTATATAATTTTTATATAATATAATATAATATCATATCATATCATATAATAATATATTCTATTATATTATTATTATATATTATATCATATTACATAATATAATATAATATATAATATAATATTATACAAGTTAATCAATATAGATTAGTACATGTGTGTACCAAACACTGTATAATAATATAGTATAATCCATGCCAGTACTATACAATGTACCAAACGAGCTCTGATTAATTATATTAATTTGCTCATGCGGACTAATCAATAAATCTTTCTTTTCCTTTTATATATATACTAATTAAACCTTAGACATGCATCAATTCCACACATATATCGATCAGAAATCATTGTTTATATATAATCAAGAGGATTAGTACGTATTAATGATGATATACAACTGCATCAATTATACATACTTGACTTCATTTAGCACTTTTTAGTGCATGCATATATCATATATGCCAGTCGAATTAAAATAAACAGAGAAAAACTATGATTTCTTGATAATTAAAGTGTGCTCAGATCGAATTAGTTAGCATCCCACCATATAATCGAACCATAAATTAAACACGATTCCAACCTTCAATTCCAATTAGTTGTTAAGTTTGACGATGAAATTATCTAAATCACTTCTCAAAAAAGTATCAGAAATTATTTTACTGGATGATTTTAAAAGAATATACAATACAAATCGACTAAGTTAACCCATTAATCTGAATTTGATCGACCATCACTTGATTAATTTTCTGCACCCAAACCGATTTCCGGACTTAATTAAACGATCAGGAATCGAATATTTCCTGTCGAAATGACCACATTTCTACACTGATCGACTAATTAATATCTTTAACAATATATATATAGGTAGATAATACATGTCTCTATTTAGCTCTCCACAAAAATTGAAATAATACATAATAGATATTTTTCATGAAATTAATATATATTATTATAGGCGATGAATTCTCGAGGCTAAGAAAATATACGTGGTGCAATGCATGCCATTTGTGCACGCCCATCTCTCTCTCTCTCTCTCTCTCACGAGTCATGGCCAAATGAGCTCGCAAGCTCTCCATCACAACCAGTCCACCACCACCACCACCATTCCTTTCCCAATCTCTGGAAATGGCCACAGCTTCCCATCCAAAGCTATCCCCAAACCTAATCCCGAGCAAGTGGCCGAGCGCCGCGGGCGAAGCCGCGGCCACAACCTGCACCATCCCGTCCTTGTCCTCTTCCCACCCTCTCCCTCCCCTTAAATCCCATGCCTCTCCTCCTCCCCCTGCACAATGTCGACCGCCGCGCTGCACTGCATCGCCCCCCTCGTCCGCCCCACCAACCCCAAGCCCTCCTCCTCCTCCTCCTCCTCCTCCTCCTCCTCCTCCTTCGTCGTCCTCTCCTCCCTCAACAACAGCAGCGGCGCCGCCGCCGGCAAGAAGACTTCTTCCCCCGCCTCCCCCTCCTTCCCTCGTCTCATCAGGAACGCTCCGGTCTTCGCTGCCCCCACCACCGTCGCCGCGGTAATAAGCTAAACGTATCGATCATTAATTCCGAACCAAATTACGAGTCTTGTCATGAGGAGTCTACTCTGAGTCTCTGACATTTTAATTTGACTTTAGGCGGTCAAAGATTCATTTCTTATGCAGGCATACCGCATACATATTACACGAAATTGTTAAATGGATCCGGGCCGCACAAAGAGGATATTTTAACCCGTTCCTTCCTAAACCGTCGGCCGATCCATTCTACAATTTAATCCATCTAATTGGTTTGAAGATTAATTTTGAAGAAACAAATAGTTCGAGTCACATATTCGGGTCTGATGGGAACTTGATCAAATTTATTATAGTACAATTAATGCTCAAACCGGATCCGAAAGCAATTTCCAATTGAACCGGTGGAATGGATTGGTCCGGTCCATTTCTGAAAACATTACTGCAATAGTCGTGAACCGGGTGTTGACAACTCCCAAAAGAAATCTTAATTGTAGATTCACAAGATCTCTGTTTCTTTCCTCCTCTTGCTTCTCTCTATCTCTTCCCAAGTTTCCAACCGCACGTTGAGTTACTCATCTTATCATCATCATCACCTTCTTCTTAATTTATCTGCAAAAAGAAGACTTTTGAAGGAATGAAATCGCTGCAGCGAGTTCCTAATTTATGGCTTAATTAATTGGCTGACATAATTGCAGGAAATGGACGCTTTGGAGCGCATCCAATCTGGGTTTGAGAAGTTCAAGACGGAGTTTTATGAGTGAGTTGTCTGATTAAACCCAGCAAGCATATTTATCCTCTTCTTCCTCTGTGGTGTATTAACTTACTTGTACTCAAATTATTTGCAGCAAGAACCCTGACCTGATTGGTGCTCTCAAGGAAGGTCAAAGCCCCCCGGTTAGCATCATCTTATCACTTCATTTTTAATTAGATATAGATGTCAGCTATTATGAACAAGAAGCAGATAGATTCAGCCTTCTATTTGTGCAAAGGGTAAGTACTAAGCTTAAGGCAGTGATGATGGTGGTGCAGTTCATGGTGTTCGCCTGCGCTGACTCCAGGGTTTGCCCGTCGGTGGTGCTCAACTTCCAGCCTGGTGAAGCCTTCACCATCCGCAACATCGCCAACATGGTCCCTGCCTACGACAAGGTTCTCTCTCTCTCTCTCTCTCTCTCTCTCTCTCTCTCATTGTTGACTCATCTGTTCATCGTCACAGGTGAAGTATTCTGGAGTTGGGTCCGCCATTGAGTACGCTGTGATTCATCTCAAGGTCAGCACTTTCTATTATTGCAAATAAACAAAGGACACGCTCCTTTTTTTTACCACTAACGGGAATGATGACTGTGGAAGTCCATTAATGTTGAAAAGTCAACTATGGGCAAGATTATACTGATATATATACATACATGAGAATTTATGGCAATTGGGAGCTCCCATTTCAGATAAAGGATTGAGGTTTTGTGAAAATATGCAGGTGAAGAACATAATGGTGTGTGGCCACAGCCGCTGCGGAGGAATTAAGGGGCTCATGTCCTTGGCAGATGATGGCTCCACCAGCACGTAAGCTACTCTTCCTCCATATACTGAAATATTAGGATTAAGTCAAGGTCTCAGAATTGATATGAATTAAATTTGAATTGTGTTATATGAACATCTAATTCATATATTTATTGACTCATTTTGAGCAGTGACTTCATTGAGGATTGGGTGAAGATTGGCTTCCCCGCAAGAAACAAGGTGAAGGCAGACCATGCAAGCCTTCCCTTTGAGGAGCAATGCACCAAGTGTGAGAAGGTACTACTTTTTCGCTCTCTTCTATCAAATTATAGGCTCCCAAATTTACTCAGTTCAACCAAGCCCCTAAAATCTTGTAATTTAATTACTATCCAGCTCTTTAATAATTGCAACACTTCACGATAAAAAAACTCCAGTTATCATTATTATTTATTTTTCACTTAGTTTAATCATCTTCTCTGAACCCTTATGCAGGAAGCTGTGAACGTGTCCCTGGCAAACTTGAAGACCTACCCCTTTGTGAAAACAGCTGTAGAGAACAACTCCTTGAAGCTGATTGGAGCACACTATGACTTCGTCAATGGTGTCTTTGAGACATGGGAGTAACTAATGAACTCGTCCTTGGCTTTCTATAAGTTTAAAGCCCGAGAGCTAATTTGTATCTGCATATTATTACATATTATGACATATAATGTTCCTGAACATGGTGTTTCCACACCATGATGTATGCTTTGGTCCTTTTGGATCAGAAGATCATGAATTAATAAATATAATTTCTATCCAAGAGCTTATTTTATATCAAACATTTACAATATGCTATCATATAATAGCCTAATAAGTGCCAGCTTGAAATATATACACAGATAAAATTGACATGTTTAGCAATATGCAAATGAACTTGAACAGATTCTCCAATTCCTTATTTATATTGTAAACTATAACCTAAATTAAGCTGTGTATGTCAACAGACGTAACTGTAACCAAATTTAGTATAGATTTTAGCTCTACTTTGACGAAGCTTGGGATGAGCTCTAAGTAGGGGCTATAAGTGAGCCGGGCAACTCATGAGCTACTCGGGATCGACTCTATGAAAACTCGAACTCAACTCGATCTTATCTAGCTCGAGCCGAGCTTTACATATGAACGAGTCGAGCTCGAGCTAAGCAATACTCGGCTCAAGCAGCTCGCGAGCCTAATCGAGTTTCATATATATATATATATATATATATATATATATATATATAATTATATAAATACTAATATTTCAGATCGGATTGAGCATAAATCTGAATCAAGTCGAGCTTAATCGAGCTTGAACAAACTCGATCAAGCTTGTGAAAAAATAAACGAACCTAAACGAGCTTAAACGAGCTCGAGCACAGACAAGCTCGGCCTGGCTCGATTACACCCCTAGCTCTAAGCAAAGGCACTCATGGCTGCTCCCTATTAATTCATATGATAACAATAGCATTGAGGACGATACTTTTTGGCCACAATTAAGCAGCAAGCAATCGTTAACTGAGAGAGTACCCACCAAGATTGATGGAATATACATTATCATGGTATGGCATACATCCAACCTTGTGGTGGATAAGAGCAAGCAAAGATGGCAAAACAGATAACGAGGTACGAGCTTTCCCCAATTCATCCAAAGAGTCCATGTTCGTCAGGGGAATTGCAAAACTACTTTCTATGTACATTGATCTTTTGCACGGCATAGCATCACTGTCTCCCATTATAACTGGTGGCACTAGAAGAACTCCATCTGAAGAGATTGTGGGTTGAGATGAGTGAACTTAAAGCAAGCACAGCGAAAGCTAGGAATGAGATGGCAATAGAACCATTTGCCATGTCGATGAACTCGTCTCTCCCAAATCTCGATACCCAAAGA
Source organism: Canna indica (assembly GCA_034359265.1). NCBI lineage: Eukaryota > Viridiplantae > Streptophyta > Magnoliopsida > Zingiberales > Cannaceae > Canna > Canna indica. Next base: position 66,862,521 of record CP136896.1, on the reverse strand, counting down.
TCATTGCGAGAGGCTGCTATGGAGGATGCAGAGATCAAAAGGTATGCCAGAACCTGTGACAATGGAAAACCATCAGGAACACATATAGTTGATGCTTAAAAAGATGGCATCGCCTGAATTGCCAATTTAGGTACACTTCAAAAATAAATTGCAATTTAAGCACTTTGGATTAGTACTTGGCTCCTTTCAGATGCTGAAGAAAAAAGTGAATCCATATCTAGAATGATGTTGAACCTGACTTTTGGTTCTGCAGATGCTTTTCCGAGGCTTGAATAAATAATTATCAACTGTAATAATTCTAATGTTGTAATCTTAACCCAGTATTGAAGCCTCAAGGGCATTGTAAAAACAGCTAGTTGAGCAAAATAGCAATCAAATTAAAAGGCTCTGTTCATCTAGATTCTTTTACACTTTATTAGGACATCCTACCAACTTGTTGTTTCTTTCTTCTGAAGCGCATAATGTCATAATTAGATACACGAATTAGATAGTAATCAGATTCAAAGGCTATTTTCAGCTAGATGCTTTCATGTTTTGAGGACATTCTACCAACTTCTAGTAATTTCTTTCTTGTGTACTAAGCAAAAGTCAAATTAGATCATCGGCCTATCTTAATTAAATGCAGAGTTTTTTTTAAAACCTCATGAAAATACAACCATAGGCCAAAGTCATCAATCATCTTCCATGGATGCACGTCCAGAAAATATTCATGGCTAGTGGTAACAAAGATAAGGAAAAGCTACTTGATCAATATTGTTCACCATATAATTGGCCAATGTTTACCTAACCAGTAAAACAAGGGAAAGAATTATGAACTTAGTATTGATATCAAGAAGAAAATTGATATTCATGTCATATAATGGTGAGATTACTCAAAGAACCTCCAGAACAACTACTGCGCTGTTTGCCACAAAATAGCAGCATGGAATGCTGTTAATATCTAAAGGAGACCCATCTATATAGATCAATTCCATTCTTCGTACAAAATGGCACCCTCCAATTGAAGTAGATTTTAGTAAACTAGCAATATAAGCATATTGAGGAGTTAACACTGTTGTTACCTATTATAACCCCTCATGACTCAAGGAATTGGATTCTAGTGAATTAGTATAGGAGCCTGGTGAGAAGGCTTTAACCATGTTGCTACGGATAACAATCTCTATTGAAACTCTCCAATAATGATACCTGGAATGCAAAATTAACAAGCTAGTGAAATCTTCACAACATTTTGCAACCAAGATATTATTTTGGAATTGAATCATGGAGTGGTAAATTTGTCAAAACTCCCTATGTTCCATCTTAGATATCAAAACATCTTTGTAAAGACAAGAAAGTCAATGGCCATTTCATTACAAGTGAAGAAGTTAGTAGAACCAAATTGTATTCAAATTAATAAACTTCACATCGTCAATTAATATTTCTCCCTGTTACTCTAGTTGATGATGTTGATTATTATTCCTAAGCACTACAAGAGAAATGGTCTAAATATAATATTCATTATTTCATGGAAATCCCTTGTGTATTCAGTTCAAAATATAATTGGCCAACATTTTCACCTGTCCATTAATATGCAACAAAAGGGACCTGTGACCCGACAAGTGCTAAACCAACAAGATTTCTTATTCAATTGAGATTCATTTCAAAACTGTTAAAGTCCCACATTGGTTAAAATATGACCAAGATAGTCTTTAAATAGTTTGGGCAATCCTCTCCTCATGAGCTAGCTTTTGGAGTGAGTTAGGCCTACTAATTTCTTAACATGGTATCAGAGTCTATCCTGTGGTTGATATTGTGCCACCCGCAGATGTCCAATCTTGGGCGTGAGAGGGGTGTGTTAAAGTCCCACATTGGTTAAAAATATGGCCAAGGTAGCCTTTAAATAGTTTGGGCAATCCTCTCCCCATGAGCTAACTTTTGGAATGAGTTAGGCCTACTAATTTCTTAACATGGTATCAGAGCCAAGTTGTGATTGATATTATGCCACCCGCAGATGTCCAATCCTGGGCGTGAGAGGGGTGTGTTAAAATCCTACATTGGTTAAAAATATGGTCAAGGTAGCCTTTAAATAGTTTGAGCAACCCTCTCACGCTCCAGGTCCAATCCTGGGCGTGAGGGGGTGTCTTAAAGTCTCACATTGGTTAAAATATGACCAAGATAGTCTTTAAATAGTTTGGGCAATCCTCTCCTCATGAGCTAACTTTTGGAGTGAGTTAGATCTACTAATTTCTTAACAAAAACACATAAAAAACTGTGTTTTAGATTCCTTCAAAAACAGTAAAAAGACAAAAAAAATTACATCTAATAATGGCATATCATGAAATATATGTAATTGGCACTATTGGCATAGGAAGGAGATAACATTATGCAATAACTTGAGGGACAACAACGTTTTAGGCTAGTATAAATCTTGAAGTCCATTTCTGTAAAAATGTTTTGGTAGAATTAGCTCACCTGATCCATTGAGAGATCAAAGTAGAAACTTATTGGAGGTGGGATGATGAACTTTTTTAAGATCGAATGGTGGACCTTCGTGTATGCCTGGAACGCTGAGTACACAAATGCTATCGCATTAACGCAGACCAAGTACCTGTGATCACACGCCACTCAATACCAATCAACGATGACAATATATCGTTCAGGTGAATGAACAATCAGATAAAGGAAATAAATATAAATTTGAAAATAGAAGGAAAAACTCCATGCAATTTTGACCCCCAAAAATCAGATAATGTTGGGTGAGAGAACCGAAGCTATAGAGTAGAGACATCAGTGGCAGTAGATCATATCGGATTAACGGGTCCATACTGGTACTCCCTGTATCGGTCGAAGGAATCGCCGGCCCATCCTGGGGTGCTGTCGGCCGCCATGACCGAAAATGACACCAGACACAACAGCGCCGCGGAAACCCTAAGCCCGAATGCCACTCTCATCACCGCTCTCCGCCGCAAGCTCCTCGGAACCGCCCCGAAACCATTCTCCTTCCGCGAGACACAGACGCCGTTGCCCGCTTGGGCTCCTTCTCCGCTAATGCAGCTGCCGCCGCCGGCGCATCCGACGATGCTCACCACGGTCGCCAAATCGTCCTGGCTCCGACGATCAGCTAGCGCCAGAGCCGTCACCCCCGGCTCCGCGGACGGAAGCTTCTGGGGCGGAGGCGGCGGGGAGGCACTTTCCGCCTCCGGGAGCGGTGAGCGGCGAGGGGGACTCATCTCTCTCTCGCTTGGAATCGTGGGTTGGATGATCGCCAGAGCCATCACCGCCTGCTCCGCGGACGGAGGCGGCGGGGCGGCACTCTCCGCCTCCGGGGCGCGGCCATGGGAACTCATCTCTCTCTCGCTTGGAATCGTGGGTTGGATGATCGCCAGAGCCGTCACCGCCGACTCCGCTGACGGCAGCTTCTGGGGCGGAGGCGGCGGAGCGGTACTGTCGGCCTCCGGGGGCGGTGAGCGGCCAGGGGAATTCATCACTCTCTCGCTTGGAATCGTAGGTTGGCTGATCACCAAAGCCGTCACCGCTGGCTCCGCGGACGGCGACTTCTGGCTCTCCCTCTCTCGCGCGCGCTCGCTTGGATCGTGGTTTTGTGGACTAAAAATCTCTCCTTTGAAAATGGCGACAACTGACAAGTATCAGGGGGAAAGGCGATGGTGTTGAGATTGGCGTCTTGGCCATGCCTTTTTTTTTTTTGCTTATTTGGAATCCACTCCGTCCGCGCGCTGCAAACAAAATGCCTTCGTAGTACTTAAGCGCAAAAAGTTACCTGATTTAGCTGGGACAAGCAACACGGACCGCTCCCGTTGCCCCGTTGGTTCCACTCAAGTCGAGCCAGATGATATATTACGTGCCCGGTTTGGTTCACCCCCACCCAAATTCTAAATGACATCAGCATCTCTCGAACCTAAAATGTCGGGCCACGGCTGACGTCAGAAGGTTAACCAAGTCCAAAAAACAACCAATTCGGGCTGGGTTTGGTCGAGCCCTTCAGTACTTTCCACGGAGTGTAGTAGATCTCTAATTGTCTAATTGATACTTGCACTGTTGCACAACCTGCATTCCTAGTCCCAGATGTTGTTTGTGTTGCTTTAATTAGATGCTGATTGATTAGTATTAGATATCTCGCTCCAATTCTATTGGTTTTGGTTGGATAATTTTGGACGGGTTCGGGCCCAGGTTGACTCGATTAGCGTCCGAATCAGTTACCCGTTTTGAATCATGGCTATTAGGCCTAAAAAGAACTCAATTTTTTAAAATGACAAATTATTAGTAGAAATTACCCATTAATAAAATATAGAATAGTGATTTTCCTAATGAAACTAGCTGTAAGATAAAATATAGCCCGAGGATAAATTATAATGGTAGATTGAACGGTGTGTTCTACATTATTCACAAAATATAATAGAACATTTAAATAATAATAAAAACTACCCGTGAAATTTTATAATTTAAAAATTAATTGGCTGCAAGTTATATCAATCATTAGATGCACCCAAGGGCTGGAGGTGCAAGTGAGTCGAGCATATTGTAAGCTACTCATGATCGACTCGATAAAAACATGAACTCAACTTGATCTTATCGAACTCTAGCTTAACAATACTCGGCTCGGGCAACTCACAAACCTAATTGAGCTTCATCTCTATATATTTATATATACTTATATAAATATTAATATTTCAAGTTAGATTTGGGCATAAAACCAATGCGAGAGATTGAAGCTTGATCAAGTTTGATCTCAATATTTCTTAAACGAGCAAAGCTTGAGCACAAACAAGCTCGGCTTGGCTTGACTACACTCTTGTGCACCACATGACATACAAATCATCATCTTAAACTAGTCATATTAGCATTCATGTGATTTTTTTTTTATCAAAAAATTAAAATTTTGAGGGAACTAAACAATGAACAAATGATAATTAATTATGTTGATGTGACTAAATGAAATTTTACAATCAGTATTTATTAATTTTAGATCGTTTGATTTTTAACTTCATAAATATATCAAATTTAAAATTTTCTATACAGTAAAATACATATATGAATACTTATAAATTTCTCATCAATTTTCATAAATGCTAATATAATTATAATTAAGTTAGTTAATATAATTGAGGGTAATTTGAGTATATTATATAAAAAAATATGATTTTGACAAATACAATATATTATGGTTTTGCCAAAATTTTCTTTAAACTAAATTAAAAGAATATAACTTCAAAGTTTATAAGAATAATAGTTTTAAATTACTATAAAAATTTAAAAATATATATGATAGAATCTAAAAGACAAAAAATAATAGTTTTATATGTATCTAATATACAAAAAAAATAAAAAGCGTTGTGCTCGGCTGATCAAATATGCGGTATGTTGGACCAAGCCCACGTGTCATGCATAGGCTTCGAGCTCCAAACCCTATATGTTCGAGCCCGACCCAATAGGCATCGCTATATTCTAATTGAACTAACATAACATAGTGTACGACGCGGACCCCGCCATGCACCGATTCACTGTAGAGCCAGCTCAGCTGCAAACAAAGTGTAACACTAACCGAGTTTTTCTTTTTATTTTCTTTTTAATTTTAAAGCCCCTACTAGATACGTTATTGGATCCGGTTCAAAACTCAATCATAGTCCTGCATGTGGAAGTCTTCATCAAATAACATTAAACTTAAAACTCCTTTGTCTCTTTCGATTTGGGGCTTCCAAAAGATGCTTCACGTTCACGGTAGCCAATTCGTCCAACCCAGGATTGGAGCGGATCCCTTCGTTTTCAGCCAGCGTCGGTGCACGACTTCCGAGCCGAAGAGAAGCGTGAGCAAGAGAGCGAGGTAGGAGCCTCTCGCTATTCGCCGCCGCTTCGATTCGGTTCTATTCTCCTAACATTCTCGAGCCGTCGAGCGAGGACTGAGAAGCCCTCGCGCGCATACACGAAGGTACTCTTTCTCCTTCTCGCACTTTGCTTCTTGGTTCATTTGGCGCATTGATGCTTTTTTGGCTGGCCATTGTACGATTTATTAGGGATCTCGTGATTGCCCGCTGCGAACCTTTCGGATACATGGATCCATTTTGTCTCAGGCGGCTTCTTTTGATATTTGTGAAATCTTGGGTTGGTTGGTAATTTTGGTGTATTTGATTCCGCCGAAATGCTGTCGGGCGTCATTGAATCGGGTGTTAAGATGTTTTTCCCCTTTTGGATGAAATCTTCGCCGTCTTTGCTTGCTGGATGTTATGTGATTCGTAGATGAAACTCGAAATGTTGTCATCTGTTGGCAGTTCTCGATGTGCTTATATTCCTATATACTAGTTTTGATGTGCTTGTTCTCGATGTACTCTTGTTCTTCAAGTTAGCTTGAGCTTGGAAAATCTGTAAAGAAGACATGTTACACTAGTTAAGGACTTAAAAGCTTACGTCCATTGCTTGTAAAAGTCACTGTGATATTTTTTTGGTCTTAAAGACATTTGATTTCTCCGTCATGGAGCTTTCAGATTCATGATTGTCTGTGCTTTCTTAATGTGAATTTTAATGTGAAATAGAACAGGAAGTGGTCCTAAGCCTTGGTTGGTATAAAAAGGTCATATTCTACTCATGTTACTTGTCATATATGCTCTTTATCATTACGTCAGTGGTTGCCATCATGTAATTCTTGAACCATGTGGGCCACGTGGTTAGTCATGCCTCAACTAATAACATCACAGAATTCGAATGTCTGTTGGAAGACCTTCTCACAATTTTTTTAGCTTGTGAACATCTTAGTGTAGTGTATTACTTTGTGGAACAGCTCAGTAACTCACCTTTTTCATAACTATAATCCGTATAGGCAAATGGTATTCCATTAAACTGAGATGTATGTGCTACTGGAAATTTTGCACTTAATTTGATGTTTTCTTTTATGTGAGTGATCGACATGGTTGGGGGAAATTAGCAATTCTTCATATTTCCATGAATTTATGTTAAGGGCAACAATAGTCAGGATGCTTACTTTTAACTGATTGAGCAAGCTTCAAAATTTTTGGCAACTGAGAAGCTGCTTGCTATATTGACCCATGATTCACTCAACTACACAAGAGTCTTGAATTTATCTTTTCAGGGATATTTAACCATCATGAGGGACCAAATATTGACCTTCCTCCTTTATCCATACCATGATTTAAGAGACAAAATAGGCCTTACATCTCATATATGCAGCTCATATTATGTTTCTGTCTCATACTGTGATCCTTGAAAATCCTAACAAGGAAGGGGATACTTCAGAAAAATGTTGCATGAAAGGGAAATAGATCATGTGAAAGGTAACAAGGAATCGGGTAATGTTGTTCGCTTCTATGAACATGCCTATTTGAGTTTTAGTTGGATGCATATTTGCTTTTACCTATCTGTGTACCTAACTAGGCTTTAGTTACCTCATTGCTGGCTGTCTTCCAAATCAATTTGTTAGTCAGTCATGTTCTATATCCAAGTCTCTGTATGTTATTGGTAATTAATTCTTGAATGTCTAGATAGAATGGGAAACCATCCATATGAAGTTATGAACTGCAGATCTAGGTTACTTATTGCCATTTTGATATTTTTTTTAATCTTTTCACTCTTTCCATTTAGTTTTTTTTTTATTTTGAACTGTTTTGGGCTATCTTATCATTTACACCATATAATTATATGTTCCCCCTCCAGATGGCTGTTGATAATGAGACTTCGAAAGTCAATGTTCCTAGCACCAGGACTGAAATTTCCTCAACATCTGCAAGTGTTTCAACCTGGAAGGACACACTAATAGGTTTTGCGCAGCAAGCATCTGTATATGGGGTAGCTGCTGGCTACTGTTTATCCGCATCACTCCTGTCCATAATCAACAAATGGGCAATCATGAAATTTCCATACCCAGGTGCTTTGACAGCCTTGCAATACTTCACTAGTGCGTTGGGTGTACTCCTTTGTGGTTGGTTAAAGTTTGTGGAACATGATCGTTTGGACCTCATCACAATGTGGAAATTCTTACCAGCTGCTATCATCTTTTACCTATCACTTTTTACTAATAGTGAACTCCTTCTCCATGCCAATGTTGATACATTTATTGTGTTTCGCTCTGTTGTTCCCATGTTTGTAGCTGTTGGAGAGACTGTATTCCTTAAGCAGCCATGGCCTTCAGCTAAAACATGGATTTCTCTTGCAACTATCTTTGGAGGCAGTGTTATTTATGTTCTCACAGACTACCAGTTCACAGTTACTGCCTATGCTTGGGCTGTGGCTTATCTTGTGAGCATGTCAATAGATTTTGTGTACATAAAGCATGTTGTCATGACCATAGGGCTTAACACATGGGGTCTGGTGCTGTACAACAATTTGGAAGCACTGATGCTTTTTCCCTTGGAACTACTCATAATGGGAGAGCTGAAAAAGATTAAACATGATATATCTGACGAATATAATTGGTTTTCTTTCAGTGTTATTTTGCCGGTGGCTTTGTCATGCTTATTTGGCCTAGCAATATCCTTCTTTGGATTCTCTTGCAGAAGGGCAATCTCAGCGACAGGTTTCACAGTGCTCGGCATTGTGAATAAGCTTCTGACTGTTGTGATAAATTTGGTGATTTGGGACAAGCATTCCACCTTGATTGGTACGATAGGCCTGTTGATATGCATGTTTGGGGGCGTCCTATACCAGCAGTCTACTACCAAGCCTAAGAAAGCAGAAACTGCGACCACAGCTGAAAGCAAAGATGAGGAGCAACAGAAATTGTTGGAGATGCAGGCTACTGCACAAACTGATTCAGCCACACATGTAGTCTCAGTAGATCCAAAATAAGTTGCCTTTTCTGTAGTGTAAGAGTATTTAGAAATCATCTGGTTTTGGGGGTTCCTATAAGAAGATATTTTCCCCAACAAATCTCAAGCAATTGTTTGGTATATTAAATCATGCAGTATATACCTTCAAAATCTCTTGCAATGCTCTCACCTTCAATCTCCAGTCTGAAAATTGGCAGGTGAAAGATGAGAATACGAATCATATGTAATTTTAGTTATATGTTTGTGTATCCCTTCAATTTGTTAAATTGTCATTGATTAATCGAATGATAGACAAATGTAATAAGTCAATCTTCCAACTATTGGCGTCTGATTACTGTTAAGCTTCTAGGTTATAATGTTGTTGGTATATCTTTTCTTAATGTAGTAAGTCAATCTTCCAACTATCCTACTATGGCATATCTTTTCTTAATCACTTTTTGTAGTGTTACTTTATCTTTCTTACAGCTAGTACAATTTGATGTTTATGATGACAATACTGGACTAATTGATTGATTGCTTCCGTTTAACCTTAGAAGTTGCATCAGTTCTATGGTGGTTTGATGATAATACTTTGTTTAAAATGCATAATGTTGGACTATGCAGTACATTAATCCTGCCTGAAATAAGTTGCATAAGTTCGTCTCTGGAACTTTGCCTGGAAATTAGGAGCGCAAGAACATTTGTCCACCGGTCCACCCAAACAACTCATGAGTTGAATATATGTAAAATTCAAAGATATCAAGTTGGGTACAGAAGAATTACATGCAAAAATAAAAAAAAATCAAGAAGCTTAATGAATTGTGCACTTGTCATTTACCTTTTCATTATCAAAGTTCTCTGTGCCATCATGTCACATGGAATCAACTTCATTTATTAAATGCCTTATTCTTCGCAAATACATAGGCCAGTCTTGTCAGGCCCAAAGTAAAATAGACTGAGGAGACCATTATAATCATACTATGCACAATGTATATAGCTCAATGAAGATTTTCCATTTCGATCAACCACGATTGAGAATAAGCCACAATTTAGCATGAGGAGCTCAACTCATCCGAGTTGCATGATGCAATGGAAATCTAGCTCTATAAAGTCAATCAACTGCCAAACAATTGGGTTATTCACTGGGTCCGCGTTGGGGGAACATTTGCTATCTCCACCAGTACCTTGTGAAGTGCCTGAGGCTTTGAGAAGAACGGCGAATGATCGGCGCCTTTCAAACGGAGAACTTTTTCCGGTGGATTGATACCACACAGCGTCTGCTGCAGCGAAAATGGTATTGTGTTGTCCTCTGTGGTTTCTATGAAAAATCTCCTTACTGAACCATAATTCTTGTCAGTGAGTGAAAGTTTTTCCAACACTGGAGCAAAGGGAACAGACCTCATAGACACTAGAGCCAATGCAACATCCTAGCAATCCATTTGCAAGAGGGGGTCAAATAGACATTCAAACACCAATAAAGTTACAAAGAATAAAGCATTAAATGTTTGATTACTCCAAATTCTGGCAAAAATATACCTTAGTAGGACTCTGATTAAACAGCAACTCTTTCAGCAAAGACTTGTCCAAATAAATTGCAGTAGGATGGTGATCTTTTCCATTTGCATATACAAAAGTTTGTGCCTGTCGCATCAGATCATTCATGCCTACCTAAAGTGCAAATGGAGATTAATAGAAGTCCAAGATATGTATATTTTCAAGCGATAACTAAAAAAAGGAGCAAGAAGAAGAAGAAGCTTCAAAATTCATGATTTGCCAAACTAGTTCAACATAGGTTTCGTTCCTCTTAACATGATCAGATTTGGTGTTGACCATTTGCTTGCACAAATCTAGAAGGCACACTCTGACAATTTGCAAATCAAGGGGCAAATTGATTCATCTGATATCAAAAAAAGGTTTTCCCTATGAAGTTATGCATGTTTGTTTCCTGTCTAATCTGTCAAATTTATTTCAGGGCAAATTACATGGACAGAGACAAACCTCTTCTGAAAACATATCAAGAGTATTCTGGCCACTCATTGGCATTGCTGCACAGATAAAGATGGCTTTGGCAATCTTGGATGGGAAAATCTCCATGGCATATGACACACAAGCACCACCAAAATCATGCCCTACCAAAATCACCTGTCACATTAATAAGTTCATTAACCCAAAAATAAATTTCCAAGATTGAACCAGTGAGATCAGAAATAATAGAAACAGCAAGTCAGGAAGCTACTGAAGATGAGAGAATGGCAGAACTAAAGGAAAAATAGAAAAACAAAAAGGATAAACAAGATATTTCATATTTACATATTCTGCTGAAACAGTACTTGCTACATCCAGAAGTAGTAATTGACCCTTGAACCAAACAAATAGTTTAGATCCATTGGTAAAGATGATCCATTAACTGAGTCCAATTTGTTGTTTATGTTTAGCATGACGGATCATTAATTGTTTGATAGTCTATTTGTTGAAGAAGCAAAACATACTACTTGAACTTGAGCACCTATTCAAGCTAAAACAAGATAAAGCATCTTGTGTATTACAAATGCACCAGAGGTAAGTGAGAAATACGCTGAAAACAAAAATTACGAATACTGTGAGCAACTCTTTGACCCAAAAAACTAACATGACTCTTGCTTTTTGCTTGACCTAGGCAATTATTTCACTAATCTGACCTTAAGTAAGATCAATTAAGTTACCAATCAAGGTAAAAGTCCTTAAACCCCATCCCATCACTATATCTGATCAAAGCAAACCATCATTTGGTCATGATTCCTGATTCCCCATTGCTCTTCCTCTCCATTCCCCTGTTGTCAGATGGTTACATATCTCTTTGCCTCTTATGCTTAGGCATAAATGCCATTTCTTCTGCTTAATATCCAATTTCATGTTAAATGCAATTTTGAGTGACATCGCAGTATTAGGCATTGCTATAAATTTTCTTCTAATTAATTCTGTTGACACCAGTTGTGGTTTGGGCCTCCTACTGTTTCCATTATCAATTGAGAAGTTAAGTACATTTTAAGACAGCCTGCAAATGTGGTTTCTTCAAGTTCAAACAACCAATCCAATTGCAAAACAAAATTATCAGGCACCTAATATCTAGCACAACTGACTTTTGTTAAATTGGACTTGTAAACTAAATCTGATTACCCAACTAAGATTTTAAAGAATTAGTATAATAATCTTACTACTGGAGTCATTCACCAAAATCAATGGGTGATTTTTTTTTTACCAAAGGGCACAGCATATGGAAATATCATCTGATGGGTCCTAGAAAAAGTAGTTTCATTGTTTTGAGAAAATCTTTTTACAAATGCATACAAGTAAATTTTCTCATTACTACATTTCATGTAACTTAAATTAAGATTTCATGTTCAACTACAGCTTCAGGTTAATAAAAGGTCAGAATAATTTTGTAGAAGTATCTCAGTCAGGCTGATTAATGCTGACAATGGGAATGTCTACAAGCACAACTGTTGCTAGGATCTAAAAGACCATGAATCTATTAATGTCGGACGACTTGAACAAGCTATTACATTCAAAATTCAAGTATTTGTTGAGAAAATTAGTTCACTCATACCGTGGAGATAATAAGTCTACATAACCTTAATACTTAATAGGCAGCCAATTCTCTCACTAGAATTACCTTTCATTCCAAAATGGTGTAGTAGATGATATATGACAATTGGAGTAATAGGAAGCTTGATGTAAAAGGTGGACTCTGGTTATACCTCTGGTAATTATAGGAAGATAAAACAGACGCCTTTGTTGGAAAGCAAAGAAAAAAAGAGGTAGTTGAGAAAAATGTGACTGATTAGGTATCAATAATGGAAACAAAGTTTCAGCTTGATATAAAGAGCTCTTTTGCAATCTAAAATCTCTAGTACCAATAAGTGTAAAATAAACTTTTGAGATAAATAAGCATTGTACAGACCTTGTCTAGATCTCCAAGGGTTTCAAGGAGATTAGTAAGAGGCTTTGCATATTCTGGAAGGCTTGTAACTTTATTTGTATCAAAAGAATCAATTCCAGAACCTGTAAGGTCTATAGCATTGACTTTGAATCCACTATCTTCTAGAAGTGCTATAGTTTTATACCAACACCAGGCACCAAAACCACCTCCATGAATAAGAACAAAATGATTGGTCTCCAAATTATCAATCTTCAGATCCTATTCACAGCAAGGAATTAAAATTAAGTTAAAGAATATAATTGTAATCCTTACATTTCTGATAAGCGTTTTCTCTTAAAAGCTGCAAGTCCCTTTCGAGGTGTCACCATATGTTACCAGTGACATCTATTGATGAGTAAGATTCCTCTGTACTTACTGTTTTTTTGAGAAGCATGTCAATATCTAGTACAGATGAAAAAAGAAGAAGAAAATCTTATGAATCAATCACAAATTGTAACCCAGCTAGTTTGTAGAACAAAATAAACCTTCTGCTTCTAGTAAACAAAAATATAAGGGGGCTTGTATTCTAATAGTTAATAATCTCTAGCTCTAGCATGTAGATGAAAATGAAGAAGAAAAGGCATGTGACCCCCATTCCATAACCATGAACCCAGAAACAGTTAAAACATTATATTAACTAACACAATAAGTTGGAAATTCAAACTTGATAGATCTATGAAATATTGGATAAAATTTGCTTGGATATGGATTTTTTGTCAAAGCCCAATAAAGATAAATTTGGGCGAAGGAGGAAATACTCTTTAGCATTAAAAAAATGATCAAAAAGAGAGAAAAAAATGGTCTATCCTTCCAATGTGCTCATCGGAACAATACTAATGAACGTGGATCACTAAAAACAGCAAACTAGGAATTCATTATTTAAGTAATCATACAAATGAAAATAATGACCTCTCATCAACCATATCTATGTTTTCAATCCTTAGAAAATAGGCCAAAGATGAACGTTGAACTCAAGCAAATATAAGAATCAATATTTAAATTCTAAAAGAACAAGTCAAACTTTATCAAGACAATGCAACTTATTTTTATAATATTTTTGTTACTGAATCTGTACGTTATTCTTTTCCATATCAATTTAATTAGGTCAAACATAAGGTGGGAACTAACTCTCAGCTTTAGATGTCCAAAAGTTGAATGCGCATAAGCTCTGTATCATAACAAAATAAAGACCACCTACCCTTCCAAACAAATATCATTTCTTCGAAAGAAGAGTTAGCACTTAGCACTTGTGTGAAAAACAAATCCTTGTCAAGAGGCAAGCAATTATGTGCAAGAACGGAAATTAAGTTACAACACATTCAAACATTAAAAAGCCAAAAAGTCATCTGACTGATTAGAGAGACCCTAAAAATATTCCGCCAAACAAATATATGCATGGAAGTTTTGGTACTGAACTCACCATTTCAATGTATAAAGCAAGCCTGGTCGTTCATTATACAATAATCTATGTAGACCAATCAAAAATACTATTCTAAAATTATTTGTCTACTCTAAAATAGTAGAGCTACTTGATACAATTAGAAATAGAAGCCAGAAATCAGGCCACCGGATGCTGCTGACCTGATTGACAAGCTGCAGGGGCTGCAGGACCTGATCGGCTAGGGACCGCGGCCTCGAGCTAGAGCTCCTCGAAAGCCCCTGCTTCCTATGCCCATGACCGGAATGCCTCAGAGACGTCGACCTGTCGAAGGGCACGGTCCCAGCGCCGCCGCCATTCTGCTGCAAGAGGAGCGCGGCCGCCAGGGCCTGCTCGTGGGTCAGCAGCTCCTCGCCACGACCCTTATTCCTAGACCGCGACTTGCCACTACGGTCGGCCGGCGTGAGCCCAATTGCGGCCGCCACCTCGGCAGACAGAGCAGGCGGCGCTTTCACCGCCTGCCGTCGGCGCTGCCTTGGCCGCGCCGCCTCATCGACATTGGAGAAGCACGAGAGCTGAGCTCCCATCTCCGCATGAAAAAACGATCGAGGCTAGGGGATTAACGAGACCAAATTCTAGGGCTCGCTGCAGAAGAATCAGCACCCGGCGCTCGTCCGGCTCCGTAGACCAGAGCAGCGAAGCCAACTGTCGACGAGCGGAAAGAGAGAGACGGCCGACTACATATAAATTGCTTCACGCAAACGTAATTTTCACTTTTGACTTAAATTATCTAAAAGTGCCAATTTGCACAGCACTATTTCTATGCAATCATACATTTTGTTGCACAACCTGTGATCCAAAGGTCAAGTATTGCCCAAAGTGATACGTGGACGGTGTCCATCAATTTTCTTTGCAAATTTTATGCGGACAGAAGCAGAGTAAGCATGTTCCCGCCTGGATTCCGTTCGGAACTGATACACTAGAAACATACACGTACTACTTGTACGCTCCATGAAATAAAGTAATAAACTTCAACTGGAGAGAAACCTGGCGGGTGAATTTATGGGTGGATATGTTCCAACGTAAGTGTATAAACGTGCTGGAGAAGAAGATTAATAACAGATATCACGTCGTATACGTACTTCATACTTCCTCAAGATATCTGCTGTTGCACTTAGCACAAGAAACTTGATTACAAAACCTACAATTAAATGCCACGTGTTTATTTATTCTTGGCGATTTCTGAAATGCATTTTTTTTTTGTCTTGCCTTAAAGATTAATTTATGTAATAGTTGTTGTTTAAAAATATTGTGGGGTTTATTAGATGTCTAAGAAAAGAAGGCATATAATATTATTATGGCAATAATATATTGGGAAAGTCCAGTCCATTTGATTGAGGAGTATTGCCATGGTTCATGACTGATTCATTCAAGATATCCGAATTCTGAAGTCAAATTAAAGGAAGTTGATGTGAACAAGTTTCAAAGTGGGATGGAGATATGACCAATAAATGGAATCTTAATTAATAAGTAGTTAAACCAACGTACTCCACGGCCTACTCGTCATAATTGGCTTATTTATTGACCGCCTCTTTATAATTCACTCTCGTGCTCTCCGTATAAAAGCAAGAAAGGAAGTACTTGTATATTATATTTGTAGTTTTAATTTTAACTTAACACATGCAAGACGATGAATTTTGTTCTCTTGCTTAAAGTGATGCGGTTCGACCTGTATTCTTGTCAAGTGCGATTCTGAAGGAGGAAGGACCTGCAAAAGATTATCTGATGCTCAAGTAAAAAAGATTCTAGGAGAGTGAAATAAAAATTATGTATCTAATGAGCATCGTGTCAGTATATAGTGCAAAATGATGAATGTCTGGCGATAATGTCTCCCGATAATCTCATAGGGATGCGCTCAGATTGGGCCGAGACTGATCCCGAAGATATTAGGCTTGTAATTGACGAATCTCTCGTAATTAATTAGGATGTAAGTGTTTGTATGGTCAGGTGGAGTCCTCGAGCCAAGTCGTGTCTGGTTGGACTTGAGTCTGATTCCCGAGTGTGGGTGTTTTTGGGCCTAATCCGACACTACTAGAAATATGTTATTCAGCAATGGCAATTAGCAACGACCGCTCAAGTCGTTGCAATTTCTAACGGCATTCTTACGGCCACTCGGGTCGTTGTAGATGTGATATATCTGCAACGGCTTTGTTATGGCCGCTCGAGCCGTTGCAGATATATTATCACATTAGCAACGGCTTAATTACGGCTACTGCATCCATCACTCTTTAGTCGATCGTGCGGACGAGTGAGCCGTTACTGATGATGTTACTTATCAGCAACGACTTTCTAACGGATGAGTGAGTCGTTGCTGATAAGTTTATTTAACTCGACCCGATCGCACCCGCCCCTTCCTTCTTCTTCTTCCTTTCTTCTGCCGTCGTCGATCTCCGCCCGCCGTCGTCGCTCGCCATCGCCGCCCCGTCGTCGTCGCCCGCTCCAGGTAACTCGCCCCCCCCCCTCTATTTATTGTAGAACCGATCAAAACCCTAGGTTTAGGGTTTCAGCCAACCGTCGGTGGCCGCCGAAAAAGAGAGAGTTAATATTTAGGGTTTTTTAAACCCTAATTTTTTTTTTATTAAATCCTAATTATAGATTAATTAAATATTTGTATGGTAAATTTAGATTTTTAGATTAATTAAATCTTAGATGTTTAGATTAATTAAATGTTTAGGTTAATTTAGATATTTAGATTAGATTATATTAATTTAGATTAATGTTAATCTTTAGATTAATTTAGATTGATGTTTTGATTAGATTAAAAAGACTATATTAATTTAGATTAATTTTATTGTTAATCTTTAGATTTAGATTAATTAGAATCGTTCACTTCGGACTCGTACCAGAATCGTCCACTTTGGACTCGTGCCGGAATCGTCCACTGTGGACTCGAACCGGCATCAGAACATTTAGAAAATAATCATCCATCTGACGAGTTGATACGTTTCACGTACGCATCGACGAGTCGGATATGATTTAGCAAAACCTTAGATCCGTTCGGGGGTTGTATGTTTGTGTAAAAGAAGTAGATGATCTTTTATACGATGTACAATCCTTAAATTGTCCCTGATTGGATAATTTGGGAATATAGTTATTTGTATTGCACTTAGTTTTTTCTTTTAACCGTTAACTCATTAATTCTTAAATTTTGGCTATTATGTCTCTTTTTTTCTCCGATACGTGCTCAAATAATATGCGTATTCGGAGAACTGTATGAAGATACTGCCGAAATTTAGAATAAAGTTAGCGGTTAAAAAATATACTTAGTGCAATATGAATAACATGAATCCCGAATGGAATAGGACCATATATCTCACCTAAAGGCATTAACGGAAGAAATTATCATTGATTGACAGAATCATGTCGGGCGAGTTTTGATCGTGGAGCTTTAACGAATGAGTTTCGATTAGGTGAAACTTAATTACTTCCTAAATTTTGCCTATTCGAATCGAAAATTCGTTAGCGTCGGTGATAAAATTCGATGTTTGTGCCGTATTTGCTTGAATGCATGATTTTTGGATTGGGAAATTATCACTCTGCATCTGTATAGCAAAAGATTTGCACCAAGATATTTTCTATGGACATATCACGAGGAGTCACGTGAAGTCGGGACGTCGAGCAATCCTGTCGTTCAAACACATGGTGAATCTTCCTCTGTTGGTGTTTCTTCATCCAGTTCATCAAATCCCTATAAAACTATGATACTTGATAGTCTTGGGGGTCAATTCCAGCTGAATGATAATATCAATCGGCCAGTTACTAAGATGTTAGTGCCACCAAATACTACAGGTGTTGATATCACAGAAGTACAACCTGCGATAGAGACTGAATTGCCGAATAAAGAAGCCATAGAATTTTACGAGATGTTGAAAACTGTCGATGAACATTTGTATGAGAATTATCCTAAATACACTAGGTTTTCAGCAATGACGCAACTCCTGAACATCAAGACCTATTGTAATATCAGTGGTGTTGCGTTTGATCAAATTGCGGGATTGATTAATAGAATGCTGCCTATTAAAAAGTTGATGAGAAAATTAGGGATTGGGTACGAAAAAATACATGCGTGCCAAAGTAACTATATTATATATTATAAAGAAAATGTGCAGTTGGATAAATATAATGTATGTCAACATCCTCGTTATAAGGAGAAGAAATCGGTCCGACGAAAAAATATCTCGTTTAAGGTGCTTCGGTATTTTCCACTGACACCGAGGCTTCAAAGATTATTTATGTCGGAAAAGACGCCCCCCTACATGAGTTGACATGCAAGAAGTCGTGATGATACAGTAATGACTCATCCATCCGACAGTGAAGCATGAAAACATTTGGATCTATGTTATCCTTCATTTGCTAGGGATACTAGAAATATCAGATTGGGATTGTGCACAAATGATTTTAATCCGTTTGGTTATTCTGTAACTCCTTTTTCAATTTGGCCAGTGCTGCTAACAGTTTATAATTTGCCGCCGTCAATGTGTATGAAAGATGAATTTATTTATCTTTCGATGATTATTCTAGGTCTTAAGAGTCCGCGAAAAGAAATTGACGTGCTTCTCAGACCCCTAATAGATGAATTGAAAACATTGTGGGCTGAGGGAGCTGTCACTTATGATTGTCATCGGAAGCAAAACTTCAATTTAAAGGCCGCGGTGTTGTGGACAATCAATTATTTCTCGGCTTGCGGCATATTGTCTGGTTGGAGCACTCACGGCTGACTCTCTTGTCTGTATTGTATGGAACACTCTAAATTATTCAGTCTTCAGAACGGACGAAAAATCTCATTCTTTGATTGTCATCGTCGATTCCTACCGGGTAACCATCAATATCGAAGGAATCGTAATAAATTTACTAAAGGCAGAGTCGAAAGGGATGATCGAGCCACCACCGATGATGTCTGATGAACAAATGTTAGCAAGTGTTTCAGCACTTCCAGAGATAGTATTTGGTCGAAATGGAAGAGTGTCG
The DNA here is from genome assembly GCA_034359265.1 of Canna indica. Classification (NCBI taxonomy): domain Eukaryota; kingdom Viridiplantae; phylum Streptophyta; class Magnoliopsida; order Zingiberales; family Cannaceae; genus Canna; species Canna indica. The sequence continues at coordinate 66,843,407 of CP136896.1, read as the reverse complement.
GGCTTTGGTCAAACACATAACTTGGTGAAAAAAGTATCTTTTGGGAATTTCCGTATTGGAGTTCATTATTGATTCGGCATAATTTAGACATCATGCACATTGAGAAAAATGTGTTTGATAATATTTTTAACACTTTGATGGATGTTCCTGGGAAAACTAAAGATAATGTCAAGGTCCGACATGATCTGAAAATACTTTGTAAGAGGTCGGAGTTGAAGTTACAAGAGGTCAATGGACGATATCTAAAGCCGAAGGCCCCGTATGTGTTAAATAAGTAACAGATCAAAGATGTTTGTCAATGGATCAAAGAACTCAAATTACCCGATGGATATGCCTCAAACTTATCTCGATGTGTGAATGTCGCTGATTGCAAAATAGCAGGGATGAAGAGCCATGATTGTCATGTATTCATGTGGAGATTGCTTTCGATCGCATTCTGAGATCTTCTACTTGGTAATATTTGGGGTCCGTTGACTGAATTAAGTATATTTTTTAGAAACATTTGTGCAAATGTCCTTTGAGTCGAAGATATATCATCACTTGAAAGTAATATTGTTAAAATTGTTTGCAAGCTTGAGCAATTTTTTTCTCCTGCATTGTTTGACTCGATGGAGCATCTACCGATACACTTGACATACGAGACACGAGTTAGTAGCCCCGTTTAATACCGGTGGATGTATTTATTTGAAAGATACATGAATCGACTGAAGAAAAAAGTAAAGAACACCGCAGTTGTTGAAGAATCAATATCTGAATCGTATATCATCCAAGAAATTTCAACATTCTGTTCATTTTACTTTGAATCGACAGTGCAGACAAGATTTGGTCGTCTTCCACGTAACCACGACGGGGGAGTTCGACATTCAGATGAACGTTTAAATATATTCTGTCACACTGGTCGTGCTTTGGGTTCTCGTCCGTTTCGACACTTAAGCGACGAAGAGTATCATTTGACACAATTGTGTGTATTACTCAATTGCCCAGAGATTGAACAATTCATTAAAATATTTGACATTGAGATGGTGCAAAAATACTCTATTCACAACGAGGAAGAATTGGAGAGATTACAGAATCGTGATTTCCCTACTTGGATTCGGGCTTACAGCAAATATCACAGAGCTGAAATAGATGAAAGAATATTTGAATTTGTTAGTGAATTGTTGCGACTAGTGTCGTGTTATAGCAAATATTTTGTTAATTGGTATAAATTTTATACGGTTAAATATGCATTTACAAAGAAGACGGTGAATACCGGGGTTTGCGTGAAAGGGACAACGTATGCTCAATGAGATATGGATTTTTATGGACTGGTGGAAGAAGTGATAGAATTGCACTACTTCGACTTGAAATTAGTTATCCTATTTAGATGTCATTGGTTCGATACAACAGAAAGGGGCATGGAAGTTCATCCAGAATACAAACTTTTTGATGTTAATTACAAATCGAAATTGGCAGCAAATGAGCCTTTTATATTTGCATCACAACCCGAACAAGTATATTACACGAAGTATCCGGCTCGAATAAAGATAGAGCAGATTGGCCTATAGTCTATAATACTAAAGGTAGAGGAAGAATTGATCCGATAGCGGGAGAAAATGAGCCGATACCTGATGTAACAGATGATTTCTATCAAGAAGATGATCCTCCTGCTATAGACTGTATTATTCCAACACTCGAGGATGCAGACACAGCGTTAGTTCAATTAAAAGTTGAATATGTTGATGATGACGATCATGAAGTTGAGGAAGTTGGAGATGAAGAAGATGATGAAGAAGATGAATTCGAAGACTATTACTCAGATGATGAGGAATAATGGTAAAGTATCTCTTCTATTAAATCTATCTCTACTATATATATAATCTAATTATATGCTTATTTGACAGATATGGTGGGTCGTGGTTATCGTTGGATGAGAGCTTCGGAGTCTCCGATCGGTCAGACTCCGGCACTTCCTCCTGCTGTTGATCCTCCTGTCGATGATACTCCTGCTGCTGATCCTCATAACGCCGAGGCTAATTCATCGAGACGCAGGCGGCCACGCGGGCCGAACAGGTGGCAGCCTCCGCCAACCACGGACTCACGTAGACTCATTAGTGTGATTGGGGAGCGGCAATGTATCATAAATTTTGAATTATTACAAATTCATTATATCATAATATAATATTGAACTTTATTTTTGTTGTGCAAGTTCAAGCAGGAGGATGTGCTAAGGACCATATCTTCTACAATCCGGCGATACATGCATGGGGTATGGCCCACGCGGTCTCACGTGCCCCGTGAGCACGTCGACATGCTATGGCATGAGTTTGAGGCTCATATTAAAAAAAATTTATATACATGATGATTAATATTGATACTGATATTATTGTTTTGTATGCTCGCTATACATGGGCTGAGAACCAGAGGTCCTTCTTTACACTACCTGGGAGGCTATTTCCCGGCAGAGGTACAATGGCCAGCTGGGGCAGGCCCAGTCCCAGGCGATGGCCCGAGCTGGGATCACAAATTAACATCGCAGAGGCTCAAGGATACGTCCCCGATTGGATTACTCTGGATATATGAGACCAGCTCGTGGCGTTGTGGTCGACGGATCGATAACATGAGATTTCTAGGACTGTGGCAAGAAATCGCATGTCCGGGGGAGGAGCGCATCATACTGGCGGCTCAGTATCATTTGTAGTGCACGCTCGTCGTATGATAAGTATTATACCTTAAATTTAGTTATATATTTTATTTGTTACTCTATGTAATAAATAATGTATTTGTTTTGTATATGTAGACGACGGTGATGGATGACATGACTGTCCAGCGACCCTCCCCGATTGAGGTGTTTGAGCGTACTCACCGTCGAGGACATGGGGCGGGGGGAGTACATCGACACTCGCGCTGCAGTCATTATGGTAAGTATATTTGTTTAAATTGTTCATTGTTTATTTATAATTTAAGTTTTAGGAAAAATATGAAACAAAAAAATCAAACTCGAGTAGGAGACCTACACTCAGACGATGACGCAGCACAGGGGCACCCCCGAGGACTTTGACGCAGGAGCGTGGGTCGAGGCTGCAGGTGGCTGGGACCACGGCCGCGTATATGACTTTGTAGACAGTGGTCATGTGCGAGCCGTGCTCGGGGCACTTGGGGCACTGACCCGACCCTCCGATCGCTGGTGAGCGACCATCCACCTCCAGGACTAATTATGGTCAGAGCAGCAGGATAATGACACTGGAGGAGACGATCGCGCGTCAGAGTGAGATGATGAAGCGTACAGAGTCAGATGATGACAGAGATGCATGCTATGCTACACAACATCTCAGCTTATACCGGAGTAGGCATCCCTTCGGCATCATCAGATCCATCGTCCTCGAGCTAGTCCACGCCGGTGTACACCCAAGCACTCCAGACCTCGCCATATTATGATCCAGACCTTCCTCCACCGTTGTCGTGAGGTTTTTTGTTTCATATTGGATATTGACTTTGTTATTTGGATACTACTTGATTGACTTGTTTTGTTTGGATATTGATACGATAGTTTTGAATTTGAATAATTTTTATATGATTGTGGATAATTAGAAATATAAGTATAATTATTTTGATGTATATTTTGGTGTATCTGTAATGTGTATGTGAATGGATGTGTGTATGGGTGTGTGAGTTATATATCAGGTTAAATGTATCAATGTATTAATGGAAATTAAAATTTTTAAAACTTTTCAGTTACAAATTAACATCATCAACAACGACTTTCCCATGGCTCTCTGTGAGAAAACTATTACTAAAAGTGTATCGTATTTTCTGGGCCGCAACCTCAAAGTTGTTGTTCATGACCTACAACAACGGCTTAGCAACGGGCTTTCACTAACGGCCTTGCTATGGCAACTTGGTCGTTGCTGATGTATATATCTACAACGGCCTTGCAGTCGTGGTAGAATCGTTGCTAATACTAATATCAGCAACAGTTGTGAGTCGTTGCAGAGCCGTTGTTGATAAGCATAACAACAACGACACTGACCCGTAGCAGAACCATTGGTGATAATGTTATTAGCAACGACCGCTTCGATCGTTGCTGATCCGTTACAAAGTTATCATCAACGCGATTTTCTGCCACGACTGCATTGCAACGGGCCGGACCGTTGCACACTGTTGCTGATGGCTTTCAACAATGGCTCGGGAACGGTTGGAGCTGTTACTAATGCTTGTTATTCCAGTCGCGATCGGGTCCAAAGTACTAGTCCAGTACACATCCCAGAACTTGATCGTACTCTGAGGGCTTCGTGCTGAACTCAAAATAGTGTGTCAGCCTTTCGGTCTAATAGATGGACGTCGTCTAGGTTTTCTGCTGATGTGTTGATTAGGAGACCTCAGCAAGTATCAATGTTATTGCTTTGCAACCCTTCGGTTTCCGAAGTAAAAGTGATGGTTGCGTGGAGTGTATGTGTGTGTGCGCGCCTTTTCGTGTGTCTGTCGCATATGTAGTCATTAATTTTGACATGAGGTAATTATGACTAGGGATTCGATCGTCGGTTTTCGAGGTACTCAAGTGTCAGTTGTTGACTGACGGACGTGGCCCCATTAGTGTGGGAGTGATGAACGACTGTTAAGGTGACAGTTCTGTCTAGTCCTATAAAAGCCCCTTGCATTTTTGTATTCTGCATGCGTGAGTTTTTGCCATAGAGTGGGAGGTATCGAGAGTCACCATTCCTCCAGAAATATAGGTAGTGAGTGGATTAGAGATTGTCGTGGGTTCACACCGTTGGGCTTAAGAGGAAGGTGGGAGGCGCAAAGGTAGTTGTGGGGGCGAAGGTGGCTGGAGACCTACAGACAGCGAACCGCGATGAGTTCACATCGCAAGGCTTATGTGGCTAACATCATTCTTGCTAGTTCAGCGAACCGCGATGAGTTCACATCGCGAGGCTTATGTGGCTGACATCATTCTTGCTAGTTGGTCATCTTGCTTCTGAAAGCACATGGTCGTCTTGTGCCTCCTCATTTATATCAACAATAGTTCCAGGCTTTTTCGGGTTGGGCCAAATATTGGGGAGGTCGGCGCTGATTTGGGAGGCCATAACCACGAGGCTCATCCTTAGCCGGCGGCAGTGTCGTCATCTGCTTTTGTGGTTCATAAGTTGTGCCAACATCGACTTGCTTGTGGTCCATCAAGGCGGCTTCCTTCTCGAGAGTCAAATGTGACTACTTCTAGAAGGACACATTATTTTTTCTCTCATCGTCGAGTTTCCTTCCTCTTCTGATGGTTTTCCATTGTTGTACCGTCAGAATATTTTTCCTCCAATAGCTGTTAATTTATACTGTGTATTTCAATAATTTGTTTCTTTGTTTGTAAATCGTCCCTGTGTGGATATGTAAATGTATATTTTCCTTTTGATGAGGCTTCACGAATAAAAAAACATGTTTACTTTCCATCATGATTATGTCGTTTGTTGAGTTGGGTTGTTTCGCCTTTTTCTGACTAGTATGTTGAGTATTGCCGACCGAGTCTGTTGCCCGATTGGGTGCTTAGAAGTTTGGTTTCCTCTCCCAAATTGATAAGATTGTCCTTATTAATTGTGTCCTTGACTCCACAACACTCCACACACACTACAACAAATTTGTTATATATCAACACCAAAATTTTGACGCTGGTTATAAGTGTCGAAATGTAAAATTATTAAAAAAAAATTAATATAATAAATTTTGATGTCTATAGAAGACGTCGAAAAAAATTTCGACGTCTGACAACAGGCGTCGAAACATTTCAACGCCTGACAACAGGCGTCGAAATGTTTCGACGCCTGACAACAGCTGACAACATGCGTCGAAACATTTCGACGCTTGACAACAAGCGTCGAAATGTTTCAACGCCTGGATACTGACGCCAGTTCCACGGGTTGGCCTCGCCAACCCGTTAACCCACGCTAGTTGGCACGGGTAAGCGGGCGAGCGCGCACGTGCACGCGTTCGCCCAGGAGGAGGCGGGAGATTTTCCGCCCCTGTAGATTTTTTTTTTTAAAAAATAAAAATTTATTTCTAATATATTTTTTCTATTTATACTTCTTCTACTTCTCCCTCATTCTCCCTCTTTTTTTTTTCTTCCTCTACTTCTTCCTCATTTTTCTTCTTTCTTCTATCATCTTCTTTCTCCTATTCTCTTTTCAAACCAGATGAAATTTTCATTTTATTCTTTTAATTTTTGTTCTTACTTTTTTTTTCACTAATATTTTCTTTTCTTTTTTTACAAGTTATCAAATTCATTGATGATATAAAATTTTGTACAATGTTGGTAATTTTTTTAAATTTTTATTTATATCAAAATTTTAAAAATCTATTATTGTTTTAATATATTTTTTAATTTTTTAATTTTTAAATAGGCGCGCTCACTTTCCGCCGCGGAAATCGAGCAGGTGCGGATTCGCGGCTGTGTTTAATCCGCCGCACGCGGAATTCCAATTCCGCGTGAGGCGGCTCCTCGAATGCAGTGGAATTCGATGATTTTTTTTTAAAAAAAAAATATACCAACACCTCTGATAGGCGTCGGTATGTTAAAAAATATATTTTTTAAAAAAAAAATTGACACCTGAGCAGACGTCGAAATGTTAAACGTATTGACTCCTGCTGACGCCTATTTGCAAGCGTCGATATGTCAGACATTTCGACATCTGTTGACGCCTATACGTAGGCGTCGATATGTCGAATATTTCGACGTCCGTTGACGCCTATATGCAGGTGTCGATATATATATCGAACATTTCGACGTCTTCTCGAACGTTGAAAGGAACATATAGGCTCTTATCATATTCTACTTCTTTTCATCGTCTTTGCTGGCGTCAATATGTTAATTTCGATTGTTGTTGGCGTCGAAATATTAGTGAATTTATTATGACGTCGATGGTTTATTGTAGTGACAGTGGTTGTCTCCATGATAGTTGTCCATGTAATGTCTCTCAGTAGAGTAGATTAGATCCTTCCTTTGGAATCACATGCTTGATAATAAAAAAGTTTACACCTTCTCTCTTGGAAACCATCACTGCCACTAAGCCCAAGGGATCTGAGCATTAATTCATGAAATGAAACTTAAAGCTATAAAGCTATTGCATGGGTTGAGTGCTAAAAGAACCTTTGCATACCTTAATAATACTTGCTCTGCATGGGTAACCTTGTTGAAATAAAATATAAACTCCCCTCGTTGTGTAATCAAATATCCTCCTAGTAATGTATCATTTGCATGAAAAATATTTTGAGGAGTTTTAATGAGCTGTTAGTTATAACCCACTTGTTGTGATAATTGTTTCATCAATTTCATAAGCCCAAATTATTGACTTAATTAAAATACTTAAGCGGAAGTTGATAATAGCACATGCACCCATCAAACTTTATTTTAATAAAGATTTACCCACTTTGGTATAAGTTCATTCAATTTTCACTATAATGAATTTACTTTGTTAGTAGGCCCACTCATTTTTTTTGTTGAATAAAATAAGAAATAATTTTGTGGATCCACTAATAGTTTAGGGGTGACATAAATTTGGGTATGTTATCTTTAGGTTTTCAGTTTGATTCCTACTTGTGGCATTTTATGCATTTATTTTCGTGTCTATGTGTACGTCTTGTAATGCGCATTGTGTGTATATTATCATGTATATGCTTCGTAATGATTATATTATAAAACTATTTTTTTTTGAATGAGAAATATTTTTTAAATAGAGAAATAGTTTCTTTGAAACCAATTCCAAAGTTAAAAAAATAATATAAAAGTTAATTTTGAGATCCAAATCTTTGAAACTATTTTAGTTATAACCCACTAAAATTTAATATTTAACTAAATGTTATACTTCATCACATCTTATTGACCTCTTGTATTGCTCCACCTTATTTGTTTACAAGAAATTTATTATTTAGTTATTTATGTAATATATTTATTTTTAAAAATATAAAAATATTTCGTATAATATATAATCAACTAATTATAATGAGATGTGATATAGGCTCTGTTTAATAATATTTTTGCTTAAGTTTATAAACTATTTGAAAAAATAATTCTAGAAGATGAACTTATATATAAGCTATCTGAAACTTTAATATTTAATTATTTTTCTTAATTTCATAAACTATTTGCCATGGATAATTATAGTCTTTTGTTCAAAATTATATGATGAACATATAATTTTATCAAACTCATCAACTATTTCTTACATCATCGTGATGAACTATTTCATTGTTTATTCATAATATTTTCTTCTTCTTTTTGAGGATTAATTTCATTTATTGGCTCCATATTCTTAATTGTTTCTAAAACTTATTTTTGAAATTTTAAAGACCTCAATTTGATGAATTGATACATAAAATTTAGGGTTATTAGACGAAAATAACCTCAACTTTCATGAATTTCTCAATTTTGACCAATCCTTTGATTGATCTCAATTGTATATAAAAAGTTTAACATTGGTTCCAATCATGGCCCCTCGTCAGCTAGTCATGATGTTCATCGTTAACTTGCTGACGTGGTGATCCGGAAATAATTTTTAAATATTGTCACGTTAGAAGGGATCCACGTAGATTTAAGAGTTATTAGATGAAAATAGTCTCAACTTTCGCGAATTTCTCAATTTTGGTCAATCATTTGATTGATCTCAATTGTATATAAGAAGTTTAACATTGATTCCAATAATGACCATATATATATATATATACCATCAAATACCACACTGCACACTGATATATATGTATCATCAAACACCACACTGATATTTATCTATCATCAAACACCATACTATACACTGATATATACATCACACTGAACTATTCTGATATCAGCAGTATCAAAAAGAAAAAGAACACTTCAATCTGATAACATCAAATACACCATCAAAAATACTGAAATATCATACTATACCGAAACATACACCATAAAAGTTACAACATAAAAAATACACTATAAAAAATACAGCACTATACTGGTGTTATCAGTATGAAATATTGATTTCAAAAGATACTTTATTTTTTATAGTATGGTGTTATCAGTATGAGATATCATTATGGTGTTTGATAGTATGATGTTTATCAGTATGATATATCAGTTTCAAAAGATACTTCATTTTTTTTATGGTATTATCGTATTTAATGGTATTTTTGAAATTCATGTATTCTTGATGGTGTATGTACTATAGTATGACATCACGGACCACACCAACAAGTTAACAGACGACATCACGACTAGCTAACGGGAGGGCATTATTGGAATCAATGTTAAACTTCTTATATACAATTGAGATCAATCAAAGGATTGGTCAAAATTGAGAAATTCGCAAAAGTTGGGGCCATTTTTGTCTAATAACCCTAAAATTTATTGAACTTTCAATTTAGTTGAAATATAATGTTCCTTATCTTATATTTTAAGGCACATATTAGAAAAAAAATATTAACTTGCGCTGAAAAATAATTCCTATACAAATAGAGGTAATTAAGAAGCTAGGAAGATGCAAGCTCACAATCTAGCAAATCAGGCAAAGCTTAAATAGCCTATGGTCAATACTTTGGAATCTATGATACATATCCAGCAGCAAGGAAACGAAGAAAGCAATTACTCATCCATTCACTATTCTGAGTTGCTTCAAATTGCTCAAAATTTTCATAACTTACCAAATGAAGATTCTCAGCTTGGTAACAATCAGGAGATTGTCTCTGTAAGAAACAATGCTAAGCCAAATGAGGCATGTAATATTTTTGAAACTTGTGTAAATGCTGATAGATTAGATGCTAGTAGAAGGTATGAAACAAATAGAGGCAACTTGTATAAGAAAGGTGAAGTGTCTCTGCTAGAGAATGTACCAAACTTTGAGATTAGAAATAAAGCTCACATTTCAAGGGGGGAATATGAAAATACTTGGAGATCTGGCGAGGAGCGAACGATCACTGACCCAATGCCTTCTTTTTCCAGTATCTGAGTATAACTTGACTCATTGAGAAGGTTTTTTCTTTTTTTTTTAAAAAAAAAGAAGCTAGGAAGATGCATGAAGTTGAGCATCACATGCATTCATGTTAAAGTGATTCAAAATTTTTGATGAATATTGTTTATAATTTTGTAAAATCATCTTGGGTGATTAGTTGTATTATTAAAGACATCCAATTTTTGATGAGGACTTGTAATTATAAAGGTTTTTCTTTTTGTTTTAGGAAAGAAAATAAAGTTGCTCATTGGACAATAAATTAACAAAGCTAGATTAGATAGTGATTTGTAATCTGATTGTCCATTCGTCCTCCTGATATGGAGGATATTTTGCTCGACGACTATTTTTATTTTAGCTTTGTCGAGTTTATTTAATATATTGTTCTTTTTTCAATGAAAAAGAAAAAGGAAGATGCATGGAGTTGGCATCACATGCATTCATGTTTGCATCTCAAAGGCGCTTTAAAGGCACTTTGCCACCCTTTGCTTTTAATGATGAGAGAGCATTCAAATATGGAAGATGATATTAAATATTTGATCTTTTTTTCCTAATCATATAGCTAGAATATATGAACGGTGATTGCTGGCGAGAGAATGGCGAACAACTCCATTCCAAGGACTTTGTGAACTCAGTAGAAACCAAGTCTCAAAATTTGCTCCTAAATACATCATCGCCTCCAATTGAACCAATAAAATGACTGATTATACAAATAAGTTTTCCTTTCCAATTATATACACTAATGGTGTGTTTGTTTCATACGATAAAATTTCAGACATATATGAATTCAATTGAAATTAATTAGGATAAAAATCACGTGGGATAAGCTTATATATATCATATCCAATATTTGTTAAAATCTTGAATAAAAAGATCACAAAAGATAAGATTTTGAAATTATATATTTGTATTGGTTCCGAATAAAGGAGTCAGATATTAATAATCAAATACTTAAATTTGATTTTACTTAACTTTTATTTTAAGAATTATGAAATTAAATTTAAATAATTATTTTAACATATTAATAATAAAACATTGACTTATATTACAAATATCCAACTTAAATGATATGAGAAGAAAAAAATCTGAGAATTTTAGTTCCCAACCCTCCGGGAGGATATTTATATCTCATTAGAATCAGATTTGGATCCGGTCATATCCAACTTAGATGATATCCGAAGTTCATAGCAAACGACGAATAGGATTTGATAAATTCTATCAACTAGTCATATCTTGTGAAACAAATGCGCCATAAAACATGCATCTCCGATAGTACTTATATTGTATCTCATTTAAAATTTTGAATCGGTTTGATTTTTCTAAATATATACTTTGAATATATATTCTATTTATAAAATGTTGACGAAGAATATAATTCGAGTTAGTAGCTCAAATTTCATATCCGTACAGTAATTGAAACTATTTACTCTATTTTATTTTATTTTGATTTCTCCATTTGCATTCAATTTGGTTTGGAATTTAATTCAATTCAATTCAAGATAAATAAATTTAAGTTAAATTTATCAAAAATATTAATTTTGTTAGAATGTTTATATATATATATATAATTTTTAAAATATTCTTTTTGTGGGCTACGGTTAATATTTGTGGTTTTTGATTTAAATGTGTTAATCTTATGATCCTATTTGAGATGCATATAAACTCATTTAATTTGATCAACGTGGCTTGAGCTCGAAACACTTAATCCTGATTGGTGTGATTAGTCAAGTGTAGACCCGATTAATGAAGCTCATGATAGACGAGCCCATTTGATCAACTATAAATAGAGGCTAGGTCCGCTCTACACACATGAGATGATACGAGATTAGAAACCCTAGCTCATGGTTGCTTTCCTCATCAAAGCAGAGCCTTTAATTTGAGAAAGTGCTGTAGATGAAGATCTAGTTATTCCTAGAGATTCAGAAAATTACCTCTGCTATAATTATGTTTACGTCAATCAAGTGTAGGCCCGATTAATGAATCTCATGATGGATGAGCTCATTTGATCAATTATAAATAGATGCTAGGTCTCCTCTACACACGTGAGATGATATATGATTAGAAACCCTAGTTCATTATTGCTTTCCCCGTCAAAGCGGAGCCTTTTGAGAAAGTGCTGTAGTGGAAGATCTAGTTATTCCTGGAGATTTAGAAAATTGTCTTCACTATAATTATGTCTACGTCAATCTAGTGTAGGCCCTATTAATGAAGCTCGTGATGGACAAGCTCATTTTATCAATTATAAATAGTGGCTAAGCCCCCTCTACACATATGAGATGATACGGGATTAGAAACCTTAGCTCATGGTTGCTTTCCCCATCAAAGCAGAGCCTTTTGAGAAAGTGCTGTAGAGGAAGATCTAGTTATTTCCGGAGATTAAAAAAATTGCTTCCGCTATAATTATGTCTACGTCAAGTAAGATCTTTCCTTAATTAATTCTTATTTATTTTTGGTGTTCTTAAATTCATGTAATTGTGTGGCATTAATTTTTCTTACAAATTTTAGAGTTTAAGAAAGTAAATGTATTTTTCCAACATGTGTGCACCATGCTACTAACCCCTTGTTTATTATATTGTAAGGTATGATTTTACGTGGTATGGTATTGTTCAATCTCTTGCACTACAAGAAAACATAGCATCACCAACGGATTTGTTATCAACGGATTTAGTTTGTTGGTATTACCAACAAAATTACCAACGGATTAAAAAATCCGTTGGTAAATCAGCCTATAATTTTTTCTCCATTCTATTTCAGCCGACCAAATATTTCCCCCCTACTAACTCACCAAAATATTATTTTTACGCCATATTTTTTTCAGCCCTAATACGACGATCCCCTTAATTTTTCCCAGCCGACAAACTCCCCACGCTACCTCTCCCTACAACACCTCCTCGTCTTGCGTGACCTCTCCCTGCAACACCTCCCCGTTCCGTGACCTCTCTCTGCGATGCCTCCCCATTCCGCTCGACCTCGCCCTGCGATGCCTCCCCATTCCGCGCGACCTCAGCCTGTGACACCTCGCCGTTCTCATTGTCGGGGATTCAACATTACCCTAGTGATCTGTTCTCGGTGCCGCTTCTTTCTCTGCTCATTCCTCGCCTTTCTCCGTCCACCTGCTCTCGCTCCCTTCTCGGTGCCAGTCTTTTACGGGAAGAGGAGGATCGAAGGAGAAAAGAGGCGACCTTTGGCTATCGAAGTAAGCTTTGTTGGTTTCCGGCTCTATTATTTTAATTCTCTCTGCCGACCAAAAACCCCGCTTGCTCTTTTTTTCCCCAACCGATGAAATGCCTCTACCGAGTCTGCACACACTCCCAATTTGTCGATCTGCTGTAGCTCACCTGGTACGTTCCCCTCTCTCTCTCTCTCTTAGAGGATCACTCGTCGCTTATCAAAGTTGTTTAACTGGTTCTGCTCATGGTACCCGTAGTTGCTCTTCCTTCCCGATCTAAATTTAATTCACCCCCAAATTTATCTCTGTTTCCTCCATAATCTTCAACACGTTCAGACAAGGGGAACGATCTTTGGGCGGAGATCGCTTCCCCGCAAGGTGAAGGATTACCTAAAACCCAAGTTGCTGTGGTTTACGGAAGAAGAAGACGAATGGTTGTAGATACGAACCTAAGGACGTACAGATATGAGCACCAAGTTACCACTTTATCGCGTTCCTGACATTTTTCTATTTCTCTATATTTTATTTTAATTTTCCTAATACAGAGATCGATCGAGTAGGGAAGGCGGATGAGTTTGCCCCAACCAAGAGTTAGCTGGAACTGATCCCTTTCCACAAGGTATGCAAAAGATCCTTTTTTTTCTCGTCGTTTAAAGTGTTTGATAGATTATGCACGGTTGGAATGCCTCCACTGCTTTTATCTTTGCTCATTTGATGATTCCCGATAGTTTATAATGTGAAAAATGATATTATAGGTGTTGCAATTTACTCTCACGGTTGTCCTTACTTCGCGTTTATGTGGAAAAAGTGAACTTTTGGATTGGGTGGTGATATTGACTTTGAGCGCTTCATTAATCCTTGATTCTTATTTTACTTCTCTCCATTCTTTTTATTGATTGAGGAAGGGAAAGTATTGTCCTTGCAGCTGGGATAAAACTTAGGCCTCCAGTCAAACAAAGAGGAGCACCCAACAGAGGAATCCAAGCTCTAAAGCAGTATGTTCTTATTTTCTTAAATTTGTGTGCTCATGCTGATAATGTTTAAATAATTTGGTCTTCTTGCATCAATTTCTTGGCAGAAGGAAACTGGTAGTACTATTAATTCACCAGCCCTGAACATTAGCAGAAGGAAACTGGTCAATTTCTTTGAACATTATTGTCCTGAAGATTTATGCTTATAAGTTCATTTATCAGTATATATTAATGTTTTAGTAAAATGGTAATACTATTCTATGTCTTCAGTGTTTGCATTTGTCAAGGAGCCTATGATGTAAGCTTGATTAGTGCATGGGAAGATTGGGATGCAGAGCATGGTTCTGAAAATGATCATCCCAAGGAGTTTACAAAGAATCAGGTATCTACATAAGGGGAAAAAAGAGAAAAGCTTAAGGCATAATTATGGTCTAAGTGTTAATTTAGGTTCTAAATTTGTCTTAACTTTTTATGGACGGAGATAGACACATAGGAACAAACATCTGTTAAATAATCACTATTCTATGTCTAGGCATATTGATGACTATTATAAATTGATTTTTATTTATGAAAGATGATAATGACTTATTTTGTTTAGTGCTACATAGTATTTGTACTAGCTGATGGTGGTAAAGATCTGGAAAGTTTTGTGCTTTTTATAGTATTTGTACATAGAATTTAGACTCGGAATCTCCCAGCTTTATTGAGGCTTTTCTTTCTTCAGATGTTTCCACAAAAATGAAGCTCAAAGTTGTCACAAAGTAAGTCATGAAACTAAGATAAAAGAAAAACTTTTCTGTCATGCAACTTGTGTACTCAACGAGGTTCTCCACATAGTCCTTCCATCCAACGATAATTGAAGTGGTTCTCCACATAGTCCTCTTAATTGAGTACATCTGTATTCAAGGGCTTAGCATGAATCAAAGGTATTTATTCAACATTTTAGTATGGTTGCTACTATATAGTAAGAATAAATAGCTAACTCTTTTGGCATTAGAGGTATATAAATAGTTTCCAACTCTTATATGTTGTTGCTCTATTTAAAAGGCCTAGTATAATATCCTATATATTTTGTCATCTCCAACTACCATGTAATGGTTCTGCAGAGTGCAGACCCATCTCAAAGCATCTCTACCATCCAACGTATGACTTTATGGTTGCCACTGATTGTTGTATGTACTGATTCTTCCTTTGTAATATGAAGTGAAACCAAGTTTTTTTCCTTTGCCAACTAGCTTGTTAGCTGTACTAATCATGATGCTCCAGTTCCGTGAAAGAACCACAAGAACATTCCCTTTATGCCCTTTATGGAACAGCCTCATAGTTGTAACGAGGACATGAATGCAAAGGGTTCTCCATGTATGTGTATAGAAGAAAGAATGTTCATTACTATATCATTTTTCTTTAGTTATATATACACATATATCACTTTACTATAGCAGACATGTTTTTTTCTCATAGGCTAATTGAACATTGCTAGAGTGAAAACCCTGCTGACATACCAACATTTAGAGACATAATTGATCGGCTTACAAATATTTAGAATCATATTGTTCAAAAAATCACTGGAAGGTATGTTACTGGAATCTGTAGTTTTAATTGCAATTTTTCTTGTATTGCCTTCCTATGATTTCTGGAATTACTATCGTCTATACACTTTCACAAAAGTAAAAAACATGTAATTATCTTATTCCATTCTGCTAAATGTTTCTAGTAAAATTGGTTATGCTGCACTTTTGCAAGTGGCAACTAACTTTTTCTTATTTTAGAGTATTTTGATGAAGAATGTAAAGTGATCAGGTTTTAATTAGTTCATACAATTTTCTTACATCTGCATAGTTAGTCTTACAACTGCCTTGCAAATAGTTCCTAATTTGTGGTGTTTTATCTTCCCTAGACATTCATAAGTGTTTTCTTTGCGTCCATTTATATCACCTGAGTAGTTTTTCTTATCTTCCCTAGGTGTGAAGTAGATAATCATGGTTTGTCTCTTGTTCCTTGTCAGCTTGGACTATTTTCTTTGTTTTCGTCTTTATGTGCATATCCATCTATTGATCTATGGATCTGAATTTGCCCTAAAAATTCGATCTTTGCAACTAGCAATCATGGTAAAAGTTGTATCTTGCCCTCGCGGCAAAATTATTTTGATTTAAGTTCCTTTGTTTTTTTTTACCCTTCATTCTGTCATGATTGAGTTTTATTTTATTGTGATTCTTTGTTCAGCATGCATGTAAAATTTGTGAGAAACCCAATTGAACCAGAACTTCTTGTTTGGTCCAATTTTTTAAGTTTAGTTTAGTTCAGGTTTAATGCATCCAAAATTAATTTTGATTTAACTTGATCTTTCAATTTCAAATCACTTGATTTTGAACATCAGTCAGTAATACATTTCTATTTCTAGAAATATGTCTTATCATTTTTAATATTATGCTTTTGAAATATTTGATAAAAATAACATATATTAGGTTCAATTTGATTAGGTTTGAACTGATCTGAAACTCCGATAGTAACCAAGAACCAACATCTTATTTGTTTTGCACATTTGTCTTCCTCATTAATTGAACTTATCAAGTCATTCTACTACACCTCTATTTATCTTTGGCATGCATTTGCACATAAAAAGGTATATATATATACATATATGATTACTCTTAAATGTGTTTGATTTAATGAATTAGACATAGATTGAGTCAAAATCGTGTTAAAACTACACATCTAAACTAGTACCAAGCATTAGTCAGCATATGATGTGAGATCAAAATTAATAGCAAGAAATGAAAAAATATTGTCAGAGTTCCCACTTTTTTTATATTCTTTATTCTAAAGTTCCTATTAGTACGCGTGTAAATTAAAAAAATAGTCATTTGTTTGTTCTATGATCTATCACCTACTTGAAGGATGTAGTATTACCAAAGCAGATATTGATATGTGAGCATTGATATAAATGAAATCATTACTGATTTCAGGCAAACAGACTTCTAAGTCTTTCTAGTTGTCTGGTTTCATTAGTTCAAGCCTCAAGCCATGTATATTTTCTTAAACAAAAGTTATTACCATCTTACTTTGAATTGGAAAATTTATCTCAATCTCTCTCTCTCTCTCTCTCTCCCCCCCCCCCCTCTCTCTCTCTATAATAGACTGAGATGATGCAAGGTGAAGTATATTAATATTTAATTTGGATAGCATGTATGTGAAGTAGGACTGATTAGACCATGTGCAACTGCTGGTATAATTTTTTAAACCTTAAGATGGACATGTTTTGTTACCTTGGCATATATTAAAGATAATTTTTTTCAGTACTACTTCATGTATGTTATGACAACAATTGAAGCATATTCAAATCCTTGACATGTTTTGTTACCTTGGCATATGTTAAAGATAATTTTTTTCTTAAACCTTTGATTTTTTTTCTTATGAGTTATGACAACAATTTGTTGATAACATGGGACGACATGCCTGGAACATGTTCTATTTCTAAGTAGGAGTACTAAATCAGTGATAGTGCTGAGAATGTTAACTTTCTTATTAATTAGGTCATTGGAGCATAATCCTCTAAACCTATAACTCTTTGCAAATATTGTTTGCTGAATTTTTTTAACATGTTATCTTTTGGTGTAGATATTCGTGAGACAGAAAAATCGCAGCTCTTCAAAGGCACCTGTCAAGGTACATAGGTGTTCATAGTTCTATCTACATGTACATGTACATGTAATAAATACTTAACTCTCTATTTTGTGCTTGGTTTACTTTTATATTTCTTATTAGACCTTATTTTATGTGATTCCTTGCACTTAACTGGGTTTCTAGTAGTAAGCTTTTCTTTTGCTTGCTAAAATGAACATTATGTTCTTCAAAAGGTCAATTTGGTTCACCATCATTGTTCTTCATCAATATATTGTTATCTTGACGAAAAGCTAATTTAAAGTACGCTATGTGTTTGTTTTTATCCAGGTTGCACCACTAATGAATTTATGCAAGGAATCGAGAGATTTCTAAATTTGGATAATTATAGGAGTTTCAACTAATGTATACCAACAATTAGTTTTATATGTATTTTGTTGAAAGAGTTGACTAATGTATACCAACAGTTTTTGACTAATGTATACCAACAGTTGGTTTTAATCAAAATATTTTCATATATATGTTGAAAGGGTTGGTTATATATGTATTTTGGTAGATGAGTTGGTTATGAAAATGTGAGTTTGGTTTCTTAAATATGTATGTGTATGATTGGTTATGAAAATGTGAGTGGTTGTATAATTAGAAAATTTGATATATATGTGTGTAATTCGATAACCAAAAAGTAGATTAAATGTATAGAAATGATATTACCAATGGATAACTGTTGGTATACCAAAGTGTATAAATTGATATCACTAGTGAAAGTATATCTGTTGGTAATAACTATGGATGTTACCAACGGATCTATTCGTTGATATTACCAACAGAGTAATACCAACAAACACAA
This sequence comes from Canna indica, assembly GCA_034359265.1. Classification (NCBI taxonomy): domain Eukaryota; kingdom Viridiplantae; phylum Streptophyta; class Magnoliopsida; order Zingiberales; family Cannaceae; genus Canna; species Canna indica. Next base: position 66,824,864 of record CP136896.1, on the reverse strand, counting down.
ATCTGTTGGTAATACCAACAAACACAAATCCGTTGGTAATACCAATAGAAAAATATCTGTTGATATTACCAACGGATATTTTTATTCGTTGGTATTACCAACGGATGTTGTAATATTCGTCGGTAATACCTAGCAGGGTATCACCAACGGATTTTACCAACAGAAGTCCGTTGGTAATAGTATTACCAATGGATTTATGACTATTACCAACAGATTTAGTCCGTTGGTGATACCCTATTTTTTTGTAGTGTTGTATGAAAATATTTCCAAGGGATGATCATGATTTATGGTGGTAATCTCATGGTTTGAAAACCATGATGAATTTAGCTAAAATCATGGATTTGATAGTTTCACATGGTTTAATGAATTTTTATTCATAAAATATTGTCAATCAAATTTTATGATTCCTCTTATATCTTTTATTTATCTATATCTGATTAGACTTTTTCTTATCGTTCTTCATCGGCTCAATCAAGATGTTCTCTTCCGTAGCTACTTCATTTAATCATATCGTACCATATCGATCATTTTTTCAAACAGAATAACAATAATTATAGTACTACACTCTATCGTACCATATATTACTAAATCATAATGCATCTTATCCGAACATTGTGTAAAAGTGTTGGGTATCTCCCTACTTTATGCTTTTTAATAATCCAGCAATCTTTAAACCTAAAGACCACTACTAGAAAAATGGCCATCAGCAACGGCTGATGCCGTTGCTGAGCCGTTGCTGAAGTGCATCAGCAACGGCCGAGCCGTTGCAATAGCGCCGTGATAGAAAGTCGCGTTGCTGATGACTTAGCAACGGATCAGCAACGGCCGCTCGGGCCGTCGCTCAAAAGATTATCAGCAACGGCCGCTCGGGCCGTCGCTAAAAATATTATCAGCGACGGTTTTGCCACAGACCCGCAGCCGTTGCTGATAAAATTAATAGCAACGGCCACGAGTCCGTAGCAACGCCGTTAGTAAAACCCCGTCGCTAAGCCGTGGCTGTAGGTCATCAGCAACGACTTTCGATACACTTTTAGCAACGGCTTTCCAACGGACGGCCGTGGGAAAGCCGTTGCAGATGATGTTCACCTGCAAGCAGAAAAATTTACAATTTCTAATTTCCATTGATACATTGATACATTATCTGATACATAACTCACACACCCATACCCTCATACACACATTCATTCACACATCACAAACACACCAAGATATACACCAAAACAATTATATTTATATTGATAATTATCCACGATAGTATAAAAATAATTCAAATGCAAAATTGAAGTATCAATATCCAAACAAAATAAGTTAAACAAGTTCAATATCTCAGTAACAAGTTCAATATCCAAACAAAAAATCTCACGATCACGATGGAGGATGGTCTGGATCATATGGCGGGGTCTGGAGTGCTTGAGTGTACACCGGCGTGGACTGAGTCGAGGACGATGGATTAGATGATGCCGAAGAGATGTCTGCTGCGGAATGACCTGACATGTTGCGTAGCATAGCATGCATCTCCTCCATCATCTGACTCTGACGCGCGACCGTCTCCTCTAGAGTCCTTATTCTGCTACTATGATCATAATTGGATCTAGAGGTGGACGGCCGCTCACCAGCGACCGGAGGGGTCGGTGCCCCAAGTGGCCCTAGCACGGCTCGCGCATGACCACTATCTGCGAAGCCATATACGCGGCCATGGTCCCAACCACCTGCGGCCTCGACCCACGATGCTGCGTCAAAGTCCTCGGGGGTACCCCCGCGCTGCACCACCGTCTGGCTGTAGGTCTCCTACTCGAGTTTGATTTTTTGTTTAATATTTATCATAAAACTTAAATTATAAATATATAATGAATAACTTAAACAAATATATAATTACCATAATGTATGCAGCGCGGTTGTGGATGTACTCCCCTGTCCCATGTGCTCGACGGTGAGTCCGCTCAAACACCGCCATCGGGGAGGGTCGCTGGACACTCCCGTCATCCGACACCGTCGTCTACATTTACAAAACAAATACATTAATTAGTACACATAATAACAAATAAAATATATAATTAAACGATATACTTACCATACGGTTTGCGTGCACTGCAAATGCAACAGAGCCGCCGGTGTGACGCGCTGCTCCCCCCGACATGCGATTTCTAGCCGCATTCCGAGAAACCTCCTGCCATCGATCCGTCAACTATATCCCCACGAGCTGGTCCCATATATCCGGAGTAATCCAACCGGGGCCGTATCCCCGAGTCTCCGCGATGTTAGTGGTCCCAGCTCCGGCCATCGCTTGGGACCGAGCCTGCCCCAGCTGCCCGTTGTACCTTGCCCGGGAAATAGACTCCCAGGCAGCGTAAATGAAGGGCCTTTGGTCCTCGGCCCATGTATAGCGAGCCTGCAAAATAATAATATCAGTACCAATATTAATATATCATCATGCATGTAAAAAATAATAATAATACGTGCCTCAAACTCGCGCCATAACATGTCGACGTGCTCGCTAGGCACGTGAGACCACGTAGGCCATGCCTCGTGCATGTATCGTCGAATAGTAGAAGAAATGCTCCTCGACACTTCTTCTTGCTCGAACCTGCACAACAAAAATAAATTTTAATATTATATTATGATATAATAAATTTGTAATGATTCATAATTCATGATATATTACCGTTCCCCAATCACGCTAATCAATCTACGTGACTCTGTGACTGGTGGAGGCTGCCACCTGTTTGGCCCGCGTGGCCGCCTGCGTCTGGATGTACTAGCCTCGGCAGTATCATCCTCATGAGGATCAGCAACAGGAGGATCAGCAGCATGAGTAAGTGCTGGAGTCTCACCGATCGGAGACTCCGAAGCTCTCCTGCGTCGATAACCACGACCAGACATATCTGTCGAACATACATATAATCATATTATTGTATAAATAGTAGAGATATATTTAATAAAATATATACTTTACAATTATTCCTCATCATCTGAATAATAGTCTTCGAATTCTTCTTCTTCTTCCTCTTCTTCCTCTTCTTCATCTTCTTCATCTCCAGCTTCCTCAATTTCATGATCGTCATCATCAGCATATTCAACTTCTAATTGAATTGACGTTGTGTCTGCATCCTCGAGTATTGGAATAATACGATCCACAGCAGGAAGATCATCTTCTTGATAGAAACCAGGAGGATCATTTTCTCCTACTATCGGATCAATTTTTCCTCTACCTTTTATCTTACAGACTACACGCCAATCCGCTCTATCTTTATTTCGAGCCGGATACTTCGTGTAATATACTTGTTCGGCTTGTGATGCCAATATAAAAGGCTCATTTGCTGCCAATTTCGATTTGTAATTAACCTCAACAAGTTTGTATTTTGGATGAACTTTCATGCCCCTTTCTGTTGTATCGAACCAATGACATCTAAATAGGATCACTGATTTCAAGCCGAAGTAGTGCAACTCTATCACTTCTTCCACCAGTCCATAAAAATCCATATCACATTCAACATAGGTTGTCCCTTTCACGCAGACCCCAGCATTCATCGTCTTCTTTGGGTGAGCCGACATGATTCAACTTCGATCACATCCAACTTCGATCAGCCGACATGATTCTGTCAATCAATGACAATTTCTTTGGTTAATGTCTTTAGGTGAGATTGTCCTATTCCATTCGGGATTTATGTTATTCGTACTGCACTTACGTTTTTATTTTAACTGTTAACTAATTATTCTAAATTTCGACAGCATCTCCCTACAGTTCTCCGAATACGCATATCATCTGGGCGCGTATCGGAGAACAAGAGAGATGTTGCCGAATTTTAGAATAATTAGTTAACAGTTAAAATAAAAACGTAAGTGCAGTACAAATAACTATATTCCCAAATTGTCCAATCAGGGACAATTCAAGAATTGTACGTCGTATAAAAGATCATCTACTTCTTTTACACGAACATACAATTCCCGAACGGATCTAAGGTTTTGCTAAATCATATCCGATTCATCGATGCGTACGTGAAACATATCAACTCGTCGGATGGATGATTATTTTCTAAATGTTTCGAGACAGTTCGAGTCCATATTGGACGATTTCGGCGCGCGTCCGAAGTGGACGATTCCGGCGCGAGTCCGAAGTGGACGATTCCGGCGCGAGTCCGAATTGGACGATTCCGGCGCGCGTCCGAAGTGGACGATTCCGGCGCGAGTTTGAATTGGACAATTCCGGCGCGCGTCCGAAGTGGACGATTCCGGCGCAAGTCCAAATTGGACGATTCCGGCGCGCGTCCGAAGTGGATGATTCCGGCGCGCGTCCAAAATTAATCTAAACCCTAATAATTAATCTAACAAATTAAACAATTAATCTAAACAATTAATTAACAATTATAAAATAATTAATTAACAATTTCAAAACAATAATATATATATATATATATATAAATTCCGGCGCCGGAGTCCACCCTTCGGCGCCGGCGTACAGTGGCCGGACACACTGTCCGGCCACTATAGAAGGTCCGGCGGCGGCCATAGGCCGACCGCCGCCGGCCGAAACCCTAGAAATAGGGTTTCGGTCGGATTTTAACCTCTCCGGCCGAATCATAGTGAGAGCCGGCCGGCCGATCAACATACCAGCAGCAGCGGCGGCGAGAGGCGTCGGCAGGAGCGGCGACGGCAGCAGCAGGAGGAAGAAGGGTCGGGCGCGAGAGCGTGCCCTATATAAACTTGTCAGCAACGGCTCAATCGCCTGTTAGAACGCCGTTGCTGATAAGTTATCATCAGCAACGGCTCACTTATCCGTTAGCAAGCCGTTGCTGACGATTAAAACATCAGCAACGGCTCGCCTTTCCGTCAGAAAGCCGTTGCTGATAATTAAAATAATCCGCAACGGCTCGGTTTTCCTTTAGAACGCCGTTGCAGATACAGATATCGGCAACGGCTTGGGCGGCCGTAAGAATGCCGTTGCAAATAGCAACGGCTTGAGCGGCCGTTGCTGATAGCCGTTGCTGAAGATCAAGTTTCTAGTAGTGGACAAAGCACACATAGGTTAAACGAATTACCTAAATATAATTTATATTTGGCTTAATTATATTTTTGGTCCCCCAAAATATCATTTTTTTTGTTTGGTCCATCATTTTAAAAAAAATTGTGTTTAGTCCCTCAAAATTTATTTTTATTTCTGTTTGGTCCCTCCGTTAACTTTTGCTGTTAATTAAGTACCAACATGACAATTAATGCTGACATGGATTAAAGAGTGACCAAACCGAAAAAATAAGATATTTTAAAGGACTAGATGGATAAAATATTTTGTATATTGTTATGCTTTAAGTTATTAAAATATACATTTTTTTTCATTTAATTTCTTAAAATATCTTATTTTTTCTGTTTAGTCTCTTTTTAATTCATGTCATCATTGTCATGTTAGCACTTAACAGCAAAAGTTAATGAAAAATTAATGAAGGGACCAAACGAAAACGAAAATAATTTTTGATAGACTAAACAAAAAAATTTAAAAAGTAAAGACCAAACGAAAAAAATATATGATATTTTGGGGGACCAAATTAAAACATAATTAAGCCTTTATATTTATATGATTAACATTGGAAATTTGGAATGCAAGTATATATTTAGGTGTAAAATTTAATGAAAAGAAACACAAATAGTTAACTTAATTAGAAGTATAATAAATGCATGTACTGTTTCATAATTAGCCTAGCACATATAAGGGACCATCCTAAATGTATATAGAGTGGTCCAATAGTACTTAATTGAAGAGGACATGAAACTTTAACCCTATATATTAATTAATTAATTACCTCTACATATTTTACTTACCTATTTGGACCACTTCCTAGTAATTAATATATATTTCCAAAGGTAACCTGCCACTTTCCATGCATCTCCCCACACAAAGCTGTAATGTCTCCTTAAATCTTAGGCTGTTGTGAAATCTTCCTTCTGTCTTTTATAAGCAAACAAGAAATGCACCACATGAAATTATCACCAACTAGTCATGCATGTAGCATATACATATCTTGAAAATCCCAACAAATTTATATCATACTCAATATATACAAGTGAAGGCTAATGGTGGAATTCAAAATAGAAACATGTTAATTAAATTAATTAACATACATATATAAATTTCATAACTGATTAGCTTTATTACAAAATAGGTTATATATATATATATATATATATATATATATATATATATATATATATATATATATATATGATCATTTGATTAACACAATTTTATGTATAAAGTACAATTTCTTAGGAAGTAGAGAATTGTAGCTAGAGCAATGAACACGGACCCGATCCCGGACCCGGACTCACATTAAATTATTAACAAATAGCGAATTCAAGTACAACAAATATATAGGACTTGATATGTAGATGATAATATATCAGTAATTGTCAGCTTAATAAGTACTATTAGTTTGTTGACTGAAATTTGATGGTTTTCTTTTAACATGGCCTTACTGGGGCCATTTTAATTTCTAATTGTTAATTTCAATGTAATCTAATGCATGCATGTCAAATTAAACATTGTGATTCATGACTAGTATATATATCTTAAAAAATTTATATATAAAGAAATCTTTGACTCAATAGCATAAATTAAAATGAATTAATTATCTGGCGAGTAATTAAGTATATTTCTCTAGGCAAGAATATTTAAATTCCTATATATATAGTGACATACATATATATATAAACAAACATAAATTTAGGTTCTGCCAAAGTTTATTACTTCAAGAAATATGCACCCAAGAATGTCATGAACTTAAATGCATGTCATCTAGCAAGCCAAAAATTAAATATTATTATCTTAGTTCCAATAATTACTTCTTTAGTTTGTCTTCATGCCAAATATTCCATCATATATCAGAGAAATAATAGAATGCATATCCAATATGCCATTCTTTCTCTCTATATATATTATACTGTAACAGATAACAACAATATTTTTCCTTTTGCTTTTGGAGCAAAGAAAGAAATTAGTTAATCAAGTCACACGTGACATCATCAGTCACTATCTCACTAACGATAATCCTTTGCTATATATCATTATTTTTCCATGCATACTCTTCTTGATAGTATATATATAATTAATAAGCAAATATTTCTCAATTGCTGTCTTTGTGGAGAGCCATCAAGTGTGGAACATTGGATGCAGCAGCAGCAGCCATGTATGATGCCAGTATCGAGATTGGAGTTTGGCCCTGAGATAAGTAATCATTGCTTGATGCACTCTCCAAATTGTAGAAGGGAGTACTGTAAGTAGCACTTATTGCATTGTTCTCCAACACAAATCCATGATGCACTTGTTCACCTCCTTCATCCTGCATCAGGTTGCGCTTCTCAATATTAAGATCCTCCAAAGCTTCCTTCTCTTTGCTCCTCTTAAGAAAACCTAAGCTATTATGGGCGCTGTCACTAAGAATGCCAGCTTGAGCTTTATGGTTTCTGAGAATGTATTCATTGTCATTAGCGGTACTGGTGTTTCCAAAGAAAGCCTGATCCGAGCTTGCCAAATTATATGGAGGAAACTGGAAAAGATGATGATGATGTTCTCCTTGTATCATTTCGAGTGGGGGAAGCTTGTCAATCTCATGCTGAGCATTGCTGAGAAGCCAGTCCACAACTTTGCTAGGCTGATTAAGCCCCAGCTTGTCTTGAAGGTCATACAACTGAATCGCAGTGGGCACTGACAGCCGCACGCGGCGGTCGCGCAGTCCTCTTATGGTTCTGACCTTGCTGTGCCGGTCTTTTCCTCCGAAGGATCGTGAGACTCGAACAATTCTTGGATTCTTGAGTGCTGATGATGACCATGATCTCAAACTTGTTTGAGCCTTGATGTCAGTGCCGGCGGCACCGAGATCTAATTGCTTCATGTTCCTTTCTTCTCTTGACCTTTGAATCATCTTAAGATAGCTAGCCAGCTTAGCTAGATGTTATTCCTCACCGGTTACTGAGCAATTCATGATCATGGAATGCTACTGATAATTAATAAAAGAGGAATTCTTTGAATACTAATAATTTATTAATCTAAAATAAGAGAATTAATATATATATATATATATATATATATATATATATATATATATATATATTCATTGAGATTATTTCTATTGAAAAAATAATTATATATGTGAATGTATACACCGATCTTCAAAAACCAAAGGATTATTTTGTGATAGTAAAATAAAAAACATTTTGTTTGTATATATACACATATATGTATATGATGTAATACCCCGGTTTAGTCCCACATCGGGAGTATGTTGGATGTGGTGTTGGCTTATAAGGCTTGATGAGTGTGTAACATATGATATCATATATAAATATGCAGTAATTAGCAGAAACTAGTAGCTAGCATGAATATTTATCTAGATAATTATACAGGAAATGATAGAAAGTAAAAAACTAATGTCCATAATTACAGTACAAGTTTCTATTTTTCTTCGATCCTTAATTTTAGTATTGTTCATTCTTACTTAATATTTGGAATTTTTTTGATGTTCCTTCATAAATTATTGTGAGTAAAGGAATATATACTGAAGAAATTAATTTTAGTCTGATTAAGATATATATAATACAAAATGATCAGGATCATTCTTGACTTATATAATTCCAGAAAAATCTCAACCAGCTGAACAATCATATGGGATAATCGAAAATATATCTTTTTTATAAAAAAAAACACTGAACACATATCTTGAAAAAGGATAAATTAAGATCCGCTTTTATTTACTTTCCCTATGTGTATATATCTTATTGAGAAGGATTTAATTGACAAGAGCAGCTGCCTCTTTCAAGTATCAACTTGGTAATCAAGAAGAGTGAGATCAATAACTTACTTGCAAATGCAAAATCTCACAGAACTCTTGAATCAGGAGAATTTCTGCTATAAACTTGTTGAGGAAGATCTCTGATCGATCCGAAATCACCTAGCTTGATCGAATAATGATCGATCGATCAATCTCCTTCGCCTGCAATTTGATATAGCTAGCAGTTAAGCTAGCTCGAAACTAGCAGCTGACTGTGGTTTTGCAGGCTTCAGACTCCCTCTCGAAAATAAGCAACTCAATCATCATCATCTTGAGCAGATGCTGCGCGGATTTGCACGAACCCTAAAAGAGGAAAAGAAGTATAGCCCATTTGCAAACATGTGGTGGATATATGCCTATCAGATCATGGACAGGCATGTCCCAATAATTTTTCTCCTTCCACTTCACTTACATCAGTTAAGCAGCTTCTGCTTTATTTTGAGGGTAATTTGGTCTGTAAGCCATAAATTTCCATTTGGGCACCTATATATTTACTTTTATATATACTACTTATAAGCATGCATCTATTTTAGCCAGAAGAGTATTCTTCAATTAATTAACTAGTACAGGTGTCTGGAAACATACATATTTATTATAATTCTATTATATATATGTATAATTATGAAGAAGTATAGCTGCAAATTAAATTCCACACATGGATACCTTGATGTATAAATATATAATATATATCAACCGCATGATTAATGCATTGTAATTAAGAATTTTGCAGATAAAGAACTCTTGAAGGCAAAGCATGTGTGAACTTGAAACCCTAAGAAGGTACCCATGTATAGGGTATGGACCATATATCAGAACCTCCTCTTTAAGTCATCCACCAAGGCTTTGAGGACCACAAATAAGTTTGCCAGCCTTCTTTGGCTGGACAATTCTGAATGCAAAGCAATTTGCAGTGCATGCCCAGTAGCACAGGTCATATACGTACATATACATATACATATACATATATATATATATATATATATATATAATGAATTCCTATATTGTGGCATATATATTTGATAGCATATATATTAGTTCACCATAAAAAATATCTTGTATATGATGTTCGATCAGCTGATTGAAGAACATCATATATAATAAACCTCAATGCATGTTTCTAATCAATTAATAGCATTGATTAATTCCCAAGAGTTAGTGATCAATCGAGGTCTCAACCTGAAACTTGGATAAGAATTTATAGGTTGAATAACTCATCTCAACATATCAAGAAATTTATGAGCTTAACAATTAGCTTTTGCATATTTCTTCATGGGATAATTTTTACCAGATTTCTGCCCCTTGTTGGTAGGTTGTTTTCTTGGAATACTAATAAAAGGGTGATCCGATCAGCTCCCTTCAATGTTTGTCTAGGGAAGGTCAATTAATATATATATATATATATATGCAGCCTTTCTCTGTATAGCAAAAAGAGATCATATATGTCGGCCGCCCAGCTTGAATCTTAATTGGGTTAAGGATAATTTTTGATCTTGAATTATTGAAAATTGTGTAAAAATACTCTTAAACTCTTCTTTGGTTGATTTTTACCCTTAAACAAACTAAAACAATTGAAAAATATTCTCGAACTATATATTAGAAATGAGTAAAAATACCCCTAAATTTGTTTTTTTGATAGTTTTTTACCCATAGACAAACAAAAATAGTTAAAAAATATACTAGTATTTTTTATCAATTTCTAAGGAAAAAAAATCTTTCTACCTTTAGACATGAGTAAAAATACTGATATATTTCAATTATTTTTGTTTTTCTAAAAGTAAAAAACTTATCAACAAAATGTTTATGAGTATTTTTACCAATTTCTAATAATTCGAGGGCATTTTCCAATCATTTTCATTTCTTTAAAGGTAAAAATTAACTAAAGAAAAGTTTAGGAGTATTTTTACCTCATTTTCAATAGTTCGAGGGTAAAAATCACTCTTAACTCATCTTAATTAGTCTCGCCTGGGTTCTAAGGATGACCAATATTTTTGTTTATATAGAATGTAATATTTAATTTATTGGTCAAAACACTACTCGATCTTATTTTAGAATAATTAGAGTGAAACTACATAATTATATAATTATTCATACATAGAATCCATATCCACAAACACAAAAATTATGATATATATATATATATATAGATCGAAATCCATATCCACTCTTAATTAACATTGCATGCAATATATATTTATAATAGATAAAACAACCAACCGAACAAAAAGTAATTAAGCAGCAATGAAATTAAGAGTATATATATACTCCGTTAATATAACTCCAAGATGGATCAGCTGAAGGGGACGAAGTAGTAATTAATAGAAAAAGACGGGGTTCAGAAATTTCACTTAATTCTGCAGAATTAGCTTCTCCATTTCTCAGAGTGACAGATGTGGCTGATCTCCGTGATATATAATTAATTCCACTATTAATTCTATTGATATTTCAGTAATTAAGTCGATCGATCTTAGTTTGCAGTCTTATTGCATGCACATGGATGTGGCCTGAAAAGAGAGAAGGGAGTCCTGAAACCCTGAAACCCTGAAACCCCAGCTGTCACAAGGCATCCATTTTAGGGCTTTGCAGTGATATATATGTAGGCGTAAGTTAAATAACAGGCTTTAGGGCAGGAGGAGAAGGTGGTCCGGAAAAAAAAGCATGCAGTTGAATGGAGGGTGGTACGTATTCTCTTTAAGCAGTAAAAAAGTGAGAATATTGAATGAATGGATTTGCTCTGGCCTGAAACTGAGGCATGCATACACCAGCTAGCAGATCAAACAAGGGCATTAATTAATGCCAAATGTTCAACTCTATCGTACTCTCTTCTGGCTAATGCTTTACATGCCTAAAACACTGCATGCATTAGTTAATATTGTTTATTTCATTTCTTCAACAACTTGATCTCTTTTGAGTTTTAATATCCCGTGAATTAGAACATATGCATGCATGCATGCACAGTTGCAAACCAAAGCTATCTTTTTTTCTTCACAAAATTGAAATAATAATTCATGAACTCTTGGTTGCTGTGGAATTAGTTAGTGGAAAATAAACCTAAAAGTTCCAGTATGCTATATAGTTGATGTTCCTAACTAGAAAGAGTATAAATGCATGTGCATGGGTCCAAAAAAAATAATAGCACATGCATGTGCATGCCAAGCCAAACCAAGTGGTGGTCTTAATTAATGGGCGGACCTATTTATTTTTTGTGTAATTTTCATTTATTTTAACTGAATTTTCTGTCAAAATGCTGTTTGAGGGGGCATGATCTACTCCCCAGAAAAACGGAGGGTTTGCCATTGTCTTCATTCCTCGTTGGAAGGAAGGGAGGGAGGAGAAAAAGGAAGAGGGGAAGAAATCTTTGTTTGCATTAATGAAGGAGACAAGAAGGGAAAGAAAATATTTGGATTTCTTTCCTTCAAATTAACTATTCTGCTCAAATATGGATGCTATCAGAAAGAAGCTAGGAAAGATCCTATCTCACATGTTCTCTCTCGAGCTCTCCTAGAGTCACACCACTGCTGTTGCCATTGTCGGCGCCGACCAACTGACCGATGCCCTCGCTCCTCTTTCTTTGACGACGATCTTCTTGTCGCTAGCTCCAGCAGATTCCATTATTGTCAGATGAAGAGAATGTGACCGATGCCGGCGACGCTATATATATCACATGGTCGAGATTGGGGCTTGACCGCCCCTCCTTTTGCCTCTTACAGTCTTCAGCTGCAGAGATGATTCGATGCTGGCTTTATAGGATCAAACACATGATGAAGAAGCAAAATAAAAAGAATTATTCTAGTTTCCTTTCCTTCTTCACTTCCTTTCCTTTCCTTTAAGTAAATAAGTCTTGTTTTCTTTCTTATTTTTTCTTTTTATTCTGTCCGTTTTTCTTCTCTCTCTTTCCTTCTTTCTTTCTGAAGGGCCTGCAAAAGAAAAGTCCAAAAGCCCATCTGCCATTAATGTTTAATTAAGATGGTTAAAGCAAATATATTGACATATGCACAGAAGTAGCATAAATTTGTGATGAGGTGGCATGAGATGTGGAATTTAAACGTAGAAAATATGGAACAAAATAATATTACTCTTGGTGGCTCCATTTTTATTGGAAGGTTGAACCTTTTCTCTTTCATTTTCAGTATCTCTACTCTTTTTCTTTTATTTGTATTCTTTAATGAAGGGCAAAAATTAAACTGCAAGTAGAATAAAAATCCATAAATTACGCATTTTAGTGTTCACAGAAAGCCCAAAATCTCTCTGTATTTTTTCATATTCCTTAGATATATACATTTTTTCAAAAAAGAAAAAGAAAAAGAGAAAGAGAGTACCTTTCATTATTTATTAGTGAGGTTGATGCATGCAGCTTTCTGCCAACCCTGGTAGTGTAGTAGTGTGGTGGCATGACAGTGTCAAGTGGCACTTAATTAGCCCTTCCCAAGAGCCCTTCTGATTCTGAAAGGTTGAGCCTTCATTCACTCTTATCATTGTCTCGGAACAAATGATGAATCAGAGTTTTCTAGTGTCAAATTAGTACACAAGGAATAGTGATGGCTTGGAATCAACTTAATAATAATACAAATAGGAGTTATTATATTAATATATATCTCAAATTACTTTCAGAACTGTTATAAATTAATCTACTTATTATTATTTTGTTTTCTCCTTTGAATCTTATAGTTGAGGTGATTCCAAATTTTCAAATAATGTTTTACTCATTGGAATCGACTTACCAATAATACAAATATATGCAAACTTAATTTTACTCATTGATGATGTTATCTGTTGTCTTGAATTTTGATGGATCTGAATTATGATCCGGCTTGAAGAACTTGCGGTGAGACTTCTATTGGAAGTCTTCTAATTTATATCATGAATTTTGCACATTTTCTCAAGTTTATTCAAAAATTTTATTTCACCAAATTATATCATGTACTATTGGATTTGTATCAATTTTATCCACCTGCCAAGTAGTACATGGATTTGTATCAATTTTATCCACCTGCCAAGTATACTTCAACAGTTCCGTTAAGATGATGATATGATTTTTTGGTGGATTAAAATAATATTTTTTAAAAAAATCATATAAATTTATATTCAAATAATATAAAATATTCTCATATAAATATTATTTTATATTTAAAAAATCAACATAGATGATGTGGTCAATATTTATATAAGAATATTTTATAATATTTGAATATAAACTAATATGATTTTTTTTATTTTAAAAATATTATTTAATCAACGTCGGAAAGCTACGACATCATCGTTCTAACGGAGCTGTTGACTATATTTGACGGGGTAAAATTGATACAAATTTAATAGTACATGATACAATTCGATAAAATGAAAAAAATTGAAAAAAATTGAAAAAAATTGAAAAAAAATTACAAAATTCAAAATATATTTTAATAAGTACCCTGTTATTTTTTTGAACAAACTCTAAAGGCTAAATTGCGTGAGAGCAAGTTGAACATTAGTGAATCCTATATATTAGTGCCACGATATGCTTAATAATTGATGTGCTTTATAATGAGCGTATTCTTTCTAGCAATTATTATTATATTTATGTTTGACCTAATATAATATTGTTTTTTAATAAAAAAGTACTAATTTTTCTCAACTCATGTGTTTATTTTTTTAAAAAAATTATAATCTATATCATTGCGAATGGTTAAGAGAATTATTAGATGCGATGGGAAGATATCTCAATACTCAATATATACATTTGTTTCGGTATTAAGATATATCGTGTGAAATTAATATTTTAAATTCACATCAAATTTTGAATTAGGTGGAATTATGGTTCATGATTTTGATCGATTTAAATTAATGAATTGAATAAACGCAAGCATCCCAAAGTAAAACACTCCAAATTAACATTGTTATCACTATAGGTTGACCTAGAATAAATATCCATTGCATGCTTCTTTTTTGGTAGTGGGAAACCCTCATCATGAACATCAGAAGGACGCCTTAAATGTACTTTAATAGATGCCGAATCCAAGTGGATGGAAGACATTGACACGTTGTTTGTGCATTAAGAAAAAATATCCCATGATTTGAAAGCAAATCCAAAATTTCAGGGTAGGATAATATAGATTATTGATACCATGTCGACACATGTCACATGCTTAAACACCTCATCATCATATTAAGTGCAAGATAAAAGATATGAGAAAAAGGTCAAGTAGGACGAGAAATGCATGCCGGAGTTATGTGAGGTTGGTCTCTGGTGCATTGGAGGTGGGCAAAGGTACGTGTTTCCCATTTTTATGCTTTGCAGTTTGCACACTTGTAAGATGGATATTGCTTAAAGATAAAAGGAATCAAATAATTGATAATGGTAATAATTAATTTATTAATAAAAATATGAACAATTCAAATATAATTGTTATTGTTAGGAATAAAGTTGATATTTTTACTAGGATTTCGAATTCGAAAACATCAAAAGTAAAATTATCAAAATTATAAAAAGAATTCAAAAAATATGAAACACTATAAATTTATATGGTCGAACTCGACGAGTATTAGTCTTACACAGGGAGAAGATGATATTTTTATATTACTTTATTGAGAGAAATCTACGCGGAGAAAATAAAATTTTTATATTATTTTTTTGAGAGGAATTACAGTAAAAAATAATTTGAATATGAAAATACTGTTTTTAAAAAATTGAATTTGACCCTTTCTGAAAGGAGTAGATCAAATTGCTGTCGCTACAACTCGACTCGGCCGATGCTGCAATAAAAATTATAATAAGAGGAGCATTGACTCAAGGGAGAGGATGAAGACACACTCTCTCCCTCTATCTCTCTCTTGAAAAACTTGAGATGATATGATTAGTCTAAGAGGTGCCTCCTATTTATACAAGAAGATGATAAAAATGAGAATACAATCCTCAAATAATAAAAAATAAAAAATCTTCGTATAAATAAAAAAAATATTCTCAATTAATGTATTCCTAATTGTTGTCGAGAATGAGCGTTCATTACGAATTTTCTGCAATATATTTTCAATTTTTAATCAGGTCAAATGCCAATAATTCGATGCAACAATATTTTTACGATATTCGTCAATAATTCGATGTAGCATCTTTTTACTTTTATTTTATTTTTCTTACCGTCAAATATTTCCACGGATAGAGTCAGAATTTAAGTCGAGCTCACCCTCACAGTTATAGTGAATTAGTAGACACAGAGAGCAGATCAAATAGCAATACAATCTCTATTCAGTGCCACTCTCACTCTCCTGCCCTGTGAAGTACTGAAGTCTCGCGAATCTGCTTGATTTTTCATGGGTGATTCAGCAGCATGGACGGCTACACTACAGACCACGAACTTAGCTTGGCCGGTCGAATGATATGAGGACACGTGTTGAACTACAGAGAAACCCCTGTCCGACACGCGCGCACCGGACAACATTATGCCACGTCATCGGCTCCGCAGTTAGCCGTGGCGGGCGCTGAGCGGCTCGATTCCGCCACGTGCGACCGATATGGTTCTAGTAGCTTGACGCGTGTCCTCCTGCTCCGGCGCCGCACGGCACCAGAAGGGGCATTTTGGGCATCGCGTACAACCTGATCACTAAGCCCCAGTAAAGAACGGAAACCTCCGCCGTCTGACTCTCCCTCTTCTCTGTCTCCCTATTCCTTCTGCTCCACTTTAATGGCGGCTCCTCTTCGACTGCTCTCAAAAATCCAGTTTTTATGTGTTCCTCTTTGAGTTTTTCAAATGCTTGGGCTCAAAGATTTTTTTTTCGTGTTCTTTTCTCTGTTTTCTTCTCGTCGCATGTCTTCCCCGCTTTTTTTTCGCGCACTTTTTTTCTTCTGTTTTCTTCTAAATTTTGAATTCTGGGTTTTGAAATGAATCGATGAGATATCAAACTTGTGAGATAAGTTTGGATATTGATCAGAAATCTTGCGTCTATTTTGCTCTTTCGTTTCTTTTTGGTCTCTCTAATGGAAGCAGAAGCGGCGGAGGGGAAGCTGGAGATCCCGCCGTCGGCTATCGAGAGCTTTCCAAGAGATTTGCTTCGTAGGCTGAGCGGAGAGAGCTTCTCCGGCGAGCAGCGGGAGGCCTTGGGAGGGGAGCCCGAGGAGGTTGAGCTCAACCTTAACCTCGGTCTCTCCCTCGGTGGATGCTTCGGGGTGGATCCGGAAGGGAAAAAGCTGGTCCGATCGTCTTCCATCGCGTCCTTCTCCTCGTTTCCGAGGGAGATAGAGTTCCCATCAGTGCCCCGGAACCTCGTGAGGACGATTTCGTTGCCGTCAGAGGCGGATGAGGAAAGAAGGAAGAGGAAGGAGTTGCAGAGCCTGAGAAGGTTGGAGGCGAAAAGGAAGAGATTGTCGAAAAGGAATTCGATCAAATTAGGTGCTGCAAGGTCGGATGACGATACGGACGGAGGGAAGAAGACTCTTGCGACTCCCATGACCATCAACGCCCGCCTCGATCTTCCTATCGGGTGCCAGTTCAGAGGGGTACTCAATATAGCCATTCCGCCGGGACTGCCAGCATGGGCTAGATCTAAAAGCAGAGCGACAGCGGCGGTGCAGGGGTCTGCTGCATCACAGGGTCCTTCTGAGTTCGAAAACCTACCTACTAAAGGTACTAATATATCCTAGCTGAGAATTCTGCTTCTCTCCATAATCGATCTTATTGATGAATTGTATGTTCATTAATGAGCAATTTACTTGTGTTGGAAATAGTGTGGCTTAAGGGTTGATAGAGGTTTAAGTATATATGATAATGCTTGATAGACAGAAATATATGCAATTTGTGAGTGCTTGAATTGCTTTTTGCTAGTATTCTTTTCTATCAAAGCTGATTAGTTTTTCAGTCTTTGGTGGGTTATATTCATGATACCTTGAAACTTGCAAGTACAAGAGTAAGAGTCATTTAAGCCAAAATAAAAGAGGAGTCAGGCATTTAAGTCTGGGGCAGCCCACATTCCTCATAGAACTTTCTTTTTGGAGTATATAGTCCAAGAAGTTAAGCATTTACTTTCATTTTGGTGCATGCTCAAGCTCATGATCTAGCTAGCAACCACAACTCCTATAGCTAGAAATGTATCTAAACTGTCATAATGGGCATTTTCCTCCCTCAAACAAAGACATTTGCATTTTATAAATCAGGATATATACATCATTCTTCATGGGATACTTAAATCATTAGTGCTAATGACAATTGTTGCCTTTTCATCATAGATTCTCTATGTCATTTTCTAATTATACTTCTTCAAAAGTAGTAATAAGGATTTCATCTTTTTTGCTTGGATTTGCCTTGCATACATCACTGCTAGTGACAAAAGAGTTTCTGTAGTCTTTTCATATCATATCATGAGTTGTATTGTCAAGTTGCACCTTCTCAATTGTAGATTCACATATCATTTTCTAAATATGCTTCGATTGAGTAGTCAAGACAATTCTTTTTATCCTTTTGTCAATATATAATTAGTTTATCTTTAGTGCCCCTTATCATATGATGGTTGCACTTTGCTAAGAGCTGTACTGATTTGATTTTCTTGAAAAGAATAGCTATAGTTTGACTGCTCACATGTATTGCTTTAATTGCACTTAGTTATTCTACTAAGTAGGCAAGCTACCATTACTCATCAACCTTGTTGGGGGAGTAGGAATGCAGTGTATCACTTTTCCCTAGAAAGTGTCAGCGTTTCAGCACGATATCTTTTGGTGTTTGCCTGGTTTGTTCATCATAAAATCAATAATTAGTTTTAAAAGCAAAAAACATAGCTGTCGCTGAATGACAATGTTCCAGTAGTATTTCTCACTGTCAACACCTTTATGTTCATTAACAAAACGAAAAAAAGAGAAGAGAATAAGAAATGTATGTCTAGTTCTTGTGTCAGGATTTCCACCTGCCTAAGAATAATGCAGATTTCATGAACTCCACAGATCACTCAGCTTCTGGTCACGAGGCTGGTAGTGCCCCTTCTACTTCAGAGGCGAGGAATGTCTCCATTGAATCCAATGATGGAAATTTGGAGAGGAACATGATGGGAGAGATGCCATGTGTGTTTACAAGAGGAGATGGTCCAAATGGAAGAAGAATTGAGGGCTTCCTATACAGATACAAAAAGCGAGAAGAAGTAAGAATAGTATGCGTCTGCCATGGCAGCTTTCTCACCCCCGCTGAGTTTGTAAAGCATGCGGGAGGTGGTGACGTCGACAACCCGATGAAGCATATCGTCGTCTGCCCTTCTCCGGCAACCCTCCAATGAGGCATATTGCCCTGAACGCCTCCTCGCCATCTTGTAATTTCTTCTCTACTTGTTTCCTTTCCGGGAACTTGAATTCTGTTCACGATATCCATTAAGCTTTATGATGCTTTCTTATTGAAGATAAATATGAATTGTACATGCATATCCAAGTTGTGGACTTCTAGGTTGTACATCTGTTCCTTTAATATTTATATGCGCCGCCATTTTTTGTCACTTCATATCATTTTATCTTCGACCCCGGCATTTTCATTAGTTGTGTTTTATGTTTTCCTTGTCATATTTTAAACAAATTAGCAAATAAGCCCAGTAAAATGCAATTATGAGAAATCACAATTCATAACCTCGCACATACTCTTTTAATATTGTTTTCTCGAGACAACATGGATTTTGTATGTGATATAAAAGGTCGGAATTAGAAGAATCCTGTGCACAAAGGAAGAACAAAAAATTTCATTGATGAAGTTACAAATTAATGTTACAGTAAAGCTAAATGATCCAGATGTAAATGATAAATACATGGATGCTTCCCATCTCTCTGAAATCATCAAGTTCACTAATTATACTCTTTTCATGCTCATCAAAGTTCATGAATGTTTACTCCTTTGCACAGTCAGCCTGACACTATTATGGGTAGTGGGTAGACCTGGCAATTTTAGGTCCAACTCCATAAAATAGAGTTCGGGCTGAGTATTAATTATCGTGCTCGGACCGTTATCGAACCGTCCTGATAAGGCCCGAACCCTTAATGTGTCGGGTCAGGTCAAGTGCTATTGGGCCGGCCCGGCCCAATAGCTCGATAAACACTATTGGGGTCGGGGTATTAATGTGTTTTAAATATGTTAGTTACCGGACTATTGGGCCGGATTGGCTTGATAAGTCGATTCAACCCAGTTAATTTTCTCTCTCGTAATATTGGGCTAAATAGGCCGGCCCGTTATTATTCGTACAGTGTCGAGCCGATGATTCATGCCTGAATATTTATTGGGTCGACCTGGCCAGGTTGGGCACAATTGTTTGGGCTGGGCCGACCTAACTAGATAACTCAGGCTCAACACATATTGCTATGCCTAGGTTCATGCTATCTAACTTGTTATGGTGTAACTGATTTGTTTAGGGTTATCATGTATTTTTAGGGTTAGAAAGAAAATTCGACAATGAGAGACATTGTACAAGGTTAAGATTTTTTTGTACTTAATTGTTGCGAATAGTGAAGATTTGCGAACGACACATCGTTGTCCGAAACCACATAAATCGTGTGTGTTTTATTGTGTTTTGTTGTTTTGTTTGCTAACCGATCTTGTTTAGATTTTTATATAATTACAATTAACACTCGATTAAGTGTTTAGATTTATGAACTTCTTTTTGCTTTTTTCTTTTTTTTTAGATTTATGAACTTCACAAACATGTCAAATGTGAGGTTATATATATACCACTTATGACTTTTGACAAATGTCACTATATGCTAGTATAATTATAATTAACACCCAAATTTAATTTTTTAAGTCTATAAATTTCAATAGGTTAAATATGAAGTTTCTTATGTATTAAAATGTATATAAGAGTAAAAGTCTCTAACTAGTGATACAATAAATAGATAACCAAAGCAGTTATGATAGTTTGATATTTGTTTTGACAAATAATTGTTTTATTGATCGATTTCAATAGATAATACATTTATCATCATTTTGACATCAATTTAACAAACAAATTACCCACTTATAAATTTTTGATCAAATCCCTAATTGAAACTTTGGTTACACTTACAAATTTTTTATCAAAGTCCCTAATTGAAACTTTGGTTACTTAGTTCAAGTAAAGAAATGTCAAACCGAATAAGTTAATGAACTTGGTGGATTCTTAAAAATTAAGAATAATTCGAGTAGATGCCAAAAAAATTTCCTGCCAAATTTCATATCATCTAATACTCCATTAGCTAATAAAATTAAGTATATTTTTAATGCATATTTTTAAAATATATTTGCCTAGCTAATTATTTAATTAAAAAAATATATATTTTTGTACCTTTTGACATGCCATTATTGATAAGAATGATCTGTTCATCCACAATTTGAGCCAATTTGAGCTTTGTTAGCTAAACCAAAGATATAGCTTGCACAAGTACATGTTCTTCGAGTTCAAAAGTGTTTTTTTGATCAAATTAAAGGAAAAATAAAATAAAATGAAAACAAAATAATTTTTATACGCAAAAAACAAAGAAAACTCCTCCGGAGGAAAAATAAAAACTACTTTATTACCCTTAAAGGGAGCAAAAAGTCAACATCCAAAATATAAAGGTTCAGATCAGGATGCCGAACAGTAGCCCAAATCAAAGTCTTTTTTTGGGTTCGAACCGATTTCTTGCCCAATGAGCAGTTTCATTGATGGATCTGAGAAGGAGAATACAACATAGTGAAAATTAGACAGCAAGAACAGATGTTCTCAAACAACTCTTAGGTATGGCAAGGAGTTGAACTTTTCCTCAACAAAA
The DNA here is from genome assembly GCA_034359265.1 of Canna indica. NCBI lineage: Eukaryota > Viridiplantae > Streptophyta > Magnoliopsida > Zingiberales > Cannaceae > Canna > Canna indica. The sequence continues at coordinate 66,803,333 of CP136896.1, read as the reverse complement.
CATCAATTATGAGTTTACAATCCGGCTCCACACTATATTATTCCATTGATTTTGATATGCAATAATAAAAAAGTTTTTGGTTGGATGAAATAAAATAATAAGAAATATAAATAAATAAATAATAAAAATAAATTAGAAATAATATAAATAATAAATAATATTATCTTTGGTTGACATTAGAAATAGATAATGAATAATATTATTTTATTTATTTTGTATAAAAATAGACGATGAATAAAAAGAAAAATTATTAAAATACTTTTTTAAACTTATGATAAATCATGTAATAATTTATTATAATTAATAACAACATAACAATAATATAAATTAATGTAAAATAATTGATTAAATTTTATTATTATTATTTTTTGTTTTTTTTTGTTTTTTTAAATAATAAACATATTTTAAAATATACACTATTAATAAAATAATAATTAATAATAAACTAATAATTATTTATTAAAATTAATTTAATAACTTATTTTTTATATTTTTATATAATATATAATTATTGAAAGATAATATTAAAAAATATTCATGAGAAATAATATCTTTTGAGATGGGTAAAAAATAATATCATCCATTCATGTAGAATAGTATTTTTTGGATTGAGATAAAAAATAGTATTTATTATTTATGATGAATTTCATTTCTTATTTATTCTTTATGATCTACTTTCAACTATTTTTTGTCCACAAGTTGCATTCAAATAAGAAAATAAAAAGATTCTAGAGATTAGAGTTCGATTCATGATAATCTATTATAATTTTTTATTTTTATTAAAAAATAATAATAATAAATAGTATTTTATTTCTCGTATATTTGATTCAATCAAATATCATAAAATTAAGAATAGCAGAAGGGCTGAAAATGCAAAAACGTAAAAGATTTGGGCTAAGAGGCACTCCCTGTACATTTCTAGAAAAACAAAATAAAGAAAATTCTACCAGATTAACAAAAACAAAAAAAACCCTCCATTATCCCTTTCCTATTTGACGATATTGCATCCAACGGCTGTAATCTACAGTCACTTCAGAATGGACGGACACAATCACACTAAGCAGAGTATATACGGAGCGAGGCCAGTGTCTTTTCTTAAACCCTTCCCGGACCTAGGGTTCTAAGCGTCGACAAAGCGGAGCGGTCGCCAGGCTTTCGAGAAGGTACCAAATTTCCCCTAAACCCTATCGATAATTCTCTTCCGCCGTCGAGGACGATCGATTTCATTATTTTCGTTCGGAACCGCCTTTTCATATGCTTCATCGTCTACTTTCCCGGAAGAAATCATCGAACTTCAATCGAATAATATCATTTTTATCTTTATCGTAATAGTTTTGCCTAAACCCCAACGCTTGAGCTCCTTTTATCGCTGAAAACGACTGTTTCCTGTGGTTTATTTTTCTGGATCTGACGCGTTTGTTCTGCTCGTCTAACTTACACGAAAGGTCATCCATGAAGTTTTTGTTTGAATGGTAACCCGGTGTAATTTTCTTTGTGATCCTGGTCTTCATTCAGTTCCCCAACTGCGATGGTTGGCGATTATTAGCCACCGTATTTTGTCAATTAATCTTAATTTTTGTAAGGCTTCAAGTTGATTTCATATCACTTAGGGCCTGTTTGGTTAGCGAAATCAAGTCTGTTTTTATGACTGAAACCAAAACTGCTTACGGAAACGTATTTGGTTTAGTGTTTTCGTGAAACTGAATCAAAACCAGAATGAAAACGAAAATAGTTTTCTTAATAAAAATGAAAACAACAGAATGTTGTTTTCTGTGGTTTCGAGACTGTCGGTTTCGTTATCAAAATACTGTGACAACTTTATAATTATAAATATTTTTTTATAAAATTAATTAATTTAAAAATAAATCAAACTATATCGAATTTTTAAAAATAAAAATAAAAATCATCATTTTTAACTCAAACTTTTATCTTAAATTTATAAAATAATTAAACCAATTTATATCTAATTGACTCAAACCCAAATTTTAAATAATTCAATTTTCTTAAAGTTGGTCTATTTATAATTTAATCAAACCTAATTTTAGATCATTGGACTTATTTTTTTTTGAAATTTTATAATAACTATTAATTAATTTTTATATCTAATTGAACAAAAAAATCTTAAATTACCAATAACTTTATTAATTAAATCACTTAAATATTTTGTAACCATATTAACAAATATTTAATTTTGTAAACTAACTAAACATTTAATTATTACTAAAAATGTTCAAAGAAAATTAATATTATTTTTTATAATCAAATAAATATTTACTGATTTCAATTAACTAAAACTGATGTTGTTTTTATTAACCAAACGCGTTTTCAGAAAATTGAAAACTAGAAACCAAAACCAAGTTTTCGAAACCAAGTTTTCAGTTTCACTGAAACCAGACCAGAAAATAATTTTCGCTAACCAAACAGCACCTTAGATTCCTCTCAAGTTGGTTTTTCTATTTGAGATGTTTAACTATTCTGGGAGTGTCCGGAGATGTTTAGGTTTTGAGATGATTCAAGTAATGTTGATAGACTTTAGATGACTCCTTCCACCTTCTCTGTTTGTACTGTATGTGGTCCGGGGTTCAACAGTCTATGAAGACACTACTTGGGCAGCTTAAATTGTTATTTGGGTCATTGCTTTGTTGTTATCCAATTCACAGTTAGTGAAGGGTTGAAAGTTGCTATTGAACATTGTTTCTGGTGAGTTCATAAGCAAACACTAAGCAAAATATTACTACCTTAGGTTTTTAAGAATTTGTTATCAACAGATTTAAGCTTCAATTATTTTTGTGTGAGTGAGCTCTTTTATGAACATTTTAGCTGATTTCATATTAGCAGAGTCGTGCACTACTATTACAAGTCACCTTTTGTAGTTGATTAACTAGAAAACGATGTAAATTGAGAATTTTAATTGTTATACATGTTTTTACAATGCATAAAAGTTTTTTTCTGAAGGAACACTGAGTATCTTTATTGATATTTATTGTTGCATCCCTTTTTGGGTTTAACTATATGTACATGCTTCTTGGTTTGTGTGTCTAACCTAAAGGACTTTACCTTTCTAAGTTTTCACCAATGCTTCTATTCTTATAGTAGTTGATGATAACAAATTTCGAATCAAATATGAACCTTTTGTTTTGGTCTTAGCTAGTAGAGCAAAAAGTGGCAACATTGCCTTGCATTCTTAAACTTGATGTCGTAGTTATAAATTATTTTGGGTAATATTGCTCTTCCAGCATGTTGAGTTGCATCATTTTCTGATCAATCATGGTAATTGCGCCATGGTTCTGTGAATATGAACAAGATGTTAGTATTCAGTGACCTTTGCACTTGTGATTGCTGTATTCATGTGACCATAAATGGTGGTGGGTTAGAGTTGGCATTTGTCTTCGATGAAGCTTGGAAAGTATGTCATTTGCCAAAACCTCTTAAGATTGTCATTGATTTGATCTTGCATCCTGATGACAAACAATATACTCTGCTTGAAGTTAGGGTTTTTGTTTCATATAGGAAACCCCTTTAGTTCATATGATGCAATTCAAACTTGTTAATGCTTGTTGAACCCTTATACTTCTGTTTTTCATTATTGTAGGTTTTGCTATGGCTTTTGCCAATAGAATTGGAAATATTCTAAAGAAAGCTGCAACTTCCAGTCCATCTCTATATCAAGCGATAAGATGCATGTCATCCTCAAAAGTATTTGTAGGAGGTATGTCACACTTGTTGGTTAATTTCTTCATGGAAACCCTTCATATCTATCCAGTTTGTGATATACCTATTTTTTGTTTTCAGGAATATCTTATGGTACTGATGACCAGGGCTTGAGGGAAGCATTTACTAGTTATGGTGAAGTTGTTGAAGGTGTGTATTGTGTGATCGTGTGTCCATTCTGCAGTTTCTGGTCTTAGAAGCTGACATCTTTTTTCTTTGCAGCTAGGGTTATCATGGATCGTGACACTGGTAGGTCTAGAGGTTTTGGCTTTGTGACATTTACTTCAGCCGAAGAGGCATCTGCTGCCATCAGTGGCATGGATGGAAAGGTACTATGTTCATGATTTTTAACAATATAATTGGAGTGCTGATAACTTGTGATTAAAGCTTACTGCTTAACAGTATAACACATGAGATCTACAATAACTTTGACAAACCACTTTCCTGAAGAAATTGAATGCTTGTTGATTAAATGTATTTCTATGCTATCAATTCAAATTTCTGATGTCTGTTTGTAGATCTAATTATTCTATACTGAGATATCGTGTTATTTCACATGCACATTTTGATAATATGATTTTTTCTGATAGTCTATTTGAAACAACAATTAACCTTGGATTCATTGATGTATGAAAGAATTTATATGACACTTTGCTTCTAAATTGAACAACAATCTACTTTGTGATGTATTATACAAATGTTATATGAACAATCCATGTGTTATTATAAGAAAAACCATATAAATCAATAACAAGTTAAATTGCCTATATAGGACCAAATTTAAAGAAAGACATCAGCCGGTCCAAGTTTAAATGTAATGTTTGCTGCAGAACTTCAACTAGACAATGCCAAGTTTGTGCATCTGGATGAAAATGATAATAGCGAATATATTTTATTGAAAATAGAAATATATTAGGAAAGCACTGAATTGGCTAGACTATATATATTGCATATGCTATGCAGTTTTGGTCAACCAACACATATGTGGCCACATGGATCATTTTTTTAAACTATGCAAGAGACCAAGAGCTAATGAATAGGTTCTTGGAGCATGATGCCATTAGCCTGTTTTATATTTGATCCTCTGCAAATTGCATTAACTAGAGCCTTGTATAGTATTTATTCTATCTTCGTCCATGTTATTTGGTGTAGGTGGATACCAAGTTTATTTAAAGAAGTTAATTTAGAATTCTAAAGGAAAATGTTGAGTATTTAATTGCAATGATGTGATATTAGTCTAGTGCTAATGCATGAGCATTGAACTTTTAGAATCTTCATGCATTATATGTGGAGGCAGTTAGTGTCGGTTAAGAATGCAATTATTTATTGCCTCATAGGTCAAGTGAGCAGTCGTAGTTGATTGCTTTGCCGATCTTTTAAGTTGCATCAAGATATTATGTGTATGTTATTATATCAACATTGTCATGTTATTGCTTTTTCTCTTAGTCTTTGCATGCTGCTCAGACATTCTATTTGATGAGATAACTTCTGGAAAGGGAATTAGTAGTCATGAAAGCTATTATGCCAATGACCCAAATGCTAAACCAAATAATGGTTACCTTTACTTGTTCTGAATTAACGCCTTCTCTGTACTGGTCATTTCTAAATTCAGTAAATTAATCTTTGGATTTTAATCCAGTTTTACTTGATTCAATTGATTTTTATGAAATTGAGCTCAACTACTAGGAGTCAGACCAAGTTGGGTTGGGTCAGATTGGGACTCTCAGGTTATCCTATTTAAATGTTTTCTTGAATCTGTAATTGATGTATAGAAGAAATTTTCCCAAAAATGAAGATGCATAATACTTGGTCCAAAATGTAGGCTCCATTGACTGATGTGGTCTCTATAATGATTCATTTCTTTATCAGGACCTTCATGGCCGGATGGTAAGAGTTAACTATGCTACTGATAGAACGGGTGGTTTCCGTGGTGGTTATGGTGGTGGCGGCGGCGGCGGCTATGGTGGTGGTGGTGGTGGTGGCAGTGGCTATGGCGGTGGAGGTGGCAACTATGGTGCTGGAGGTGGTGGCTATGGCGGCGGAGGTTATGGAGGAAATGTGGGAGCTTATGGTGGTAATAGTGGAGGCAGTGGTGGCTTTGATGGCTTTGCTGGGAGTGGATCATCTGAATATGGTGGCAATGCAAGCCAATATAACAGCAACTTTAGCAGCAATGGTGGTGCCTATGGTAATGACAATCAGGATGGTCTTACAGAGGACAATTTTAAGGACGACAATGATGAACCTGATGACTATGCAAACAAGCGAGGGTAACTTGCCAAGATGGAATAGAACTGCATGCAGTGACAAAGTCTTTATGGTGCTGAGGGGCATTGCATATTTGCATTATATAACTGTGGCTTAAATCATCCACCATTATGTTAGGATTCCTCAATCTGTTAACTCTGTTCTACAGGCATTCCTAGAACTTTCATCTTTCTTCGTTGCTCTTATAATTATTAATTACTACTGTAAACCTCTGGATCTATAAAATCCAAAGTAACTTCCCTACTTCGATGATTGTTTTTGTGGCGAATAATTTTTGTTCAGAGTTCAACTTTGTGCATGATTGTGAGTAGTGGATTTGTGAATGATTTGGATACCATTAGATCGGTCTAATATTGATCATAAATGTGCATTGAAATGTTTTCTTTGAATTGATTTATGGTTGGAGTCAATAAATGCTGGTCTGACAATGGCACGCACATAGGCATTTGACACTAAAGGCAAAGCAACCTGTTTACATGAGAAATCTCTTCCAAGTTAGGTCTAATTGTTTGGCTTTTAGTTGCTTGTCACGCTTTATTATTGCTAACTAAACCAAGGTTGGGGTGCATTAAGTATACACTATAATTAAAGTTACAACATAAATATAATTTCTTCATTGCATGGCAGCTCAACAAGATTGCAATCCAATTGCAAAGTTGAGAGCTAGCATAGATCATGATCCTAATTTCAGATCAAATAAGGTATATGTATACCCTAAATAAGAGAAAAATCTTCATACCAACCCTATCAACCAAATTAATCATTGTAAAAGTCATGACCCACTCAATCTCATTTGGTCAACCCCTAACCCTTTCATCTCTGGTCCCCTTTATTAAATTTAGAGAAAATTTTGCAAGCCACCAAATCAATACCCTCACAACTACTTCACTAGGAACAACAAGAATGTCAAACACAGTTCATATCTACCCCCAAACAAACATATTGCTTTTTCCCCTCTTCAAAGCTATTCAACTGTGAATACGTTCCCACTTCCTGCTGCTGTTTGTGCTTGTGATCAGGAGACATTGGAGAGAACATGGTGGCATGCCAAGAGTCTCATTCTCATTCAATCTTGGTGACAGAAAACAATTCGTTGTTCGGCACTACAAGTGGTATAACTATAACTCCTCCCATCACTCCCTTGAGCTCTGTCAATTCTGAAACCATGGAGATGCTGACGCATTACAACAACGCCTGGCCTTCTCCGATGTCTCTCTCATCGGAGACATGCAACGAGACGTCGTCTCCCACTCTCGAAGTGCACGTCACTTGCCATAATGAACCGCAATGTAGCCGTTTCTCTTCTCCTTACAGCGTTCGATCTACGGTCCAAAGTCCATTAATGGACATCACGCTCAACTTCAAGACAAGCCCTTTGTTTCCCGAAAGTGACCAAGGTCATCTGCATTCTTGTTTGTCCCCCTGTCTCTTTGTTGGCCGCAGTCCCTCTTTTCCGGTCGAGTTACCGGAGAGCGGGTCGGCCCGGCTGCTGAACAATGCGAATGATGACACAGAGTTCGTCGAAGAGGGAGATAATGGAAAGTTGGGGTGGAAGGAGGTGGAAGATCTCCATGAATGGCCGGATTGCTCTAACTGCACTGGTAAGACAATTTAGTTCGTCTGTTTTAATTGTCTGACCAAGGAAACTCTAACTTCTACCTTCTGCAGATACTATGGAAGAATCTCCGCAAGCACTGGGAGCGAGAAGTCCCAGGCTTCATCTCTCCACTGAGCCCAATCTCCTCCCTCATATTAAATTCGCCCTCGAAACGTAATTTCTCACCGCGCTAAAACTTGATGTTTCTTTTTGTGTTGTGCTCCTCTCAACAATACACGGTTGCAATTAATTTTATCAGGAATGGAAGGAACCTACATGGGAAGATCACTGCCGAAGAGATCGTAAAGGTTTTCGTCTCTGTCTTCTTCAAAATCTACTCGGAATTCCGTAGAATTTTGACATAACAGTACATCACATGAGTTTGCAGGCCATCGTTTCAAGTGCACTGTTGAACAAGATCTCCTTGTCCCATGAAGAAGCACAAGAGTGCGCCCAACTAATCATCGAAGAGCTCGACGCCGGCCATGGAGCCGCTGAGGTGCACCACTGCTCACATCTTTGCCTCTGTTTTCTGCTATCTCGCCATTAAAAGTCTGCAATCTTTAGCTTCACAAACCAGAAGCCAGTCCGACCAAGATGACATCCCCACCGGTAGAGTGGACGCCGGCGAGCTCTCTCGGCCGCCGCGGCCCGACGATATCGCAGATTAGTCTTTTCTTCCGCACGAACTGGAGGCGAATGTGGGTGGTTCTGCTGTGGCTTGCCGCCTGCATCTCGCTGTTCACCTGGAAGTTCATGCAGTACCGCCGGCGAATGGCCTTCGAGGTCATGGGCTACTGCCTATGCACCGCCAAGGGCGCCGCCGAGACGCTCAAGCTCAACATGGCCCTCGTGCTCCTCCCTGTGTGCCGAAACACCATGACATGGCTGCGGCGAAGCCGCCGGGTCAACTCCGTCGTCCCCTTCAACGACACCATTAATTTCCACAAGGTGCTCAGAAACTTGTCTTCTTATCTTCATATATATATATATATAAGCTAATTAATTAAATCGCAATTGCTAATTTGGCAAAACCTTTTGAGTTCAAACTTCAAAATTATTTAAGTGAATTTGAATCAAAAGAATAATTTATTACTGCAATTTCCTTGTTCTAGTATAGCTGGTTGCAAGCGGAATAGTCATCGGCGTCATCCTCCACGGCGGCACCCACATGACCTGCGACTTCCCCAGGATTGCCAACGCCGATAGAGCGGTGTTCCGGCGAACCATCGCGAACTGCTTCCAGTATCACCAGCCTTCCTACCTCCAAATCGTCCTCACGACGGAGGGCGCCACCGGGGTCGCCATGGTGGTCCTCATGCTCGTTGCGTTCTTGCTCGCGACGAGGCCATCGAGGAGACACCCATCTTCCCTGCCGAGGCCGATGAACCGGTGGGCGGGCTTCAATGCCTTTTGGTACTCCCACCACCTGCTCATCGTGGTGTATGTGCTGCTCGTAGTACACTCCATGTTCCTTTTCCTCACGAATGATATCACCGAGAAAACGGTATGTATATGAATCTGGGTCTCTCTTTGGTAGATCTTGATCTCGTTGTTAATCTGAGATTGATAATTTTGATGTTGTTCTTGTGTGAAGACATGGATGTATCTTGCTGTCCCAATCTTGATCTACGCAGGGGAGAGAATTTTTCGGTCAATAAGATCGGAAATTTATGATGTTGGAATCCTCGAGGTATGTTTTCCAGCAGAACAGAATTTTCTTATGCTTTTATGTCATGGTCAGTTTTGTGATGACGCGGCATGATGAGGTGGCGACTTAATGTTATGTGTTGAATAAAGCCGTAAGTTCCACATTGTGAATAGGATGCGGTGAGTGTACTACCATAAACTCCAGCTTGAGCATTTTAATTAGGCTAATAGGTTGTCTATGAACTTGATGAGTCGGTTATCTTATCAAGCGGGTCGTAACAAATGATATCAGAGCAGGACTTAGTACTAAGCATGGTGAGGGAGCCTATGTAAGAAAGGGCCGCCTAGGAGCTGTGGTGGAGCCGGTACTAGGCTAGGCCTCACATGCCTTCGACTTGGGTGTGATTCTAGGCTGTGTTAGACTCGAGTTGGATTTTGACGAGGATGTCAAGACATAAGTGGGGGAGATTGTAATATCCCAGTTTAGTTCCACATTGTAAATATATTGGACGTGGTGTTGGTTTATAAGGCTTGATGAGTGTGCTACCATTAACTTCAGTTTGAGCATTTTAATTAGATCAATAGGTTGGCCTATGAAGGTGATGGGTCAGTTATCCCATCAAGCGGGTTCTAACAGTATGGACGTAGGCGAGATTTGCAAGTAGGTGAAATTTTAAATGAAAAATTAGTTTAACTACAACTTTCCTACAAGGGTCCATAGTAGTTTTTCTCGGAACCATCCATGCAGACATGCAGTTTAAAAAGGGTTTATCTAAATCTATCAACTAATTACAGGCAACAGTGTACCCTGGGAAAGTTGTGTCACTGAAACTGATGAAGCCTGCAGCATTTATATTCCGCAGTGGAATGCACATATATGTTCAGTGCCCTGAGGTTTCCAAATTTGAGTGGTATGCAACAAGTAATACTTCTTTATTTTATTTAGTGCTCATTTGCTAAAACGAAGCACATCACAGTTAACTGTGTTTCAAAGTTCAGATATTTCTGTCATACTGAAGAAATTAATTGCAGGCATCCATTTTCCCTTACCTCTGCACCAGATGATGACTACCTAGGCTTGCACATAAGGTCACTGGGAGATTGGAGCTGTCAACTCTACAGCATTTTCCAAGAGGTATGCAAGTTCGGCCATCAAAGAAATTGAGGAATGTAGATTGTGCAATTTACCTAAATGATCAACTCCTCACCATGTTCCATTTTTCTGTGGATATGCAGGCACTTCTCTCTGGCAACCCACAATTGCCAAAAATCTCCATTGATGGCCCTTATGGAGCAGCTTCTCAAGACCATGCCAAGTACAAGATCATTTTGCTCATTGGGCTCGGCATTGGAGCAACACCATTCATCAGCATCCTCAAGGACATCGCCAATGGCCTTCGCAGGCCGTCACAAGAGAGTGTAGGCTGCGCTGCCATTTCACCCACCCCATAAGCCAGAAACCTTCTTTTCATCTAAATTAATGCAACAAGCTGGTCTTGACTTCTCAGGTAGGTGGTGATCTCAATGTCAATTGTGGCGAGATTGAGAAGGCTTACTTCTACTGGGTCACAAGAGAGCAAGGCTCATTTGAGTGGTTTAGGGACATCATGAAGGAGGTCTCAGCATTGAACAAGAAACAGGTGAAGTATTGGATGATTCAGTGCCTACTTTTGCTCCCTTTTCCTCTTTAATTTAGTATTTTTTGCTGATTTAATTGATTCAAGAATCAAATTTGGTTGTCATTGTATAGGGCGTGATAGAAATGCACAACTATCTTACTAGTGTCTTCGAGGAAGGAGATAAGAGATCAGCACTAGTGAGTGCAGTGCAAGCCCTCCATTTCATGAAGAGTGGTGTAGACATAATCTCCAAGACGCCGGTGAGTTCCACAATGTTTTACTTATCTCAGTGTTATCTTACTAGTAGTTGTTCCTATTAATGTAATCTTGCATTGATTCATAATAGTAATAATATTTGATTAGATAAATAAGTAAATAGTTAAATCCAAACCAAAATCAGTTATTAACCAATATTTGTGGATGTCTACATTGTACTAAAACAAAGAGATGTGTGTGAGTATTTGAAATTATTATTATTTTAGGTGAGGGCAAATTTTGCTAGGCCGAATTGGCCGAGGGTCTTCTCCGGCTTGGCTAGTAGACATGGAGGAAAGAGGATTGGTAAGTCATTTTCTTACAGGATTGGTTCAATTAAATACAGTTGTGAGTTGACCTAAAGCATTGATAATCCAATTTTAAAGACTGGATTTTTAAGGAATTGACGTTAGTTTTCTGAAACTGCGTATAATGTGGTAATATTTGGTTGCAGGGGTTTTCTATTGCGGACCAGGGTCCTTGGGAAGGGATTTGCAACGATTGTGTCACGAGATGACCATCAAAACCTCTACTAGATTTGTATTTCACAAGGAACATTATTAGTTGTATAAAGGCCTTATAAAAGATAAAAATCCATAATTATTTTTTGTATTTTCGTTTCTGGTAACTTAACCTGAAGAAATGTTTCGGGTTGAAGGGTTTTGTTCGAGGCAAATGATGAATAAATGTTTGGAAAAAAGTACTATTAATATCTCAATTTTACATGGATTTTAAATAGGATTTTTAACAAAACCTTAAAATTAAAAATATATTCAAAAAATTACATTGGAAAGTAGATATGGTTTAAACTCACTTTCTCTATTAATGGTCACTGGCTCATAGGTAATTAGAAATTTAGAACCTCTAACGAACGCCCTTCAACAACTTACAAATTAGACGTTTAATATAACTTACCAAAAAGAACTACAACGAGAATAAAAAGCTTCAAAGAGAACATGTGCTTTATCTTCATGGATTAACCATAACGAGTTCAAAATTAGACAGGAATTACAAAAATGCCTGGGGCGAACACAGACAACAAGTAAATAAAATACCAGATGCATTTGTTGAAAAACAAGGGACGAGCATTAAACAAAAAAAAAGATTAATGTAATTTCCAGGAAGCTCAGCTTTCTTCGTTTGTTTTATTCCAGACAAGGCAAATAATTGTCCATGAAAATATGACGCACGGCATAGATTTCAACCTTTAATCAATCTAGCCTGTTAGAGCAGATGCTCCTGAGATGATCTCTGTCAGCTCCGTAGTAATTGAGGCTTGACGAGTCCTTTGGAGAAGAAAAAGTTGAGGAACAGAAGTCAGATTCCATAACTCACGAATGGAGAGAGAGAGAGAGAGAGAGAGAGAGAGAGAGAGAGAGACCTGTTATAGGTAAGGGTAAGGCGGTCAAGCATTTCACCAGCATTCCTACTGGAGCTGTCCATGGCAGACATGCGTGCTCCCAGTTCACTGCAACCATTTTCCAGAACTGCATTGAATAGAACCTGAAGCAAGAAAGGAGCTTCAGTTTACATAAGAATCAAGAGATAATACTATCTTTACAAGATGAACTTGTCATGGTAAATTTGCGACAGGACTAAAAGCTCAGGGAATATCTGCAATTATCCAATGAACTTTAAAAAGAAGAGAACTCCAAAACAATGACATAAATCTTACACAAGAAAATTGAAATTCTGTAAGATTCTGCAGCACTTCAGCTTTGGTTTCACCCCCTTCAATTTCATAGTTGTCTAACTCCCCAAGCTTTCCTCCCGCTTCTGACTCTTTCTCCACAGCCTGAATACAAGGGTAAACGATAGTTTGCAGGTTTGAAAAATGCAAAGTGTTACCAACTACTCAACCAAAAAAACACAAATCACCTCTGGTGATAGTATTGTTGATATAGTTGGGATAAAGGACACAACAGAGTGGAATTTGTTATAAACAATCCTCAAAGCATCATACTCCACATTCTTCAAGATATCATCAGCAAGCACAGAAACCTGTAACATCAAGAGAACAAAAGATGAGGGGATGCAAAGTAGAAAGGAATACATCCTCATCCTCATCCTCAATTACAATAAGTTATAACGATAAAACTAGTCAGCCAGCCTTTTCCAATCAAATCAAGATTTTCAGTCATGAGATGCTTCAGACATATGGAGTGATTTAGTTCTTCAGACACTTATGGGAGAATGTAGCCACAAGGTATCTCATATTTCAGTAATAGCCTTGCTTTACAGAATATTTTCTCCAAGATTAAGTTCAACAAATACAGTGATTCATTCTGTAAACCATATTGCCAAACTGTAATCCTCAATACAGGCAGTGTCACCTGAAGGCAACAACCAATTAGATCATAACGAGCACAAGAATGGTTTGTTTTCAATTATTATGAGGTCAAACTCAGGTTTTCAAGACATTCAAACCATAAATAATAAAAATGTTATAAGAAAAGTTCAAATTGATTAGTCAAGCAGCCCACCAATATATATTGTTTAAACTGACATCAAGAGACTTGCTTAAAAGCTACACATCCAATAACTTAAGAAGCACAATGCTAATAATCACAGAAAAGAGCAGTTAGAATTTTCCAGAAGAACTAGTAACAAGAAATTAAGAAAAAAATATGTGCATTTTTTTCTTTATAATAATTATGTACGGACGAAGCATGAAATTATGAATAGTAGATTGCATCAATAAAACAAATAAGATTATCAGGATAAAGCACAAAGTTATGAGTAGTGGGTTATGTGACTTAAGCCCAATTCAATTATGGAAAATGTTTGATCCAGAAAAGGGGTTAATTATTAAATATAGCCCATAAATTTACACGTTTTAGCAGATTTATCTAATATAACCCTTACTTAACTTGGTGATCACATATATATCCATTCATAAGCCCTGTTTGTTTTTTTAAATTAATAAAGAGATGTGGCATCTTGTTTGGAAAAAAATAATACTTTCAATGTGCTAGGTCATTGATGAATCAAGTTAAAACTAAACCCAAAGTTGAACATGCAATGATTGCTTAATTTGAACGAACAAAAAAATAAAAATGACTTATTATGTTGTTTTAAAAATTTGGGTCAATAGTAACTGTTGACTCCACAATGAATCAATAAATAATAAGTGTTAATATATTCGAGGTTTCATTGAGTGACAATAATTGGTTTGAACTAGCACAATTTAGAAGTATCTTAAAGAATATATTCGAGGTTTCATTGAGTGACAATAATTGGTTTGAACTAGTGCAATTTAGAAGTATCTTAAAGAATATATTCGAGGTTTCATTGAGTGACAATAATTGGTTTGAACTAGTGCATGCATAAGGGAATCCACCATTCATTAGAAGAGTTTAAAACCCAAATGTGCAACAAGCGGAAAACTAATAGACAACAGACAAAGCACGACTCCATGCAAGGAATACAAATGCAATCGTTAACAAAACTTATTTTTCTGATGGCCAAATTACATCAAGAATGAAGAGATAAAACATATATTGAACATATGCCTTCAGTTTGAGTTGAAGTTGGAGTATAAGGAAATTGAACTGCAAAATGTACTACTCAACTGTACTGGGAACTAATGTAATTTCTTTTTTAGTAGTTTAATCAGAGATATATCACAAAGCTATAAATATTGATTTTTTAATAAGTTAGAACTAATCATCCTCCTAAAAAAATAATATCCATATGCAAAACTAACCTGAGTATAATTCAGAGGATTCTTTTGCACCTCAGTAATGTTCATCTCAATGCTATTTTTCGAGTCTCGCACCATCTGAACCTTACCTTTTTCTCCCAAGATCACATACTTAGTTTCCTTTTCTGGACCTGATGACAAAAACAAGAGCTGAGATTAGACTTCAAACTAAAGAAATACTAGATAATTAGTTGTGAGCCTATATATGGACAGTACCAGAAGTCAACTTGTAGAGAGCCTTGCTAACTCTGACTGATTGAGAATTGATCCCTCCGCAAAGACCCTTGTCAGATGTAATACTGACAATAACATTCTTCTTCACATCCACACCTGAAATGCAACAAGTTATAGGAACGTAGTCAAACACTCAAACTAAGAAAACATTAGAGATATATCTACATAAAAAAGGTTATGTGTATATGAAAACAAATAACTGACAGAGTAGAATCAAACTGGTTAAAATCAGACATCAAAAGGAAAGAAATAAAAGGATTTAAAGATTGGCAGTGGAACAAAATTGCTGTCAGATAGCCCAATCTTTTGAATGAACAAAATATAGACTAAATTAATCCTGCCAACATTAGAACTCAAAACTTAGCGATCGTCCTTCACAACTAATTGCACTAGAGAATGGAGATCTGGACACATACTAGGAGTATCTCCAAGAAGTGCCGTAAATGGCTGCCAGAAGCCACGGGAGTTTTCAGTTCTGACTTGAACAGCACGAAGCTTTGATGCTGCCACCATCTTCATTGCCTTTGTAATCTTTTGAATATTCTTAACACTCTTCATCCGGTTTCTGACTGCAAATAGAGGAAACATTACAAATAAAATAACCTTCCAAATGCATTAGCTTAGAATAAAGAAAGAAACAGGGAGTGGAATATTTCATACCTACTTGGGTCGAAATTGAGCGTGCACCGATTGACCCAAATTCGCTGCCGATTCACAACCAAATTAGTATGACAAATGTTGCTTGCAAGTAAGTAAGAAATGTGAGGGCCAACTCATAGAATCAGGAGTAAGTTACATTATATATTAGGATTCAGTGATTAGTCAATGCAGGGATTTGTTGATATACATTACAATGAATCAAAACGTGCTTTATGATACAGATTCAATTTGAGATACGACACTCATAAAGACGATCTCTCAAACTGTAATCGCAATACCACGACAACTTCCAGCAAGTTTATTTCACTAGATAATTCAAAAAATAGAATATCAAATAAACTCAAAGCACGTCCTCGATTGCACAAGTCACTCGAAATAAAAATAAAAATAAAAATAAAATCCCATTAATCTCATTCGAGGCAGCAGCTGCTTTTCCTCTCAAAATGAAGATCGAAATTCGCCTAACCAATCAGATTCGCCGTTTGATCCAGTAAAATAAAACGAATAAAACATCTTCTTCGATAGAGAGGCCTCGACAAAGCAGCGATCCAAAACGGATCCGGAAAAAATTCAGAATGATTCACAGATGCGCGCTTACTCGGAGGGAATCGCAGACCGGGCGGCGCCAGAGGTGTTGTAGGAGACCGGCGAGAGGAGGAACCGCCTCCCCTCTCGTCTGAGAGCCGCCATCGCCATCGTCGTGAAACCCTAAGATCGCCGCTTCTCGTTGCTTGGATACGAGACGGGAGATTTTGAGAGCGACCTCCTCCCTTCCTCCTTTTCTACACCAATTTGGTTGGTGATCGACACTTTGACAGTGCCGCAAGTGAATGCTTCGCGCAATCCTAGGCGTACATTCTAAAATGGACGGTGATGATCATGATTGCATTCGGTGG
The DNA here is from genome assembly GCA_034359265.1 of Canna indica. NCBI lineage: Eukaryota > Viridiplantae > Streptophyta > Magnoliopsida > Zingiberales > Cannaceae > Canna > Canna indica. The sequence continues at coordinate 66,786,740 of CP136896.1, read as the reverse complement.
GCCGATACGTTAGTTTTATTGGTAGATGGCCCATTTGATATGCTTACGTCCGATGCTATTCTAAGTTGGGCCATACTTAAAGCCTTGCGCAAGAACCTGCCAAGGAAAAACAAGTGACTGAAACTTGCAGGTTTTTTATTTATAAAAAATGAATTAATTTTCCCAGTTATTAAATTAAAACGAATAAGAAAAGAAATCAAACTCGGTATTGATAATGTACCCAATGTAAAATTTCGAGTATTTTGATTGTAAGACTCTTTTATTTTGGATTCAAAATGTATATTTTATTTTGATAAAATTTATGATTCCAACATTATGTTATTCTTTTTGCCAAAAGATAATGAATTCATTCTCAGATACCGAATAAACATTCGACATCGTTTTCACATATGAAATGATGGACAAACCAATATTACAAACATACAAGACGAATGCAATACCACACAAATGAAAAAATAAGCATCAAATAACTATACTAAGATAATCCTAGACCTACTAAATAGGTACAAGGTATTATTATTACTTGTGCTACAGTGAATTCACCCACCATCACGCTCATTTACTTGCTCGTTTGTAATTTTTTTCTGTACATATTGTTTTTAATATGCATCTCTAAGTTAAACATTTTATTCATTAGTATTAATATTTCTTCTACGAGGTATTTGTCAATGTATGAAGTAATATTAGGACATATGAATGCAAACAAAAATTTAACAAATAAGGAAAAGATTAGAAAATGGCTCACCTCATTGACATGGGTTTTATTTATACAGCTGTTGCCAAATATTTCACCTGATTTTCAAATTTAATATTATTATTTTTGACATCATCTTTCAATTTTTTTATCAGCTCAATAGTAATTTATTGTCTATCTCACATTTTTTGTTGACATGACATATATCATACAGGATTTGTTAGATTGATGGATAAAGAGAATAGGTTTATCCTGTTTAGTGCATAAATTAAAAAAAAATAAAATTAAAAAATAAAATAAAATTAAAAAATATAAAATTAATATTATATTTAATAAATATTAAATTTAAAAACCTTCTTCAATTTCACCCTCCATTCAAACAGCGTTTGTTACATTGCCACTTAAGATTACCGAGAATTTAAATTATCATCCAGATAGACTACCACTTTTAAAATTATCGATAATGTTACACTATGATATTTGGTATGTATTGATAATCTTGCTAGTAATCGATATTACCTTATTTGGTATAAAAAAAAAATATTAGAAAATTTATATCTTTAACTAAAATACTCTCAAATAAAAAATAAAAAATAAAAAATAAAAATATAAACTAAAATAAAATAAAAATATGAAAGTAGAAAAAATGAAAATGAAAAATAGGGATTACCAATTTACTATGAGATGAGGCAAAGATTTTTTTCTATGTCAATAGAGGATATTTTAGTTGGGGGTATTTTTGTCAAAAATAAAAAAAATAACATTACCACATTACTGGTAATCCACATAGCCACATCCTCCCTTGGTAATGTGGATTACCACTTGAGTGGTAATGTAGAGTACCATGAGCATCCAGATTATCAGTAATCTGTTTAATTCAAACACGATAATATAATAACCAGTAATCCATTTAAATTATCTCATACCAAACATCCCCTTATTATTTTATTTTATCTTATCTAATTCATTGAAGCAAACAGACCGACAGACTAATGGACTTACAAGTGGTGAGCCACATTGGACGAAAATAAAATACTCGTCAACACAAGTGGGATGCCACGTCAACTCGTATGAACCTAACTCAAACTCGATGTAGGCCTGATCTAATTGGGCATAGGAGTAATATTACCCGTTTAGACGGGTACCCATGGGTATTTACCCGTTTATGACGGGTATGGGGGGTAGTTTTCTATCCCCGAAGATTTCGCGGGTAATTTTTTTTACCCGTTTATTATATGGGGTGGGTACCCGTTACCCGCGAAAATTAGTAAATTACAATATTATCCTTAGTACATATACTAAAAAAATCCTAACCTAATTCAATACACATATACTTTATGTTTTGAAATCTTATGATAATATTGTACGTTATCAAAATATTGTGTGTTTATCAAAATGAAGTTATTATACTTGAAAGTATCATATTATAATAAAGTTAATATTTTAAAGTGTTATTAAAATATTATAATTTATATATTTTTAAAGTGTCATGAGTATTCGTCCCCCCGCGGGGTAATTAAATGAGTATCCATTTTTGATACCCGCAGGGAATAAACAGATAACGAATACCCGTTTATTTCGCGGGACGAGTAGCGGGTAGGCACCCCTGTATCCGCCTCACCTCATTGACATCCTTAATTGGGCATGTTTCAATTATTTATTCAAAAACTCCATTAGAATTGATGAGACCCAAAATTAATTAGAAAAAGAAATCAAATTTAGTTTTAAAACATGGTTAGATCTGAATAAACCCCCAAAATTAATTTCAACTATTTCGAAATTAATTGAAGACTTCGTCTGATATGAAATTAACTTAAAAATCTTGGAAATAATTTTAACTAAAAATTAGATTTGATTGAATTGGAGTATAAAACAAACTCGGTTTGGCTTGACCCATAATTGGTTTTAAAGAATTTGATTTGACTCTAACCAAATCTCAATTACTCAAATTCGATTTGAGTTGGATTTTCATAAATTAAGTTTGGGTTCTACAGAAGGAGAATGCAAAAAGAATCGATGATTTTAGGTCGATTGCTCTCGGCAATGTGCTTTACAAAGTGATTGCTAAGATTTTAGCCAATAGAATGAGACCTCTCTTAAGCAAAATCATTACTCCAGAGCAGTATGCATTTGTTCTAGGAAGATAATTCAAGATAACATAATGATAGTAGTTGAACTTATTGATTCATTATATTATTCAAAAGCAAAGAAGCCATACCTGATGTTGAAATTGGATCTGCAAAAAGCCTATGACAGAGTCAGATGGGAGGCTATATATGAAGTCATGAACTATACTGAGTTTCCAAGAAATTTCATTAATTGGATAAAAAGTTACTTAGAAGATATGAAGTTTTTTTGTAAAGTGAATGAGGAGTCAGAACAATTTGTGAGATACAAAGGGATTAAGCAAGGTGATCCTATGTCACCTTACCTTTTTATTCTTATGGAAGAGATTTTGTCTGCAATTATAAGGAAGTCTGTCAGTGAAGAAAGTATTGAACCTTATAAGCTAAGAGACTTTAATATTTGTCAACTGCTTTTTGCCCAAGTATTTGAAAGATGATATAATTTTCACTATTAAAGGTAGTGTAAGGTCATGTAAAGGACCGAAGAAGGCATTGGATCAGTACTGTTTGATCACTGGATAGAAGGTGAACATTGAGAAATCAGAAAAAAATTTCTCCAAGTATTTGAAAGCTGATCAAAAACATAAGTTATGCAATTTTTTTTGGCATGAAGGAGGGCCAGCTGCCAATGAAGTATTTGGGAGCTTATCTTTCTCCCAAAAAGCCCAATGAGAAGCATCGGAATTTGGTCTACCAGAAGGTTCTGAACAGAATGGAGATATGGGCAAAAAATTTAATCTCTCAAGCTGGGAAAGTTGTTCTCATCAACACTATGACCTTCTCTATCCCTGTTTATAACCCGATGACTACTAAAGTAAGTGGAAAGATTGTCAAAAAGATCACTAGTTCTGCTAGAGAATTTTTTTGGGCCAGCAGTAAAAAGAAGGGGGCCAAACTTATAAGCTGGAATAAAATGACTGATAGTAGAGCATGTGGAGGACTGGGTATAAGAGATTTGGAGGTAATGAGGAAAACTATGATGGCTAAAATGGTGTTACCTCTAATAAATAATGATGAAAGTTTATGGTGCAGATTTTACAAAGCTAAATATAAGTCTGTTCATCCCTGGGAAGGCTGTAGAAGGAAACATATATCTGAACAAGTGAAGGCTGTGTTCAATTGTATGAAGAATGTGAGAGAAGGACTTTGTATGAAATTATCTAATGGCTTGAACACTCATATCTGGAGGGACCCATGGATTGATACTATACCTTTAAGTCATTGGCCGACCTTCATTGATCCAAAGGAATTAGAGAAATTTGAAAAGGTGGGTGAGCTGCTGTTGAATGGTAGTTGGCAGTTGGAGAAAATTCAAAGAGGATTTGGCAATATTCTGATGCAAAGAATCAAATGCATTCATATTGATACTGCTGGGAATGGGGATTGCTGGGTGTGAAAGAATAACATTAAAGGAACTTTATCTACAAAAGAAACTTATTGTTTTATGAAGAGCAAGGAAAAAGTTGAAAGCAATAGTAATATTTGTTGGAGGAAAGTGTGGACCTTACAAGTGGCTGAAAGAGTTAAAATTTTCCTTTGAAAAGTGCTTTGGGGTAGACTTCCTACCTTAGCTTGGTTCAGTAAATTTACTGGAGCTGAATTGGAGAAATGTCTGACTTGTAATTATCAACATGATGAGGTAAATCACATTTTTTTCCATTGTGAATTTGCTCAAGAATTTTGGAAAATGGTGGAGATAAAAATGAACATTAGATTCAGATATATGGTTGATTGGGTTAAGGGAGATTGGTTTAAGGAGGCTGTACATTATGAGGAAATGTCTGCTTGCAGGTTGAAAGCTTTCATTGCAAATTCCTTTTGGTTCATATGGAAAAATAGGAACCTGATTAAACATGAGAAGAAAAGATGGAATATGGAGCAGATCTTTAATAAAGCCTTTAATGAAACTCTCAACTATGCCAAGGAGAAGAGGTCTGGGATCATGATAAATACTTGTGTGAGTAGAGCTAATAGCAGGGAATGGTCTGCAGTGGGGAGAAGTAAAATTTTATGTGTTGATGCAGCTTGGAAGAATGCTTTTCATGCAGGTTGTGGATTTATCCTGATTGAAGATGGTACATTAATAATGGAAGGTATGAGAGTGTTAGCTGCAGAAAATCCACTTCATGGGGAGCTTAAAGCAATCTGGTCCGGATTAAATAATGTTAGGAAAAAGAATGAGAGAAATATGGTGGTTGTATCTGATTGCTATTCGGCTATAAAAATACTGAGAGGTGAATTGCAGATTTCCTAGAACTTGGTGGGGTTAGTTAATGAGATTAAGGAGCTCGCTTCAAGTGTAGATATCTGTGAATGGGTGTTTGTGAGAAGCAGGAATGAGCAAGCAAATCTCTTGGCAAGGACTGCTCTTGACAATAATGTTAATTTTGTTAAGTTTGATATTTCGAATACTGCAAATAGAGATTTTTCCTTATTCAAAAATTGTAATCAGGTTAAACTTGTAATTAGTGAGTTCCCGGTAGAGAGAGATGCAAACTGCAATTTTGATTTGGTGCATGAGTCAGTAGGTGATGGGGATATGTACTTAATGGAGAGTGATGTAAATTTGATTCGTTTGATGAGTAAAAACTTGGTTGCCCAGGAGGAATATGATAATGCTCTACCGGTTGGCGAGGGATGCACGACGAGTTGTCCTCTGCTCCTTTTACCCGACTGATGAGTAGGACATGACCTCTTTGTTCTGGTTTTCTTTTTTTTTTAAAAAGTTCGGATTCTATAAATTATAATTTAAAAATTTATAATCAAGATAGATTTTGGTTGAAATTCACCCAACTCAACTCCTCTATAATTATTGAATTTTTTAATTTCTTGTTTCTCTTATTATTATTGTTGTTATTATTATTATAGCTTGTTTGTTTCACTTGAGGTTGAATTCGAAAATTCACTTTATAACCATTAAAAAAAAGTATAACTAAGATTTATATGACAAACCAAATTAGACATATTTGAATTAGTTTTGATGTTTTTTATATAATCTTGACGGTATATATGACTTCGAGACAAGCTTGTTATCAAGCTTAAAATTTTAGTAAGCTTGTTTAACAACATAAAAATATAAAAACAAACTTATTTATGAACTTTATAAATAAAGCTCAAACTCCGATCAAGCCCACTTAGAACAGACTTTTATGAGGTAGAGCTCCAAGCTGATAAATTACAACAAAGATTACTCTTATCAAGTGATTCATATTGAACATTATATTAGTTCAATCTTATATACCATGAAACAAACCAGTACTGATATCAATTTGATCCAAAATGAGTGACGATACTAAAATTTAAACCTAATGATGATCAATCATATGAACAATAATTTCAAAAAAACACCAAACAAATGTCCAAATAAAAGTCTAAAAGAATTCATTTTTAGCATATTTAACTATATGATTCATTCAAATAACAAAAGTTAAATGTTTGTCCCCACTGATTGTTTCATTTATATGGACACAGGCAAACCTAATAACAAAGATCCAAACCTAAGCAGTAAAAACTGGATCCATGTAAATAGCAATCGATGGTTGCATGTGGATTTCAACGTAAATTAATTACAATTATGGTCCCATGAACCAAACTAACAAGTATACAAGCTAATATAACTACTACATTGTATATACAAGCTTATGCAGGAAACTTCCAAGGATCTAAAAATTGATGTCTCTGTAACTCCATTCAAAAAGGATCTGAAAACTCTTCCAGAAGCTGCAACTCTTCACTGTCATCATGGTCAAAGTTTTAATTGCAAATCTTCCTCGCACCCATCATTGTCAGAGGAGAGTTTTTGTGTCATATCAATACAAGCATTACCATCCATTAGATAGTTTGGCCTAGATAAACTGAGATCTGCAGAAATATTTTGCCTTGCCTTTTCATCACCAATCTTGTTAATCTTCATGAACCCAACCTCTGAAGGAAAAAGTGAAAGTGTGGCAGCTGATGTTTGTGGTGCACTGCTTAATGTGCCTAATGTTATCTGCTCAGGAATAGGAGACATCCTTCTTCCATTTGTGTTTGACATCGGAGAAAATCCAGGAGGAACATCAGATTGAGTTGTGATAGAAGTGGAGGGACGTAAAATTGAGTTTGGTGAAAGTGTGACAGCCGATGTTTGTGGTGCGCTGCTTAATGTGCCTAATTTTATCTGCTCAGGAATAGGAGTCATCCTTCTTCCATTTGCGTTTGACATCAGAGAAAATCCAGGAGGAACATCGGACTGAGTTGTGATAGAAGTGAAGGGACGTAAAATTGAGTTTGGTGATGCAAAGGTGCGAGGAGCATCCCTTTTTCCAATTTGTATATTGACCCCACCAATCTCTTTGTGATATACCATGTCAGTGTCCAGGTCGACTTCATGATCACTGCCTTCAAGAACTACTCTCACTTGATCACATGTATTGCTGCTCTTTAGTTCAACAGTAGGAGTAGAAGAAATTATATCCTTTCTACAATGTTGCTTCTTCCTGAGTTTTGCATTGCGAAAAACACCCCACAGATAAGTTTCTCCGTCTATCCCTGTTTCAAACATAAAACCTCGGTCAATCAAATTTCCTTCCTACTTACAACAGTAAAGGCAGATTCTTTATCTACACTATGAAGATAGTCATTTAGTTCATAAAAATAGAATAAAATACAGTATCTCAAATACATTATATTTTTGATGGAATTAAAATTGCATAATTCTATACTTGAAACAAAAAAGAAAACATGCACTCACGACGGCAATCCTCTTCCAGTTGTTTGGATGAATATATCAGTAACTCCACATCTTCTATGGAAGTTTTCATGACACAGTCCTGAGACTCAATCCTCTCCAAAAGTCGAAAATACTTCTCTCTTGGCCTGTAAGGAAAGATGCACATTGGTTAACAATGATAATTGTCTAAACTATGAGTCCATGACATTGAAATATTCATGCATATTGTATCATTTTTCTGAGAAAATCAATGCTAACAAATAAATAGTCAATGAAGATGGAGGCAAGATCCAAAGTAAACAAGCCAAGATAGCCAACATAAAGAAATTAATAGCAACGATTCTTGCTGTATTTAAACATATAGAACCAAAGTAAAATTTTACCTATCAGAGATGCTAGAAAAAAAGTATAAACCAATGTCATTGTAGGTAGGAGGAGCTAATTCAAATAGTTTTGGCCATGCAACTCTTCGGGGTAGCATATTAAGTTTTAACTTTTCACGCAGCTTCTTTGCAATTTCATAAGCCTTGTGAGAAACTTGAGAAGGAAAATGTCCTTGAATTTCAGTGTAAACATGGTTCACCATATCAAAGACTTCAAAGCTGCCCCTGTAGTAAACAAAATTGGAACTTGGTTAGTGATCATCCATGATAAAACAACAAATTTAAATAATTGCAAATAAGAAATATTTCCATTTTCATATAAACCTACATCTCAGAGATGTCGTATAACTCAAACAAATTATATTCAATAAACATCAAAGTACAACCACTCTCTACTCTTTTGAAATTCATGCATATCTGACCATGACATAGTATTCCACCATTGTAAGTTGCAATTCTGAAGATATATGTGATGACCATGACATCAAATTATTGTCGTTAGATTTTCAATGAAATAATTGTTGGACTGGCAAATATATATAACCTCCATATGTTCATTAGTTTAATAATAATAAAAAAATCCACTGATGTTACAGTTCTCAGTTAGTTGTCAGATTTGACTGCATGAACTTAGATTTGTTAACATTAGTTTACTTCATGCTTCTGTGGGCCCCAAAAAGTTGCTTTTTACAATAGTTAAATATATGGGTCCCAAAGACTTAATATTTTAACCACATTAAAAGTTTGATAACTGAGGGTCCCACCTATTTGCGTAATGATTTTGTTGTAAACAATGCTTGCAACTTCTATTCCCGGATCTTCACCTATTCTCCACTGAGCTAACCACCTCTACCGCAAGCATGGTCTCTATTTAGCAGAACTGAATACGGACTTTGAACCTGCAAGTTCACATACATGGCTGAATACTCTAGGCTCGTTCAATTGTTATATCTGATCTACATATTCCACTTAAATGACTCAGAGGACAGTCTTCTGGACGGGCCAAGAAGGAATTATTTTTTGTTAAATCCTTGTACCTCATCCAGCGGGATTGTGGATGACATACGTCAGTTGTTGTGGTAGATCAAAGTGCCTTTCAAACTTTGAATATTCTATTGGCTCCTATCATAAGGCAAACTCCTTACATGCATAAATCTTGTTCGAAGGACATAAAGTTCAAAATGTATGCAGTTATGCGAACAGCAAAATGAGGATAAAGTGCACTTGTTTGTGGAATGCCCATTTACTGTCGGAGAGAGTGGCAACAGCTGCTATGCATGCTCAATCTCACATCAATCAGCATCATCACAAATGGATGGGACCAAGCGATCAGGAATCAAGCTACCAAGATTTTTTTAAAAATGACTATTTGGTTTGGGCCTGGTGCATTTGGAACGAAAGGAAACATAGAATATTCGCTATTCTCTAACAAACAAGGTTGCATCAATTCATTAGTGGACATAGCTTTTCCTTTCCTATTAAGATATAAGGGGCATAGTAAACTTTTTTCCCTTCTCCTCCTTGCTCGTTGATGATTTGTAATCTTTTGAAGTGATATTTTTGGTGTAAGGCCATTTCGTCAAAGATAGATAAGTGCTCATACCTTATATATTCAAGGCAAGTGTATAAGAAAGATACTTTGGTAAAAATCATGAGTGCTTCTCTTTATCTATTTGTCAACCTAACCCAAATTAAAATTGATTGCTGGGACTCTGCACTAGGAAGTATAACACCAAATGCTTGCTATGGTTAAATATTGATTAAATACCTCAACTTATTCAAAATTGACAATCATGAATATGAAGAGACTAACATCTAAATATCAATACATATCTAACATCTAAATCTTACCTTGTATTCCCAACCATGGTTTAAAATCTCGCCCGGTACGGTATGGTATGCCCGGTATTTACCGGTATTTTAGGTTTCCGGTATACGATATACCCGGTATTTGAAAAAAACTGGGTATATCGGGTAATACCGGGCGGTATATGGCGGTATTTTGTCATATACCGCCCGGTATGGGCGGTATGAGGCTTGACAGCCGTTGGGCCAGCCAACGACGCTAAATGCCGTTGGCAATGGGTGTCCGACAGCCCGATAGGGCTGTCGGCCACTTGGTTTGGCTTCATACCGCCCAAACCGGGCAGTATTATGTGCATACCGGGCGGTATACCGCCCGGTATGATGAACAGTAACCCCAAACGGCTCTATAGCCGTTTGGGGCCGGGTTCGGCTTGTTTTGGGGGCTATATAAAGCCCCCATTGGGTACTGTTTGATACTGTATTAGGGTTTTTCACAGATACAAGAGAATCATTACATTAGAATTACTATAGGGCGACACAGGCCCACAACCCAAAGGGTCTAAAAAATTTGCCGAAGACTCTGCGTAGCGCAACATAAGACCGTACCAACACATGGTATTCATCATCTCAGTCAATGTTGTGGGCTTGTGTCGCCCTATATTAATTCTAATGTAATGATTCTCTTGTATTTGTGAAAAACCCTAATACAGTACCAAATGGCTTTTAAACATTTTATTCATGTATTTGACATTTGAATATTGATTTTAAGCATTTATTCATCAATTATGTATTATTGGAGTTATTATCTAATCCCCCCCCCAAAAAAAAAAACCGGCCGGTATGCATTTTCATACCAGTCCGTACCGTGTGTCGGTACGGTACGGTACCGGTACCGAGATTTTAAACCATGTTCCCAACCAAAACAAATTTAGGTTAAAAGAGAAGTAAATAGAAATGAAACATAAAAAAAATTATCTTATGCTCATGAAGTCAAAGTAAAATCCAAAATTTCTCTAAACTTGGGGAAAATCTAGTGAGGAAGTTAGAATGTTTGCTAACATGTAACATTAATAAAAAAGCACAAGAAGTCAACAACATGCATAGACTCGGATTAGTAGCAAACATCAATTTTACATGGCCAAGGGATGTAATTCAGAAGTCCATTGTCATAAAGAAGGCCTGACACTTACCTCCAGCAAGCTTCTGGAGTAGGGGAGCTCGGAAATTTTGCATTTGGATTAATTAGCAATGTAAGTGGTGGCACATTTTCTTTAGAAGCAGACCTCTTGCATGAAGAAGCATAACATTCAACCCCACCTGTTAAAGCATCTATCTGGAATTCATAATTTGTTTTGGGAATATTAAATATGTTTAATTTTTAAATGGTTCTATCATACACAAATTATAAGTTGAGACTGTTATGAAGCAACATTTAGCACGACCTAGAATCTTGCTTATCTGTAAGGCAACAAACACCTACAACTTTCTATCATCGTTTAAAAATGAAATATGGCAACTAAAAATTTTTAGGGAAAGTTGGGCTCAGGCTGTTCAAGAGATTTGATCCTGACCAATGAAGCAAGAACTTGTTGAAATTGAGAAAAGGGACTAGTAGATGCATCAGATAAGACAGCTTAGAAGCAGTTGGTGTCTTGGTGACAACAGTGATTAATAAAGAGTTATGACTTATGAAGCAAATAACCTACCTAAAGTTTCACCTGTTCTTACTTTCTTGTTCTTATCTTTCCTGTGCTCTACTCCAACATCAAGGTATTTTGTCTCCTTCCTCCGGAAATGTTCTGGTTGACTGAATCTTTCATCAGCAACAATAGTTAATGCCTTGTTTTCACTTTGACGACACAAAACACTTGAATTGGCTGCTTTACTGTTTTTCCTTGCACAAGTCAAGGTGACTTCTTCAAGTGGAATAAACTTTACTTTGGCATCATGCTTCTTTATTGCCCTCTTCCTACCAACATTAACTTTTTCCTTCTCATTATTGTTTAGATGTGGACTATCTTTGATCTGAGATACATTCCTCTTTGAATCAGAACGATAAACGTTGGACTTATTTTCAGTAAACTTGTTACACATCTTTCCTTGATAAACTAGATGAGCTTTTGATAGACATCTCTCACAGTGCCAAACTTCTGGAACCTCAGAGAGTAGAATTTTCATGCAATAACTGCAACAGTCAATGATAAATTATGAGTTACTATGAGATAATGAAGATCATCATGATCTATGTAATAGAAAAGCATCTACTTCTTATAAACAAAAGCTTCACATATTAGACATGTGATTAATATTTCTGACTTTGACAGTGACAACTGACAAGTAAGCCAAACAGTCCATCTAATAAGTAAATCCAATGGATATTGCATTACCAATTGTTAGAAAATCAGCATTGGACCTAACTCCACCCCAAAAACTAGCTCTTAGGGGAAGGATTGTCCAATCTATTTAAAGGCTATCTAGATCACAACCTCAACCAATGTGAGACTTTAACACACACCCCTCACGCCCAGGATCCATATCTGGAGCGTGAAGTTCTGCAGGTGGCCCACTCTCAACGATAGGTTTGGCTCTGATACCATGTTAGAAAATCAGCTTTGGACCTAACTCCACCCCAAAAGCTAGCTCTTAGGGGAAGGATTGCCCAATCTATTTAAAGGCTATCTAGACCACAACCTCAACCAATGTGGGACTTTAACACTGAGCACCATTTGATGACAATAAGAAGTGCGAGATAGCCAAAGAGATTGTTGAGAAATATAATTTGTGGAATAAACTGGTATCATATGTCAAGGGAGCTTCCATGAAACTTGGCATCAAAGTAACTCAATATGATGCCTAAGTTCATCTGGGATACACCTAACAGTATTGACATCTTCATTTTAAGGGAGTTCAAAAAAGGCAATTAACATTTTAACTTCACTTGAAATGACAGTAACCATCACCAGAATAAATCTACTGGCAAGATTGTCTGGAACTCATTTTCTCCTCTTATCCTTCATCCAACAAGATTAATGTTGAAAGGCTGACAAGATTGCCATAGTGCATATACATAGCAGCATGAGCTATAATGTGAGCCAAGCATCTAAAGCATAAAGAGGGGTGGACCTTTGCTTGCACTAATAATTTTGCAACACATGACTCTCCCTCAAACCGTCAATGGAGACTTATGCACTAGAAACATTCAAGATATCTCAAATTTCACATAGGAAGAATCAATTACATATATGATCTTGATTAGCTGTGACAGAGTAACCGAGAGATATTTCAGTGTCAAGTGTCAACAGGTCAACCCCATAACATATGGAGAACGGTAGTTGTTAGAGTCATCGCAATGATCAGATAATTATGGTTTGTGTTCTTTGGCCTACAATGTGGCATATTATACATGGTAATAACAGAATCTAGGGCTTGCAACACTTTGGAATACACTGCATACCCAAGGACCGTCGGTTCCATGGGACCTCATATGAACATTAGGCATCTGGACTAGGAGATTATGCACGGGTCGTACTTCGTTATTATGAGACTATGAGCGAACATACATCACAAGGTCTGTGACAACAAAACTTAAGGTCCCATGCCAAAATTCTGAAACAGCCTTCACTGACTAATTACTTTAACTAATTATGTTAGATATCAGGCTTATTAGTTACTAAAGAATATCATGTCAAACCATAATGTGAAAAAAGTTCAATATATGCCAGAAAACTGTGATGTCGAAGGAGAGAAAAAGGAATTGACAAGCCTACAAATATATTTGATCGAAATGAATAAAAGAGGAGTTACAGAGCTGTTTGTCCAACCCCAACTTTGTTAATCAATGAATACACGAATTCTCATGCATCCATGTCATACTTGGTCCAACATTTTAGACATACCAATATGGTAACTATCTGTTCAATCATATATTATACATGAGGTAACTTGATTGTTTGTCGTGAGTTATATTTGTTACAACCTGCTCCATGGGATAACTGACCCATCAACTTTTTAGGCTCAAACAATTGACCTAATTAAAATGCTTAAGCCGAAGTTGATGATAGCACACCCATCAAGCCTTATAAACCAACAAAACATCCAATATACTCTTGTGAGACTAAATTAGGTTACTAAATTACTTGTTACGACTCGCTCGATGGGATAATTGACCCATCAACTTCTTAGGTCTAAACCATTGGCCTAATTAAAATGCTTAAGCCGAAATTGATGGTGGCACACCCACCAAGCCTTATAAACTAACAAAACATTCAATATTCAATGGATGTGGGACTAAATCGGGGTATTACATTCTCCCTCACTTATGTCTTGACGTCTTCGTCAAGACCCAACTTAAGTCTAACACATGACCCAGAACCACACCCAAGTCGATGGCATGTAAGGCCTAACATAGTAGTGGTTCCATCCCATCTCATGGGATGCCCTTTGTCACGTATGATTCCTTACCATGCCTAGGACTAGGTCATACTCTAATACCATTTCTTACGACCCGCTCGATGAGATAATTGATCCATCAACTTCTTCGGCCAAAGAATTGGCCTAATTAAAATGCTTAAGCCAAAGTTGATGGTAGCACACCTATCAGGCCTTATAAACTATCACAACATCCAATATACTCGCTATGTGGGACTAAACCGAGGTATTACATTCTCCACCACTTACAACGTCCTCGTCAAGACCCAACTCAAGTCTAACATAGCCCAGAATCACACCCAAGTCGAAGGCATATGAGGCCTAGCCTAGTAACGACTCAACCCCATCTCCTAGGCAACCCTTTCTCACATAAGCTTCCTCACCATGACTAAGACTAGGTCGTGCTCTGATACTATTATGACTCGCTCGATGGGATAACTGACTCATCAACTTCTTAGACCCACACCATTGGCCTAATTAAAATGCTTAAACCGAAGTTGATGGTAGCACACCTATTAAGCCTCATAAACCAACATAATATCCAATATACTCCCGATGTGGGACTAAATCGGGATATTACAATACTAGTATACAACTTGTAATTCTTTTTAGAATATTCGTCAAAAATGAAAGATAATTGAAGTTGCAGGGCTTACATATGTTCCGAAGCCCTTCTGCAAGAATAGCAAGTGACAATATCTTTCATGTAGCCACTGACTCCACAAATATCACATATGTTCATCTGCAAGGGTGAGAAAATGTCATTGCAGACATCATATGAGTAACTCAAGTCAACTAATGGTGTACAAAACCAAGACAAAGAAAGATAACTAAACTTGACACATAACAAAAAAAAAAAAATCAAACAAACTAATATCCAATCTTGATTCATACGCCACACAATGACCAATATAGGTTGTCGCTAATTAACCAACCACTTGCAATACACTAGTGGTACATAAATATGTAAAATGTGTCACCCTCTCTCCAAATCCGTTCATAATGGAACATATAGTAGTGTCATTGCATTATCACTCACAACAAACAATCACCTTCCATCACTTGCACCATCAACCAATCCCAACCACCATCTTTATTTGCAATGTTTTTATTTTTGAAGAAAATGGAGGGCATAACCCACCGAAATGAGTACATGAGAAAGAGGAAGAGGAGGGAGTAAGTATTTACATAGTTATCTCAAGAAACCCAGAATCCAACATCAAAACAAGTTGGAGAAGACTAGAGAAGCTTTGAAAAAGTCACCGGAGAAGATTCAGCAATTCCTTTTTTTGGCCTGAGGTTTTAACCTAGATCATAATCTCGGTTTTGATGATAACAAGAAATATTTTTGGCTTCCAAGTCGGTTTGCGCGCGACGTCCACAATCGGAAAAATTTGAGAAATCGGAGAAATAGGAAGGATGTTCGTCGATGCTCAAGATTCGTCGAAAAGATAGAGTTTAAGTTTAGAATGTCTAGATTAAATATATAATCTACTCCATGGTGCAAAAGAACCCCAAAACCCAAAATAGAGACCCGAGATCGGAAAAATTCAGCCAAACTGCAAGTTATCGGCCGATCTTTGGTCGACCGAGGGTCGACCCGGAGATCGACCAAAGTGTTGCTGGAATTCCTAGTAACAGTTCGTTCGAAGCTCGGCCGATCCTCGGTCGACCAAGATTCGACCCATGATTCAGCTGAAGGTTTAATGGATCAATTCCTAGGAAGGTTAAGCTAAAAGTAATATAGATACAATGATTCAGCTGACTTCCTGCAAATCGTCTCAATAAGACATCCAAGATTAACTTTGGCACGCTACAACCTCAACTCTTCTTATGATCTTCTACCCTAAAACTTAGGGTAAAAACTCCCTGGACCGCTACCAACTGAACCCTTTCAATAAAAAAATAACAAATATGTAAAACCCTCATGAAGATGAACTCTTCATCCGCGCACAACATTGCACCACAAACCTATCTCTCCCTGAGTGTAGGAAGTGAGAGAGAGGGAGCGCGTCCCCGTTGCAACCTAAGAATGTCTACACCCAGGGAGAGGAGAGATAACAGTAGAAGAGAGTATCTTACCGTCATCTCCGTTGCTTTTCAACGAACGCGACGACGGGGAGGGGTTTCGAACGGAGACGAAGCGATCGTCCTCCTTGTCGGACGGGGGAGCTAGGGCGCAAATTTGGGGCGACGGAGTCAGGAATCGGAGATCCGACGGCTACGAGTGGGAGGTTCACCGGGTCGGTGATATGTAACTGGTTTCACCGTTTTATACCAATTATGTTCAAATAATTGATGGAAACAGTCACCTCAAAAATCAAATTTTATCAAATATAATTATGGTCCAAATTTGAATCAAGGAAGAGGCATGATTCATGAAGTTAATACCATACATAAAGTTAGGTAAATAGGGAGAAAAGAAATGTTTTTGATTTATTAAGATGTGTGAGTTTATTAATTATTATCATTATTGGAACAGTGTTGCAAGCTGGTTAAATGCAAAGATTGTATACTTACTTGATATACTATTCATCCCATAATTAATAAGGTATTTGTAGTTCATAATTAAGTGCACACGTGAACAAATTGAAAGTTATTATGAACAATGTATAATTGGAGACTTGGAGTTGAGAAAAGATAAATATTGTTAACAATAATGGGAGTTGATAAAATGCCACGTGTGAAAATAAGTTACAAAGTGTGTATATATATAATTTGGCAATTCAGACAATACCAAAAAGAAGTGATAACTTGTTTTTAAAAACATAAAGTCATGATATTTGAGTTTTAATAAATATAAAATAAATGAACATGGCCACACACACAAAGGTTTTTAAATAATTTAAAATGTAATAGAAATGCTCAATAGAGAAAACAGAATTAAAAATCACATGAGTTAGATTAAATATTCATGTCAAATGGCAGCTTTAAAAATGCAATATATATATATATGTGTGTCAAATAAAAAATACAATCATAAAACTAAAATTGCATTATTGAACTTTTAATTATCAATAAAGTAATACAATTCAACATCATACATTCATATATACGTTAGTTTTAGCAAAAATAGCATGTAAAAATAAATAAATTTTCAAGTGAAAACTTTCTTAAGAAATATTCCATACATCAATAGAAGTAAGAAGTAGTAAATACAACTAAGACTATAACAATATTTATGAATTCATATAGGGCAAACATCAATATATTAAACTTATAATTAACGTTTTTTTGTTTTTTTACATAAAAATGAATCATACAGTCATATACATATAAGGCCAAATAAGAAAAAAAAAATACAATTCTATAAATTATAGCATGACATTTATAAAATTGCATTGAAAAATCACGTGAAATCAATTAATTAATTATACCAAACGTGATATTAAATGTTATAGTCCTATTGCACTTTTTCGATCATAATCATGAAACATGGGATAAGGATTTTCCTATTGGGCTGGGTCATTTTTGGGAAAGCTTGATGATATCACAATTAAAAATCTCATGCGTTAGATTAATCATTTTAAACTTTTTTTAATGTAATTTTATATATAATAGAAAAATACTTGCACTTCACTACATGACCAAAATCTTTTTTATAAAATAATATTATTTCAATTATATTACAAAATATTTATTAATATATAAAAATAAACAACCAATATATAATAATAAAATCTAAGTCCAATTTAATATAGAAAATAAAAAAAACTATTGAATATGTAATAAGGCACCTACAATTTACTAATTGCAATAACGAGCATCTTAAGTTTAAATAAATTATGTTAACCTATTTTAAAATCTCATGTCATTAATTGACTAAATCAATCAGATATTTTTAATATATTGTATATCAATTCATGTATTGAATTTGCTATGTTAAATTCGATTATTATTATTTTTAAACAAAACACATACTCAGAATGGGTCACTTCCTACCCAGTTATTGGGTAGATGGAGCAGAGGGTCATTGATCGTGCATCCATCGCCAACAAACTGAGCAGAACTATATTCCCTAGGAGTATTACCATCTTTATTAAAATCTGTAAGCATTCTTACATTGTTTTCTATACATCCATCAACAAACAACTTATTAGCTAAAACATGAGCTACTAGATTACTCTCTCTTCTTACAAAACACCAATTGCAAAATAGAAAACACTAAGCTATCCTCATCATCTGACTTGATATTACCTTCATCTTCCAACCAACCTCATACTTTCTATTGAGAATATTCACAACTCTTTCACAGTAAGAGAAGACTCTGATTTTTTCGACACATTTTTTCCTTGCAGTATCAAGGTCATACCATATTGCCTTGAATTCAGCTTGAAGTGGACTGCAAGCCTTCGCCAATTTACTCCATGTTAAAACAACTTTCTTTCCTTTGTATAAAACAAAGCCACATCCTGCTCTAACATTCCCTTTCCAGGCAGCATCTACATAGACACTGTACATGTCCTCATCATACTCATCACTCCCCTTATCAATTCTGCCACTAGTAATATTCATCTGTTTCACTTTCAGAATCACAAGATCTAATTCAAACACCTCAGCTAAGGCTTTTGCAAATATTCCCTTTGTACTTCCACACCTTTCTTTATACTTCTTTCTATTCCTGTTCTTCCATATCAGCCATAACGAAACAGTAATAAAAGCAATAAGTTTTCTAGCAGAATCAGCTTCAAAACCTTCATCCTCATTCATCCATTTTCCACAATTCCATTAAGCAAACCATTTGAATTTTATTCCCAATCTCCTCTCAGCCGAGTACCAATATTCTCTTGCAAAGTTATATTAAAAAAGAATATGATTTATTTCATCCTCCTCTTTTGTACATACAAAATACTTTTCTGACTCAACTCCAAAGAATAAAGAGAAATGCTTTGAAGTTGGCAATCTACCCATCCAAGTTTCCAAATAAAGACTTTAACTCTAGGTGCAATTTTTAAATTCCAAATTCTCCTCCAATTAAAATTAGGTTTTAGCTCTACAACATCTTTACTCTTCAAATAGCAATAAGCCATTTTAGTAGTAATATTACCTCTCAAGCTATTAGCCCAAACCCAAACATCTTCACCATTCTCTACATCAATTTGTATTGTTTCAATCTGTTCTTTTAAACCTGCACCAAAGCAAATAGAAAATTTGTCAGTATCCCATACATCATCTTTGAATAACTCATACACCATTTGAAACTTTTCTAACTCCTGAACATTCACATAGGTTGGCCATTTCATAATTGGGATGCCCCTAATCCATGGATCCTCCCAAATATTTGTTTTTCTCCCATCACCTATACATTTCAATAAACCTTCTTTCATCTCCTCCATACTTTCTATTATTGCTCTTGCTGACCAGGAAATATGTTTATCCCATAATCTATTCCAAGGATGCAATCTTCCATATTTAGCTCTCAGAAATAAATTTCAGGTACAGTTATCCTCATTGAGAATTGGAAGTATTCTCTTAGCTACTAAAGCTTTTTTCATCACATTCAAATCTGTCACTCCTAATCCACCCTCACTCATGCTTATAGTTAATTTTCTCCGGCCTATTAAATTTGCATATTTTCCTAATTTTCCAAAAGACCAGAAAAACTCTCTAGCAACTTTAGTGATTCTATTAATAGCTGAATTTAAGACCCAAGATGACATCAGAGAATGAGCCAGAATTGAACATACCACTGAATTAATTAATACACATCTACCAGCATGAGAAATTGTGTTCTTAGCCCAATTATCAATTCTTCTTTCCACCTTCTCAACAAGCTTTTCCTGATACATTTTGTTCAGCCTCCTTGGTGAAATATAAGTTCCTAAATAAAGCATAGGAAACTTTCCTTCCTTCATCCCCAACCATTCGTAGATGTTTTATTTAATTATAGTTTCACACTTTGCAGGGAGGTAAATGTCAAACTCCTGCAGATTGATCCTTTGCCCTGTTAATTTGCAATATAGGTCCAATGCTTTTCTTAAGCCTTTACAATATCTTTGGCTTCCTTTAATGGTGATAATTAAGTCATCTGCAAAACAAAGATGACTCATTTGAAACTCCTTGCATTTAAATGGCTTTATCAGTCCCTTCTCAACATAGTCATTTATAATGACCGAAAGCAATTGTTCCATCATGATAAACAGGTAGGGAGATAGAGGATCTCCCTGCCTAATACCTCTATAGCTTTTAAAAACCTCAGAAACTTTCCCATTTATCATACAAGAAAAATTAATCCCCTCTAAGAATCATTTAATCCATCTTATTAAAAGCCTTGGGAACCCCATCTTCTCCATCACTAAGTAAATTGCTTCCCAATTAGTCCTATCATAAGCTTTTTCCAAATCCAGCTTAAGAATAATATATGGGCTCTTTGATTTTGATGCATAGAAAGAATTCATCATTTCAGAAACAATCAAAATATTATCATGCATCTGTCTTTTTAGAATGAAAGCACCCTGTTCAATACTTATTACTTTCTCAAGCAAAGGCCTAATTCTGTTAGCTATCATCTTTGCAAGAGTCTTGTACATTACATTGCATAAAGCAATAGATCTAAACTCATTGACCTTGCATGCTTTATCTTTTTTAGGAATCATTAACATCAAAGTATCATTCCATCCAGCTGGTAGAACCCCTGACACAGAGAATTCATCCACCTCCTTTTTTAACTGGTCTTTAACAATCTCCCGGCTATACAAATAGAATTCCAGGACAAAACCATAAAGTCCTGGACTTTTACCTCTCCCTAGACTATTCGCTGCTCTCCACACCTCCCCAAGGCTGAATCTTTCCTTAATCTTATCAGTGTCTTCCTTACCAATAGTCTTCCATTTATACTTTGCCAAACAATCTGATTCTATCAATGCCTCATTGTCTTCCCTCCATAGATCCTTATACCAACTAGCAAAGCAATTAGTCATTCTTTTACTGTCAGTTATAAGAACCTCATCCACACCCAAGTATTCAGTCTCACCTCTTCTTCTATTCAATTTCACAATGTTATGAAAGTATTTCGAGTTCTGATCTCCTAATTCAATCCAGTTTCTTCTTGACTTCGACCACCATTTTATCTGAATTTGCTTACTAAGGGCCACTGATTTCTTTGACAACTCTCTCATATAAGCCAAATCCTCCTCTGTTAAGTTTCCTAAAGCATCCAAATCCTCTAATACCCCCAACTTCTGCAGAGTTTCTTTCAAATTCTTCTCTAAGTTCCCCACCTTTACCCTATTCCATTCCACTAAATCATTCTTCAGTGAATTTAGTCTTTCCATCCATGACCTACTAGTTTCAGAATTAAACTGCCAACTATTTTTAATAACCTGATGAAGATCCTCATATTGCAACCAGAAGTGCTCAAAGGAAAAACTTCTTTTTTTCCTCATATTGTTCCTACTATACTCACACTTCACCATAATCGGATGGTGGTCAGAATCAATTCTTTGTAAATGCTCCACTTCTGGTACAACATCCCAATCGAGCATTTTTCATTGTACAAGACTCTATCTAGTGTAGCCATTATTTTCTCACTTCCCTCCCTATTATTAGTCCAAGTAAAGAGTGGACATTTGAACTTAGCATCAATTAAATTTGCTTTCTTAATAAACTCTATGAAGTCTTTAACAAATTTTTTTACAATAGAACTCTTTTCCTCCTCTCTTCTCATTAGCAGTAGTAATGCAATTCATATCACCTATTATCATCCATGGAATATCAGATAATTCAATCTCCCCTAACATTTCCCATAATCTTCTCCTTTTCGAAATATTAGTGCTTGCATAGACTCCTGTAAGGAAGAACACCTTATTTCTATCAAATTCAACAATTGCATTGATAGATTGAAAGTCCCTATGAACAATGTTAATCTTCACTTTATTCTTTACCCACAACATTATTAGACCTCCAGATCTTCCTTCACTGGCCACAAAAACTCCTTTCCAAGCACTCTTCCTTTTCTCAAGAAACAAACTTGCTTCCTCCTCCAACAGATGTGTCTCAGTTAAAAACACAATATCAATCCTGTGCATCCTTATCAAAGTCCACAAGTAAGCACTTGCTTCCTCTTTTAGAGCTCCTCTTCTGTTCCAGGCTAAAGTTTTCATGATTTTTCTTTTGATGTAGTCACTTCACCCACAACTTTCTGAGGATCACCTTCATCCCCCAAAGCATTAGTGTCCTTTGAATATCTCCTTTTTTTCAATTTCACACTTTTGTAACCTATTAGTACATTGACCAAGTTACTATTTCCCTTGGAGCCTCTCCTTTCTTTTGAACATTTTCTTTCTATCAGCCTAGAATTCTCAGGATCAATTCCCTCTTCCATGAAATCTTCCTTGGCAAATTTGTTGTTCAAAATTTTCTCAAATGATTCTGACATCTTTTTTGACAGCTCTTGCATCTTACATTCATCCCTTTTCTTTTCATCAGTTTGTATAAGTTCTCTGTCTTCCCTCATTTTAGCTTTAACATTATTTCCATCACATTTTCTTTCATCCGATCTTTCACAACATTTATTAGTTCAATTGATTCATTCTCCTTTTCTTTCAACCATACTTTATCAGTACCAAATTTTTCCAGAACATCCTCATTTTCATTCTACACAATGTCTATCAAATCAGTCTCCATTCTATTCCCATTTCTGCATTCACTAACCTTCTGAGATTCCCCCGCTACATCATCTTTATCATTCCTTTCAAAAGCTGGATTATTTAGCACAACAAAGGAATTCCTTAATCCTCCTTCAACTTTATTCTGCACACTTGCATTCCTTCTATTTCTCTTTTGCACTTGAATCCAGGGTCCAAGTAGCTTTTCATCAGCATTTTCAGCTCTTGATTCCCTACTGTCATTACCCAGATCAACTTTTTCCTCCTTTTTATTGTTGCATTTCTCTTCGTTATGCCCTATTTTACCACAACTAAAACAGATGTTAGACAAATTCTCATAAGCTACAGATTGAAAGAATTTACCCATTTTTGTTTCAATCCACAACTCTTGTTCAACTGGTTTTCTAACATCCATCAGAATACATACTCTGCCAAATTTCCCTCTTTCCCTTGATAGAGTATAATCATCAATCTTTATTGGCCTTCCTACCACAGCTGCTATTTGTGGCAAAACATTATAATGCATGAATTCAAAAGGTAACCCGGGGAATTGAATCCAAATCGGAATCATGTGAATCTTTTCATTTATGGGCTGAAAATTTTCTTTCCATGGTATAACCGATAAATTTTGGCCTCTAAAAAACCAAGGTCCATCTGAATAGACTGACCAATAGTCTTCCTCCTCATAGAATTTGTAAGCAAAGAATCCCCCCCGCTAAATTAACAATATCACATTTGCCCTTTAATTTCCAGATTTTAGGCATAAAATTCTTCACCAAATCATATGCCGGTGTTCTACCAAAAAATTTGTCATATAAAAGCCACTTACAGTCCATTTTCGCTTCCTCCAAATCTTTCTCTGAGATGAAGACTGACCCCTTTGCTGAATCCTGGATCTTATCTATCTTCTCTAGCAACTTTGGGGATGTTCTCCATTCTTCAGCATTCACCTTCATCCTAAAGAGCCCCACCCAAGAAGAAGGTCCTGCTTTCATCCGATCATCACTATTCCAGCGATTTGCCTAATTAACATTAAGCTTTTCCTTCTCCAATCTAGGCATCTGTGATCTCTCCTTCATAGCAGATTTTTCAATCCAGGTATTCTTAGATTGCCAGTCCATTCTAACAGGAGTAATCCCCGGATCAGGCGGCTTCTTCGGGTGAAACTTTTGAACATTCGCCATCGCAGTTTTCGCCTTATCTCCTGCCATGTCAGCACTCATCTCCCACCTTTAATCAATTTTGACTAGTCAAATTCGATTAATTTGATATATGTCAAACTATGCACACAACAATTAATTGATTTACTTTAGCAAAATTATATTACTTAAAGTTTGGCCATATATACTTAGGGCTTATTTGCTTCATATGGTAAATGAGATAAGATAAGATATATATTTTAATTCATCATAAATTATTATTAAATTAATCATTGGGGATGATTTTCAAGTCATATGAGATCAGGTTTAATAATAAATATATTTTTTAATAAAAATCGACTAATATAGTAATGATAAATATTTTTTAATGAACCGATCTTCACTACTAAAATTTCAAACTTGAATTATAATTTAAATTTTTTTAATGATAAATATCCTAATGCAGACCCATATATTTTAAAATCGGGTTCGAATCCAATCGAGTAAGGTAAATCGACATCGGCTTATCGATTCTCGATGGAAAGGGGGGTAACGTGTGTTGATCAAGTGAAAATATGGAAGGGGGCAGGACCTCTCAAAATGAAGATATATATTTGGTTACTACTTAAGGGTCGACTTACACTAAAGATTGGTAGGGAGACACAAGATTCAGCTGGAGGATCCATTGTATAATTTTTGTCGGGAAGAGATGGAATCCACGACACACTTGTTTGGTTCGTGTACAATAACGATGGCGGGCTAGAATGAGTTCCTTAGGGAATGTGGACTAGGCGGGTCCAACCCAATCCCAAGGGCTTCCGAGGGGATGGAATTATGGTCGAGGAAAAATTTGATAGCAGCAACTATCTAGTGTTGATGCATGTGGACTTGTAGGAATAATGACATTTTAAGGGAGGGGTCCACTACTAGAAATTGAGTCTTCAGCAACGGCTATCAGCAACGGCCGCTCAAGCCGTTGCTATTTGCAACGACATTCTTACGGCCGCTCAAGCCGTTGCAGATATGTTGTATCTGCAACGGCTTTCTAACGGACACGCGAGCCGTTGCTGATGATTTTAATTATCAGCAATGACTTTCTAACGGACAAGTGAGCTGTTGCTGATGATAACTTATTAGCAACGGCTTTCTAATGGGCGAGTGAGCCGTTGCTGATAAGTTTATATAGGTCGCAGATCGCGCCCGCCCCTTCTTCCTCCCGCTGCTGCCGTCGCCTCCTCCTCCCGCCTCTCGCCGCCGTTGCTGACACCGACGCCGCCGTTGCCGGCGCCGACACCGCCGAGCTGCCGTTGTCGTCCGTCCTCGACCGGACTCCGGCGCCGGAAATTGTAGATTAATTTTTATTTATTTATTTGTTAATTAATTATTTAGATTAATTATTTAATTTTTAATTTAATTTAGTTAGATTAATATTTAATAATGGTAGGTTAATTATTTAAATTAATGAAAATGATGTAGATTAATATTAATTAATTAGTTAAAAATATTGTTAATTAGTCCAAAGTTGTCCTCAGTGGACTCGCGTCAGAATTGTCCACTTCGGCATTGTGTCGGAATCTTCCACTTCTGACGCGCGCCGGAATCGTCCACTTCGGACGCGCACCGGAATAGTTCATTTTGGACTCCTGCCGGAATCGTCTAATTTGGACTCGTGTCGGAATTGTCCAATATGGACTCGAACTGACTCGAAATATTTAGAAAATAATCATCCATCCGACGAGTTGATATGTTTCACGTACGCATCGACGAGTCGGATATGATTTAGCAAAACCTTAGATCCGTTCGGGGATTATATGTTCGTGTAAAAGAAGTAGATGATCTTTTATACGACGTACAATTCTTGAATTGTCCCTGATTGGATAATTTGGAAATATAGTTATTTGTACTGCACTTACGTTTTTTTTTAACCGTTAACTTATTCTAAATTTCGGCAGCATCTCTCTTATTCTCCGATACGCGCCCAGATGATATGCGTATTCGGAGAACTGTAGGGAGATGCTGCCGAAATTTAGAATGAAGTTAGCGGTTAAAATAAGTACTTAGTGCAATATAAATAACATAAATCCCGAATGAAATAGGACAATCTCACCTAAAGACATTAACCAAAGAAATTGTCCTTGATTGACAGAATCATGTCGGCTGATCGAAGTTGGATGTACCGACGTCTTGATCGTGGAGCTTTAACGAATGAGTTTCGATTAGGCGTAACGTACTTCCTAAATTTCGCCTATTCGAATCAGAATTTCGTTAGCATCGGTGATCAAATCCGATGTCCGTGCCGCATTTGTTTGAATGGACGATTTTTGGATCGGGAGACTATCACTCTGCATCTATATAGCAAAGGATTTGCACCAAGATATTTTATATGGACTTGTCACGGGGAGTCACGTGAAGTCGGGACGTCGAGTAATCCTGTCGTTCAGACATATGGTGAATCTTCCTCTGCTGGTGCTTCTTCATCTAGTCAATCTAATTCCTATAGAACTATAATACTTGATAGTCTTGAGGGTCAATTCCACCTGAATGATAATGTTGATCGACCAGTTCTTCAGACATCAGTCCCACCAGATACTACAACGATTGATATCACAGAAGTACAAACTGCGGTAGAGATTGAATTACCGAATAAAGAAGCTGCAGAATTTTACGAGATTTTGAAAACTGCCAATGAACCTTTGTATGAGAATTGTCCTAAATACACTAGGTTTTCAGCAATGACACAACTCCTAAACATCAAGGTCGATTGTAATATCAGTGGGGTTGCGTATGATCAGATTGCAGGATTGATTAATGGAATGCTGCCTACTGATAACAAGTTTGAGCCAATTTTTTATAAGACTAAAAAGCTAATGAGAAAATTGGGGTCTTGGTACGAAAAAATACACGCGTGCCAAAATAACTGCATTTTATATTATAAAGAAAATGTGCAGTTGCATAAATGCCTTGTATGTCAACATCCTCGTTACAAGGAGAATAAATCGGTTCGACAGAAAAATATCTCGTTTAAGGTGCTTCGGTATTTTCCACTAACACCGAGGCTTCAAAGATTATTCATGTCAGAAAAGACAGCCCCCTACATTAGTTGGCATGCAAGAAGTCGTGATGATACAGTAATGACTCATCCATCCGACAGTGAAGCATGGAAATATTTGGATACATAATATCCTTCATTTGCTAGGGATACTAGAAATATCAGATTGGGATTGTGCACAGATGGTTTTAATCCGTTTGGACATTCTGCAACTCCTAATTCAGTTTGGCCAGTGCTGCTGACAGTTTATAATTTGCCACCGTCAATGTGTATGAAAGATGAATTTATTTATCTTTCGATGATTATTTCGGGTCCTAAGGGTCCGCGAAAAGAAATTGACATATTTCTCAGACCCTTGATAGATGAATTGAAAAACATTATGGACTGAGGGAGCTGTCACTTATGATTGTCATCGGAAGCAAAACTTCAATTTAAAGGTCGCGGTCTTATGGACAATCAATGATTTTCCGGCGTACAGCATGTTGTCTGGTTGGAGCACTCACGGCCGACTCTCTTGTCCGTATTGTATGGAACACTCTAAATCAATCAGTCTTTAGAACGGATGAAAAATCTCATTCTTTGATTGTCATCGTCAATTCCTACCGGCTAATCATCAGTATCGAAGGAATCGTAATAAATTTACTAAGGGCAGAGTCGAAAGAGATGGGCCACCACCGATGTTGTCTGGTGAATAAATGTTAGCACGTGTTTCAGCACTTCTAGATATAGTATTTGGTCGCAATGAAAGAGTGTCAGGTTTTGGCCAAACACATAACTGGGTAAAAAAAAGTATCTTTTAGGAATTGCCCTATTGGAGTTCATTATTGATTCGAGATAATTTAGATGTCATGCACATTGAAAAAAATATGTTTGATAATATTTTCAACACTTTGATAGATATTTTCGGAAAAACTAAAGATAATGTCAAAGCCCGACATGATATGAAAATACTTTGTAAATGACTAGAGTTGGAGTTATAAGAGGTCAACGGATGATATCTGAAACAGAAGGCCCCATATGTGTTAAATAAATAACAGATCAAAGATGTTTTTCAATGGGTAAAAGAACTCAGATTATCCGATGGATATGCTTCAAAGTTATCTCGATGTGTGAACGTCGATGATTGTAAAATATCAGGGATGAAGAGCCATGATTGTCATGTATTCATGCAGAGATTACTTCCAATTACATTTCGAGATCTTCTACCTGATAATATTTGGGGTCCGTTGACTGAATTAAGTATATTTTTTAGAAACATCTGTGCAAATGTCATTCGAGCCGAAGATATGTCAACACTTGAAAATAATATTATTGAAATCATATGCAAGCTGGAGCAATTTTTCCCTCATGTATTTTTTGACTCGATGGAGCATCTACCGATACACTTGGTATACGAGGCACGAGTTTGTGGCCTCGTTCAATATCGGTGGATGTACTTATTTGAAAGATACATGAATCGTCTGAAGAAAAAAAGTAAAGAACACCGCAGCTGTTGAAGGATCAATATCTGAATCGTATATCATCCAAGAAATTTTAACATTCTGCTCATTTTTCTTTGAATCGACAGTACAGACAAGATTTGATCGTCTTCCACGTAACGACGACGGGGGTGTTCGACATTCAAATGGACGTTTAAATATATTTTGTCACTCTGGTCGTGTTTTTGGTTCTCGTCCATCTCGACACTTAAGCGAGGAAGAGTATCATTTGGCACACTTGTATGTATTACTCAATTGTCCAAAGATTGAACAATTCATTGAAATATTTGACATTGAGATGGTGCAAAAATACACTATTCACAACGATGAAGAATTGGAGAGATTACGGAATCGTGATTTCCCTACTTGGATTCAGACTTACAGCAAAGATCACAGAGCTGAAATAGATGAAAGAATATTTGAGTTTGTTAGTGGACCATTGCGACTAGTGTCGTGCTATAGCAGATATTTTGTTAATGGGTACAAATTTCACACAGTGGAATATGCCTTTACAAAGAAGATGATGAATGTCGGGGTCTGCGTGAAATGGACAACCTATGTTTAATGTGATATGGATTTTTATGGACTGATGGAAGAAGTGATAGAATTGCACTATTTCGGCTTGAAATCAGTGATCCTATTTAGATGTCATTGGTTCGATACAACAGAACGGGGCATGAAAGTTCATCTAAAATACAAACTTGTTGAGGTTAATTACAAATGTAAATTGACAGCAAATGAGCCTTTTATATTGGCATCATAAGCAGAACAAGTATATTACGTGAAGTATCCGGCTCGAAATAAAGATAGAGCAGATTGGCGTGTAGTCTGTAAGAATAAAGGTAGAGAAAAAATTGATCTGATAGCAGAAGAAAATGAGCTGATACCTGATATGACAGATGGTTTCTATCAAGAAGATGATCCTCCTGCTGTAGATCGTATTATTCTAATACTCGAGGAATGCAGACACAACGTCAATTCAATTAGAAGTTGAATATGCTGATGATGACGATCATAAAATTGAGAAAGCTGGAGATGAAGAAGATGAAGAAGAGGAAGAAGAGGAAGAAGAGAAAGAATTCGAAGACTATTATTCAGATGATGCGGAATAATTATAAAGTATATATTTTATTAAATATATCTCTACTATTTATATAATAATCTAATTATATGTCTATTCGACAGATATGTCTGGTCGTGGTTATCGTCGCAGGAGAGCTTCGGAGTCTCCGATCGGTGAGACTCCAGCACCTACTCATGCTGCTGATCCTCATGTTGTTGATCCTCATGCCGATGATACTGCCGAGGCTAGTACATCCAGACGTAGGCGGCCACGCGGGCCGAACAGGTGGTAGCCTCCACCAGCCACAGAGTCACGTAGATTTATTAGCGTGATTGGGGAGCGGTAATATATCATGAATTATGAATCATTATAAATTCATTATATCATAATATAATATTAACATTTATTTTTGTTGTGCAGGTTCGAGCAAGAAGAAGTGCCGAGGAGCATTTCTTCTACTATTCGACGATACATGCACGGGGCATGGCCTACGTGGTCTCACGTGCCTAGCGAACACGTCGACATGTTATGGCGCAAGTTTGAGGCACATATTATTATTATTTTTACATGCATGATGATTAATATTGGTACTGATATTATTATTCTGCAGGCTCGCTATATATGGGCTGAGGACCAAAGGCCCTTCATTTACGCTGCCTGGGAGGCTATTTCCCGGGCAAGGTACAACGGGCAGCTGGGGCAGGCCCGGTCCCAGGCGATGGCACGAGCTGGGACTACTAACATCGCGGAGACTCGGGGATACGACCTCGATTGGATTACTCCAGATATATGGGACCAGCTCGTGGGAATATGGTCGAGGATCGATGGCAGGAGGTTTCTAGGAATGCGGCTAGAAATCGCATGTCGGGGGGAGCAGCGCGTCACACCGGCGGCTCTATTGCATTT
The DNA here is from genome assembly GCA_034359265.1 of Canna indica. Taxonomy (NCBI): domain Eukaryota; kingdom Viridiplantae; phylum Streptophyta; class Magnoliopsida; order Zingiberales; family Cannaceae; genus Canna; species Canna indica. Next base: position 66,756,351 of record CP136896.1, on the reverse strand, counting down.
GCAGTGCACGCGAACCGTATGGTAAGTATACCTTTTAATTATATATTTTATTTGTTACTATGTGTACTAATTAATGTATTATGTTTTGTAAATGTAGACGACGGTGTTGGATGACGGGACTGTCCAGCGACCCTCCCCGATGGCGGTGTTTGAGCGGACTCACCGTCGAGCACATGAGACGGGGGTGTACATCGACAACCGCGCTGCATACATTATGGTAACTATATATTTGTTTAATTTAATAATTATATATTTATAATTTAAGTTTTATGATAAATATTAAACAAAAAATCAAACTCGAGTAGGAGACCTACAGCCAGACGGTGGTGCAGCGCGGGGGCACCCCCGAGGACTTTGACACAGCAACGTGGGTCGAGGCCGCAGGTGGCTGGGACCATGGCCGCGTATATGGCTTTGCAGATAGTGGTCATGCGCGAGCCATGCTAGGGACACTTGAGGCACCGACCCCTCCGGTCGTCGGTGAGCGGCCGTCCATCTCCAAATCCAGTTATGATCATAGTAGCAGAATAAGGACTCTAGAGGACATGGTCGCGCGTCAGACTGAAATGATGGAGTGCCAGAGTCAGATGATGGCGGAGATGCATGCTATGCTACGCAACATGTCAGGTCATCCCGAAGCAGGCATCTCTTCGGCATCATCTCATCCATCGTCCTCGAGTCAGTCCACGCCGGTGTACACTTAAGCACTCCAGACCCTGCCAAATGATCCAGGCCATCCTCCATCGTCATCGTGATATTTTTTTTATATTGACTTTGTTACTGAGATATTATACTTATTTAATTTATTTTGTTTGGATATTGATACTTCAATTTTGCATTTGAATAGTTTTTATACTATTGTGGATAATTATAAATATAAATATAATTGTTTTGATGTATATCTTGGTGTATTTGTGATGTGTGAATGAATGTGTGTATGAGTGTATGAGTTATGTATCAGATAATGTATCAATGAAAATTTAATTTTTTTTTTTTTCGTTTCCAGGTTCACTTTAGCAACGGCTTTCCCACGGTTGTCCGTGGGAAAGCCGTTGCTAAAAGTTTATCGAAAGTCATTGCTGATGACCTACAACAACGGCTTAGCAATGGTCTTTTACTAACGGCGTTGCTACGGACTCACCAGCCGTTGCTATTAATGTTTTCAGCAACGACTCCATGTCCTTGGCAAAATCGTTGCTGATAATATTATTAGCAACGGCCCGAGCGGTCGTTGCTAAGTTATCAGCAACACACTTTTCTGCCACGGCTCCGTTGCAACGGGTAGGGCCGTTGCATGTCGTTGCTGATGCCCATTTTTCCAATAGTGATTGTGGACTCGCGCCAGAATCGTCCACAATGGATGGACTCATGCCGAAATCGTCCACGTTGGACTCACGCGGAATTGTCCACTTTGGACTCGCACCGACATCCACAAATTTAGAAAAAAATCAAGATGAGTTGATACATTTCACGTACGCATCGACGAGTCAAGTTTTAATTTTGCAAAACCTTAGATCCGTTTGGGGGTTGTATATTCTTGTAAACAAAATAAATGATCTTTTATACGACGTACAACCCTTGAATTATCCCAAATTGGATAATTTGGGAACATAGTTATTTTTATTGCACTTAGTTTATTTCTTTTAGTCATTTTTTATTTTAAAATTTTGTCTTGTATCTCCATTGTTTTCCGATACGCGCCCAGATGATATGCGTATTCGGAGAATCGTAGGGAGATGTTGCCGAAATTTAGAATAAAGTTAATGACTAAAAGAAATTCTAAGTGCAATATAAATAACATGAATCTCGATTTGAATAAGACCATCCCACCGAAAGACATTACCTAAAGATATTGCCAACTTTTTGACAGAACATGTCGGGCGATCGAAGTTGGATGTACCGACGAACTCATCGTGGAGCTATAAACAGACGAATTTCGAGTAGGCGTAACTTCTTAAATTTCGCATACTTGAATAAAAAATTTCTTAGTGGTGATAAAATCCGATGTCTGTGCCGAAAATGTTCGAACATAAGATTTTTGGATTGAAAAATTGTCACAATGCATCTGTATACAAAAGGATTCACACCAAGATATTTTATATGGAATTGTCACGGGAAGTCACGTCAAGTCGGGACGTCGAGCAATCCTGTTGTCCAAACTCATGGTGAATCTTCTTCTACTGGTGTTTTTTTTCTTCAAATCCACATAATCCTTATAGAACAATGATTCTGGATAGTCTTGGAGGATAATTTCATTTAAATGATAATATCGAGTCAGTTATTGAGATGGTAGTGCCACCAGATACTACGACAGTTGAAGTCACTGAAGAACAACCTGCGATACAGATTGAATTGCCAAATTAGGAGGATATGACAGATTATATTGGCGATACAGTTAATTGCAAATCAAAGTTGGCTTCAAATGAGTCATTTATAATAGCATCTCAAGCTGAACAAGTATATTATATGCAGTATCCATCTCGAAAGAAAGATAGAGCAGATTGGCATGTAGTTTGTAAGACTAAAGCCAGAGGAAAAATTGACCCGGTAGTTGGAGAGAATGAGCCAGCTGATGACTTCTATCAAGAAGAGGATCCTTCTGAAGTGGAACGAGTTAGTCCAATACTCGAGGATGATGACACAAAATTAGTTCAATTGGAAATAGAATACGTTGATGACGACGATAATGAAGTTGAGGAAGGACAAAATAATGATGAGGGAGAAGAAGAAGAATTTCAAGATTCTGATACAAAAGAACAAGAAGAAGAGTATTACACGGATGATGATAATGACGATGACAAATAATTGTAAATGTGAAGTATATATTTAATTATTAAATATATCTATTAATCTATTATATAATCTAATTATATTAATTTTTTACAGCTATGGTTCGAGATATCAGTTCCCGAGGAGGCATTCCTCGTAGGACCCCCCGACGATTACCACCCGCCCCACATGTACCCACCGACCCTTCACCTTCGGCCACCATCCCCTCACCTCGGGCCACCATCCCCCACCTCTGTCTACCATCCCTCCGTCACCCTCACTACTAGAAATAAGTTCTTCAGCAACGACCCCTCAAGCCATTGTAGATATGATGTATCTGCAATGGTCTTGTTACGGGCGCTCGAGCCGTTGCAGATATATAATCACCTAAGCAACGGCTTTTTAACGGACACGTGAGCCATTGCTGATGATTACTTATCAGCAATGATGTTCTAATAGATGAGTGAGCCGTTGTTGATAAGTTTATATAGGGCACACGCCCGCGCTCGCCCCTTCCTTCTTCCTCCTCTTCCTCTGCTGCCGTCGCATGCTGCCGTTGCCGACGCCGCCGCCTTGCTGCCGCTGCCGAAGCCGCCGCCCCGTCCTCGACTATTGTTGCCCTGTCCTCGACCGCTGCCGCCCTGTCCTCGACCGCTGCCGCCCCGTCCTGTTCCAAGTATTTCTCGCCGCCTTCTTCCTCCCCATTCATTATAGATCCGGTCGAAACCCCACTACTAGAAATTGTTTCTTCAGCAATGGCCGCTCAAGCCATTGCTATTTGCAACGGGGTTCTTACGGCCGCTCAAGCCGTTGCAGATATGTTGTATCTGCAACGGTGTTCTAACGGATATGATAGCTGTTGCATATATTAATTACCTTAGCAATAATGTTCTAACAGACAAGTGAGTCGTTGCTGATGATTAACTTATTAGCAACGGCGTTCTAACGATTGAGTGAGCCGTTGCTGATAAGTTTATATAGGGCACGCAATCATGCCCGCCCCCTTCTTCCTCTTCCTCTGCCCGTCGCCCGCTGCTCAAATCCGACGCCGCCGCCGCCGTCGAGCTGCCGCTCCGACGCCGTCGCCCCGTCCTCGACCTTCGGTTTCGACCGCCGCCTCCCGTTCGATTCGAGGTATTTCTCGCCGCCTCTAACCCCCTATTTATTAGATCCGACCGAAACCCTTAAAATAGGGTTTCGGCCGGCCGTCGAAGGCCACCGGCAGGCGGCCGATGGTTTATCCAGTGTCCGGACACAGTGTTAGGACACTGGACGCCGGTGCCGAAAATTCTTATATAATATTATATATATATATATATATATTAATCTTAAATTAATTATTTAGATTAATTATTTAATTAATTATTTAATTTGTTAGATTAATTTTTAGGGTTTAGATTAATTGTTATGATTTTTAGATTAATTGTTAGAGTTTATATTAATTTTTAGATTAATTTAGTTAAATTAATATTATGTTTAAGATTAATAATTATAGGTTAATTATTTAAGTTAGTTAAAATGTTGTAGATTAATATTAATTAATTAGTTAAAATGTTAATTAGTCGATTCGAAGTAGTCCTCGGTGGACTCGTGTCGGAATCGTCCACAACATTCTGCGCCGGAATCGTCCACTTCGGACTCGCGGCAGAATCGTTCAATTCGGACTCCCGCCAGAATCGTCTAATTTGGACTCGTGTCGAAATTATCCACTATGGATTCGAACTGACTCGAAACATTTAAAAAATAATCATTCATCCGACGAGTTGATATGTTTCACATACGCATCAACGAGTCGGATATGATTTAACAAAACCTTAGATCCGTTCGGGGGTTGTATGTTCGTGTAAAAGAAGTAGATGATCTTTTATATGATGTACAATCCTTGAATTGTCCCTGATTGGATAATTTGGGAATATAGTTACTTGTATTGCACTTACGTTTTTTTTTAACCGTTAACTTATTCTAAATTTCGGCAGCATCTCTCTTATTCTCCGATACGCGCCCAGATGATATACGTATTCGGAGAACTGTATGAAGATACTGCCGAAATTTAGAATAAAGTTAGCGATTAAAAGAAATACTTAGTGCAATATGAATAACATAAATTTCGAATGGAATAGGACAATCTCACCAAAAGGCATTAACCGAAGAAATTGTCATTGATTGACAGAATCATGTCGGCTGATTGAAGTTGGATGTACCGACGTCTTGATCGTGGAGCTTTAATGAATGAGTTTCGATTAGGCGTAACGTACTTCCTAAATTTTGCCTATTCGAATCGGAAATTAGTTAGCGTCGGTGATAAAATCCGATGTCCGTGCCGCATTTGCTTGAATGGACGATTTTTGGATCGGGGGACTATCACTCTGCATCTATATAGCAAAGGATTTGCACCAAGATATTTTCTATGGACTTGTCACGGGGAGTCACGTGAAGTCGGGACGTCGAGCAATCCTGTCGTTCAGACATATGGTGAATCCTCCTCTACTGGTGGTTCTTCATCCAATCAATCTAATCCCTATGGAACTATGATACTTGATAGTCTTGGGGTTAATTCCACCTGAATGATAATGTTGATCGATCAGTTACTCAGACATCAGTCCCACCAGATACTACAACGGTTGATATCACAGAAGTACAAACTGCAAAATTTTACGAGATGTTGAAAGTTGCCGATGAACCTTTGTATGAGAATTATGCTAAATACACTAGGTTTTCAACAATGACACAACTCCTAAACATCAAGGCCGATTGTAATATTAGCGGGGTTGCGTATGATCGAATTAAAGGATTGATTAATGGAATGTTGTCTACTGATAACAAGTTTGAGCCAACTTTTTATAAAACTAAAAAGATGATGAGAATATTGGGGCTTGAGTACGAAAAAATACACGCGTGCCAAAATAACTGTATTTTATATTATAAAGAAAATGTGCAGTTGGATAAATACCTTGTATGTCAACATCCTCGTTACAAGGAAAAGAAATCGGTCCGATCGAAAAATATCTCGTTTAAGGTGCTTCGGTATTTTCCATTAACAACAAGGCTTCAAAGATTATTTATGTCGGAAAAGACGGCCCCTTACATGAGTTGGCATGTAAGAAGTCATGATGATACAGTAATGACTCATCCATCCGACAGTGAAGCATGAAAACATTTGGATACATGTTATCCTTCATTTGCTAGGGATACTAGAAATATCAAATTGGGATTATGCACAGATGATTTTAATCCATTTGGACATTCTGCAACTCCTTATTCAGTTTGGCCAGTGCTGTTGATAATTTATAATTTGTCACCGTCAATGTGTATGAAAGATGAATTTATTTATCTTTCGATGATTATTCCGGGTCCTAAGGGTCCGCGAAAAGAAATTGACGTGTTTCTCAGACCCTTGATAGATGAATTGAAAATATTGCGGACTGAGGGAGTAGTCACTTATGATTGTCATCGGAAACAAAACTTCAATTTAAAGGTCGCGATCTTGTGGACAATCAATGATTTCCCGGCATATGACATGTTGTTTGGTTGGAGCACTCATGACTAACTCTCTTGTCCGTATTGTATGGAACACTCTAAATCAATCAGTCTTCAGAACAGACGAAAAATCTCATTCTTTGATTGTCATCGTCGATTCCTACCGGCTAACCATCAGTATCGAAGGAATCGTAATAAATTTACTAAGGGCGGAGTCGAAAGAGATGGGCCACCATCGATATTGTCTGGTGAACAAATATTAGCACGTGTTTCAGCACTTCCACATATAGTATTTGGTCGGAATGAAAGAGTGTCAGCCTTTGGTCAAACACATAACTGGGTGAAAAAAAAGTATCTTTTGGGAATTGCCCTATTGGAGTTCATTACTGATTCGACATAATTTAGATGTCATATACATTGAAAAAAATGTGTTTGATAATATTTTCAACACTTTGATGGATGTTTCCGGAAAAACTAAAGATAATATCAAAGCCCGACATGAACTGAAAATACTTTGTAAAAGACCAGAGTTGGAGTTATAAGAGGTCAACGAACGATATCTGAAATCGAAGGCCCCGTATGTGTTAAATAAATAACAGATCAAAGATGTTTGTCAATGGATAAAAGAACTCTGATTACCCGATGGATATGCTTCAAACTTATCTCGATGTGTGAACGTCGATGATTGCAAAATATCAGGGATGAAGAGCCATGATTGTCATGTATTCATGCAGAGATTGCTTCCGATCGCATTCCGAGATCTTCTACCCGATAATATTTGGGGTCCGTCGACTGAATTAAGTATGTTTTTTAGAAACATTTGTGCAAATGTCCTTTGAGTCGAAGATATGTCAACACTTGAAAGTAATATTGTTGAAATCATATACAAGCTGGAGCAGTTTTTCCCTCCTGCATTTTTTGACTCGATGGAGCATCTACCGATACACTTGGCATACGAGACACGAGTTGGTGGCCCCGTTCAATATTGATGGATGTACTTATTTGAAAGATACATGAATTGTCTGAAGAAAAAAAGTAAAGAACACCGCAACTGTTGAAGGATCAATATCTGAATCGTATATCATCCAAGAAATTTCAACATTCAGGGTCGAATATCTTAAGCCAACACGGTTGAATATGCATTTACAAAGAAGACGATGAATGTCGGGGTCTGCGTGAAAGGGACAACCTATGTTGAATGTGATGTAGATTTTTATGGACTGGTGGAAGAAGTGATAGAGTTGCACTATTGCATTTGCGGTGCACGCGAACCGTATGGTAAGTATACCTTTCTTTTAATTTTATATTTTATTTGTTACTCTGTGTACTAATTAATGTATTTGTTTTGTTAATGTAGACGACGGTGTTGGACGACGGGACTGCCTAACGACCCTCCCTGATGGCGGTGTTTGAGCGGACACACCGTCGAGTGCATGGGACGGGGGAGTACGTCGACAACCGCGCTGCATTTATTATGGTAAGTATATTTGTTTAAATTATTCATTATATATTTATAATTTAAGTTTTATGAAAAATATTAAATAAAAAATTAAACTCGAGTAGGAGGCCTACAGTCAGACAGTGATACAGCGCGGAGGCACCCTCGAGGACTTTGACGCAGCAGCGTGGGTCGATGTTGCAGGTGGCTGGGACCACGGTCGCGTATATGGTTTTGCAGATAGTGGTCATGCGCGAGCCGTGCTAGGGCCACTTGGGGTACCAACCCCTCCGGTCGCTGGTGAGCGGCCGCCCACCTCCAGGTCCAGTTATGATCATAGTAGCATGATAATTAAGGACATTGGAGGAGACGGTCGCGCGTCAGAGTGAGATGATGGAGCGTCAGAGTCAGATGATGACGGAGATGCATGCTATGCTACGCAACATGTCAGGTTATCCTTCGGCATCATCTGATCCATCGTCCTCGAGTCAGTCCACGCCGGTGTACACTCAAGCACTCCAGACCCCGCCATATGATCCAGATCATCCTCCATCGTTATCGTGAGATTTTTTTTATATTGACTTTGTTAGTTAGGTTTAATTTGTTTTGTTTGTATATTGATACTTCAATTTTGCATTTGAATAGTTTTTATACGATTGTGGATACAAATAAACATCTATATAATTATTTTGATGTATATCTGAGTGTTTTTGTGATGTGTGAATGAATGTATGTATGGGTGTGTGAGTTATGTATCAGATAATGTATTAATGTATTAATATAAATTTAGAATTTTAAAATTTTCTTTGTTGCAGGAATTAGTCATCAGCAACGACTTTCCCACGGCCTTCCGTGGGAAAGCCGTTACTAAAAGTGTATAGTAAGCCGTTGTTGATGTCATACAACAACGGCCTTTCACTAACGGTCTTGCCACGGCCTCACGGGCTGTTGCTAATAATGTTATCAACAACGGCCCCGTGTCCGTGGAAAAGCCGTTGCTGATAATATTATTAGCAACGGCCCGAACGACCGTTGTTGATCCGTTGTTAAATTATCAGCAACACGTTTTTCTGCCATGGCTCCGTTGCAACGGACTAGGCCATTGCAAGCCGTTGCTGATGCTCATTTTTCCAGTAGTGCCCTAAATATAGGGTGTCGGCAGGCGGCCGATGTCCGGTGGTCGACGGTCGGATCGTTGTCCAGTGTCCGAACACTGGACGCCGGAGTCAGGTGGACTCCGTCGTCGAAAATTGATTAAATATTAATTTTATAGATTAATTATTTAATTCATAGATTAATTTTTAGATTAATTGTTATGATTTAAATTATTTTTTAGATTAATTGTTAGGGTTTAGATTAATTTTTAGATTAATCTATTTATATTAATGTTATGTTTTAGATTAATAATGATATGTTAATTATTTAAAAATGCTATGTTTTAGATTAATATTAATTAATTAGTTAAAGTGTTAATTAGTCCGGAGTCATCCTCGGTGGACTCTCGCCGGAATCGTCCACTTCGGACTCGCGCTGGAATCATCCATTTCAGACTCGCGCCGGAATCGTCCATTTCGGACTCGCGCCGGAATCGTCCACTTTGGATTTGCGTCGGAATTGTTCACTTTGGACTCGAACTGACTCGAAATATTTAGAAAATAATCATCCATTCGACGAGTTGATACGTTTCACATACACATCGACGAGTTGGATATGATTTAGCAAAACCTTAGATTCGTTCGGGGATTGTATGTTCGTGTAAAAGAAGTAGATGGTCTTTTATACGACGTACAACCCTTGAATTGTCCTTGATTGGATAATTTAGTAATATAGTTATTTGTATTGCACTTAGTTTTTTTTTTAACCGTTAACTTATTCTAAATTTCGGCAGCATATCTCTTGTTCTCTGATACGCGCCCAGATGATATTCGTATTCAGAGAATTGTAAGGAGATGCTGCCGAAATTTAGAATGAAGTTAGCAGTTAAAAGAAATACTTAGTGCAATATGAATAACATAAATCTCGAATGAAATAAGACCATCTCACCTAAAGGCATTAATCGAAGAAATTGTCATTGATTGACAGAATCATGTCGGCTGATCGAAGTTGGATGTACTGACATCTTGATCGTGGAGCTTTAACGAATGAGTTTCGATTAGGCGTAACTTACTTCCTAAATTTTGCTTATTCAAATAGGAAATTCATTAGCATCGGTGATAAAATCCGATGTCTGTGCTGCATTTACTTGAATGCACAATTTTTGGATTGGGATATTGTCACTCTGCATCTGTATAGCAAAGGATTTGCACCAAGATATTTTGTATGGACTTGTCACGGGGAGTCACGTGAAGTCGGGACGTCGAACAATCCTGTCGTTCAGACACATGGTGAATCTTCCTCTGTTGGTGTTTCTTATTCCAGTCCATCTAATCCCTATAGAACTATGATACTTGATAGTCTTGGGGGTCAATTCTAGCTGAATGATAATATCGATCGGCTAGTTACTGAGACGTCAGTGCCACTAGATACTATAGGTGTTGATATCACAGAAGTACAACATGCGATAGCGATAGAATTATCGAATAAAGAAGCCGCAGAATTTTACGAGATGTTGAAAACTGCCGATGAACCTTTGTATGAGAATTATCCCAAATACACTAGGTTTTCGGCAATGACGCAACTCCTGAACATCAAGGCCGATTGTAATATCAGCGGGGTTGTGTTTAATCGGATTGCTGGATTGATTAATGGAATACTGTCTACTGATAACATGTTTGAGCCAACTTTTTATAAGACTAAAAAGTTGATGAGAAAATTAGGGATTGGGTATGAAAAAATACACGCGTGCCAAAATAATTGTATTTCATATTATAAAGAAAATGTGCAGTTGGATAAATACCCTGTATGTCAACATCCTCGTTACAATGAGAAGAAATCGGTCTGACAGAAAAATATCATGTTTAAGGTAGTTCGATATTTTCCACTAACACCGAGGCTTCAAAGATTATTTATGTTGAAAAAGATGACCCCCTACATGAGTTGACATGCAAGAAGTCGTGATGATACAGTAATGACTCATCCATCTGACAGTGAAACATGGAAACATTTGGATCTATGTTATCCTTCATTTGCTAGAGATACTAGCAATATCTGATTGAGATTGTGCACGGATTGTTTTAATCCGTTTGGTCATTCTGTAACTCCTTATTCAGTTTGGCTAGTGCTGCTAATAGTTTATAATTTGTCACCATCAATGTGTATGAAAGATGAATTTATTTATCTATCGATGATTATTCCGGGTCCTAAGGGTCCGCGAAAAGAAATAGACGACATGTTGTATAGTTGGAGGACTCACGGCCGACTCTCTTGTCTGTATTGTATGGAACACTCTAAATCATTCAGTCTTCAGAACGGACGAAAAATCTCATTCTTTGATTGTCATCATCGATTCCTACCGGCTAATCATCAGTATCGAAGGAATCGTAATAAATTTACTAAGGGCAGAGTCGAAAGAGATGAGCCACCACCGATGTTGTCTGGTGAACAAATGTTAGCACGTGTTTAAGTACTTCCAGTGATAGTGATTGGTCGGAATGAAAGAGTGTCAGGCTTTGGTCAAACACATAATTGGGTGAAAAAAGTATCTTTTGGGAATTGCCCTATTGGAGTTCATTACTGATTCGACATAATTTGGATGTCATGCACATTGAAAAAAATGTGTTTGATAATATTTTCAACACTTTGATGGATGTTTCCGAAAAAACTAAAGATAATGTCAAAGCCCGACATCATCTGAAAATACTTTGTAAGAGACTGGAGTTGGAGTTACAAGAGGTCAACAGACGATATCTGAAGCCGAAGGCCCCGTATGTACTAAATAAACAACAGATCAAAGATGTTTGTCAATAGATAAAAGAACTCAAATTACCCGATGGATATGCCTCAAACTTATCTCGATGTGTGAACGTCGATGATTGCAAAATATCAGGGATGAAGAGTCATGAATATCATGTATTCATGCAGAGATTACTTCTGATCGCATTCCGAGATCTTCTACCTGATAATATTTGGGGTCTGTTGACTGAATTAAATATATTTTTTAGAAATATTTGTGCAAATGTCCTTCGAGTCGAAGATAAGTCAACACTTGAAAGTTTGGCTAGTGCTGCTAATAGTTTATAATTTGTCACCATCAATGTGTATGAAAGATGAATTTATTTATCTATCGATGATTATTCCGGGTCCTAAGGGTCCGCGAAAAGAAATAGACGACATGTTGTATAGTTGGAGGACTCACGGCCGACTCTCTTGTCTGTATTGTATGGAACACTCTAAATCATTCAGTCTTCAGAACGGACGAAAAATCTCATTCTTTGATTGTCATCATCGATTCCTACCGGCTAATCATCAGTATCGAAGGAATCGTAATAAATTTACTAAGGGCAGAGTCGAAAGAGATGAGCCACCACCGATGTTGTCTGGTGAACAAATGTTAGCACGTGTTTAAGTACTTCCAGTGATAGTGATTGGTCGGAATGAAAGAGTGTCAGGCTTTGGTCAAACACATAATTGGGTGAAAAAAGTATCTTTTGGGAATTGCCCTATTGGAGTTCATTACTGATTCGACATAATTTGGATGTCATGCACATTGAAAAAAATGTGTTTGATAATATTTTCAACACTTTGATGGATGTTTCCGAAAAAACTAAAGATAATGTCAAAGCCCGACATCATCTGAAAATACTTTGTAAGAGACTGGAGTTGGAGTTACAAGAGGTCAACAGACGATATCTGAAGCCGAAGGCCCCGTATGTACTAAATAAACAACAGATCAAAGATGTTTGTCAATAGATAAAAGAACTCAAATTACCCGATGGATATGCCTCAAACTTATCTCGATGTGTGAACGTCGATGATTGCAAAATATCAGGGATGAAGAGTCATGAATATCATGTATTCATGCAGAGATTACTTCTGATCGCATTCCGAGATCTTCTACCTGATAATATTTGGGGTCTGTTGACTGAATTAAATATATTTTTTAGAAATATTTGTGCAAATGTCCTTCGAGTCGAAGATAAGTGAACACTTGAAAGTAACATTGTTGAAATTTTATGCAAGCTGGAGCAATTTTTCCCTTATGCCTTCTTTGACTCGATGGAGCATCTACCGATATACTTGGCATATGAGGCACGAGTTGGTCGCCCCGTTCAATACCGATGGATGTACTTATTTGAAAGATACATGAATCGTTTGAAGAAAAAAGTAAATAACACTACAGCTGTTGAAGGATCAATATTTGAATCGTATATCATCCAAGAAATTTCAACATTCTGCTCATTTTACTTTGAATCGACAGTACAGACAAGATTTGATCGTCTTCCACGTAACTACGATGGGGGAGTTAGACATTCAGATGGACGTTTAAATATATTTTGTCACTCTGGTCGTGCTTTTGGTTCTCGTCCATCTCGACACTTAAGCGACGAAGAGTATCATTTGGCTTTGTTAGTGGACCGTCGCGACTAGTGTCGTGTTATAACAAATATTTTGTTAATGGGTATAAATTTCACACGGTTGAATATGCATTTACAAAGAAGACGATGAATGCCGGGGTCTGCGTGAAAAGGACAACCTATGTTGAATGTGATATGGATTTTTATGGACTGGTGGAAGAAGTGATAGAGTTGCACTACTTCGGCTTGAAATCAGTTTTCCTATTTAGATGTCATTGGTTCGATACAACAGAAAGGGGCATGAAAGTTCATCCAAAATACAAACTTGTTGAGGTTAATTACAAATTGAAATTGACAGCAAATGAGCTTTTTATATTGGCATCACAAGCCGAACAAGTATATTATGCAAAGTATCTGGCTCGAAATAAAGATAGAGCAGATTGGCGTATAGTCTGTAATACTAAAGGTAGAGGAAGAATTGATGCGATAGCGGGAGAAAATGAGCCGATACCTGATGTGAAAGATGATTTCTATCAAGAAGATGACTGTCCTGCTGTAGATCGTATTATTCCAATACTCGAGGATGCAGACACATCGTCAATTCAATTAGAAGTTGAATATGTTGATGATGACGATCATGAAATTGAGGAAGCTGGAGATGAAGAAGATGAAGAATTCGAAGACTATTACTCAGATGATGAGGAATAATTGTAAAGTATATCTTATATTAAATATATCTCTATTATATATATAATAATCTAATTATATACCTATTCGACATATATGTCTGGTCGTGGTTATCGTTGCAGGAGAGCTTCAGAGTCTCCGATCGGTCAGACTCCAGCACTTACTCTTGCTACTGATCCTCCTGCCGATGATACTGCTGAGGCTAGTACATCCAGACGTAGGCGACCAAGCGGGCCGAACAGGTGGCAGCCTCCACCAGCCACAGAGTCACATAGATTCATTAGCGTGAGTGGGGAGCGGTAATATATCATGAATTATGAATCATTACAAATTCATTATATCATAATATAATATTAAATTTTATTTTTGTTGTGCAGGTTCGAGCAAGAAGAAGTGCCAAGCACCATATCTTCTACCATTCGACAATACATGCACGGAGCATGGCCCACGTAGTCTCATGTGCCTAGTGAGCACGTCGATATGCTATGGCGCGAGTTTGAGACACGTATTAAAAAAAAATTATACATGCATGATGATTAGTATTCGTACTGATATTATTGTTTTACAGGCTCGCTATACATGGGTTGAGGACCAAAGGTCCTTCGTTTACGTTGCCTGGGAGGATATTTCCCGACAGAGGTATAATGGACAGCTGGGGCAAGCCCGATCCTAGGCGATGGCCTGAGCTGGGACCACAAATATTACAGAGACTCAAGGATACGACCCCGATTGGATTACTCTGGATATATGGGACCAGCTCGTGGCATCATGGTCGACGGATCAATGGCATGAGGTTTCTAGGACTGTGGCTAGAAATTGCATGTCGGGGGGAGGAGCGCGTCACACTGGTGGCTCTATTTCATTTGCAGTGCACGCAAATCGTATGATAAGTATTATACCTTACTTTTAATTATATATTTTATTTGGTACTTTATGTACTAATTAATGTATTTGTTTTGTAAATATAGACGACGGTGTCAGACGACGGGATTGTCCAGCGACCCTCCCCGATGGCGGTGTTTGAGCGGACTCGTCGTTGAGTACATGGGACGGGAGAGTACATCAACAACCGCGCTGCATACATTATGATAAGTATATTTTTCATTATATATTTATAATTTTAAGTTTTATGAAAAATATTAAACAAAAAATCAAATTCGAGTAGGAGACCTACACTCAGATGGTGATGTAGCGCGGGGGCACCCCCAAGGACTTTTACGCAGGAGCGTGGGTCGAGGCTGCAGGTGGCTGGGACCACGATCGCGTATATGGCTTTGCAGATAGTGGACATGCGCAAGCCATGCTAGGGCCACTTGGGGCACCGACCCCTCCGATCGCTGGTGAGCGACCGTCCACCTCTATGTCTAGTTATGATCAGAGTAGCAGGATAAGGATACTGGAGGAGACGGTCGCGCGTCAGAGTGAGATGATGGAGCGTCAGAGTCAAATGATGGCGGAGATGCATGCTATGCTACGCAACATCTCAGCTCATACCGGAGCAGGCATCCCCTCGGCATCATCTGATCCATCGTCCTCGAGTCAGTCCACTCCGGTGAACACCCAAGCACTCCACACCCCGCCATATGATCTAGACCATCCTCCATCGTCATCGTGAGATTTTTTTTATATATTGACTTTGTTACTTAGATACTATACTTCATTAATTTGTTTTATTTGGATATTGATACTTCAATTTTGAATTTGAATAATTTTTATACGATTGTGGATAATTATAAATATAAGTATAATTATTTTATACAATTGTATTTGTTATGTGTATGTGAATGGATGTGTGTATGTGTGTATGGGTGTATGTGTGTGTGAGTTATGTATCAGATAATGTGTCAATGTATTAATTGAAATTTGGAATTTTAAAATTTTTTCAACTGCAGGTCTAGATCATCAGCAACGGCTTTCCCACGAACGCCCGTGGGAAAGCCATTACTAAAAGTGTATCGTAAGCCGTTGCTGATGACCTACAGCAATGGCTTAGCAACGGACTTTCACTAATGGCGTTGCCATGGCCGCTCGGGCCGTTGCTAATAGTTTTAGCAGCAACGATGCCACGCCCATGGCAGAGCCGTTGCTGATAATTTTATTAGAAATGGTCGCTCGGGCCGTTACTGATCTGTTGTTAAGTTATCAGCAACACGTGTTTTTGCCACGTCGTCGTTGCAACGGGCTGGGCCGTTGTACGCCGTTGTTGATGCCTATTATTATAGTAGTGCGCGGCCTCTGCAGATCTACGACCATCGTCTTCCAGACGTAGGCCACGAGGGCCTAATAGAATTCTCCCTCCGCCACCCGAGGGAGAACTGTGTAGATCAGTTAGTGTGCACGGAAGACGATAATTATATACATTAATTATTTCGTATAATTTATTTATAATTCAAAATATCATAATATAAATTTAGCAGGAGAATGTCCCCCGCACGATACTGGGGACGATCCGAAAATTTATGCACGGGGCGTGGCCTACATGGTCTCACGTGCCCCGTTAGCATATAGATTTATTGTGGCGAGAGTTCTCGGTAAGTATATTTATTAAATTAATGTTAATGTTAAATATTGATCGATAATAATAATAATAAATTGCGGGCTCATTTTACATGGCCGGAGGACCACACCACTTTTGTTGAGGCTACATGAGAGCGTGTAGCCCGCGCTCGCTATAACGGGCTGCTTCAGCAGGCCCGTCAAACCGTGATGAGACGGTTGGGGGTCACACAGATAGGACAGACTCGGGGACACACCCCTGAGTGGATTCGTGGGCTTATGAGGGACCAGCTCATTGAGCGGTGGGCCACGCTTGAGTGGCAGGAGGTCTCTCGGACTGCGTCGATAAATCGCTTGTCCGGGGGGGACGGCACGGGGGCACGCTACACTGGTGGCTTAGTATCTTTTGCGATTCATGAGCGTCGTATGGTATGTATCATTTAATTATTTTTAATTAAATTATATTTTGTGTATAATGATACGAATGTATTTGTTTTCTAATGTAAGACACGCGTGGCGGAGGACGGCACCGTCCAACGCCCGTCGATGATGGAGGTGTTTGAGCGCACTCACCGTCGTCGACGAGGAGCGGAGGACTACATTGATAACAGAGCCTCGATCATAATGGTAAGTATTTATGTCTATTTGATTTACATAATATTTATTTATAATTTATATACATTTAAAATATAAACACGTGTATGAAACATACACGAGGATTGTGATTGAGCGTAGAGGCACACCAGATGAGTTCGACGCAGCAGCTTGGGTGGAGGCCGCAGGTGGCTGGGAGCATGGTCGTGTTTATGGCTTTGCAGACAGTGGCCATGCACGCATCGTGCTTAGACCACTTGGGGCACCGACCCCTCCGGCTGCGGGTGAGCGGACCTCTACATCCCGGGCACAGGACTAGAGCCGGATAGCGGCCTTGGAGTCGGAGCTCACCCAGCAGAGGATGGCGATGGAGGAGCAGAGACGAACGAATGAAGAGTTGAGACAGACGATGCAGAACATGCAGACACTCCTCACTCAGATTGCATCTCACTCTGGCCTTCTACCGATGATGTCGCAGCCGTCCTCCTCCTCGACCCAGTCGACGCTCTCGACTCAGTCGCTGTCGACTCCACCGCAGCCATGAGATTTTGGTTTATTGTATTTTGTTTATATTTTGATACTTGTTTGTATACTGATAGTTGTTTATATACTTATGGTTGTATATATATGATATTTTGATAATTGTTTACCTCCGGTTTGAGGCTTAGATTGATGATATTTTTGTAAAACTTGTATGTTTGATTTCAAATGCATGTGTATGATATTTTCTGGTTGTAATCTGTGATTGAAAATAGATTGTAATCTATAAATATCATTGTATATAGGAATTTACAAAAAAATTATTGTTTTCAGTTACATGATATACCTTCAGCCTGCACGGCTTACCCACGATCGACCGTCACTAAGCCGTGGCTGAAAGCTTATCATAAATGGTTGATGGCTTGGGCAGCACCAAATATCACGGTTGCTAATAGTATCACTGACGGTCTGAAGCCGTGGCTGATGTGTTTGTATCAGTCACGACTTACCCACAATCGACCGTCACTAAGTCGTGGCTGAAAGCTTATCGTAAATGGCTGTTGGCCTGGACATCATCAAATATCACGGTTGCTAATAGTATCACTGACGGCCCGAAGCCATGACTGATGTGTTTGTATCAGTGACGGTTGTAGGCCTTCACTGATGTGTTTAAATCAGCGACAGCGCCCACGACTGTCGCTGATGATTAGTTGTGACGCCTGGGAGAGGCCGTCACAACTTATCTGAGACATGCACGTTGGTGACGATATTTTCCACGGCTAACGCCGTCTGTGATAGTTTTCATCGACTGTTCATCCACGGCTTGAGCCGTTAGTGATGATGACAATTCTAGTAGTGTTGTTTATATTTCTAATCTTGTTAACCATTATTTATTGAATTAGGAAACGATGCATTTGAAGAGAGTGGCAAAAAGATCAACACCAAAGGTACCAAAATAAAATGAATCCATCTATGAAAAAATCTAAGTTAAAAAATTATGCATACAAGACCCATATTTTTTTGATTCACTTTGGCATTATGATTTGTCAGAAATATTTGAGAATTATGGTATTATGAAATTTATGAGGACAGTAGATAGTCACATATATATGTTTTATGCAAATCTTACCATTGAGGAGAGTCCTACAATACTTAAGCAGCGATTTCCCTAGAAGAGAAAAAGACTTGCTTTTATTCCCAAATCCCGAACCCCTATTCACTTTTTCCCTAAATCGAAAAATAAATACTCATATATCCATATTACCCTCCATAGACTCGTTACCTTAACGGGGTTAATTGGATAGTTAACCCTGTTAATACAAACATTACTTTATCCCCGATCCTCAAAAATTACACCTTCATTTTCCCGCCCACCCAACGTTTCAGCTTCACACTCCCCGACTCCACTTCACTCACACGCGACCAAGACGACCTCTTTCCCTCCCCGACTCTGGCGACGACGAGCGTCACCCCTCCCCCGAGTTCTTCTTTTCCTCCCCGACTCCCCGACTCCTCGACACTCCACTCATAGGTGACTAAGGCAGCCTCTTTTCCTCCTCGACTCCAGCGACGATGAGCAGGCGACGACTAGCGACACCCCTCATCGACTTCCTCTTTTCCTCCCCGCTCCTTGATTCCCAGACTCCCCGGCATATATACATGTCTTCGGTTGGAAACCTAGGGTTTAAAGTTAATTTTTTTTCTACTTCTAATTTGTTATACGTAGGTGTTGAAGTTTGTTAGCTTCCATTTTTGAAGTAGAGCATGCAATTTCTATGATCCAGGAAGTAGTAACTTAACATCTGATCCATAGCAGTAACTTAACCCATGTTCCCATGTTCACCGAGAAAATAGGAAGCAGTAACTTAGCCCCTTTTCCATAACATTTTGATGTGATCAACCTGTTTAAAATACCTAACACGACCAATTGAAAATGCCTTCAACCAGTTTAAAATTCTAGAAAACCAGTTGAAAATACCTTCAAACAATTTAAAAGTCTAGGAAACTAGTTGAAAATGTTGGCCTAAGATTTTCTACCTTGGTCTTAATCTCGGTTTTGATGATAACAAACATGGAACTAATGTTTCATTGAGAAATTCTTTCAAGTTCCAAGTCAGTTAGCGCATGACATCAGCGATCGAAAAATCGGAGAAATTGGCAAGGACGCTCGTCGACGCTCGGGATTCTTCGGGAAGTTAGAGTTTAAGTTTAGGGTGTCTAGAATGTGATGTAATCCTCATGATGATGCATAAGAATCCAAAAACCAAATCCGAACCCCGAAACATGAAAACCCGAAAACCGCCCTGAAATTCACCAAGCCTAGGAAGCTCATTGGAGGGCTATATGACCTAGACATTTTCTTGACACAAAAAATGGAGGTAATTATTCCTTGGGTAAAAACTAGATAACGATATATTTTTAAAGAATTTTTGGAAGCCTTTAGCATACCCATATTTGACCCAGGAGATTAGAAAATTTGTACTAGACCCAAAAAACTAGATTTTGATTTTTTAGATATTTTTATTGAATCCAAATGGGGGATAATCCTTATATAACATTTGTGTTTTAAAGTTATTAACTTAAAGTTAAAAAATGTTATATAAGTAGACTTAGCGAAGACGGAACCAAAAACGAGCAAACAAGCAAAAAAAAACAAGCAAACAAGTAGTCTGCCCTGCCCAAGTTCGGTCCACCGGCGGCATTTCGGTCGACCGGTTGACCGAACATTGCCCAGAACGGGCAGAATGCTCCGACTGTTTGGGCAGTCGCTTGGTCGGTCGACCGATGATCGACTAGACAAGCGACCGACGGGTTGTAACGGGCAAAAAATCGTCCGTTGAGAAGAGAGAGCTCTCTCTTCTCTTAATGGCTTAAAAATAGGAAGCCATGAGAACCTTCCTTCGTGATGTTGATCACCTCTAACCTCCTTGAGTCATCTCTTGATCAATTCTAAATCTTCATTGAGCTAATCTTGTGAAAACCCTAGCTTGAACCTTTCATCTCATTGATTAAGCCTTACCTTCATTGTTTCATCATCAAAGGCATCAAGAGGAAGCTAGGAATCTTGTTGTGGAGCTAAATACTTTATTGTTTGATTTATTGCTCTATTTTGTGTTGTATTTTCTTGTTATTTCATTATGTGTGAGTTTGTGTAAAACTAGAGTGCTAGGTTGATTGAGTTGGTGATTGCCTTGGTGTTAAGGCTTAAATCCACCATTGTAAACTTAGTTTACTAGGATTAGTTGAGTTGTCCCTTAGGTTGAGGTGGGAGAGTGCTCTCGGTAGAGAGACGGGATACTTTCAGGTGTAGAAGTGCCTTCGGTTTGAGAGCGGAGACTTTCTGGTGTAAAGTCATCTTTGTAAGGGCAACGATATAATCTAGTAAAGCTAAGTTTGGAAATCCTAAGTGGGGTGCTTAGGTAGTGGAGTAGACATTGGGGCTGAATCACTATAAATACTTGTGTTAGCATTATTTTCTTTGTGTATCGCATTGATTATCTTTATTACTCGCTTCTGCATTTAGTCGTCAATTATGAACTGCCTAAGTAACTTAAGAAATTATTAAAATTGGATTTAGACTAATGGATTAGTTAACACACTATTCATCCTCCCTCTAGTGTGACCATTTCACCAACAGAAAAGTCCTTCAATCGGTTTAAAGTGTCTAAAGCAATCAACTTAAAATGCATCCAACCAGTTTAAAATGTCAAAATTTTCCCCTGTTAGGTAGCATTTTATTGTTATGAACCAATTTAAAATTATAGGAAACCAATTTAACATGCTTTTGAAGCAATTTAATGCATTTAATTTAAAGTATTTTGCATGCCTTTACAAGCATTTAATGAACCATTTTAAAGTGCTCTGAATCATTTTAAAATGTTTTTAAACAGTTGAAAGTATTGATTTAAAGAAAAAAAAGGACATAATGGAGCACTCTAAGAAGAGGAAGATGTTAGGTTAGAACACTTTATTTGAATTACTTTGTACAAAAAACTTTAATTGTTGACAATCTCATTGAATCTTCTTATTATTGTTGCAGCTAAAGCTCAGGCTTCGAACAAAAAAAAAAAAGAATGTCATTTCCACCCGCTGTTGTCACTACCAAAAAAATGATCTTCTGCGACGACTACAACGGTAGCAAAACCGTCGCAGAAAGCCATCTGCGACAACTAAAGGCCGTCACAAAGTTCTGTCGCAGAAGGCGTTATCGCAAGTAATATGCAATCGTGAATTTTATCGTAGCAGATAACCTCAACTGCGACCGTTCTGCTACCGCTACAGCTGTAGCAAATAAACTCAACTGCGACTGTTCTGCTACCGTGGTAGCAGATAACCTCAACTACGATCACTCTGCGATCGCTACTAGCCGTCGCAGAATAACCTTCTGCTATGGGCAATGCCGCAGCAGATAGTTATGTTATTTAAAAAAATAAAATTTTCTATTTATAGCTATATTTAAGGAATTAAAATTACATGTTTATTCAAGCTGACACCAACTACAAATAATTAAAAAATACAGTCATTTAAATTTGTTTAGGAAGATATATACCACAATATTGCAAGCAAAATGTTATATAATATATTTTTCAAATTTGATAATGGCATAAGTTTACAGAACGAACAATCTTAAATAGTCAACAAAGTTGATCAAGTAAATTTGTAACGACTAAGAAGTAGAAGAAAAAAGTCCATGAACATGACAATTAAAGTTAGATGTACCTTTCCAACGTCTTGTTATGTAAAAATCTCGTTCTTGAACTTCTCCATGTCCAATATACAAAAAGTTATTTAGAAGTTCCACCACAGTATACAAAAAGTTTATTGTGTCATCTTTAATCAATTCCCAGCGTTCTTTCTTCAATAATAATATCTTGACATCACCATCACTGTAATGGATGTGCACAGCATAAACCATGTACTGTAAATAAAAAACACATGTTAAATTGGTAGCAAGAACAAAAATTACCTATACAATTTAAAACATGTCTATATACCTTGTGTTTCATTGAAATGTGATCAAAAGATTCAACAACACCATCATAAAACCTGCAGACTCAATAAATATTTACTTAATATAAATAAATAAAGTTGTCAAATAAGTGAAAAAATAGTATCTGAATCAATCATACTAAACTTTTGGAAAGAACAAGCATTATCCAATTGCTTGAACACCATCATAGAACTTTTGGTGATTTCTCGTACAAATACTAATTTATCAGGTGAGGAAAGCACACCTAAATAATTATACTATCATTGTCCAATTGCTTGACACTCTTTGTTGGAGGCATTTGTCATTTCAAAACAATTACACTCCAAAAGATATGCTTAGACACCAACTTAACACATCTCCAAACTACTCCCACCAACTATGTTTAAAAAAGATTAAGCACAAAGAAATGCAACTAGTAAACATAGTTAATAATTTACAAATTAGCATGGATATATCAAAATGCATCCGTAAGAATGCCAATTATTCTTTTGTCACAAGATTTCGCTCACACTTTTGTCACAAGATTTCGCTCACACTGCAAAATGAGACGGTGCTACAGAGTTAAGTGTTAAAGCAAATTCTCAATAACTTTAGTCTGGAAAGAGAGCAATAAAAGAACCATGCCAATGTTAACATGATCTTGCATAAAATATATTTGTCCTCATACATATGTATCATTAAAACTGAGAATTAAAACTGAGCAGTCCAATGTTGACTTGGGAAAAATAAACAGGTAGAACCATGTGATCATACCAAATTATATACTTCTTTATTTATTATTCTACTTCAATTGTTTCCTTTTTAATCAAAAAAAAATATAAAAAAAAATCTATATGCATGCACCTCTTTGGCACCATGACCACACTTCCTTCCAGACTTTGTTGTAGCACTTTCTTCTGAATTGTGTTGACCTTTAGATATTTTTGCAGCAGTCTTCTTTTTGGGAAAGCACCTCCTGTAAAGAAATCGAAAAAATTGATAGTTGCTTAAAAGTCCAACATGTTGGAAAACTTGTTATAAAGAAATAAGGTCACTCATCTTATACATTATTTCTCAACATAAAGGACACCAGTCAAGCAGTATTTAGATTTTTAACCATTGCTACATAACCATTACTAAAATGATATTACTATAGTAACTAGTTCCTCAATAGTATTTTCCACAAGCCACATGATAACACGGGAACTACATAACCATTGCTAAAAGGATATTACTATAGTAACTAGTTCCTCAATAGTATTTTCCACAAGCCAAATTGGGGTGTCACACAAAGAGCTAAGCAATAACAGTTTGACAAATGTTATGATCCCCAACAAACTCTATTGATTACTTGTTTCTTTTGGAGATTCTATGCACTTTTTTATGAAAGTTTCTAAAATTTGTTTGTCAAAGGAATTAAACATTTTTCATAAATTGAGAGAGAAAAAAGAAAAATTAAGATTCTCTTCCTATATCTCTTCCTATATCGTTGTTGTACTTTCTTGTAAATTATGAAGAGCAATGTTGTACTGCTATATATATATAAACAAAAAGGGGACAGCATGAACCAGAAAATGAAACTGAGAGAAAGAACAATTGCTGGCTAGATGGCCTAAGACTTACTTCTTGATGCAGACTTCGGCATTGCTTGTTTGAACGCAACCGTGGGAGCAATTTGGCAATTCCTTATATTTCAGAGGTGAATAGGGAAAATAGTAGAAACCAAAACAAGCACAAAGAACATCAAATATCATGCGTATTGTTAACACAAGATGACAATGCCTTATACACTTTCAAGCCCGTTGTAGTGAACTTATCAATAAATAAATAAATAAAGGGAGAAGAGGAGACCAATGTTAACGTAGTGATAACCCAACCTAATAAGCCTAGTACGCACCAGTGCATCAGCTGCATAAGAAAAAGTGAGGTAGGTAGTCGGTCACCGGAAGCAAAAGTGAAGAACTTTTTGCTTAATTAGTATATACTTTAAGGTAATCTAAGCACGATAATGATTATAGTAATTCACATAATGAACTCAAAAATTAGGCAAAGAGCACAATGACAAGAAATAAGAAGACAACTAACAAAGGTAATGGAGTAGCATGACTTTACATCTTTAGAATCTTCCACGTCTAAAGATGTCAAGTACTTGAAGATCTACATGATGCTTAAAGACCGGTTAACATTGCCAAACCATAAAGAATAAAATGGTAATCATAGAAAAATCTAAAGGACTGATTAGATTATCAAAATCCCACTTCAAGAAAATTTGAATTTTTGACAAGTTTATACTAAAACCTTTTGGTCTTCCTCGCTTAGTAGATCACCGAGAACAAGATGGCTCAGAAACTACAGGAAAAATCACTTGAGAAAATTAATTCAAAATGCAATCCTTCAGTTCCCAACAGATCTGAATCTTCAAGGGGAAACAAAGAAAACATGTGCGTAACTTACAGCAGTCAAAGACCAAGCCCCTACTTCCCCTCTGATCCATTCAACCCGGCGAGCCCCCACTTCTCCTCCTCGCCGATGGCGTTCGAGAACCCCCTCTTCGCGTCGGAGACCAAGCCGCCATTGGGGAGGCCCAATCTCAGGCCGATAGCTCCTCCTCTATCGACCTTGTCTAGGAACACGGAGCCCGACAACCCAAGTCGGAGCTCTGTGTCCTCGAGCTCGAGTACCCCACCGCCGCAGCTCGACAACCTGTGTAGTCGTGCTCAAGTGGCAGTGTCATCAAACTGCTTTTGGGCTTCACGAAAGGAAGAGTACTTCTTGGATGCAGAATCAAACATCGGTGTCTTCTTCTTCTTGGAGCTCAGGGCGGCGGAGGCCAGAGGATGAGGACGAGGAAGGTGAAGGGGATGGATCGGGAGGGGGAAATAATGAGATTCACGGAAACATTGAGATCATGAGGGGAAATGTTATTGAGTTTAGGGTTTCACAGTTGAGACGGCGGGAGAAGAAAAAGGGTTCGCGGGTGGTGAAAATTTAATATTTGCGATGGGTTTGCGACGGTACGGTGCCGTCGCAACACATGGTAACAAAGTCGTCGCCATACTGTAGCAAAATGAGTATTTTGCTACGGCTGGCCAATCGGTAGCAAAGTCGTCGCCATACTGTCTTTCACTTGTTTTGTGGAAAGGTTTAGAAGATATTTAAGTCTTGGTGATTTTAAACAAAGGAGGATGGAGATCACCAGTATATGTTTGAGTGAGAGGCATAGAGAAATCATCTCACGAACTCCATTTTCTGCCTTCCTCACAATTAGAGATTTCCCTACATCCAAAAATATAATTGATCTGATCTTAAAGCAATGGATCAAAGAGTCGACTTTCGAATTCAAAGGTGTCCCTATGGAATTCACTTCTACTGATGTTGCTCTTCTACTGGGACTACCTGACAATGGAAACCCAATCCCAACCTCCTCTCAATCATCAAAGGGTGGTGTCCTCAGATTTTATGGAGATACCTCATTAATAAATAGGTCAATGATAGAGCGTCATATGATTAGACTTCACAAATCAGAGAAGGAGGACATAATGGATTTTTGTAGATTATATATTCTATATGTTTTTTGTTGTATTTTATTTTGTACTTCCGGATATACTGTGCTCGAATTTCTCCTTAAATATGTGGAGAATTTAGATGAATTGTACAAATACAATTAGGCTTATTGTATATATGATTACTTCGCTTCCCAGCTACCATTCGTCTGCAAAAAAATTCAAGATCATCATGCAGCCGATGAAGTGAAGGAAGGTTTTTTTTTTTTATTCGTGGTTCAGTTATTTTACTAATGGTAAGTAATGCTTAATTTGAGCCTAATTCCATGTTTAAATTTATCTATTTAACAGTTTTTATTTTACAGGTATGATTTTTTGAACATGTTCGAATAATTCATCCAAAAATTGGATTTTGAACATGTTCGAATAATTCATCCAAAAATTGGAGCAAACCATCCCAGAATTTTGAACTGGGAAGTGTCTTATTGGCATAATTCTACCTTGTACAAAAAATGGGAAGATTTAAAATCCAATGAGGTAAGTAATCATGATCTTGTTGGTTGAATATATTTTAATTTTCTTGTTCCTAAATTAACTAATTAATATTATGCCTAGGTTGTTCAAATTTTGCAACCTTATGAGAAAGAAATGGCCTTGTTGCCCACTATTACAGCATATGATCCATCTACGAAAATGGTATGTAGTTGTATGTTGCTTGGTATAAACTAAATTTCATTGATATAGTGTTGAATATAGTTTAACATTTTGATTTAATATATTTCAGGATCGAAATAAAATACTAAAATTAGTTGAGGAATTTATTTTTGCTAATGTACATCAGCCGGTATGTATTTAGATGTTTCTTGATATAAAATTTATTTTAACGTGCTAGATATGATTATCAAATTTGCATTCAATTTTTTTTCATTTAATTTTTAGGATGCCCAAAGGGTAGTCCAAATTTTTAAACATTTTATGGTTCAACATTATTTTGTGGAAAGTACGGTGAAAGGAGATCCTTGCACTCCAAGCACCAACAAAAAAATCTTTGGGCATGGGTGTGGAGATGGACTCTCAAAGCATATCAATTAGGAGAGATTTATTTTCAAAATTCATACTTCGTAAAAAAACCATTTTGAAAAAAACCCACAATTATAACTTGAGGGAGATGGTAAAAGAGAAAGTGTGGCTTAGAGTTTTACCAAAAAAGAGGAAAAACAAAAAACTGTTTAAGGAAGATGAGGAAGAAAAGAAGGAAGAGGAGGAAGAAGAAAATGAAAATGATGAGGAGAAGGAAGAGAAGGAGGAGGAGGACAAAGAAGAAAAGGAGGAGAAGAAAGATGAGGAGGAGAAGAAGGATGAGGATATGAACGTGGAGAAGGAGAAGAAGGAAGAAAAGGAAGAGAAGAAGGAAGATAAGGAAGAAGATAAGGAAGAGAAAGTGGAGGAGGAGAATGAAGAAGAGAAGGACAAAAAGAAAGGGAATGAAGTGGAGGGGAGAAGTAAATGAGGAAGAGAGGAAGAGGAAGAGTAAGAAAAAATGTATGTCCAACAAAATTTGGCCAAAAGGATACTTTGACTTATAAAAGACAAGGAAGATAAGAACAAAAAATTGAGCAAGTCTATGATGCAATATAAGATAAATAAAGTGACGAGGAGCCGAAGAAGGCTGAAAAGGTCAAAGAAAATGAGGTCTTAAAAGAGAAAGTTTTCAAGATGTGCAAAAAAGATGTTTAACGAATGCATTATATTTTCATGCAGATTTTTAAGGATAAGAAGATATCAAAGAATGACATCGATGCTGCAAATATTATTCTTTCATTAAACAAGCTCGAGTGAGTTTGTTTGATTATTTTATTTTAATTTTCATTTAACAATAAATTGTGTTATTGAGAGTTATTATTTTTTCTTGTTGAATTTTATATTGTTGACCTATGTTGTACCAATGTATGCATTAATATCATTTGGTAGTTTGAAAACAATTGTTGTACCAAATAGTTTCACCCCAATGTAATGTCATTTGGTAGTTTGGGTTATATAGCTCCAAATGATTTTTATTTAGTTTGTCAAAGGAATTAGTATGGAAATGTGGAGTACTCACTCTCCGAATATCAGCTCTTTTGAATCTGGTTGATCCCTACGCATACATTGACGATGATCCAATCGATGTCTTTGTTTCAATTTCATTTCGAAAATGTACATCGGATTACGAAATTATATACTTTGGATGCATTTTTGAGGTAACATAGAGATTTTTAATTTTCGGTTTGAAGCTTTGATATTTATTTGCATACATGTACTAACTATTATTTATTGTAGAAATATGTTCAACTTCAACACAAAGCAACATTTAAGATGATAAAAAAATTATTTTCATAGAAAGATCCGCGGTCCACAAACATTAGGTATCTCTTTTCATGCCTATCAACAGCAGTAGGAACAAACCTACAGATCCAATGAAGGACATTGGAGGCCATTGGCATCTACTTGTGGTTGATTTATTCATAAAAGAATTTTTGCACTACAATTCAATGTCGTCTTATATTGGTTCGCAACCCGATTTTCAAGAAAATGTAAGTATTCTTTGAGTTTCATTAGTTAGATTATTTTATTACTATATTGACCAATTATATTTTTGTCAATGTAGTGCAATTTAATTGCAAATATGTCAACGGTTGAACTTAAGTATATATCACCCCAGGTGGCCTCCAAGATTAAAGAAGATGGTTGGAAAATAATTGTTGGTAGCTGCCCATTACAATATGAAAGTGTGGACTGCGAAGTTTTTGTAATGAAATACATTGAGAATTTGATGAAAGATTTAGAATTTGATTTCTCTCCCGACGATATGATAAAAATTAAGTGGAACTATGCACAGAAAATTTTGCATGATGAGTACAATGAACAATCAATGTAAATAACAATTATTTTTGTGATTTGTTTAATGTGTATAGTTATTTATTTTTATCTTAGTCGGTGATTTGTGCACTGTGATTTTATGTTTTCCATACATGATGAGTCTGTGATGAACCAGATTAAATGTTAAAACTAATATGCTATTGTGCTTTCTGCTTTTATATGAAGCAATTTAAAATGTTAGAACTAAACTAAATTTAGGATGGTCGAACCTATTGAAAATGGACCCAACTAGTTGAAAATAATATTAAAAAAATAATTTTGAACTCTAAAAAACTTATTTCGATGTTATAAGTTATGGATGACATTTTGCTAATTTTATTATCAATTTAGGATGGATTTCACCAACCTGTTGAAAATGAGCTGAACTTGTTGAAAATGATAAAAAAATTGATTTTCAACTCTAAAAAAATCATTTTGTTGATCAAGTTATCGATCATATATATACTTGATCATTATAAAATTTTTGAGATTTTACATTGATTTTTAGATGCATTTTTTTAATAGATGGCATACATGGCCAAACCTATGAAAATGGGCCGAACCGGTTGAAAATGGTAAAAAAAAATTGATTTTCAACTCTAAGAAACTCATTTTACTGATATAAGTTATGAATCTCATTTACCTATGAATAATAAATTTTTTGTGATTTTATTATGAATTTAGGATAGATTTCACCAACCTGTTGAAAATGAGCCGAACTTATTGAAAATGGTAAAAGAAAATGATTTTCAACTCTAAAAAACTTATTTTGCTGATACAATTTATGGATCGAATTACATGTGAATAATAGATTTTTGTGATTTTATTATGAATTTAGGATGAATGTAACCAATCTATTT
The DNA here is from genome assembly GCA_034359265.1 of Canna indica. Taxonomy (NCBI): domain Eukaryota; kingdom Viridiplantae; phylum Streptophyta; class Magnoliopsida; order Zingiberales; family Cannaceae; genus Canna; species Canna indica. Next base: position 66,726,727 of record CP136896.1, on the reverse strand, counting down.
AAAATGGGCCGAACTTGTTGAAAATGGTAAAAAAAAATTGATTTTCGACTCTAAAAAAATTATTTTGTTGATCCAAGTTATGGATAATATATACTTAATCTTTATAGATTATTTGAGAATTTATGTTAGGTTTTTTAGAAGTATTTTTTTTCATAAATGGCATACATGGCCAAACCTGTTGAAAATAGATGGAAAAAAATTGATTTTCAACCCTAAAAAAATTATTTTGTTGATACAAGTTATGGATCTCATTTACATATGAATAATAGATTTTTTCTATATTTTATTATGAATTTAGGATGAATTTCACCAACTTATTTAAGATGGGTCGGACATGTTGAAAATGGTAAAAAAAAATAATTTTCAACTCTCAAAAAATTATTTCGTTGATTTAAGTTATGAATCATATATACTTAATAATTATTGATTTTTTGAGATTTTAAGTTGATTTTTTAGATGCATTTTTTTTTATAAATTGCATACATTACTAAACTTGTTGAAAATGAGCCGAACTTGTTGAAAATGGTAAAAAAGGTTTGTGCCCGGCCCGGCTCGACCTGAACCAAAAAAATTCGTGCCCCGATCCGGCCCGAAAAAATTCGTGTCCGGCCTAGTCCGAAAAACTTTATGCCCGGCTCGGCCCGAAAAAACTCGTGTCCGACTCAACCCAATTTGTGTACGACCCAACCCAAAAAAAGCGTGCTCGACCCGACCCAAAAAAATTGTGCCAGCCTGGCCTGGCCCGACCCGAAAAAATCGTGTCCGATCGGCCCGACCCAACCCACAAAAAATTCATGCCCGGCCCGGCCCAAAAAAATTTGTGCCCTGCCCAGCCCGACCCGAAAAATTCGTGTCATGCCCAACCTAAAAAAATTCATGTCCGGTCCGGCCTAGAAACACCATCCCAACCAGATAGATTTAAACTCGGCAATTAACGAATTTTAAACCTACTAATACCAATCTGAAGTATTTATCAGGCTACCGGGTCGGGCCGGCTCGAGACGATAAGCGATCGGCCTGATAACGGCTTGAACCCAATAAAAGTCGGCATGAACCTGATTTTTTCGTGCTGGGTTGGGTCGGGCTATCGAGCCGAGCCAAAAATTGCCACCCCTATATCAGGTCATGCCAAAATTACTAGACCTAAATACGAAGATGCAAGTTGCAAGTATAATTGCAACTTTCATTTGCAGCCAACTAAACATTTACAAATAGAAGTTACAATTTTATTTGCAGACAACCAAATGATAGACTGCAAAATCTATTTGCAGGCATTTGCTTTTGTATGCAAATAATTTTTATAGTATTTGCACTCGCGGACAATCAAACGCTCCCTAAATGTAGCAAAAAGGCTTCAAAAATAACATTGGGCTTAGGTCTTATTGGGCAGATTGTTGGGCCCACGACTAATTAGGCCTGCGTTTAGACCATATCAAATGAAGGGTGCTGGTTGTTGTTGGTTTGATCAGATTATATGATGACTTTGTACCCTAAGTATTACGGTACTTTTCAGATTATATGATGACTCAGGCTTTCAAACTGGCATTGGTTTGATCATAATTAGTTGGCATTAATTGTTAGCACATGGATGATTAACATATATTAAGACATGATTTTCTTTTACTATAGGTTATTAAATGTGAGTATGCTGTTCGTGGTGAGATTGTCAGCCATGCACAGGTACTACTCTCTTTCTCTTTAATATTTATTTTTTTTCGTGTATATATATATATATATATGAAAAAAAATTAAATAATAATTTATAAAAAAAAGAGTACGTTGGGCATTTGATATAATATGCTTGGTTGATACGTGTGCTTCCTAGGAAATATCATTTAAATGATTAAAATATTATTTTTTCATATATATTTTAAATATAGAATTAATATAATGTGTTCCTATATAATTATATATAATAAAATATGTATGAAAAAAATTAATTGTTATTTCCAATTAAATATAAGTATAATATACTTTTTATTTATTTATAATTTATAATTATATGATTAATATAATTATATAATATAACTAATATATCAAAATAGTTGCTGTTTTTATTAGATTGACATATATACTATAGTTATATAATTAATTATTTTTATTTTTATATAATTAATATAAAGCTAAAAATTAGAAATATGAATAAAAAAACCATTTTATTTCTTACAAAACGCAGAAAATATAACTTACCTAGGGGGACTTGATAAACGACTCCTTACGTTTTGCATTTTGCATTTTGGAGGAGGAAGTGCAACTTTTCATGTTTTTCCCATTTTGTGTCAATCAGATAAGAGGAAAAAAAGAACTTCCTTGAAAATTATATTTTTCCGCATGTTGTTTTGTTAATCAAACAAGTTCTTTAATATTTTTTTCAAAAATACATGTAAGAGTTAATTCATAAAAATTATAATTTTTTTAAAAAAATTAGTTCTCATATCTATCAAAGGCCTAACTTCATAGATAAAAACATAACAAGAATTCTTATCTCAAAAATAATTCTTAATGAGAGCAAAATGTTTTTCACTTCACGAACAAGGATCAATAAGAAACATAATTGCATCTAAAAGTCAACGCTGGTAAAAAAATAATTGGTAAAAAGGACTAATGATGCCCACAGTGGATTCTTCATCTCCTTCACCAAACCGAAGAGGAAGATCACACAGTGCTTGTGGATGTGGTGAACTACTTCAATCTATAATAATGAATAATATAAGCTCCTTCACAAAAAAAATATATAAGGAACCTGTGTTTCAACACGAGGATGTTCTACGAGATCATATTTGCTTTGCAAGATATGATTTGGATGAGATATGATTTAAGATGGATACAAGTTGAATAGAAATTTAAAAAAAATTCTTAAAATCCTATCCTATGTTTATTTTGACATAGGATAAAAAATATGAATATGATATGAAAATTTATATTTCGTGAATTTGGGTCCTAAATTCATCCTCTCCTTAAGATTTCTATATCAGATCAGCGATGAATTTGGACCAAAATAAATCTACTCAATATTCGATCCGATTCATATCTATTATTGTAGTAAATAATGAATTGAATTTTAAAATTTAATCCATCAAAACAAATGATGACCAAGAATCAGTGCATCAGCTATCAATCCACTCATGGCACAACCTATGTGTTCATCAATCTCCATAATCTTCTCCACTCTGCTAGGTTCCTTCAAGAGTAAAATGGAGTTGAAAACATGATTAAGGTTAATGCGTTTTTAAAAAAATTAAAATGTTGTTAAGAACATTTAAGGTTTTTCAACCAAAAACACAACTAAAATAAAAGGTAGCACTTCAGTAATTGTTAATTTTTAATTCTAAAATTGCCCATGAACAAGCTCTTTGTATTGGTTTCTACAACAAACTCGGAGGTAATCATACAAGAGAGCACGGATCTAATTGTTAATTTTTAATTCTAAAGCTCCCGATCTATTCGCTGCTTGTCAGACAAGGCAGTGAGGAGCGCGCAAAAGAGTATTCCTGCAACGGGAAGTAAATAGTAATACCATTCGAGGGTATTACTGTCATTAAAGCATTTGTTTTATCTCACGTGATAAACACGTGTAAGACGCCAGGGTAATATATAATGAGCACTTCCAGTGTAATTAACGTGGGGTGAAGTAGTCAACATTATGTATTCATGTTATGGGCCAATTGGGTAAAAAGTGGATTGTCCAAATTTGATGGGCCCGAAAACCCTCCACTTCATATGCCCCGATTGCTGCACCCTCGGTCTCTCTCCTCTCTCCTCCCTCGCTGAGCGCAAAGTGCAGCCATGGCGGCGGCGGCGCAGAGGCACCATAACATGGCGGAGGATCAATAGCAGGCAGAGGACACGTAGCATGGCCCTATTGAGCATCTTCAGGTATGCCCTCCCTGCAACCTCCATTTTCGCCTTTGTTTTTGTCTAAAACCCTAGCAATTTGCTCCTCCCGTCTACGAGTCCTTCTGGGGCTTCTGGCCTTAGAAATAACCGAAAGTACATGAGAATGTTACAAGTCGTATTCTTGATCGTCTTTTCACCTGGTGCAAGGAGTTAATCCTACCGATCAAATATCTGGTTGTTATGCCCCGAAAATTTATTAAATAATTAATATTATTAGTCGTGGGGCTGTTTTATAATTAATTAGTCGTTCGAGGGTATTTTCGTAAAGTAAGCGACCAATCGCTTATTTAAATCGCTCTAACTCCTTTTTGTCTCGTAGTTACTGCCGATGTGTATCCCGGAGATCGTGAGCACGTGGTCGATCGTAGCAGCGGTGTGCGACTTTGAAGAATCCGAAAAATTATCTGGAGTCAGTGGACCTTGAGGTAGGATCCCGTCCTACTCCTTTCCTTTTCGTGTAGGATAACCTTGGTTTAGGATGAGATTCGATATAGGATTCTTGTAGACATGTAGATCTGAAATTTCTTTGTGTTTTATTCAAGTTTTGAAGTGTTCATCCTATCAAAAATTCGGATCTGATTTCTTGTTGCCAGGAGACGATCACAGTACACAATCGGATCTGTTGTTTTGTGATTGAATCTTGCCGTTTGTCGTCGTTTTGGTGTCTGTCTTCTTCGTGCACGACTCGTTGCCGTCAGCAATAGTGCCGACCGGCACTGTTTTGAGAAGTTCCGCCAAGTTGCGTCGCAGCTTGGGGTCGGGTCTTGGTCGGCGCCAGCCGCGACGTGCTGCGACTCCCAACGAGGTGCCGCGGCGAGCAGCGACGCCCGGCGAGGCGTCGCTGCCACGCACGCAGACGGCCACTGCCATGCGCGACAGCCGTTGAGGGTTGTCGTGCGAAGCGGGTGGGCTGCCACCGCTGCGTGCTGGCGACGGCGTGTCGTCGGAACCGGCGTCGGGCTTCCCCGACGACCCGATCTGCCGGAGAGGTCGGGGGCGGCGGCTGGTAGAGGCGGCGGCTGGTAGAGGCAGCGGCGGAGGGCATGAGCCCTATTTTGGGTGAAGAGGTGGAGTAGATATATTAGTGATATATACCCTGTAGCAGTGTTGTATATCGGGTTATTTTTATTTGGTAACTGTTTTAGATAAATAACACTATTATATATATAATAAGTTGGTTTTATGTATTATAGTTGATACCACGGCAGTTGTAGCAGTGACTTATGGATTATATCAATGTTACGAGTACTGTAGCAGGAACCTATTTAATTACTGTTTTAAAATATCGTTGATATTTTAAATATTATTTTGAGGCTTTATAGTTGGTCAAATTAGTCATATTATATATGAATTCGTACTTACTCGACGCCTTGAATTTATTGGTGAGGTCAGTTTCGCCGTTTGACTTTCAGATGTTGAAAGCAGTGGGTGTTTTTGTATCATTTTGCATGCCGAGTCGGAAAATATTATTTTATTCGTTTTCATGATTTTCACTCGAGTTGTTTTGTTGTTATAACAGTTGTTAAGGTGAATCTCATCCTAGATCGATTGTTACCCTATGCCGAGATATTACATTGTTGTTCTCTTCCGTTGAAAATTGATATCTATTGCCGTTGAAACTCTTTATACATATTTATTGATACATGTTGAAAGCATGATAGTTTCATATGCTTATTAGTTGAGGATGCTAGTAGAGATAATTGCATGTCGTATCTGTTGATAACATCATTATGCAGTTGTTTATATATTTAATTCATATATGATGTCATGAATATTAGCATTCTATATTAGTTGAGTTGCACTAGTGTAAGTTGTTGACATGATGCATAGTTGATCTACTATTGGGCGATGGCCCTGAACACTGTTGATATATTGCCCAAGGTGTAGGACAAGTGACATCGATGATCACCTATTTATCACATAGGTGCGTGTGCGACGTCGAGGTGTTAGACGTCGGCGAACTACCATTTTTGGATAGTCACATCTCTAGCTAGAACGGGCTTGAGGTGTCACTCTCGGAGTGCGAGAGTGCGGGGGAAACCCAATGTCCACTACGCTCTTGATTAGGTCTATGACCATATATTCATGTAGAGAATAGTTGACATATTTGTTGGTGTAGGAGCATTAAATAAATTGTTGAATCGTATCTTCCATTGTATACATGGCATCATAGCATCTTGTTGCAATCATACTTAGCCTTCTGCTGATGTTTGTTGTTTTTGCCTCAGATCCTTAGGTATAACGACATTTCCTTATGGGGTAGCTAGAGTTTTAGAGAAGAAGACGTCTTTCGCACGTTATTTTAGTTTCCTATTTTATTAGTTGAACTGTTCATTCTTATTATCTTTTGGACTTGTTTAGACTTTTGGACTAAAGTTGGATTCCTTTGTTCCTATATGAACTGTTGAACTTTCATTATTTGTTATCGTGTTGGACATTTGCTTTGGAATCTGGTTGTAAATTTAAATTCTATTCATTTATTATTGTTGTTCTGTTGCTAGTTGCACCCCTCCCAGGTGAGGTCCCTTATATGGGGATAAGCCTAGGTGGGGCGTAACACCGGTGATCTTTCTTTATTTTTGCTGTGATTTCTCATCTTTGGGTTTAATCCTATCGATTGGAGTTAATCCTAACTCTGCGGGCCGGAAATTGGCGGCCCGGCCCGGCCCGTGAGCCCGCAAAATTTTTCAATTTTTTTTTCGCAAAAGTATGTTTTTTTTATACTCATTATACTCAGTCCAACATCACTAATCCAGTGCTGGGCTTAACATTAAACACATTCAAATGAAATGATTCAAAGAAATGATACTCAAGGCAAAATATACACATTATGGAGCTAGGATTTCAAAATTAAAATATTAACTTAATTTATTTTTTTAATACATGCGGGCCTAACGGGCCGGCCTGGCCCGATAAGCTTATCGGGCTAAATTTTCTAGCCTGACCCGCAATTATCATGTTATGCACGTGTCGTGCCCATTTATGCTTGGGTCTATTTAGGAGCCTTTAAAAGTTGGCCCATGAGGTAAAACTTTTGTTGTTTGATTTATCTTTTTATTTTTACATAAGAATAATATTGTACTTATGTGACTACTATTCTAAAATGTGTTTGATTTTTTTTGCATGTTATTGTAGTTTGGTGTGGTAGTCGTCATTACTGATTAGTAATTGCACAAGTTGACGGATCTGCAAATATTTGCTTGGCCACAAATCAAGCCGATTGGTGGAAATATTATGGCATATGCTTGTACAACAAGGTAGGCATTGACAAAGTTTAAGATTTGTTTCTAGATTTGCATTCGCTCTACTCTATTCTAGTGTTGTTTTCTCTACTAGGCTTGCCCTTCTTAAGGGAAGAGGAGAAGAACGCATCTGCAAAGTTATAAGTTCTCCATGTTTGGCAGAAGCTGAAGCAAGATTTAAGATTTCTTCTGAAGTACGTCTTGCTTCAGAAATCTGAAGAGGAGTTACAGACTTTAGCTTTTGCCAAACATGGAGAACTTATAATTTCGCAAATGTGTTCTTGTTTTCTCCTGCGAAGGACGAGCCTAGGAGAGAAAACAACACTAGAATAGAGCAGAGCGAATGCAAATCTAGAGACAAATCTTAAACTTTGACAATACCTACCTTGTTGTACAAGCATGTGTCATAATGTTTCCACCAATAAGCTTGATTTGTGGCCCAACAAATATAGCAGATCCGTTAACCTTTGCAATTGCAGATCAGAAGAGGCAGTCAAAAAAGAGCTGAACTAGTTCAGCAACAACCAACAAACCAGCAAGTGGTTCTGTGCAATTGCAGATTAAAAGAGGCAGTCAAAAAAAAGCTGCAACAGCCAACAAACCAGCAAGTGGTTATCAGAACGGTTATTACCAATGCTGATCAGTGTATAAGATTTCCAAGTAAAGAAACACCTCTAATTTTAAGCCTTGCTCATAGAATAATAACCATATGCAAGAATGATTTATTGATTGGTATAGATGGTTTTATGTCAATTTTACAAATACTGAGAAGGTGCAAAAAGAATGAAACAACGATTTGTTTGCTTAGAGACATAATGAACTCAATCGGCTGATTTTATTGCCATTCTGGGGAATCTTTAGACACATCAAATCAAACAATTTACTCTACATGACTGTATCTGTGCATGCTTAATCCCCCTAAAAGTTACGGTGTGTTTGTGACAAGTATAACCTCTATTTTGTATCTTGTAGAATTCACAAATATTGAAACGAATTTGAATAGTGATGTGAGACCTATGATTAAAGAAGAGAAAAAGAATGGTGATTTCATCCTGCTGGTTTTCTTGGTTGATTTCATCCTTCAACTTGTGAGGGACGATGGTAGGTGGTGACCACTGATCTGGAACAACAAGAAAATATGCTGATATGGCTTTTCGAAAGTGTTTTTTGTTTTGCTTTGGTGAAAACAAAGTGGGTGATACATTCTTTGGCATGCCCAATGTTCCTGAAGCTTTGACCCAAGTCCCCAGGTGCTTATCCCAGTACCAGTTCGTGCTTCTCCTCATCAACACCCACAAGCAAAGAGTAATCCATAACATCAATGGACTGGAACACCATCAATAATAGTTACAGTCTTACAGATACAAATCACATATCCATTTAATCAGAAAGAAATATTCTCTAGATAACCAAGTTTTCAACCAAAATGTCATATTATTTTCAAACACGTAAGGTTAATGTTGGAAGGATTGTCTACAATAGAGATGAAGAAAAAGAAGAGTTGATGTTGATGGAAGATACATATATCTTTAAACAAATGCAATAAAAAATGATATGCGTATGAGATTTTTAAATTGTGGAAAAGACAATCTACTACTATAAGAAACTATTATCAGATGGGAGTAAACTGTGGAAGTTAGGTTAACAATTTTAGTTTAGATACTAAAATTTCCTATATAGTCAACTATATGTGTTGTTTTGAGTTGGTTTGTAAGGCTTGCCCCCTCCCCCCTAAATTTTCTCTGTTTTTATCAAGCAGTGAAGAACCCAGGTTGTCATTCCTTCTATGACTATTCAAAAGAAGAGGATATAATTAGGAATATAGAGGGGAGCAAGAAAATCATGCTCCCCTAGAAAGCTAGCCTCTAATTTGATTTTAGCAACTTCTTGAAACAAGAATTTTATGGAACTAGAAAGAACAAGTGAATCATGCTTCATTCAAAAGTCATAATTTTTCTCACAAGTTAGTATGCACAAATGGCAAGCTGCAGACAAGATAACCAGAAACTTAACATACAAGGATTTGAAAGAGACAATTAGCCTAAGGAACATTGAAAATCAACATATAAGACAGATTCTTTTGCTTACTTCCTGAAATGATGTGTCGTTCCAGACAGCTCTTTCTAATAACCTGTTTGCCTTGTTTCCCACAAAAATTGGAGAAGTTGGCATTTATTTAATCAAATTCTGATGAAGAAGAACTTTGTTATTACCACTTGAATCTGGATTATACCGTGACCTTGAAGATCCCTTCAAGTCATATAGTCTAGTAACGCTCATTCTAAACAAAAGATTCTTCATCACCGGAACATCCATCTTTGAATCTTTTCCACCCTTCAAGTTCTCGGAGGTAACCTGTAATAGAAGTATCCTCGTTCAGATCATTAAATCTTAGATTGTTTCCCCCGCTTTTGTTAATACTGCAATAAAGATTAATAAATGGCATCCCAAATCAAGACGAGAAGTCCTCTGCACTGTCTCCTAACTTACTGAGCAGTATGAAAGCAAATGATTGTGCTAAATCAGGTCCGCCACGCTCTTCTGGACCCTAAAAAATTGGCACGGTAAGTAAGTTTTCCGTTGGAACTAATGGACTTGAGATTGTTTCATCAGTTAGGGCAGTGCCACCATCATCCGTCCACCTTGCATCAAATGTGTCAAATAAATTTGTAATAGAAATATGATTTCGCTAAGAGTTAAACTCAAAATCTCTTAAATTTTATTTTCAACTTTCTAATCACTAGACCAACATCATCATATATATAATTATAAAACTAAAAAAATCACATAATTTTGCTAAACTTTAAAATCTACCAATTTTTAAAAAATTAGATTGTAAATTCACATCGTTTTAATCCATTATATAAACTACCAATTCGTCAATGACCGTTTCAAAATTGCTAACGTTGGAGCAAAATATATTATTAATCCGCTACGTCATCTACCCATTGACTTATCAATATTTTTTTATTTTGAAGTATTTGATTACAAATGATTAGATGCATTGGAGTTTTCCTTGACATTCTCAAATATATTATTAATATTATGTTTTGATGTATAATGTTACATTGCATATATTAAGTATATATTGTAGTAATATTATGATATTTTATTGTTATGAATTATGTACTACATGCATATTAAATGAAAATCATGGTTCATGTCTCTTTCATGATTCAAATACGGATAATACATTGGTGGACAATTTATTAAACCGGCTCTATCAAGTAATTCGAACCGGGTCAGGAATCTTTCTGCAATTGCTATAAACAGTCACCTGGCTGAAGATATGAAACTGATCACATGTCACCATTCCTTCACCTTACCCCTCATCCTCAGCCGTCGGATCTCCACTCAAGGCTACTGAGCTCTCCCGTCCGTCCAATTGATTCAATAGGAGAAAAGAAAGTTGCAATTAATGGCAGAAAGCAGTTATAGAGAGAGAGAGAGAGAGAGAGAGAGAGAGAGAGAGGGCGAACTCTTCCTCTCCGTGAGGCCTGCCGGTTTTCCGCTTCGAGCAAAGCGACGACCTGTGGTGGACCGCTCCAAACCCTAGCAGACTGTCGTCGTCGTCGCGATCGTTGACAAGCAACGGAGACAATGGTTAGACGCAATGTATTTTTTTTACTACTTTCTTTCTTTTCTGTAGACGTTCTTGGGTTGCAAGGGGACGCGCTCCGGCCGTCGATCGCTCGTTGTCTCTCATTTCCCCTTACGTCCAGCTAGAGGATAGTTGAGATTCAATGTAGTGTGCGGAGGAACGAGGGCACGTTGAGATTGTATTGGCAGAAGAACAACAAAATGATGGGTACTGGACTACTGGTTGGTGGTGGTGATTTATGGAGTTTGTACCCTAAGTATTACGGTAGAAGATCATGAGAATGGTTAAGGTTGTAACTGGACAACTTTGATGTCTTAATGAGGCGATTTGAAGGAAGTCAGCTAAGTCATTGGACCTGTAATATTTTAGCTTAACTTTCCTAAAGGAACTTGAGCCGTTATAGTCCTTCGCTGAGATGAATAGGATAATTTTAAAGGGGCATTGAAGTTATGCTATCTGTAGCCACTTAGTGAGTTCCTGTACTAAATGGAATACATGAGACACAAGAAAAAATAATTTCACAAATTAAAACTTCTGCTCCTGTTCCTCCTCCCTCTCTTCTCCAGTGAAGAAAGGGAAATGATTTAATGGTTAGTATCGAACAATTCTATCCTCCCCATTTTCTACCAAGCAAAGCATTGATCACCACATGTTGCACTTGGAATAGTATACTCTTGTTATCTTTATATATTTCTTGATTTTGAGTATGCTTTCCAGAACGTGAAAATTGATCCAGAGGGTCAACAAGTGATTGGGGTAGTTCAATTTTCCATTGGCTCAGATCTAGAACTATATATCCTCAACAGTTTGTGTAATCATAAATCCAATTTAATCATTGGTTGAGATCTATTGATTTTGTATGCCATTCTGCTCTAGTTGTAAATAAACAATCTTATTGTAGATCCATTGTGATCTTAAATTGTGATTCATTCTCTTTATTAAGATCTTCTACTTGACCATCTTTAGTTAGATATGATTGGACAACAACATCAACAGTTTTCAGGCAGTTTCTTTGTTTATTTTTTTTTGTTTTCGTAGCTAGTTCAGTTATATCACTTCATCTTGATTTTGTGCATAATTTGTTGAATTGAATTACTCATATGCAGTCTGCAATGACATTTCTCACTCTTGCAGATTAATATCTGCTATACTTGTGGAGACAGTGGCTATACTGAACTCCTTGCCACCTGTTATCGCTGCAAAAGGTCTTCTGAACATGTGTAAACCCTGCACCCTCAACCAGTTTTCACTTGTTCACAAATATTCTGAAAAGAGCTACAAGTGTATACTAGTGTAACTGACAACAACCAATCAAGACACCCTATATATAATATAGGGTAAATTACACTGACCTCCCCTGAGGTTTAGTGAAATTACACTGATCTCCCCTCTATTTGTAATTTTATCTTATAACCTCCTCGAGTTTTGTAAAAGATTACACAAACCTCCCCTATTACGAAATAAGATTACACCAACCTCCCCTGAGTTTTGTAAATTATTACACAGACCTCCCCTAAAATAATTACTTAAAGATTACTCAGGGGAGGTGATTGTAACCTGGACAAATAGAGGGGGGATCAGTGTAATTTCACTAAACCTCAGGGGAGGTCAGTGTAATTTACCCTATAATATATGATTTAATAGACAGTTGCATATTTACTTGTCTAAATCTTGAACCATGAATGATATATGTGCAAGGGAAGTTTTGTGTATTTCATTGATTAACGAAGTTATGTTTTGACAAGCAACTTTTTGGGTCCTGTTTTAATCATCTAAATCAAATAACAAAATATATCTGCAGGCTTAATCACTTCCTTTTTCTCTCCCTTGACATCACAGTTTCTTGGTATACATTGAAATTTTGTTCTTTTACATTATGGTTTGACATCACATTCTTTAGTAACTGATAAGCCAGATGCATAATATAATAGTTAAAGTGACATATTAGGTCCCATGGAACTCTAATGATCCTCGGATATGAAGTGTATCCTTAAATGCACAAGCCTTTGAATTTGTTCTCACCATGTATAATATGCAACATTGTAGGCCAACGACCATGATGCATAAATTTGCAAAGACCAACCCCAACAATTGACATTTTTAGTATATTATATGGGGTTGACTTGTTGACCCTTGAGGGGTGTTTGGTTGGATGGAATGAAATTATTAGGAATAAAAATAGACAAGGAATGGAATAGACATATAATAGTATTTCATTGTTTAGTTAACATTACGAATAGACAAGGAATAGAGAGACAAATGACCAAAATGTCCTTGTTAACAATATTGAGTGTTTCTAATCAAAACAATATAATGTATTATAGTTTATTCTAATTAAGAATAACATAATAAAATATAGATTAGCATAAAATATTTTTTTAAATCAAATATTAATTTGAAAAGATAACAAACATATATTAATTTTGAATTAATTAAAAATAATTTACCAATTTTTAAAAAATAAAAATTATAATTGATTATGATAGAAAAATTAGGTTTTGATATATTTAAGTGAGATAATTATCATACATATTATAGGGTAGTATTGGAAAAAGTCATCAAGAATAGATGGGAATACTATTACTTGGACTGAGATAAGGAATACTATTCCCTATTCATGAGGAATAGTGTTCGTTGTCTATTCCTAATGACTCACCTATTTATTGTAAAAAAATGAAACCAAACAAGGGAATAGGCGGTGATTGGAAATGTTGTTACATTCTTGATCTATTCTATCCAACCAAAGACTCCCTTGGTGCTGCAAACACTGCCTATCTTTAGGTTACTTTGTCACAACTAATCAAGTTCATATTTAAAATTACATCTTCCTATGCGAATTTTGAAATGTCTAAATGTTATTAGTGCATAAGGCTGGTTTGAGGGAGAGTCGAGTATTTGCTAACTTTTCTATGCAAGAAAGGTCCTCTCCTCTTTATATTTTAGATGCTTTTTTTCCAAAGATTTGTATGTCAGATGCTTGGTTCACATTATATCTCATACTGCTATAAATATGCACTATGGCAGTCTTGGCAGCCTTTCAACGTTAATTTTGTTGGATGAAGGGTAAGAGGAAAAAATGAGTTCCAGAAAATCCTGCCAATAGATATATTGTAGTGATGATTACTACCATTTAGCTTCAGATGGCCTATAGGGTGAAATCTAGTTGAGAAGTGAAGTCCAAATTTCTTTTCTTTTTTTAATGCATAAACCTGTTGGATATACTTATTTGATCAACTCTTTTATGCAAAATACTCATTTATATGTCTAATATGTGAAATTTTCGTTGACAATAGGTCAGCACTATCAATTACTTAGATCGTGACGATTTTCACTATCTCCAATTTTTTAATAACTTACGATTCATCAAATTGTTGCAGTTATTGCATGAAAGTTGTCCGCTTTAAGGTTCCAGAAGTTTGGTACTGTGAGATGTGTCTTCCTAAAGCTCATATAGTGCATCAAGGAAAGATGCTGTACAGGAGAGATAAAAACAAGCAAGTAAGAACAGGTGAAAAATTCAAGTAGGTTATTTGCTTTGTATCTCTCAAATAATTCCTGTTGTCACCGACTACTTCTGTGGTCTCTTATCCGATGCATCTACTAGTCCCTTTTCCTTTATTGATTTCAACAACTTTATTTCATCATATTTTTTTTTTGAGAAAAAGCATCTTGCATTCAATTCAAAAGGTATGAATAGAATACGGTGCTGATACGGGGGGGGGGCTAACAACGGATCGGATACGGTGCAGATAATGCATTATCCGTATCCGCACCGTATCCGCTACGGATGTGAATATGGATATCCATATCCGCACCGTATTTAATAAAAATATATTAAAATAATATATTTAATTAAAAAATCAATAAATTACCAATTCATTGATCCAAAACAAATATATAATATACTTCAAAATTCATCTTGACATGAAATTACCATATAGTTCTTATATATATTAATACCTTATATGGGCAAAATAGTAATTCAAAGGCATGGATAGGCGGTGCGGATACGGTGTGGATCCACAGTCATATCCGTATCCGCACTGTATCCGCGCGGATATAAATTTTCTAAATCTGTATCTGTATCCATATCTGTTTTTACTTGCGGATATGGATCGGATACGGTGTGGATGCAGATAAAATTGCCACCCATAGGAGGGGAGATAGAGGAAAAATAAAGTAGATACAGTGCAAAGACAGAAAAAAAACAAAACAAAGAAACAGCCCATAGCTTCAGGAGCTAAAGAAGAGGAATGACAAGCTAAGAAGAGTGCATAAGGAAAGCTTCGGCTCTTAAGGCCACATTGAACGCTCGGCAGCTGGTGTTTTGGAAGCAGCGTAGGTTGCGCTCAAACCAGACAAACCACCACCAGGTAAGCTACAAGCGGAAACAGGCACGGCTTGCACGTTTAGACAACGAAGGAGAAGCATGGCAAGGCGACCACCGCAAGGGGAACCAAGGATGATGCGAAAGAGAGAGCAGGATCCGCCAGCCTTCTCGACTGAACAAGTGGTCATGAGATTCCGGTTGCGCACGACAGAGGGGACAATGGGGATCCACGGCCAAACCCATCCGAGAAAGACGATCTTTTGTGAGTAATCTTCTTTTGGATTTGAGCCATCCGAAAATAGAGACCTTAGGAATAATATTTTGTTGCCATAAGAAGGGATGATAGAAGTCTCCGACACCCCTGAAATTGAACAGCCCATATAAGGATTTAGAGGAGAAAACACCGTCCGCGGTCCACTTCCATAACAAGCCATCTTCACCCGTAGTGTACTGGAGTTGTTGTAGATCAGCCAGCAGGTTGGAGATGCTACCCAGATCAATGAAGGAATTGAATTGTATGTCCCAGCCAATGAAGACGCCGGACTGATTGAGAATTCAAGCTTCGGAGATGGTAAGGTCCGGCAACGTGGCACGCTAAAAGAAATCCGGATAAAGGTCTTCTAAGGTCCCCCTTCCAAGCCAATTATCTTTCCACAGTTTGACGTTTCGTCCCTTACCCACCTTGAAACGGATGCTGGACAGGAAGGAAGGTTGAATCTTTGCAATACTCCAAATTGAGGAGAGGGTGTTTAGCCTCTAGGGACCCGACCAAAAGCTGCGGTCGCCCATTAACGCCATCACAATCGGAGTCTAAGGAAGCTTTTTCTTGAGGGCGAACTTCCAAAGCCAAGAACTGAGGCGAACGAGATTATGAGCTTGCAAATCCAAGATACCGAGTCCCCCCTCCTCTTTAGGGCACGTTAGGAGATCCCATCTTACCAAGGACTTAGCACCCGCTCCCAAAGCGTCTAAACCTGACCAAAAGAAGCGACGTCGCCTCTTATCTATCTCGCGGATCACCCAAATTGGAGCCTTGAAGACCGGAAGCATGTAGGCCGATT
Source organism: Canna indica (assembly GCA_034359265.1). NCBI lineage: Eukaryota > Viridiplantae > Streptophyta > Magnoliopsida > Zingiberales > Cannaceae > Canna > Canna indica. The sequence continues at coordinate 66,710,596 of CP136896.1, read as the reverse complement.
GAGAAGTAAGGACACTATTGAGGAGCGTAAGCCTTCCTTCCCTTGAAAGTAGCTTGCCTTGCCAACCATTTAGCTTGTTATCAATTTTTGAGATGAGATGCCTCCAATCATCTTTGCTTGGGAGCCCCACTTTCGGGGGAGGCCGAGGTAGGAGAGGGGTAGAGCACCCCCGAGGCACCCAAAGCAATCCGCGAGAGAACTTGCGGTATCAGAATCACCCCCGAGGTGCATCAAGCGAGTCTTCTGGTAGTTCACCTTCAGTCCGGAGGCCATCTCAAAGAAGTGGAGAATGCGGCGGAGGTTCAGGATGCTCCCGGAGCATCAGGAGCTGAAAAGCATTAAGTCGTCGGCAAATAAGGAATGCGTGACTCCACCCTCCACGTGATTTCGAAGAACGTCGGAGATAAAACCAAGGCGCGCAGCCCTATCAATGAGGTGGGAAAGACAGTCCAACACCAAGTTAAAAAGAAAGGAAAAAAGGGGGTTCCCTTGGCGAACGCCCCGTTGATGCAAGAAGGGGGTGCCGAGCTCCCCATTGATAAGCGATTCAGAGCCAGAGCCAGAGCTGTTAAGAAGGAACGAGCCATTTCAACGAAAAGCCCCGAGCTTCAAGCATGCCAAGTAAGAAAACCCAATTCACTGAATCGAAAGCTTTCATGAAATCAATCTTGATAAGAACACCATCCTCATTCCACCGTCCAAAACCCCAGATTGTTTCTGAAATCGTCATATACGAGTTGAGGGTGCTTTAGCCAGCCCTGAAGGCACCCTGCTGAATGCTAACCAATTGATTATGGTGAGGAGAGATGCGTTTGGCCAGACCTTAGAGAAAATCCGAATGAGGCTATGCTCGAGACTAATTGGACGGAAGTCGGAAGCCATGGCCGCACCATCCTTCTTTGGAAGTAGAACAATTATAGCCTTGTTTATTCGTCTAAGTTCGGATGGATTAGAGTAAAGATCACTGAAAATGCTGAGCAAATCAAATTTAATTGTCTCATAGAAGCCGAGGAAGAATTCAGTAGGTAGTCTGTCCGGACCAGGAGCTTTAAAAGACCCCATCCCTTTGATAGCCGAGTGGATCTCCTCCAAAGTAAAAGGCGAGTCCAGAGCAACAATTGTGGGCAGTAGGGCCAATTGTAGAGCATTCCAGTTCAGCCTTAAGAGAGGCGCCGAGCTACGCCCCAAGAGATCCACATAGAAAGAGCGGAAGCAGGCATGGATCGAGGCCAAGTCACGGAAGATGGAGGTGCCTGACTGAACCGAGTGGATCCAATTCCATCTTCTGTTTGCCGAAGCACAATGATGAAATAATCGAGTATTGAGATCACCTAGAGAGATCCACCGCTTCTTGGCCCACTGGCACCAATACAAATCCTCCTCGCGATAAAGAGCGTCTAAAGAGCCTCTAGCTTATTTGAGTTCCTCAATGTGAGAGGGGGAAAGCAAATTCAGATCAGCAATATTATTTGAGGCCTCGATTCTTTGCTCGTTGCAATGACGAAGGTTGCGTTGGTTATGAAATCATTGGCTAGGGTTAAAATCACTTGAACTGCCTGCCTGCTTGCAGGCATGAGGCTCTTCGCACATTGGCAGGGGCCTCATGTTTTCCCTTTAAACTTTTTAGTTGCTTCTTTTTTGGTGTGTAGAAGACCATAAAAACACTTTAGGTGCTTGCGCCTTAAGAATAAGCATGGTTCTAGATCTTGCTAAATATTGCTTCACAACAGCCTCAGCTTATCTCCCTTTACGTTGATTACACATTTACACTCCATGGAGCAACAACAACACATCTATGGGCGCAAAAGATGCGAAAATTTTCAGATTCAACGTGATCATGGTTTGGACTTTGAGATGGATGATTTGGAATGAAAGGAATCTTAGATTCTTCAGAGATAAGCGCTGTGCTCACACAAACCTAGCAATTGCTGCAGCAAACTTGTACAAACGTATCAACTCTTAATTATACCTGTTATATGTTGCTACTGTGCTTTCCTTGCAGCGGTCTCTGTTTTTTATCCCTGCAAACTTTGTATCTTATGTTTTGTTTCTTATGTTTCTTATGAATTTAATTTGTATCTGACTATCTTGTAGTCAAAAATTAAACATATCTACTATTTACAAACCAAATTATGAATTTCAGGTAGATGCATTATCAGGTGGGGTTGAGCATTGTGCTGCCCCATGCAAGAGCTCTGCTTCTAATGAAAACGTGTCACCACTAACATTTCTAATTAATCCAAATGGAAAATTTCCAAGCTCCCCTATTCCAGAAGCTTGCTGGAGGTAAGTGTCAGGCCTTCTTTATGAAAATGGACTTCTGCATTACATCACTTGTCCATGTAAAATTGATTTATGCTACTGATCCAAGTCTATGTATGTTGATGACTTGTTGTGCTTTTTTGATGAATGTAACATGTTATAGCAAACTTTCTAACTTCCTCACTAGATTTTTCCCAAATTTAGGAATATTTTGAATTTGACTTTGGCTTCATGAGCATAAAGTAATACCGATTTTTTGTCAAAGTTACTTATCTATTTACTCCTCTTTTATGCTTTCAGATAATTCCTGTTTTCCTAAAATTGGTTTACAAGGTAAGATTTAGATATTAGATATGCAACTTGATATAGTTTTTGCTCTCCTGAAAATTCATCACCGATCATCATAACTGCAATTTATCCACATGGGTTGTGTGTGTTTGTATTATCTGCATGTACCCTGAGGACTAGTAGCGATTGTGAAGACAATTGCCAAATTAGTTATGGGCGGATAAGTAGATTAGCCGATTTTCAATGATTGGGTTCAAATGTTATACTAAGTAGAAAATGCAGTTAGTTGCTTTGCAGATGTATACTAGGTAGCATTGAATTTCCTTCAAAGCCTTTGGCTATGAGATTATTTACACCGAGCAGTAGTAGAGTATGTCCTAACTACTAACCAAATCATTGTACAGTGCAGTGCAATTGTTGAATATTATCCAGATTCCTGAAACTGTCCTAACTACCAACTAAATCATTGTATGGTGCAGTGCAATTGTTGAATATTGTCCAGATTCCTGAATTTTGCGTACTGGATTTTAGATGCACATTCTCCTTGCATCCCTAGTCTCCTTGAAAACATGGCTAGCTGTGATAATCGAATATGGAGCTATAATTTTATGTATCCAGTTCAGGATACTTAATCAATATTTAAATCGTAGAAAACATTTGGTGATGTACTTCATGATCCAGCAATATGAGTCTTAGCAATCAATTTTCATTTGGCTTAGGTGGACAGATAGAGAAAGTGAAGCACTCAAGATTTTCACCAAAGTATCTTCTTATACAGTATACCTCATTTGCTGTTTAGGTACAAGGTAGAGAGCACTTCTCTCTTTATAGAGAAGTTGTGACCATAGGATAGAACAAAATAATTACACAAAGAGGTGGACTCTGCCATCATTTATCCTCAAAAAAAAAGGTGGACCCACAATAAAGAAACACTTTCTGTGGTTAAAAATATAAGTAAAGTTTTTATGGGATTGGGGGCACAATATAATTTAACTATTTTAGTTGTGTCCACAGAAATATGAAGTGGACTAATATGTTTGTGTGAACAAATCTAACAATTTCGCAAATACAACTATCACATGGGTCTCATCACCTATTCTGTAGGTGGGTGACATTGCGTAACTTCTTAGCGGCTTCACTCTACTTGTTGCTGAACTTCACAAGATGCATTGACATCACAGCCGAATTCTTTGGAGTACCCAGTTGTCACTCATAATTATCATCTTTTATTGGCAACTGCAGTGGGGAAGATTGCATACCAAAGACTAATTGCATTTGGGGACAAAGTTGATGAAAAATGCCCACTTTGCAGCCACAAGAGGGAAAGCATTGATCACCTTTCCCACCAACACAATTACATGAACAGCGGTTGGGAAGCTTTCCTCACAAATTTAAGAAGCAACAAGATGAAGGCTAGCAAAATAAATGACCTTAGAAAAGTAACCTTTTCGTAACTACATCTAGAAAGAAAGGAATGCCAGGATCATCCTTAACCAAACGAAGTCCTCAGAAAATCTTGCATGGGCAGCCACAACGGCATTAGAACCATGTTTACAAATTTGTTTGCTGCAGAAGGAGCTTTGAAGTCTTTGATCACTGAAGTTTGTTGTTTTACCCTATAATGAATGATCACTGACCAAGTTACAAATTTGTTTGCTGCAGAGGGAGTTTTGAAGTCTTTGATATAGTGAACCATGTATACAGTGAAATTCAAGCCCGTTTTCCTTCTCAAGTGTCTCATAAGGTTTATGAAATCTCAAAGAATTTGCCTGCTAAGTTAAAATTCAATATGCTTCCCCGCAGAGATGCATGGCCAAAAATATTTCAATTTGATCCTCCCGCTTATGGGGACATTGGTTTATACTTTTGTCCTAGTCTATTGGAGAGGTAAACTTGCTACTTGACTTGAAGTAAAATTCTACTTTGTTCCTATATGTGGATTTAATCAGGGGAAGAAACATTTGCTAATTTCCTTATGTTGGTTGTCTTGGCTTGTTAACTTTCTACAGATCCTTGTCTCCACCCTTCATTAGCGTTACCTATCTATTAGCAGTGATATTTGCAGGGGACAATATGTATTAAATTTTTATTCTTGTAGTTAAGATCATTATCATTGTTAAACAATGTGCATTTTTTTCTTACAGACCAAGAGAGAAGTATTTTCGACTTTTGGAGAGGATTGAATCTCGGGATTGTGTCATGAAAACTTTGGTAGAAGATGTGGAGTTACTAATATACCCATCTAAACAACTCAAAGAGGATTGCCATCGTAAGTGCATGTTTTCTTTTTCTTCTTTACAAGTACATAATTATTCAATTTTAATTCCACCAAAAATATAATGAATGTGAGATATCGTATTTTACTCTCTTTTAACAAACTAAATGAACATCTTCATAATGTAGACAAAGAAACTGCTTTTAATGTTGTAAACTTGTAATAGAAGGGATTTTGGTAATTATATATGAAATTTGATTGACTGAGGTTCTATGTTTGAAACAGGGATAGACAGAGAAACTTATCTGTGGGGCGTGTTTCGGCATGCAAAACGCAGGAAGAAGCAACAAAGTAGGACGGATATGATTTCTAGTCCTATTATTGAACTAAAGAGCAGCAATCCATGTGATCAGTTGAGAGTAGTTCTTGAAGACAATGATCATGAAGTTGGCATGGAGAATTGCATGATAGATGGTAGAGAGATTGGTGGGGTCGATATAAGAATTGGAAAAGAGGATGCTCACCGCACCTTTACAATGCCAAGCTCAATTTTACATAGCGTATCTCCTATCACAACGGAATTAGATGTTCCTCCTGGATTTTCTAGGATGTCAAAAGCAAATGGAAGGAGGGTATCACCTATTCCTAAGCAGAAAACATTAGGCACATTATGCAGACCACCACATGCATCAGCTGCCGCACTTCCACTTTTCCCTTCAGAGGCAGAGTTCATGAAAATTAACAACATTGGTGATGATGAGACAAGGCAAAATATCTCTACAGATCTCAGCTTATCTAGACCAAACTATTTAATAGATGGTAATGTTTGTCTTGATATGGCACAAAAACCCTCCTTTGACATAGATGAGTTTGAGGAAGATTTGCAATTAAAACTTTGACGAAGATAACTGAAAATTAAATCAGTTGCAGCTTGTGAAAGAGTTTTCAGGTCCTTCTTGAATGGAGTTGCAGACACGCCAGCTTTTGGATCCTTCTAAATTTTCCTGCAAAAGCTTATGCGTAGTTGTTGAATGTAGTTGCAGACACATGTTTAGATGCAAGTTTTTTTAAGATTTGAGGTCCTTGAATGGAATTTGTATAAAAACCAATATTTAGATCTTTGAAGTTTTCTGCAAAAGCTTGTATGTAATATGTTGTTACTTTAGCTTGTATACTTGTTAGTTCGGTTTATGGGATAGTAATTGTAATTAATTTACGTGGAAATCCACGTGCAACTATTGATTGTTATAGTGATAGATTGGTTTGCAAATCCATATAAATGTGACATTAGTGGGGTTAAACATTAACTTTTGTTATTTGATTGAATCATGTAGTTAAATATGCTAAAAATGAAATTTTAAAACATTTGTTTGGTTCTTTATTGAAATAGTAGTTCATATGATTAATCATCATAAGGTTTAAAATATGGATACTCGTGTCAAAATTTTGGATAAAATCTATATGTTACTGGTTTGTTTCATGGTATTGAACTAATAAATATATAAATATGAATCAATTGATAAGAACAATGTAATTAAGTCCCATATTAGCAGCTTGGAGATCAACTTGGCAAAAGTCTATTCAAACGTATTCAATATTATCAATGTTTGATCCATTGATTTGTTTTATTGTAAGCAGGGGCAGATCCACAGTTAATTATTTTAATTTTTTATTTATAGATCTCTTGTCTTCTATATTCATTATTTATTTATTTTCGTAATAGCTAAATATAATATCTAATTTTTTAATTAAAATAATCTAAAATTTTCTCTATTAATTTTTCACTTAACTCTAAAATTTTCTCTATTAGTTTATAAGCTAAATTCAAAATTTTCTCCATTAATTTTTTACATCTAAAGCTCTCATATTGGTTTAATTTATTTCTAATATTTTTTTCTATGCTATTATCCATGCTCACACTAAAATTGTGTGAACTTTTAAGTATGAGTTATTCAATATATGATTGAATAATTAATTTTCTCATTAAGCATCCAAGAAAATGAATAAAACTATGTTGTATTTCATCCATGATTGTGAAATTTATTTAATTGAGAATCCAAATCTAAAATACATTTATATTAATTATATAATATATTTTCACGACGTCAAGTTAGTTTTTACTTTTAATGTAATATTAAGTACTAGTAATGCAATAAAGAGCAATTATTTTTTATGTATTTATTTGTAATTTTGTTAATCTCTTACTAATTTTTTAGTTTTCTTCATATAACTTCATAAAGTTGGCACTCGAGATGAGTAAGGTGACGACCGCATCATAATAGAACTTGCTTTGAATAATTTAGATGAAAGAATTTTCATAAGAGCTTTAATTATTTTTAATTTAAATATTTTAGTAATATTTTTCAAAATATAAAAATAGAAAAATAAATTTGTACTATTATAAGTTATAATTTTAAAAAATTTGAAAATAAAAAATTAAAATAATATTTATTAAATTTTTATATCCTAAATTGAGTCTCTCGTTGAAATTTCTGCGTCCGTCACTGACTGTACGTTAAGATTCAAACTTGTTTAGTGTGATTCAAACTAAAATTTCAGGATTCAAATTGGTTTGTACGGTTTAAACCAATTTTCTATCTTTTTGATCTTTTAATTATTTCTTATTACTATTATTCAAAATAAAATACATAAAATTCGAAAAAGATATAGAGTAAAAAATAAAACAAAATTTATACAGAAATAATATAAAAGACATATAAAACTATATTTATGAAATAAAATGAATCTATAAGATAAAAAAGAAATTTTGATATTATATATTTGTAAAACATAAATTTCGATGAAGGTGGTGCGCTCAGCGCATGCGCATCCTTCGTCTCTAGTGACGTGATTTTGCAGAGTTTTCCCTCTTAATCCTGCTTTCAATTCAATTAATTTTACATTGATTTGAAATATTGTCATTTTATATTAGAATAAATCCCAAATGTATCTATTTCGTACAACCTATGCATTATATCTTTTTAGTAAAATGACAATTATATGGTTAAAATCCGATTTACCTTACTCGATTTTTTTTTTAAAGAAGCGAGACTAAGCCGCAGGGTTTATTTTATTTCATGATATTCAAAATGATACACCGCGAAGATAAAGCGAAAAAGAGAGAAACCAAAAGAAACTTATACAAAGAGTTACTACCCGCTCTCCACACTAACAGTCCGCCACAAAAATTATCTTGCTGTCACATTTGTACAATCACCAAATTGTTCTGGGAACAACGGTTGAAATGCACTTATTTAAAGTTTATTTTAATTAATTTTGAGTAATTTATTTATTTAATTATTGATATAATTTAAAAGAATTAAAAGGTGTAATAGATAATTTAATATGAAAGATTTAATGAGAAAAAATTATATAGTTCAAGTAGGAATTATATAATCAAATTTTATATGCCCAAGAATGGGTATATGAAGAGGTGCATTCATGTTATTTGCAAAAATTAGACTTTAGTCCCCCATGAAAAGATATGCTAATTTTATATTAGTTTATAAGCATTAGAGTGTATGCTTAGATATTTGTGTGAACAAAGTGGAAGGTCAAGAGACGACAGCGCACAGCGCACGGACGCAATTGTGTCGCAAAGTCGCATTGGTGCTTTTAGGCGCTCTTTGCACTTCGCACGTGTGCATCGTCGCTAGGAGCCTCGTCGCGAGCCAACCTTTTTGTCGGGTCTAACCTTCATTCGAATTCGAACTTAGTGATTGTTGAAATTCAACAGTTACATGAATCAAAGCACTCAATATTTGATTAATTAGAGAGTTAATTTCGAGATATTTTTGCTCATTAATCAAATTGACTGTTACTAATTCTTAATAATGAGCATCAATTTCGAAATTAATTATGGATTAATCTATATAAATCAATCTCGAAAATCTCTCAAGAATCAATCTGAAATTTCTCTCATCCTCATCTTTTCTCTACTTGTTGCAATCTTTCAAGAGTGCTTGATCAATCCTGAAGGTGTATTGCTACGGGGCAATAGAGAACGTACCACCTGTCAACCTCTTGATCTTCTCCGATTCTACATAATTCTTCTAACAACAACAAAGCCAAACGTACCACCCCTGCAATAGAGAACGACCACTACTTGAAAAATGGGCATAAGCAACGGCGTGCAACGGCTGGCGTCGTTGCAATGGAGTCGTGGCAAAAAATCGCGTTGCTGATAACTTAGCAACGGATCAGCAACGATCGTTCGGGCCGTTGCTAAAAATATTATCAGCAACGGCTTTGCCATGGACGCGGAGCCGTTGCTGATAACATTAACAGCGACGGCTGGTGAGCCCGTAGCAACGCCATTAGTAAAAGCCCGTTGCTAAGCTGTTGCTGTAGGTCATCAGCAACGGCTTTCGATAAACTTTTAGCAACGGCTTTCCCACGGACGACCGTGGGAAAGCCGTTGCTAATGATGTGAACCTGGTAACGAAAAAAATTAAAATTTCAAATTTCCATTGAGACATTGATACATTATCTGATATATAACTCACACACTCATACACTCATACACATATTCATTGACACATCACAAATACACCAAGATATACATCAAAATAATTATATTTATATTTATATTTATCCACAATAATATAAAAAATATTCAAATGCAAAATTGAAGTATCAATATCCAAATAAAATAAATTAAACAAGTATAATATCTCAGTAACAAAGTCAATATAAAAAAAATCTCACGATGACGATGGAGGATGGCCTGGATCATTTGGCGGGGTCTGGAGTGCTTGAGTGTACACCGGCGTGGATTGACTCGAGGACGATGGATGAGATGATGCCGAAGAGATGCCTGCTTCGGGATGACCTGACATGTTGCATAGCATAGCATGCATCTCCGCCATCATCTAACTCTGGCGCTCCATCATCTCAGTTTGACGCGCGACCGTCTCTTCTAGAGTCCTTATTCTGTTACTATGATCATAATTGGATCTGGAGGTAGACGGCCGCTCACCAGCAACCGGAGGGGTTGGTGTCCCAAGTGGCCCTAGTACGGCTCGCGCATGACCACTATCTGCAAAGCCATATACGCGGCCACGGTCCCAGCCACTTGCGGCCTCGACCCACGTTGTTGCGTCAAAGTCCTCGGGGGTGCCCCCGCGCTGCACCACCGTCTGGCTGTAGGTCTCCTACTCGAGTTTGATTTTTAGTTTAATATTTATCATAAAACTTAAATTATAAATATATAATGAATAAATTAAACAAATATATAGTTACCATAATGTATGCAGCGCGGTTGTCGATGTACTTCCCCGTCCCATGTATTCGACGGTGAGTTCACTCAAACACCGCCATCGAGGAGGGTCGCTGGACAGTCCCGTCATCCGACACCGTCGTCTACATTTACAAAATAAATACATTAATTAGTACACATAGTAACAAATAAAATATATAATTAAAAGGTATACTTACCATACGGTTCGCGTGCACTGCAAATGCAATAGAGCCGCCGGTGTGACGCGCTGCTCCCCTCGACATGCGATTTCTAGCCGCATTCCTGAAAACCTTCTGCCATCGATCCGTCGACCATATTCCCACGAGCTGGTCCCATATATTAAGACTAATCCAATCGGGGCCGTATCCCCGAGTCTCCGCGATGTTAGTAGTCCCAGCTCGTGTCATCGCCTGGGACCGGGCCTGCCCCAAATGCCCGTTGTACCTTGCCCGGGAAATAACCTCCCAAGCAGCGTAAATGAAGGGCCTTTGGTCCTCAGCCCATGTATAGCGAGCCTGCAGAATAATAATATCAGTACCAATATTAATCATCATGCATGTAAAAATAATAATAATATGTGCCTCAAACTCGCGCCATAACATGTCGACGTGATTGCTAGGCACGTGAGACCACGTAGGCCATGCCCCGTGCATGTATCGTCGAATAGTAGAAGAAATGCTCCTCGACACTTCTTCTTGTTCGAACCTGCACAACAAAAATAAATTTTAATATTATATTATGATATAATGAATTTGTAATGATTCATAATTCATGATATATTACCGCTCCCCAATCACGCTAATAAATCTACGTGACTTTGTGGCTGGTGGAGGCTGCCACCTGTTCGGCCCGCGTGGCCGTCTGCATCTGGATGTACTAGCCTCGGCAGTATCATCGGCATGAGGATCAACAACAGGAGGATCAGCAGCATGAGTAGGTGCTGGAGTCTCACCGATCGGAGACTCCGAAGCTCTCCTGCGACGATAACCACGACCAGACATATCTGTCGATTAGACATATAATTAGATTATTGTATAAATAGTAGAGATATATTTAATAAAATATATACTTTACAATTATTCCGCATCATCTAAATAATAGTCTTCGAATTCTTCCTCTTCTTCATCTTCTTCATCTCCAGCTTCCTCAATTTCATGATCGTCATCATCAGCATATTCAACTTCTAATTGAATTGACATTGTGTCTACATCCTCGAGTATTGGAATAATACAATCTACAGCAGGAGGATCATCTTCTTGATAGAAACCATCTGTCATATCAGGTATCAGCTCATTTTCTCCTACTATCGGATCAATTTTTCCTCTACCTTTAATCTTACAGACTACACGCCAATCTGCTCTATCTTTATTTCGAGTCGGATACTTCGCGTAATATACTTGTTCGGCTTGTGATGCTAATATAAAAGGCTTATTTGCTGTCAATTTACATTTGTAATTAACCTCAACAAGTTTGTATTTTAGATGAACTTTCATGCCCCGTTCTGTTGCATCGAACCAATGACATCTAAATAGGATCACTGATTTCAAGCCGAAATAGTGCAACTCTATGACTTCTTCCACCAATCCATAAAAATTCATATCACATTTAACATAGGTTGTCCCTTTCACGCAGACCCCGGCATTCATCGTCTTCTTTGTAAAGGCATATTCCACCGTGTGAAATTTGTACCCATTAACAAAATATCTGCTATAGCACGACACTAGTCGCGACGGTCCACTAACAAACTCAAATATTTTTTCATCTATTTCAGCTCTGTGATCTTTGCTGTAAGTCTGAATCCAAGTAGGGAAATCACGATTTCGTAATCTCTCCAATTCTTGATCGTTGTGAATAGAGTATTTTTGCACCATCTCAATGTCAAATATTTCAATGAATTGTTCAATCTCTGGACAATTGAGTAATACATACAAGTGTGCCAAATGATATTTTGCAATCATCGACGTTCACACATCGAGATAAGTTTAAAGCATATCCATCGGGTTATCTGAGTTCTTTTACCCATTGACAAACATCTTTGATCTGTTGTTTATTTAACACATATGGGGCCTTCGGTTTCAGATATCGTCCGTTGACCTCTTGTAACTCCAACTATGGTCTTTTACAAAGTATTTTCAAATCATGTCGGGCTTTGACATTATCTTTAGCTTTTTCGAAAATATCCATCAAAGTGTTAAAAATATTATCAAACACATTTTTTTCAATGTGCATCTAAATTATGTCGAATCAATAATGAACTCCAATAGGGCAATTCCCAAAAGATACTTTTTTCACCCAGTTATGTGTTTGGCCAAAACCTAACACTCTTTCATTGCGACAAAATACAATATCTTGAAGTGCTGAAACACGTGCTAACATTTGTTCACCAGACAACATCGGTGGTGGCCCATCTCTTTCGACTCTGCACTTAGTAAATTTATTACGATTCCTTCGATACTGATGATTAGCCGGTAGGAATCGACAATGACAATTAAAGAATGAGATTTTTCGTCCGTTCTGAAGACTGATTGATTTAGAGTGTTCCATACAATACGGACAAGAGAGTCGATCGTGAGTGCTCCAACCAGACAACATGCTGTACGCTGAGAAATCATTGATTGTCCACAAGACCACGGCCTTTAAATTGAAGTTTTGCTTCCGATGACAATCACAAAGTGACAGCTCCCTCGGTCCACAATGTTTTCAATTCATCTATCAAGGGTCTGAGAAATATGTCAATTTCTTTTCGCGGACCCTTAGGACACGGAACAATCATCGAAAGATAAATAAATTCATCTTTTATACACATTGACGGTGGTAAATTATAAACTGTCAGCAACACTGGCCAAACTGAACAAAGAGTTGCAGAATGTCCAAACAGATTAAAACCATATGTGCACAATCCTAATCTTATATTTCTAGTATCCCAAGCAAATGAAGGATAATATTTATCCAAATATTTCCATGCTTCACTGTCGGATGGATGAGTCATTATTGTATCATCACGACTTCTTGCATGCCAACTCATGTAGGGGACTGTTTTTTCCAACATGAATAATCTTTGAAGTCTCGGTGTTAGTGGAAAATACTGAAGCACCTTAAACGGAATATTTTTCTGTCAGACCGTTTTCGTCTCCTTGTAACGAGGATGTTGACATATAGGGCATTTATCCAACGGCACATTTTCTTTATAATATAAAATACAGTTATTTGGCACGTGTGTATTTTTTCGTACCCAAGCCCCAATTTTCTCATTAGATTTTTAGTCTTATAAAAAGTTGGCTCAAACTTGTTATCAGTAGGCAGCATTCCATTAATCAATCCTGCAATCCGATCATACGAAACTCCGCTGATATTACAATCGGTCTTGATGTTTAGGAGATGTGTCATTGCTAAAAACCTAGTGTATTTAGGACAATTCTCATACAAAGGTTCATCGGCAGCTTTCAACATCTCGTAAAATTCTGCAGCTTCTTTATTCGGTAATTCAATCTCTACCGCAGTTTGTACTTGTGTGATACCAATCAAGGACAATTCAAGAATTGTACGTCGTATAAAAAATCATCTACTTCTTTTACATGAACATACAATCCCCGAACGGATCTAAGATTTTGCTAAATCATATCCGACACGTCGATGCATACGTGAAACATATCAACTCGTCGGGTGGATGATTATTTTCTAAATGTTTCGAGTAAGTTCGAGTCCATATTGGACAATTCCGACACGAGTCCAAATTAGACGATTTCGACGGGAGTCCAAAATGAACTATTTCGGCGCGCGTCCGAAGTGGACAATTCCGACGCGAGTCTACTGAGGACAACTTTGGACTAATTAACAATATTTTAACTAATTAATTAATATTAATCTACATCAGTTTCATTAATTTAAATAATTAACCTACCATTATTAAATATTAATCTAACTAAATTAAATTAAAAATTAATATAAACTCTAAAAATTAATCTAAACCCTAAAAATTAATCTAACAAATTAAACAATTAATTAACAATTCAATAAATAAATCTAAAATTACGACTCCGGCGCCGACATACTGTGTCCGTACACTGTACAAGCTCCGACGACAACCATCGGCCGTCCGCAGTCGGCCGAAACCCTAAAAATAGGGTTTCGATCGGATTTCTCGTCGGCCGCAACAGGAAGAGAAGGCCGAGCGGCGAGGAATACCTGAAATTAGCGGTCGAGGATGGACGAAGCGTCGACAGCAGCAGCTCGGCGTCGTCGGCAGCGACGGTGAGAGGCGGGAGAAGGAGGCGGCGGCAGCAGAAGGAGGAAGAAGGGGCGGGTGCGATCTGCGACCTATATAAAATTATCAGCAACGGCTCACTCGCCCGTTAGAAAGCCGTTGTTGATAAGTTATCATCAGCAACGGCTCACTTGTCTGTTAGCAAACCATTGCTGATAATTAAAATTATCAGCAACGGCTCGCATGTCCGTTAGAAAGCCGTTGCAGATACAACATCTCTGCAATAGCTTGGGCGGCCATAAGAATGTCGTTGCAAATAGCAACGGCTTGAGCAGCCGTTGCTGAAGACTCAATTTCTAGTAGTGCATGGACGATTTGGCCGCAAGTCCAAAGTGGACGATTTGGCCGCGTGTCCACAGTGGACGATTCCGGCGTGAGTCCAAAATGGACGATTCCGTGCGAGTCCAAGTTAGACGATTATGCGCGATTCCAAAGTGGACAATTCTGGCACGAGTCCATCCATTGTGGACGATTCCAGCACGAGTCCAAAGTGGACGATTTGGCCGCGAGTCCACAGTAGACGATACCGGCGCGAGTCCTCAGTGGACGATTCCATTAATACTAATTAATTAATATTAAACTAATTTCACTAAATAACCTAAAAATAATTAAACCCTAATAAACATTAACCATTAATTAACATTAACCAAACTAACTAACATTAACCAAACTAATTACCTAATTAACAATTAATTTCTAATAATTAACAATAATAAAATAAAATAAAATATTAGGGTTTAATTAAACCCTAATCAAGTAATTAATTAGGGCTTAACCCTAATCATCAACAGCAGCCGGCATCACTGTCGACTACTCTTGCATTGGGGCCGATGGTAATCGGCCGCAAATCATGGCGCCCCAAATCACTGCCGGCATCACTACCGAATCGATGCCGACCTGGAGAGGGCAGGGGGATGGATGGAGATGGGGAGGAGGAGATGCTTACCGGCAGGGAGAGGGACACCGACAACTGATGACGACGACAACAGGCCGCAGCGACAGACCGCAATCGGCAACGACGGACCGTGACGGCAATAGGCCACAGCGGCTGAAGCAGAGAAGAAAGATGAAGGGTCGGGGGCGAACGCAAATAAAAAGAATTTTCACCGACGGCTTGCCAGCCGTCGGAAATCCGTGGATTCATAATTTTAATATCACTGACGGTTCGGCCTTTCTAAGACGTCGGTGACGAGTGCTTTATTTTCGCGCTACGTTCGCGCCACTAATTAATAAGCGACAGCCGCTTCGAGCCGTGGCTAATAACTTATTCATATCGCCAACGACTCTCGCACCCCCACTAAGCCGTAGCTAATAAATTATTTTATTTCGCGCCCCTTGCGCGCCATCAACTATGAGCGACGGCCCTAGCAAAGTTGTCAAAAGCGTTAAGCGCACTCAAGGTGCACCTTACGTGGTTCATATCGCCTGAGGCGCAAAGCGCAAAAAAAGCGCGCGCTTGACAAAAATAAGGTGCACCTTACTAAATTCAAATAAAAATTAAAAATTATGCATAAGCCATAAGCAATATAACATACACCAAATATCTAGCAAATCAAACAATTGTTCGGATGTGTGGCGACTGATCTGCCCAAAGCCCTTTTTGTTGCGCTACGCATCGCCCCTTGCCAGGGGTGTGGGGGCGAAGCCCCCAAAGATTTTTTAAGCCCTTTAGGTTGTGGGCCTGTGTCGTCCTATATAAACTCACATGTATTATTTGTCTTGTACCTGAAGAAAACCATAATAGTGAAAACTTCTAGTGCGGCCATGGAGTAGACATTTTTCGCATAACCACGTAAATCTTGTGTGTTCTCCTTTGTGTGTTTATTTTTCTTCTCGTTTCTTGTCTATTGCGTCAGATCTATTCCCAACAACTATATGAATCCGACATGTACCAAGCTTAAAAACAAATCAAACCATAATTACCACCAAGCAAAAAAAATCTTGACTTCACAGGTGAAGCCCTAAATGGGTTTATTTTTTTATTTTTTTAAGTGGTAGGCCCGGTAGGGGCACCTCACTTAAAGTCAAAAAAACTTGATTTCACCCAGGTGCACGTCTGGTGCGCCTGGGGCTTAAAGAAAATCCCAGAAACATGGCCAAGGCACGCGCCTGGGTGAAGGCATTGCGCCTCGCCTGGTGCGCCTAGGCGTACAGGCGCGCACTTTTGACAAGCCTGAGCCCTAGGCGGTTGTATGCGAGCCGCGACTGATTTGTTTACATCAGCCACGGCCGCTACGGTCGTCGAAAAATCGTGAATGATTCTGACGGCCGTCGATGATTCTCGTGGCTAATGTGATATATTCTAGTAGTGCAAGATTAGATAATGATTTTACCAAAATCACTATACACTACTAAAAAAAAGAGGATCACCAACGGCAGATGTCGTTGCTGAAAATCATCAGCAACGGCGTGCAACGACTGGCGCCGTTGCAATGGAACCGTGCCAGAAAATCACGTTGCTGATAACTTAGCAACGTATTAGCAACAACCGCTCGAGCCGTTGCTAAAAATATTATCAGCAACGATTTTGCCACGGAAGCGGAGCAGTTGCCGATAACATTAATAGCAACGGCTGGTGAGCCCGTAGCAACGCCGTTAGTAAAAGCTCGTTGCTAAGCCGTTGTGGTAGGTCATCAGCAACGACTTTCGATAAACTTTTAACAACGGCTTTCCCACGGATGGCCGTGGGAAAGCCGTTGCTGATGATATGAACCTGATAACGAAAAAAAATAAAATTTCAAATTTCCATCGATACATTATCTGATACATAACTCACACATCCATACACTTATACACACATTCATTCACACATCACAAATACACCAAGATATACATCAAAACAATTATATTTATAATGATAATTATCCACAATAGTATAAAATCTATTCAAATGCAAAATTGAAGTATTAATATCCAAACAAAATAAATTAAACAAGTATAATATCTCAGTAACAAAGTCAATATAAACAAAATCTCACGATGACGATGAAGAATGGTCTGGATCATTTGGCGGGGTCTGGAGTGCTTGAGTGTACACCGGCATGGATTGACTAGAGGACGATGGATGAAATGATGCCGAAGAGATGTCTGCTTCGGGATGACCTGACATGTTGCGTAGCATTGCATGCATCTCCGCCATCATCTGACTCTGACGCGCGATCGTCTCCTCTAGAGTCTTTATTCTGCTACTATGATCATAACTGGATCTGGAGGTGGACGGCCGCTCACCAGCGACCGGAGGTGTCGGTGCCCCAAGTGGCCCTAGTACGGCTCGCGCATGACCACTATCTGCAAAGCCATATACGCGGCCATGGTTCCAACCACCTGCAGCCTCGACCCACGTTGCTGCGTCAAAGTCCTCGGGGGTGCCGCCGCGCTGCACCACCGTCTGACTGTAGGTCTCCTACTCGAGTTTGATTTTTTATTTAATATTTATCATAAAACTTAAATTATAAATATATAATGAATAATTTAAACAAATATATAGTTACCATAATGTATGCAGCGCGGTTGTCGATGTACTCCCCCGTCCCATGTGCTCGACGGTGAGTCCGCTCAAACACCGCCATCGGGGAGGGTCGCTGGGGAGTCCCGTCATCCGACACTGTCGTCTACATTTACAAAACAAATACATTAATTAGTACACATAGTAACAAATAAAATATATAATTAAAAAGTATACTTACCATGCGGTTCGCGTGCACTGCAAATGCAATAGAGCCGCCGGTGTGACGCGCTGCTCCCCCCGACATGCGATTTCTTGCCGCATTCCTAGAAACCTCCTGCCATCGATCCGTCGACCATATTCGCACGAGCTGGTCCCATATATCCGGAGTAATCCAATCGGGGCCGAATCCCCGAGTCTCCGCGATGTTAGTAGTCCCAGCTCGTGCCATCGCCTGGGACCGGGCCTGCCCCAATTGCCCGTTGTACCTTGCCCGAGAAATAGCCTCCCAGGCAGCGTAAATGAAGGGTCTTTGGTCCTCAGCCCATGTATAGCGAGCCTGCAAAATAATAATATCAGTACCAATAATAATCATCATGCATGAAAAAAAAAACGTGCCTCAAACTCGCGCCATAACATGTCGACGTGCTCGCTAGGCACGTGAGACCACGTAGGCCATGCCCCGTGCATATATCGTCGAATAGTAGAAGAAATGCTCCTCGGCACTTCTTCTTGCTCGAACCTGCATAACAAAAATAAATTTTAATATTATATTATGATATAATGAATTTGTAATGATTCATAATTCATGATATATTACCGCTCCCCAATCACGCTAATAAATCTACGTGACTCTGTGGCTCGTGGAGGCTGCCACCTGTTCGGCCCGCGTGGCCGTCTGCGTCTGGATGTATCAGCCTCGGCAGTATCATCGGCATGAGGATCAACAATAGGAGGATCAGCAGCATGAGTAAGTGTAGGAGTCTCACCGATCGGAGACTCCGAAGCTCTCCTACGATGATAACCACGACCAGACATATCTGTCGAATAGACTTATAATTAGATTATTGTATAAATAGTATAGATATATTTAATAAAATATCAACCGCTGTGATATCAACCACTGTAGTATCTGGTGAGACTGATGTGTGAAGAACTGGCTGATCAACATTATCATTCAGGTGGAATTGACCCCCAAGACTATCAAGTATCATAAATCTATAGAGATTAGATTGACTAGATGAAGAAGCACCAGCAGAGGAAGATTCACCATATATCTGAACGACATGATTACTCGACATCCCGACTTCACGTGACTCCCCGTGATAAGTTCGTAGAAAATATCTTGGTGCAAATCCTTTGCTATATAGATGCAGAGTGACGGTCTCCCGATCCAAAAATCGTCCATTCAAACAAATGCGGCACAAACATCGGATTTGATCACTGATGCTAACGAAATTCCGATTCGAATAGGCGAAATTTAGGAAGTACGTTACGCCTAATCGAAACTCATTCGTTAAAACTCCACGATCAAGACATCGGTACATCCAACTTCGATCGGCCGACATGATTCTGTCAATCAATGACAATTTCTTTGGTTAATATCTTTAAGTGAGATTGTCCTATTCCATTCGGGATTTATGTTATTTATATTGCACTAAGTACTTATTTTAACCGCTAATTTCATTCTAAATTTCGACAGTATCTCCCTACAGTTCTCCGAATACGCATATCATCTGGGCGCGTATCGAAAAACAAGAGAGATGTTGCCGAAATTTAGAATAATTAGTTAACAGTTAAAAGAAAAACGTAAGTGTAGTACAAATAACTATATTCCCAAATTATCCAATCAGGGACAATTCAAGAATTGTACGTCGTATAAAAGATCATCTACTTCTTTTACACGAACATACAATCCCCGAACGGATCTAAGGTTTTGCTAAATCATATCGACTCGTCGATGCGTACGTGAAACATATCAACTCGTCGGATGAATGATTATTTTCTAAATGTTTCGAAACAATTCGAGTCCATATTGGACAATTCCGACACGAGTCCAAATTAGACGATTCCGACAGGAGTCCAAAATGAACTATTCCAGCGCGCGTCCGAAGTGGACAATTTCGGCGCGCGTCCGAGGTGGACGATTCCGGCACAATGCCGAAGTAGACAATTCCGACACGAGTCCACTGAGGACAACTTTGGACTAACTAACAATATTTTAACTAATTAATTAATATTAATCTACATCATTTTCATTAATTTAAATAATTAACCTACCATTATTAAATATTAATCTAACTAAATTAAATTAAAAATTAATATAAACTCTAAAAATTAATCTAAACCCTAAAAATTAATCCAACAAATTAATCAATTAATCTAAATAATTAATTAAATAATTAATTAACAAATAAATAAATAAAATAAAATAATTAATCTACTATTTCCAGCGCCGGAGTCCACCTCCGAACACTGTACAAGATCCGGCGGCGGCCATCGGCCGACCACCGCCGGTCGAAACCTTAAAAATAGGGTTTCAATCGGATTTCCCGTCGGCCACAACGAGAAGAGACGGTCGGGCGGCGATGAATACATGAAATTGGCGATCGAGGACGGACGGCAGCATCGGCAGCGGCAGCTCGGCGTCGTCGGCGTCGACAGCGGTGGCGAGAGGCGGGAGGAGGAGACGGCGGCAGCAGCGGGAGGAAGAAGTGGCGGGCACGATCTGCAACCTATATAAACTTATCAACAACGGCTCACTCGCCCGTTAGAAAACCGTTGCTAATAAGTTATCATCAGCAACGGCTCACTTGTCCGTTAGAAAGCCGTTGCTGATAATTAAAATCATCAGCAACGACTCGCGTGTCCGTTAGAAAGCCGTTGCAGATACAACATATCTGCAACGGCTTGAGCGGCCGTAAGAATGCCGTTGCAAATAGCAACGGCTTGAGCGGCCGTTGCTGATAGCCGTTGCTGAAGACTCAATTTCTAGTAGTGTATAAGATGATAATTTTCATAGTAACTTCTATGGTGTATAAGGTTAACAAGCATATAAGATTATAAAGTATTCAAACCACGTAAACAAATAACCTACTTGAATTTTCACCTGTTATTACTTGCTTGTTTCTATCTCTCCGGTATAGCAACTTCCCTTGATGCACTATATCAGCTTTAGAAAGACACCTCTCACAATACCAAACTTCTGGAACCTCAAAGTGAAGAACTTTCATGCAATAACTGCAACATAATGATGAACACTAAGTTATTAAAAAATTGGAGATAGTCAAAATCATCACGATCAATGTAATAGAAAAGCATCTACCGCTTGTGAACAAAAGCTTCACATATTAGACACATAAATTAATAATTCTGTCTTTGAGATAAATTAAATGAACCAAAGAGCTCATCAAATAAGTAGATCCAACAGTACTTTGCATTACCAATTGACATTTTGACTTCACTTCTCGACTAGATATTGTGCCCTATAGGCCCTATGTAGTTAACTAGCATTAATGATATATATATATATATATATATATATATATATACTGCGAACCAAGCTTCTAACATAGAAATCTTGGGGAAAAAAAGCATCTAAAATAGAAAGAGGAGACGACCATTCTGGCAGAGATAGTTTAGCAAATACTGGACTCTCCCTCGAACCAGCTTTATGCACTATAAACATTTAAGACATTTCAAAATTCACATAGGAAGATGCAACAAAGATGAACATGATTAATTAGCTATGACAAAGTAATCTAAAGATAAGTCGTGTTTGCAATACTAAGGAAGTGTTTGGTCTGATAGAATAGATAGATGATGCCCCACTTATTCCTTTATATGGTTGCAATTTTTTTTTTTAAAAAAAGGCAAGTCATAGGGAACAAACAACTAATCCTATTTCTGAAGGATAGTGAATATTATTCCTTACTTCGACCCAAGTAATAATATTCTCCATCTATTCTTAACAGTTTTTTACAATAAGCCTTCAAGATTTATGATAATTATATCAATTAAATACATCAAAACCTAGTTTTTTCAAAGCATAGTGAACACTTACCTCAACCCAAGTAATTATACTCCCCATCTATTCTTAACGGATTTTTCCTTATAATCTTATTTCATCCAACCAAACACCCCTCAAGTATCAATAAGTCAACCCCATATGATATATTAAAAATGTCAATGGTTGGGATGGGTCTTTGCAATGATTAGATATTTATGTGTCATATATGGTCTTTGGCCTACAATGTTGCATATTGCACATGGTGAGAACAAAATCAAATTAGGGATGCAACACTTTGGGATACACTTCATATCCAAAGATCATTAATTAGAGTTCCATGCGACCTAATATGTCACTTTAACTAATTATATTATGCATCAGGCTTATCAATTACTAAAGAATGTGATGTCAAACCATAATGTGAAAGAACAAATTTCAGTGTATGCCAAGAAACTGTGATGTCAAGGGAGCGAAGAAAGAAGTGACAAGCCTGCAGATATGTTTTTTTATTTAATTTAGATGAACAAAAAATGACTCAAAAAGTTGTTTGTCCCAGCTTAACTTCGTTAACCAACGAAATACATGAGAAAACTTCTCATGCATGCATGTATGTCTTTCATGGTCCAAGATTTAGACATGTAAATATGCAACTGTCTATTAGATCATATCTTATATATACTACTACACACTTGTAACTCTCTTCAGAATATTTATGAACAAGCGAAAGCTGGTTGGAGATGCAGGGTTTACACATGTTCAGAAGTCCTTTTGCAGCGATGACAGGTGGCAATGAGTTCAGTATAGCCACTGTCTCCACAAGTATTGCAGATATTAATCTGCAAGAGTGGGAAAATGTCAATGCAGACTACATATGAGTAATTTAATTCAACAAATTATGCACACAATCAAGATGAAGCGATATAACTGAACTAGCTACGAAAGCAAGAAAAATAAACAAAGAAACTGCCTGAAAACTGTTGATGTTGTTGTCCAATCATATCTTAATAAAGAGAATGAATCACAATTTAAGATCGATCTCCCTCTTGTCACTGAAGCGAAGAGGGAGGAGAACAGGAGCAGAAGTTTTTTTGTGTGTGAAATTGATACTCGAGCTGAACGTTAGGCGAAATGAGAAACAATGAGCATCGACGGCCGGAGAAGTTAATTCGTCCCCTTGCAACCCAAGAACGTCTACAGAAAAGAAAGAAAGTAGTAAAAAGTAGATTGTGTCTAACCATTGTCTCCATTGCTGATCAACGACAGTCTGCTAGGGTTTGGAGGAGCGGTTCTCCTCAGGTCGTCGCCTCGGTCGAAGCGGAAAATTAGCAGTCGACGAGGAGACGAAGAGTTCCCCCCTCTCTTCGAACTACTTTCTGCCATTAATTGCAACTTTCCTTCTCCTAGTAAATCAATTGGACGGATGGGAGAGCTCGGTAGCCTGAGTGGAGATCTGACGGCTGAGGATGAGGGATAAGGTAAGGGGAAATTGTAGTACGTAATGAGCCTCATTTCTTGAGCCAGGTGCTGTTTATAGCTATTAACAATTAAAATGGATTAACTACAGTTAATCAACGAATTATAAATTTAATTATAGATAATAATTTACTGTTTAATATTAAGTCGATTTTAATTATCGATTTGTAGATAATTGATAGTCGAAATTAGCTTTACTTATATATTTATGGTATATAACTTAGTTGAAAAATTAAAAAACATGACTTATGATATATTTTACTGTTGATTTCGTTTTTAATTTAAGATATTTTTATTTAAGTACCACTTCTTTACTTTGCTCACGAGGTTTTTATAATTCTAATTTTTGTAAAAAAGAATTATTTCATTCTTTGGTAAATAGTTAACTGATTAGCAGATTAAATAATTAATATGTGATCCATATTTGAATCGGGAAAGAGAATTGAATGATGAAGTTCATTTAATACGCATAAAGGGGAGTTCCGTCAAGATTTGACTTCAAAAAATAGACAGATAAAAGAAGTAATAAAAAAAGTAATGCACTTTTGTTGCCTTGTAGTGAAAGAGCAAGTTTTTATGCGAGTTTTCTTTTTTTCATACTCTCAATTTTAATATTATTATGTGTCGTCATAAGTAATCTGTTAAAAAAAAATTTAAAAATTAATTAAAATGTATAATATAATATATTGTACTCCGTATATAATATTATTACTAGAATATATTATGCATACTTTTTATATGTAATATAACAGTATACATTAAATAAAATAAAATATATATATTATGTATTACTTATCAAGGCATCGCATAAGCATATAAATTTTTGACAAATTTATCATAATCGTAAATCATTTTTTTTTTTCAAACTTCTAAAATACTGCTATATGAAAAAGTTGAGTCCATCCACTCCCAGCATTCATCCTTGATTCCATAAGGGCTCGTTTGAAAGTCTGTATTGCATTATTATTATACAGTATTTTGTGCAGACATATACTAGCCTATATTGTACTATTATATAGTGTTTGGTGCAGACATGTGCTTAGGGGTGGTAATTTTATCCGCATCTGCTAACTAAAAACCGCATCTGCACCGTAATCGCAAGTAAAAATGGATATAGATATAGATACGAATTTAGAAAACTTATATTTGTACGGATACAATGCGGATACGATGCGAATACGGATATAACTGTGGATCCACATCGTATTTGCACTGTATCCGTACCGCCTATCCGCATATCTGAATTACTATTTTGCTCATATAAATTATTAATATATATAAGAGCTCTATGGTAATTTCATGTCAAGATGAATTTTGAAATATATTATATATTTATTTTGGATCAATGAAGTGGTAATTTATTGATTTTTTAATTAAATATATTATTTTAATATATTTTTATTAAATACGGTGCGGATACGGATGCGGTGCGGATATCCGTATTTGAGGTGGTGCGGATATGAATATTCATATTCACATCCGTAGCAGATACGGTGCGGATACGGATGTGCGAATATGGGGTGCGATGCGGATACAAATAATCCAGTATCCGCACTGCATCCGATCCGTTGCCAACCCTACATGTACTAGTATGTATTATACTATTATTATACAAGTTGATTTTCTAAAAATGAATAGATATTTAATTTAAAAATTAATAAAAACACAAACATCATAACTAATTTCCAACCATAAATATCAAAGTCATACATCAATACCAAGTCCACGTATGAAATACTTCAAACATACACATCATAGTTAAATCATAACTATAAACATAAATATAAAACTTAAATTTGACATAAAACAAGCCAAAAAAAGGTCACATATCTCCAACCACCATCTCAATCACCGCGAATTTGCTTAAATAGTTTCGTCACAAATATCTTCAAATGACTTTCTTTGAGAGACCTAAATGATGACACATGTTAAGGTTTTTCTATTATTGCTTGAAAATAATCAACATGGTCTTCATCAAAAAGTCCCATAGCAGTCAATCCATCAGAAATATCAATGTGATCATCATTGCCTTTGACAAGCTTATCGACCATTTTATCTAAATGCTCATTGCTCTTTTCAAACATTTTCAAATCGAAGCATTATAGCATCCTCCACATTGTCACTTGACTTTTTTTCTTTTCTTAGAACGTCAAGTAGTGTCCAATGACCTATTTTGTGCCAATGGTGAACTCTCTTCAACATCAATCACAGTCATATTTTCTTCTTCCTTATCAGTTGCTTCAGCCATTTTTGTAGGACCTTGTGCTCCTTTACCTGTTGCTCTATCTTTTCCAAAGATATAAGCTAACTGATCGAAGATAGGATCCGACTTTCTCCTCCATCCTTATGCATCCTTATTGATCTACAATAAAGTTAAAAAAAAAGTTAGTCATATTTTTTAAAAGAAAAAAAGAAACAAACAAATAAAATATTGTATACCTTGACATAAGTTTCCCATGCCTCATCACTATCAACTTCAATGCATTTTTTTTCATCATTCCATGCAAACCCACTTGTGTTCATCATGTCATATATGATTCCATAATCTTTTTTCCATTTTCTCATCTTAGAATCAAGATGTGGATTAGCTTTTAGTCCCGAATTAGGACATTTTTCCATCAATGTTTTCTCCATTTGGATTACAATTCCAGATCTAAAGGAACCATTATCGGATCTTCCACCACTAGTCACAACAGCTTCAAGAATATCTAAAAATGTGTCTTCTTCGGTCTTGGTCCATGATCGTCTATTTGCCTTTGATTGACTACCCTCTCATATTCCATTCCTAAATAGATGAACACATAAATATTGAAGTAGCAAAAGAGCATAATATAAATTAAATACTAAATATGTGCATATTATAAGTTAGATACGTACTAAATATATCAATCTAATTCTCCAACAACAAGTACAAAATTATCGAATTACACGTAACAAAAACATCATGTCATATATAAATATGTGAAACTAATTCTCTAACAATAAGTACATCATGTCATATATAATTCTAGTGATTTCTATGTTCTCTCCACTCATCATACATCTCCATTGCTAAATTATTCCTCCAAGTAGTCCATTGATTGGATGAGTCAATCGTGCCAATTGTATTTTGTTCTTGGGTGGTTCGATTATCCAAAGAATTGACTTCAAGTTTCATTGGATCAACTTGCATTTCTCCCCGAATAAGATTATGCAAGAGGCAACATGCGGTAATTATTCTACATTGTGTTTTAATGGGATAGAAAGACGGACTCCTTAAGATTGCCCACCGCATCTTAAGCAATCCAAAGCATCTTTCTATTACATTCCTTGCTTAATAATGTTTCATGTTAAAATACTCCTCATGATTAGAAGGTTGATGTCTTTCTCTCCACTCTGATAAATGATATAATACTCCACTGTATGGTGCAAGAAATCCCTCTCCATTTGTGTATCTACCATCCACTAGATAATAGGTTCCTATAAATTCAAAAAAAATTAATTGTATGCAGAACCCAATATATAAATGTCAAGTACTCTATTAATTGATTAATTACCTGTAGGAACCTTAAACTCATTTTGTCTAGTTATTGCATCTCGAAGCACTCTAGAATCGGATGCAGAACCCTCCCAACCCGGTAATACATATATAAATTTTATATCGCGTGAACAAACACCCAAGACATTGGTTGCAATTTCTCCTTTCCTAGTTCGATATCTTGGTTTATCCAATTCAGACACACGAACCTTAATGTAAGTTCCATCCAATGCCCCTAAGAAATTCTAGTTCAAAAAAAATAGAAAACATGTTACAATAAAGTTAGAAAAAAATCTCATTGAAAACAATATTTTCTCACCTTAAACCATTTCCATTTATCATCGTTGCAATTTTCAGGAACAAGTTCCGGCATATGGAGTAGCCTATTATGCAACCTTAACACGCCATTTAAAACAACATTGAAGTATCTACTAACTATTTCTCCTGACCTCTTGAATCTAGAATTAATTGTACGATTCTTTACATGGTGAGCAAGAATGTAAAAAAGATACATACTTGCTCTTCCAATGGTACTGAACCATCACTTTTAACCCTTCCATCACTACAAAGTAGCTCACATAATATTCCAAATGTTCTTCTATCCATTCTTAATTGATTAATACACTCCACATCATCATTGCCTATTATGCTATCTAAATAACAAAGTCGAATCGCATGTATATCAAAAGTTCGATTCATAAGCAAAGGTACCGTAGTAGTCCTTCTTCTCCTATTAATATTTCATACCATCAACATAAACATCGCCATCATATGCAAGTGTCTAAACCTTATAATAACATATGCAATCATCATCTCTCTTGAATTCATATCTATTCATTAAAAAAAAACAAGAGTTTAGTAGTGAAGGACTAAAGCATCACAAACATAAAAAATAATTGTTCTAATCATGGATTGACTTTTGAGGGTGGTGAAGGACTAAAGCATCACAAGTTGTGAAGGTTTTGGTTCATGGATCCACTGTGACATACCAGGAAGCTGCACAAGAGTTTGAAAGGCTTGGTTAGTTCAAGCACCCAAATTTAGTGCCCTTAACAGGCTACTGCTTAGCTGGGGATCAAAGAATTGCTATATATGATTACATGGAGAATGGAAACCTACATAACCTACTTCATGATTTACCATTGGATGTTCAGTCAACTGAAGACGGGACTTCTGATACATGGGAGCGGGATACTGCGGGTATATATACAAAGCATCACGACTGAAGGAATGACTACTTGGAGATTCAGACACAAAATTGCATTAGGTGCTGCAAGGGCCTTGGCATCATGAGACAGAAAATGCAGGAGCAACTACAAAATCAGATGTCTATGGATTTGGGGTGGTGCTGTTTGAGCTTCTTACTGGGAAGAAACCTGTTGGAGATGAGTATGTTGAAGACAAGGAAACTACTTTGGTCAGCTGGGCAAGGGCATCGATGAGAAGAAATGTTGCATTAGGCTCGTTGCGCAGGGGGTGCGTCGAGTGAGGCACTCGCCGCTGCGCAGAGGGATGAATGAGGCGCTTGCTTGGGTGCGTCGAGTGACCGCGCGCAGCGACGAGTCGAGTGAGGCGCTTGTCGCACTCGTCGCTGCGCAGGAGGTTAACTACCTCCTGCGCAACGACGAATGAGGTAGCGCCTCACTCACCACTGCGCAGAGGGACGAATGAGGCGCTTCCTCCTGCGCTGCACAGCGACGAGTGAGGCAACGCCTCACTCGTCGTCCTCCGGCGTTGGAGGATCGCTGCCTCTGCAGGTTAGGGGGAGGCATGGGGAAGAGAAACAGGGATGGGGGAGGGATGGGAAAGAAGGTACCTGCGGCTGCGCGTTCGTGTTCATGTAGTTCGGAGGAGAGAAGACGAATCGGTTGGTTGGATAGTGTAGGCTAATGAGGACTCCCGAGGGTGTATTACTAATACCCCTTATAGCAAGTTAGGGGATATTATATTTAGTACATATATTATTTAATACATGCTTCCAAACATAGTATAGTATTATATAATACTATACAAGATCCTTATCATGGGTACCAAACAGGCCCTAAAAGAGCCAAGTTGAGGGCGAAAAGAGCCTGCAGGACTCCTCCCCCATCGCTACATGCAACTTTGAGCGTAGAGGAGGTTGTACAACTCCTCCCTAGCCTTAAATGAAGTTCACACTACTCCCATAGCGCACTTTCTCGTATCGTCCCTCGCAGAGCAGCTCCTCTCGTCGTTACGAGGCTCACGTAGCTCGTCTTGGATTGGAGGCATACTGATTCCCCGAGCTTGCGCAACTCCTCCCTCACCATTATGGAGTTCGTGCAATTCCTTCCTCACCAATATAAAGCACCAGGCTCTCGTCGTCGACTAAAGGCGTGTAATTAGATAATACTTTATTTTATCATTTTTACTTGAGGAAACAATTATTTTATTCGTGATTTTTTTAGTTAAAATGCTAAGTCTATTTCATCTCATATAAATTAAGATTTTTATTGTGAATAAAAAGGGAATTTAAGATTATTGTAATTGTTTGATCTTTGCACTACAAGAGATTATTTCTTTAATGATAATTACTACTGAATAACTTAGAGGGAGCAAATATTGTACATCATTTAATAATTATTATTAAAAAAATTACAAAAAAATTATAGATATATATATATAGTGGTGGTTATTTTTTATCTTTACCAGCAATTGTATAAATTGATTCTAAAGCCTTTAATAATAATATATGAATATAGTGAGAATTCATTAATTGCTAATAAAGACTTTTGCAGTATTTATAATTGCTAGCAAATATCATAACAATCATCGCTAAAATACTAAATTATTATAGTGTTAGGTAAAGATAGATTATAAATAAATCAAATGTGAATAGAGTTATATGTTATAACTAGATGTAGTACCCGCGCTTTGCACGGTTAACTTATAATTGTTTTAAAAAATTAAAATTAGATATTATATTTTAACACATGTTTATATACAAATAGAATTGTTTACTAAAAACTTATGATATTTTTTATATTTGTAATATAAATTGAATTTGAAATTATATAAATTTAAATTTCGAACTAATTTTTATAATTTGTAGAAAATGGTTATTTAAAACATTAATTGTAAATTAATTTATAATTTAAATTGTAAATTAATTTATAATTTCAATTGTAAATTAATTTATAATTTCAATTGTAAATTAATTTATAATTTCAATTGTAAATTAATTTATAATTTAAATTGTAAATTGAATTGTATCTATAATTTAATATTCATGATAATTTAAATAAAAATAATTAGAATTAAATAATTGTATACCTAGATTTTTCAATAATAAGCTACTATATTATTATCACTGTACAAAAATATTTGAAATTGAATTTTTATTTTTAATATATTATTATATATAAATAGAATAGTCTATCGATTTTTTTTAATCTTTTCACATAATGTGACATAATTTTAATTTAAAATTATATAAATTTCAATTTAAAACTATTTTTATATTTTTAGAAAATAATTATTGTAAACTTCAATTATAAATCAATTTTTAATTTAAAAAATATTTTAAAAATTGATAATAAAAAGGAATATAAAGATATTTAAATTAAATTAAATTTTAAATAGTAATATATAAATATACCATAAAGTAATATATGTTGATTTGATTTGATTTATATAATTATAAAAATGTGCATGTATATTTATATGATTTAATTTAAAGTAACTATAAGGAATAATAAAATTTGAAATAATAGTAAGATTTAAAAAGGTAAAAAATAATTATCTTTTTAACGCTTAAAAGAATATGCTCATATAGAAAATACATTAAAAAAATAAGAATTCATATAAATAAATTTATAACCTAGTGTGACATATAAAATAAAATATAAATCTAAAAATGGTAATAATCTTTTTATATAGTGATATTAATTTGTTGCAAACTGCATACATCTTCAAAGTAAAAAAAATTGAATAAAAATTTAAATTAATAATTTTAAAAATATTTCAACACAAATAATACTATATAAGTTTTTAACAAAAAATATATAGAAAAAATAAATTTTGAAACTATTAATAATTTTAAGGGTAAACACCAAATATAATGCAAATATAAAAGTAAAGTATATCAATTAAAATTTTATAAGTATCGATAATTAATTCAAAAATAAGATATTTGAAATAATTTAATTTTTTTAAAAATAAAAAGAAATAATATTTCATAAATACAAAAGTAATATAAAAAATAATTATATAGATTAAAAAATTAATTTATATAGATTAAATGATCAAAATTTAAAAATACAAAAATAATAATATGTTTATGGATAAAAAAAATATAATATAACATAATAAAAAATAGAAAATAAAATATTTAAATTATTCTACGATACATAAATATTTTTTATTTTAAAATACTATTTTTTCATTAACAAACCCGAAAAATACTATCTCAAAACCCAAAAACTAATATTAAAAAACTTCAATAAATAAAAAATATTTATAATTAATATTCAAAAAATAATAAATATAAAATTAAAAATATTAAAATAGGCGCATATAAAGAAAATAAGTGGGGTAAAAATAATTATTCTAAATTTAAGTGAGTTAAAAATATGGGAGAAAAAAAATTAGGTGAAAAAAATTTAGATAGGAAAGTGACAAAAATTTGAGGGGATGAAGTTTATGCGGGAATAGTATGTTGCATATATATATATAAGAAAATTTGAAATTATTTAAGTTTTTTTAAATAAAAAACTAATATTTTGTAAATATAAAAGTAATATAAAAAATAATTATATACATTAAAAAATTAATTTATATAAATTTCAATGATCAAACAATTTTAAAATGCAAAAATAATAAGATTTTTAAGGATAAAAATAAATATAATATAAGTATAAGATAATAAGTTGAAAAAAAAAAGAAAATTAAATATTTAAATTATTCTAAACTGCATTATTTTTTTGGATTTTGAAACACTATTTTTTCAATAACAAACTTAAAAAAAATATTTTAAAATCCAAAAACTAATATAAAAAACTTTCATAAATAATAGATATTTTATAATTATTATTTAAAAAATTAATAATACAAAATTAAAAATATAAAAATAGGTACATATAGAAAAATTAAATGGGGTAAAAAATTTCATTACGAATTTAAATGGGGTAAAAATTTGGGAGAAAAAATTTAGATGAGAAAAGTGAAAAAAGTTTGAGTAGAAAGATAAAAATAAAAATATAAGTGTGATAAAAATAAATATAAAAATTTGAGAAAATTGATGAAGTTTAGGCGAGAAGGAATCGTTTTTTGTTTATATATATATATATATATATACACGATCTCAATTAAAACTTTGGAGTCGTACGATATAAATTAAATTTTGTTGGTTGGTCGTAAATAAGTAGAATTCATAAACAAATAAAATTTAAATAATTGGATATTACAAATGAATATTACTCATATTAAATGAGTTTCATCGAACTGTCTAAACTCTAGAATGAATCTTTCCTATAAAAAAATAGATTTTCATTGACAAATAATTATTAACAAATTAATTTTATCAGTATTACCAACAAATATATCATTTGTTGGTATTACCAACAAAATTATCAACTCATTTGTTGATAATTATCAATATATATATATTTATCTGTTGGTAATATCAACGGACAATTGTAATATCCATAATACCTAGCAGAGTTTCAACAACGGATTTTATCAATGAAAATTCGTTGGTTCATTTCGTTGGTATTAGTCTTATCAATAGATTTTTGACTATTATAAACGAATTTTTAATTATTATCAACGGATTTAATTATATCAATAAAAATTAAAAACATATCAATAACACTTTTAGCAAAATTTGCCCATAAAAATTATATTTTTGATATTTTTAAAATATATCTATGTTCTTGAAAATTTTAGCAAGTCTCTTTATAATTTTGATAATTTGCTATTTTATTTGTATCCAAAAATATAAGACAACGCTTTATTCTTTCCCTTCTACCTCCTTTTTATTTCTAATAACTTGTTTAATGGATAAAATAATTATTTTATTCTCAGTTTATTTTTTTATTAAAATGCTATTTCTGTTTGGTTGCATGTAGATTAAGATTTTTGTTGCTAATTAATTAATTAATTAATTAATCGATCAAAAGATTCAAAAGGGCAATATATTTACTAATGTCCTTACAAAAAGTCAAAATGATGAGGCTATATATGTCTTCTCCTCTTGATGATTATGCTGAATTTTTTTCTTTCACAATAATTTGCCAAAGAAATAGGGAAGAAATAACTAAAATAAAAAAGGGAGACATAAAATGTTTTGCTCATATATAATAACCATATGTCAAATACAATAAAGAAAACGATTACACTCTAATGAATTAAATTAAGTGAAATTATGCCATCAATCATTTTATTTCATAATCAAATTACTTCGACAATTCGTTTGTTCTAAATTACTGAATAAGATATAATATAATAGGATAATAAAATAACGACGAAGTATTAGATTTTTTAAAAATATTATGTTGTTGATTTTATATTAAAATAATTTTATTTTTTTCTAATCCACGCACTAAACGAATAATCAGGGTTGTCCATTCGGTTCAACTCGAACCGAATCGAACCGACATTCACCAAACCGAAAAAAAATTTATACCCTAACCTGAACCGAATTATGCATAAACCGATCTAATCCGAATCGAAATTATTTGATTTGGTTTGATTTTCAATCCAAAAACCAAAATTTTAATTAATTCGGTTAAAAATTAAAAATTATTTCCTAATACCTATTTACTTATCTGTATTTAAAAAATCTAAAAATATATTATTTTTTAATTTATTCAGTTTTTGGTTTGAGTCGGTTTCCGAATTCCGAGAATCGAATCCAAACCGAAACTCAAAATTCGGTTCGATTTGGGTCAAGAACCGAACCTGTAACCATTGAAACCAAACCAAACACTGGACACCCCCTACGAACAATAGATATAGATCCACACTCTATTATATTTTTTTATTTTATGAAATAAATATGTCCTAATAGTATATGAGACTAGGGATGTCAACTGGGCGGGGCGGGTACTGGGGGTGCCTACCCGTTACCCGCCCCGCGAAATAAATGAGTACACGCTACTCGTTTATTCTCCACGAGTATCAAAAATGGATACCCATTTAATTACCCGCGGGGGGACGGATACCCACGGGTATTGCGGGTACCCATGACACTTTAAATATATATATATTATAATATTTTAATAATACTTTAACTCTTCAAGTATTTGGATAACAACTTCATTTTGATAAACACAATATTTTGATAACAACGTCATCATAAGTTTTCAAAACATAAAGTATATGAGTATTGAATTAGGTTATGATTTTTTTAATATATGTACCGAGAATAATATTATAATTTACTCATTTTCGCGGTAACAGATACCCGTGAGTACGGGTACTATAATACTCGTACCCGCCCCATATAATAAACGGGTAAGAAAAATTACCCACAAAATCCCCGCGAGTAGGAAACTACCCCCCATACCCGTCATAAATGGATAAATACCCGTTGGTACCCGCCTAAACGGATAATATTACCATCCCTATATGAGACAAATACTCAATATATTTGCATGATATTTTTTAATGTCTCAAGTTGGATACCCACAAAAAAATTTCAAGATTAAACACGATTTAAATTCTATAAAAGTGTATTTAATTTAGTGCCAATTATGTTCTATTTGATTGAGTATATTGCAACAATTTTAAGCCCACTGGAGTCCACTTAATTTATTTATTTCTCAAAAGAACCCTGGTAAAAAAGATAACCTATTGCCCAAGCAAGTAGGATCAGCACTGAAACCAGATCGTCAGATTTCAATGCCTCGTCCCTAATTTTTGTATTTTGTATTTTTTTTAAAAAAAATTACTTTATAATCCAGCCAAGACGATAATATACGCACAATGCGTATTACAAGACGTACAAAAACGTAAAAAAAATTAACAAAACGCTACAACTATGTATTGAATCCAAGACTTAAGTAACATACCCAGATGCTACTATCACTTGAGCACAAATGAATTCGCATCTTCTCCCTAACTTGGCTAACAGATAAATCTCTTATAGAATTACTTTTATTAATTCCACGCCTATCAATTAAATAGATTTCAATGTTTACTTAATTCTATTTTAATTTTTAAGTAAATCATCACGATTGATTTCAGTCTAGGAGAAAAAAGGTTTGGACTTTCATTTTATTTCAGGAACCTCTATTGGGTTCAACCACCTTCAAATTAAGTCGAACTATCAATTCATAATAACTCTCCGTTTGTTGATGGACCATTGGGTTTCAATATTTTATTTTTTATTTAATATTTCATAATTCAATATATTTTAATTATCTATTTAATTTTAAAATTAATTTTTAATTATTTTTGAGTCTACTCAAGCTCCATCTTAAATTCTTAACGGCCCGAGTCTAACAGGCATTGGGCCGATCCTAACAATCATTGGATCGAGATAACCGGCCGGCCAATTGCCGCCTCCGCCATCATTAATCGCCACGGCGCCTGTTTCGTCTAACGAGCAGAAAGGTCATGTAGGTATGCTGAGAAGAAGAAGACCCCCGCTCTTCTCCTTCCTCGCCAAATCCCTCTCCTCCTCCTCTTCTCAGGAAATCCCAACTCTCTATTCCTTCCTCCAGCCTTCCATCTTCGCCCTCCGCACCACCAAGCCCCCTCAAACCCCGCAGCCGCCGCCCTCCGCCGATCCTTCTCCTCCCACCGGCAAAACCCTAACGCCCGAAGACGCCTCTGCCCTCGAGTCCGCCGTCCTCTCTGCCGTCCAGTCCAGCCGCACCGATGACGCATGGAAGTCCTTCAAGTCCCTCGCTTCTTTCCCCCGCATCCCCAGTCCCGACGTCGCCGACTCCCTCGTCGCCCACCTCGCCTCCCTCCGCGACCGCCAGAACCTCAAGCGTGCTTTTGCCGCTGCCGTCTTCCTCCTCGAGCGCCGACCGGGCGCTCTCTCCCACGCTTCCCTCGAGGCCCTCCTCCGCGCCATGGACTCTGCCGATGCAGCTGCTCCTGCCCTGGCCCTAGTTCGCTCCATGCTTAAGAACCGGGCTTTCCCTCCTTTTGCCTCCTGGGGACCTTTTCTGATCCGGATCACAAAGAGGAATGGCTGCTTCGATGCCTTCTTGCGCGTGTTTGAAGAAACCTGCCGTCTTGCGCTGGATGAGAAAGTTGAGTCAATGAAGCCCGATATGATTTCCTGCAATGAGGTTCTGGATGGGTGCTGCCGGGAACTTGGATCGGTTGCCGACGCAGAGAGGGTGCTCAAGTTGATGTCCACAATGGGATTGTCGCCTGATTTGCAGAGCTTTGGGTCACTGGCTTTTCTGTATGCATTTAGGGGCCTTGAGAACAGGATCGTTGAGCTGGATAATTTGATGGATGCACTGAATTTCTCTAATAAAATGATATATTTCAAAAATTTGATTAGTGGATACATGAAAGCTGGTTCCTTCGAATTGGTTTCTTCTGTGATTTTGCGTGCTCTTAAGGAGAGGCATGATAGTACTTCATATGTGTTGGATGAAGAGACTTGCAGAGAAGTCGTGAAGGGTTTTGCAGATGGTGGCAGAATCAAAGATTTAGCTGGATTGATTATTGAGGCACAAGAATTAGAGTCATCACAACAGTCAGTTGAAGTTGACAGGTCGGTCGGGTTTCTAATTGTTAATGCCTGCGTTGGTCTGGATCATCTGGACAAGGCACATAGCATTCTTGATGAAATGAATGCTCAAGGAGCTTCAGTAGGACTTGGCGTGTACTCATCGATCCTGAAAGCATACTGCAAAGAGCAAAGAACAGCAGAAGCTGCCCAATTGGTGACAGAGATCAGTGGTGCTGGTCTTCAATTGGACTCGAGCAGCTATGATGCTCTCATTGATGCTTCTATGTCCACTCAAGATTTTCAATCAGCCTTCTCTCTATTCAGGGACATGAGGGAAGCAAGGATAGCTGATCTTAAGACAAGTTATCTCACTATAATGACAGGGTTGAC
Source organism: Canna indica (assembly GCA_034359265.1). Lineage (NCBI taxonomy): Eukaryota > Viridiplantae > Streptophyta > Magnoliopsida > Zingiberales > Cannaceae > Canna > Canna indica. The sequence goes on along the minus strand of CP136896.1, from coordinate 66,673,833 downwards.
AGAGAACAATCGACCTGAGCTCATGGCTTCCTTCTTGGACACTGTGGTTGATGACCCAAGAATTGAGATTGCTACCCATGACTGGAACTCTACAATACATGCTTTTTGTAAAGTTGGTCGATTTGAGGATGCTCGAAGAACATACCGGAGAATGCTTTTTCTGAGATACCAACCAAATAACCAGACATACTTGTCACTCATTAATGGCTATGTGTCTGCAGAGAAGTATTTTAGTGTGTTGTTACTTTGGACAGACATCAGGAAGAAGGATTTTGTTCAATTTGACCATGGTTTGGTTGATGCTTTCTTGTATGCCATGGTCAAGGGTGGATTTTTTGATGCAGCAATGCAGGTTGTCGAGAAGGCGCAGGAGCTCAAAATTTTCATTGATAAGTGGAGGCATAAGCAAGCCTTCATGGAGAAACACAAAAAATTGAGGGTAGCAAAGCTTAGGTGGAGAAATTTTAGGAAAATGGAAGCATTAATAGCCTTCAAAAATTGGGCTGGTCTTAGTGCATGACATAAAGTAGCTCATGGAGTCTGAACTGCCACATGATGACAGTTGAACTAGCTAAATCTGATTTAATTTACAGATTATTCCTAGCAGCCAACTCATTCCTGAACCAATTCACTCTAGTGTATTTTGCATATTGATACACCAATCCTCTTACGAGGTGGAGTGTGAATGAGCTTTTGGGATGATCATCTATACCTTCCAGCATGTCAGATGGCAAATGTTACTGAGAAGTGCCGCTGCTGGCAGTACCTAATGCTACCATCACTAGAAGACTCCTTTGCTCATGTTCGTGGCTCTGGCATTTTATGGGTCTGATTGGAGATGGTTCTTGGATGATGTTTATTTAACTTAAGATAGATTCTTGATACTAGATCTTGAGTAGGATAAATATTTGTGACTTACTCAGTTGTCAAACTCATTTTCATTTATTTGAAGTATGCGAAACAGAGATAATTATCCTCTTTTGGTTCTTCATATAATAAGGGTTGCAAATGTTGGAACTTGGAAGTGGTAATCTTTGTGTTTATACATTAGAAGATTAAAATATGTTGACAAATTTGTTTATGGATCATTTGGGTTTAATTTTGTGGCTTTCTTTTGTATATGTAAAGTGTAAACTCAGATGACTGCAAAAACTTGGTCATCGCTCATGAAACACATTGTAGCATCTTTTTGTTGTTCTTTTTATTGTTCTACAGTTTTAATTTTGAATTACCATTTGATGGATAGATGGTAGGAAAACGGGGTATGGATTTGTGCTAATCATGGATAATAAGGTGTTACACGATGGAATCATATCAGGGGAAGTAGAAATGAGGAAGAGGCTAATGCTTTAGCTGGATAAGGTTTAAAGCAAAGAGTGTAAAGATATAGTTTCCAGTGTAGTAATGTGAGAAAGGAATTATCCCTGTATAGATTTTGTAATGACTCTGTTATATGGAATAAAATAGAGTGGTAATTCTCTTTTTTTTTGGAAATTTTGTTTTCCATTTGATGATGTATAACAACTCTGAACTGACATATAGGCTATTAAAAGTATAATACTTATCAAACTTAATTATGTGCAGTGTTCAAATGGACAAAGAATAATGATTTGCATTTTTTTTTTCACAAAATTCAACCACTTGTTTACGGTCAATATCGACCATTGCTCCATTCTTTTCTTAGTATTAATTATTAATATATTTCGACTTTTTTATATTAAAAAAAATCTATCTCAATTTTTGTTTAGTACGAGTACTCCAATTTTCAATTTATTTCAATATATCTCGCCGTCAAAAAGATGTTAACTCGGCAGTACCACGTCACCACGTCAACATCCATAAATGAATAACAAATTAAAAATTGTCACGTCCCAGATCTTTTTAAATATAATTTAAAGAGTTACTTGTCTAATATATTTCGACTTTAAAATTTTTTCTCAAATCTATCTCAATTTTTTATTTTTATCCAATATGAGTAATTTACTCTCAATTTGTTCCCGTTATATCCTACCATCAATCTATTATCAATTTGACCATTAGAATACTTGGTGGCACTACCGATGTGGGTCAAAAATCCATTCAACATCCTCAAATACATTTTAAAATAATAAAATATCATGACACTAAATTCTTGGGGTCCATGAATGGTATAGCCGACTAAGGGATGATGTGATTGAAAACAATGTAGTCGGTTGTCGGTGGAAGTGAAGGTGGTTTTGGCTCCAGACGACATCGATGCAAAGAGGTGAGAATGAGTGTCGAGAATGTAGGGAGATGCATATTAAAAAAATAAGAAGATATATATATTTTTTTTAAAATTTTTTTTGATAAAATGATATTTTATTATTTTAAAATATTTTAGAGATGCTGACCGGATTTTTTACCCATATTGACAATGTCACTCGGCATTCTAATGACTAAATTGATGATAGTTTGATAGTAGATATAATTGAAACCAATCAAAGAAACACTATTGGATGGAAATAAAAAGGTTGAAATAGATTCAAGAAAATTCCTAAAAGTCGAAATATATTAGATAGATAATTCTTTAAGCATTATTAAAATAAACTAATGACATCGTATTTTTTGAATTTTTTATTCATTTAGAAATGCTAACATGACAGCGGTGATCCACATCAGTAGTATCACATCAATATCCAAATTGTAAAATTAATATCTCTTTGATGGTAGAATATAATTGAAATAAATTAAAAATTGAAGTATCTTGTTAGTATAAATAAAATGATAAGAGAAATAAGAGAATTTTTTTAAAAATTGAGATATACTTAGTAATTAATTTTTACGGTGTTCTTTCTTCTCAAGGGTTGGTTTAGGCAAACCATGCCCGGTGAAACTTCAAAAGAGGTGAGAAGGACAAAGCAAAACCATAATATCTTTCTCAATATATCTAGACCAACCTGAAATAGCCATTGGTGTTTGTATTTAAACCCGGTCTAAATGTTAAACAGCTCTAGCTGCCGCATTATGGTTCAATCCATAGGCTAAAGAATATTAAATGGGTTTGAGCAGATTTAATTTGGTCTAGTTTCCAAGAAACTGATCGGTTTGAGAAGAAGACTACTAAAAATGTGTAATAACCCATAGAAAGATAAATGACAGCTAACCACAGTGCCATAGGGAATTAATATTACATTAATCTTTAAGGGGAGGGTGTTCATAAACTCAATTCAATATCTTACAGCCTCCCTAAACTCACAAGAACAAAAGGAAAGAAAAGTATATGGTCCATGAAGCACATGACAACACCAACTGCCCCAAAAGGGAATCAAAAGTCTCCATTGTTGCACTAGACAACAAATCTTAGTGGGGTACTGCCTCTCTGCCTCTACGTGGATCCACCAACCACCACCTAGTATTCTAGTAATAATATCATCCAAGATTTGTCCACCCATCAATTACTCTTTACCTTCCACTTTCTCAAAACCTTCATCAAACTCTCAAGAGAACTAGTAGGGGAGAGAGCAGAATGGTTAGGAGGAGAGGAGCTTTCCCTGGGTTTGGAAGAAGGCCTCCATCACTGCCATCAAAGCTGTTTGTTCCTGTAGGGCCTTGTCCTCCTCCCAGCAGTCCTCCAGTGCCTGTGGTTGGAGTTAAGGTGTTGGGAGTTATTGTTGAGTTCAGGTTGGTACTTGTGGTTGTTGAAGAGCCTGCATCACTGATGCAAGAAGAAAGATTGGCAAAAGATTAGGGTTCAGGTTGCATTTGAAGGCAATGCAAGAAAGGAGGAAGGTGAAATGAGAAACTGATCGTACAATCACATCAAGGCATTTTAAACTGACAAAGAATCAGAAAATTCCAGGTGATCAATTTACCAAATTTGTTTACAAAGGGAGAAGAATAAGGAGAGCAATTGGCATTTGCTAAAGAGTGGAAATCCAAATCCTATTAAAGGCCCAGTGAGAAAGGAAGTGTTGGAAGATTTAGAATCAATAGAGAAAGCAATCTAAATTAAATTCCCTTGTGATAATTTTGGAGTAAATTAAAGTTGTGTGAAATAGAATCCATCAGAGAAGGCAATCAGCGAAATAAATTGACTTAGAGCAAGTTTCTGTAGATTGAACAAGGAAAAGAAGACAGGAAGAAAAAGAATCAGATCAAAAGAGTCCTACCTTTTCCCCTAAAGATATTGTTCATTTTAAATCAATGTAGTTCTTAGTGCCAGAACACAACAAAATATTACCTGGTAGTTGCAGGGTAGGTGCATCCATTTGCACCTGCAAGATCAAAGAAGGCATGAATTGTTTCTCGTAGAGATCTACATATTCATGGCATGTAGGGGAGAGAGAGAGAGAGAGAGAGAGGGGATTACTTGGATCAGTTGTGCTGATCATAGCAGTGCCAGTGAAATCACAGGCGTCCTGTGTCTCACCCTTCCTCTGGTAGTAGCTGTTGGCAGCATAGGAGCAATGGGCGAGCACTGTGTTAGGGTTATAACAAGCCGCATTCTGTAGAATCGGAGTGCAGTCAGCCCCTGCTCCACAAGCATAATCCAGCGTCTTTTGCAGATCAGCGGTGCTCGCATCAGGTCTGCAAATGCACCAAGCACCATCTTCCACACAGAAGATGTGGACAAAGGGTGAACGAAGGAGAGAAAACTTAGAATAAAAACCCTTCTGAGAAATGTATGGAAGAGGCAGCAACTCAAAAAATATCTAAGACCATTAATTGTTCAAACATTCGAACAGATAGAAGGAAAGATATGCTATTCTGGGGTGTACCTGAAGCATCAAAGATGGCCAGAGTTATTACCAGAAGGAACACCAGAGAAGAAGACATGTTTGCAGTGGGAAGAGAAGAGGTGAAGAGACCACCAGAGATTGCTGCGTGATAGAGAGAGGTTTGCTTTTCTAATGCAATGGGTAATAATTTTAAGAAGCAAGTCGGGCTTTGAATTTCTATGAAGCTCCCGTGGGGTGAATCTAACTTTATTATAAAAAAGGGTTAATTGCATTATTTATCTTGAACTTTAGTATTTTTTTAACTATATATCCTGTGTTTTTATTTATATCAATAATATATTCTAATTTAAATTTCGTTTCAATAATATACTCCAATTTTAATTTTGAAGAAACAATTTTTTCACCGAAAAGTAAACTTCAATTAGAGTCGACAAGATTCAGGCCCAAGTACAATTTTTTTTACACGTGTAGGGCCTAGAGCTTACGTGGTGAGCTGGCAAGTCGAACGCCATTGGATGAAGAGTCAATATCTGAGAATTCAGACGTCCGCATCATAATAATTATAGTCCTACGAAATCATTCCATTAATTATTAGGCCATGGAACGGGATTAAAGGGTGTTGTAAATTACCACCTTCTACTTGTATTCAATAAATACATACTTTACCTCCTTAAAATTTTATAGACTTAAAAATTATTTTTAGGAAGAGATAAATTTTAACCTAATGAGAGACAAATTAAATTTTAACTCGTAAAAATCTAACGAATTTATCTTTCTTATATAATTTTTAATTCACACTTTTTGTCTCCCTTTGTTTTTTTTCCCAATTTAATGCTAACTCATCAAACTAAAATGATTATACTCAAAGTAACTCTAAAGCGAGTTTAAACAACTAAGCTCGTCTAAATCGAATTTAATTCAACTTGATTGAACTTAGTTTCAAGCTAATTCAATTTAACTCAATTTAATACAACCAACGTGAAACATATGCTAAGTTGGCTCAATTTGAGTTATATCTATCTAATTTGATTTGGTGCATTGAACAATAAGTTAGCATGATCCGATCAAATATAATCCAAATTGATATTATCATGACCTAATTGAATATCTAATTGCACCTAACTAGTTAAGTCAAATCACATGTGAAAAAAAATATAACATACCCTAAATATTTTACCTTTCGAAATGTTATAAATTTTACCTCATTCCATGAACATACCTTCAAAATAAAAAATTAACAGGAAAAAAAACAGCGCGTTTATTTGATGCACGAGGATTCATATTATGATTAGTTTGTCTAATAAATCTTTATTATTATACAAAATAAAAATAGCTACATCGAGTCCTCGACTTCAACCACATAAATAGTTATTGTTATAACATATGATAATATTTCTAAGGGGTAAATTACATTAATTTCTTTTAAAATTCAGTAAAATTATATTGATATTTTCTCTATTTGTCCAGATGACACCCATTTTTTCTGTAACTAATGATGTTAAATGCAATTATAATTTCTCCCTTCTGACCCTCGTAAAATAATTATTAAAAGATATGCATAAAATAATTGAATAAATATTTTAAAAATAAAAATTTGAGAAATAATAAAACTCTATGTTTAATATTTTCTTTTTATTTTTACTAATTCGTTTTTCTATTTTTCAGGATTTTTGTTTCCAATAGTTTCACTTGAGTCTCATGAATCGGAGAATTTTTCCAATAACACCCAAAATTTTAGCTAGCTGGTCAACACTCACTGTTTCGGAATCCAAAATCGGCCAACCAACTCAATTTTGAAAATAAGCTAAAAATCAAATTGATAAAGCATTTGTCAAATTAACTAATTAACGTTCGAACCAATTGATTTTTTTTTCGATGTAATTTGATCCAAACTCAGATAAAACTATTGCTTCAAAAGTATTGATCAAAGATGATAAATTAATCATTAGGTTCTTAGTTCTTTAAGTCCCATCAAATGATCACAATGAAAGAGTAAATTGAAGAATAGTTTGAAATTTATAAAAACAAATAATTTTCGCCCACCGTGGGGCTCGAACCCACGACCACAAGGTTAAGAGCCTTGCGCTCTACCGACTGAGCTAGACGGGCTTTGCTTGAGGAGTAGATAATAAACGTTCTCATTTGATATCTACGGCGACAATTTATTACTATTCAAATTTTCGGACTGTAACTTGAAATCATATTGAACTAAAATTAATTGTTTTTTTTTCTACTCAGGTTCAGATATGTTTTTTGAACAACAACAATAATAAAACTTTAAAATACTTATAAAATTAAATATAAATTGATTTTTAAAAGTTTTATTCAGTTCTGAGATAAAATTCTTGAAGTATTATATTATTTGGATCAATTTAAGGTGAAACCATTGCTATCCTGGTTGAGCGGAAATTTGACAAAGAACATAATTGCAGCAAAAATTATTGAATACAAAATGTATTTCGCCACTTCGACGCTTTGATCATATTTACGACATAATTTATGTAAATCCAATTTGCTCACTTAGCCTGTTTGTTTATGTAATGTTTATTAAGCCAGATTATTATATTATCTGGCTGGTCCTCACAAAATTTTGTTCAAATGAAATAGTTGCAAAATGCAAATAAAAGAGATGACATATTTGTCATTTGACATAAACAAATATATAGTTAAATCAAACAAAATATGAAAAATTAATTCATGCAAAATTATAATTTCTTTTGTATTATCAACCAAACATGTTTTTCAACCGAATTCATGTGGCAAGTGAATTCATAAAAACTATAAAATCTTTAGCTTTCATATCAACGAGCCCAAAGTATATTATAATAAAATTACACCTCAGAAACTAAAATTTCAAGAGCGTGAAATCCAAGCGCTGCCCTTAGATGAGATAATAAGATGCATTCTCATGAAATTTAAATTTTCAACTTAATAGCTTAGCTCATTATTTCCTGAGAAACTCAACTTGGCACCATAATTTATTTTTTTTGTTTCATTTTTTTAACTATTTCTTAGACATTTGACCTGGAGCAAATATGTTACATTCTATTAAATTTTTAACGAGGCCAATAAATTTGATGAATTTAGATGGAACGCAAAAAGATTGTCAAATTAAGAAAGTAGACTTGATTGATTCAATAGAGAACATGAACCACATCTTCAGCACAAATCAAAATCCCCCCCCCCCGAGCAAGAAAGACATGTAAGCCGTGAGAAGTCAAAATGACTGGTTGACTCATTCGCAAACACATGTGGTTGATTAGATGGAATAAAATCATAAAAAATAAGAATATATAAGAAATACATATAAATAAAAAATAGAATAGACAATGATTAATATTATTTTATTTAGTTTAACATAAAGAATAGACAGATTATTAATACTTTATTTACTTAGCATAAGAATAATAACTAAAATAGCCTTTTAAAATATAATAAAATATATTATAATTTATTATAATGAATAAAAAATATAATAAAAATATAAATTAATGTAAAATAATTTATTAATTTAAAATAATAAAAGTTATTATTTATTTTATTTTCATAAGTTTAATTGAATCTTTAAAAAATTATTAAAATAATATTTAATGATAAAATAATTATTATTTATTTAAATATACAATTATTAAAATTAATTTAATATTTTAATTTTTATATTCTCATATAATATTATAAATATTGAAGGATAATATTGAAAAATATTATAATGAATAGATAAGGAATGTTATTCCTTGAATTGAGATAAAAAATAATATTTTTCATCCGGAAAATAATATTTCTTATGCCTCACTTATATCTTGTCAATAAATTATAATCAAATAAGGGAAGTAGAGCATAAATGCTACCTAAGACTTCCAAATTTGAACCCCACGGATATCGAACTAAACTAATGTATCTCACAAATACATTCCTAAATCATCATCACTAGAGCAACTTGCTCGAAAGAGAAACTTGAAATGGCACAAGTGTCCTGGTTCTCTCTCCTATACCTTCGAATTACAGGAACATTTCTGCTTGCTAATCTCTATCAAAGCACCTTCTGAACAAATATGCAAGTACAACAATCACTCAACTTGTAGTTACATGATAAGAATAAGGCTTAAGAGCATGATCAACTGCAATTTTCTCACCAATTTCCAAGGACACTAGCCATATTGATATTTTTGTAGGCAAAAAGGGAAAAGAACCATAATATTGAGCTTTTTGAATCAAAATCAAACTAATACTCTGCCCTGTAGGAAAAATGATGCAAGACCTACTCTTCTTTATCTTCATTGATATACAAAGACCTATATTAATAAAAATGAAATGATATGAACAACAACACCAGTGTGCTGATTACAGCAGCCAGCACCTCCTCTGAGGTTGTTGTCTTAACATCATGACTACTCAACTACTTGCCCCCTTTTGGTTCATGTTCAACTGTCTTTGTTCAAGAAGACACTTTTCCTATTCTCTTGTTCTCTTCTTCGGGGGTAAGTTGAAAGCATCGATGAAAATTGATGATGACCACAGGCAAGTAAACAAAAAATCAATTGATCAATGACCTACAGTGAGAAACAAGGAATACCCTCTGGAAGATTTCCAGGCACAGGAAGTGCAGTAATGTATCTCTGTGGAAAGATTCGGTGGACATTTCCAGTGGCAGAGGAGACCTCAACTCCATCAGCATGAGCCCGACCATGAAACTTGCCTAAACGATTGACAATAGAGAATCTCTCCAAATCTTGGCACTCCAGTCGCACATCTAACATAGAGGAAACCTTGTCCAACCTGAAAGATTTTTATCAAATGAGATGACAAAACACATAAATACAATACAAAAAATAAGGAAATCAACTGAGGAGATATTTGCTGTAAGAACTTGTGACCGCATTAAATGTAGAATGACCAAGATTTTTCAGTAATATACTTAATATATGACTACCTGGAAGACAAGATAAAAAAAATCAGAAGGCATGGTAGAAACTTGATAATCAAATGGCATACGGCAATCATTTATGTAACCAGCCTATCACATCTGAAAAGAATGATCAAATTTCTTTAACCATTCCTTTGATAAAAAGATTGTATGGTGTCAATCAAAGAGATTCATAATGCAAACCAAGAAAAACTGCAAGTGGAGATGCAAGTCTGCAAATTGATTGTCTTCAAGCACAAGCATTTCAACATACCTAACATAAGATTCAGCACTATACAACTAGTTATGCATGTTAATAACCCTTTTTGGCTATTATCTTATCGAATTTGCAATCAATTTGGGGTACAATGATAGCCTTCACTCAACCAAATCCTCCAAATAACAGACATTTCTTTAGAGCTATGAGTACAGGATGGTATCTGTAGTGGACAGAAAATTATCCTCAACCATTTATGTTTGTGTTCACATTGATATTCTGATGACTCTCACTGGACAGCAATCAGGAGTTACCAATATAAAGATCCAAATTGGTTGAATACTGAAAAAAAAATATTGTTAGGGTTACATTATACTGACAACCCTTGTACTTATAATATGGACATAAAATTGTTTGAACAACGCCATCTAGTATGTGACAATTTTTATTAAAATATTAGTTTTTATCCACATGGCCTAATCAACTACTTTCCTCATTTCCCTCTTCCCATTTCAGGGGAACCCTCACCGCCTAGGCTCCTCTTTTTTCTTCTCCTCCTAATTCGCCCATTTAGAGCAAGTCCAATCCCCCCTCTACTTCACATCCACTTATTTCTCTCATCCGCCTCTTTCTTTCTTCTGTGTTGGAATGAAGAGTAGGAGAAGAGGATTAACTGGAAATGGGAAGAAGGAATAGAGTTTGCTAGTAAGGGGAAGGAGGATAGGAGGAAGAGGGGCGAATGGGGACCAGTCCATGTGTATTTAATAGCATACCAACTTCCCCACTTCCTATGATAGTCAGAAATCAATCAAATGAAGTAGAGGGTATATATATGTTTTCTAATACTTTATGCATTTAACTCAACATACAATATTTGTATCAAATAAATTTTGCTTTGTACTAAAAACTACAAATTCAAATATATATATATATAGATAAATGAAAGATGAAAATATATTAATTTATCTTGCTACAAAGAGTACAAATATAATTTGGATGCAGCTAATCACCTTATCCCATGAAATTTCTTAGTTGGTTGGCAATTATATAATTTCCTTTTCCAACCTGTTCGGGAACAAGGGTAAAAAAGGAATTTGTCCAATAGTCATGTTAAATTTGATTGGATGAGCAACTTTCCCAAAAGTTTAAACCGTTAGGAAAGAGATCAATTCATGAATTTATATTCTTAAAACTCCCCCTCATTCGTGGGCACATAGATATAAAAACATGAGCAACTTTTAGGGAAAGGTAAAGTCAACATAGATATAAAAACTGGTTCTATTGCGGCTACCTCCCAATTTGTCAGGAAGAAGAGTAACACAAAGCTTCTTACAAGTACAGTTCTAAGGTGTGATAATAAATGGTGAACAAAAAAGTGGCAAGCTACTTGCAAAACACAACCTCCTTACCTTTAAGCACAATACTTAGAACTGTTAGCATCTTCCCTTGTCAAGCATAGAAGCAGAAAAATATAATAAATCCTAATTATTTTTTTAACTATATATGCTATTTCAAAACTAAAGTTTCTCATCCACACAAGAATGGAGCAATAAGTTTACAAGTCATATCACAAGTTATGATAGTCCACAAGAACAAAAGCTTTCCCATGATGACCTAGTATCTTGTTCATATAGTAACATGCTGCTTAGATAATACTAGGATGATTAGTACAAAAAATAGAAAAAATAAATTCCACCAAATACTTGTATAAATGGCATCAAGCAAACAGTACAAGGAAAAAATAAAGATCTGGGATAAAAATACCTAAATACCACTTATACCTTGAGAATTCAGCTTCAAGTTTCTTGGATCTGTCAATGAAATCCTCCACAAACTTTGTGTTAATACCAACTCCCACCTTAGAACTATTAAGCTCTCCATGCATCCTAGAGGTTGAAGAAGGATATCTGATTAGGATGCAGTAGTTTAAAAGTACTTATAGGAAATAATAGGCAGCAACATGATATTATAGATTTCACCCAACATGGTGAAGAATTTTACAAATGGTGCTTACGTAGTTTCTTTTTCCAATGGCATATGCAAATCAGTTTTTGAGGAAGAGACCAGGCTACAAGCATCTGCAAGCGCTGATTTAGCAACAGCAAAAGTAATGCTTCCATAAGCTGAAGTTGCCTCTCCTTTAAGCAATGCAGATGGTACAGCTGGAACAAGTTGATGCATCAGCTTAGTTGTCAAGATTATCCGCCTTCGTGATTGAGCAACTGATGGGTCATCTTCTATAGCTTCAGCTTCATCATCTGCCTGGTAATCCAAATAAAGGACAAAAAAAATCACTGTAAAAGCTCTGAATATATAAAGACTGTTTAATACAAGCCAGATTGATAAAATGAACGAACCTTCTCCATCAATCTATTTGCTACCAGATTCCAATCCAAATCGGCCAAACTAGGAAAAAAAGTTCACCTTGTCAGAACAATTGAAAATGAAATAATGTTTCCTGAAAAAGAAAAATGCAAAGCAAAGGGGAATATTTATATTAAAAATCATCACCTAATGTCTTCCAAGCTTTGTGGAGACTCATTGACAATTTTATGCCACGGCATATCTGCAGTCACACTTTTGCGTTTCTTTGATCTTAGAATCATACCATGGTCCATGATGTTGGGAGGAAGCACTGAGTGGGATGATTCACTAGGAGATATCTTGGACTCTAATGTACTTTGCCTACCAACATGGGTGCTGTTAAGTCTTTGCTCCAATACAGCACTATCTTCCATCCTTGCAGGAACTCTCTGGAGAAAGTACTGCTGCATGGGAGCTTTACCACTCCTTTGGGCATCATACAAAGCAGCCATCCTGCCGTTTTGGTAGGTTCCATAATGTTCAAACCAGGAAGGAGCCATCTGAGGGCTAATCCGTGACCGCTCATTACCTCCCAAAACTGTTGCTGCTGCACCTGTACCAAAAGCGTTCAGTTGAGTTTGGAGATCATGCTGTCCTGCTGCTGATGTGCTTGGATTTTTTTCTTCATTGTCATTTGAAGCAAAGCTTAGCATTTTGGCATCCGATTGGAATGGAACCTGAGAACCTGCCCCAACTTGAACATCAGCAGGAAATCTGGAGACTAAATTCTGCCCATGGTCATATCTCTGATGCATATTGGAGTTCATCTGTGTAGCATGGGAACTAAAAGAAGCTTCTTTTGCTATATTTCCTGACATCTTGTGTAAATCAGAATCGGAAGCCTTCATGGATTGTATTTGATGAAGCAAGGAATAGTTTTGTGGTTGGACATCTGAAGGCTTCGGCATGTGTCCAGAAATGCCTGTATCATTGCTAGAAGAGGCAACACTTGTTGGAGGAGAATGTAAGACCTGAGAACTAAGAGCTGGAGCTTGCCCAGTTTTTGCTTGGTTAACATCTTTCTGATGAAGATGAACCAAAGATGAAAATGGGACTCCAGAGCCTCCATCAAAAGATGGCTTTAGAGCTGTTTCCTCCCTCTGGGCTGCACTCCTTGATTTACAAGCAGCATCCACCTCTGTACGTAAATTTGATGATTTGCCCTGAAGGGGATTCTCTTCTTCCCTTTGTGAATCAGAACAACTTGTACCAACCTCAGAAGGAGAACCTTCTTCCTTGTTAACTTGACTGTCACCTACCTTTGGCATTCCCCACGAACTTCTATCTCTTCCATGATTTATTATGGACTGAAGTACATTTGGAGTGAGTAGAGGATTGATGCCAGCCTGCCGTTGTTGAGCTGATATATTTGTCCACACATTATGCAACATCCTTGAGAAGCCAGGTTGCTGGGAAATGCCTGATGTGGAAGATTGTGAACCTGATTTTGTTTCTTGAACAGGTAACTGGTGGCTAGAACTTGGAATTTGAGAAAACCCTGCAAATGGTGGTTTTGCATGATCTATCCCTCCAGAGGAAATTTGTGAACCACCAGTTACATGATTTTGAGCAATGGAAGCAACAGTGGGAGTTGAAAATCTACCAGCCAAAGTATGTGATGATGTCTGAACAGATCCACTAGCTACAGCTCCTTCATGAGAGTCATTTAGATGCTTAATCAGTGAAGCATTTTTGACAAGTGTGTGTACATTAGTTTGACTACCAGTGGAAAATTTGACAGACTGATCTAAAGCTTCATGAGAAGTTATGTTGCAATTGTTGTACTGCTGTTGCTGCCATTTCTGCTCCAGGTGATCTTTTGCACTAGCAAGGTTCGTTTGTTGAAGTTGCTGTTGCTCTTGCATTAATGGAAAATCAGCAGTACCCGATAAGGAGCCAAAAAACTTGTTCTCTTCTGGGTGTCTGCTGTTTTGCTGTCCAGATAGGCTGGATATCCTGCCCCAATTTTCTACTTTAAATGCTTCATCAGTGGGAGGGACAGGTCGAACTGAAGATGTATAATTAGACCTTGCCTGATCCTGATATCCTGCCTCATGTCCTGACTGACCAACCTTACTATCATTTAAGGGTCTCTTAGAATTTGGCACATAGTTGGGTAGTGATTGCTTTTGAGATGGAGGGGCCAGTCGCAATCCAAAGCCTCTCAAGTTAGAAGACGGATCAAAGTGAGGATGAATAACAGAAACATGACCAGCAACTTGTGTGGATGTGTCAGACACATTCACAGAATTTCCATTTCTTGACTGGTCAACCTTGTTAAGAAGCTCAAGCATATTATTGCTGCAATAAATTATAAATTCATGGATTAGAAAGATGAAATGGGAAGTGCTCTCATAATGATGACACCGAAAAATAGAAATAAGGACATGACTAATTTAATAGCAGTGCTAGCCAAACCATAGAAAAGCATAGAGAAAAATTGTAGACAAGTTGGATGATTTCCAGATGCAAAGTTTGTAAAAATATAATATTGAGATCCAATATCACCTATTCCTGCAATGGCAGATACAACAAAACATGTAATAACAAGGAAAAGGGCGAGGACCTTCTTAAGGTACTAACATTAAGCAAGTTAGTTTTGACTGGCATTAATATTGAATAAAGCATTATCATGCCAACTGTCCCAACACAAGGCATTGGGAGTGTACAATAAACTGACAATACTTGAATGTTTACTTAACTAGGATAGTCATAGCATATTGTGGCATGCATGGTATGTGCTGTTGCATGCAGCATTCAGGTATTAGCATGACATGCCATAGCAAACTCTGGTATTGGAATCTTGAGATACAGGATGACAATGGAACCAAATATATGTTTAACGAAAATAAGTTACCTTGATTGAGGAACTGTTTCCCTTTGTGAATATTGAGCAGTTGAGCGATCAAAAGAACTGCTAGAGGCATAGGCAGGTATGGTATTTCTAGACTGCATACCTTCTGCTTCCAGTGCAATTCTCTGCAAACCAGATAAGTTTTATATGAATAGGGGTGAATTAATCAAATCTAGAGAAGATTAACAAGTGGGTGAACACAAGATGAACAAGATTCCAGGCAGAACTATATTACCTTAGATCCATCCACATGATCATCATTTGAAACATTACCAGCAAAATGTGATTGTCCAAATGATTGCTCCACACCATTTGAACCATCAAAATCTGAGTTGGACAGCCGTTGTAAGCTTACTTGGTGATTGGGTGGGAAAGAAGGCTCTTCAGCCTTCCTCATATTTCCTACTGAGCTCTGAAACATTTTAGACCCTATATTATGCTGACCATAGTGAACTGGGGACTTCTGGCTTCCACTTAAATCCTTCATTGCATCTCCAACATAGCCTTTGCCTGGAAGAACTCTTCTACGTCCTTTTTCCTGCTCATAGTCATCACTCAATCTTTCTGCTGCAGGACTTGTAGGTAACTCCCAAGCTGCTTGTAGCCTCCTGATTGGCTGTTTCTGATTTTCTTCATATTTTTCAACTTCAGAACTCAAACTAGCGTTGGCATTTAAATGTCTCCCAAAAACAGAATTTTGTTCATTAATAACCTGTTGATTCATGTCCTGATTCAATTTTATAGTATGTGTGT
The DNA here is from genome assembly GCA_034359265.1 of Canna indica. Taxonomy (NCBI): domain Eukaryota; kingdom Viridiplantae; phylum Streptophyta; class Magnoliopsida; order Zingiberales; family Cannaceae; genus Canna; species Canna indica. The sequence goes on along the minus strand of CP136896.1, from coordinate 66,658,042 downwards.
TCCCAACAGACCCATATTTAGCTGCTAAGGAATCTTCAGCTTGTATCTTTGGACTGCCAATATCTGATTTGGCTCGTTGCAATCCAGAATTAAGAGTAACATGGTTTTCACCAACTTTCCACAAATTGCCTTGGAATTCATGATAATTTGAAGCATTATCACCTCTAGATATCATTGGATAACTAGTATGCCAGCCAGTGAAACTATTGACAGGTTGAATGGGAACACTGGACAATGGCAAGTTCTGTTGGCCAACCCAACCACCCCCCATCTCCTGTGACTTAAATTGAATATCGCTAGAGCTGTTTTCATGCTGCCCAATGGTCTGTCCAGTCCATGTTCCACTAGCTGAAGGCAATTTACCTCGAAGACCACCTTCTATAAGTTTGGTTTGATGTTGATTATTAAGGGGCTCTTTGTTGTTGGCTCCTTGAGAGGTTGACTTCATAGACACAAGGGAAGCCTCAGCCGATATCATATTGTTTTCTTCACAAGCAGACTCTAAAAGGTGCCTATTTCTAGGGCCAGTGGAGGAGCTTGGGGTTGTATTAGAGTCGTTAAACAATGGAAAAGATCTTGAAGTTAAAGAAGTTGTATTCTGTCGGTTACGGATATCCCAAGCAGTTGGCTGCTTCCCATTATCATTAGTTGTATGCAAAGGTTTTCCTAGTGGTTGATCTGATTTTTGAAAACTCAAACCACTCCACTCTTCCTGGAGCCCCCCCTTGTCACTGCTGGAAGCTTGCACAGCCTCTTGCATAAGAGCACTCCAGCTTCCACTATTAATGGAAGGAAATGCACCAGAATAATCATTCTCTGAAGGATGGCCATGCATATCTCCATCAATGCCAAGACTCCCTCCCAACGAAACTCCCCAATTGCCATCATCTGTGCCAAACAACAGCTTCTGTTCTATAGGATCTAGACTAGCCATACTTGTAGAAGTCCCCACTTGTGATACTGGCTTTTCCTGTATATTACCAGATAAATCATCTTGTTCTTGCCTACCATGAAATTCATGAAACTGATCATGGACTTGCAAATTGTTTGCTTGCTGAAAGTTTCCTGATGCAATATCATTACCTAAAATTTGCATGGGTGAGTTGTCAAAGGTATGCCCCCCTTGAAAATACTGTGTAGCCGAGGTCTTATCCTGTAAGCAACCTTGTGCAGCTGATTGTTGATCATTTTGAAAAGTGCTAGATGGACATGATGGCTTCTCCGCAGTGGGAACAGCTGCCTTAGTCATCAAATCATTGCAATTATTAGACATTGCTAAGAATTGAGAATATTGGTCTGAAGAGCTGGTGCCTGAAACAGGCATGCCAAGAATAGACTGATCACTCTGGTGTGGCATAAACCCCATGGATCGCATTACTCGATTTTGATCTGCTAATATAATATCACCATTTGCAAGATTCTGCAGCACCCCAGGCTGCATCATGTTCATGTTGCCAGCCATGAACATCTGAGAATTACTAGTCAAGTTTGACATGCTTCCAACATAATTGTTCGGCCACATATAATTATACGCATCATTAATTGGCATTTCATTTAATGTTTCAAGTAACTGATTTCCTGCTGCAGGTTTTCCTACGGCGGCCAACTGGCTATGAGGAGTTAGTTGCCTTGCTTCCTGATCCAGTTGTTGAAGTTGCTGCAGTCTCCTTTGCTCTTGGAGCTGCTTGTTCATCAATTGTTGCCAAAACTGCATATTGCTTTGATAAGTAATAACTTAGAGGTGTCACTGAAGGAATGTAACCCCTAAGAAGTTTTAACTATCAAAAAACACATTATTAACAGATTGCCTTAGTTACTCCGATGGACAACAAAAATCAAGGGCATCAACCAAAGCTTTGAAAATGAGTTAGTGCCAAGTTGAAATTTTGAGGATGAAAAGCCAGCTTTCTTTCTCGGAATCTCCAAAAAGACGAGAAGTAACCATATTAAGGTTGAGAAACAGAGTTTGCAAAGAGCAAGTTGTGTTTGTGATCATGCACCATATTGACTTCCTCTTCAACTGATTACATGCCTTCCTAGAATAAAATTATATGAAATTAGTGTTAAGTCAACATCAATAGTAAAATTTTACAAATCTGGAAATAATTTGCACAATTTTCCAAACATCAAATGCTCTTGAAGGAGATGTAAACAAGCGATCTTTTTGGTAGGCTAGTTCAAGAGAGAATTAACAAACACACATACAAACAGAGGCAGTGGTCATTTTTTTCGGATGAGGTTTCACAACATAGTATTTGGACACTAAATAATCCATTGGCATTCTATGCAATTGCCTCCTTTCCAACTTCGTCATAATAAATTATTGATAGGCACACAGTAATAATTCCTTCTCAAAACATGGAGACTGTAAACCTCTACAGAAGTTTATTATTATGAACTTAATTTTGTTGGTTATCGGTCCACTGATCATAAAGCATCAAAGGACATTGCTGAATGTTGACTATGAGCTAAAAGGTTATTCATGGCAAATGATGGTGTAGAGAGAACACTAACAAAAAAAATGATCAAGGACTTCAAAGCATCAATACCATTCAAATTAATATAGCTACATGGAATGGAATGAAGAAAACAAGCTGTAACTTCAAGTACTTAAACACCATCAAGGACATCTCTTCGCGAGTTACAAGATATTTCATATGCAAATCGGGAAGAACTTTTAAATAAAACATGTAGGCATTGAAGAGGAGATCTCGAAGCTATTAAGCAAATAGTAATAAATAATCTAGTGCACTACAAGTGGATTGGTGCAGAACATTAAAGACAAGAGTCCACTCAATATCAAGAAGAAATATTATCAAAGAAAGAAAAACATACACACCAGAATTAGTTCAAGAAAATAACCAACACTATGAAAGGGTAGAGTCAATCATGTACCACTAAAAATTTAGGGGCTTCCAAATAATGGAAGAATGACAAGTGTTATCACAAGTGAAGAACTAGGTGTAACCCTACTAGAAGGCAAAATGAGAAAGATAGATTAAGACATTATGTACATTGCCAAAGGATATATATAGGTGCAACAGCTAAAAAGGATGAACATATTATGATTGATAATGAGTAGAGAAGACCTAAGAGTGCTTCATTTGAAACAATAAAAAGTGGGCCCTTGGTATAACTACAGATTTTGCCTTCAAAGCTCAATGATGAGAAAAGATAGATATAGCCAACTTCAAATAGATGGAATTTTGCAACTTATTGTTGTTATTGTACCAAATGAGTGGCAGAATGATTTTCAATTAGATGAAAACAACCATGCAGTCAATAAGAATGACTTGCAGAACATGTTGAAAGAAAAAAGGGAAAAGGGGAACCATGAAGTATACTTGACTTCTTGAACTTTTGTATACTTACAGTGCTACAAGGTTCCAAAATTGAAAATCAAGGATTTGTGCTATAAAGCTGATACTTATTTCAACTGATCTAACAGTGAGTTCCCAATAATGTCACTCAACAAAAGAAAGTGAAAGGCAGAAAGAGAATTTTAGTGTCAGTAGAGCATGAAGAATTAAGAAATGTAAGGGGACAATGATGACAGGCAAAGGAGCAGAAAATATGATCTGAGCTATATGTCCAATGGAATTATTTTTCAACAAGAAGTATCAAGAAACTCGAACAGCAAGCTTCATATCAAGTGTCAGGTTACCGATGCATGGATCAAGATGCTTAGGCTCAAACTATCCGTTTATCCTAGAGACCTACACAATACATGGTAAGGACATTTCTTATGGTCGGGAACCCCAAGTGATTACCTCTTCAGTCATTTCACTAATGACCCACCTCCATCTGAGAAGACTCATTTCTTTATAAACAAGAAAATGTACTAAAGAAAACATTAGCTGAATCTTATGACATAAAGAAAAGCAAAAAATAGCAAGTAGAGCTTCCAGACTTCGATAATCCAGTTCAGAATTTTGTCCCAATTTGAGCTCACAGGGGAAAAGGAGCGTCTGTAATGCTCCTAATCCCTGTTATGCAAATAGTCCAATAAAACAGACATCACAAAAACCTCAACCGAACTAAATACAGAAACTGAGAAACCAAAACCAAAACCAAAAGTATGTATATCAATTGGCCAAGGGCATAGGAAGGAGTAAACAGCTAAAAACGTTCCTTAAAAACTCCCGCACCCTCAAACAAAGTCCCGATTCCCACAAGGAGTAAACGCACCAAATCTAGCAGTTTTCCGTCCACACCTCTCTCCAATTTGGGGACAAGCGGGCGGAATTCCCGTCCTCAACCGGCAAAACCAAAGCGAGCAAGAGGAGAAAGACCCGAGTGGGAGAATACGGCAGCCTACCGCAGGGCGGGGCAGCAGATCAACGGATCGACCCGCGGGCAGCAAGCTAGGTGATCCTCCCGAGTAGGGCGACGCGTATCGACGGCCGCCGCGGAGGCGGAATGGCAATGGACTCGATCGTTCCAGAACTAGGGTTAGGGTTCCTCCGCGCTCCTAATAGGGGCTTAGGGTTAGGGTTCCTCGATCGAAGGGGGGCGCGAGCGCGATCACCCTGTGAGAGTTCGTCCGCTCTCGCTCACTCTCGCTCCATTCCTCTGTGCGAGAAAAGGGGGGATTTTTTTTGGAGAAAAAAGATAAAAGAGCAAGAGAGAGAGAAAGGGGATGTTTTGCGAAAATTTCAACGTAGCGATGAGGGGAAGAAGCCTCCGGCCCGGAGACGAAGCAAGTGGTTCGGTAAACGGCTCGGCTAGCTCCGAAACGTGGCTCGTGGTACCTTTTTTCTATTTTAAAGAAGGGGCGGCGACATTTACGGCCCATCTGAGCCGTTGGATTGCTTATGCTGCACTGTGTGCTCGTATAAACCGTCCGATGGGGGATTTGATCGGGAGATTGGCGGGAATTGAGTTTGGGGGATTCATCTGTTTTCTTTTCCCTCCCTCCATTAATCTATTCGTATTTGGGTGATAACGGGGGAAGGTAATGAACGTTACGACTTAAAGTCCCTTTAAATTCTAGTTATGACCGGTATATGAGCCGAAAGAAAAAAAAGAATCAAAAGGTTTGTTTTCCCCTTTATATTCTTCAAATAAACTGTAAAAAAAATTATTAACATAATAAATTACTGTTTTTACTACTGATGATGATATATACATTATATAAAATCATTTATGATCGCTCAAACTTAGACCTATTTAAGAGGACTTATTTTTTAGTTGCTCCTGAGTCGATAAAAATAAGCTAATTCTCATCCATTGATTAATTTGGAAGTTTGTTTTGCATTGGAAACGGTGCGCGTCCTTCACTATAAATAGCTTCTTAAACTATTATTTTGGACTAATAGATTTAAACAAAATCCAAATTAATATTCATTAATTAATGTATTCGAACTGTCTGACAATAAACAACGAAGATTCTTTCTTAATTGTATCTATTTTATAGTAGCTATTGAATATTTCCTTGACTCATGTTCAATTCCATTCATTTTATTTCTTATTGTTTCTATGCAACCTAAGAGTGAGTGAATTCCCACCCCGCCTATTGCATCGTTAACCCCTTTAATAATTAAATGTATTATCAATCGCATTATAAATAAATTTTATTTATGATAAAATAAATTAAAACACATCAATTCATTCACAACATCTATTGTACGATGTCATAAAGTGTGGATCCGTTATAAACGTACATAACACATTCACACAAACGCATAAGGCATGAGCCAATGGGTGGGGCTACATGGATAGGAGGAGAGCAGTTCCCTCCTCATCTCAGTTTGTCTTTAAGTATACAGGGGAGTCTACTTTGCCCCCGTATATATAATATTTGCTCTCCTAATTTTTTTCTCATCTCAATAAGTCAACTTTATCTCATATATGATATTTGTTTCCTCCCGATTTTAATTATTGGCTCCACCACTATATGAACCCTCTTGATTTCTATGTTCGGAATTATATATGTATGGTTCATTAGCTCATCAATTTAAATACTCGAAAATAAAATTTCACGTGCAAGATAATAATATGCCAAGAATTCAGGCCTTCACGAATGAATCATTTCCAAATGTTATAATAGCTAGTGTTATTAATATAAATGAACTGTGTGCAAGATAGGACAAAAAAGTCATATATAACGTCAGGTTAGAGTTTCCCCTGATTTAATCAGTTCACTTTTAGAAAAATCTAGGATGTCGTATTGTTATCAGAATTCTATGTACTAGAAAATTTCTCATCCTACTTAATTAGGACATATTTTGAAAACCAATCATATACATGTTGACACATGTAGCTTTATTTACCATGGTTCACGGTTAATTCTTGTCTTGCCGTGCCAAGCCTGGCATGTATCAAACCTGACAAAGTTTGCCGCATCAACAAATAAAGCAGCATCTTTTTCTGAAGATGCATAAGAAGACAAAGACAAGACTCAGATTAACCACCACATCCAAATGCAAAATTTTAAGGTTGTAGAAGCATGCCAGAAATATATAATATATAGCTGACAAAAGAAAGCAAATGACAAGTGAATTCTGCAACAAATGCATGCATTTAATACTGCATGCTCTGTTCCCATCACATCTCATCAGTGGAATGTTCTTGGATTACCTTAAAAGAATAGCACATCATCAATAGGAATGATTTGACATGGATGGCAGTGCCACGAGGCATGAAAAGGTCCTTGTCTTTTTGCACCAGGGAAGCCAAAAGAGAGATACTAATATATCACAACTTATCCACTTAGCTCCTATTGTCTTGGAAAAGGAAATGCCATGCTCCATGAGTCACATGCCAATGAGATGATGATAATGATGAGAGAGAAAGAGATTGTGCTTTGGAGTGGAATAAGTAAAAGAGTACATACACTCCAGGAATATTGGGCGTTGCCCCTTTTCTTTATGCATTGAGAAGGAAAAAAAATACCTGAACACTTAAACAAATGCCAATTGGACAATGTCCAGCCATGCACTTGATCTCTGACTGCTTTCCCTTTCCTGTCATGGAATGAATTGAATGAGTTGTAAAAGGGAGTTGACTGAAATCACTTTCTTGGGGAGTCAGCTGTCAGCAGTCAATGATGAGGAAATGAGATCCTCAAAAGTTGACATTGTCAAATCACAGACAGGAGACATCCTGGTACAATTGAGAAATATATATTAAACAGGAGACAAGTGTACAGGGTGCAAGGGATTTGTTTCTGTGAGCTGTCTTTTTTGAGTTTTCTTAATAGGAGTTACTTGACCGACCACTTCACGGCACAATACACAAGCACAGAATTATTTATAGAATACATCATGAGGCATATGGTTATATCATCTACGTAACAAAGTTCCAAATTATTGATTTTATTATTAGTTTTTCTTCGTTTAAAATCCCTTAATAGAAAAGGTCAAAAGGATAGTGTTCGGTGTGTGTGTCCAAATTTTATACTGTATCAGGAGTGTTGTAAAAAATTTGCAATCTATTCGTCAAAAGTTTAGCTACCAGGAAGCACAGAGGATGATCCAAAAATATGACCAAACATTAGCACACATTTCAGACCACCAGAAATTTGATATTTAGCATCGCATACATAATGAGAGGAAATACCTCTCATTAGTGCATATAGTAGTCTAATACGCACAGCTGAAGCGAATTAGGGGCCCAGGATTGTGAAAATGTGAAGCAGTAAAAAAATAGCTGATTTTAGTTGTCACATCAACATAAACTAAAAATTGTAAACAATACATTCAAGGTAGGATGTTGAATTGGACAAGTACGAGCAATTATGTATCGGTCTAACAACTTGCAATATAACAAGTTCTCAAATTACAACAGAGACAGGTATCAAAAGGCGAACTAAAAGGAAAAAGAAGATAAAAGGAAAATATGTAAAGACGACTAACGAGTTAAAGAACACAACATTATTACTTAGCCATGAAGCCCGTGTTTTTTGTTCAAGTTGTGGGCCAATTGGCTTCAATATATGGATCATCTTAGCCAAACCAGTGGAGAATAGCAATCAATTATAAATAGTTTATTACGATTCTACAGGTAAAAAAAAAATCAAAAACCTATGAACTTTTTCTTCTTTTTTTTAATTACAAACAAAGGCCCGGATAGCTTACTAACTACAGAGATGAATGATGGTAAACAACCGTGGTTTCCCAAATGGTCAAATTTTAATACAAACAATTTAAATGCTGGTAACTTTGCTGTTCAAACAGCTGACATGCTGATTTACCAGCCAGCAGAATTTAAAGAGACCAAGTTATAATTTGCACCTCAAGGAACAAGAGCAAAATATGAGAACATATGAGGTTAATATATAAAGCCCATCGAGTCCTAGGTGTGTCAGATGAACAACTTGCAATTGTGTCAAAGCTCAATTAGGGCTGTCCATTCGGTTCGAACCGAACCGAACCGAATCAAATTTGTCCAAACCGAAATTTTTTATACCCAAATTCCAACCCGAACCCGAACCGAACTATACCTAAACCGATTTAATCCGAACCGAAATTATTCGGTTCGGTTCGGTTTTCAATCCGAAAACCAAAATTTTAATTATTTTAATTAAAAATTCAAAATTTAAAATAATTACTTAATATCTATTTAAGTAATTCTGTTACAAATTTAAAAAAAAAATATTTTTTTAATTAATTCGGTTTTCGGTTCGGGTCGGTTCCCGAATTCCGAAAACCGAATCCGAACCGAAATTCAAATTTCGGTTCGGTTCGGATCAAAGAACCGAACCTACAATGATTGAAACCGAACCGAACCGAAAAATTCGATTCGGTTTTTCAGTTCGGTGTGAACCGAACCATGGACAGCCCTAAGCTCAATGTCGACGAGAAAGCTAACTATCAAATTTTAAGAACTGTTCAAGCAGCAGATGCATAATTTTATATATGTAAAAGCGAACCTCTAACTAATAGTCAGCGCTGCAATCAAGGTGATAAAGCATCTCTCTATGTAACTCATTTGGTATTTAAACCTTTGAGCTAGAAATTTCACCTTTTCTCACCATCAAAATATATACTGTGAGCAGCATTTTCAGACTTTGTTCAATGTCTCATCTGTAGTGAAACCTACCTTGACCTGGAAAACAGCAGTCATCCAAATCTCCTCCCTAAACGAGGAACTCTCGACCTCTTGGGGCTTTTTATACAAGCACAAAACAGTTAAAATAAAACATACAGAGAGAAGTTTAGATTACAAATTAATTTTAATTAAAACTTTCCCCTTTCCAAAGTCAGCCAATTATCAGTTAAAGCACAGTTACACATGTTACTGCTGCTTCCTTGATCTCTCGTAGTGTCACTGTAGTTACCAAATGTGCCATCACCATATAACTACCATCCGTAGCCTTCTTTTGAGCTCGTTGATGCACCAGATTGATATACAGACTACAGAGTATAGAAAAATTAATAAGGGAGCAGCTTAAGCATCCTTACTACAACATGACTATTGATAAGCAACAAATACATTGTTGCATTCAGCTTCACACTAAAGTTCACTAAATTACCAGACTTGTAAGATTTCAGATGTTTGGCACACAAAAACTTATTTTATTTCTCAAACAGAAAGAAAAAACATTACTGCCGGTAAGAACGGTAATAGTAACACAGACAAACTATTAATGATAAAATAAGTAATGTTTTTTAAAGTTTAAACAACAAAGCATTATAACAATGTATTTTATAATAATTCTGATCTTTTCATTTATGACCTCAAAGTTTTGTAGGTTCGATGACCAAGATAGCATATGCTTGCAGGATCTAATATCATAATGTTTAGTAGAACAACAGATTCACAGCTCCATGAACAAAATGGCATATGCTTGCACGATCTAATATCATAATGTTTAGTAGATCAACAGATTTACTAGGGTTCTGTCTGACTCTGGCTATTGGTTAATTCTCCAACTGACTGAACATATTCCTCAATGGTCTTGTGGAAGTTAAACAGAGACTCATTTACTCTCAAATGATATGCATCAAATATAAAATGTCTTAAGGGAATTAAATTTCTTGATAAGCTAGAAACTGAATCAAGTCAACTGGCCAAAGCTAAAGTGCTAAACTATTACTAAACCTATCAATCCTAAATGTATATTACGGTTCTGAATCAGTATTGACCCAGTCATCTAAAAATTAGGTTATTCAGCAAAGGGTAGGATATATTGTTATAATACAAAAATCCGAAATTTAGCTCTAGTTGGTACTAAGATATATAAAAATGGTAATGCAAAATAAATCCAGTCTGGAGTCAATGATCTTCTATTGCCCTTCACAAGATATTCTCAAAGAATTATATAGATAGCATAAATATATAAAAAAATTAGTAATCCATCTACATTAAGATTATTGATGTTTGCTACTAGTTCCTAAATGGTAAGATGGAAAATTTTATATGAATGCTAAATCCAAATCCAAGCCAACAGGCCACGTTGTTCACTACAGATGCAAGATTTCCAAATAGACAGTTACACAGGAATTTTTTTCATTTTCCATATAGACAAAAAAACATTTGATTAATGCAAGGGCAAAAAGAACACTCGAGTCAGAACCTAAGAATATGATTATATGACAGAAATGGATATCAAAAAGCGATTAAGCAGTTCCACAAGCTTAAGAAGAGTGAAAATGTAAAAACAAGAGCCATCAACCAAGCAGCTATGAGAATATGGATAGCCACACAGAAGGAAAATGGAAATGAGTAGACAGCTCATGCCATTCAATATTCATTAAAGGAATGTAACAAAATGACTATATGCATAGGTTGGACTGAAAAAACTCAACAACAGCCTCTCTAGGCATTTCTGAAAGAACATTTCTTGTCTGATATGCACCTGGTAAACAAATTGAAGCCTGCCTATAAAACCTTTGTTATTGTTGGTACTTGATATTCATCATTTTCAATCAAATGGATATATCAAAATTTGCAGGATAAAGCAAGAATTATTATAATGAAAATATCGCTGTGTTAGTTGAGATCTCTCCACATACTGGATGATTACTGTCCTCCAATTGATATGCATGACTTAACAGTTAACACATTGATGGGTGTTAGTATATAGTGTGACCTGTAAGCAAGTAGCAACCCTCTAAGTCAGTGGAAACCTATGTGATCCTCCATAACACACATTGCAATTTCCATTGATGTGAAAATGCTTGCATGGTCATTAATATGTATGATAGCATGCAATAAGTGATTAATGGTGTAATTAGATGGATTACTTGTGTGTGGGAGTGATGTTATGATGTTAAGGGAGACTGTTTCACATCGACATGGCTAAAACATAGCTGTGATGCTTAACCTTTAGGATAGCAACAGCATTCAGTTGTCAGATGAACATTAAAGCAGTTTAATGTACTCCTAGTATGGTGATATGTCCCTGAAATTAATTCTGACTTGTATAACTTTGTAAGTATTATAATATTTTATTCAACCTTCTATGTACTATGCCAAACTTCAATATTTGATTATTGAATAAATAAATTCAGTCGAATATGATCTTAGACAAAGATCAACCTGTTTTCATCAAAATGTTGCCAGTTTTCTCACAGGTAATTTTTCTAGGCATACCGCACATCACACCGAGCATTTTCTATGTTCTTTATATAATTCGTTATTGGAGTGTTGAGTACCTTCCACCAACAAAAAATCATACGAGCACTTGTTATTTCTATAACCACTACAAAATTCATACTCGTGTCTTGAAATCATAGCAGTAAGAGAGATTAAAAGTGAAATGCATTAAACCTTTCAGATGGAGTTTCTCCATAACGCTTTTAATGAAGGGGCCATAACCTCAACGGCAAGGCAAGTAATCCGGGCCTACACACACAATTTGCGATACGAGCCAATGTCTTGCAGCCTTCTGCCGAATCGAGCATAGCCTTCGCATCACGCAAATCCATCACCAGATAAGGATCAAAGAATTAGAACAGAGGCATCCCAAAACCCTAGCTCAAAATACCGTATCCTGCCCTGGGAGGCTAGGACCGAAAACGGGAGCAAAGCCGGCAAATACTTACAAGATAAAAGCAAATCTGAGTTCATCTCAGGCATTCTCGATGGATAAAGGCGTCGCGATCTCTCCGACAGGCTGCAGAGGCTCCAGTCTGTCCTCGATTATAGCTTCAAACGACGGTTCCTCTCACCACCGGCCAGGGTAAGTATCGTACCGATTGGATCAGTTCGATCGCGGATCGGTGCCAAGTCCGGTCCGGTTCGTTCGGTTGGACTGCGAAGCATATGCCGATTCCAGTCTAGTTGAGTTTATGCCATTTTTTTTAAAAAAAAATCATTTATTTTTTATATTATTCATATTTTTTTAATTCCATATGTAATAAAGTAAATAATTAATTTGGCCATCTATTCGTTAATTCGTTCCCTTTCTATTTGATTCCATCCTCACCTATTTAATTCGTTGCAACCAATGAAATGCATCTTAGGCCTTGTTTGTTTCATGTTAGAGTATGATTTATCATGATATGGTATGATATGATTTTATATTTGAAAAAACTTTTAAAATCATGGTATAGTATAGTATAGTAATCTTATGATTTTAAAATCGTGAATTTTGTAAAATTTTTGAAATCACCAATTCGGTGGTTTCTCATGATTACCAAATTTTAATACCTAAAATATCCATCAACTTTTCATACATTTTTTTTATCCGTCGATCCTTATTATGCTTTTATTTCTTCTTTTATCCGCCGGTCCTTATTATACTTTCATTTCTTCTAATTTATTTCTTTTGTAAGAAAATTATGTATTTAATTAAATCTAATATTTTGACAAAAAAATATATTTAATATAATATTTACATGAATTTTTATATTTGAAGACATTCTGATCATTTTATCATTTGAGGAATCATACCATACCATTAAACCAAACAGAAATATATTATTTAACCATACCATATCATATTATCTTCTCAAATATGATAATAATAATTACAGTACTATACCATATAATATTATATCATATCATATATTACTAAATCATGTTATACCTCATCCAAATAAGATCTTAATAAGAATATAGAGATGGGTTGAATTAGGTACAAGAACCATGCGTGAACTTTGAAAGGTCAAAATTCTATTCACTGATGTCTTTTTGGGTCTCTAATTCAATTATTAGTAGAATTACTAAAGTTGCTAGAGAACTTTTTCTGGACCTTTGGAGATTTTGATAAGTCTGCAATTGGATGGAGAAAATTGACTATAAGCAAGAGTGAGGGTGGACCAGGGGTGAAAGACTTGAATGTAATATAAAAAAAAGCTCCAGTAGCTAAGAGAATCCTTCTATCCTTAATAAGGAGAATTGTACTTGGACGTTATTTTTGCAATCTAAACATGGGAATCTACATCCCTGGAACAAAACTTGGAAGAAACAAATTGCCTAATCAGCAAGAGTCATGCTTGAAAGCGTGGAGGAGATTAAGGAAGGCTTAATGAAGTGCATAGGGAATGATAGAAAAACAAACATCTGGGAGGATCTTTGGATTATGAATATTCCAATAATGTAGTGACCAACCTATGCTAATGTCCAGGAGATGACTAAATTTCAAATGGTAAATGAGTTTGTAAAAGATGAAGGATGAGATACTGAAAAGCTTTCTCTGTGTTTTGGTACAGATTTTAAAAAACTGATTGAAATTATACATATGATGTTGAGGTTGGTGTTGATAGCTGGGTTTGGACTCAAAGCTTGAGAGGTAATATCACTACTAAAATGGCCTATTGTTACTTGAAAAGCAAGGAGATTGTGGAGCCTAAATCTGCTATCAACGGGAGAAAAATTTCGAATTTAAAAGTTGCTCCTGGAGTCAAATTTTTTATCCAGAAGCTTGGATGGGGTAAACTGCCAACATCAAAACACTTTTCTTTGTTTTCTGGAGCTGAAGCAGAGAAATGTTTTGTTTGTACAAAGGAGGAAGATGATATAAATCATACATTATTTGAATGCAGCTTTGCAAAAGAGTACTGGGACTGGACTTTTTTTTTTTTTTTTTTTGACAAAGAGAACCCTGTATTTCCATTCAATGAGGTATGAAAAGAGTACAGGTATAATGTAGGTAGTAGAGTAAAAGACAGAAATTAAGCAAAGAAAATAAATTGATAGTTAAACATGAACAAGAGCTCTCTCATAGTGAAATCAAATCAACATGAAGAGAATAAGGTGGCCGCTGCGAGAGCTCTGGATTGCGCTGAGGAATGAGAAACATCCACTCTGAAGATTCTGCAATTGCGTTCATGCCACACATACCAACACCACACAAGGATGAGCCGAAGTCTTTTCTTTCGAATACTTAAAGTACCTGAGTTGTTTCCACCCCAAGGTTGGTCAGATATAGGAAAAAATTGCTCTTTCACAGCGTGAAGAAAGTATCGCCATCCTTCTGTGGTATAACGACAGTTGAGGAATAAGTGTGTATGTGATTCCTTTTGTCCCGTGCAAAGCATGCAAGAGTCATCTGGAGCTATACCCCATCTCACCAACCTGTCACGAGTAAGAAGTCTTTTCCGAATCCAAATCCAACCAAAGACTGAGATCTTAGGAGGTAGTTGACGTTGCCACAAGAACTTGTAAAAACCATTCGAAACTCCTCTGAAGGTCAGCAACGTATATAAGCTTTTCGAAGAGAACTTCCCATCTCCCGTCCAAGTCCATAAGATCAAGTCTTCACCCGTCGAGTGCTGAACAGTGTCCAGCTCTTTGGCAAGATCATGCAGTAATTCATCACTAACCAAAGAGGTGAACGTGAGATTCCAACTCACAAAACGACCATTGATATCTAACTCTCGAGCCTCAAAAATTGTAATATTTGGTTGCACCGCTTGCTTGAAAAGCAATGGAAACCGGTCGGCTAAACACCCACCGACGCTCCATCTGTCCAACCATAGTTTAACCCCATCACCACTCCCCACCTGAAATCTGTAACAGGGTTGAAGCATGCGAGCTAAGCGATAGAGATCCCTCCAAATCGGGGAGACACTCCTTGCAATCCTTCTTTGGTTCCACGCACGTATATCACCATACAGATGCCAAATAGTGGACACCCAAGGAATATCCATTTTTTGTAGTAACTTCCAAAGACACGCCCCCATTCGAGCTAGGTTGTGAGCTTTGATATCTAAAATTCCAAGACCTCCGTCACTGATGGGGCATGTGATTTGTTGCCAATCAACCAAGCATTTACCTTTGATATTGACGAAGTCCGAACCGGTCCAAAAGAAATTCCGACGGCGTCGATCAATCTTTTTGAGAACCCAAGCCGGTGCTTTAAATATTGAGAGTATGTATGCCACCGAGCTGGTTAAGGTACTATTGATTAAGATCACCCTACCCGCCCTTGACAACAACTGACCTTGCCACGAGCTTAGTTTAGCATCCATCTTAGTTAGCCATAGTAACCAGTCATCCTTGCATAGTTTACCCACTTTGAGCGGCAAGCCCAAGTAATTTAGAGGGAAGTCAGTATGGCGGCACTTAATCACATCCGCGAGTTGTTTTGAGGTCTCCGAATTCCCATCTAAACTTAGCACACTGGTTTTGTTTAGATTGATTTTCAAGCCAGACGCAAGCTCAAAGCATCGCAAGAGTAAGAGGAGGTTACGTAGGCTGTGCTCATCGTTCTGGCAGAATATAATCAAGTCATCCGCAAATAGGAAATGGGTGATGCCACCGGGAATTACTTGTTCAAGGACTCCACTGATGAGACCTTCTTGAACTGCTTTGTTAATCAGCCGAGATAGGTAATCCAATGCTAAGTTGAATATGAATGGCGATAATGGGTTGCCCTGTCGAACTCCACTCTTGTGTCGGAAGGGCACCCCGGCCTCACCATTAACAATTATTGCAGATTCGGTGTCAAGCAGGTGAGATAACCAAGAACACCATCGATCAGGAAAGCCCCTAGCTTTCATCATATCAATGAGGAAGGTCCAATTTATAGAATCAAAAGCCTTCTGAAAATCTACTTTGAGTAGTAGTCCATTCTCCTTTCGATGTTTACAGGCCCAAACCGTTTCTTGGACTCCCATAAAACAGTCCATAGTACCCCTTCCCGCCATGTAAGCACACTGATTTCCGGAGACAAGATGACTCATGAGAGGCTTGAGACGCTTTGCTAGGACCTTGGAGAATACCCGAATAATACCATTCTCTAGGCTTATAGGCCTGAAATCAGACACAGAAGAAGCACCATCAATTTTTGGAATTAGAACAATGTGTCCATTATTAAAGCGATTCAGAATACTTGGCATAAGAAATATTTCATTAAATATCTGAAGCAGGTCGTCCTTGATAATATGCCAATACACTCGAAAAAATTCTGGCGGTAATCCATCCGGCCCCGGGGCTTTAAAAGAACCCATTTCCCAAATGGCTTCCTTAATTTCATCCAAGAGGAAAGGAGCTTCAATAGAAGTAGGAGCAGGAATAGAAGGTAGCATCACTGATTGCCAATTGGGAAGTAGTAGAGGCCTGTTACACTTTCCCAACAATCGAATATAGTACTCTCTGAATAGTTTTGTAATATCTTCCTGATTAGTGAAGTCTTCCTGCTCTGTTGAAATCTTGTGAATCCAGTTTTTTCGACATCTTATGGTCGCCCACTGATGGTAGAAATGTGTGTTGCGATCACCATCACGCATCCATTTCCTCTTTGCCCTAGTCCGCCAGTATCTATCCTCATCGCCATAGAGAGCATCCAAGCAAACTTTTTTATCCTTGAGCAATATCATTTCATTATTATTTAACCCATCCTTTTCAGCCTTGCTATTAAGAACATCAATATCTTTCTCCAGCTCCCTCCGCTTTACATTCTGTCCCTTCCTTAGGTCAAGTGCCCACTGAGTTAATATTTTTCTCAATCTCTTCCATCTCTTGATCCAGTCTGCAGCCGCTGATGGAGACCTCCGAAAATTCCTCCAGTCTTCCCGAATTATGCAATTGAAGCTGTCATAGCGGAACCAGAATGTCTCCATGCGGAACCTGTAAACTTGTTTCTTCGGTATATTCGAACAAAATATGAGAGCAGTGTGGTCGGAGAGTTTTCGCTCCCCTCCCCGGACGTGTGCGAAAGGAAGAATAGTGGAGGTGCCGACGGAAATGAGGACTCGGTCCAACTTCGCAAGACTAGGGGTTGCTTGGTTATTTGACCAAGTGAAAGTTGTATCCTGGATTGGTAAGTCAATGAGCCCCCTATCAGTCACCACTCGCGAGAATTTGGCCGAGTCTCGAGCTGAACCACTGCAGTTCAATCGCTCATGCAAGAAGCGAGTTACATTGAAGTCCCCGCCAATAATAAAGTTCTCATTCTGGGCAGCCGAGAAACAATCCAGCTCTTTGAAGAAATCCGATCTCCGCTCACGACGTGGGGGACCATAAGCATTGATGAAGCAGAATTGTAGCTTGGATAACTTGTGTTCGAGCTTCACATATAACAAAAAGGAGCCGATTGATGTGGATACCATGTTCCAGATAGCCTCATTCCAAATCAAAATTTGTCCACCCGCCAAGCCAACAGAGTCTAGAGCAATGTAAGCGGGGGATTTAAAACCAGTAATTTGCTTCGCCAAAATTTTTGACATCGAACTTAATTTGGTCTCTTGTAAAGCTATAACAGATCCATTATAATCCTTAACTGATTTTTTAATCATATATCTCTTCCCCAATCTGTTCAAACCCCGGACATTCCAAAAGACTGCAATGAAATTTTCCATGTCATGCATTATTAAACAGAGTATAGACCACCACTCCTGCCACACACATCCTCCATACCATCCATCAATTTAAAGATCTCGCAACCTGCTCTCCACCAAGTCTGGCGAACCTGCATAGTAGAAGCCTAAGGCAAGCACTCGTTCCTTCATAGAACCGGAAGAAAGGGAGCTAGCAACAACAGTAGCCTGAGACCCAAGAGCATCAGTGACACCTGAGTTCGACAAAGCAATAGTGGGAGACGAACTTGTTGAAGCTTCACCATACAAACGAGCCTTCCTATGTTGCGCTCTGAGAACACAATTGTCAATGTTAGCACCTGATGAGCGCAACCGGCAGCTTCTACGAACCACCACCATTGACCGCCTTGATTTACGTTGGCGAGTATATACAATAGGAAAAAGTCTGTTTGTTAAGGCTTCATTCGACTCTTGCACCGTAACTGGACCGGGTGTAGAAGCGCATATCATGCGGGCAGGAGGCATAAGATCCGAGTCCTCGTGATCAGATCCATAGATGGATCCATATATTGGTGTCCTCAATTTAATGATCGTCGCACGAGTAAAATTCAGCAGCCAAGTCCTCCATAAGTTAATGTGGGCCACATTGGAGTCTAGGGTCCATTGGCCCATAGGCTGTAAAGAAGCTTCAAGATGTCTTAAAAAGCAATTGTTATGTCCCAAGGGAGAAAAAGCGTCCAAAATACCCAGACGCGAACACCAAAAGCTGCAGAGTGATAAAGGCAGGGCCAGCTCAAATCTCTGCGGCATGCCAGGTGACAAACCACCTCTCCACAACAAACATGCAAGGAATAGGAAAGCGTCAGAGAGCGCTCGAAGAAACCCTTTGGTGTATTCATCAGATAGGTAACCTGCGGCAGATCGTGCCGCCAGCACCATCTGCCAACCAGGTACGGGAGACGACTCTGACGCCTCGGAGACTGGACCCAAAGCGACGCTTGTCTTGCTGCCCCGAACGATCATGCCGGAAGAAGGAAAAGCCGTCGGCGCCGGAGGGAGGTCGGAAACCAGTACAAGCCCAGATCGTAAGGAGGAGAAGACCTGTGAGAGGTGCACCGACAGAGGATCTTCCTTTGAAGTTACAGTGGGGGCATCGCGACTCGTCTCCCGAGTTTGATGAACTCTAGATGCAGAATCCACATTGTACTCCGTAGAGGGCGTTAAGAGGGAGTCTTTTGTATTCCGATTAAGTACAGTTTCGTCAGCAGGTGAAAACTCTCGACGATCTTGCTCTGAGCTGACAGAGGTTTCTGAGTCGGAGGGACCCCCTAGCGCCGACACCTCCTGCTCTTGGTAGATCCATCTTGTCCATGAAATCACAATCTCCACTTTGTATCTGCAGCATTCAGAGACGGCAAAAATGAAGCGAGGTATTACTCGCAGAGCGCTGACCCGCAGTCGTATTCGGCAAGTTGATAAGTCATGCCAACGGAGTGATCGACCGTCAACTGCATCGTACATTCCGAAGCTACTAACGAGGGCCGCCAGAGCTTCATCGTTCCAGAATACCATAGGCAGGCCCTTTAGCTCCAGGCCAACAATGAGTTTCGGAGGAGGTACATAGTTGTAAGCTCTTTTCTCAACCCAGTCTCCAATTAGAAGAGTCGCACGACCCCAGCGTAAGGTTTTTCGACGGATTAGTGTAGACTTGTAGTATGAGTTGAAGCCTCTCGGAGTGGTGACCAACAACCGTCCATCCGGCATGCGGCGTTGCTGCCACTGTTGACAGTGCGAGGTTTCATCTCTGAAACATGAAGCAAGAAATCCAGCTACATTTGCATTCTCCTCGAGTTGGCCGAGAACAGTGACCACAATACATCGTTCTCCAAGGTAGCCAGCCCTGTTGCGTGTGCATTCGGACGGTGGAAGGAAAGTGTCGATGAATTCTGGTCTGGATGTCAATAAGCATTCATCGGCAGTGTCCTGCGCTGGTCCTTTGCCTTTGTCATTGGCGTAGCCTTTGTCCTGCGTAGCCTCTACCGACACATGCTCAATAGGACGGCTTGTAACTTGCTTCAGTACAGTCCGAGCAGGGCAGTTCATAGCCTTGTGACCAGCGCCTTTGCACGAGAAGCACACCGGCTTGGCTCGACATTGGTATCCTCGATGGCCACGACCGCAGCAATTGAAACAACGACCACTTCGTCGTAGGTGATCGACATACGCAGATATATCCGATGACTTGGTGACATCAACCTTGCGCACAGCAGGGCGCGAAGACATGGAATCAGTAGGCGGCCTAAAACTGCTAACAGCTGCGGCGTAGGATGTCGCCGGAATCCAACAAGATGAAGAAGGAGGAGGGGCACTTCCAAGTGACACTCGTCTGGTGTTCTTCCTTCGGGATACTATTTTCCACTCACCTAGCATTGTAGAGTCCTCAGCCGCCTTACCCGCTCCGGTCCCATGATCGCCTCGCCGCTCCATCGCCTCACCTACCCTCAGAGATTAACCAAAAAAAGCTTGTCTCGGCGGAGAGATGTGGTGAGATGCGCCGGGCAGCGAGATGCGGCAAGGGGCGGCGAGATGCGGCAAGGGACAGTAAGGGGCGGTGAGGAGCAGAGAGATCCGCAAGAGGCGACGAGGAGAAGCGAGATCCAGCAAGAGACAACGAGGAGCAGCAAGATCCGGCGAGAAGCGACGAAGAGAAGCGAGATGCGGCAACGCCAGCAAGGAGCAGCAATCCAAACACAGTGTTATTGTGAGATTGTTGTAAAGTACCTGTTTAGCCCCAAGTCTTTCATCTCATTCAAACGAGGAATCGCCTGAGTGGGACTGTTAGTTATGTGGGGAGGAATAGCCAGATCGCTGCAGTCCGTGGGGAGCGATCGTCGCAGACCTTGCGTTTTGAATCGACTCCTGAGTGGGACTGGACTGAGAAGAAATGGGAGTAAAATAGCTTTTATTGTTGTTTCCTATGATTGTTATGAAAAAATAGAAATAGAAAGAAACACAAGGGAAAAGTGCAAAGTGCGAATAAAAGCACCAATGCAATTTTGCGACGCGTGCAAGACGCGCTCGCACACTGTTTAATGCAGTGCACCACACTAATGTTGCCCCTTGACCTTTCATTTTGTCCACACTTATAACTAAGCATTCACACTAATGTTTATAGTCCACACTTATAACTAAGCATTCACACTAATGTTTATAGGCTAATATAAAATTAGCACATCTTCCAACGTGGGACTAAAGCTTAATTTCCACTAACAACATGAATGCACCTATTCATATACCCCATCTCTTCTTGGGCATATAAAACTTGATTATATAATTTCTACTTGAATTATATAATTATCTCATTAAACCTCTCATATTTGATTATCTATTACACCTTTCAATTCCCTTAAATTTCATCAATAATTAAATAAATAATTTGCTTAATATTGATGAAAATAAGTTTCATATTTATAGGTGCATTTCAACCAGATGCACGGTCAGTGACCCAATGCTTCATTTACCCAATAACCGGATAGAAAGTGATCCAATCCAAGTATGTTTTTGTTTTTGTTTTTTTTTAAAAAAAATTATTCACTAATTAAGATCCAAGGAACGAGTACCTAATCTTATGTTCACCAACCATGGTACATAAAAAGAAGATGCATGGATAAGGTCAAGAACATGAGTTTGATAGAGGTGTGACTCATCAATTTTTTTAAAAACTAAAACATACCATCTGAAAATTAGCTAAACTTAATCAGATGATGACGATCGAGTGCCTCATTTTAGATATATTACAGCTAGCTAGCAACATTGAGTGATCAAGAAACCACGAGCAATTTCTTAATTTTACATTACGTAAGAATGACATCTTGACTAATTTTACATGAATTGATCAAAAACAACGTATGAAGTACATGTTTCCAGTAACATCAATGCGTGATTAATTGATTACATATATAACCAAACTAATGTTCATCTTGATTTCGTGGTTGGCAAATATCTTGGCGACTTGGCGTGTGAGCAAATTAAAACCCGGTACTTGAGACGGTGAAGTTTTATCCGTCATCTAAATCATTAACAAATAATAATTAATTACATTATACTAAATAATGATAATTAACTTTAGGTTGCTTAGTTAAATTAAGGTTTTGATTGGCTACACAGAGAAGCAAAATTCTTTGCGTGTCAGCGTCTTTCTACTATACACTGTATAATAATAGACGAGTCCGTGTGCTTTTATTGACTTAATTAGAGGCACATTCTTTAGTCAATTATAAATCTATTAACTTAATGTCTCCTGATCAACCCATGCATGATTGACAACTTCTACTTAGCATTTTCCTAGGTAAGCTAATGTGATAATTAAGATCAACACCATACTTATTAAGTAATTGATTAAGAGCATTTACCCGCGTCCATAATATGGATATGAGAAATTCTCATAATATAAATACGAAAAAAATTTGCTCCATAATTTTTTATCCAAAATTTTTAATTTTATCCCTAAACCGTTCGATCAGTATATGTACAAAAGTCATGGGTAAAATCATAATTTTCACTATTGGAATAATAGGCATCAACAACGGCTTCAACGGCCCGGCCCGTTGCAACGGAGCCGTGGCAGAAACACGCATTGCAGATAATTTAGCAACGGATCAGCAACAGCCTGAGCGGTCGTTGCTAATAATATTATTAGCAACGGCTCTGCCACGGACGCGGTATCGTTGCTATTAAAATAATTAGCAACAACCCGAGCGGTCGTGGCAAGACTGTTAGTGAAAGTCCGTTGCTAGGTCGTTGTTGTAGGTCATCAGCAACGACTTACGATACACTTTTAGTAACGGCTTTCCCATGGACGGCCGTGGGAAAGCCGTTGCTGATGACCTAGACCTGCAACTGAATTTTTTTTAAAATTCTAAATTTTCATTAATACATTGACACATTATTTGATACATAACTCACACACCCATACACTCATACACACATCCATTCACATCACAAATACACCCAGATATATATCAAAATAATTATACTTATATTTATAATTATCCACAATCGTATAAAAACTAACCAAATTCAAATTTGAAGTATCAATATCCAAACAAAATAAATTAATCAAGTATAATATCTAAATAACAAAGTCAATATAAAAAAAATAATAAATCTCACGATGACGATGGAGGATGGTCTGGATCATATGGCGGAGTTTGGAGTGCTTGGGTGTACACCAGCGTGGACTGACTCGAGGACAATGGATCGGATGATGTCGAGGGGTTGCCTGCTCCGGTATTAGCTGAGATGTTGCGTAGCATAGCATGCATCTCCGCCATCATCTCACCCTAACGCGCGACCATCTCCTCCAGTGTCCTTATCCTGCTACTCTGATCATAATTGGACCTGTAGGTGGATGGCCGCTCACCAGCGACCGGAGGGGTCGGTGCCCCAAGTGGCCCTGGTACAGCTCGAGCATGACCACTATCTGCAAAGCCATATACGCGGTCGTCGTCCCAGCCACCTGCAGCCTCGACCCACGCTCTTGCGTCAAAGTTCTCGAGGGTGCCCTCGCGCTGTATCACCGTCTAGTACGTGTAGGTCTCCTACTCGAGTTTGATTTTTTATTTAATATTTTTCATAAAACTTAAATTATAAATATATAATGAATAATTTAAACAAATATATAGTTACCATAACGTATGCAGCGCGGTTGTCGATGTACTCCCCCGTCCCATGTACTCAACGGTGAGTCCGCTCAAACACAGCCATCGGGGAGGGTCGCTGGACAGTCCTGTCGTCCGACACCGTCGTCTATATTTACAAAATAAATATATTAATTAGTACACGGAGTAACAAATAAAATATATAATTAAAAGTAATGTATAATACTTACCATACGATTTGCGTGCACTACAAATGAAATAGAGCCGCCAGTGTGACGCGCTCCTCCCCCTGACATGCAGTTTCTAGCCGCAGTCATAGAAACCTCCTGTCATCGATCCGTCAACCATAAAGCCTCGAGCTGGTCCCATATATCCAGAGTAATCCAATCGGGGACATATCCCCGAGTCTCCGCGATGTTTGTGGTCCCAACTCGGGCAATCGCCTGGGACCGGGCCTGCCCCAGCTATCTATTGTACCTCTGCCAGGAAATAGCCCCTCAAGCAGCGTAAATGAAGGACCTCTGGTCCTTAGCCCATGTATAGTGAGTCTGCAAAATAATAATATCAGTACCAATATTAATCATCATGCATGTATAAAAGAAAATTTAATATGTGCCTCAAACTCGCGCCATAGCATATCGATGTGCTCACTGGGCACGTGAGACCACGTGAGCTAGGGGTGTAAGCGAGCCAAACCGCTCGCGAGTTACTCGAGATCGATTCGGTAAAAACTCAAACTCGACTCGAACTTATCGAGCTCGAGCCGAGCCGAGCCGAGCCGAGCCAGACATGCGAGCAAGTCGAGTTAGAGCTAACCTATACTCGGCTCGAGCGGCTCGCGAGCCTAATCGAGCCTTCTATATATATTATATACCGGGTTTGATTTTTAAATTTTATGAACCTGTTACTCTCTAAAAAGAACCTAAGCTTAGTCGAGCTCGAGCTCGGCTCGCGCGGCTCGACTCGTGCGGCTTGATTTTTTTCCCAAGCTGAGCCGAGCTCGAGTGGCTTGAATGTAGCTCGAGCCGAGCTCGTTATTTTCTAAACGAGCCGAGCTCGAGCCGAGCCAAGCTCGGCTCGGCTCGATTACACCCCTAACGTGGGTCATGCCCCGTGCATGTATCGTCGAATGGTAGAAGATATGGTCCTTGGCACTTTTTCTTGCTCGAACCTGCACAATAAAAATAAAATTTTATATTATATTATGATATAATGAATTTGTAATGATTCATAATTCATGATATATTACCGCTCCACAATCACGCTAATGAATCTACGTGACTTTGTGGCTGGTGGAGACTGTCACCTGTTCGACCCGCGTAGCCGCCTGCATTTGGATGTACTAGGCTCAGCAGGAAGATCAGCAGAATGACCAAGTGTCGGAGTCTGACCGATCGGAGACTCCCTCCTGCGATGATAACCACGACCATACATATCTGTCGAATAGGCATATAATTAGATTATTATATATATAGTAGATATATATTTAATATAAGATATACTTTATAATTATTCCTCATCATCTGAGTAATAGTCTTCAAATTCTTCATCTTCTTCATCTCTAGCTTCCTCAATTTCATGATCGTCATCATCAGCATATTCAACTTCTAACTGAATTGACGTCGTGTCTGCATCCTCGAGTATTGGAATAATACGATCTACAACAGTAGGATCATCTTCTTGATAGAAATCATCTGTCACATCAGGTATCGGCTCATTTTTTCCGCTATCGGATCAATTCTTCCTCTACCTTTAGTCTTACAGACTACACGTCAATCTGCTTTATCTTTATTTCTAGCTGAATACTTCGCATAATATACTTGTTCGGCTTGTAATGCCAATATAAAAGACTCATTTGCTACCAATTTCAATTTGTAATTAACATCGATAAGTTTATATTTTGGATGAACTTTCATGCCCCTTTCTGTTGTATTGAACCAATGATATCTAAATAGGCTAACTGATTTCAAGCCGAAGTAGTGTAATTCTATCACTTCTTCCACCAGTCCATAAAAATTCATATCACATTCAACATACGTTGTCCTTTTCACGCAGACCCCGGCATTCATCGTTTTTTTTGTAAATGCATATTCAACCGTGTGAAACTTATACCCATTAATAAAATATCCGCTATAACGACACTAGTCGCTATAACTCCCTCACTCAATCAACGGAAGAAATCATACAGTTGGTGATTCACATGTGAAAAGAATCAATGTACCCCTCGTTTCATAAATGACCCCCCCCCCCCTCCACACACACACAATCTTATGGGGAAAAAAATTAATTGGGATCCGGCTAGAAACTTAGGAATATAAAAGTTTTGTCATCATTAGTTTACCTCAATTATTATCATCTCATAACCTGCGAGAAGAAATTATTGCAAATTAAAGTTCGAAGGCATGCATCAGATTCAGGAACATTATATTAAGGGTAAATTACATTGGTCTTCATTGAGATTTAATAAAATTACATTGACATTCCCTCTATTTATAATTTTGTCTTGTAACTCCATTGAGTTTTGTAAAAGATTATACAAACCTCTCGTATTAACGAAAATTGTTAATGGAGTGTATGTCATGTGCACTGCACATGTTTACTAATGATATTTTTAAAATATTTACAGCTTTTTCTTATTTTAAATAACAAAAATACTCTTGTCATTTTTATTTCTCTTAATTTTTTTATTTTTAAAATAAAATAATTCATTTTAAATTTCTATTTTTAAAATATTTATTCAATTATTTTATTCATGTATTTTAATAATTTTTCAGCAAGAAATATTAGAGAGAAATCACATTATTAATGGACTTTATTTAACACCATTAGCTACAGAGGAGGTGAGTGTCACCGGATAAATAAAGAGAAGATCAGTGTAATTTTACTAAATTAATAATCACAGAGAAGATCAGTATAATTTATCCTTATATTAATTAATATTGTCCACCTTATACAGTTGTACTTGTACCATGATGCAAGCATTAATTACTACTATATAGTAATTATATCAACAATTTACCAAAAAAAAAAGAGAAATTATAATTCCAAAGTTATAAAAATCGAACCGCATGAAAAGAAAACCACCAAAATCAAAACAAAGTGTACTCTTAAATTCTTAATGCATGCCCTTGTATCATTTATCACTTAATATTATTCAATATATTATTTTAATAAAATAACATAATATACTTAACACACTTAAAATTTTAACATTTATCTCTTCTCTCCCCCCTTCTTTCCAATGCTACTAACCTCTTTAGATAAAAACACCCATCTCTTCTTTATTATTTTTCGCCGTCACTAGTGCCTTAGGAGTTAAGACCTTTAGGAGCCCTTTTCTCCTCTTTATAAGATCGTATATATGTAATCTTAGATGAAATTCCACGAAGACTATAGTTTGGAGAAGAAAAAAGAAAGAGAAAAGAAGAAAAAAATGATGAAGATGAATACTTTAAAGTTTCATTTCGACTTGGATTGATAAAAAAATTGACATGAAGACAAAAACAGAGATGATTATTTTTTTTTGTACAATATATTGTTTCACCAAAGTAATATGTATTCAATATTTTATTTTGGTAAAACAACATACAATAATATTAAAGATACACTACAAAAATTGATTTCTATATTAATCTTTTTTTTTGCAAAATTTATGTTTCTATCATTTTGAAACTCATAATTTCAAATTTGATAAAAAGATGTAATTATATATATCTTCAATTCAGGACAATCCTTTATTGGAAACTATGCACATATATCTTCAAAGGTATAACTATATACGTATTTATTAACTATTGATTTCTTAACATACCTATCTATAATTTCTAAATGGGTAATTAGGTTTCAATATTGAATGAGTCTTACTATATTCTCCTAAAAATCAGGCTAATAATTTTCTTAATCACTCACAATGACATGAGTAGTAATTTCATCAATAATCATGAGCACTTTATTATATGTGAGTATTAGAAGAATTATTAGACACACGAGTTAGGAGAATTTATCATTTCTCATATTAAATTGACGATCATATCATCACACAAACAATTAATGCGCATGTGCATCATATGATAAATAAATACCTAATATGATAACTCTAACATGCGATCGTCAGAAGGAGTGTTCGTTGGTGGAGGCTCGCATTTTGGACCAACGGAGTCGATTTTGGTCCTCGAGGTCTTGGCAGTCCGAGAGGATCTCATCTACGCTTCTGGAAATTCTCTTCCAAATTTTGTGGTCGAGACTCGAAGATTTTGATTTCAGCTCTTAACGTTGAAATATCCCCGCATTGGGAAATCGACTCTATTGTCTTTGATATTTTGTTTTTGCAATCGGGATGTAATTACTTAGGCTTTTCATTTTATTTTAGAGATTGTAACAAAGTTGCCCATTGAGCAACAAATCGAGGGCATATCTGTAAGGTAATATTTGATTGAAGGAAATAGAGGGGGAATGAAATACTATTTCATTCCTCCTCTTTATTCCTTTGTTTGGTTACACCACTTAAGTTAGAATAAGTGGGGGCCCCGGAATTGATGGAAAATAGTATTATTAATGGAGAGAAAATACTATTCTCGGGGTGAAGGCAAGGAATGTTATTTCTTGTCTATTTCGGATGCCTTTTTATTATTTTACCCATCTTCTTTTTCAATAAATAATTTTATATTAATTTCATATTTTAAAGATTATTTTATATTGTAAATATATCAAATTTTATTAAGAAAGATATTTTGGTAATCTATCATTGTATTCATTATTTATTCCTTATGCTAACCAAACAAAGAAATTATATATTCTTGATCTATTTATAATGTCAATCAGATAATACTATTCATTATCTATTTCATTCGTTGTCTATTACTATTTCTTGTGAATTTACTTCGTCCAACCAAACGCACCTTAAGGATGGCATGGTCTAGTTCACCATCCAATCTTCGAAACTAGAGGATATTTTGTTATCTAACTTTTTTTACCGCCGGATCTCGCTGCTGGTTCACCATCCAACCTTCGAAATTAGAGGATATTTGATTGTCGGCTTTTTTTATTGTCGGATCTAGCCATACTTTAATATAGTTGCTTATTTTTGTCCGGTAAAAAAAAAAACGGTGATAGAATCATTTATCTCCATCCACCCACGCTGCATCAGCATTACAGACATGCTGTCAGCCTTATCTCAATAATTTCCTATTAACGAGTAACGACATTATCAAATTATCAAATTATATTTGCAACGAATGACATTCTCTTTTGAGGAAACTACGTGCACTCTCTCTATTCATATTAATTATATATTAATTCCTCTTTCATATATTTGAGCGCATGTGTGAACGAAGTTGACAGCCAATGGCTGGCATCTCCAAGATTATGTTGTCAGCAAAGTGGGACCACTTTTTCCACACGCCTTTGACGATGTATACCTTCTTCTCCTGCACACTAATTCCCCACTCCATTGTGGAAAGAATTGCAGAGTGGTAATGCATGGTGGGGTCTCACAATTCAATGGATTATGTCAAGGGGGGTTGGGTGATGACTTCACATTCTATAGCTTTTATGACTGTTTGGTTAGACTTTTAATATACTTTTTGGGTTAGTCGAGAATTAAATCGACATAATTAATTATTAAAATAAAATTTTAAAAAATAAACATGTATAATTAATTAGATTCAATAATTTAAAAATTAAGCGGGTATAATTAGTTACCAAAATAATTAATTATAAAAAAATAAATATGCATAGTTAATTGAATTTTCAAAATTTGAAATTAGATAGGTATAATAAATTACCAAAATAATTAATTATGAAAAATAAAACTCAAAAATTAAGCAAACATAATTAATTGGATTCAAAAATTCAAAAATTATTTTTTTTAACAAAGATATAAAGTAATCATACTAGAGTTTGAATTCTAGATATCTAAGAAACATTCAAGATATTGTCACCAACTGTGCTCAGTTGATAAAAAAATTAATTAGAAATTACTTATGGTAATTAATTATATATGTATAATTAGTTACCAAAATAAAATAATTGATTAATTATCAAAATAATTAACTAATTATATTGGTATAATTAATTTCCAAAATAAAACAGAGGATAAAATAAGATAAGATTGGATTAGTAATTTTTGATTTGATGTGCTCAGTTGATGTGAAAAAATAAAATAAAAAAAAGTATTGAATTGATCATGAATTTAAATTTTATTTTATTTTCTAAAAAATATAATTTGACAAATTAAATCGTTGATTGAGTTTGGACAATCTCAGTCAAGCATGCTTAATTTTTTTTGTCAATTCATTTGTAGTTTAGTCATTAGATTACCTAATATTATAGATTCAATCCCGAATTATATGTTTTGTGCGCATGTACTCGCGAGTGTACGTCTTGTAATAATTATGTTATAATTTTTTTAAAGAAAAAAATGGCTAAATATTTCAATTACTTTACTATGTGATGAAATTTTAGTCAAATAAATTTGTGATTGGTCCCGTTCTTACATGTGTATTTAATTCATAAGATATTTGTGCAAAGTTCAACCTTAACATTTACATAGTTTCTATCGTTATTTTATACAACTAGGGTCCATATATATACATGATTGGTTAAGTAATTATTCACATTGCAATACAGCAGAAGTTAGGAGAGTTAAAATAATAATTAAATGGGGTGTAATTTAATTAATTCCCCAAACCCACCCCTCCCATTCACACATGTGTGTGTGCATGCATGCTGACAAATGATCCCACCACCATTTCCTCCCCAAGTATAAATATATACACATACCCCATCCCTTGTAGATCTCACATTCATCTTCTTCTTCTTAACATATACATTACCTCATCCCTTGCCGATCTCACACATATTCTTCTTCTTCTTCTTCTTAACATATACCCCATCCCTTGTAGATCTCACACATATTCTTCTTCTTCTTCTTCTACCTCTACCTGTAGAACAGTAATGGTGTTGCTGAGAAGGCGTTTTGCTTTTGTTCTTTTGCTGGTTGTGTTGTCTGGGGTGGCAAAGAAAAGTTTGGCGCAGAACGGAGGATTAAGTAGAGGGAGTTTCCCAAAAGGGTTTGTGTTTGGAACAGCTTCATCATCTTACCAGGTCAGTATATCTGATTATACTAACTAGTTATTCGATGATTTGCTTCAATATCATTTCCCCCATCTTTTTCTATCTCAGTACTTCTTTAGTTACTGAAATTTCTTCTCTTCTAATTTCTCTCCTTTTATTCCTCACAACCAGATCATAAAATGATGACGCAAAATTAGAGGAAGAACAATAAAATGCTCCTGTATACATTAAAATATTGTCAGAAAATAAATGAAAGAATATATATATATATATATATATAGAGAGAGAGAGAGAGAGAGGAGAAAAGAAGTGAATTGGATGAAGAAGAAGCATGTTCTTCTCATCTGTGAAAGATCACGGGTGGGCATCGTTTTAGGAGAAGGCAACAAATCTCATTGGGCTTCTCCATCGATCTCATCGGAGATAAGACAGGGCTAGTGGTTTGAATTCTTCTATGCCACAGGGACCCACTAGCTGCTGCTGTTTCTTCTTCTTCTTCCATTTTTTGGCTTAATATAATTGTTTGTTGATTTAAATATAATTAATATAAATTTAAAATATTTTACTTTTTTAAAGGTGTGGTAGCACTAGCACATCTTAGTTATCCTATTAGTAAATATTGTCATTCTTGTAGAATAGTATAAGTCATGATAATTAGGGATGATAACTATTGAGATTCTATTTCCTGTCTTATATTCAATCTTATCATGTAATTTTATCAGTACGAAGGAGCAGTAAACGAGGATGGAAGAGGAAAGGCAGTATGGGATAAGTTTGCCCATTCTTTTGGTAATTATAATACCATTTAACTTTCACAATTAACTCTATTTTTAACAAGGAAAAGTTTATTGCATGCTAATCACTTTGTTTAGTATTTAATAAATTAAATATTTGGATTGACTTTTGCAGGAAAAGTGATTGATTTCAGCAACGCAGATGTCGCCGTCGATCAATACCATCGATTTAATGTATGTATTATATTATTTTTATTTTTATTATTAATTTAACTATATTAATTATATATATAAACGAAGAAAAATGAATTAAAATTAAAGAAATGCTTGTTGACTGCAATTTACAGGAAGACATACAGCTTATGAAGGACATGGGAATGGATGCTTACAGGTTTTCCATTGCATGGTCACGCATTTTCCCAAGTAAAAATTTGCTCTCTTAAATGTGTCTAAATTAATATTATTACTCTGTTAAAAGTAATTTTATGAAGAAGTTTGTGAAATATGATTGTCAGGTAGGGATGGTAATTTTATCAGTATCCGCCAATGTACTAAAAATCATATCTGTATCGTATCTGATTAATATCTGTAAATAAAAATAGATTTTAAAAAATTTATCCGCATGGATGCGGTGCGGATACGAATATGAATGTGTATCCGCATCATATATTCACATATGAAAAATTATCATTTTGCTCGTATATATAAGTTACTTAATGTATACTTCATATATGTAGGTTCTATGGTAAATTGCATATAAAATTCTAGTAAATTATTAATTATTATAAATTTTAATAATGTAAAATATTATTTTTTTTATTAAATATATTATTAATTATTTTTTAAAATTAAATATGGTGCAAATACGAATATTGTGCGAATATGGATATAGATATTCACATTTGAATGCATATGCGAATAATATGGTATCAACACCGTATCCGATCCGTCGACGTCTCGACAAAGAATTTATTTCATTCAAATTAATATGGTTTTGACCAGAATTTTTTTGGTAGAAAAATGAGTGATAAAATGTTACTTCAACCTGTCTTGACACGTGTCAGGATTTCTTTCTTGAAACGAAGAATAAAAATAAAAGAATTAATTAAAAAACATTTTTTGTATAGAATTTCAATTTTAATCTAAAATCTAAGTTATATTAATTATAGAAAACAATTATAATTCGCGATTAACGTTGAGTTAAATTCGTTGTCAGCCTATTGATGACATGGTATGATGTTCGGAATCTCAAAATAATATTTTATTAATTAAAAAATTATATATAATTTACCAAAGTTTGCAACTGTAGCACAAATTTTAAAATTAATTATATTAATTTTACCCCATAGTATAAAGCTAGTAACATTTTACGATTAATTTTAAGAAATACTTTATCTTATGATTATGAATAATTGAGATTGGATTTGAGCCTTGAAGGAAATAGTGAGAAAAATCCAACTATAATATTGGCTTGGGCCTATGGTAGATTTGCTGCTAGAAGTTTTGAGTTTGTCGCCTTTTATGAATCTGCAGATGGAACTGGTGAGGTTAATCAAGCGGGAATCGACCATTACAATAAACTCATCGACGCTTTACTAGCAAATGGTTGGTTGCTCGAGAAATCTTTCAATGAACTTGTTAAGCAGTCCTTTTAATATCACGTTGTGATCTAATCATTCTCAGTTTACAGGGATTCAACCATATGTGACTCTCTATCATTGGGATCTACCTCAAGCATTGGCAGACAGATACAACGGATGGATCGATCGCCAAATCATGTAATCCTCCTGCTGCAACGAAACATTCGTTTTGTGCTGTACCAAACAAATCGAGATCCGTTTTATTCAATCGTTTCTAGCTTCAGACTGATGTAGATTCACATGCTTTCTTTCGGAGTTGTTAATCCTTTTAGCATAGGTTCAGTACAGAATGAAGGCATGGTGTTTGTGAAAATGTCTAGCTGAGGCTTATCCCATCGTCTGCCTTCTTTGATTGAATAAATGATTTTTCGCATGTGATTAACGGCGTCCTCTTTGCTATTCTCAGACAGGACTTTGCAATATACGCAGAGACATGCTTCAAGGCATTTGGCGACCGGGTCAAGCACTGGATTACCTTCAATGAGCCGCACACATTTGCGATCCAAGGGTATGATGTGGGACTTCAAGCCCCCGGCCGCTGCTCCACGTTGCTTCGGCTGTTCTGTAGGGCGGGGAATTCAGCAACTGAGCCATATCTTGTTGCCCACAATGTTCTTCTATCTCATGCCACTGTGACTGATATTTACAGGAAAAAGTATAAGGTATAATTTGTTTTTACATGCCAAACTAATCAAAAAGCATGAAACTGCATAGGTGTAATGGGCATGTTTGGTTTCTTGTTAACGAGTTTATGAATTTGGTATTAGTGATTAAATGCTGGTTAACATATAATTAACCAAAAAAACTGGTGCTTTATGCAGGGAACACAACAGGGATCACTTGGCATAGCATTTGATGTCATGTGGTATGTGCCCATGTCAAATTCCACTGAAGATATAGATGCAACACAAAGAGCACAAGACTTTCAATTTGGATGGTGAGGCTACTAAACTGTTCTACAAACTTCAGTTCCTTGTTTGGTCTTGAATTGGCTTGGCAACTTCTAAACTTCATTCATGTGGTCAAAGTGCAAAATGGAAAACCTAAGCAGTACATGTTAAACATTAGCAAAGACATAAAAAAATTTGCCTTAGTAATGCATTTCCTTTTGAAAAATGTAGTTGTATAGTATAAGAAATATTTACTAAACTTTGACTAAATAACAGGTTTATGGATCCATTGTTCTTTGGGGATTATCCAAGTTCAATGAGAAGGAGAGTGGGAGATAGGCTGCCAAAGTTTTCAAAAACTGAGGCTGCTCTAGTGAAGGGATCGTTGGATTTTGTGGGAATAAATCATTACACCACATATTATGCAATGCACAATTCAACCAACTTAATTGGAATCTTACTCAATGACACCCTTGCAGATTCTGGTGCCATCACTCTTCGTAAGTCTGCTTGATTATCTGAATATTTATTTCCACTACTTACATGTCTAAATGTTTCAAATTTCAAGTTTAGAGTTCATCACAGAATTGATTTAATGGCACTTTTCTGATTATTTTTTTCTTCTCATTATGCAGCCTTCAAGGGTTTAAAGGCAATTGGAGACAGGGTAAATCTCAAATGAGAAAATTTATTCAATTCTTATCTTTATCTAAGGCTTTAATTATCACTAGCCCTAATTTGTCTTTTGCACTTTTACATATTTTTAATAGAGAATTTTGGTCAAATCATAAAGTGCCAAAATCATAACTTTTTGATGATATACCTAAATTGCTCCACAATTTCATTCATTAACTTAATTTTAATTATATTGAGAGTTATGGACTTTGATGAAAAGTCCTCAATTGCTTATATATGTATTTTATCGTATAGAAATTTTAAATTAGACATGTTTATAAAGTTAATAAACCTACCAACCTAAAATGATATGTTCACAATTATATTGGTAGTTAGGGACTTTTCATCAAAGTCCTTAACTGACAATACAATTATAATTAATATCATATTTTAGGTTTTTAGACTTGTTAAGTTCATAAATAAATATGTGAAATTTAAAGTTTCCTATGAAATAAAATGTATATAAAAGCTGTTAGGATTTTTCACCAAAGTCCATAATTACCAATATAACTACGATTAACATTTCATTTTAGATTATTAGGTTTATTATATCAAATTTAAAATTTTTTATGCATCAAAATGCATATATAAGCAGTTAGAATTGAGTTAATAATAGAATTGAGGGCATATTTGGGTATATTAGTTATGATTTTGGCAAATACCATTAAGTATTTATGGTTTTCCAATATATCATAGAGTGTTTATGGTTTTGCCAAAATTCTCCTTTTTTTTTTTCCAAATTCTCATTTTCTTTTTCATATTATAACACAAGAAAAAAGTCTTGTTGCTATAATTATAAATTAAGGAAGCTCCATAATTGGGGTTATGAACCCTGGTCCTTAACATTCTAATCTTTGCAGTTTGTCAAAAACTTAAGTATAGTTTCTTAGATGCTATACCATATGTAGTTGTTGGATAAAATGACACACTAGAGGGGGGTGAATAGTGTGTTATCTAAATCTATTTGTCTAATTCCGTTTTTAATCGTTTCTTTGATTAATTAGGCAATTTACAATTCAATGATTAAATGTGAAAGCGATAAATGATAAAGCAATAAATACACACATGATATCAATGCAGACACAAGAATTTATAGTGGTTCGGTCCCAATGCCTACTCCACTACCTAAGCACCCCGCTTAGGATTTCCAAACTAAGTTTACTAGATTAAATAGTTTCCCTTACACAGAGTTTGACTCGAAGAGTCTCACTCTAAACCTAAAACACTTCCACACCCGGAAGTCTCTGCCTTCTTACTGAGAGCACTCTTCCACCTAAACCTAAGGGACAACTCAATTTATCCTAGTAAACTATGTTTACACCGATGGAATTAAGCCTCAAACACAAAGGCAACCACCAACTCAATCAACCTAGCACTCTAGGTTTACACAAATGAAAATACAATGAAATAAACACCAAAATACAACAATAATGAGAACAAACAATAAACAATGTAAACTTAGCTCTCAAACACAATGTCCTAGCTCCTCTTGATGACTTGAAGATGAATCAAGGCAAGCTCAAAGTCAATCTTAGGGTTCTTAGGCTCAAAGCTAGGGTTCTTTGCAAAGATGGCTCAAGAATCTTGTAGAGATGCAAGGAGTGACTCTTTGAGGCTTAGAAGTATCGATGATAGGCTAGAAGAAAGATTAGGATGAGTATTTATAACCCCCCATAAGAAACGATTCGTCAACGGGTGCATTTTTGCCCGTTGGCAACGCTCGGTCGATTGTCGGTCGACCGGCCGATCGACCGAAGGCAAAACTGCCATTTTTTGGCACACTTCGGTCAACCGACCGGTCGACCGAATTGGCTACTGCCAATTTTCCGCCACATTCGGTCGACCAAATTGGCTACTGTCAAATTTTGGCATCGTTCGGTCGACCGAAATGCCTTCTTCTTCGGTCGATCGATCGGCCGATCGACCGAAGGCAAAACTGCCATTTTTTGGCACACTTCGGTCAACCGTCCGGTCGACCGAATTGGCTACTGCCAATTTTCCGCCACATTCGGTCGACCGAATTGGCTACTATCAAATTCTGGCATCGTTCGGTCGACCTAAATGCCTTCTTCTTCGGTCGATCGACCGAACCTGGGTAGGGCATATTTCTTTGCTTGGTTTGTTCGTTTTCTTGTTCCGTCTTCGCTAAATCTACTTATATAACATTTATTAACTTTAAGTTAAAATAACTTTAAAACATAAATGTTATATAAGGATTACACTCCATTTGGATTCAATAAAAATATGTAAAAAATCAAATTTCTTAAGAATCAAAATCTAGTTTTTGGGGTCTAGTACAAATTTTCGGAAAACGAAAATTTTCTAATTTCTTGGGTCAAATATGGGTAGGCTAAAGACTTCCAAAAAATCCTTTAAAATACCTCGTTATCTAGTTTTACCCCAAGGAACAATTACCACCATTTTTTATGTTAGGAAAATATCTAGGTCATATAGCCCTCCAAGGAGCTCCCTAGGCTTAGTGAATTTCAGGGCGGATTCCGGGTTTTTCATGTTTTGGGGTTCGAGTTTGGTTTTAGCGTTCTTTGCATCATAAAGAGGATTTACAACATATCTAGACACCCTAAACCTAAACTCTAACTTCTCGAAGAATTCGAGCGCATCGACCAACATCCTTCTGATTTTCCGATTTCTCCGATATTTCCGATCGAGGACGACGTGTGCTAACTGATATGGAACCTGAAAGTATTTCTCAATGAAACATTAGTTCCATGTTTGTTATCATCAAAATCGAGATTAAGACCAAGGTTGAAAAACCTTAAGCCAACAGTAGAGCATGCTTTTCAATTATGTTCTTACAGATAATCCACTTGTATCGGGTATGAATAAGAATTAATTTCTTCAAAAGCTAAATTTGGAAGGATTTTCCAGACGCTCTCCAAGAACTCGATTCCTAAGTGTTTAAGGAATAGATATTTCAAGGTTTAGTAAAAAAGGAAAATTCCCTATCTTCCACAAGAATAAAATGAGTACTTGGAAAATATCTTTGTTGAGATGTTTATATTTATTGTCGCATAAATCTCCTTTCTTTTTTACCTCAAACAAAATGTGTGCTAATTCCCTCTAGTTTGACCAGAAGCCAATTTTCCATCTTCATCTGAAATCTGTAGTCATGAAAGACTTCATTTTGTAACAATATTATTTTATTTATACACTATGAATTAATTAGAATATTAGAAAAACTCTTAAGAATCCCGATTCACATTGTTCAAAATTTTCTTTTCTATTTAGCATAACAATCCTTGAAGGCTTGAACAGTACTCTTTTCTGCGATGCAGGCTTCTTCAATATGGCTCTACATTGTACCTGAAGGAATCAGAAGCCTGATGAATTATATCAATCAGAAATATGGAAATCCTCTGGTTATCATCACAGAGAATGGCAAGTATCGCGTTTCTTAATTGTTCGAAATTACCTCTTATATAAGATAAATTAATCTACTTCCACAAGCTAACAATTCTGTCACCAATATGAAGGGATGGATGATTCAAATAACCCATTAATCTCAATCAAGGATGCTCTCAAGGACACGAAGCGAATCAAATACTACAATGACTATCTTTCAAACTTGTCGGCCGCCATAAGGTAATTACTCGACACTGTTTGATTAAACCATAGGATTTAGTTAGAAATGTGATTACATATCTTAATTGAATGTATTACAGAGAAAAAAATCTTGCTTTATCTATAAAAGGAAGTAGTGATAATAAGAGTAATACATTGAATATGAAGGTATGATAAGAAAATTATGCACAAAGGGAATTGAGATTCCCAGACGCAATGGTCTGTTTTGGTTTGAATCACTGAAAAAGTTGGCAAACGTCTAGTAGCAGGAGAGTTTTGCCTGGTGTAATTTTTCCTTACTACATGGGATAGTTCTGCAATTACCCTTACATTTTGGATTAGTAGAAAAACACAATATTTTGAGCAAATAATTTGGTTTCCATGTATTCTTGTCACTGGAGCTAAACAATATGTTTCTCGTCTTCCATCATGCAGGGAAGACGGCTGTAATGTCCAGGGATACTTTGCTTGGTCTCTTCTTGACAACTGGGAATGGGCGGCAGGATACACTTCAAGATTTGGATTGTACTTTGTGGATTACAATGATAACCGCAAGAGATATCCCAAGAACTCTGTCAACTGGTTCAAGAACCTGTTGAAATCTAACTGAATTGTTTGCAAAGATCATAACACAATGAATTAGTTGGAAAAAGGAAATACTGATATTAAATTGTTGTTGTAGAATCAATAAAATTGCTGTTATGGAATCAATAAAATTGTTGCAATTAATTACTTTGTTCTTGGGGTTTAATGTAAAGCAAATTTTAAATGGTAGGATTGCGCATGCTATTAATATTGTCTTTTAGATATTATCCTTGAGGAAAACAACTGTTACACAAGGGTTATACTACGCTGGCATTCTATTTGTTGTGGTCAAAAAAACAAAACTACAATTAACTCTCTCCAGGCCCACAACCTACCATAGATTTATTACACCACAGTTCCAACTATTTTGTTTAGAGGTGGCAATAGGTTGGGCTGGCCCGTGGGCGTCCCAAACCCGACTCGATCTAAGCCGGGCTTGGCCTAACCCGATATATCTATGGGATCGAGTTGTGCTGCTCCTTTGGGGCACATGGGTCGTGACAGGTGCGTCTCGAAGTCGAGCCATGTGGCCGAGCCGAGCCCAATCATGACCTGATATTAATTTAAGTTTTTAGTAAATTAGTTAATAATTTAAATTATTCACAATATTTAAATAAATATTTGTTTCATTATTTTAATTTTTGTTATTTTCCATAATTTAATGATATTATATATTTTAGATATATTTTAAGCAATTACTTAATTTTTAAAATGAATTATTAATTATTTTTGGATCGGCCTGAGCCCTATCCATTCCCATCCCTGCAAGTAGGCATATTGTAATGGTAATTGCAGCATTTAGATTAATGGGAAAATGTACTAAAAGGCCCTTGATGTTTTCACCAGGGTACTAAAATTTGTTTTGGAGCAAAATGCCCGTGAGGTTATTGAAAATGGTACAAAAATGACACTCAAGCTAACTTCTGTTAACATAGACTTAATGTAGATGACGTGGATACTGACTGTACACGTAACGCACATGCAGAGAACAACATATCACACAAGCGACGCGTAAGATGCCATAATGAAAATTTCCCCCATTATTGGACAAACAAAAAAAAAAAAACCTCAATGCTAGAACAAAACAGAACATCAGATCATACTGAACTTTTAAAATCGTAGCTTTCTACTCCGAGTACTCTCAATCTTTTGATAGTAATCCTAAATCCATACCCAAGAAGCAATATTTCATGTAACACCAAAAAAACATGTCAATGAAAAACACATAACAACATATACCTCATGTTCCCGTCCTTGATTTCCCAAGCAGTCAGTTAAAACGACGAGAACAATGAAGTGAAAAGTGAGAGACAACAAAATTGATTTACCAATTGCTTTGAAGCCTACTTTTCTCAATATTATCTTTGTTCTAGATGACTCCTTGGTTGCCTCTTTAATTTTCGAGCAGGTATGGATCATGGACAAATGTGTGGATACTTTCAGATCCATCGGTTGGGATTTCATACAATTAGTTTAGTTGCCTTGTCATTCTACCGATGACACTTGGATTTGGAAAAAATGACTTTGTTTATTGGTCTAAATTTGGGTTGTGGCAGGCCATGTGGAAGCTTAGATTGCCTTTGAAAATTAAATTGTTTTTTTTGGAAATTTTTGCATGCCAGACTTTTAGCTCGCAATAGATTGGTTTACATGCAGATTTCCTCTAACGATTCTTGTGCACTTTGTGGTTTTGAGTCTGAAACTATTGAACAACTCTTTTTCGATTGTGTGTTTTCTAAGGCAGATTTTTAAAAATATATAAACTATCAGTTTGAAATGTTAATTAATTAAGGATATTTTTACACAATTGAGCAAACCATGTATTTGGGTGATCTAACACAATATGTAAGCTATAGTATCAAAGTTTACACACACCAAAAATTTGCGAGGAAATATTTGCACGATATTGATAAATTAATATTGTGTTCACCACCTGTGGCCTAGCTTTGATCATCCAACACGCACATGAACGCCTACTGCGATCACCAGAATGGTCAAGATTGCAAAGAAGAGGATGGCATGCACCAGAATTGAGATCCCACTCGTGTACATGTTCCCGAACTCGATCACCCTCGTCCTCGCCGGCAACTGGAACAGCAGCCCCGGCGATAGCACGATGAAGAGGACCACCGCCGCGATCACCGGCCCCCAATCAGTCATCATCTCCAATTAACTCCTCGCTTTCGTTTCTCTTCCTTCCTCTTCTCAGTTCTGTCTAATCTGCCAGCAGAGAATACAAGAGTTTTAGTAGTGAGAAAGGAAGGAGGGAGAAGGAAGAAGAAAACAAAGCTGGAGCTTGCTTTTTGTTTAATGGGATGCATGCTTTTGCACTGATTCATTATTATTGGAGGCTTTCAAAGCTTCTTTTTTATGTGTGGGAGAGTAATTATAGATTAAATTGAGCTTTTGGAAAGGTTGCTTTGGCCTAAAATTATTCCTTTATATCCTTAAGATGGTGCAAAGGCTTTATGAACTTTAATTCATTGAAGTTGCAAAATTAGGCTTTGGTTGCAAAATGGCAAAACAAAAGGATTGCGCATATATTAAGAGATGGTGTGACTCTGTGTCTTGGCACTAATTCATTGGAGACTTGGAGTTGTATGAGATCAGAGCCTGACACTGAAGCTAATAGCCAGTAGAAACGAAACTTTATGATCATTGGACATGCTTCAGACTCCACTGTGGTAGAACGCCATAATTAAGATATTAAAGAATTGTTCACCTTAAATCTATATTAGAGTAAGGCTTCATCAAACTATGTATGGATTAGTAGAATAAGGATGACATGAACTATATGACATTTTGCAGACCCAACCCATTACAATGACTTCCTAGTTCCTACTCTGGGTTGAGCATATAAGTTGTGACATGTTGTATGTTGTCTAGAGATCTAGGATTTGATCCCTAGTATGATCATCTATTGTGACTTTCTATCTTTGTTAAAAAAAAATAGACGGATGTGACTAAATCGATCAATTAATTACACTAATACAATATATCAGTAGAAAATTTGGATGATGATCCTAGAAGGTCAGAAGTTTTCAACTTTTCTATTTTTTTTTTTGTTTTAATTTCATGGACTCTTTTATCGTCACAAACATTTAAACCAATTACTTTGTACTATAAAAAAACGTAGCAAAAAGTAGGTGCTAACTCCAAACCTCACGCGCTAGTTTGCATGAAATCGGCGCTTGAACGAAGGCCAATTTTTGCAAACCAATGCTTGAATTAGCGTCGATTTGCAAGAAACAGACAACAGATTGGCGCTTGGGCATTTGTTACCAATTGAAACTGGCTAATTAATCTCACATCGATTATTTATTTTATTTTAAACATCATTAAATATTATAAATTATTCATTAACCATGTATATAATTCTACAGTTAATTTTTTTTTTCAAATAGAGGAAAAGTTTGCTTTGTTGGAGACTTGGAGAGGAGGGTGTTGGATCTTATGTTCGAGGAATGAGAATTGAAACTGCAATAGAGACACGATCTGCAATGCATTTATTCGATTCTCTTTCTTTTTCAGGTCCAAGCCTTTTTTAGGTGACATAGATGAATATGAAAGGTTCTCCTATTAGCTAGACCCGACAATTCGTGTCAGGCCGAAGATATCGGCTCGACCCGAACAAAAATTATGCCCGGCCCGATAAAAGTTCAAGCTCGGGATCCCGGCCCGGCATGACACGAATAGTAATTAAACTGGCCCGATCCATTAGCGCAATAACAAAAAATTAAAATCATGCTACCGGGCCCCAATCGGGCCATTGGAACTGGGATATCTCGGGCTATGAGGCCGATTCGAACTCGATAACTTGATATTTTCGATAATTAATAAATTTCTTATCAGGCCAGACCGGGCCTACACTGCCTAGCCTGGCTCGGCCCAATACAGCCTAGGCACAATAAGGATCGGCCCAAGCCCAAAAACCCTTTTTATAGTAATATGTCTCATAAACTATAGGAAGTGCTTCCTTTGCACTACTTCTTACATTGTTAGGAAGCTTTTTTTTACAATACCATCGCTCGGATTCATAAAATTGCAGGTATGTTGGAACCAACACCTATAATGAGCATCGATATCCAAATTTATTTTCTTTTTTTCTTAACTCCGATTTCTTCATATTTAAAAGAGTTGAAATTCAACTTTTGTCATCAATTAGCGCCGATTTTTTAATTGAGTTAGCCAATTTTTTTGGGTTTAATATAGTGTCAATTAAATCAAATACAAGGCTCGGGTACGGTATATGTACTCTTTTTATCACCTTTGTAGTTTGTACACAAATAATAAGAAAGTTAAATTATTTTTTCCTGATATATAAGCAGTGCCCACATTACAAGGAAGCACACTTGCTATTTGGTCCACAAATCAATTAATGGCAATCCTTGTCAAAAACGGGTCCATATTTTTCTTCCAATTTAAAGAGAAAGAAACATCCTGTTCTTATCCTCTTCACACAAATAATGCCTCACTAATTAAACCGGTTTAATTCGAAACAAACCAGTATGGGATTCGGACCTTTGTCTATTTCTTTCTAAATAGAACCAAGCCGAATCAGGATTTATTCTGCCTTGATCTGAATTATCCTAAATATATATTGATTGGATATATAAAAATCCAGCAAACACAACTCTTTTAGAGAGGAAGAGCGACGACGTACAATTATTTCCAGCTGAGCAAGAAGATGGACTGGGGGCCGGTGGCGGTGGCGGTGGTGCTGTTCGTGGCGCTGTCGCCGGGGGTGCTGTTTCAGATGCCGGGAAACCAGCGGGCGGTGGAGTTCGGCAGCTTGAAGACCAACGGCGTCGCCATCATCGTTCATGCCGTCATCTATTTTGCTCTCATCACCATCTTCGTGGTGGCCATCGGCGTCCACATCTACACCGGTTAATCAATTAATCAGATGCTATATATAGTCATAATTAAATCAACTTGTGCGTGTATATATGTAAGTAATGTTCTTGTAGAACTCGAAAGAAGATGAAGCAGAACTGTTATTTCTTTTCTGCTTTGGGCTTCCATGCTCTAATCATCATCATCATCTATTTGATTTGTTTCTTGCTTAAGTTGGTGTTGTGGAAGATGTCAGTGAAAGAGTAAAGAAGACACAAGAAGAAATTAAAGAAGACACTAGAAAAATTATCATGTAACTGATATGATAACAAAGGCCTATCCGATATAATTTTAATAGCAGAAATAGATATAGTTATCTAGTGAGATTGAACAATGCAAGCAGCAAATGCTGAAAGAGACAGAACACCGTAAGGGTCTAAAAAATCAGAGCAAAAAGAATAGAAATAACTAAATGCAAACACAAAAGGGAAAAGATACAAATAAAACAATAACTATTTATCAAATCCGGAGCTATAAATTCTAAATTGATAAAAACCGGAACTACAAAATAAAATTACCAAAATTGGAATGGCAAAGAAAAACTAAAAACGAAATCAATTTTGATAGTATTTCCTAATGCTCTCGTACGTTGTATAATTTGTATTCAATATTTTGATGGAACAACTTACCAAAGATTTTAAAAAAAGCAGGATTCGTTGCTTAAGAATGAGCCAAAGCAGGATCTACATCTTAGCCCTTTACCCCTCCAGATCTTGCTTCG
This sequence comes from Canna indica, assembly GCA_034359265.1. NCBI lineage: Eukaryota > Viridiplantae > Streptophyta > Magnoliopsida > Zingiberales > Cannaceae > Canna > Canna indica. Next base: position 66,613,934 of record CP136896.1, on the reverse strand, counting down.
GCGCATATTCTAAATACCTCGATCCACGAGCATTTTATACATGGAGTTTGTAGAGAAGCACCTAGTCTGGTCATCCTCATTACCAAGGTCGTATGCGGTCACAATGGAAACCAAGCTAGCTTACTCATTGCGGTCTACAAGTCCCCTCCACAGGAAACGCCACTAGTTCGTTTGAGCATCGAATTCCGAGATCTACTCATGTTGTATAGGCGGGGATAAACGTCAACCAGACGCGAGTTAAGAATCCAACGATCCTTCCACAAAAAGGTTGAGCCCCCCCCCCCTTCCCACAATGGTCTCCATCCCAGTGGAGATGAAAATATTAGCGGCATAGATACCCTTCCAAACGCTCGACCAGGTAGCGGTGTTGTGACAATCCCGTCATCCCTTGCGGCGAAAGTAACAATTGTTAACAATATAATTCCAAAGAAGACGCTTACCTAAAGCCACATCCCACCACCATCGGCCTAATCATGCAAGATTGTGTTTGTTGAGGTCAATAATTCCGAAGCCCCCATTTTGTTTAAGGCAAATGACATCCTCCCAGCAGATCAGTGACTTTGATGAACCATTCCAAGCCTCGTTCCAGAGGATGTTCCTTTGTCTACAATCAATTTGTGAAATGACCCATCTAGGAGCCCGAAAAATTGCTAGGAAATGCCCGACGAGGCTGCTCAGAACACTGTTGATTAGAGTCGGACGTCTCGCTCACACGTCTCGCTTAGGAAATGCTCTTGTACGTTGTATTCAATATTTTGTTACGATAAAATAATATACTGAACATCTAAAATAATTGTTCATCTCTTTCTCGCCTACACCGACACCCTCCGTTATCTTCCCCTTTCTCCTCGTCATTTTCGGACTAGCTATAGTTGAAATGAAACTTCAAAAAAAAATTCAACACTTTTTCTCTCCTATCTCCTTACTTCCTTCACTACTAGAATATTGGTTATTAGCCACGAGGCTCAACGACGGCCGCAGTGGTCGTTGCTGACGTAACCAAACCAGTCGTGTCTCGCATACAGTCGCCTAAGGCCGTCGCTCATAGCTGATGGCGCGCACGGGGCGCGAAATGAAATAACTTAGGAGCAACGGCTTAGCGGGGGCCACACAGCCGTCAGTGATATAAATAAGTCATTAGCCACGGCTAACAGCGGCCGTCGCTTATTAATTGATGGCACAAACGCGACGCAAAAATAAAAAACACATCATCGACGGCTTAGAGAGGGCTACGTCGGTCGTCATTGATATAATTAGTAGTTATCCACGGTTTACCGACGGCTGATGGGCCATCGGTGATAGACCTTTTATTTGCGTTTGTGCCCGACCCTTTCTCTTCTCCTTCTTTTCTTCTCTCCCGCTGCCATCGCCGCCTCGCCGCCCGTCGCCGCCTGTCACCGCTACCCTAGCTGCATCTGCCTCCAAGTAATCTCCGCCGACCCTTCCCTCTTTTATCTCCGTCGCCACCGACCACCAATGCCGGCGAACGCCAACAATGGAGAACAGCGCCGACGTGTAGACATCGGCGCCGAATTTGGGGCCGAATCCCTTGGCCCCAACTTGATGCAACAGTAACCGGCACCACTGCCGGCTACTATTTGATTAGGGGTTCAATCCTAATCTTTGATTAGGATTTAACCCCTAATTTATATATTTTTTTAAGGTTTATTATCTGTTAATTATCTATTAATTGTATATTTATTTGTTAACTTTAGATTAATTGTAGATTAACTTCAGATTAATTTTAGATTAATTGTTAATTTTAGGTTAGTTTTAGATTAATTATTAATTAAGTTTTTTTAAGATTAGTTTTAGATTAATTGTAGATTAATTGCATAACACTAGCGCGCACCGAAATCGTCCACTTTGGACTCGCGCGAAATCGTTTGCTGTGGACTCGCACCGGCATCCACAAATTTAGAAAATAATCAAGACGAGTTGATATGCTTCACGTACGCATTGACGAGTCAAGTTTTAATTTTGCAAAACCTTAGATCCGTTCGAGGGTTGTATGTTCGTGTAAACGAAGTAAATGATCTTTTATACGACGTACAACCCTTGAATTGCCCTAATTGGATAATTTGGGAACATAGTTATTTATATTGCACTTAATTAGTTTATTTCTTTTAGTCATTATTCATTTTTAAATTTTGGCTTGTATCTCCTTTGTTCTCCGATACGCGCCCAAATGATATGCGTATTCAGATAACTGTAGGGAGATGCTGCCGAAATTTAGAATATAGTTAATAACTAAAAGAAATTTTAAGTGCAATATAAATAACATAAATCCCGAATGGAATAGGACTATCCCACCTAAAGACATTACCTAAAGATATTGCCAAATTTTTGACAGAATATGTCAGGCGATCGAAGTTGGATGTACCGACAAATTCATCGTGGAGCTACAACGGACGAATTTCAAGTATGCGTAACTTACTTTTTAAATTTCGCTTACTCGAATAAAAAATTCCTTAGCGGTGATAAAATCTGATGTTCGTGTCGAAAATTCATCGTGGGGGGGACAGCACGAGGGCATGCCACACTTGTGGCTCCTTGTCTTTTGCGGTGCATGAGCGTCATATGATATGTGTAATTTCCTTACTTTTAGTGTATAATGACACTAATATATTTATTTTCTAATGTAAGATGCGAGTTACGGAGAATGACACCGTCCAACGCCCCTCGCTGATGCAGGTGTTTGAGTGCACTCATCGTCGACGATGAGGAGCGGGGGACTACGTCGATAGCAGGACCTCGATCATCATGGTAAGTATTTATGTCTATTTGATTTACATAATTTTTATTTATAGTTTATATATATGTATTATTTAAAATATAAACGTGTGTAGAAGACCAACACAAGGACCGTGATATACGATTTTATATTTTGTCCCCTCGAGATAATTTTCTAACTTTGCCTTTGTTCGCCGACGAGTGGCTCACTCGGGATAGGAAAAGAAGGAGGAGGTGTGGCAATGAATTGATGGGAGCGGAGGACAGAGTAGAGCTCGTCGGGGAGCCTCGTCGTCCGGCTGTCCTTTGCTCTCATTGTCTCCCTCTTCTGGGACCAAAAGCGGAAGCGCGAGAAGAGGGAAGAGAAGAAACGCGTTAACGCGGGTAGGTTGAGAAAATAGCGATAAAAAATAATAGGCGGCACCAAATCTACCCTAAATAATATGAATTATGAACCCTTAGTCTGATTTGGATTCGGGTACAAATAGACGGATAGTTAATCGGATCAAGAATTTTCTTGGTTGTACCCGATCCATGACCATTTTAACTAAAATGTGACCCAATTACAGAGTGATAGATTCCCTCATCTTTCTGACGCCGCTGTAGAACTTGGCAATGGCGGCCCTTGCTCGTCTCTCGCGAAGAACCCTAGCGGCTCCAAGCGGTTTCCTCCCCCTCCGCCGCCTCCTCTCCGCCGAGGCCGCTGCATCTCCTGCTGTGGTTCCTCCGCCCACGGCTCCCTCGGTGCCCACGGGATCGGATCGCGTGAAATGGGACTACCGCGGCCAGCGCCGCATCATCCCCTTAGGGCAGTGGCTGCCTAAGATCGCCGTCGACGCCTACGTCGCCCCCAATGTCGTCCTCGCCGGGCAGGTCACTGTCTACGACGGTGCCTCCGTGTGGAACGGCTCCGTGCTCCGTGGCGACCTGAACAAGATCACGGTTGGCTTCTGCTCCAACGTCCAGGAGCGCTCCGTCCTTCACGCTGCCTGGAATATTCCCACAGGTCCCCTCATTCCCCGATCTAAAAATGTATAGATTAGCTATGTTTTTGTTTTGATCATTTTATTGCGGTCAACTTGATCTGGAAAGCTGAGTGTGAATGACATGTGTTCTACGTTGCTTACTGTTTTCTCTCAATTGGGCAATATGCCTCAGGGCTTGGACTAGCTAATTAAGGAGTACATCCATCATCCATGATAAATATATCTGTGAGGTCACAGAAATATGGAGATCTAAAACAAGATTTAATTTTCATAATGGAGAGCTACTTTAATAAAGAATTTTCCTAAATCTATATTAGCAAGAATTTCTTGATGGCACTACCAACTGGTGGAGACATAGATGCTTGGATCTGTGTCTTCTATATGTGTACATCAAATTGCTGCTGACAGGTGAAGGCTCATTATAAGCTGATATCACCAATTTTAGCAGGGATCACTATCTCATAATGGCAATTCATGAAATGGATGCTTAGCTTCTTTTCAACAAAAATAACTTTGTTGCATAGCTCAGTTATTTTCTCTAAGATGTCATGGTGGAGAGGATGTTGATTTTATCCTGTGGGAGTTTTATTGAGCAAGCAATTCATTTGGACCATGCTTTGTTAACTGGGATAAGTTGTTCTATGCCAGACAAATCCATGTAATCAAATCAGCATCTTCAATCTGATGACCAAAAGGACAGTTTATCAACTAGATATACTGACTTGTAAGTGTAAATAAATTTTGCATTGGATTTTCTAGTTGAGTTAGGTAAGTCCCTTAGAGTACTTTAGCATCCTAAAGTATCTGTGGAAATACATCATATTGATGTAGAGATGCTTTTCTAATAAGGAGCCAACTTTGTACACCCCCTTCAAGGGAGCATGAATTGTTGCTGAATAGATTGGGCTGTCCTTTTTCTCAAGTGAGCCTACTTTTAAATGTTTATCATGGTGCACTTTTTCTAGAAGACACTCCTATGCAAGTGAGGTATCATTTCACGGAAATGTTTATCATGCACAAAGCCAAGGAGACATGTCAAACTGGTCAATCTATCTACATGACGGCATATCCAATCATAGTTTAAAATCTCTCCCGGTACGGTACGGTAAGCCCGGTATTTATCGGTTTTTTAGGTTTTCAGTATACGATATACCCGATATTTGAAAAAATCGGGTATATTGGGTATACCGGGCGGTATATGGCGGTATTTTGTCATATACCGCCCGGTATGGGCGGTATGAGGCCTTAGTACCGTTGGGCCAGCCAATGGCGCTGAGGCCACTTGTTTCGGGTTCATACCGCCCGGTTTGGACGGTATATATCAAATACCGTCCGATATCGGGCGGTATACCGCCCGGTATGGAGATTTGGAGTTATTTCTATATTAAAAATAAAAAAATAAAAAATAAAAAAAACCGCCGGTATGCAATTTTTGTACCGGACCATACCGTGTGTCGGTACCGGTACCGGCCAGTGACCGAAATTGGTACCGGTACCGAGATTTTAAACCATGTATCCAATATTTATTATGTTTTTGGAAGGGCTCATTTCCATTATTTTGTTAATCAAAGGAACTATTTATGTCTTTTAAGACTAAGATAATATATACAAAGCATTATAAGTTAAATGCCAGATACTCCGCCCAATCAAGAGTAGGACATGTGAAGTGAGCTACTAGTCATGAACTGTGGCATCAATATTTGTTATGTGAGGAGATCAATAAAGTGCGCTTTGATTATCTAGGGGCATGCAAATAAAGCTTGTCCATAGAATTTTTTATAGGCAATTCAAGTGATAGGTGAGCTAAGGAGAAGATGAAATAATTATCTATAGTTGTTACATCTCTATAGAAGCTCAAAGTAAATGTTATAAGAAGGTAAATTGATTCTTGTTGGAACAAGGAGAAAAGAGTATACAGGATAACACTGGATAAGTTTATAATATTAGCCTTACAAGAGCTAAAGGATCAATAGCAGGACAGGGGATTGTTTATGTTGATTGTTATAATACTTTTTAATAGGCATCCATGAGGATTATTGTGTTATATCTCTTGTCAGCAATTTGGTTGCACTTTTAGGGCCTCAAATATTCATAACTTCATAAGTGTCAGAGCGAGTCCAAGGGCACCAAACCTGTCAGGTTCCTTACTAAGATCAGATATGCAATCAGATTGAAAAAATTCAGCTGACCCAGCTAGGGTTTGAAAACCAATTCAATAAATTATCATGTTTTTAAATCATCGCGATAATATTGTCTTGAGTTAGAAACATATCTGGGCCAATAAGAACATGACAAAAATATCAAAATTCCTTTTCTAGAAATATTAGAAATTGACATTTTATATTCTATTATTTTTTATATTTATATATTTGTAAATGTTTTTACTATATATGCAGTCAGGTTCAGTTACCCAGAGCTTGGTTGTGTCAATGTTCAGTCCTGTTTTGGTAACTTTGTTGTCAAATGCCAGAAACTATCATAAGTGAACCCTATATATTATGCTCTATCAAGTATGAAGTCAAGAAGTAGCATGTATTTGTTGAAGCTGAAAGGTAGATGTGTAGAATATACTATGCAAACGGGAGCTTGGCTTCAAGACCCATACATTGAGCAGGGATGAAAGTCTGACTCGCAGTCATAGCTACAACTGTAATTCTATTGTTTCCTAATAATTACTTCACAAATTACATTAATTTATGGATGGATAATATTTGCTCTTATTCAATTGGATAGAATTTGTTGATAGCATATGATAGTTAGTGGTCAGCTTCTCATTTGGATGAATAAGTCATTACTTGTGCATGCAAAATGTTTATTTCAATAAACAAAAACTGATATCATTTCACGAACACAAATCTTTTGAAAGGAAAAATATGTGAAGAAAATAAAAGAAAACATGTGCTGGATAGGTTGACGAATATCAAATATCTTAAAACATTGATAACATTGATATTTTTTGACATGTTGACTTATCAATGCTATTGTGTCTAATCAGTCCTTTCTTGCTGCTACATATCTTAGTATATGCTTGCACTCATGTCTTCTATAGTCCAATAGATGGTGGCTTGGTTAGAGCACGCTGCTACAAAACTATATCTTTTCTCTTTATTTTGTCTGTGGCATTTGGAAAAATATTTCAATGTTTTTTCATCCCTTAGTTTTGTTTATATGAACAACATTAAAAAGCAAGATGTTTTAGTTCACATGTTTAGTTTCATTCCAATTGTTTTATGGAATTTATGCAGATCTATCATTGTTATGGCTGCATTTTCATGCCTTTGTGGTTCTGCTTTGGTTGTGAATTGGTTGACTATTCTTAAGAAATTTTATATCTATGATTGTGTGGCAGGGCTTCCGGCTGAAACATCAATCGACCGATATGTTACTATCGGTGCTTACAGTCTCCTCCGATCATGCACAATTGAGCCAGAATGCATAATTGGTCAGCACTCCATCCTCATGGAAGGTTCATTGGTGGAGACTAATTCAATCCTTGAAGCTGGGTCTGTGCTCCCCCCTAATCGGAGAATTCCAACTGGTGAGCTGTGGGCCGGCAATCCAGCTCGTTTTGTACGTAAGCTGACACATGAGGAGATTGTAGAGATCCCAAAGTTAGCCGTGGCCATTAATGATCTCATGCAAAACCATTTCTCCGAGTTCTTGCCATATTCCACAGTTTATCTAGAAGTGGAGAAGTTGAAGAAGGCCCTGAACATTTCTATTTGAAAGAAGAGTTATAGTTGGTTTTTGAGGAAATAATCATTGGCAGTAGTTGTTCTGCACTTATCTAAAATTTAATATTTTGCTTGGTGAATATACACATAGCAACTGATGCCTGTGCTGTTTTATATGACTGAATCTTGGCCCTTCGTTTACCATTTGTTTCAGAAACTTTGTAGCATCCCGCCATTTGAGTATGGTGCATGATCACGTTTTTCAATAATTTACTGTTCAATGGGTTGAGATTTTTCCAAAATGCTCAATATAGGAAAAGGACTTGGAATTATATATGGTTTAAACTTTCATTCCGTAACGCCCCAATATGGGTTTTGATAAAGCACGAATACCTAGCTTTGGATGGTTCCTTGGACATGCACTTAAGATATGTAATTAAATACTTAGGATATGTAATCATTTTTTTACAGGAAAAAAATGATGTTAATTATGGTTCTTATAGTTTTAATGATTGTTTCTTTTGTTCAATTTATATTATTTGTCAAATACGAATATTGTGCCCAAAATATCTGTATGCAGTTTTGAAATTTTTAGGAGTTTATTTGCAAATAATCATTTCTCTTCTTTTATGGTATATTTGTTTCATTGGATAAGATAAATTTGGATTGGATAATAAATGAGGAATGATTAGATATGAGTTTTTTAAATCCGTTGTACATCAAATATAATATAAATTTTATATATTTTTATTCTCATTTTATTTTAATTCATGCACTAAACAAACAATAAATATATATTAATCTATCATTTATCATAGTTTTGGACTCTGACTAATAAAGAGAGGAAGAGTGGGTAAGAGATTGATTGGGTCGAAGTTGGAGGAAGATCCCCAACACCCCCCCTTTTTCTTTTTGTTATCTTTCTCCACGTAGTTCTTGACTCAATTGAATTTAGTGCGAAGGAGTTCGTATCCCTTGAAGACGAGGGAGAAGGCTAGCCACGACCTCCTGGCAGGGTGTGCAACTACATTGGCGAGCGGAGGCGCAATCGCCTTGTGCACGTGCAACCGAGATGGCTGCATGTGATTGTGTTCTTTTTGGCCACCTAGCAATTAGCCAAGGTCGGAGCCGTGAGGAGGGGTGGCGGCATTGCCGGGAAGGGTCGCCAACGACCAAAGGGAAAGGGTTGGTCGATGAGGGCTTGAGTGAGGCGGCAAGAATAAGAGAAGAGGAGAACAAGGGAATTAGAGCGCATTTTGAAAGTTTTCAAATATTTAATAATTAAGTTGATGTCTAAAATAGCATGTTTTATAAGTTTTGCAAGTATATTTTTTTAGGGCGTGAAAAATTATTTAAATAAACATAAATACACCTAGCTTATAATTATTAAACGATAAGTTATTTAATAAAATCATTGTTAAAATTGAGATGAATATCAACACTATAAATTTTTGTCTACTGAGTTCTGAACGCAATGGCAAATCTCATTTTGTTCTCGTTGGGTGAAAGGACGAAATTATCCTTTTGCTTCCTTTGATTGTTATTTTTTTAAAAAAAATCATTAAATTCTTATCACATGTTACTATTGGACATATCATGTTAGTTAGTTATGTGACTAGTTAATTAATTGCATGATTTGATCAATTAATTATGGTTTTCTTTATTAGTCATAGTTGCATGTTAAGATGACTTGCAAATGAATGTTATATTATACTTCCCAGAAAGTATTCATATCAACCCGATGCAATGGAAAACTAATTCAAAGTTGCACTTTTATAAATTAATTTTTTATAAAGCATATAATTTTTTTGATACTTTCTAAAAAATACACGTGAAAAATTAATTCACGATAAATATAATTTCTCATAATTCATGAGAAGTTGCACTTTTTATGAATTAATTTTTTATAAATCAATTTTTTTTTTTGATACTTTTTAAAAAGTATACGTGAAAAATTAATTCATAATAAATATAATTTATAGTTGGAAATTACTTCTCATATAAACTAAAGAAGACCTAATTTTATAGTGATTGGTATTATAATATTCAACTATGCATTGAATAAATGATACATGAGACACCTTGTACAATTTTTTTTATGTTAATATGAAATACATATGGATCTTTCTTCTTAATTGTTCGAAGTTCAGGACGAATAGTGCCTCACCTGCACTCATTTACTAAACTTATCTCCCATACCCGCACCCACGATGGGTATCCTTCACCCGTCCTATAATTGATATACGTAAATACTCATTTAAGCTATTACAAAAAAATTAATTTTGTTTTAGTAGTATACCATCAACAATTCGATTCCACCTATATTAATAACTTGTGTCTAATAAATACATACGAATATCCATGTATACGAATAATATTGACATCCCTAAGTTCGAGTACAGTTATTATCATGATATCCTCGTAGTATCCCAGCTATTGATATGTTTATTAAATGATTTTCTAGATAATATCCTCTATTTAAGTATTGACCATAGGCTGGACGTAGGAGCCAACCTATTTATCATAAATATACTTATAGCTAATATACCAGCATACGAACCAACCTATTTATCATAAATATAGGTACAGCTAATATATTTACTAGAAACTAAACTCCTTCACAATTTTTGAGGGTTAATTTAACGTATGGTCAATGAACTTACCATATTTTAATTATTATATTCTTCATTTTCACTTTATAAACTAAAACTTCTTAAACTTTATAAAACATATCTAATAAGTCTCTATGGTCGACTAACGCAAGTTTCTTCCGATAGTTCATGACCTGATAGTCACATCATCTTTGAAAATATGATATATTTCATAGATAGTCCATGAACTTAGCACATCTTAACTACAATATCCTTCATCTTCATTTTATAAACCAACACCCCTTAAATCTTATAAAACATAACTCATAAAAGTATGACGGACTAACGCATATTTTTTATTCTTTCTCCATACTTATCAACTTTGGGGCATCAATAAAGAAATTTAATTTAATTGCAATAATTTATTTTGATTTCAAAAATCTTGGGCTCGATAACATTGGCCCGGCCCGACCCGAAGAATAATGGGCCAACTCAGCTCGGTCCGTTTAGCCCGATAACAAAAAAATATTAAAATCGAGATTTAAACCCAATAATTAACGAATTTTAAATCCGCTAATAATCAATCTAAAATGTTATCGAGCTATTGGGCCGAGCTGGCCCGATAACACTTGGCCCGACCCGGCACGATAAGAGATCGGCCTTATCGAACCAACCCAATAAAAGTCAGTATGAACTCAATTTTTTCGTGCCGAGCCAAAAACTATCACCTGTAATTGCAATCAAATTAAATTTCTTGAAATCAAAATAAACTATTGTAATCAAATTAAATTTCTTCACTAATGCCCCAAAGCTAATAAGTATGGAAAAAGAATTAAAAACTTACGTTAGTCCGTTATACTTTTATCAATTATGTTTTATAAAATTTAAGAGGTGCTCGTTTATAAAATAAATATGAAAAATAGTGTAGTTAAAAGGTACTATGTTCAGGAATCATTTATAAAATTCATCTTATTTCCAAAGATGATGTGACTGTCAAGTCATAAATTACCGAAAAAAACCTGCGTTAATCAATCATAGACACTTATTAGATATATTTTATAAAATTTAAAAAGTTTTGATTTATAAAATAAAGATAATGATATAATAATTAAAAAATATCAAGTTCAAGGACTATACAAAAAATTCAACCCAATTTTTGCTAACATATTTACCATAAATATACTTATAGCTAATATATTTGTGAGGAACAAAGCCCTTTGAACCCCTTCCGATAGTAACTGATCGAAAATTAGTTTTGAAGATTTTTTGCCATTCGCATTTTTTTGCACGATACAATTTGTTTTATCATCCCCATCATAAGCAAATCACCTGTCATTCCAACAGACTCTGCAAAAGAACCTATAATCTAGATGCAAAAAGAATTCTAATTAAAAAACTTTCTATATTTTCTATTCACGTCAATTATCAACTATTCACTGGCGCATTTAGTTTGTCCTGCTTTTGTAGAAGAAATTGTACCGAAAGTTTCAAGATTGTTTGGCCCAACTTATAAATGAACTCTGGAGATTGGTTTGCAAATAGATGGCTCATTATCTTGCTCGGTTCAACTCGGACCAGTGCAGTTTCCACTGCTTTCAAATTGAACCATATATTCTTGCAAGAAAATGATTACAGAATACAGAAAACAAGACAGAACCAGAGTTGATATCCTTTAAAATGATTCTTCAAACAATAACTTAACGTGCAAATTAGGCATAGATCGATTAAATGTGACTGAACAAGAAATTTGACCTGCTTTGATTGCATGTACCAGAATGGATGCACGAGACAAGATGACAAACCATAACGACAACTATGAAGCAGCAGATCTATGCCCACCTTTTCGCGAAAACCATAACTCGAGTGTGTTGCTGGAGTAATGGAGTGATAGAGAGCCATCCGTATTCCGTATATGCTGACAAGAAAAACGAGATGGCAGTAAGACAGTGATAGAGAGCACAGACATCAAACTTTGATTTAAAAATCATAGCAACCAAGATACATGCAATTGGTTATACATGAAAAGACAACGCATAGTTATGAAGATTAATGCAATTATACATGAAAAGGCACCAGACTATATGGACTTAGTTCAAGAGCTGATCTAAAATAAGGCCTATGGTCCAGTAGGGCAGTGAAACAATGGGATAAATGCAATGTTGATCTACAAAATTCCATAATGGTCTAACCATCATTAGATAGTGATATACGTAACAAGGTATCCAAGACCAATATACTGTGGAAATAATATGGACCCTTGTTTAGGGAAACAATCCTGCTTTTTTTTGAGAGTAAAGCAACTTGCACTAGTTTCAAGAGGAGCAAAAGGAATACAAGTGACAGGAGTGAGAAGATAGAGAAAGGGAGAAAAAATACACATAAGAAGAAGGGGGAGCACACTACACATTCTTGCAATTAGACTATATAAATCAATTAGTAGGTTAACTTGGTGCCACAACCGCCCGCAGGATGAAGTCAGTCTGAGTGTTTTCAAAGCACCTCCCTTTTCCTCTCAAACCAAATGAACCAATCGGAATTTGAGAAGGCAATTGTCCCTTCTATAAGAGAATATAGGTACCCAATGGTACCAGCTTAGTGGAAACCAATCCTTGGCAATGAAGGAGAGGAACCAATCCCAGCAGCCACATTATAATTATATTTTGAAATGAAATAAAGTTTCTTCCTTCAAAGGGGTAAGCTCCAAATATGTACTTGTGTGGTTCTCGTACATTCTCACGCAGAATACAATTGCTCTCGACTTGTATGCCTATTTTGATTAACCTATATTTGGTGAGTAGCATGTGCCTCACTCGAAGCCAACCGAAGATGGAGACCTTAAGGGGGAATTTCGGCTGCCAAATGAATGCAAAATACTTATCTTTAATTCCCTAAAGGTGAGCAACCAATACAAAGATTGAGTAGAGAATTGTTGATTCTTCGTCCATCTCCACATTCGCTGGTCCTCCCCCGTTTATCCTATATGTCTGCTAAATTATGGATAAAGTTTAGTAGGGTAACAACATCCACAAAACTGATGAAGTGAAGGTTCCAACTTATAAAGTTACCCTCATTCTTCCTGATTCTGACATTGGAGATTGTGATGTCAGGCTGTTCGGCATATTAGAATAATAGAGGATATTTGTTTGCAAATTGCAAGTCTTTGTCCATTCTTCCAAGCCTCTTTCTAAAGCTTCACGGTATCCCCATTTTTGAAATAGTAGATGATGTTGGTCTTGAAGATCTCTTTAAGCTTGATGATATTCCTCCAAATTGGTGATGTTGGTAGTGGAGCCAATCCTCGAAGTAAAGGACCACATGTGTCTGCGTTGGAGTACTTTCTAATAGTATGAGTAATTGGTACTGAAAGTAGTGATGAGAAAAGTTGGAGGCAACGTTGCGCCAACTATTGTGCACGACTATGTGAAGAAGCAGAGTTCGGCATAATTACATTGACGTGGGGCGAGCAATCGGCCATTTGGCATCTGTCAGCAATCAAAGGTGGGGGAGAGCAAACAGGAGGTGCCCCAACAGATTGCTGTCAGCGACCAACCTACCCATCCTTGTATCTTCTTTGGCTCGAAGGTGAGTGGTTGAGGATTTAACTACCGAGTTGTATAATGAGTGAGAGGAATTTAAATCCTTTAAGTATTATTCACAGCTGGATCCTTTGTGGCCCTTACCGCTATATTTATAGCACGCCAACCGCTATATTTATAGCAGACCAGGTGTTCCTTAATGGAAACCATAGTGACCCAATTTAAAGCAACTAAAGCACTTGTTCTTGTTCCTGACATTGTTAAAGGAGGAGAACATAGGTGGATTCATTGAGCTACAGTTTTTTGTAGGGAGGATCTTTGCAATGGAAGTTGGCCAACCTCTCACGATATGAGCAAATGAAGCACCCGTCAAAATCCAAGATGAAGATGAAGGCTTTGGTGCTTCCACAAAGATGACACAAGAACGCCTATGCTTCCATTGTACAACCGTCCACCCTTTAGCATCTAGGAATTCCTCAATCGTGGAGACATAGAACGCGTTGGCACTTTGCAGACCTTGAGGTAATGTGGTGTTATCCTTTTGTGATTGAGTGATTGCAAGCTTTCTTGATCCCTCGCTATTATCAGTGGATCTTCTTACTCTGTTCTTGATAATCATCTTTTGCTTCATCACTTCCTAGATCTGTCTATTCTTGATCTCGGAGTTCAAGCCTCCTCTCAGTTTCCCAATCTCCCTCGTCATCTTCCATCAAAGTACAGTGCAATGCCTTGTAGTTTACTTCCTAGTCAGAAACAATCTTGGCCTCACTCCCAATCATCTTGTAGCTCTTGCAGTAAAAGTGTGAAACATTTCATTATTGTTGATGTAGAGATTGATATCGCAAAGATATCACATGGTCAAAATATTGAAAAAACATGTTGAGTGACTTCAATTAAATTTTGACCTATTTGATGCACATATGACATATCCAGGCAAAAAGATGGGAACTCAAATTAACAAACCTGAAAATTAAGATAAGTACAAGGGAACAAGAAATAAAACCTGAGTACATAATTACTTCCTACTTGCGTTGAAGTCCGGTCAGCTTGTGGTCTGACTCTGTAAAGAAAGAAATATACCAAGTTCAGTATGCTGGTTCTGAAGCATAAAAATTATGTTGACTATTTCATATAGAAAACCCCTCAGTACATGGAAAGGAAATGATAATGTTGTATATATTCTCAAATAGAGCGTCAGTTATCCGCAAGTAGAAATACTTGCAAGTAGTACTAGAACAAATGTTTCAAGTATCACTTAAATTTGACCTATTCAATTGTTTCCATTTCGCAACTGCATCTTCAAATTAAGCCATTTGGATGGCTACAAATGCAAGTACATCATCATATTATTTTGTAGTAGGATTACTCAACACTAGAAAATTGAGTTTTTAAAATTTTCATATAATTCTTCAAACTTTGAATTTGCAGTATAAAATTAATATTTCAAAAATGAAATACATATGGCATCATGCTAACATCATTTTGTTGAAGCAAAATTAAAAAAGTATATATTGTTAAAATTTAAATATTATTTTAGTATATATGATAACATGATGACATTACTTGATTCACAATAAAATTATACTTAAATATCAAATATTTTTAATATATAGTATTGCATCATGCTATTGTCACATATAGTTGAATCTAAGTAAATAAAAAAATATCTTTATCTTTTACATTAATTTCCATATAGTTTATATTTTATATTTCTTGTGTCATTAAGTGCAATATGCAACCAATTCAAGTTCCATGCCCTTTTGCAGCTTTTAAGACCTTGGCTGAAAATGGATTTGCAACAAACAAATCAATTGTAGGCAGCCAAATACTCACAAGTTGGTTGACTATTAAGTGCAAGAGGGTCAATCCATTTGAAAGAAACCAAACATCTCATAATTGAAATTTCCCTATAATGGTAGGAACAGAAATATGGAAATTGAAATTAGTTTCAACTTACTTTATTCTGGAGAATCTTTTGGCTTGCATCAAAGTACTGATTGGGATGGTTTATGCCAGTATCACAGGAGGCAGCATGGATTGCTTCGAAGGTCAATGTACAAGCTATCTGAGATTGTTCACATCATCATTTAGTGAAGTTTGCAATGAACAGAAAATAAGTCAAACATTATACATTATAAGCTTTAAGCTCAGTCAATTTCAGAACTTGACTACCTGATAATGTCGATTTCGTACTTTATCCAATATGTCATCCACTGAACGTCCACCGACCCCCATTTTACCAAGAGCAGCTCTCAGATTTTCCTCACTGTACAAAATAGAATGACACTTGACTTATTAGACAACTGTTCTAGAATTTAATTTTTTTAAAAAACTGAACACTTCTACAACATTGTGCAAAGCAGAGTATATAAGATATAGAACAAGCAAAAGACGGATTGCTTTAAAATCCCCTTTAGTTGGATGTGAGCTGCATAAGACTAGACATGGCATTGATCAATTGTATTTTAAGGTAAGACTTGCTCTCTAGCAGCAAGATGCACATGCTCAACTCACAATTAATTATTTTGATTAAGAGTATGATGGCTGACAAAGAATGTTTCCTTGGATATTTGCAGAATCTTCATAGCTTGGGTATGACTGTCATACTCTGAGCCTAATACCACATGGTACACACGGCCAAAGCTCTCAAAAGATACTAACAAAAAAAGATTGTGTCTAGCTCATGTATTATCCCAAGTGAATCCTACAAGGAATGTAAGATTATTCAAACTGACTTGAGGTATTAGAATGACGCAGGATATGAACTTACCAATTTCAGACATTACTTGGAGAAGTATATCTCCAAATCATAGAAACTACATGTGCATGAAGACGACATTTTTCGTGTATACTTGACTTTAAAAGAAAAATACAAGTTCCCATCCATGATTGCAACATACAGTAATAACTGAACAAGAGTTGCATCTAGCAAAAGGTACTTATATTCATCCAAGCAAGCATAAAAGATAGTTCCTGCTTGTGCCATCTTAAAGACTAAATACAGGCAATTTTTTCATGTACCAGGAGAAACATTGACATAGTCATAGTATAAATATGGATAGTGTTCTTAGCAATGATTGTAACCTTGTATCAGAAAGGTCATTTTCATCTATACAACTACACACTAGAAGATGAAGATCAACAAGTCAAGCAAGAAATAACCTGAAATGCCGATAAGGGCAACCATGGTGATCACCAACACTAGGAGTTGAAGAGATAATTTTTTGACAGGAGTAGGGTGTGTAATCCTGATGTAGTTAGATAAGTTCAAACTATTAGTCATTTTGCCTGTTCCAGAGATGATACGCTGAGTAAGGTGGCTTACTGTTCTTTTTCCTTCTTTTCCATAGTTGTGACGTATGGAGTAAGCATATTCCTTGTCGAACTTCTCAGGACCAACCTAAGCCAGAAATTAATAACCATTATGAGTGAATGACAGGAGAAAAATAACATAAATATTATTATAATATAAATTATTAGAAAGCAAATTTTGCAGAGTTAATGTCTGAGTATGTTGCTCAAGCTAGTTGTTAAGCATCTTTAGAGATTTTTTATCCGTGGAAGAAATATAAAATTAACCACTCAACATCCCTTTCTTTTTCCTTTTTCTTCTCGAAGTGGGGTTATCTTGGACAAAATTAAAACTAGGAGAGAAATCACCTCTTGAAGCAGTGTGTAAAATATTATCTAAACCTGTAAACAGAATAACTACTACATAATTGTTCTGTATCCTACATCACTCATGACCACCAAGGCACCAACCAAACTTTCCTGCCTAATTATATAAAAGGAGGATTCCCTCCACATTATAGTTTAGTTTATTCCACTTGCAAGATAACTTCAGAATCATAACAACAAAAGTAAAGATTGCATGATTCCAGCATATTCCAGTGTATTTAAGAAATTATACCAGATGGAGTTGTTCATATAGAATGAAGAAGATATAAAACTAAAATGAACTGCAACTTAGAAAACAATTGACAAAGCAAGACCTTCTGAGAGAACTCTGATTTCCAGAATAGAAGAGCATCCTCCAGTCGTAAGCCTACACCCTGCCAGAAAATAAAAGGACTTACAACAGAAAAAATAGGATTTATAAAAACTCTAAGCCACCATTTTAGCATGAAACATAGCACACACTCATATACATGGAAAATCAAGTCAGTTCCCATTGTATAAATTGACTACTTTTTTTTAACAAAGATAGAAAGTCACAATAGGTGACCATACTAGGGATCGAACCCTAGATATCTAGACAACATACAACATGTTGCCACCAACTATGCTACCCACAGTTGGAATATAAATTGACTACTTCAATAGTAAAAAAGAAAAAAATTAATATACCTTGAGGAAAAGACCAAGTTGCATTCTTCCTCCATGCTTTAAATGATGATTTTCTCTTAACTACAGGTACAGAACTACACATTAGTCCAGCTGTTAACATTATAATAGATGTTAAATAAATAAAGATTAAAACATGTTGATATCCATCACCTTATCAAACAAATGGCGCATACAAAGAGGAAAAGAACTGTTAGCTAGCCGATCAATGTCCTTCAAAGATATCTCAGAAAAGTCTTTTGGCTGACATAAATACTCCACTAATCAGAAAATTCCAATTATGTTGGACTGATTAAGCACAATAATAAAAACAAAGTCCAACCTGAGAGTAGTCAGGTCCCAAGTAACTTGTGCTCAGTGCTTCAACAATCTAAAATTAGCAAAAGATAAATAAGGACTAGCTAAGATTTTATCATCTTAAGTTCAAGGTTTCCAGCTCCATTAACAGAACAAAGATAGTAGATCAAATTTACTCACTGGAGTCAGCCTGTTCTTCTCCTTGTCTCTGATGGTAGAGGTCCATTTTCTGTTATGGTCACAATATTCATTAAGATCAAAATTGGATAGATGTAATTTAACATTTGAACAAAGCCAACGATGTAAAATTAAACCATGCACAGAAAAAATAGATATCCATAGAAGTAGGATTCTACTTAAAAATTAATGCAAAAATGTCGTGATTGTTACTTCAACATTCCATGATTTTGTACTAAAACTAATATCTTGCTTCTAAAATTATTTAGTGGTGAATATGTGACAATCTATCATTTGAGCAAGACAACAGGAACATCAGGTGCCAATGCAATGATATTTGCAACATATAATGAAAAACAACTTACAAATTCTACTTTTATCCATGATGAGAATAAAAGAAAAATGATAATAATTTATTCATCCCTCAATATTTGGATTCAGTTCTGATTGTTGCATTCCTCATGAATATATTCCATCATTAAAGAAAAAAAAAGAAATCTTAAGAATTGAGAAGTGAACAAAAAACTTGAGCACAATGCAAAGAAAATGATTATAGAACTTTCTGCTGATGATATCAGGAATACAAAATGCCTGACACTGACCTTGTTCCTAAGCACAATGCAAAATAACGGATCATAGAGATTTCTGCTAATCATATAAAGGATATAAAATCTATCACCTTAATGGAGAATAGCTGAACATGTTGCAGAAGATAACCTTAGCCCCAAGACATGAGCACCACAAAAAGGAAGCTATGCATTTAAGAAGATGCCTAATTCCTTAACTTTGTGACCAATGCCATTCCATTGAGAATCTTAAGCCAATAGATAAGATGTGATATATTTATTTATATTCTTAATATAACCTCTCATGTATAGGTGGTTGGCAGTGAAACAGTCAAAAAGGTCAAGAAAGGCACAAGCCCACAACATGGTCTCTAACTTAATTGGATGCACTATGCTTGTAAGTATGACTTGGACAAGACTCAAAGTCAGGATCTCTCATTCTTATACAATCTTAAGTTTGTGATTAGTGTTATTCCAAAAGTGCAATTAAGGACAAATATCACAGAAAACCTGCAATCACAAAAAGCACAATTTCCACAAAAAGCACAACATCACAGAACACTGGATTCCAAGTCAATGGACAATTACGGATTACCTATTGGTCAAGACAAGGGCCTTGGAGACAATGCTGCGGAAATGAGTGGATACAAGTGAGACAACCTGAACAAATTATTACGGCCAGTATTAGAGTTATAATCACATATTTCAGGAGTTAGTGAATGGCGATGCTGAATATAACATGGACCTGAGTCATGGCAACATAAGCAAAACCTTTAAGCAAGAATACCCTGCGATTGGCAACAAGATCTGGAACTTCTTCAAAAGGTGCCTGCATGTAGCACAGGTTAATGGAAATCAAGGCTAAATTATCCTATAAGAAAATAAAATGATATTGACAACAAGAAGTACATGGGCAGCGCACCTTGAAGAAGATAGTTTCAGCTGCAAATAACAGAATAGAATCTAAGGTTCTTGACCAAACATAAAGAAACAGAAACAACTAAATTACCACCATTTACGCTTGTTTTAGAAGGTACACAAATTAAAATAATATTTAGTTTTATGTTGGTTATGCATCTCATAATTGAGAATTCAATATGCATAAAAAACATTTAAAATAAGGTTCATCAAAGTTTCAAACTGTTATTTAATAAAATACCACTAAGTATAACATGCCAAATGTTTATCTAATTAATAGTGAGATCATACCATTTGAGAGTTGACCAGTAGAACGTGCAACTTGGTTCAACTTATCCTTTACAGCCTGCAAAGTTGAGGAGAAAGTCTAGGGTAAACACTAGCAAATAAACCAGGTTTGAAGATCACAATATTGAGCAGGGTGCATCACAAATTATAAATGTAATATCCAAACCATTTGTGCTTGATTTGGAAATATTCAATACAGTTAAATTGACACAAACATACCTCAAATTCTGCATGGCTTATTGATTTATACGGTAGTTGGAACTCTGACATGAGTGTCCTCTGTTAAAGCAACAGTAGATAATTTTGTATAAGGTAACAAACAATTCTTAAATGCCCCAACCTCTATAAAGATATCCAGAGATTACCTGTGATTCGGGGCTCTCGAGCCGGAAACGGTAACGGAAAAGAGCAGTCTCCATGGAAAGAAACCATTTTCTTAACTCCTCCCTACATTTCCAGTAGGCAAGTTTAAATCAAAGATTATAAGGAAAAAATAAACATAGAAAGCAAACAGAACCATAGTAGTGAGCCTACGTTCTACAGTACACAAGGCGAAGAACAAAGTGCGATATGATGTCTTTGTTCATATCCTCAGATGGATCTTGATGCCTCATATGTGTCCGCCAAAGTTCTTTGACCTAATTTTTCCAAAAAAATAAATAAATCGAAGAGTCGTACAAAAATAAATCTCACGGGACAACCCATCCGAAATCCCCACGAGACAAAGCCATACAAAAATATACAAAAATAAATCCAGACAAAGTCATACAAAAACATACCAATTTCTCCATCTCTTCCGGCTTTTTCCCACGGGACAACCCATCCGAAATCCCCTGCAGAACTGCACCATATTGATTCGAGATACTACTATCAAATACCGCAGATATCCAACAGAAACAACAATGGACGATGGATCCAAGGTATAGAAACCCTAGAAATAAGGCGAAATATGGGGTTTGGGATGGTACCGCGGAGGCGATGTATGGAGTAGAGCTCGAAATCTTCCAGGCGGACTTCGACAGCGGGCGCAGAGCGGTAGAGAGAGAGGCCTGGCGGCGCGGCGGCATCAGCCACTTTCCTCTGGGATCGGACGATCTCCATTTTGCTCAGATATCTGGAGAGACCAAAGAAAGGCGGGGGGCTTGTTTATGTATGAGAGATTTGGCGGGAAGCGCTTCCCGCTGCACCAGGTCATGACGAGTTAACTCGGACCGAACGCAGCGAGCCGAGAAGGCTTAGAAAAAGAACAAGTGGTTCAGATTTCTAGCAGGAACAAAAACAGGGGAAATAAGTGGTTCAGATTTCTCGCAGGAACAAGAGCAAGGAAAACAAGTGGTTCAGATTTCTCGCAGGAACAAGAACAAGTGAAACGAGTGGTTCAGATATCTCGCCGTGGAAATCAAGCCATGAACAAAGAAAATTTAAACTTGAATAAAAATTTAAAGTAATTACCTAAATATATCCTGAATTATATTTTTTTTATTTGTGACTAATTTCAAAATATTATCAAATTATATCTCAAACTTTGATAATTTGTCTCAATTACATCCTCTCATTAATTTTCTGTCGATAATTTTGTTAAGACGATGACGTGATTTTCTAACGTTGATTAAAATAATTTTTTTATTTTAAAAATAAAAAAAATTCACTTTGGTATATATAAAATAATATTTTTATATATTAAAGAATGATTTTTTATTTTTAAAATTTTAAAATTTTGAAAAATAATTTTATAATTATCTATTGAAATTATATTTTAAAAATTTTGATTCGAATTTTGATTTTCTTATTAATTATTTTATTTAATTATATTATTGTATTTTAGAGAAAATAGAATTGCCCAAATTAAACTAATAACTTTTCATATAATATTATTATTTATCAAAATTTTATTTTTTATTTTTTATTTTTTATTTTTTAATTCAATTCAACTATTGCATTTTATAAAAATATTTAAAATTTTCCATCAAACTGACTTTTTGCTAATATTATTATTTATTAAATACTTAACATTATAAACCGTATATTTAACATTATTTCATATCATACGTTTAACATTATATATCAAAACTTCCAATCATATCCATATATTTTACTAGTAATATTATTATCTATCACACATATAATATTATTTATATTGTATTTAATTTTTTAATAAATTTTCTTTATTTCACTGCACATTTTTATTTTTTAAAAAATACAAAATTTGAAATAAAATTTATATATAATGATCATAAATTAATTTTGGTGAAACTAGATGTGAGATTCTTCGAGATGTTAAAAGGTTTTTCATATAATTTTTTAAAGGAAAAAAAATGGTGAAATCGGATACGAAATTATCGGATAAATTTACAAAGTGAGAGTTTTGTTGTATTTTTAAAAATTAAAAAAATCATATGTCTTCAAGAATTATAATTGTTGTTAATCTCAAAGTTTAGGATAGAGTGGGAAGAACAATTAAAGGTTGAGAAAGATTTATTTTAATGACCAAAGTTTGGGAGAGATGCATAATATTTTTTTATATATAATATTATAATATTTTTTATCACATGATGACATGGCACGGGTGATAATACAAAAATATTTTTAAAAATTTGATGAGTCAGATGTCACGTCAGCACGGATAAAATTATTACCAATCGAATTATTTGGGATATAATTGATACAAATTAAAATTTGAGATATATTTGTAAAAGAGAGAAGTGCAACATGAGTTATATAAGTTTTAAATTTTTTTGACTTCGGTCCTATAAATTTTATTTCGATATTTTTAGTCCTATATGTTTGCTCTGTAATACATATTTGGTCATATATGTGATAGTCCATTAACTCTCCGTCCACGTGGACATAACGCCGTTCATATACGTTGAAAGATTTGGTTCTATAAATTTCATTTCGAAATTTTTAATCATATATGTTTGCTTTGTAGCACAAATTTGGTCATACCCACGACGGTTTGTTAATTTTTCGTCCGCGAAAAAATAAATAGTGTTATATTCGTGTTGACAGAGTTAATGAACCGTCACGAATAAGACCAAATTTGTGCTATGGAGCAAATATATATATATATATAACTATAAAAATATTGAAATAAAATTTATAGGACTTCGATTGCACTTCTCTCATTTGTAAAAATGGTCAAAGTTTGAAATAAATACAGTAATTTTTCCTTAAAAAAATATTATATCAGAAATCCACAAGCAAATATGTTAAACTTAAATATAATATTTAATAAAAATTTATTTAATAAATTTCACAAAATTTATATAATAATAATTTAAACAATATATTTTTATATAATAAATACATGTGATTAATAAAAATCAGCCATTCTGAAATAAATAAATTATTTATAAAAACATTTTTATTAATTAAATATTTAAATGGTTATATTTTATATATTCTTAAACATATAATAAATACATAAGAATTTGTAAGGATGGCAGCACGTTCATCGGCTCTTACATTTATACGAAGTAACTTGAAAGAAGGTGCGGTGATGATTGAACTTGTATTACAACTACAAATAAGATTAGGAGTCTTCTTACAGAAAAAGGATTGCAGTGACTAGTATGAAGTCGGGCTCTGATGGTGAGACACTAATCTTAAAATTACCAATTATTTTTAAAATTTTAATACAGTGACTTTTCAAATTTTTATGTCACGGTCATAATCAATTACACCTTACACCCACTTCTTCCTCCACCATCCCACTATGTTCTTCATCTCTAGCCCGTCTCATCTCTCAATCTTCTTCGCCAAATCGTTGACCTCCACCAGCGGCACGGGCAGTTTCCGCTCCATCCCCGGCCCGTCTCATCTCTCCATCTCCTCTGGCTTAAAAATTTCTCCGTCGTCCTCCTCTCTTCGCCGCCAAACCATCGAGCGTCCAGCAAACATCTTTCGAGGCCGAAGCAAGGTTGGAGAAGGCCCCTTTCCTCGTCTCGGTCGTCTCTCTCCAACTCTTTGTCATTCCCAGCGACGGAAAGCTCATTGATCTTGGGTTCTTCTTCTCAGCGGCGGACAACTTCTCCATTTGGGTATGAATGACTCTCCTCTCGGCCAGTGCATGTGTTAGGGTTTGGAATCTATTTACAATATGTTTTTTTTTCCTTTTGAGAAAAGATATGCAAGGATATTGTGCATCAAACGAGTAGATAGCTGGTAGTGATTTGTATTTTCTTGTCAGTATTTGGTTTTGAGTACATATACCATCTTAATTTCCCATTTCAAATTACAAGCTGAGAAGAAAGCAATTCAAAGTGCACTATGGACTAACCAAACCAAGAAATGTTTTGGCTCACATTTTCTAAATTGAATTGTTTGGTTTGGCTGGAAAAGTTGAAGCCAGCACATTCAGTTCACTTGCATATACTAAAACTATAGCTCTAGCTTCCTTGTTTTTCAGTGGTGGGAAATGTTCATAATTGAACGCCCAAAACATATCTCAATTGAACAAAAATTAGGCCCCATGGAGTTTTTGTGTCAGTTGAGTTTGGTCAAACTGGATAGATGCAATTAGATTTACTTTCATATTTTGTTGGTACAGAGAAATTATTAACTATGGATTTTAATTATAAATCTATTTAACATGTATCATTTCTAATTACTTTAGTTATCAGGAAACAAATGAATTGATTATTATGGCTAGTAGATAAATAGTCGTCTTTTTCACAAGTTTGGATTCAATAATATTTTTAGGGATGTTAGTTTAGTGCAATAGAGTCATATTTAACCACCTCGTACTCTTAAATATGAATTACATTTTTGTGCACTTTACTCTCTTGAATAATTTATTTATGCGACTAATTGATTAAAATCCATATTTATACAAATACACAACCACAGTGTTAGTTGCTTTTGTGCAAGACTCATGAGTTACATCACTATCAACATCTTCAATTATGAAATTCCGCAGAAGCTCTTCCATTTCTTCAGTCGCCTTATCAAAGATCTTTTCCAAATATTCAAGTGCAACTCTACAACTTGCACTTTTAATAGTCAATGTGAAAGCTTTTTGACATATACGTGCATAGGGCTGGCAACGGATTAGATACGGTGCAGATACTGGATTATTCGTATCCGCACCGCACCCCATGTCCGTCCATCCGTATCCGCACCATATCTGTTACGGATGTGAATATGGATATTCATATCTGCACCGCTTCAAATACGAATATCCGCACCGCATCCGTATTCGCATCGTATTTAATAAAAAATATTAAAATAATATATTTAATTTTAAAAAATTAATAAATTACCAATTCATTGATTGAAAATAAATATATAATATACTTCAAAATTCATCTTGACATGAAATTA
Source organism: Canna indica (assembly GCA_034359265.1). Lineage (NCBI taxonomy): Eukaryota > Viridiplantae > Streptophyta > Magnoliopsida > Zingiberales > Cannaceae > Canna > Canna indica. The sequence goes on along the minus strand of CP136896.1, from coordinate 66,588,502 downwards.
CCATAGAGCTCTTATATATATTAATAACTTATATTGGTAAAATAGTAATTCAGAGACGCGGATAGGCGGTGCGGATAGCCGGATACGGTGCAGATCCACAGTCATATTCGTATCCGTACGGATATAAGTTTTCTAAATCCGTATCTGTATCCATATCCATTTTTACTTGCGGATATGGATCGGATACGGTGCGGATGCGATTTTTAATTAGCGGATACGATTTTTAATTAGCGGATGCGAATAAAATTGTCACCCCTATATGTGCATACAAAGATCTTATTTCTTCTTTCCCACTATTATCAAGTGTTGGATGTTGCACATTTGATCCAACCCATCTTTAGAATATTATGTCCATCTTTTCATTATATATTGCTTTGGCAAGTGGAAGACATTGTTATGTACAAGAACTTTTATAGCATGCATACATAATATTCATTCAGATTCAAATTTTCGGCATGAGTACTCAACCGTTATATCCCCTAAGGAAAATGTGACAACACATTCAGGTGATATAAAACCATTCGGCGACACTTTAAATGTAGAAATTGCCTCTCTTGAAGTTATAATTTCACAAAAACAAGAAAGTTGCTTATGAAACTCCTCTTCAAACTCTCTGTATATTACTCTAGTATATACATCAGCAGCATCTTTAAATGTAGGATATAACTCTCTGTATATTACTCTAGGATATAACTCAACCATTATATCCCCAAAGGAAAATGTGACAATACTTTCAGGTGATATAAAACCATTCGGCGACACTTTAAATGTAGAAATTGTCTCACTTGAACTTATAATTTCACAAAAACAATAAAGTTGCTTATGAAACTCCTCTTCAAACTCTCTGTATATTACTCTAGTATATACATCGGCAGCATCTTTAAGCATAGCCAAGGTCCATGGTCTTCCAACGGGCTTTGTTTGTCTTGATTTAAAATCCTCATATACTTCATTTTTGCGAAATAACTCAAGGGCTTGATGATATTGACTGATGAACTCTGAAAGAGAGAGTTTCTTTTTGAAAAATCTTTTGAATTGTGCATTCATACTCTCACTTCTTTGCGTAGTAGTCATATCAGCACAAAATGATTCTCGACGATAAATTGTTGCCTATTTCTCCCTAAGCTTAAATTTTTTTTGTAACCAACTATTATCAAATAAGTTGTAAGTCACAATCAACTTATTCCATTTATCAAGAAAATTTTTTATAGAAGAAGAATCATATATACATGACTTGAAATCATGTACAAATTTCGGATGAGTATGAATCACTTGTGATAGATGAGTAGCAGCATTTTGAAATATATGCCACAAGCATAACCGGTGACACGTATCTGGTAGGACAAGCATGATCGCATTGGAGATAGCAATTGATTGATCAGTAAAAATAGTACACAATTGCTTTTTTGACATCACAGTCATAAATATTTCGAATAGCCAAACAATTGACTCAGTTGTTTCATCAAATAACAATGATGCACCAAATACAACAGTTTGTTTGTGGTGATTCATTCCAAGCAAAGATGCAAATGACATTTCATATTGATTTGTCTGAAATGTAGTATCAAAAGAAACCACATCACCAAAATATGCATAATCTATAATTGCTCGTCCATCAGCCCAAAAGAAATTACAAACTTCTCCTGACTCGTGAATTTGTATAGCATAAAAGAATGATGGATCCTCTGCTTGCTTATCCTACAAATATTGCAATAAAGATTGAATTTCATTTGCTCCCAATCGTTTTCTTCTTTGTTGATTGATATAGTTGTTGCTATCTTTTCATATGAATCCAATAAGTTCGGATTTACTGACTGTAGATTCAAAACAAAAAAAATTTGATAAGGTTTTAGTCCAGCCTTATCTATTTCATCAATCATTCTCTTCTGGAATGATAGAATATTCCGATGGGATCGAAACATATGAACTTTATTTGGACTAGTCAACTCATGGTTATGGTTCAATTCTACTTCTGATACCGTCCAAATATTGTTGATGTCTATCTTGAATTCAATTTGAGCCATGCAATTGGTTCTTTCTATAGGTTTTGAATTATTTGTCACATGTGTACGATGTACTTCTCTTTCACCTTGATTGTTGCATACAAATTTTTGAATTCTTAAACTACCATCCTTCATACGTTTAACATGAGACTTGCGAATGCTGAATCCAATTTTTTTTTGCATAGATATTGTAGAACTCATATGCATCATCTTCGCAAGTAAATGTCATTCCAATTTTTCAAATATTTTCATTTGAAGAAGATGACAAATCCATTTCAATTTGGCAATCCTCTTCATTCAAAGAAGATGACAAGTTCATTCCAATTTGACAATCATCTTCATTGAATCCTAGTGAAAATAATAAATTGAATGTACACGTACGAATTCCAAACTATATAATCAATAAACTTACAAAATGACTAAGAGTTTAATGATAAAAGATATTGTACCAGTAATTTGGACTTCATGAATCTCTTCACTTTCTATTTGTTTGTCTTTACGTCGCAATCTAAATCTCATAACATAAATGATTTCATTAGAATAAAACTTAAGACCAAGTTCAGCTTAGTAAAATATAGGTTCACTCATTAGCATATCAAGTTCATCTTTAAATAACACTAAATCCTAGGTTCAATCATAATAATGATTAAGGTTCAATCATAACATATAGGTTCACTTATATTCTAGGTTCGGTATTATTCAATAAAACATTAAATAACACTAATTAAAGTATAAGTTCACTCATTCTCATCTCAGGTTCATCATTTTTCATCGTAGGTTCAGTATATTTTTTATTTTATGAAATTTACCTGTCATGCAAAAGGATTGAAGAAGATTCTTTATCGTCAATTTGGAAAGCTTGATGATACTCAGGTGTTGAACTCATCTCTTTTTCTTAATTTTAGTCTCGACTAGGTTGTCATCTATCATCTAATATTCCATTTCCAACCTGCACGAACATGGATAAAACTACTAAGAGGATGACGACGGAGACGGCAAAATTTTAAAGCCAAATGAGATGGAGAGATGAGACAAGCCAATGATGGAACAGAACCTGCGTGCATTGCTGACGGAGGTCTATGGTTTGGCGGAGGAGATGGAGAAATGAGATGGGTCAGGGATGGAGCTGAGCTTGCGCGTTGCTACTAGACGTCGACGACAGAGGAGATGGAGAGATGGACGAAGGTCGACGGTTTGGCGAAAATGGAGAGATGAGACGGGCCAGGAATGGAACTGAACCTGTGCGCGTTGCTGTTGGACGTCGAGGGCGAAGGAGATAGAGAGATGGGACAAGCTGGAGATGAAGAATTAATGGAGTGGGATAGAGAAGGAGGAAGAAGTTGAGAGTGTCGGTAGAGAACGTGGGGAGAATATTACTTGGGTTCGTGGGATGGAGAAGAAGAAGCAGGTGAAATTGAGATGGAGGAACGGAACTTGCGCGCGTCGCTGGTGGAGGTTGACGATTTAGCGAAGAAGATTGAGAGATGAGACGGGCTGGAGATGGAGAATAGAGTGGGATGGTGGAGGAAGAAGCGGGTGTAAGATGTAATTGATTATGACGTGACATGAGAATTTGAAAAATCACTGTATTAAAAATTTAAAAATAACTAGTGACTTTAAGATTAGTGTCTCACCATCGGAGCCCGGCTCCATAAGCGTCTCTATGGAGTCGGGCTCCATACTAATTTTATTCCACCCCAAGAAAATTATTATGGAGCCGAGCTCCATACTAATTTTATTCCATCCGAAGAAAATTATTATAAAGTCGGGCTCCGATGATAAAACACGAATCTCAAAGCTTTATGGAGCCGGCTCCCTAATAATTTTTTTCATACCACCCCCAGCGCCTAACAGTAACACCCAACGCTTAATTAACTCCCTTGAAATTTGAAGAATGCAAGATTGCCGTATTAAGTCCACAAGTACACTATCCATTCTCAAACAAAATTGTGGCAGATACAGCGATGTAAACTCACACATAATTACCCAGATAATTAACTTAATCAGAGGGCAGTGAGATGAAGCAAAAGCAAAGTGGCCAACGAGAGGGCTGGGCGCAAAGGCGAAACTGTGGATGTATCGTCGGGGATCGTCGAGCCAAACCCAAATCCTGGAGGACTCACCCCACTACCACCACCACTACCAGTGCCGCCACCGCCGATAGCTGGTGTTGTCGGCGGCGTAAAGGTAGTCCCCGGCGTATTGGAGGGAGTATTAGTATTTGGCGTGCTTGTGGAGCCTCCTGCTGTGCTGCAGTCAAGACATCGGCAATCATTATATAGTTTTTTTTGGGTAGATGATGCTTCAATTGGAAGAGATTAAATGCACTTGATGGAAAATATATCTTTGCTTCCCTTTAAAATCATTAGTTGATGTAAATAATTAACATAATAGGTCCTCTCTGTTCAATACTTCATTTGACTTTCCCTTTCTCTGTTCAATATTTTCGCAATAAAACTGTTCATACTTTCCAAGAAGAGTTGAGTTGCTTCGGATGTACAAAATGGACATACCTTGCAGATGAGGGGTACGAGCAGGAACCATAACCTAAAACAATTGATTTAGAGGGGAAAAAACAAGTTAATAATCATCGCCTAATTAAATGCATTTTTCACCAAATAATAGTCCAGCGAACCAAAATAAAAAGGAATTTATATAATTATCGTATAACGGTATAAGGACGCACAGATACAAGAATTCCTCAAATTCATTTTCAAATATTTTTAAGTATATATCGGCGCCCAATCAACTCCAAATTTACAATATGTTCATGAAAATGTCGTACATATTCATGTACAGATTTATTTTTCACATAGATCGATAATGCACACAAAAAAATTGCATCCAGAGACACAGATCTCAATACGTTGTTCATTAATATTCGTGCTTACTCTTGACGGTGGAGATCGAGTTCCAAGCATATGCTCGAATGCTCGATCTACAATGGCCGAGAGAGAAAGAGAGTGTGTGAGAGAGAGAGAGCACTAACTGGGGTCCGTGACGGTGACGGTGGCGGTGCCGGCGAAGTCGCAGGCGCCAGGGGCGGCGCTGGAGCGCTGGTAGTAGCTGTTGAAGGCGTAGGATGCGTGGGAGGAGAGAGTGTTGGGGAGGTAGCACGTCCCGCTGGGCTGCACCGGCGCGCAGTCCGCCACCCCGGACCCGCACGCGTAGTCCAGCGCCGCCTGCAAAGCCGTCGCCCCCGTCCCGCTCCGCGCTATGCACCAAGACGGCGGTCCGGCCGCCCCTCTCACCATTCCCACTACCATAACCACCGCCGCCGCTATTATGCTCACGGCCGGCCCCCGCATCCCTCCACCGAAAAGAGAAGAGAATATTAGACTACAGAAGTCGGCGAGTGATTTGGGAATACAAGAAGAAAAAAAGAGACAGCTAAGAGACTGAGATTGAGGTGGTCTACTTTTCTTTTTCCCGTCAATCTTTCTTTAATTTTCTCTTTTGTTTCTTTTTTGTCGCGGTTCTTTTTCCACAGCCATGCATACGTGCTTTACGATTCGCGTACTCGAGAATCGGACGGCGAAGATGCCTCCGCGAAGCTTTTAAAAGGATGCGCCATGTTTCTTTCTGCCTATTTGCGAGTTACTCGATTGTACCTGTGTTTCTATTGGAGATCGATCGAATCGAAGAGTGGGCTCAAACGGCAGTTTAACTGTTTAAGAACAAATTTAGAAATCATACACACATAAATCGTATACTTATGAATAGAAAACTGCACAACCGAAATCTATACTCACATATATAACATATTTTATTAATTTTAATAAAATTTAATTATAAGAAATAATATTTTTCATATTTCTCACGTTTTTTCTTCTTACATATATAAAATATAAATTAACATGTCTTCATAAACTTATTTACTTTTTCTAATGCGATGACTTAAAAATAGACTTAAGACTTTCACATTATTATTCAACCTGTGGAAAATGTTACACCTACGTTTAATCAGAAATTAAATGTGTTTGGCCTAAAGTAAGTGAAGAAGAGCTGCTTTCTCAAAGTTGTCTAAAGCAAATTGCAATACTAATTTCAGACAATATCAAACCGAATCTAATGACGTTACCTACAAGTAAATTTATTCGTGAATACGCTGATACCCATGCACACATTTCCGGTGGACAAGAAAACTAGGTTGGTATATAAGGGGACATTTGATTCCTTATAAATATAAATATTATATAAAAAAATATTTGCATGCAAAAATAAAATATTCATAAATAAGAGTTGCAATTTACTATTTAATAATTCATAATTGTCCACGAGTAAATTTGTAATTTCTTTTTAGTGAAAATGAGACAAATCATTTCAATAGAGCTAAAATGTAACAAGAATAGACTTATATGAAGTAAAAAAAAAACAGGATCAACTAAAAAATTGATAGATCAGAAGAGATAAAAATGAGAGCAGTATTTAAAACTATAATGGTGCACATGCATAATTTCTTAATTATGTTATTCAATCTTATTAACAGTCTCGTGTTGGATTCTTTGAATGTTCGACCCTAGTGCCCTTGAAGATGTGGCCGTTCATGAAATTTAAAATGGATTACTCTGATAAATGTATTTTTTGTGATTGTGAATGTGAAACTCTCTTGCATATTTTCAAAGACCGCTACTTTAGCAAAAAATATTGGAAGTTTCTTGATTTTCATGGCTTGGTGTTGGGGTTGAATGTTGTTAATATGCCTAATTGGATTTTAGAATCTAAGGCTGCAATATCAAATGACAATTTTAAGCTTTTTGTAATATATTGTGTTGTGTGTATATGTGGTTCAATCGAAATAACATCAAGCATGGTAATGAGGGTCTTCATAGCTGGGAGTTAATTGAGTTTGCAAAAGAATTTCAATGAGGTAGCAGTTTTCTTTAGTGTAGCTCCCCAAGATGAGACTTCGAGAATTGCTGTTAAATGACAGCCTCCTTGTAATGACTGGTTTAAACTTAATACCGACGCTGCAGTGAAGGAAGTTGAGGGTTTATTTGGCTTTGGTGCTGCGGTTCTCAATCACCAAGGAGTGGTTATGACGTCGGCATTCAAACAATCAGTATCAGGTTGGGATGTTGCTTTCGCTGAAGCTTTGGCCCTCCTTTATGCTTTAAATGTTGCTCAGGACTGTGGGTTCAGATTTTTAGTGGCGAAGTCAGATTCAAAGATTGTTATCAATGGAATTAAATCAGTTGCTTCTATTTGCAATAATTTCGGGCTCATTCTTGAAGATATCTTTGCTCTTGCGACCTCTTTTGATGGCATCCAGTTTAACCATGTCCACATAATTGGCAACTTAGTTGCTTATGAATTAGCCAATTTAAGTTTTTCTTCTCCTACTGAATTTGTTTTAATTGAGGATGTTCCTCGTGTGGCTTGGCCTTTTGTCCTAGCTGATTGTTTCCCATCAAAAAAAAAACACCAAATCATCGTGAGACCTATTTGTAGTCTATTCATTTGATGCTCTTCCTGATTATGTTTTGGAAGTGGTTCAAATAAATCGTGGCCCACCCACATGAGGAAAATATTCCATCATTTCAAGTTGTCTCGAGAGTCACTAAATTTTTTTATCACATGTCTCAAGGCTATTGTCACAAAAAAATGCATCAGTCATTTTATATGTAGATGCCTCATCGTCTAATGAGTCGATCCTTGGTATGAAGTCGTCTACTGATAGCAAGCCATAAGAAGATAATAAATTTGCAACTTGTATTTGCAAATATTTAGTTGGCAGCAACTTCCTCTCAAATATAATTAAAATAATTCATATTTAAATATTTTTAAAAATAATATTCTATATTCTATTATCATTTTTTAACATGAAGTTTGGTGAAAAAAAATCCAAACATGTACAAAATAAATTAAAACAAATTAAAAAAAATCACATGAAAACTATTTTTTTTAAAAAAAACGAAAATATTCCTATTCATATAATCACCGAGTAAGAGATCAGTAACTCCTGTAAGATTAGTACACTTGGTACATGCCATATCGTAGAGATAGATGATCTCACAGTTATCTCAAAATATCATTAATGTACAAATGTAAGTGTTCATTAGAGAACGAGTTCATTAAAACGAACCTGCTCGAGAAACGTCAAATGAAATTCTTACTTGAGTGTCAATAGGTTGCTCCTTGTGCGATAGTAGGTGCAAGTAATTCTTGGACATGTGGTTGTCAAGGTCACCTAGTGGTCGACGACCTAACACTTTAGTGTATTTCCTAGCATAGCTCGCAGAGACGTTGTCGGATACTCTAGGCATAGCGCGACTTTTATGGAGGTGGGTGAGCCGCCAACAAAGTATCAATTAACCTAGTAAGATGAGAGAATGTATTATGTCCTCCGGTAAGTGTAGTAACGAGGTTTGCCATAGTAGATATGAAAGTTAGAAAGAGATTTTTGACTTTTAATCATTGAGACGATGATTTATTAGACACATAAATTAGGAGGATTTATAATTTCTCTTGTTTTAAACACAAGCTATAGAAAACCTTCGATTATAAATTTGATATTTTAAGAGGTTATTATATGATTTTGATAATGAATTATGAAGTTGTCGTAATTTTGATTTTTGACATTTTGCTAAAATATTAATAAAAGATAAAAACTAAACGGGCGAAAAATGTAATACATTGCGCTCAGACTCGCGTTCTTGATATCGTTCTCCAGCCAGGAAGCACCACGTCTCCCTTTCGGCTTACCCCGCCCACTCCCTCCCTTCTCCTTTGGTCGAGCTCGAGAGGCCATCTATGGATGCCTTGAAGGTTTGGAGAGCTTCCGCCCATCTCCTCAGCTTCGCTTCTAGGGCGGCCGCCTCTTCCAGGGCAAACGTCAGTTTCCGAGTCCGTTGTTGTTCCTCCTCCGCCGCCTCGGCAGCAGTAGACTTGCCCGCACCGAAAGTTGCCCCGGCGAAATCCGACCGCCGTCGCCGGAGCTCCACCTCCACCTCCGACCGAGAATCGATTCGTGCAATCCGTCTTAAAAAGGCATTTCTCCCCTTCTCCGACTTCCCTCTTTCTGTCCCTGTGGTCAAGGGTTTTAAGTGGAGTAAGAAATATACTGATGGGTTGACCGTGGGATCTTTGGATGACATATCGCCTGTAGTAGTTCCTTTATTCTAGTATTAGATCGATGACCAATGGAATGGAGAGCGTGGGTCTAACATAACTTTTTATTTTTATTTATTCGCTCTGGTTTATCATTTTCAATTGATATGTTGTGTTCCTATAACAGTAAGCCTCTTGACAAGCAAGGCACTTTCTTGTATGAAATTGAAAAAAACATTTCAATGTGAATAGTGCAAATAATAGAAATGGTAGAAGTTTTTATTTATCCATGACTCAAAATAAGCTGTTATCAGGTGGAAGAATTAAGAAGCAAGGGCCATGAACCATATGCATATACATGGACAAAAACTCACACAGCATGCCAACTCCAAGATATTTATAGCCACTTGGTACAAGGTGAAGAATGCAAGGAAGACTTAGTGTCAATTGCAGGAAGAATTGTTGCTCGCCGTGCATTTGGTAAATTGGCTTTCCTGACTCTACGAGATGATTCTGGGACAATTCAGGTACGTTAAGTTTCACTTCACCTGTCTTCTATTAAATATATATGGTCACATCTGCAAGTTTCTATCTAACACTATTGCTGCAGCGTTTTCTCATTAAGAGCTATCTATCTTAGGGTATATAGACATTAGACCCTAAGATAGCTTATTACAATTTCTTGGACAGTAGATTGTTGAGTATCTCTGGGGACGCACGTCTATCTCTAATAGTAATAAGCTATAGATGGAATCCTTAGTTCCAGACTGCTTCCTTCCTTTCAAATAACAACTGGACTGGTACACATGGACCACTGGGTTCTTAGACCCAGACAGTAAAAGAACCCTAAGAAGTAAAAAGAAGTGAAAAATGTTTTGGTTATGAAAAACCCACTAAAAACAAACTTGTCAAGTTGGTAGGAAAGGACTGAAGGAGGACAAACATATCTGAAGAAGAAAAATGACAAGTTATCAGCTCTGAAGCATATATTGAGCTAGACTGATGCCAATTTTATTGTTTAAATATCCTCCACATAATATTGATCCAATTATTCGTCTAGTCAGGAGTTGCCTTATGTTACATTATCACTCTACACGTAAAAGGCCCTCAGATTGCATCATATGATCATGAGGATGTAATTCATCAGTATAACTGATGCAACCTAGGTGTTAAAACTCAATTTTGTTAGATTATCTTGTTTTAACTGATATTAGAATATTAGGAGTATTTCATTATTTTCCAATATCTATAGATGTGGTGTCGCTAGTTTAGAATGAGATATGAACTGCTTAGATGATGATATCTTTAGTTTTCATGTTATAGATAAGGGTGTTTGACCCATGATGTTGTGTTTTAGATGAATGAATGCTATGAGCCTGTTGTTAGCCCTAAATTTCCTAGTGGATTCCCTTCTCCCTCATTTTATATCTCTTCTTTGCATTCTATTTACCCTTTCTTCTTTCTGTTCTCTTTTTGCGTATGTTTCACATCCTACCATGTTATGTAGTTTTTCCATTGAAAATTGTTAGGTACAACCCATTTTGACATGTCATTTAATATAATTCACTTTAGGTCAGTTGACTATTATGTCAATCGCATGGAGGAAAAATTGTATTTTGATGTCTTTCTTTCTAGCCCTAATCAAGAAAGAATGCAAAATCTCATATTTTCTACCACCAACCCTGGTAGTCAAGGATTTGTCAGAATTATTTGGCTTTTACTAAAATTTTAGATCACTACTTGCTAATGTTGCATTGTATATGACTGTGACTTCCCGTTAATTCTTCTGTATGGTTTTAGCTTTATTGTGAAAAGGAAAGCCTAGAAGATCAGTTTGAACAGCTGAAGACATATGTTGATATTGGTGACATTGTGGGTGTGAAAGGCTCCATAAAGAAGACAGAGAAAGGTTAGACCAACAATGTGCTTTATGTTCTACAAATTATGTCTTGAGTTTCGCCATAAAAGCAGGAATACTTATCTTTTGTTCCAGATTTATCTATGAGCTCCTAATTAGTGCAGCTAAATCTTATGTATTAATGGAAATTTTATCATATTTAGGAATTTTGGATTCTCAAACTTGAAAAGAGAAAAAAAGTTTGGTGTCTCTTTGCTCGTTATTGTACTTATATTTGCATATTTTTTCTTTCCTTTGTGCAGGGGAATTGTCTGTTTATGTAAAGAATTTTGAAATTCTTACAAAGTCTTTACTCCCTCTACCGGATAAATATCATGGCTTAACTGATGTGGATAAACGATATCGCCAACGGTGATCTTCTTTGTGATTATTCATGTCTATCGTTGTTTAATGCCTTCAACAAGTATCTAATCATTGTTCACCGTAATAATGTTTTAAGGATTTATGACAAATATATCACGTTTCCTTATAAAAGTGATTAATCTTGATAGGAGTGAACTTTGGTGGTATACTAATGAATAGAAACAGTCACAAAGCTTTTTTCTTGGAAGATGTATAGCGATTAAGTATATTACTTGTAGTGAGAAGACATAAAAGGGTACTGTGTACTTCAGTAGATGAAATGCGATTCATTGGGGGAGGGGTATTGATATTACCTATAAATTTTCAATTGTTAGTTGTAAATTGTTTTATTCTAATCCTGCATAAAATATTACCTTTCCTAACAATGTGATTATGCTGGTTGTGTTGACTATTAGTTCGTTACTATATTTCTATATTCTAGAGTCTTGATCATGATTTTTCACTATTGTAATAGTTGTCTTAATGCTAGTCGAGATTTAATTGTTTTGTGTAAACATTCATTCACTAAGTTCAGCTTATCTCTTTGTCTAGGTATGTCGACATGATTGCCAATCCTGAGGTTGCTGATGTTTTTAGAATAAGAGCTAAGGTGTTAAACCATACACGTTCCTTCTTGTGGAGATTGATATATATGAATAATTTGTTTCAAGCGGTTTGCTAGCATTGGTTTTTGTTTCTAATTTTTTGAACTTGTATATGTTTTGTGTGTAATTCTTATAAGATACATAGTATATTTGCCTACCTATAACTTTTACATGAGATTGACAAATTGTTTTCTTGGCAATCAACATCTAAAAAACAGGCACTTTGCTTTTCTTTTGTTACGTTTTCACCATATCAAATTGAAGAATGTTTTCTCAATCAAAATTCAGTTTGAAAACTCTTTGAGTATGAGTAATGAAAAATAAGTCATCAATGTCTTGTTATCTTCAAAAAGGTTAGACTACCTTTACCTACATGTTTCTCATTTCATGATTTGCGAAGATGTATCTTCCATACTTTAAGAAATGTCCATGTCCTATGACATAAAAAGCATACCATATCAATATGTATTGGTTCAATATGGTTCCTGTGGTCAGCTAAAATGGTATATTCCCCTTTATTGTGATTATTGACATATAGTAAACTCAATCCTAATGTTTTGTGTTCCCTTTTTTTATGTTCTATACCGAGTTCCCTTTCATACTGACTATCTGCATGATTTCAGATTATTTCTGAGATCCGCAGGACAATGGAATCTTTAGGCTTCATTGAAGTTGAGACTCCAGTTTTACAGGTAATATGTAGTACAAGTATAGTATTTGGTTCAAAATCTCTTTTTCCTGAGGCATTTTTGTTGTATGAATTGGCAAACCACTGGTTACTCTTTTCACCAATTCATTCAATATTTCAACAGGATAGCAATCAACTCGCGCCCTGCTACCTGCTGTTAGACCAACATCCATAGAATATTTTTAAAATTAAGAACTGCTCTAGTATAGTTTTTTTGAATAAACCATTCATGATTTTTTATCCTGTCTTCATCAGCTATGATGATTGATTATATGAAACTGTTCAAATGTAGTTTTTTGTTATGTACCAATGATTATTCCAATCCTTTTCTCAATTTATTTTTAGTTACTCACATATGAAGCTTAATTGGTAATTAGGGAGAAGTTGGCGGTGCAGAAGCTAGGCCATTTGTTACTTATCATAATTCACTTGGAAGAAATCTTTATTTAAGGATTGCAACGGAGCTTCATTTGAAGCGAATGCTCGTAAGTTACAATTTTCCACTTTAACTCCCAACAATTTGTTTATTCTCTTCTGCTTGGAAATCTTTATTTTAATCTTTTTGGTTATTTTTTTGCACTACTGAAGTTTTAGACTCGTAGTTTGATGTAGATGCATGAATTCTTATACTTCTCAAAGCTTTCCAGACCCCACTGTCAGTAATGCCTAATTATGCATTTTCAATAGTGCATTTGAATGGTTGGCTATCTTATGTTATAAGTTCACCTATCAATCTTGATTTGGTAATGTGTCATAAAAAGAACTTGATTTTTAGATCCATACAAAAGTAGTACATTCTTGAAAGAGTTGGTTAATGGTGCTTAGGCTGAGAAAGGTTTTAGCTATACAAAGTTTTTTTTGCTCTCAATAGTCAAATAATCAGGAACTAGTTATGCTCAATTCCCTCGGTGAGATATGACTTCATACTCATTTAATTTAAAACATTTGGGAAGGTGATGCTTATAGGTATGGGATAAACTAGAAAGATTCAAGTGTTCACTTACCTGTTAAATGCATACAATATTTTTTAAAGATGTCTTAAGATGCTGATAATGTAGCAAGCAGTGATTAAATCCCTTCAAAAGTTTTGTTTGAACAAATTTATTCATTTGTGCCTTAAGACTGCAGAATTGTCTAGCAATGTTCTTCCATGCTTCAGCTAAATATCTTCTCTGGATCATGGATAATAATGCAGGTAGGGGGCCTTGAGAAGGTATTTGAAATAGGGAGAATATTCAGAAATGAAGGCATATCCACTCGTCATAATCCTGAGTTCACCACTATTGAGGTCATACTTCTTTTGTGTTACTATTCTTTTTGAAAATTATGTTTCTTTGTGTGTGTGTGTGTGTGTGTTAAAACGTGTTCATTAAGCTTGCCACTTGCAAAAATGGTTTCTGTTACTACAGTTAACTTCTCATATAGATATCTGAAGCATATAACCGTAGTTGTTAAGCTAAGCTCGCTACTTTTTTTTAATGCTTGCAATTTGCAAATACTAATTTTTGTTGTTACTAACTTTTCATGTAGATGTATGAAGCTTATTCTGATTATCAGAGTATGATGAACATGGCTGAGGAAATTGTTAGTCAGTGTGCTCTTGTGGTTCATGGGAAGCTTGACATTGATTATCAGGTAAAACTTGTCATATATGCAAGCCTTGCATGAAACCCCCTATGCAAAAATCTCTGCACAAATAACTTAGATCAGCTATTGTTGCCTTAAAATAAGAAAAGAAAAGATGATTAGCTACTCAGGATTAATGGATCTGTTATACATTTCATTGTTGATGCATCTGAAGACGTGTTTCCTTTGTTATTGGTCAGAATGGATAATTATATGGAAGTTGGTCTCTTATAGGTTTTAATTTCTAGAAGTCCAATTTATGTAGAATTGTTTAAGATTGCAGTTGTTAATATTATTAGCCTTGCTTTTCTTCACAACTGTGCGCTTCCTAGTTCAAGGTTAGCTGGCTGTTTGTAGTAGTAAAAATCAATTAACAAATTCTGTCTAGTTCCATACAGGGAATTCAGATATCTCTACAGCGGCCATGGAGGAGGGAAACTATGCATAATCTCGTGAAAGAAGCCACTGACATTGACTTTTTTGAATTTGGGAATAATCTTGAAGCTGCCAAAAAGGCTGCAAAAGAGATACTAGGAGGCAGATCAGAAAACAAGGATAGCCATTTGGTTGAAGCATGTCCTTCGGTTGGGCATGTTCTTAATGAGGTAGATAACATTTTCACATACGTCATGTACTTTTAGTTCCTGTTGCTTCCGTTTTTCATCACTAGATATTTTCTTATTTTTGAATGTTAAGGGATGTTTTCCTCATTTTTGGTATGTACCATGTCCATTAATAGCTACAATAATGCATGAGCTATATAAAGCTTAAGTTGATTTCTGTTTATTAATCTTGGGATCTAGTGTATTTGTTAATGCCATGTTTTCCTTTGTATATATAGTTACCACAATCAAATTATTATTATGTATTAACAATTCAATAGTGAGAATTTACAGAATTACCCTAGCTTGGGTGATGTTTATGGTTACAGATAAGATCATTTTCATCAAAATACCAATTTACAGAGGTTCTCAGTAGTAAAATAATAAAAATATCCAAAGCAGTAGTTTCAAGAACAAGAACTACTTGTATATTGTAATACATTCCAGGTAGAGGATTTCTGTTGAATCACTAAAATGTGCACTACAAGTTTCTCGCTCGTGGAGTTGAACTCGTATTAGTTTGGCTGCACTTCACAGACTATCTAAATAGATTTTACTATCTAGATGGATGTATTCTTTTGACACTGAAATTTTTTTTCAAGCCAGTTCTACCTTGTTTTACAATTAGACATGTTAGGAGCCTTATTGGCTATGACAACTGAACCTTGAAAGAAGTGGCGAAGGAGGCAGGATGTTGACTTCCATGTGGAAGAAATGGGTCCATTTGACTTCCACATGAGAGGTTCCGAAGTGCACTTGTAGTAGGGGAATGTATAAAAACTATTTTGCTATCTAATAATCCTGCCATAAGTGCTGGCTTAGTTGCATTCCATCATCTACCTATCCTCTTTTTTCTCTCTAAATAATCTTATATGTTAATATTATATATTATTAACATTCAATATTTTAATAACCAATACTTTCCAATACTTTCTTATAGTTTTACAATAGTTGATGCAATTTGTGGACAGTTTCATAATAAATTAGTACTAGTTTATTACTAATTGATGAAGAAATGCTTAAAATCAATATTCAAATGTCAAATACATGAATACAATGTTTAAAATGCGGATGAATGATGTCTGTCGTACCCATACATATCTTGGGCTTCGGGACATACACACATAGTTTGAAACACATAATTGATCAAGAAATACTTAAATTTAAGGTGAATCAAGAAATAATTGATCAAGAAGTATTGTATTAGGGTTTTTCACAGATACATGAGAATCATTACATTGGAGTTTATATAGGGCGACACAGGCCCACAACCCAAAGGGTCCAAAAAATCTTCAGGGGCTCCGCCCCCACACCCCTGGCAGGGGCCGCTGCCCCCTTGCCCCCTTGACCCCCCCGCCCGCTAACTGTCTAGTGGGATCGCCGAAGACTCTGCGTAACGCAACATAAAACGATTAGGGCAAATCACTCGCCACACATCACAACATACGGTGTTGGGGACATACACGACTAAGGTCAACACCGTATGTTGGGATGTGTGGCGACTGATTTGCCTAATCGTTTTATGTTGCGCTACACAGAGTCTTCGGTAGTCCCACTAGCCAGTTAGCGGGCGGGGGTCAAGGGGGCAAGGGGGCAGCGCCCCCTGCCAGGGGTGTGGGGGCGGAGCCCCCGAAGATTTTTTGGACCCTTTGGGCTGTGGGCCTGTGTCGCCCTATATAAACTCCAATGTAATGATTCTCATGTATATGTGAAAAACCTAATATAGTGTCAAACAATACCCAATGGCTCTTTTTAAGAGCCGTTGGATCATACCGGGCGGTATCGCCCGGTATTTGCTAAATACCGGAGCATACCGGGCGGTATTTACCGGTATTTTTAAAAACCCGGTATTTTGCTACAGTGCACAAGGTCATATCGGGCGGTATAGCCCGGTATGATAACAAATACCGCCCGGTATTTGATAAATACCGCCCCATACCGGGCAGTATGGACCGAGATACCCGGTATTCTCCCATACCGGGTATCTCGTATACTGGAAACTCCAAATACCGGTAAATACCGGGCATACCGCCCGGTGCGGTACGAACTATGG
The DNA here is from genome assembly GCA_034359265.1 of Canna indica. Classification (NCBI taxonomy): domain Eukaryota; kingdom Viridiplantae; phylum Streptophyta; class Magnoliopsida; order Zingiberales; family Cannaceae; genus Canna; species Canna indica. Next base: position 66,571,615 of record CP136896.1, on the reverse strand, counting down.
CAATAACAATAGGATATTAAAGAATAATTGCATTTTCAGTAACCTAAAGCTAGTTAAATAAGAATAAGGATGAGGATGGGTAAACTTATATATAGAGGCTACCTTTACCTTTGCTTAGCAAAGAGGCTATTTCCGCAACTTGCATCCTGGTCTCTTAGGTCATGATAGAGCACCTTATCGTTGTACTACCAAGTGACACATTTGAAGGGAGAACTTATGTACGGGTAAGAAAATGTTAACTGAGTAGAGGTTTAGTTCATGGCAAAGTATAAGATAATACATGCTCAACAACAATAGAAAGACATAACAGTCCTGATCAAGCTAAGTGGATATCTTTACTTTACCTCAATGATTGTTGTTAAGGTTCTACATTACAATTTTGTCTAAGTTTATTTGTGCACAGAAAGGAATATCTTGAGAACGTAGATAAATAAGTTTTTAGGGCTTTATATTGGTCTTTTGCTGTTATAACCATATTATTCATTCTGGAGGCAGGTTCTGTATTTAAAATTTTTCAATTTTCATATTGATTCAGATTTTTGAGACGATCATTGAGCCAACCCTAGTACAACCAACATTTGTACTTGACTACCCAATCGAGATATCACCATTGGCTAAACCCCATAGAAGGTACAATATTCCTAACATTTTCTTGAACTATGATATGCTTTATTGTCGTATTTTTACTCAATGACATCAATGATGCTTTAAAGTATGTGATTATTTTGTTTCATGTTCATCTTCCTAGTTACTATTAATTAGTTTCAAACATGTAAACAGCAAAAAGCGGTCTAGATAGCCTTATATAGCCTTCAAAGAGTTGAAGGACGAGAAAAATCCATGTAGCTGAGCCCTCTTGGAACTTTAAGTCATGTTATTGTTGTAGTTGCTTCATTGTCCTTTTCCATTGTTAAATTTCTCTGTTTTCTGAATGAAAATATTGCTTCGGGTTGATAATTCTATCATTAATCTCCATGAAGATTATTAAATAAATTTATCATAAAGATTGTTGCATCATAGTCTCATTATAGTTAATAAATGCAGATCTATTTTTGAATCACATTAAACATGCAATGCATTTTTCCATATCGTAGGTATAAAGAGTTGACGGAGCGGTTTGAACTTTACATTTGTGGTCGTGAAATTGCTAACGCTTTCTCAGAGCTTACAGATCCAGTAGATCAGGTAATTAGTTTAGTGCCCATATTATTGTTTCTCGAAATCTCTGCTTAACCTTTTGTTTTTATGATGGTGATCCTAAATCACTAGTCCACCTGCTGAGAGATATTTGATCTACTTTTAAAGATATGAGTAATGCTAAACTAGGGTCAGCAAATGTAGCTCTTCTTACAATACATACTATTATGATATGATAGATGTAGCTGTAAGCAGTGTACAAAAGTGCTATTGGATATGAGGATCCATAAAAGGGCGATTAGTTCTGAATTCTGAAGATATATGAGAATATAACTCACCAGATTCTTTGTATTTGGAAATAACATCAGTCAAATAAATTGAAATAGGGGATGAATGCTCGGTATGTATAAAAGAACATCATCAAGTGTGGTAGGGCCAATCAAAAGAGGCCATGCAGAGAGGTGAAGAATTTTTTTGATCATTAGAAGGGGCTGATGTTTCTTGAATTTTGGAGGGGGGTATAGTATTGATAAATGTGATCAATCATGAATGTAGTCAATGATACATAACTGTCTCTCAAGTCCTATTGTTATCCATTATTGCTCTTTATATTACCCAATACTACAAATTGCAAGATGCTGAAGGTAGAATGCTTGGGAAGCATATGCTAATATGGGGGTATATGCAACATACATATATGTACTGTCATTAATGTAACCAGGCATGTGTGACATGGCTCCCTTTGTCATGGACAGGAAAAAATAATGGAACTATTACCATGCCACTTGCTTGTCTGTATATGCAGCTTACACTTGGAAATAGGCTTGCAGTTCACATGTTTTTTTGACTAAGACATTCTTCAAGGTTGACTACAAAAGTAGTCATTCTTCTGCTGCACCTAACTATTACTCCTATACTAATTTACTCCCTTCTCTTTTGGATTTTTTCCCCCCATTGTAATCTGTATATCCTATACACAACAGTCTTAAACTCATAGAACAGGTTAATTTATCTAACTTGTCAAGAGAGTATTCTGCACTGATCATGCTACACCAGTTCATATTGATCTAGGCCAATTTTTGTTGTGTCATCCTGTTTAACAAAGAATTATGCTGCGAGGGCACTCCTTGCCTTGTAACTGCAACCATTGCTCTAGAATATGGTTATGGTTAATATTTATCCTTGGAAGACTCTTTCTATTACATCATGTTATGTACACATATCAATATCTAAATCTTAGATCCATAGCCATGAGGAAGATGTTTATTGGGGCCATGAGGAACATCAGCATTTACTATTTAGGGATGGCATTTGATCAAATTTGTTATCAATTCATTAAATACCAAAAAAATTAATATCTACTGCAGACAAGTGAGAAAGCTGTGCTTGTGAAATGGGAATATTGCCCTTGACAGAGCTACACAGCAAGAATATTTCATTTAACCTCAAAGAGACTGGTTATTACTTTTTGTTGTGTTCTAGAAGGATTGTATGCCAAGGTTCTTTCTGCTATATTTGCTAGCTTGTTGACATTGGTTTCTTACACAATTTAGCAAGTATGATGGTTTTGATGGGTTTCATTGCTTTGGTGACTTGGATTTGCTAAGTAACTTGATGCAGTTATAGAAGGGCCTTTTTTTTCTTCCTGCTAGTTGCTAAATGTGTTGCTCATGAAATTTGTGTGCAAATGGAACAGAGGGTTCGTTTTGAAGAGCAAATAAAGCAGCATAATGACAAGCGAGCATCACTAGTTTCAAACTCAAAGTCTCCTGAGGAGGAAAAAGGGACCGATGATTACTCTTATGAAGTTTCACTCGATGAAGACTTTGTAACTTCTTTAGAATATGGCATGCCCCCAGCTTCAGGAATGGTATGATAATTCTTTTATGGGTCCATTTTAGCTGTCATTTGGGACTATTTTTTCCCCAATATTCTCAGTCTAATACTCTGTCCTCATATGCTTTCCATCCTGGTCTAGTTTAAAAAGAGACTTAAGCAACATAGAACAGATAATGTCTATGCATTGCTGAGGGTGTAACTAACCTGCATTTTGGCTTCATATCTATTAAGTCCAAAAAGATTTGGGCTGAACCTCCTTGATTGTTTATTCTCTTTCTCTTTGGATTGACTAAGTAGAGGAACCTTAGACTACACCTGTAGATTGTTTTTATCCCAACTCGTTTTTCTCTTCTTTCACATTCTGGTTGGGAAAAAGTAGACATTATCTTTGGTTCTTTTTGGATAAACAAATTGGGGACAAACTAGCTCCTAATTCTATACAATTTGAGCATCAGAGTTACTAAAAACCATGAATTATCTTGCTGAAGATGAGTGATATTAGACATTGTTGTTTTCTTCTCCCTGCGATAAACCAGTCAAAAATCTAATCTAGCACTGAAGTTAGTTATTCTTGAATAGCTGTCAATAATTAAAGGAATAAGTTGCTAAATTCGCTAACAACATAAGTAGTAATAAGTGGGAGTCATACTTTCAGAGAGTTATGAAACAACAATTAAGTTAAAAATCTGTAAATAAATTAGATAATTTGTTATAACAGGGAGAATCTTCATTCTGCAGAATGTTTGACAATATCACAATTGTTATTTTGTTATTATAAGAGCATATTCTAGGCAGATCATATCTCATTGCTTGGTGTGAACTTGTAACAATTAATAATATCATAATTGTTATTTTGTTATTATAAGATCATATTCTAGGCAGACTAGATTTCATTGCTTGGTTTGAACTTGTAACATTAATTAGATTTATGTTCACAATAATTTGTGCTGTCATTTCTCAGGGGCTTGGGATCGATAGGCTCATCATGCTTCTAACAAACTCAGCCAGCATTCGAGATGTCATTGCCTTTCCAGTCCTAAAGATTCAGCAATAGTTTTAACTTAAAGTAGTTCAAAAGAGAAATTCCCATGAGCGATACTGTTGGACGTTGAGGAAGAAAACGACTCGTCTTATCAGCAATTTGGTTGGAGAGTTCATTTATGAGGCTCTTTGTTGTAAAGTTAGTTAGATCTCAATTTTTTTACTCATTTTGGGGAATTTTACTATTTGTAACTGCAAAATAAAAACCTTTAGGAAATTCCTCAGGAGCGCTGTCCTCGGCCACTTGCTCCAACATTATACACAGATATGCCTTAATTTTAATTATGAAGCTCGCATGATCTCATCAATAATTCCTCAGCAGGAATACTTTTTTTGTTTATGATGAGCCTTGTTGTATTTGAGATAATGATGCCAAGAAAACACTGCTTTCCATGTCAGAAAACTACACACTGATCTCAAGTCCGGCAGCAGAAAACTGCATTTGGCCGCTCCTTGATGGAGCTTTCTGCGTCATGACATTCCGTACTGTAGTATACAGAAGCATTTTTGGAAGTTTTACAAAGAAAGATAAAAATTTCCATGAGCAAAGTAGCAAACGATAAATAAGGAAATATGTGTTTTCAAAGTACAATGCACTATTTTGACTTGACCCAGGAAAAATTTCCGGGTGATTCAGCAATTCTTTTTGTAAGAGTTTGAAGTTTACACCATGTTTCTTTCATGCAGGCGCCGCGAGGAGCGGGAAAAAGGACACGACGTACCTGCGTCATGATTTCCGATACGACCAAATAGGACGCAGAACTCGTCCCTCCCAAGACAACGAAGAGATTAAAGATAAATCAGTGGCATTCTCGTGAATTATCAACATAATCAGTGACAGCTTCATTTGGAGACAACCATGTCCCTCCGGTACGCGTTTCGTCATTTGGTTGGCCCAGTACGGTGCTCCATCCTCTGCCTTCGAACACCTCATCACCCCGGCCAAAACCCAAGCTTTGAGTCACACGAGCTAAATATACCCAGTTTGCTACCCGTTCGGTGAACGCCGAAATCTGACGTGACAGCCTTATCCTACGCGGGGTAAACGTTAGGGTGTAATGTTGGTGGTAACCATTTAGAGAGACGTACCCGGCGACCGACAATAAATCGGTTCGGTGCCGTTTTATTGTCCTTTTTGCAATAAAAAATCCGATATTTTCTCTCCGTCAACAATGATGTCGATTTTAATCATCTTGATTTCCACAGCGAGCTTATTTAATCTGGTTTTTATTGGTTCTTTCAGAAGCAGGCGAGGGGGGATGAGCGTATGACAGCATCATGTGCTTGTTCGCGTCTGGAAGCTTCTCGCTCGCTTAGCTCCGCCACACTCTTTAGCTCTCGATCAAAGCATCTCCTTAAAGAGGGTTGAGATCTGGACTCAGATCCAGCGCGGGTTTAATTATTTTAACTTGTGCGTTTCATCTTGGGTTGCAAGTTGTGGATTTGATCGAATGCGCTTTCTTCGTTTCTCGTTTGACGAACGATTTTTGTGATCCTTCTGCTTTAATATTTTTGGGTGTGTGAGGTTTTTGAATGATTGTACCTGGATGGAGCTGACTTATCATGGCGAAATCGTTGCTGCTGTTTGTAAGTTTCTTATTTTCCTTTCCTATATAAGTATTTTTTATATCGCATCGCGGAGATGGAAACCATATAATACTGTGGATTTTGCGTATTCGTGCGATGTTGGTTTTGGATTAGCAGATGCAGGAGATAGGCGTGCGTATTGGTGCTTTACTGCTCTTGCATGGGCATGGTTAGTTGACAACGAGAGAGAGCACGCCGGTCCGTGGCCCATGCTGGCCGCCATGGTCCTGTACTAGCGTGCTCCTTCTCGTTGTCAACCCGGTTCGCCTCACCAAGCACCTGCCCCTTCTTCTTATCGTCCGGTCATCGCAGATGGATTGCAGGATCCAAGAGGTATGTTTTTGGTTGCCTCACGCTTCATTCACCCATTCATTTTGCTGTATTCCATGCTGTTTTTTTTTAGTGTCTTAGGCAATGACATTCCTCGCCAATAGAAAATCTTCTTTCTCTTATCCCTTGTTCCTTGGTTTCCTCTCCTGCCATAGAAAAGACAAAAGCAACCGTCTTTGCAGGGTTCTTCTGTTTGTTTTCTCTGATTGTCAAGAAAAGACAAATGACATAATTTTATAGGGTTGTGAGGAGCAGCCTATTGGTATTAACTACTTAAAATCAACCCTAGAGCAATATTTGACCAGGAACTGCTACATGATATCAACCACTTCTTATCAACCCTAGAACAATTTTTGACCAGCTGAACTGCTACATGATATCAACCACTTCTAATCAACCTAGAAAAATGTTTGACCAGCTCGACTGCTATATGATATCACAGAACATGAGATTGTCATGCGTGTCAAATAACAGTCAGAATTAATGATACACACCGCCTGTATAGTACAAAATGGTTTTAAACCATAATTATACATAAAGATAGAAGTGAAGTGCATGCATAACTAGAATTTTGTATTAAAATGGTTAAAAAAGTTCAATTGGAAGTTTGCAGTTGTGTAAAAACTATTGTGAAAACTATTGTGAACATAGTTTTTGAATGATATGAGATATATGATATTGAACAAATTTGTTTTCTAAAATAAGTTCATATGTTATTCAAAAGTTCTTGTTCTGTTGTGGGATTTTTGCATGTAAATACATGTAACACATTTGGCATTTATGCTAAATGATCCACTTAGTAATCAAATTGTGTTAAACATGAGTATGCTAATCATTTCTTTTAAATTAACCTAGCATGTTGGCAATTTCCAACCAGTATTGAGCACAAATGCTTGATCCTCAAATATTTTCTATATAAAGCCCCCATCATTCTTCACCAAATATTTTCAGTCCAATTATGATTTACAACCATGACAGCCACATGGTCAACCGTGATTCAGAACACATGTACCCTAAGTATAACCAAGACATAGATGCAAAATTTGCCCTATTTTATTAATTTTCCCTCTACTCATCCTCGAAGCACAACTTTGAGTATTGTGTTATGGAAGTGATGGGGAAACAATACCCTAATAAATTATATAAAAAATAACTAATAGAGGTTGCTTCATGGCATGCATTGTCATAATTATGGCTTTATGGTATGCAACCGAAGTGCACGTTTTATAGGGACATTTGAGTATGGGTTCTAGTCAAGCATATTAAGATTTAGCTTTGTTCAGAACTATAAGTTCATATACTCAATAGGAAGAATTGGTTGCACACTCTTAACCATTGCGACTTAATGGCTGTAGTAGCTCTCTTAATACCAAAATGTTTCTTTTTCACTTTTTTTGCACCATGATCCCAATTGAATGTGGCCCAATTTATTAGAATCTACTCATGGTTGAAATGTTGATATTTTTTTTGAGGAAGCGAGGCTTAGTAAGCAAAAATTCATTTCAAAGGCTCAAAATGCCAAGAATACAAAGAATATAAATACATCTTATATACATGATCCTGGCCATACCTCTTACCTAGGACTTCAGATCAAACTACTAACAGGCTCCAAAGCCTAAGGTATAGGATTTAGTCTAATCCAATAAGCCTTTGCTTGCCTCAATATTATGAGTTATCGTGACCGCCTATTCGTCAAAGATAGAAGTGTTCCTAATATTCCACAAATTCCAACATCAAATCATAAAGAGAGTGCTTCATTTTTTCTCCCATTTCGATATATCCCTCTCCAAACTAGGAACTAGATGAACTTGCATGTTGTTACAGCTTCGGGTGAAATTGTGCCAGTCTTCACTCATGATGGGACAATTTTGCCACATGTGTTCTTGTGCTTCCAGCACTTCCTTACAAAAGATGTAGGTATGTCCAACTATTTTCCATGCTTCAATAGCCTGCCCCTTGTTTGTAATCTCTTATTGATAACTATCCATATGTGACTTTTTATTCTTAAAAGGTATCTACCCTTTCATATCTTTTTGCAACGATGATCTCATACTCCATGTTCCCTGAACATCCTATACATTGAAGCTGTTGTAAAATTACCACATGTATTCTAGCGTCATCTAAACTTATTGGTGGTATTGCTCAACATCGGAATTCCCAATAAGCTTGTTAGTTTGCTAACCCTATTAATGTTCACATCTTGAAAAGTTCCAAAGCCCTCTTGATGAATTGTAAGCCGAAGACACAGACTGATGGTGCTTGCTAATCCAATACAGATTAGGATAAATATATATTTGAAGGTTAATATTTTCATAACCATATGTCATTCCACAAACTAGGAGAATCTCCTCTTCCTACAACAACTTCCATACCCAGAGAGAATTAATTATTTTCGGCATTCCCTCAGAACGCTAGACCAAGTTGTGCTTGAAAATATATCCTTCCGATTGAAGTATTTTGCTCTAACAATTTGGACCCCTAAGAGATCCTTCTAATTAGTTACGCATTACCACCATTTGTCTAGGCGATCTAAGGCTTGAGGCTTGACTTTATGCTTAAGGCTTGACTTTGTCCTTCAAGGTCCAATATCCCAAGACCACCATAATGCTTAAGGCTTGACTTTGTCCCAATCTACTAGCAAGCTCATATAAGTATATAACTCCCATCATGGCAACTATTCCATAAAAGTCTTCTTCTCCTTCGATCCATATGATAAATAACCCATTTTGGGCACCTAAGATACTTGGAAAATTCTTTGCTTGACAACCTAAGATAGTTGCTGCTTCCATAGCCTTGTCCGTGTCCTCAAGCAATTGAACCATAGCCGTCTTGAGTAGTTGACCTTAAGGTCGGTCATTAACTTGAAGGTAAGAAGGAGAAGTTTTAAATCCACAGTGCTACCCTTGGTGAAAATAGTAAAAAGTCATCTACAAATTTTATGTTAACAATTTCTTTTTTGTTCAACTCGGTTCCATTGATTAGTTTTTCCGAGTTGGCGATTTTCATAAACCTTGAGAATACATCCACCACTAGGATAAAGAGATAGGGCGATAACAGATCTCCTTGCCATAATTCCCTTCAATGCTGAATTAAGGACCCATGCTTCTTGTTGAGCAAAATTGCAGATTCGCTAGATTTTAACAAATTCGAGATCCATTTCACCCAAATTTCAGATCCCCCTCCTCCAATTTAACAACTTTAAGAGGAAGTCCTAGTTGATGGTATCAAATGCTTTAGCCATATCCAATTTTACTAGCAAAACCTTGTGCTTTCTATTTTTACATAAATGGATCAGCTCAATAACAACGATATAGCTGTCTAGTGTGGATCTGTTCTAAAAAATGCACTCTAAGAATTGTCTAGTCACTCATCCATGTAGGTCTTGAGGCAAGATGCGAGAATTTTAGAAAATGTTTTGATGATATTGGTTGTAAGGCTTAGCACTGCTCGTGCTAACTCATCCATTATGATACTTTGATGATATTTTGAATTGTTTCTTTATGTCATTGTTTCCTAACTCCATCAATACCAGTGCTAAACTGCTCATGCAATCATTCAAAGAAACATTGTCGCTGCTCAACCCCTATCGAGAGGCACAGAGAACTAGCCTACCTTTCGCTTCATGGCTTTCTGAAGGGTATTGCCATGAACTTCAGTATGTTTCATGCATAGTTTGAAATGGCGCGCCATGGCGCGGGCGCACACAGGCGCAGGCCCCCGTGCCATTTTTTCCTCGAGGCGCTAATCTAGCGCCTCGAGGGCCTTGGCGTGCGCCTCAGCCCAGCCGCGAGGCGCGCGCCATATGCGCCACACTCATGTGTGGCGCCGGGTGCCCTAAGTTAACTTAGGGCACCCGACATCTAATGTCATTTCCAGCCGCCCGACTTGCCGGAGCGCCTCTCTTCTCCTTTTCTTCTCTTCTTCCATACCCGACGAGCCTCTCCTCCGGCGAGCCTCTCCACCAGATTTCAGCCTCCGGCGAGCTTCTCCAGGTACATTTCTTTTCTTTCTCTCTCTCCTTTCTCAAATTTCAAATTTTTTTTTGTTGAAATTTTCAGTCTTTCTTCAGTCCCTCACTCCCTCCTATTCTACATTTCTACATGCTCCTATTTAGATGGAAATTTTCAGCAGCATGCTGAAACTCTCAGCATGCTCGAAATTCTCTCAGCATGTTGAAATTCTCTTGTTTTTTTTTTCATTTTTAATTTCTTATCCCGTTTCTTTTCTCATCTTTCAGTCTAGTTTAAATTATGGAATCATCTTCTAGTAATAGTAGAAAAGATCTCGAATAGAAGTATTTGCGTGAAGTGATTCCAAACAACACAAATAGATTGATTTGTGGCTTTTGTGACAAAATAACAAATGGAGGGATTTGAAGCAACATCTTGTTGGAGGATATCGTAATGCCAAGGCTTGCGCAAATTAGATGTTAATTAGGTGATTTTATTTTAGAAATATATATTTTTATGTACAAAATATATTTTATAATTATATTTTATTTATGTGCCTCGCCTCGTTATGGCGCGCGTCGTAAACGTGCGCCTCGCGCCATGGCTCCAAGAGCCCTTTGTGCCTTTGTGCGCCTTGCGCCATTTACAACTATTGTTTCATGAGTCGGGGCTTAGTCGAACTTGAGTGAGGTTTCCAGATTGTTCATGCGGCTTGCTTGCCACAAAGGAGCCCCAGAGAGTCCAAATTAAGGGTGACATCATTGTTTCTTCTACAAACTATCACTTGTGATCCTTTCGTTACTTGCACTACTGGGAATATAAGCTTCGCTGACGGTTAAAATCGTTGTTGAACTATCGATGATGCTTATCACGAATGACAAAAATCGTTGCAACAAGCTGTTGCATCTATAGACGTCGCTAATGACTTGTGACGGATGTGTCGGCCGTCACAAAAAATTAAGTAACCTATTGTTGGGGTTGAAACCCTATACGTTGGCTCCGTCGTCCACGGTCCATTGTGGACACTGCTGCCGCCGACGTTGGGGCCAAAACCCTAGTTTAACCGTTTTCTGTGACGTACTGAGCGGTGACGGTGAGTGGCGGATATCGGTGAGAAACGGTGCAGAGATCGTCGGTGGCGTAGAGAATAAGAGAAGAGAGGAAGAGGAAGAAGAAAGGGGCGCGGCTGGGCGGGAGGAAATAAAAAGACTTATTAGCGACGGCCGCCACAACCGTCGCTAGCCCGTCCCCGATAAGTATTATAATTTGGCGTCAGGGCCGCGCCTTCTACATATCAGTGAGAGCTTCGAGCAGTCGTCTCTGAACCGTCACACATGTTTGTGTAATGTGTAACGGGTGCAGATGCTGTGACATAACCGTCGCCGATGTTACATTATGAGCGACGACCTTTGGACCGTTGGTAGGCTGTCGCCGTTATTGATGGCCCTGTCAGTCGTCTGTGAACTATTTTTTAGTAGTGTTGCAATAATGGGCAATTGGGTCACTGGTTCAGGTTGATGTTGTTGAAACAAGGTTGGGGCATGAGCTGTTGGTGAGGTAAATAGTGGAGAGTTCCAATTGGGCTCGGTGTGTGAGCCTAGTTGGTGATTGATTGGTAGGCCTCGAACTAGCAGTCAATGGATGACTCAAAATGCAACTCAGTCACCTGTAGTAGTACCAGCTGGCCAAAACATGGCTCCACCCCCTAGCATAGAGAGCAATGAGAGATACCTCAGGGCATGGTTTAAAATACCGGTACCGGTCCCGTTGGTACCGTAACGACACACGGTACGGGCCGGTACGAAAAAGGCATATCGACCAGTGAAATTATTATTATTTTGTTTTTTTTTTTGTTTTTGCTGTTAAAAATAACTCCAATAACACATAATTATTTGGGATCTTTATAAAGACCCCAAACAACCTTAAACTCTGCCCCAAACGACTATATAGCCGTTTGGGGTGCTGTCTGGTACTGTAGCAACAACTCTTTTTGAGAGCCGTTGCGTCATACCGAGCGGTATCGCTCGGTATGACATCAAATACTGCCCGGTATGGGCAGTATTAACCGAGATACCCAGTATCACCCAATATACTGGGTATCTCATATACCAGTTTTTTGAAAAACCCATAAATACCGGCCGTACCGGGCGGTACGGTATTTTAAACCATGCCTCGGGGTCTAGGGATGATGAGGGCGGTGTTACTTGTTGAGAAGAGTACCAACATTGTATGCCTCTAGAGATTTGACCATCTTGGAAGAGTTAGTTGGTGATGGATGCCAAATGAGAGTTGTTAGTCCTTAGTCCCGAGGACAAGGGAAGGGATACCCAAAGGATAGAGGAAGTGTACGGGTGCCTAGCTTCACCAACGATCACCATGGCATGTTGTTGTGCGAGCAAGTTGGCAACATTGGAAAGGTTTGCATAGGCTTGAAGACCTGTTGGCCTGCATAATTTGATTTGTTCAGTTGAGGTGTTGACATGGTTGAGCTAAATACCATAGAGTATTGACCATGGGATTATGAACCATGCTATGGTAAAAGACTTGGAAAACCCTTGGCCCTTGTTTCTAAGTTGTAATGTGTGAGTGCATTTGAATATAGGTACCCAATCAATCATAATTGAATTAATTTGGCTAATTAAATATGTAGGGTAGTATGTCTAACTAACATGTAAGCGGAATCAATACCTACCAAGATTTGACCAATTATTGGTATTAAACCAAACTAATCGAAATCTGTTTTGTCAATATAATGTATAATTATTTACAGTTGTAAAATATATGTGCACATTTATTTACACGCATATATAACTATTTTATCACATATTTTTAAATTGTAGGTAATTTGTTTATTTAAATTTCAAACCCTCTATCATTAACCTACCAATTGAGTACAAAATAATTCTGGTTAAGTTGTTGTTAACCAAATAATGCACAACCCTAACCGGCAATAGTGGTTTTCTTAACGCCAATTAGTTTTCGTCCCACAACTCTAATTCACATTTTCCCTATTTGTAGCACATCTAATCGTGGCCGAGGCATTTTGCTTGGTTATGCTAAATGTAATGTTAGATTACAAACTGTGATAGGGCTTTCTCTTACGGGACAAAGTATATATCATGCTACGGTAGAAAGAAATTTGCACATAGTTGACCTTGTGCCTAAGTCACAATAGTAACCCTTTCAATGCCAAAATGCTCTTTTTGCTATTACTCTTGTTGTCATGTTTGTCCAATAGGTATCATTACATATTATGGTTGAGCCATAGTTGTGAGTAGAACCAAAAATATTACATGAAATGTGTAGGGGTGTTCACGGGTCGGGTCGGGTCGGGTTTAGGGAAAAAAACGATCCGACCCGACCAAGTGTAATCGGGTCGAGTCGGGTCGGGTTGAAAATTTTTCACCTTTCAAACCCGACCCGACCCAAGCCGACCTAGTTCGGGTCAGGTCGAGTAGTCGGGTTTACCCGTTTAGGTAAAGAAAGAGAGTTTTTAACAATATTATTTTATAAAAAAAGTAAAAATAAATATTTTTTAATATAAATATTTTAAAAATGATTAAAAAATATAAATAATCGGGTTATCGGGTCAGGTCTCGGGTCATCGGGTTTCAAATTCTAAAATCTGAGACCCGACTCGATTATGGTCGGGTTTGGTCAAATTGTACCCCGACCCAACCCAACCCAAATAGGTCAGGTCGGGTTCTCGGGTTCATTGGGTCGACCCAATGAACAGCCCTAGAAATGTGGTTACTTATGTAAGTAAATAATTACGATTAGAAAATTAAGAAAATCAATAAAATCTAAGATTTGGGAGGTTGTATTTTTGATATGGCAACTAATTATGCGATTTGTCATAGGTTCACAATGTTATGAACCTATGATATAATCTTATTTGTACACATCTGAACAACTTACTGAAAAGATCCATGTAGCTAACACCAAATACTAGTTGGGATTTTTCAGCTTCTTGTTGTTGCTGTTGTATATTCATTTTAACTTAAAAATGACATTATATTTAGGACAGGATTGTTTGTAATACTTGATTCATGCATATTTTCAGACTGTACAATACAGAATAGAATTCCACCAATTTAGAGTTAGTTTCTAACTACCGAATATGTTTGCTATGATTTTAGTTCTGGAAAACAGATTTAATTAGTTCAAGTCATAGCAGATTTCTTTTTTCAATTATTGTCCTCAACTCCATTAGTAATATCGTAGGCTATGAATTTGGACCTTAGAGCTCAAGGGTTCTTTATGGTTAAGAAAAGTCAAATTCTACACTTGCGACATTTTGCAATTTGGATTGTTGTACTTGTGTTAAGGATCAACCATTACCGGATAAACTTGGATACCATTTCAACATGGCAAATGGAAGAAGAATTCGGAAAGAAGAGAAATAAGGAATTCAGATTTCAATTCGAATTGATGCTGATTCATTCCTTCTAATTTCATTTTTCACTTTTTTACTCTTCTGTAAGTAAGAGATGCAATAACTCATATTGTGAGGGGTTTAATAGTCATTTTTGTGAGGGGCATAATAGTCATTTTGGTTATAACTGAAAGGTGGTTTGGGGTAACTGAAATAGGTATATAAGATGAAGGGAGAATCCTGTAGAAGCTAAACAAGAATCCTATTCAAATAAAAATCTCTTTTCTTTCCCTCTTCTCTTCTCTTCTTCTTCTACCTTTATGCTCTTTCAATTTCTGGATTCCACCAACCAACAACATAGGAAATAAGAAGGCCAAGGACCTTCTCCAACTTGGTGTGGAGGAGGTGTTTTATCCAGAGATAGAATCAGATTCCAGACCAAGAACCAGATCACAACATCTGAAACTCTAAGAACTTGTCATTAAGCTGCATTAGTTTAATATCTGGATCCAAGCTTTATATCTTTCCAAAGCATTAATGCAACAATGATAACTCCAATCTGATTTGCTAGATTTCTGAATCACTTGCACATAATACGTTTTTTTTAAAAAAAATTAAGAATGCTTTTGTGGCATTAGTATGGTAAATAGCATTTCCTTGACTTAAATTGGATGGTTCACTTTCCTCAATTACAGAGCATATTTGGTTTGTGACACATGACAACTGGAGGCTATAACTAGATGATTCACTATAAATTTTCATGCTACCTACTTAAAATTCATCATGCATGAATGCCCAAACGCCAAAGGTGTAAGTTTAATTTTTGGCATGTTGCTTTGAAGCGAATTCTAGGAGTCAGGGAAATATAATAGCATACTTTGTGATTATGTGTTACCGTTGATGGCATTGTTTGGTCTTCTTGAACTAAACACCTCCCTTGGCTTCAGCCAAGGAAATCAGCAAACTCTGTCGACCTAGGTTCTATAGCTGGCTGGTTTGTTTTTCCAGAACTCCTGTAATATATTGCTTATGAATAGCTGTTGGTTGACTTTTGGCTTATGAATAGGTGTTTGGGTTGCAGTGTGACTTTATAATTATAACTGGGGTACTCCTATATCAGGAAAATTCTGGGAAGCAACTTCTATATTTCCTGTATTGCTATCTGGTCTTTGTTTCACGGAAAAATAATCTAATATTTTTCTATTTGGTTCGGCATATTTCATACAATCTAATTTTTCTGCTTTTTTAAATTGTCTGTCATGTCGAAAATTAGATGTTCAGCAATCGAATCAGAGATATTGACATAATTTTAAATGAAAGACATGTTACGGAAACAAGTGTACATGTCTCGGTTTCAGGTTTAACCGTATGTACCTTGATCCGCAAAGCATTACCAGGCAATTCTTTTTTTAATTTGGTGGCCGTTGTTTTCTGTTGCAGCAAGACACTCGCTTTCTCCTTGGTTCGTAGTGTCTTACTCATGAAATGATACGGAATGCAGCTGAGCAGGTCGTACTACCGCAGCACCCCAAAGACTGCATGCGTTGATTAAGTGAGGCAGACTACCATACTCCTGCGTACTTATTTTCCTGCATTTCATATAGAGCAATTTCTCGAAATAATTTTATACGAAGTTTCTAAAAAAAATAATGACTTCTTAAATTTTTGAATTCAGAATAAAAAAACATGGAATACTTATTTATTTTCTCGTGTTTTCAGATAAATTTTTTTAAGCAGCTTAAATTTTTTTACCTAAAGTCTTTAACATTAAAAAGTTTGTAATTTTTGTATTGATCATAACATGAAATTATTTTTTCATTACAAGTGAGTATTTTCTTTTAACATGAAATTATTTTATTTATAAAAATATTTTTAATAGATTTTTAAGGTTTTAAAAGACTTCTGGACAAAAAATTATAAGTTGCTTACTTTTGCATGGAAGTTTATAATACTAAAAACTTTGCAATTTTTATGCTAATTATAATATGAAATTATTATTTTTAATTACATATGATTATTTTATTGTAATATGAAATTGTTATATTCATTAAAAGTTGTCCTTGGACTTTTAAGCTCTTAAAAACTTTCGAGAAAAAGATTTTAAATAGCTAAAAAACTTTTCTTGGAAGTTTATATTTTTTGTTCTCATTATAATGTGAAATAATTTTTTCAACTATATATTGACTATTTTCTTCTAACACAATTGTTTTAGTTTAAATGTTTTAAAATTCTTTTATGATTGTCTTTAACACTAAAAGATTTGCTATTTTTTTGCACCACTATAACAAAAAAAGATCATATTCTATACGCTTAAAAGATTTGTGTTCGAAAGTTTTAAATTCCTTGAAAATTATTTTAAATATAATTTATAATAATTAAATGGATTTTATTTTGTAAGAAAATAGTATTATGGAATTGAAAAAATAACTTCCTATCATAGTGAGTACAAAAATGGTAGAATTTTGTGCTATAAACATTCAATCAAAAGTTTTTAAGTTGCTTAAAAGTTTTTATTCCAAAGCCTTTAAGAACTTAAAAACTTATGGAAAATATAGTTTTTAATAAATAAAATAATTTTGTTAAAAAGTAGTCACGTGAAATTGAAAAAAAATAGTATTATAATGAGCACAGAATTGTAAAATTTTTAGTGTTATAGATTTCAAACATTTCAAAGAAAATTTTTTAAGCAGCCTAAAGATTTTTGTTTGAAAGTACAAGGATAAAATAAGTAATATATATATATATATATATATCAAACTTTTGGTTTTGGGAATTTTGCATAAAATCATTTGAGTTTTTAAAAAAATTCTTTATTATTTATCATGTAACAGCGAAAAAATTTACACCTGATATAATATAATTATACATTCTTCAAGTTTTTATTTCTTTTAATTCATGTCCTATATAAATAATTGATATAAATTTATATTTTTATTAATTGATATAATATTTTTGTAGGGATAATAATAATTTGGTTAATCATATTTTTTTTTTGTTAATCGAAATTAAAATCGTTTAAGAATTAATATTTGAATTGAATTCATTGATTTCGGTAAGTGGCGGACGAAATTTCAACGAGGGGATCAATTTAGAATATAAAAATTTAATAAATATTATTTTAACTTTTTATTTTTAAATTTTAATAATAAAATCATAATTTATAATATTATAATTTTTTTATATATATTTTAAAAATATTATTAAAATATTTAAATTAAAAATAATTAAAGCTCACGGGAAAATTTTTTCATCTAAATTATTCAAAGTAAATTTTACTATAATGCAATCATTGCTTTACTCATCTCAACTTTATGAAATTATACGAAGAAAATTAAAAAATTAATAAGCGAATAATAAAATTACAAATATATAAAGAAAAATAAGTGTTCTTTTGTTGCATTAATAGTACTTAATATTATATTAAAAGTAAAAATTAATTTAACACCGTGAATATGTATTATATAATTAATATAGATGTATTTTAGATTCAGATTCTCAATTAAATAAATTTCACACTCATGGATGAAATATAATATAATTTTTATTTATTTTCTTGGATGTTTGATGAGAAAATTAATTATTCAATCATATATTGAAAAATTCATACGCAAAAGTTCACGTAACTTTATAGTATGAACATGTATAATAGCATAGCAAAAATATTAGAAATAAATTAAATCAACAATTTAGATGTAAAAAATTAATGGAGACAATTTTGAATTTAACTTATAAATTAATAGTTAAAATTCATAAATAAAATTTTGGAGTTAAGTGAGAAATTAATAGAGAATTTTTTTAAAAAAAATTAATTAAAAAAATTAGATTTTATATTTAGCCGTTATGAAAAAAAAAGTAAATAATGAATATAAATGATAAGAGATGAGATTCGAACCTAAGATCTATAAGTAAAAAATTAAAATAACTAGCCACCAAACTAAAAATACATAAGTGAAAAAGAGTTAAAATTAATAATAGTAATGTAATTTATCATATATATATTTTTAAAATATCAAATAATATTTAATATTTAATATTTTAGAAAATTTTAGGGAGCGCAATGACCCCCTAGTGTTGGTCCGTCCCTGATTTGGGTTATCCCGATTTTGACTTTTGATTATCTCTTGTAGAACCAAAAAAAGAAGGAAATCTAATCATCTAATTAAAAACTATGTATACCACCTCCATTCACTAATTTTTTGTTAAGGGGAATTAAATCAAGAGGACTCAAGATGATAAAAAGTATATAAATAATTTAGATAAATAATTTGGTTTCTGTTAAATATAGTTAAATATATAAATAATTTAGATAATTTTAAAAAAGGTCTTTTTCAAATTGATCATATATATATATATATATATATATATATATATATATATATATATATATATATATGAAATCGACCCTAAAATTATTATTTTACATGCTATACAAATATTATATTTTTTCCGATAGCATTAAAATATTATAAATATTTTATATTTAATCAACTTTTATATAGTCTTATGTCTTTTGATCTGTATTATTTATTGCTAAATGAACTTCTAAAAATATAACATTTGTCAATTATATCAAAGATAGCATATGATTTTTGTTTTCAAATTTATCTAACAATTTTGCCGCACATAATTTATCTAAATGAGGAAAAGGAGAAAAAAAAATGCAATAACTATATTGGAAATAAAAACAATATCTGTATTTGATATTGACATATTTTTAAAATAACAAGATTTTTCTAAATACAAAGTTTTTTCTAAAAAATTCAATCAATCAATAATCAATTTTATATTCAAATCTATTAATTTTAAAAAACCCTGAAATTATGGCATCTAATATGTGTTGAGAAGATTAAAAAACAAGAGTGATGTGATAAATATATGGAAAATATAAATATTTTATTATATGTTTGTTACCTTACATATATATTTTTTAATAAAGATAGAAAATCATAATAGATGATTATATTAGGGATCGAATCCTAGATTTTTAGACAACTTATAATATGTTGTCATTAACTGTGCTACCCACAATTGACTTGTTACCTTACATATTAGTCAGTACTAAAAAATAATATTTATATTTGAATTTGTTCTAATTTTTATTTATTTCATGCTAAAGGAAAAAAAATAAAACTAGTATGGAGATGCATATTTATATAAAATATAAATATTTTGTATTTAATCAACTTTTATATAGTCTTATGTCTTTTGATCTAGTATTATTTATTGCTAAATGAACTTCTAAAAATATAACATTTGTCAATTATATCAAAGATAACATATGATTTTTGTTTTCAAATTTATCTAACAATTTTGCCGCACATAATTTATCTAAACGAGGAAAAGGAGAGAAAAATGCAATAACTATAT
Source organism: Canna indica (assembly GCA_034359265.1). NCBI lineage: Eukaryota > Viridiplantae > Streptophyta > Magnoliopsida > Zingiberales > Cannaceae > Canna > Canna indica. Next base: position 66,551,989 of record CP136896.1, on the reverse strand, counting down.
CGGAAATAAAAACAATATCTGTATTTGATATTGACATATTTTTAAAATAACAAGTTTTTTCTAAATACAAAGTTTTTTCTAAAAAAATCAATCAATCAATAATCAATTTTATATTCAAATCTGTTATTAATTTTAAAAAACTACTGAAATTATGACATCTAATATGTGTTGAGAAAATTAAAAAACAAGAGTGATGTGATAAATATATGGAAAATATAAATATTTTATTATATGTTTGTTACCTTACATATATTTTTTTAATAAAGATAAAAAATCATAATAGATGATTATATTAGGGATCAAATTCTAGATTTTTAGGTAACTTATAATATGTTGTTATCAACTGTGCTATCCATAGTTGATTTGTTACCTTACATATTAGTTAGTACTAAAAAATAATATTTATATTTGAATTTGTTCTAATTTTTATTTATTTCATGCTAAAGGAAAAAAATAAAATTAGTATGGAGATGCAAGGTATCGATCCTATCTCTCGCATGCTAAGCGAGCACTCTACCATCTAATGTACGTCCCCTTCAATATTTACTTTTTAAATTCCTTCAATATTTTCCGTGAATGTATTTTTAATAATTATAGGTAAATTGATCTTTAAAATAAAATTCTGTCATCATTATTTTTGTATTTGAGGATATCTTCAGTGATTCTCAGCATTGGCAAAGAGAATAAAAAGAGAGAAAAGAAAAATCAATAAGGATTTTTCACAAAATACATGAATTAATTTGCTTAGTCCCTAGTTAAGTTATACTCATTAAGTATTTTTGATATAAAAGTAGAGTTATGCTAAACTTATTGTTTTTGATATGCTACTATTATATTATTAACAATAATTAAGTAACTTGTATTATTTTTTTATTTAGTTAATTATGTAACTATATATATATTGTATTAATACTATATTATAAAAATTATATAATACTCACAAAATGAATTACATATTAATCATTTGATATCTACTTTTTTACTAATCACGTAGTTAAACCAAAGAATATAGAGAGAGTTTTAATTCATGGGAATTTGTACTTTTCATACTAGCAACCAAATATGTTTTTGATATTTCTTAGAAAATTCATATGAGGAGTTAAATGATGAGAAATACAAATTAAAAAACTACTTAACATTTGAACTAAATAAGCCATAAGTGTTGAAGGTTAACATGTCAATAATTGTTTATGGAGAAGTAGGGTCGGCAAAAATGTGCACGACACGAGCATGGCATGAGCACGACACGATAATTTTTAGCTCGATAAGCTTATCGGGCCGGTCCGAGCCAGCACGATAAAATTGCATGATGAAGTGGGTCGGTTCTTATCGTGTCTGGCCGGTCTTTCGGCCCGCTAATTATTAAAAATAAATAAATTGGAAATGTCTCAGAAAGTCAGACGAGTGATAGAAGTCAAATTGCAACTGCAGACACAAATTCTCTCACTCGATCTCTCTCTGTCTTATGCAAATTGAGAAAAGTTAGATTATTTTTTATTCACAATGGGATTGGTGTGTATACTGTTATCTGAGAAGATATAATATTAAAAAATATATAATAGTATTTATGGGCTCGCGGGCCGTGCCGACCGGCCTGCAAAATTGTGTGGGTCATGCTGGACCATGAATTTATGGCTCACGCAGTTAGCGAGCCAGCCGTTTTGCCACCTCTACGGAGAAGTATTAGACATCAATGAGTTGAGATTTAAAATGAATTTGACCTAAGCAATGTGTTCATTTTGTGACATATATTGTTGGGACTCATTTTGACTCGTTTTGTGTCAATATATTGTGACATAAGCAATGTGTTCAACTCTAGTCATTTGACAACATGTTCAACTTTTAGTGACTTGATGAGTTATTCAACAAAATAAAAAACTAATGACCAGCTTTTTACGAATTATAATATATGTTGAATTGATGGGTTAATAAATATTAAAAGAGTAATGACAAATAATCTGTGGCAACTTTAAAGAGACTTTTGAAGGTCTCTTGATGAAAAAACTAAAATGATGTTTCCAAGATCACAACTCGCTTAAGCAAAAAAATAATTATATAAACAAGAGACATGCATAAAGTCTTCTTATATTCTATATGGTCTTTACTTTCATATTCTTTCTTATTTAATAGTTGGAGGGGATGCATGGCGGCCTAAGAAATATTATGACCTAAAATAAAATTTTAAGATGAGATTTTTTGGGCCTAACGGATGGATCGTCCTAGATCGTTGGTCTCAATTGAAGATGACATGAGCATTGTCACTTAATTAAAAAATTGTATGTATTAGGAGTGTGCATGGGGTACCGAGTTGACCCAGAATCGGTTGGAACCTATCCGATCGGGTAGACCTGAATTAAATTCGAGTAGGATCCGGGATAAAACTTAAGAAACTAGTTAAAATCAGTTCTGGTTCTAGGTCCAACATATCAGGTACCCAGAACTTGGAACCATAACATGTACCTTAGAACTTGTAAATGAACAGGTTCCAACATGATGCCCGAAACTTGTACATTGAAAATCATTTACAAGTTCCAATAGGAAATCCGAAACCTGTACTACACGACAAGTTCCAAGTAAGGTTCGATTTCAAGTTCCAACTATGTGGGGTCTGGGTCCAAAATCTAGAAATCAGTCGTATATATGATAGAGTTCGACCGTCCAAGTATCATAAAAAATACATGGTACTCGAATCCGCTCACCCTTAGTATGTAATTGCTCATTGATTTTTTTTTTCTTTTGTCAATTGATGAAAGTAACAATATGTCAAAATTTAAATGTCTATTTAATTTATTTGACAAGAAGATGCGTGTATGCGTTTGTTTTGCCTAATTAGTTTTAAATGATCGTTAATGTTCAATTAGTCAATAGATTTTTTTTCGATAAAATTAATCAAAGAAATTAATTAGAATTATTTTTTAGTTGATAGAGGAATTAAGTAATGATGTATTACAAAAAAATGAATAAAAAATTAGATTGACCGAGAGAAAATATAGGAAAGTGAGAAATTGATAAAATAATAGTGGACCAATTAATGAAAATGAGAGAAAGATGATTATAAAAAATTAAATGATTTATTTGATGCCTTAATTTATAATAAAATAAATATAATATTCAACAATCAATTCAAGTACTCGGGGGCCTAAAATTTTGGGGGCCTAAGACAATGGTTTTTTCGGCCAAAGGGTAGGGCCGGTCATCAGGGATGTTATGGAGTCTTTAATCGAAATTTTCCTCTTATACTAGAACGAGTGATTTTTCGGCATGCGAAAATTTTGACAATAGCTTGAGGAACTATTTTAATACTCGTTAACTTTTTATAACTACAAAAATACACAACAATACAGTTGAGGTTTGTTTATTTGACAAAATTGGATAGAATATGATAAGATAACAAATGACTCATAGATTCGAATAAGATTTTTAAATCCAATGATTATTTTTTGTGTTTTTTATCAGAATGGTTTATTAAATTATCCATTGAAAATCTATGTCAACTTCAAAAAATTATTTCTTAAATTTAAACGCCAAGTAGAATATAATTTTCATAATTTTCATAATAATATTGGACTGGACCGGATCTTTAGGCTCGATCGGATCAATCCCGGAAGCAACTCATCTTATGAATTAGATCCAAATTGAACCAGCTATGACTCAGCCCGGGGGCTCCATCCAGTCATACAAGAATATTAATATCTTGCATTTATCATCAAGAATTCGGCGGTAGTAACACTGAAATCTAGGGAATAACAATCGACCTATTCAATGTGTATTTTCGTGGAATTCCAAGAGACATCATCATTGAATACCCATATTTGTTTTACACAATAGACACGACATACACATGTATACTTCTTATGTTTCAATTCCACACACACCACTAGAATTCCCCCCCTCACTTGAGCGTAGAAGTTCTTTGCAGGATGCCACCAGAGCTGCGCTCAACGAGGAGCTCAGGAGACTTGCGACACCACTAGTCTCAAGCGAGAACAAATATATATATACCAAATAACAACAACAACAACAACAAATCAATATATAAATTTTTTTGGCTTAATTGTGTTTTTTATCCCCCAAAATATCACTTTTTTTTTTCATTTGGTCCTTCATATTTAAAAAGTTTTCATTTAGCCACTCAAAAATTATTTTCGTTTCCGTTTGATCATTCTATTAACTTTTTCGTTAACTTTTGTTATTAAGTGCCAACATGTCAATGTTGACATGGATTAATGATAAAATGAGGGACCATCCGGAAAAAAAAAAGATATTTTAAGGGACTAATGGAAAAATTATATATTTTAATAACCTAAAACATATTTATTTATATATAATAATTTCTTATCTTATTCACCAATATAAAATCCCATCAAGTTATTTTTTCTTATTGTAAAAATTTTCATCCCAAAAATCTACAAAAATATTACGAATGACAATAACAATCCCATGCAATTAAATAACAATATTTGTATTGTGCCCGAATCTCCTTTTTTTTCTCTCAAATTATTTTGAATACATTATGTTTATCAATATTGTGGATTTTATATTGGTGAATAAGATGAAAAAGCTTATATATATAATTATGCTTTAGGTTATTAAAAAATATATTTTTTTTACATCTAGTCACTTAAAATATCTTCTTTTTTATGTTTGGTCTCTCATTTTGTCTTTAGTCCATGTCAGCATTGTCATGTTGACACTTAACAACAAAAGTTAACGAAAAATTAATAGAGAGACCAAACGAAAACGAAAATAATTTTGAAAAACTAAGCGAAAACATTTTGAAGGGATCCAAACATAAAAAATGTGATATTTTTTAGGACCAAAAACATAATTAAGTCAAAAAAAAAAATTATATATATTTTTCAACCCAATATGAATTCTATTAAATTAAATTAATTTTTAAAGATATAAACAATTTAAGTCTTTTTTATTTTTTTATTTGTTAACATGAAACTCCGCTCCAAAATTCTTAAGACATTTGCTAAGGTCTTTACCCTATCATACAATTTCAAATTCAATTGAATTAAGGATATTTACAATTCAATTTCATTTAGAAAATGCTACACAAAGGTATACCTCTGCCTCTACTTACAGAAGTTGAGGCTTTACCTCTTTCTCTCTCTCTCAACCCGAGGCTGATTTTCTTGACTCTACAAAGTGCAATGTATGACCGTCAAAATAAATAAAAATCATAACATAATATAATGTATCAATTTATGAAAGTTTACTTCTTCTACGTGTGTTGAAGTTATTGGTTGAAATGACACACTAAATGGGTGAATAATGTGTTAATATATTAATTAGTCTAATTTTAATTTTATTCGTTTCTTAAATTACTTAGGCAATTTACAAACGAATGACTAAATGCGGAAACGATAAAAGATAAAGCAATAAATACAAACACAATATCAATACTAACACAATGATTTATAGTGGTTCGGCCCCAATGCCTACCACTACCTAAGCACCCAGTTTAAAATTTCCAAACTAGCCACTTTATAGAACTTGTGTTTTCCTTTGAATATAACTGAGGATACAATTCTCACATCTTTGAGAACTCCTCAAACTTATTCACCTAGGCAAAACACAAATCTACAAAGTCTAATCCTAAGTGTTTCTCTAGCACACCTAGCAATCTATTACATACAAGTTTAAAATAATTCTTAAAATACAATGAAAAAGAGCTAAGAATTGAAAGAAGAACCAAAGCTCTTTTCCCAACCTTCAATCCTCCAACTTGCCTAGAGATGACTTTTGAATTGCAGTAGAGTTGAGGAGCAGTTGACGCTTGAAGAAGAACGCTGACGAAAGAGCAGAGCGCGCTGCAATCGATCTTTAGAAGGCTCAAAACTCTCTTTTTAATACTCAATAAAATCTGTAAGAAGCGTTAAAAAAGTTAGATCAAGGATATTTATAACATCTCAAAGAAACGACAGCTCAACGGGCGAAAAACGGGTAGAAAACTAGCCGTTACCGTCGTTCGATCGATTGTCGATCGACCGTTGCCTATTCTCTCTGTGTGGTCGACCGACGGGTCGACCGCCAGATGCAATTCCTGTGTTCTGCAATTCGGTCGACCGACGCAAGTTGCGGCTTCAGCGATCCGTAGTCCGGTCGATCGATGCGTCCTCTGCCAAATTTTGACCTCTGTCGGTCGACCAAAGTAGCCTTAGCCAATTTCTATATCATCTTCGGTCGACTGACGGGTCGACCGATTGGCTACTGCTAATTTTTGGCAACCTTCGATCGATCGATTGGTCGACCGAACATAGGCTGATATTGATTTTTCAGCCATTTTTCTTGCGCGCTTTATTTCTAGATTTCGGCCTTCAACGTGTGTCATCTTGAAGAGCTTTCCATGTGTTCTTTAGGCTTGTCCAAGACGTCTTTGGTGCACACGTCGATCTTCGAGAAATTTTCGCGATGAACCCGAACGCGTCGACCAATGTCCTTCCGACTTTGCGATTTCTTCAGATATATTCAATCGAGGACATCGAGCCTAATCGATATGGAACTTGAAAGATTTTCTTAATCAAATCAGTTTCATGTTTGTTATCATCAAAACCGAGATTAAGACCAATGTTGAAAATCTAAAGCCAACATAAGCTAATTGTGCTCCGAGTCTACAACTTCTTCTATTATAACCATGATGTAAACATATTTTACAAGTTATTTTGGCACCATGCCTAGAGCAGCTTGTACTTTGCCTATTATCCTCATGCATTTCTCTTTTTCTAACTTTCTTTAGCCTCCTAAGCATCTTCTTTATATGACGTTGCAACGCAAGAGGGCCATCTACATTCAGTCAAGCCTCTTTTCCTCTCAACGGCTCCAACAAATATACATAAGTCTTCAAATAAGTCGTCTCTTATAATATTCACTTACATATTTTTTAGGATCCTCTTTCATCCAACCTATACATTAATGGCATGGTTATAAGGTATGCCACTTAGATCTCAGCTCCGACAAAAATAATTATGAATGGAAAGATTGACATCATGTATATTGTCTATACATTGAATCTAGAGTTGGCAATGGGTCGTGCCTGGGCCGGTCTAGGACCGACCACCTCCGGGCCGTGCCAAGCACGACCCGACTGCTCAAAGGGGCGGCCGAGCCCGGGCCTGAGCCCGCCCCTTCGGGCTCGGGCTGAGCTTGGGGCGACCCGAATGATTAAAAACATGAAGAATTTGGTCGACGGTGAGACTCAAACTGCCAATTTTTTATTCTTTTCCTAACAAACTAACCACCACACTAACACCTATTATATATTTTTATATAATTTTACTAAGTAAAGTATATATTGCTCAAGTCTAGCACATAAAACCAGGCTAGGCCCGCGCCTAGCCCACCCCTTGGGCACAGATAGGCCAGGTCAGGCACTACCCAGAATCGGGCCGGGCCCATGCTGCCCATGGGCGGCCCCTGCCCATTGCCACCTCTAATTGGATCTCGGACTTTAAATTCCTATAAGGTGTAATGCGTAAAACCGAATGTCTTCTTTGCATTTATTCAGCTTCTTTCTTATATTTGGGCATATATCATTCGAATACTTCAACATCATCTCTTTATTCGCATACATTATTTGCATCAACATACAACGTATCTCTTCAAGCATATCAACTATTGGTTTCGATCTTGCGTTCAGGATATGATCATTGAACATCTTTGATGTATTATTGGTGACATTATCCGACTTTGCAAGTTCTACTAACGTATACTTGACAAATTTTGTTCAAGCCAATTGCTACGAATGCCTCATGCGCCTGTGGTGAAGTAGCTTCCAATTCACTTAATGTTCGGTTGAGGTATGGTTCCTCCATTGACCTAACTGCCCTCCAAAAGAGTGTTTCGAAGTAATGACCATTATATCTCTTCTTCTAGTTGACATACAAATATCTCGCACAATTTCTATGCTCTACATGTGGCACCCGTTCTCGTAGTGCATGATCAAGTCTCTACGCAATAGTAATGAGATACATTAATATTATCATACTAATATATGAGTGATAAAGTACAAGTAGAAAGTTAAGAGAATAATTCTAACTTACTTTTTGTTGATCACTAATAAATGTTCAACCATAGCCTTCATAAATTTCAAGGTCATCAAGTAACAGTCCTAAGAACTATATCCAAAAATGCGACTCTCTCCTTCAACAACACCCAATGCAATTAGAAACACTTGGTCGTTCCTAGTTGTACCAACTGCAAAAAGTAGATGTCCACCTAAAAATATTTTTAAGAAACAACCATCCAATCAAATAATCGATCGACAACTATCCTAAAAACATTTGTTTAGTGCATCAAACCCAATATAGAGTCTTTTAAAAATAGGTGGCGCACCAATATACTCTCTATCACAAATAATATTGAATACTTGTAGGGTTCACCTTTCGAAGTTTGACTAAATATGACCCAATAATATATAGTGGTCCTCCACATAATCACGTAATCTTTCTAAAGTTGCTGATCTCAATTTATAACGTTTAGCTCTAGGAAAGGGTATAAAAATTTTGGAATGTAAATCCATTGTCATATGCTTAACTTCTCAATTTGGATTTCTTCTAAAAGTTTTCATATAGTAATTTGCCAATCACTCTAAAGTTGTTTGTCTATTTTTCATGCTTCTTGAACACTTATGTTCATCAACATAAGTTTTGATAATGAATGTGGTTTCATTTTGCTTCCAACTACCATATATCTTCCATGAGCAACCTCTAACATACCCGGCTTCCATTCTTTCGTTGCAACTTTGGACTCATCGGATTTCAAATTTTATATATTGCTTATTACACTTTGGATTAATTTTTTTGCCACATCCTCTTTTCCTTTTAGGATGTTGATCCAAGGAAGCATCACTTTGTTTGAGGTGTAATGAGTTCATCATCAGTTGCTTCATAATCCCTATGTTGACTCAAGTTCGGATCACCATCATTTTGAGGATTGGCATATTTAGGAGAAATTTCAGCTCCAACCTGAATTGGTAGTGATATTGTTTCATGTAAACTACTTAGAGGAATGTTTGCTCCAAGTTGGACTGTCACCAGTGTTGACTCATTTTTTTCATTGCTAACACTTTCAGATGGTGATGGTGTTTTGTCACCAAAGCTAACTGTGGGCTATTTCTTAGCAAGTGCAGCTTGTTTCTTTTAGTTTCTAGCCTCTATGTATTCCTCATCATTCATATCCTCAAACTCACTTGAAATTAGTTCATTGCAAACTTCTTCCATAGGTAAGTAATCTAGATCATATGATGTTGTTCTATCGACCATTAGTTTCTTTCATTGTGTTCCTTAGTTGCATTGACTTACCCATTTGCACCAATTCATATCTTTAATATCCACTAGAGCTACTACTAACAACCTCTATCATTGTTTTCTTACCCTTATCTACCGCCTCCGTTGATTCAAACATTGCATTATCTTGATGAACATGCTCATCCTCTCCATGAATAGGCTCTACATCTTCATGAACACGCTCTTCATCTAGGGTCCTCATTGCTTGAACTACTGCCAATACTACTACTAACAATCTTTCTCATTGGCATGATGAATTGATGCTACCTGAACTACTAATATGAACATATAATTCAAACAAGCATTGAACAAATGCAAACTAAGAAAAATGTAAAATTTTGTAAAGCCCTAAAAAGTCAATAACAATCTAGAAACACTAACTTTCATTTCAAATCCACAATGCCGAATCTCCTATGGAAAATGCAATAAAAAACAAAAAAATTCACCTTATAAACAACTACCCGCATGATATCATAAAGCCCTAAAACCACCGTCAACAACAACTAGATATAAACCATAAATTTCATTTCAAATCCCTAAAGCCAAATCTCACATGGAAAAGAACGTCAAACAAAAGAGACCTCTTACTTGTAATGGTGCATGCGACCTACCACTATACGATGGAAGAATGCTCTTTCGAACACGATTAGAACATTGAACATGCTGCTATTGGGCACGACCATTGTTGCGGGCTTGCAACTTCCCCAAATCCATCGAATGATCAATCGCCGAAGAAGTTGCCAAAGATACACGACTAGATTGAACTGTTTCTTATCGTCGAGACAAGTGACAAAATAGATGTTTTGGTGGTTGTCGGGCTGCGAGGGTATAGGGATTCGAGTGTATAAACAGACAGATTGGCCAGAGTGATAATGTGGATTTATTAAATAAAAAATTAATAATAAATCCGAAGATTATGAGCTGGGGCATCAGATAAGAAATGGAATAAAAAAGTATTTTTATTACATTTCAGCAGGCGAAGTTATTGATTTAACAGGATTGTTGACGAAAATTAGATGATAAAATTTAATTGAAATAAACATGAAAGCATAATATTCAATTGAGAAAAATAAAATTATAGACCACGGGTGAGAAAAACCCTACGTATATCTCATGAGTTAGGACTAATTTTCTGATTAAAGTCTCGGCGTTCAGTGAAGCTAAAGCCTTCCCCCCTTGGCAACGTATCCAGCCAGATCCACCCTGGCACAGGCACCACCAACTCCACGTAGCCTCGCCAATGTTGTACCACCACGTCATACGGCCCGCATCAATACATGCCTTCGTAGGAAGTTCCGCTGATCCATCTCCCTGCACCCGATCCGCACACCCTTCCTCCTACTCCCTCCGTTTTATTTCCTTCCCTGTCCTTGTTCTTTCTCTTTCAGATCCCGATCCCCTTCTCTCCTCCCTCTCTGCGGAGGAATTCTCTGTTCTCTCGTATCCCTCGCCCGAACCGTAGCCCTAAATTCATGGCGTCATCGTCTCCGCCGTTTGCGTCGGGGCCCCCGCGGCCGCGGCCGGGCTTCCCGGCGCCCTCAGCCTCCCCTAACGCCTCCGGCGCCACCCAGAGTCCTCAGATCGGCGGCTTCCCGCCCGCCTCTTCCATTTTCCACGCTGCCGGGCCTATGCCCTTCACTGCCTCTTCCCGCCCTGGTCCGCCTCCCCCCTTCGCGTCTCGCCCGCCGCCTCAGGCCGCTCCTCAGGCCGCTCCTCAGGCCCCGATCTTGGCCAATGGTCCTCCAGTCTCCGGAATCCCTGCGCCTAGGATTCCCCCGCCACATCATGCGCAGCAGGTTCCGCCCGTGGGCGCCCCGACTTCAGTCAGAGCGCCCCCTCCATCGGCTTCCCCGTCTCAGGCTTCTGGCGTTCGGCCATTTTCTGGGAGCCCTGCTGCCACTACTGTCCCAGTTGCTTCTCCTGTATCCCTGCCGTTTGGCAGACCACCAACCTCGCAGGCACCCTTCTCTGGGCCACCGCCAGCACAGCCACCATTCTCTGGGCCGCCAACTTCGCAGGGACCTTCTGCTGGATCGCCTACCTCGCAGCCGTCCTTTCCCGGGCCTCCGCTCTCTCTACAGACGTTTGCTGGGCCACCACCTTCACAGCCATCCTTGGCCGGACCACCGGCATCGCAGCCATTTGGTGGATCATCTAGCTCGCAGCCATTTAATGTACCATCGTCGCAGCCACCCTTTGCCAGACCACCGACTTATCAACCATCCTTTGCCGGACCACCAATCTCACAGTTAGTCAGTGGCCCGCCAACTTCTCAGCTGTACGCAGGAGGTCCATCCACACAATCGTATGCGGGACCTCCATCTTCCCAGCCATTCTCAGGACCTCCGAACCCAGTCACTCATTTTGGGGCTCCGGGTTGGCCATCTCAGCCACGGCAGGTCAGTGAAGCTTGTTTACTGAATAAATCAAGTTACTTACCCATCAACTGCAGTCTAAACCATTTGCATTAATTTGCCTTATCTTGTTTTCTTTTAGTTGATAACATTGCTGCTATCTCCTTTATATACCACTTAAGTAGCACAATTCCCAACTTTATTATAGCTTTTGGCCAATTACTTATGTCATTCAAACAAATGGATGCCTGAATAAAGTTGGCATCATAGTATTCCTTGAAACTTTTGTCAGGTACCCCCTTCCACCCCTGGTATTGCCCAAGCAGCTCCTAGAATGTTTGGCATGCCACCAGGCACACCAGGTCAAACTTTGCCCCCTGTTCCACCTGCTATGGGTCACTTGTCTCTTGCCGGATCTACAGCAACTTCTTCAAAGATTGATCCTAATCAAATTCCTCGACCTGTACCAAGTTCATCAGTACTTCTCTTCGAAACTCGACAGGGAAATCAAGCAAATGTTCCTCCGGTAGATACTCAAAGCTTCAATTTTTGCATATGGGCATTTGCTTGCCTCTTCTAGTTCATTTACTTGCTTTATATGCTAGGGATATATAGTATGGATACATTTTTTTCATACCTGCCTACTGGATGTCCTACCTGATTAATATGGTTCATCAAGTGGTTATTCTGACTTAATAATTGTTATTCGTTCAAGCCCGCAACTACCAACTTTATAGTCAAGGACAATGGTAACTGTAGTCCTCGTCTGATGAGGTGCACCATGAATCAGGTAAAAGTTAAAGCAACATATCTTCTGTAGGTTCTATATGATTTCTGTTAGTTCTAATCAAGTTCATCTTATGAAAGATACCATGCACTGGAGACCTTTTATCTACATCTAGCATGCCTTTGGCATTAATGGTGCAACCATTGGCACTTCCACATCCTTCTGAAGAGGCTATCCAAGTAAAGTACCTCTCTCCTCTTGGTCACATGAAGTATTTGGTGGTTATTGCAACTGGTGAAATTATAAGATGCTTACTTAGCACTGTGTCGATAATTTCCAGTTAACCTCTTATATAGAAGATGCTCCATGGCTTAATATCATAGCTTCTCTTAATTCTATGGATAAAGAAATTTGACTGGGAACTATGATTTGAGGACCTTGCTAATCTTTGAGACAACTTTGTTTGACATTCTTAAATTTGTTATTTACTAACTGTGAACTTCTCATACATTTAACTTTCAATACTACAAAATTAGCATTCTTAGATTTGTTATTTACTAACTGTCAACTTCTCATACATTTAACTTTCAATACTATAAAATTAGCATTCTTAAATTTGTTATTTACTAACTTCTCATACATTTAACTTTCAATACTATATAATTTTCATGCATCATGAAAGAGATCTAATTCTTAAGGAACCCATCAATTGGTAAAGGTTGCCATTCTTTGATGTAGAAGCTGAGTTACTAGATTTGTTAACTTGAAGAGTGATAGAGATTATGGCAGTTTATAGAACTGAGAACGCCTTTATGAAAATGTTGGATTAGAGATAAGAAAGTATCTTGAGAGAAGACCAATATGTGCCTGTTTCTGTGATAATTTCTGACATAAGAATTACAAATTGACAATTTAAATAATTCAAACTTATAATTGAAATGTACTGTAGGTTAACTAGTATCTTGGGGAGGGCAATGAAGCGGGAAATGACATGCTAGGATCACCTTCCCCCACCAAATCCTGCATTTCACTGTTATAGCAGGTTGTCAATGTTGCACAAAGCATGTTATCTTAGATTATATTATAGACAAGCCGAGTAAAGCAGGCTAGAAGCTCACAAAAAATCTTTTGTAGGGGAAAATGTTTCCAAAGGAATTTTTTTGGCAAGAAAATGATTCATTTTCTTGTGTTTGATTGTGCATTTGAAAATGAGTTGGAAATCATTTCCCTCCTATAAAAACCAAAGGCTTAGGAGACAATATACATTTTTTTAATTTTTTTTTAGCAATATATAAATTAATACATATTATTATATTATTCTTTTAATATTCAATTACATGCATATATTTGAAAAAAATAAAAGATCAAAAATATTATTATTTATTTAATGCATGGATTGTAGATGAATTTTCACTAATATTCAATATAATTACCTAAATAATATTTTTTGCCAAATCCATATTGGAACTTGTGGAAATGCCTCAAATTCATGCTTTGGTCATCCAATCTAATAGAAGTAGAGGAAATTGCTGATGTGACGACAGACTTGACAGTTAACATCTACATTGGATAAAAGTGTAAAACATATATGAAATTATGCCCAATATCCCTATACATTATAGGATTAGTACATATTATGATAATAATAACAATAATATCTAAAACCTTTTTCATGATTTGTAGGTTTCCTATATGTTTTATCCAACATGGACATTGACATGTCTTGCCACGTCAACATTTCTCATCTACTTCTGTTGGGCTGGATGGCAAAAGTATAAATTGGATGAGTTTTTATAAGTTCATGTTTGAATTTAGCAAAAAAATTGTTCAGGTACCAATTTTGGATGTTGGTGAAAGTTCGAGGACCATCCATATATTTTTCCCTAAAAGACAATATATTATAAAATAATTTCAATATTGTATTTTTATAATTCTCAATGTTATAACATACTTTAATATATTAATATTTCATTCAAATATTTTAAATACTTTGTAAAATTATAATAATATAAATCTATTTAATATTATAAAAAACATTTTTGATTACTAAAGTAAATCTTTTATATTAAACTATTTACTATTATACAACAAAAGCAATTTTATATATTGGGTACGAGGTAGAGTTAATTTTAGGGGGATATGGTGAGTCTGCTTGTGAATATTGTTTCAATTATCTGAGGAGAGTCAGCTGGGTATCATCATGGTAAGGCTGCTCAATTATGATCTTGGTGACCTTGGTTAGAGAAATGTTTGCTTGTAGTGCAATGGTGTCTTTGCTGATCCAATATTTTAAAACCTTTATCGGATCAATTAGTTTGATGGGAAAAAAGTGGATCACTCTTAGGTAGCGTTTGGTTGGATGGAATAAAATCATAAGGAGACAAGGAATAAGAATAGATAAGGAATTGAATAGACAAGGAATAGTATTTACCTTGTTTGGTTGACATTAAGACAAGGAATTGAGAGAAAAACGACTAAAATACCCTTCCAAAAATATAATAAGTTGTATTATAATTATTCTAATTAATAACCACATAATAAAAATATGCACTAATGTAAAATAATTTATTAATTTAAAATAATAAAAAATATTATTTATTTTATTTTCATAAAAAGTAATTGAATCTATATAAAATGATATTTTAAAATAAAAAATAAATATCTATTTAAGATATGCAATTATTAGAATTAATTTAATAATTTAATATTTATATTCTTATGTAATATTATAAATATTTAAGGACAATGTTAGAAAATGTTACGAGTAATAGCATTCCTTGTGTTGATGTAAGGAATAGTATTCCCCATGCATGGAGAATAGTATTCCTTATTTATTCCCTATGGTCCACATATTCCTTGTCAATAAGTTTCAACCAAATAAGGGAATAACTGGGGCATAAGGAATAGTATATTTCATCCAACCAAACGCTACCTTAAGGTCAGTGTGGTCGAAAAAATGGAACTAGACAGTTTTTAAAAATTGGTTGGTTTTTATTTTTCCAGTTTAATTTAATTCAAGCTTGGTTTATTAAATTAATTTTTAATTTAAATGAAACTCGGTTAACTAATTTTTATATTTGTTCAAACTTAAATTTAGCTCAAATTAAAATATAATTAAGGCTTAGCTTGAATTTAACTACAGCATAATTGGTGTGCTTAAAATGTGTATTTGTTAGTGTGGAAGTTCAAGTCATTATATAGGAGACTAGTGGAATCTGTTCTTTTTGATGCTTCCAATGTGGGACTAAATCGAGAGAATAAATTTCATAGTATTTTTGTTTTAATTATAATGCAATTAATTTAAAATCAGCATAAAAGTGTTCCTTAGCTTAATCAATAAGGGCCTTGTTTATTGATACTAAAGGTTTGGGGTTCAAGATCATTTACATTTTTGAAAAAGAAGTGGTATTTTTTAAAACAAATTTAAAGAACATTGTATATTTATCATTTTTTTAAAAAATAAACAACCATTTGAACAGTTGATCTGTTGATTGAATGTGTTAATTAGTGAATCAGATCTTCACTGGATTAATTGTTGGCCTTGTTCTAAAATGAGTGTGTTGAACCTCCATATATGTCATTGGTTAACCAAATGCACTTGTCAATGAACCTCCATATATGTCATTATATGGATACACTTGCATGTATTCTGACATGTTAAACAAAATTCTTATGACATGTATTGTGTATTCAACTTAACCTAATTTATGGAATCTATAAATAAAAAGGTTAAATTCTGGCTATCTACATTATGTTTCCACTAGTTACCATCTCAATTATCTTTGCTCTTGAATCAAAAGTCAATATCTGTCTTCTTCCATGATTCCATCATTTTCTTTCAGTGAATCTGTGAATGAAGGAAAGATACATTCTTTTACTTTTACAACCTTAAATTGATTATCTCCCGTCACATTTTTGGCTCTTTTGAAATCCTGATTTTTTTTTTCTGCTGAAATATTTCAACCATTCTTATTTAGATGCTTTACATTGTGAGAAGTGTAGTTTGTCTAATTTAGTATCATAGCTCTGAAATTTTACTTCTGTGGATAATATAGGTTGTGGACTTTGGAGAAAGTGGACCTATTCGTTGTTCTCGATGCAAAGGTTACATAAATCCTTTCATGAGATTCATTGATCATGGAAGAAAATTTATTTGCAACTTCTGTGGTGAGTTTCTGACACTTTATATAATCCAGATTGTTTCTCTCTTTTTTCCTTCCTCCGCTTGAACTCTCTGAATCTCTGTGTCTCTTCTCTTTTTATAGTATTCGTCTAATTTGATCTTTTGATTTTCTAAGTTCTTTTTATGGGTTTGTTACAATAAAACTTTATTGTAGCAATTTGAGGTTTCTTTAGGTTCTGAACTTTTGATTGTGATTTTATTTAATATTTTCAGGTTTTACCAATGAGACGCCACGGGACTATTACTGTAATCTTGGGCCGGATGGAAGGCGACATGATGCTGATGATAGGCCTGAACTTTGTAGAGGAACAGTTGAATTTGTTGCTACAAGGGAATACATGGTTGGTTTAACTTTTAGTTTTCTGTCAATCAAGTAGAGCTTTGTTTTTAGTTGCCATTCAAAAATTTGATAAAGGTACACAGGCAGGATTATATACTGAAATGACTTCTGCCGGTTGAATGCTCTTGTTTGAACAATTAGGCATGAAGTTAATGAAAGCCCATTCCTTCAGGTTGTTAGAAAATTTGGATGATTTTATCTTAATCTTTGTTGGTTTATTTTGATATAGGTTATACCACGTGTATGTTTGGATGCTTAGGATATATTTTGTGCGTTGTCCATTATTCTGTATGTGGCTATGTGCTTTGCCTGCATCTCAGTCATTGAAAACTTATGCAATATCCAAATATTTTTATGAAGAGAGTGGGTACTATAGCTTAAAGTATATACCTTGTTTAACTTTAAAATACCTTTAATTCGTATTCAAGTTATCTCACTCCCTGACCAAATTGATTTAATTACACGAAAAGAGAATTCTTGGTAATTGACATGGTGGACAGTGGTTAGTAGTTATCTCGCTTTAGATTAGAAGTCCTCTACAAGGTTGGGGGAATTCCTTTCCTACCTAGAATAGGAAGAGGTTTCATAGACTCCAACTAGAAGTGTCAGTTCCTATAATCTAATAGAAATAGTTCTAGAATATTTATATGGTACTTCTATATGTTCTTATCTTTTGATAACATTTTCGATAGAACATAGTATAGGTTGTATAGCAATTGACATAAAATCCTGATATTTTCTGCCACTTTTCTTTTTCTTTTTCTCGTGTCGAGAAGTTTTGGTATGACAATATCGTACCAGTTTGCCCAACATCTCAGTCAGGTCCCAGACCAAAACTTTGAACCTTAGTCGGAGAAGTGGTCGTGGCTGTGTGATGTGAGATTAGGATATGAGAAAGGGTATATATTTTAAAATCACAGCAATTGGTTGGCTCGGGATGGCAACGGTTCGATTAACCACATTTTTTGTGTAACCGAAATCAAAACCATTTATAAACCCGTTAACCAAAACTGAAACGGAAATTGTTAGGTTTTAAAAACTAATATCCGAAATCGAAACCAATTTATTGCTATAAACCGATTAGGCAAGTTTGGATAGATTATTCATTTATTAACCAGATAAATGGTTAGTAAAAGGATAATTGGTTAATAAATAAATAAAAAATAGTTGAATAATCATTAATTAAATTATTAATTATGTATAATAATTAATTATAACCGGTTTCGGTTATCCGTGAATTGAAATCGAACCGAATTTAATTAGTTTTTCGAATTCAATAACCGAAACACAAACTGAATCGCAAATTCACTATCCGAAACCGCATTTTGCGGTTCGGTTAACATGCTAATGAACTAATTCTAACTATTTGAATCATGAATTGGATTAAGTTAAGCATCTTTAATCTTATCATTTTTATGTATATTTTCATAAATGTGAAGTAAAGTCACTTGCAGAAATAATTTTTTTGTCACTATAATTTATTTTCTTTTATAGGTTCATTTTTAATCTTTATGAGTGCAAAATGTAGAAAAACATTTAGAATCAGCATATGCACATTAAGACCCCGTTTGGTGCATTCTAATATAAAACCTAATAGGATAAGACCTGAAGTATAAAGCCTAATTGGATGAGCACTAAGTCGATGTTTGGTGCATCACCATGGAAGGCCTAATAGGATAATGCCTATTCTATCATATGTTTTGTGCATCATCGTATTTGGACAAAAATGCCCTAATATATTGATACTCATAGTAGAACAATTTTATAGTCAATAGTTAAGTTTTTGACAAAAATGTCATAAGCAAATAATTCTTCTCTATTTTCTCAGATGAATATTATCTTTCTAGTTAGTACAAGAGTAAAATTCAATGCAACTTTTTTTCAACCACAAACCAATAATTTTTTTAATTCTAACATTTAATTTATTAAAAATACATAATAATAAAGAAAAATTATTATAAAAATAATTAAACTTTGAATTCAAATATGAAAAGAAGTAATTTGTCTTATTGTTTTTTTTAAGGGCCTATTCATGGCTTTCTTATCAACTCTTCTACAAATTTTTATCTCGTATAAAATTATATGTCGATAGCAGTATAAGGCCCTAACAATGTATCAGCTATATAATATGATGTGGTGGTCCTAACACCATATAAGGCTTTATTGGATAAGTCTATCCTATACAACCATGTTTTATCTGGTGCACGAAATATGCCTAAGCCATCATATTTTTCTTTAATAGAGCTGTGTTAATTTTGGCATTATCATCTTGTTTCAGGTTCGTGATCCAATGCCTGCTGTCTTTTTCTTCGTCATTGATGTTTCGCTGAATGCTATTCAGACTGGCGCAACTGCAGCAGCTTGCAGTGCAATCAGTCAATCTCTTTCAGATCTTCCTGTAAGTTAGTGATTCTTTGTATTGTTTATTTATGTACACCTCAATTAACTGCACTGCTGCAGTACACTCACATTTAAGTAGTACAAACAGGATAGAATAATTAATTATTAAACAATTTAATTGGGAATTGGCATTGGATCATGGATGCAATTATGGTACTTTTGCACACAACACAACCAACGGCTAGGCTGCTATATGCTGCCGACATGTATTGTGCCTTAAGTTCCTCATTTGTTGTATCTGAATTCACTCGTGACTTAAACCTAAGTTACTGATTTTGGGTTGTGGTCTATGCCCAGTCATTTGGTATAGCTATTGGATCTTGTTTTAAGATTCAACCTGAAAGTTGATTTAGATTGATCTTGATTATTGGTCTAGTTGATACATTGGATATTATGTTGGTAATGTTAATATTGCATTTGAATTTAATAAACCACTATGAGTGAGGGTTCAAATTTTTTCTCGTCATTGGTGCTTTTAAATGACAGAAGCACTCCACTTTTCTTTCACATGGATACCAATTTTTTTCATTTCATCCCGAAATCCTGCTTACACCTTTTACATTTATAACTTTCTGCTCTGCTTGCTCTCATTATATATCACACCACAATTCAGGTAAACAATATGATCCCTTCTTATTGTAATAAAGGAACCACAGAAAACTTGATGTTCTTGTTTATGGTTGGCCTTGCAGATGGTATCTGATCTGACATGGCCATTGCATGAAGCAAAACTATTACTATGTAACCACTTATACCTTTTTAATGCAATACATGCATTTGCAACCAGGAATAAGCTTCTCAGGCTCCTCCTGATTGAAGAAGAGTTTAGCTGATCTAATTTCAACTTAGATTTAGACCATATATCCATTGATTTCATATTAAGATCAACTATTTTGATTGATCATTAATGACAATAGGTTAAATCAAACTGGAGTGATTGATATGTACTTAAAGAATGCTATTAAGATCTGGCTCTGGTTCAAGGTTGGAGCTGACTGATATAGAACCTGGAATGTGGTTAATTCCTAATGGATTGAACCTAAGGTCCAAGCCAAAAAAATTCAATAAATATTATGCTATTCATTTTAATCTATTTGTTTTTATCTCTCTTTGATAATTGTAAATTTTGAATCCATTGCATTATTATGCTACTTCTAAAGTCTAATTGATATATTTTCATTATTTTAGTTTCATTATTAAGAAACTTTGCTTATCAGCATAATGATGTAAAAAACCAATATTTTTTCACCTAGTTGTGTGTAGTCATTTTCTGCGCGCACATTTATGTTGAAACTATGGTGAGCCTAATGTATATCAAGGAAGAAATAGTTATACTTATGAAGTTTCTGACTTCTGAGTTCCTGGATTTTCTTATTGTTAGTTCTATGTAGAATAAACTATTAGCTCCATTCTCACTGATAGTGTGTAACTAAGTTTGACATTTAAAGATCCTCCTGTAACATACCTTTTGCCTGGCCTGTTGAACTTATTTAGTGGTGAGCATGTGGTGTAAAGATCCTCTTTTTTGCATTGATTACTTCATTACATGGCTCGCATATTCATGTTCATCAATCTCTTGCCATGTGCTCTTGAGATTTTGCCATTAGTTTGTAAGTGAAAAAGGATATCTACTTCGTTGCAGGATGGTCCACGGACGATGGTTGGAATTGCAACATTTGATTGTACTATTCATTTCTATAATCTAAGACGAGCCTCACAGCAGGTATATTTCTAACAGCATCCTGGCTCTGAGCATTTTGTACATGCATTGCATTGTTTTCAGCTAAGAGTCAAGATTATCCATATTTGCCTGCATAGTATTTTGAATCCAACCTATTTTCTCTGGCATGTAGATAAAATATAATTTATGATTAATTGAACTGTTCACCACAGAAATATTTGAACTAAATTATGGGAAAGATTGTTTGAGAAATTCACGGGATGAAGGAACCAAGGTTATCAAATCGCAATTCACGTTACGCAATTCACGTTGTGAATTGCGAGGCTAAATTTTGAATCGTGAATCGTAAATCGTATCGAATCGTAAGATTCAGAGGCACGATGAAAAATTACTTTATATATGGTATATCATAAATAAAATGATATTTTAGACCAATAATTCACAAATTCAATAACACAAAGTTATTTCTTAAGTACTATTAATACATATATAAGTTAATAAAAAGTAAAACCTAAGTATCCCCTAGGCTAAAGTAATATCTTGTAGTGCTTCAAAGTAATATCTTTTTCCAGTTTTTTTTTTTTTTTTTTTAAGTCATTGATGATGGTTGATGAAGCCAAAGTAAAAACTAAGGTGTTGTTTGGTTAGCGAAAACTATTTTATGGTTTGGTTTCAGTGAAATTGAAAACTTGATTTTGAAAACTTGGTTTTGATTTTTAGTTTTCAGTTTTCTGATAACGTGTTTGGTTAACGAAAACAACATCAGTTCTAGTTAGTTGAAACCAGTGAATATTTATTTGGTTATAAAAAATAATATTAATTTTCCTTGAACATTTTTAGTAGTAATTAAATGTTTAGTTAGTTTACAAAATTAAATATTTGTTAATATGGTTACAAAATATTTATATGATTTAATTAATTAAGTTATTTGTAATTTAAGATTTTTTTGTTCAATTAGATATAAAAATTAATTAATAGTTATTATAAAATTAAAAAATAATAAGTCCAATGATCTAAAATTAGGTTTGATTAAATTATAAATAGACCAACTTTAAGAAAATTGAGTTATTTAAAATTTGGGTTTGAGTCAATTAGATATAAATTGGTTTAATTAATTTATAAATTTAAGACAAAAGTTTGAGTTGAAAATGATGATTCTTATTTTTATTTTTAAAAACTAGATATAGTTTGATTTATTTTTAAATTAATTAATTTTATAAAAAATATATTTATAATTACAAAGTTGCCATTGCATTTTGATAACGAAATCGACAGTCTCGAAACCACAGAAAATAACATTCCGGTGTTTTTATTTTTATTAAGAAAACTGGTTTCGTTTTTATTCTGGTTTCGATTCAGTTTCATGAAAACACTGAACCAAACACATTTTCGTAAGCAGTTTTGGTTTCAGTAAAATCGAAATCATGAAAACAGATTTGATTTCGCTAACCAAACAAGCCCTAAGTATCCCCTAGGCCAAATAATATCTTTCCAACTTCCCTACTTTAGTAGCTTTTTTAAAAAAACACAACAAAAAACCAAATAGAGACCTGAACATCTCTTCGGTCTCAATGCGTCAGAAAAAGACGCGACGCTTGAACCCTCTCCCGCTGGGGGAGACAGTTCATTGTCGGACGCCGGCTCCACAGGAGGAGAGGGAGAAGAGAAAAAGGGGAAGCATAAAGAGCCATCGGTGTGGGCACGGTCAGAGAGGATCGTGATTCATGAAGAGAGGCGGTGGTGCACACTTGAACCCTAGTTTACTGTCGCCGCAGTAAGAGTGGCGGCAGTGCGCGACAGCCGGAGAGGCGGCATCACGAAGAGAGCCCTGTAAGGTGTTCAGGAAATGTCTTTGTCTTGTGCTTACTCACTAAATCCGACCTTGCAAACCCGCTGCACAGTCACGAGCAGCACCTAAACTGAATCGCCATCTCCGCTGCGATTCACGATTTTGACTCGAATCACACGATTCCACCGATTCCAAACACGATTCATGCTATTTCCCGATTCATGCTATTTCCCGATTCAGAGCAGCGATTTGAATCGCCGATAGCATGAATCACATCGGATCGCACGATTCACGATTTTGAATCGTGCGATTTGATAACACTGGAAGGAACTACATTAACATGAAGTTAAATTGATAGATATTGATGATTGTAAAACATATGAAGTCTGAAGATGGTAACAGAATGAAACTTGCCTTTGATCTAAATGCTTCATGATCAAACTAGTAGTTAATGAAAATGCTTATGCAGTAGGAAGGGATCTGAAGTTGTAGGAAGTTCCTGCGAAGTTCCTAGATTAAAAAATGCATTTCATTTTATTTTTTTGATGTACTGATTTAGTGATCTGATATTTTGATGGAAGGAAGCACCCACTGTGAAAAAAAAAATTACGGTAAACATGAATTTCATGAAGTACAGTTTTCACAGCAAAAGTCATTTCCCATTGTCTTTAGATGTTTGCAGGCATCAGAATTATAGAAGTTGCAATTTATATCATGGCACTTGTGCCAATATATATATGGCTTAAAAAGGGGAAATATGTAACAACTCCTTTAGTGAAAGATACCTCTGCAAGCCTTCCTCCAGGGATCAAACTTATAACTTATAACATAACTACAGCTTCATATTTTTATGATCAGATAATTTGGAAAAGGTAAGATCTAGTCCACAAGCAATGCTGCAAGAGTGGCAAACCTTCAGCAATGATCTTCTTCATACTCCCCCCCCTCCCTTTCTTTCTTCTTCTTTATATTGAATGATATAGTTGTAGGCTTGTTGAGAGAGAACCCACCAATCTCATAAAATTATCAGTTTGAGGGAACTCCCCAATCTCATGTAAAGTAAGGATAAATATTTCTTTGGTAAATGGAGACTCGACTTCATTATTCCTTCCCTTCTTAAAGCATTGTATGTTAAGAGAGATCCCACAAAATGGTTTGTTAGAGAGAACTCCCTTATCTCTTGTAAAGTAAGGACATAAACAATTCTTTGGAAAATAGAGGCTTGATTTCATTGTTCCTTCCCCTCTTCTTAAAGCATTATTTGTTATAGCCTCCCTTGCATCTCTAACCAACAAACTTAATTCTAAACAACCTTACAATCTAAAACAACATTACAATCATATCACAAGTAATCACCACTATGAAATAAACCCAAATGAATGAAATTCTAAGCTGATGCATACTTGTTAACCCTCTTTCTTGTTTCAGCTGTATCTCTAGCTTTTTGAAATCATAAAATTACCTTCCTGGTGAAGACTTTGAAACATCCACAAAAACAGAAAAGCATTTAGCTAGCCAAAACACAAACCAAAGAGTTTTTTTTTTGTTTGAATATAATAAAAGTGAATAGCTTTGGTTTATTTTAAATGTTCTAATTGGTAATTTGGAGTGTGTCTTAATTTTCTATTGGGTTTATGCGTATCGGAAAGTGTATCTTTGATCCCACTGACCTCTAATGCCGTTACTGTTTTTTACTTTGCAGCCTCTAATGCTTATTGTTCCTGATATAAATGATGTTTATACACCCCTCCACACAGATATAATTGTTCAGCTTACTGAGGTTTGCTTCTATTTAATCTCCTGTTCATCTTTTTCTTGTGATTTTATTCAGTTGCTCTTCTAGTATTGTAAACAGTGATCCTCTGTATCTTGCTTAAAGTATATATTGATCCTTTTGAAACTTCAGTGTCGCCGAAGTTTGGAACAATTGCTAGAGAACATCCCAAGCATGTTTGAAAACAACAAAGTTGCTGATTCAGCATTCGGTGCAGCTATCAAGGTGGTTAATTCAAGTATAAAAGATAGATGCAAATTCTCTCTTCTTATTTGCTTTTCTCCTGTCCATTACTAACTGAATATGGAATTTCACCTACTTATTGATTTCTGAAACTTAAGCACTATCCTCTTACTAAATTAGTCAGCTAAGCTTAATGGTTTCACATATCATTTGGATCTTGTATTCATGAGTAAAATGTGAAGTTTTGTCTGTTGCAGGCTGGATTTCTTGCATTGAAACCAACAGGTGGAAAGCTTCTTGTCTTTCAGTCGGGTAAGCAACAAAGTTCTTTTCATTCACCATCTCAACTAAGGACTCAAAATACTGTTCCCAGACAAGTTTCAATAAATGATTGGACCTGTATATACAGTATGCTGGCCATATACCTAGCTGTATCAGCCTTCTGTCAACCAAAAAAATGTAGAAACAAATATTATATTGGTAGCTTTGCAATATGGAACTTTATCTATTTGCAGTTATATGTTCATCAATTATCTTTGCATAAAATTCAATACTAGCACCATTTATTATTCTCTATTTTGCTCCTTGCACCAAGCACTTCATTTTGTAATGTGTTACAAAATATTATAAGATCAGTAGCTTTGCATTGTGGAACTTTATTTATTTGCAGGTATCTGTTCATCAATTATCTTTGCATAAAAATCAACACTATCATTTATTATTCTCTATTTTGCTCCTTGCACCATTCATTTTGTAATGTGTTTTCAATCTATCTCACTTAGTTTGTAAAAAAAGTCTTATGGTTCTGAGAGTAGCAGCAACTGAGGATAAAGTGGTCCTCTAACCATCATTATACAATCACCAAAATTGGGATTGGCATGGGTTTAAGGAAAAATATGGGTTAAACTAGAAAAGTTGGGATCTACTCGAGATCAAAATTTCAAAAATAATAAACCTGAGATCAGACTAGAGTTCTTAAAAATGTAAAAACTTGAGTTTTCGTGTGGGTTTGGGTTTTACAAATACCCTTGCCTATATTCTAACTAAAATTATTATTAACTTTTCTTTTTGGTGATATTATGCTTGTACATGAATGTGATTTTCTTATTCCTTTTTTCAGTGCTGCCCTCGGTTGGTGTTGGGGCACTCTCTTCCAGGGAAGCTGAGGGAAGAACAAATGTTTCTGCTAGTGAAAAGGTTTATTTAGACAATATTTTTCTTATATTCTCTTTAGCTATTTTTGAGGATGATGAACCATTCAATGTCTAAATCTTGATCATGATTAATAACCGGCGTGTTAATTAAGTGTGTGTGCCTTTGTTGGTAAGGTGTCTTGACATTATGTCAGGGATCCCCTTTATTTGTCTTCTCTGGTAAAGTTGATATGATTATAATCACCTTACCATGACTGTTATACATATTGGCTTTAGTGATAGTTTTGTATACTTATGAAGTTTGCCTCCCTTGATTTTTCTTGTAACCGTCAATCATTAGGTATCAACACAAGATTTGTGCCTAAACAAAAGTTAAATCAGCATTGTATTTTATCTGTTCTCCTGTGATTTCAGGAGGTCCATAAATTGTTCCAACCGGCAGACAAGACACTGAAAACGATGGCAATAGAGTTTGCGGAGTACCAGGCAAGAATAAGATGCTTGGTTTTCTTTTTAAATGACATTTAACTAAGATAGGAAAAAGGATCCACTTACCTGCCTTATTTCTCCAGGTTTGTGTGGATGTATTTATCACTACCCAGACTTTTGTGGACATTGCTTCCGTTTCTGTTGTTCCAAGAACTACAGGAGGGCAGGTAATTCTTCTTTATCTTGATGCTGTGTTATGTACTTGGCCGAACACAAAAGTAATCTTAATGCCACTTGTGACATTTTCTTTTGTACATGCAGTTCTAGTTATTTAAATTTCCTTACGTTTATTATTGTAAGATATCTCAGTCACAACATTGTAGCTAGTGTTTCACATAGTTTAAAATATTGTATGGTACTGGATTGTATATATAAAATACCGCATGTACCGATTGAACCGAGCGCTACAAGCCTTCTACTAATTTTACTAGACAAGTACAGCTCTGTACAGGGTTTGTACCTCTCAATACATACCCAATGGAAAACTAACCATTGAGTCTTTTTGCAGCCCGCTTCCAAAGCCGGGTTTTAAGGTGTTTGGGGGCTGCAAAAATCTCACAAACCCCTCGTGAACTTATCTACACTCCTCTCTCACTCAAATCTATCTGAAACCTCTCTTAATCTCACATTTGTATTTTTTCATTCTAACTTCAAGTGGTGTACTCTTATTCGACATGTTTCTATGCTTTATTAGTGTATTATGTATGTTTTTTAATCATTTTATCGATTTGGATTGTAAAATAGGGAAAAAAGGTACTGGTATAGTCCAGTACTCCAGTGTGTACCAACTACACTACACTGGTACAATATGATACCGGTACATACTAGTACCAGCCAGTTACTTGGTACGAGATTTTAAACATTGGTGTTCCATTCTTACTATTTTCCAGCATCAGAATGAGTAGATGCTGTATTGATTGCAATGAAGGATGAACTCTCCTCTTAGAGTCTCTTCATTGTAGAATGCTTGGGCCGGTGCCTATCAAACCTAGTATTGTCTGCTAAACCTCAGGCAATATCTAGTTGGTTTTGGACTCGCCTGAGCACCTTCAATCCACTCTCACTAGGGTTGGCTCATTTGTTTGAAGAAGAAATTATTTTTAAGCTTAATTTGCTCTAAATATTACTTTTAGTGCTAGAAAAGAATCTTTACCAATTTTCTTTTTTTGTTTGAGTAGGAATTAAGTAATAAAATAAATGAGTCAAGTGGAGATATGATGCACTATTTAGTACAGAAATACAGTTATTTTGTTATTAGGACTTCGCAAATACAATTACATTCATACATTGCTAGTAGGAGCCTCTCTACTCTCTAGTCTCTACTCATAACTTTTACTTAGCAGCCTCTTTACTCTCTAGTCTCTACTAATTACTTTTAGTTAGGAGCCTCCATATATCTACGAGTTAGGAGTTAATGGCTAATTGCATGAAATCCTCTTGATGGAGATGAATTTTTACACTTCTACGGTTCTAGCACAAACCTGAAAAACTCTTTGACTAAGTAGAAGAGTTTTTTGAGAGCTAGAAAGTTTAGAAGATAACTTGAGAGTGTTAACAGAGATGTTGGAATTGTATGAATGTAGTGGATGGTGAGGTATAACTATATGGAGGATGGAAGAGAAAATGATTAATATTACTGCTAATGAAGTCATTTGGAAACTGTTGGAAGATGTATTGGGTGTACTACTGTACTGATTGATACACGAACCTGTATCAGTCAACTTCAGTGATAGTTACTCTATTTCTTGTTACAGTAGGGCAGTAGGCACATCTCTTTCAACTGAAACACCCAGAGAATACTCCCTGTACCATGCAATAGATCAAATCTTAATTCATTGATTTCATGTTTTCATAATTCTTAATGTTTTCCTGAGACGTATTGCTATCTCTCCTGTATTTAGTTCTTACAGACATACTATTACTTTTTTAAGGTTTAGTTCCTTATGTCATTGGGCACCAGTTCTTAATTACAATTATGATAAACTTGATAAATGCTGTTCCTTTTTGTTGGACCAGTCAATTCAGGTTACTCAATATCCATATTTGATGTTGCAGGTATACTATTATTATCCATTTTCTGCTCTTTCTGATCCTGGCAAGCTTTACAATGATCTTAGATGGAACATCAGTAGACCCCAAGGATTTGAGGCAGTGATGCGTGTTAGATGTAGCCAGGTATATTTGATTTGGTATTTAATTTCCTTATAACTGTGATTACATTAAACTTTGTAATTTTCCTTTCCAGGAGGTAATTTATTTGTATTTACATGTTCTATTAGGGTCTTCAAGTTCAAGAGTATTTTGGAAATTTCTGCAAGCGTATTCCCACTGACATTGATCTTCCTGGGGTCAGTACCTGTCTCCACACTATAGTTAGAAATGATGCTAGCTAATGTTAATTTGACCTTTGGATTTATTTAATTAATAATTAAAATAATAGGATTCTGCTATAAACTATGAATTATGTAAAGCTACAAATGTGAATCTAGATGGCTAAATATTGTATCTAGAATCAAGAATAGCCATAATTCTTGGATGATTATCTATTTGTATGATCTTTGAAAGCAAACAGATGCTGAAGCTTTGGTACAAAGAAATGTATCTATGTTCTTGCTGGAAACGGACACCAAAATTCCTCAGAAACTCTTGAAAATGTCTTGGAAACCTTTCCATTTTTCATAATTTATTAGTATGGAAACTCGGAGAGCTTGTATGATTCGCTTTAGGTACTTCTAAGCAAATAACTCATGATTGGTCCTTTTCTTGTCTTGAGAAATAAGTCATATAGGAAACCAATGCATTTTTTTTGTTAAATAATATTTTGATTAAAATTACATTAGTAGTGATTAGTTCAATAAAATTAAATGCATATACATTATTTTTTAAGTGATGTTTCTCTAATGTTTCATGCCCAACTTTTTTTGAGAAAAGTTGTTTGGTCATTTGTGTTGCATGCACATTGCTGTGCAACTTATATGATATTTAATACAACACAATATTTACTAGAAGAAAGTTGGGCCAGTTCATTCCATGTGCCCGGCCCATTCTGTGTACTAATTATTATGTTCAATTTTAAATATCTGATATTTCCTTTATGAAAATATTTCTGATGCAGATTGACAGTGACAAAACCATAATGGTAACATTTAAACATGACGATAAGTTCCAGGAGAATTCAGAATGTACTTTCCAGGTATGTTGTAAACCTTTATGCCCTACTGACTTAATATTGTTGATAGTTGATTGCTTTTCTCCAAATCTAGTGAATTTTTATTAAAGCTCTCTTGTTATATAACTTTAGGTCGCGTTGTGATGGGTAACTTTTATGAGTATTTTTTAGCGCATGACTTCTACTTATATTTTTTCTTTTGCAGTGTGCTCTTCTGTATAGTACTGTGTACGGGCAAAGAAGAATTCGAGTTATTAATCTTTCCCTTCCTTGCACTAGCATGCTCAGCAATTTGTTCCGTTCAG
This sequence comes from Canna indica, assembly GCA_034359265.1. Lineage (NCBI taxonomy): Eukaryota > Viridiplantae > Streptophyta > Magnoliopsida > Zingiberales > Cannaceae > Canna > Canna indica. The sequence goes on along the minus strand of CP136896.1, from coordinate 66,522,148 downwards.
CTGATCTGGATACTCAGTTTGCTTGTTTTCTCAAGCAAGGTAAAGGTTCTAAATATGTTACTTCACATCGTAAAGAAAGGGTGACTCAGTGCAGGAAGCAACCCCACTTTTGTGGGCTGTGGGGAGGGTTGATGCATGCAACATTCCCCTGCTTTTTGTAGAGAGGCTCTTTCCGTAGCTTGAACCCATGACCTCATGGTCACAAGTGGGTAACTTCCCCTTTATGTCAAGCCACCCTCTCTGCCTTGTTATAATGTTTTTGTCTAGTATCATTTTGCATCTTGGTGTTCTTTGTTTTGGCTTGTTCAGTTTTTAAAGTGAAAGTGTTCGAAAGAGTGCACTTGGGAAAATCTAAGGTTTTGTTTCCAAAATTGCTAAATACTTTGCATTTATTTGAACCTTGCAGCTGCAAACAGCATACCTGTGAATCCTCTAACTCAAGTACGCGAGCAAATCACAAACCTTTGCATCAACATTCTGCATGCCTATCGTAAATTTTGTGCCACAGTATCATCATCTGGACAACTAATTCTTCCGGAAGCTCTCAAGCTTTTGCCCCTGTATACGCTAGGTATGATGATTTTTTGCTGACCGTGGTATTTAAGGCTGTACATGAATTATTTGAAACTGAGCTTTTCAAACAATATTTTGGGAAGTATTATACTATTATAAAATCTGACGTGTTTATAGTTTATGTAATTATCAACCTCTTCGTTGTCAGTTCTGCTAGCGGCATCCTGTCTGATTTGGGCTTTGATAATTGCTATGTTAACAACTTCTTATTGATTTGTGATGGCAAATTTCTTTTTATATTTGCTTTTGTTTTAATATGAGCATGAAATGTACAAATATTTAACATTGTCCAGTCTAGGATATCTGAATCTAGTGAAAATTGTTTGTAAAAGATAAGATCTAAACTCTTGAGATAATATAAAGTTTTTTAACTTTTAATCTGCCACACCGGTAAGTTTGAGGAGTTGCTTGATAATGAAAAATCAATTCCTTGCGCTGCATGAAAACAGTGGTTTTCCACTGAAGCACGACTTTCTAAGAATGGGTTACATTAGAGATTGTTAGGGTGATCTGATTATAAGTTCTTATTCCTGTTGATGAAAAGCCAATGCCTTCCTTTGCACGAAAACAGACTGAACCACAACTTTTTCAAGGATGAGTTACGATTATATTAGGCTGGTTGGGTGTGTATATTCCTGGAACTATCTGATTAGTAATTTATATGATTAGTTGAATAAATGTATGGGAAATATTACTAATTATTGTTGTCATTTCCATCAGTCAGTGCAACCCTTGTTAATGAGCCCCAGGGAATCATTTTCTTATGAACACAGTTTTCAAAATATATGCAACATCAAAAATATTGATGCAGTGTTTTTTGATAATTGTACTTGTAACGATCCTAACATTAATATTATCAAAAAACAAGATTAGACAAAGTTTCACTCTATATTGAGATAAAGGTAAATTATTGCTCCTCGTGCACTTTTTTCAGCTTTGGTTAAAAGTATTGGGTTGCGAAATGATGGACGGCTGGATGATCGTTCCTATTGGGTCAGCCATGTTTCATCACTTTCTATATCATTGGCCATACCTTTAGTATATCCTAGGATGATATCAATTCATGACCTTACTACAAAGGTATGTCTGGCTGATTTATCATTCTTATGTGATCTGTCTTTTGTAATTGAATATTTGTTTGAACTCGGACTGCTGATGATGCAGGAGGATGATGGATCCCTTCTAGGTTCTCATATTCCTCTTTCTAGTGAGCACATAACTGATGACGGGATATATCTTCTGGAAAATGGTGAAGATGGATTAATTTATGTTGGAAATATGGTTAACCCAGACACTCTTCAGCAGATTTTTGGGGTTTCTTCTGTGGATGGGCTTCCATCTCAGGTACTTTTTCTCGTTTCTGACAGTTTCTTGGCACTGACAAGCGACAACTAACCTATGTCATTGCTTGTTTTTTTGCACACTAGTCTGAAAAAAAGGAAATGCCCGCTACTTGTGAAAATTCAACGGCATATTGAATAATCTACATTCCCTTTTTTGTTTATTTAATGATGACTATAAGAAAATCTAAAGTCAACCCATTTTTAACAAAGTAATATTTATTGCGAGTGGAGGGGAAAAGGAATTCCTGAGATTAGGAGAGTTGAAAATTACAATTTAGAGTCTCAATGATAGGCCACTCTTTCATAGTCTGATTCTTTTATTTTATGAATACACTCCATGTTATGTATCTACTTATTGCCTTTTTGCCTCTGCCCGGTAGTTCCGTAGCCTGTTTTTCGGACGTTTTCTAGGATCAGAAGGAACCACTATAATGATCACCACATGAACCGCTATAATGACCACCACGTGTGTTTCATTTTCTTCGATCTTCTCTTTGAGATATGGTGAACCTTACCACTCCTTTTTCTCCTCATATACAACCCTGGTTAAGTGAATCCTCCCTTTTCCTAAATTTCTTAATGCAATTACAAAAGCCAAGACATACAAATAGCAATACTAGGGTAATACCGTTGTAATAACACAATGCTTTTAAGGAACCAACTTCATTTTGCTCTTGTTTTTACCTGTTTTTAGTCTTATAGTGGAATATAGGTCAGTTGGTCTAATTTATGGATTTTCAGCATATGTAATGGTACTTGTCTTTCTTAGAGTAGGATCATAAAACTTTTAATTTATTCATTTCTTGAATATTTCTCTCTGCTTATTTTCTTTGTTTGGGAAGGCTATTTTAAACTTCTCATATGCTATTATGGTCTGACCATAAATGGTAGTAGCACAGTAAACCTTTCAGAACTTTTTGCTAGCACAGAAGAAATGACTTGATGAAAATTTTATGATGACATAAATGTTCCTATTTATATTACTATTTCTGATACTTCGTAGCAATTTCAGATTTCCCCTATTTACTTCCCTCATACTATCTCTGAAACACACAGTTGATTATGAATACTTGAACAGCACCCACCAACGTTCCAATAGTTCTTTTCTGGAATAATTTCTTCTCTTATTTTTTTGATCTAGGGTAGCTATTTCAATAGTCTTCTCTGCTTATGACTTTGGCCTGCACTAAAAGTTTTCAGGAAACTTTGTAGGCTACAACTCAGTCCATCTAGGTCTTACTGTGTTATTTATCTGATTTAATGGATAAAAACTCCCATCTGGCTGTAGCTTTCAATACTACATATACTGGGCATCTTCTTATTTTTCTGCTACCCATGTGCACAAGCTATCAAAGGGATGATGGTTATGATTGTTGATCGTGATACCTGCAGTTTCTCTTTCTTAATCAATTGGCATAATTACTGAAGTGTATTCTTGGTCAATACAGCTTGTATTGGAGCAATTTGATAATGATCTATCGAAGAAATTAAATGAAGTCATTAATTTGATAAGGCAGCAGAGATGTTCATACCTCCGGTATCACGCATGCTTTCCCTTTTGCCATTATTTATCTTAATAGTTCAATAGACATACAAAATTAAAGTTTTAAAATTTTACTGCAGTTTGCGGCTATGCAGAAAGGGAGAACCTTCAGGTCAGTTAAAAGTTCCACACTTGTGAAGTTCTATATTGTTTTCATTCTAGTATTTTTAAGCTTTTATTTTTTTTTGTTTGCTAAAACAATTGGATTTCTGCTTTTTTTATTGGCCCATTTAGCAAAATAAACTGGAATATCACTTGGTGCAGGCATGCATTTTCTATCATATATGGTTGAAGATAAAGGACCTGGAAGCCTCTCCTATGTTGAGTTTCTTGTACATGTCCACCGGCAAATCCAAACAAAAATGTCTTGATCAAGATAATTGCTTGTGCAAAAAGAAATTTTGATTAGATTTGTCCAACATAAATGATGGGTAAACAACAGGAGCAGTGAATGTTTTTTGCACTTGCTGAGTGCTGTTGCTGCTAATTAGCACATTTTGTGTGCTAGAAAAGGTGCCAATTGGAATGCTTGCAATTTTTGCTACTGTTACTACTTGGAAGTAGAGAAAAGACATAGTATAGGTGGAATACTTAGCTGTTACTTTCAGGTTCCTTTTCTCGAGATTTCATTGGACTTGTTGGCCGGATGGGTGTATGATATTGAAACTGTTGGGGCTTGGTAATAAAAAAAATAAGGGACCGGTCTGTTTAGCTATCCGATATCATCTCAGGATGATTAAATTGTTACAGAAGTTATTAGATTCACAGATAAAGGAGGTTTTGTTGTTTTACAATTAAAGCAATCTTTCTTTTGTATTTTTTTCTCGTATTAGAAAAAGATCCCAGTGCAATTTTACTTCTTTGACTGATTGTTGGTAAATGCATTCTTTTACTGTTAAGTTAAAACTGCTTCTTGCATGATGTGAATATGCAAGTTTGGATAGTAAATATTAGAAATTATAAAGCTGTGCAGATTTACTACTAAACTAATTATTGTAAGTTGAGCTTATACTGCATCTTATACGGTCAATGAACAATTTGATGATTGGTAACATGCATCATTGTAACGATGTCAATTAGCCGGTAATAGCATTTGCAGTTGATAGCATGGTTTGAAGTCTCGGTACATTCCAACCCTGAACTGGTTCATTTTGTAGGTGACAGTTGTATTGCTCGGTACAGATTGATAAGGTTAAAATTAGTTCAATGCTTGGTTCAGGTGGTAAGAAAAATAATAATATTATCTTTATCGAACTAAATTTTTTTGACATTAAGTATGAGTTATTCCTTAACTTTACAACAAAAAGATTCAATTGTCTGTATAATTAACTTTCTACCATAAAAAATATATTCTTTATATTAATTAATGACAAAACCGCCCGTCGTATCAAAACATTTAATCCTCCTAAACGTTCCTTTCATAGCAAATTCTGTTAATCGCTTGTAAGCCCAAAGAATGTCCTATGAACCTCCAAATAATTTATCAAATAGATGTATTTTATATTTGGATAATTCCAAGTCACCTTTTGTTTACTTTAATTTTGCTACGCTGTCACTATTATCTCATCTTGTTGTATCATCATAAGGTAATTATGTGAATTATTTTATATTTTAAATTAAAAATTAATAAAACAATTAAGATTTACCACAATATTATGATTATTATAATTAATAATATTTTTACATTATTAAAAACACAATAATTTATACCATCAAGATTTATATCTATATAATGAGTAATTTATAATTAAATGTGTCGCGCAATAATAATTCTCACGTAATAACCTATTCAAAATATATACAAATAGTTACATTTTGAGAAATTGATTTAGGGGACGGCAAGTGTAGATGCTGTAATTATACTTAAAAAAAAATTAATTTGGACGACTTAAAATTGTTGGATGGAGACGAGATAAATATCAAAGTTGTAAATTTTTTGCGTGCTGAATGCGATTGTAGTGTCAGATTTTAGATCGAATGTTGTTTGATAGATTTTTTTTAAAAAATATTTTTTGGTATTATTCAATAATTAAAAATTATTAATTTATTTTGATAAATAATTAAATAAAATAATATTGTACTAAACTAAATGTTGATTTATAGTATAAAATAATATTATTCTGGGTTGGATCGATTTCGTTGTAGTTGATGAATTATTGTTGGATAAAATGATAAATTTACCCATTTTCCTATATTGTTTGCTTGTTATTGCTTCTAAATTTCGTCGAACTCCTATTGGACTCGATATTTCGTGTTGGGTCGGAGATATCGAGCCAAGCTAGCCCGACCCGAGCAAAAATCATGCCTGACCTAAGACCCCTGATCCGACACGACACAAATAGTAAAAGGCAGGCTTGACCCATTATTACGATAACAAAAAAATAACATCAGGCTATCGAGCCCTGAATTGAGATCGATATTTATTCAGGCCTTATCAGGCTGACCCGATAAAGACCTGTGCATGATAAGGATCGGCATGATCTCGCTTTTATTGTGTCAGGCCTGGCTATCAGAGCCGGGCCAAATAATTCAAGGTTTACACTGTGTAGGTCCGGCTTGTTAGCACGATTACAAAAAATTAAACGAGTTGACTATGTTTATTAGGCTATTAGGTAGGGCCGCACCTACATCCCCTGGCTCAGCACGATAACGGGCGGTCCGAGCACGAATTTATCATGTCGCACTATTAGAAAATGAGTCTTCAGCAACGGCTATCAGCAACGGCCGCTCAAGCCGTTGCTATTTGCAACGGAATTCTTACGGCCGCCCGAGCCGTTGCAGATATGTTGTATCTGCAACGGCGTTCTAACGGACACGCGAGCCGTTGCGGATTATTTTAATTATCCGCAACGGCTTTCTAACGGACATGCTAGCCGTTGCTGATGAATTAATTATCAACAACGGCTTTCTAACGGACAAGTGAGTCGTTGCTGATGATAACTTATTAGCAACGACTTTCTAACGGGCAAGTGAGCCGTTGCTGATAAGTTTATATAGGGCACGCAGTCGCGCCCGACCCTTCTTCTTCCCGCTGCTGCCGTCGTCGCCTCCTGCTCCCGCCTATCGCCGCCGCTGCCGACGCCGACGACGCCGATTCCTCCTCCCGCTGCTGCCGACATTTTGAGGTATACCTCCCCGGTCGGCCGTCTCTTCCTGTTGCGGCCGGCCGGAAATCCACCGAAACCCTAAAAGTAGGGTTTCGGCCGGCGACGGTCGGCCGATGGCCGCCGCCGGAGTCCACCTGACTCCGGCGCCGGAATTTGTAGATTAATTGTTTTATTTTTTTTTTAATTGTTAATTAATTATTTAGATTAATTGTTTAATATGTTAGATTAATTATTAGAGTTTAGATTAATTTTGGAATTGTCCACTACGGACGCGCACCGGAATCGTCCTCTTCGGACGCACGTCGAAATCGTCCACTTCGGGCGCGCGCCGGAATCGTCCACTTCGGACGCGCTCCGGAATCGTCCACTTCGGACGCGCGCCGGAATCGTCCAATATGGACTCGAACTGTCTCGAAACATTTAGAAAATAATCATACATCCGACGAGTTTATATGTTTCACGTACGCATCGACGAGTCAGATATGATTTAGCAAAACCTTAGATCCGTTCGGGGATTGTATGTTCGTGTAAAAGAAGTAGATGATCTTTTATACGACGTACAATTCTTGAATTGTCCCTAATTGGACAATTTGGGAATATAGTCATTTGTACTGCACTTATGTTTTTATTTTAACTGTTAACTAATTATTCTAAATTTCGGCAACATCTCTCTTGTTCTCCGATACGCGCCCAGATGATATGTGTATTCGGAGAACTGTAGGGAGATGCTGCCGAAATTTAGAATGAAGTTAACGGTTAAAATAAGTACTTAGTGCAATATAAATAACATAAATCCCGAATGGAATAGGACAATCTCACCTAAAGACATTAACCAAATAAATCATCATTGATTGATAAAATTATGTCGGCTGATCGAAGTTGGATGTACCGACGTCTTGATCGTGGAGCTTTAACGAATGAGTTTCGATTAGGCGTAACGTACTTCCTAAATTTCGCCTATTCGAATCAGAATTTCGTTAGCATGGGTGATCAAATCCAATGTCCGTGCCGCATTTGTTCGAATGGACGATTTTTGGATCGGGAGACTGTCACTCTACATCTATATACCAAAGGATTTGCACCAAGATATTTTCTATGGACTTGTCACGGGGAGTCACGCGAAGTCGGGACGTCGAGCAATCCTGTCGTTCAGACATATGGTGAATCTTCCTCTGCTGGTGCTTCTTCATCTAGTCAATGTAATCCCTATAGAACTATGATACTTGATAGTCTTGAGGGTCAATTCCACCTGAATGATAATGTTGATCGGCCAATTCTTCAGACATCAGTCCCACCAGATACTACAGCGGTTGATATCACAGAAGTACAAACTGCGGTAGAGATTGAATTACCGAATAAAGAAGCTGCAGAATTTTACGAGATATTGAAAGCTGCCGATGAACCTTTGTATGAGAATTGTCCTAAATACACTAGGTTTTCAGCAATGACACGGCTCTTAAACATCAAGGCCGATTGTAATATCAGCGGAGTTGCGTATGATCGGATTGCTGGATTGATTAATGGAATGCTGCCTACTGATAACAAGTTTGAGCCAACTTTTTATAAGACTAAAAAGCTAATGAGAAAATTGGGGCTTGGGTACGAAAAAATACACGCGTGCCAAAATAACTGCATTTTATATTATAAAAAAAATGTGCAGTTGGATAAATGCCATGTATGTCAACATCCTCGTTACAAGGAGAAGAAATCGGTCCGACAGAAAAATATCCCGTTTAAGGTGCTTCGATATTTTCCACTAACACCGAGACTTCAAAGATTATTCATGTCGGAAAAGACAGCCCCCTACATGAGTTGGCATGCAAGAAGTCATGATGATACAGTAATGACTCATCCATCTGACAGTGAAGCATGGAAACATTTGGATACATGTTATCCTTCATTTGCTAGGGATACTAGAAATATCAGATTGGGATTGTGCACAGATGGTTTTAATCCGTTTGGACATTCTGCAACTCCTTATTCAGTTTGGCCAGTGCAGCTGACAGTTTATAATTTGCCACCGTCAATGTGCATGAAAGATGAATTTATTTATCTTTCGATGATTATTCCGGGTCCTAAGGGTCCGCGAAAAGAAATTGACATATTTCTCAGACCCTTGATAGATGAATTGAAAATATTGTGGACTGAATCGAAAGTATCTAAGGGCAGAGTCGAAAGAGATGTGCCACCACCGATGTTGTCTGGTGAACAAATATTAGCACGTGTTTCAGCACTTTCAGATATAGTATTTGGTCGCAATGAAAGAGTGTCAGGTTTTGGCCAAACACACAACTGGATGAAAAAAAATATCTTTTGGGAATTGCCCTATTGGAGTTCATTATTGATTCGACATAATTTAGATGTCATGCACATTGAAAAAAATGTGTTTGATAATATTTTCAACACTTTGATGGATATTTCCGAAAAAACTAAAGATAATGTCAAAGCCCGACATGATATGAAAATAATTTGTAAAAGACCAGAGTTGGAGTTACAAGAGGTCAACGGACGATATCTGAAACCGAAGGCCCCATATGTGTTAAATAAACAACAGATCAAAGATGTTTGTCAATGGGTAAAAGAACTCAGATTACCCGATGGATATGCTTCAAACTTATCTCGATGTGTGAACGTCGATGATTGCAAAATATCAGGGATGAAGAGCCATGATTGTCATGTATTCATACAGAGATTACTTCCGATCGCATTTCGAGATCTTGTACCTGATAATATTTGGGGTCCGTTGACTGAATTAAGTATGTTTTTTAGAAACATCTGTGCAAATGTCCTTCGAGTCGAAGATATGTCAACACTTGAAAATAATATTGTTGAAATCATATGCAAGCTGGAGCAGTTTTTCCCTCATGCATTTTTTGACTCGATGGAGCATCTACCGATACACTTGGCATACGAGGCACGAGTTGGTGGCCCCGTTCAATATCGGTGGATGTACTTATTTGAAAGATACATGAATCGTCTGAAGAAAAAAGTAAAGAACACCGCAGCTGTTGAAGGATCAATATCTGAATCGTATATCATCCAAGAAATTTCAACATTCTGCTCATTTTACTTTGAATCGACAGTACAGACAAGATTTGATCGTCTTCCACGTAACGACGACGGGGGTGTTCGACATTCAGATGGACGTTTAAATATATTTTGTCACTCTGGTCGTGCTTTTGGTTCTCGTCCATCTCGACACTTAAGCGATGAAGAGTATCATTTGACACACTTGTATGTATTACTCAATTGTCCAGAGATTGAACAATTCATTGAAATATTTGTCATTGAGATGATGCAAAAATACTCTATTCACAACGATGAAGAATTGGAGAGATTACGGAATCGTGATTTCCCTACTTGGATTCAGACTTACAGCAAAGATCACAGAGCTGAAATATATGAAAGAATATTTGAGTTTGTTAGTGGACCGTCGCGACTTGTGTCGTGCTATAGCGGATATTTTGTTAATGGGTATAAATTTCACACGGTTGAATATTCATTTACAAAGAAGACGATGAATGCTGGGGTCTGCGTGAAAGGGACAACCTATGTTGAATGTGATATGGATTTTTATGGACTGGTGGAAGAAGTGATAGAGTTGCACTACTTCGGCTTAAAATCAGTGATCCTATTTAGATGTCATTGGTTCGATACAACAGAAAGGGGCATGAAAGTTCATCCAAAATACAAACTTGTTGAGGTTAATTACAAATCGAAATTGGCAGCAAATGAGCCTTTTATATTGGCATCACAAGCCGAACAAGTATATTATGCGAAGTATCCGGCTCGAAATAAAGATAGAGCAGATTGGCGTGTAGTCTGTAAGACAAAAGGTAGAGGAAAAATTGATCCGATAGTAGGAGAAAATGAGCTGATACCTGATATGACACATGGTTTCTATCAAGAAGATGATCCTCCTGCTGTAGATCGTATTATTCCAATACTCGAGGATACAGACACAACGTTAATTCAATTAGAAGTTGAATATGTTGATGATAATGATCATGAAATTGAGGAAGCTGGAGATGAAGAAGATGAAGAAGAGGAAGAAGAGGAAGAAGAGGAAGAATTCGAAGACTATTATTCAGATGATGAGGAATAATTGTAAAGTATATATTTTATTAAATATATCTCTACTATTTATACAATAATCTGATTATATGTCTGTTCGACAGATATGTCTGGTCGTGGTTATCAACGCAGGAGAGCTTTGGAGTCTCCGATAGGTGAGACTCCAGCAGTTACTCATGCTGCTGATCCTCCTGTTGCTGATCCTCAACCCGATGATACTGCCGAGGCTAGTACATCCAGACGCAGGCGGCCACGCGGGCCGAACAGGTGGCCGCCTTCACCAGCCACAGAGTCACGTAGATTGATTAGCGTGATTGGGGAGCGGTAATATATCATGAATTATGAATCATTACAAATTCATTATATCATAATATAATATTAAAATTTATTTTTGTTGTGCAGGTTCGAGCAAGAAGAAGTGCCAAGGAGCATTTCTTCTACTATTCGACGATACATGCACGGGGCATGGCCTACGTGGACTCACGTGCCTAGCGAGCACGTCGACATGTTATGGCGCGAGTTTGAGGCACGTATTATTTTTTTTTACATGCATGATGATTAATATTGGTACTGATATTATTATTTTGCAGGCTCGCTATACATGGGCCGATGACCAAAGGCCCTTCATTTACGCTGCCTGGGAGGCTATTTCCCGGGCAAGGTACAACGGGCAGCTGGGGCAGGCTCGGTCCCAAGCGATGGCCCGAGCTGGGACCACTAACATCGTGGAGACTCGGGGATACGGCCCCGATTGGATTACTCCGGATATATGGGACCAGCTCGTGGGAATATGGTCGACGGATCAATGGCAGGAGGTTTCTCAGAATGCGGGTAGAAATCGCATGTCGGGGGGAGCAGCGCGTCACACCGGCGGTTCTGTTGCATTTGCAGTGCACGCGAACAGTATGGTAAGTATATCTTTTAATTATATATTTTATTTGCTACTATGTGTACTAATTAATGTATTTGTTTTGTAAATGTAGACGACGGTGTCGGATGACGGGAGTGTCCAGCGACCCTCCCCGATGGCGGTGTTTGAGCGGACTCACCGTCGAGCACATAGGACGGGGGAGTACATCGACAACCGCGCTGCATACATTATGGTAACTATATATTTGTTTAAATTATTCATTATATATTTATAATTTAAGTTTTATGATAAATATTAAATAAAAAATCAAACTCGAGTATGAGACCTACAGCCAGACGGTGGTGCAGCGCGGGGGTACCCCCGAGGACTTTGACGCAACAACGTGGGTCGAGGCCGCAGGTGGCTGGGACCATGGCCGCGTATATGGCTTTGCGGATAGTGGTCATGCGCGAGCCGTACTAGGGCCACTTGGGTCACCGACCCCTCCGGTCGTTGGTGAGCGGCCGTCCACCTCTAGATCCAGTTATGATCATAGTAGCAGAATAAGAACTCTAGAGGACACGGTCGCGCGTCAGACTGAGATGATGGAGCGCCAGAGTCAGATGATGGCGGATATACAAGCTATGCTACGCAACATGTCAGGTCATCCCGAAGCAGGCATCTCTTCGGCATCATCTAATCCATCGTCCTCGAGTCAGTCCACGCCGGTGTACACTCAAGCACTCCAGACCCCGCCATATGATCCAGGCCATCCTCCATCGTCATCGTGAGATTTTTTTTATATTGACTTTGTTACTGAGATATTGAACTTGTTTAATTTATATTGACTTAATTTGTTACTGAGATATTCATACTTCAATTTTGCATTTGAATTATTTTTATACTATCGTGGATAATTATCAATATAAATATAATTATTTTGATGTATATCTTGGTGTGTTTGTGATGTGTGAATGAATGTGTGTATGAGTGTGTGAGTTATGTATCAGATAATGTATCAATGTATCAATGGAAATTTGGAATTTTAATTTTTTTCGTTACCAGGTTCACATCATCAGCAACGGCTTTCCCACGGCCGTCCGTGGGAAAGCCGTTGCTAAAAGTGTATCGAAAGCCGTTGCTGATGACCTACAGCAACGGCTTAGTGACGGATTTTACTAACGGCGTTGCTACGGACTCAGCGGCCGTTGCTATTAATGTTATCAGCAACGGTTCGGTGTCCGTGGCAAAACCGTTGCTAATAATATTTTTAGGAACGACCCGAGCGGCCGTTGCTGATCCGTTGCTAAGTTATCAACAACACGATTTTCTGCCACGGCTCCGTTGCAACGGCTCGGCCGTTGCTGATGCTCTTCAGCTACGGCTCAGCAACGACATCAGCCGTTGCTGATGCTCATTTTTCTAGTAGTGTCGGGCTATCAGGCTGAGCCAAAATTATCAAACGTAGATATGCATATATATACTAGTTGCAAGTGTAATTGCAACTTTTATTTGCAGCCAATCAAATGCTTATAAATAAAAATTACAATTTTATTTGCAGACAACCAAATTATAAATTGTAAATTCTATTTGCAGTATTTGCTTTTACATGCAAATACTTTTTACAGTATTTGTACTTGCAGGTAATCAAACGCTCTCTTAGTGGAATTCATTAATTGTGTGTGCGTTCATGTAATCATATACTTCAACGTATTGATTATATATTGAATTATTTTTCCTTAACAAGTTGCTTCCCATTTCTAAAGAGTATCCCTAGATCTGCACATGCCCTCCATCCAAGTGATTGTTACAAGGTATTGAACTTCTATGGAGAGCCCTTATAGGAGTGAAATTAGTATTATTAAGAGTAAATAATAACGGTTCCATCCCAATTTAAGTGGCTCTCCCTCGCATAAGCTCTCTCATCAATGTGGGAATAAATCAATAAAATATTATATATAACGAGTATCGATCTCCCCAATATTGAATTCCTCATCATGAATTTTCATAAGTTTTGTTGTCTATTTGATTTAATTAAATTCCTATACTAATTTTTAAGTACTTGAGATCTTTGCACAAGCAACAACAAAAGTCAAATGACAAACTCTTTCTTGTTCACAAATAAGATATCATTTCACCAGGTAATCATATATATCATATAAAAACTATGACCACATGTACATCCATGCATGTTGGAGAAATTGCTTGCTACAACTTGTTCAATTCATAAGTTTTTTTATATAAAAAGAATATTATCTTATGAAAAAAATATACAATACTGTACTTCTCATGCTTTAAAATTTATCAAACTTAAAAAGATATGTCTATTTACCGTCATGAGTTAGCTATATATATATATATATATTCTAACCCCTGATTTTGGTGCAATCATTGGTTTCATATCACGATTAGATTCGAAATGGTATTCAATGATCGTGATGGGCAGACAAATATTAATTATGAAAAAACAATCAATTAATTATTTAACTTGTTATTTTACTTAATGAAAGAGTTACCGATCATCTGTCAATTGTGGATAGTACAATTAATGATAATATATTAAAAACTGTCTAAAAATTTAACATTCGATCCCTAATATAATCATTGTGACTTTTTATTTTTATTTAAAAAAAGTTACTGATCATGTTCCTTGCTAAATCAAAGCTATAAGATTTGAAATTCTGAATTGAAACGTATATTGGTATATATATGTTTTATATATTTAAATATAAAAAATCATGCTTTTACCAACACAATAATTTTATCGTAGAAGATAATTAATTATATATCATGTGGATAAATTATATATCAATCTTATTATTAGTTCATTAATTATATATCATGTGGATAAATTAATTACATTTATATCGCACTCGTTTTTTTATTTTTAAAAATAATAATATCATCTCTTCAAATATGGGCCACCAAACCTCTTCATTATCTTTATAGTTAATCTCATTATTCATCATAATTAATTTAGTTGCATGAATTATTTTTTTAATCACATATTTTAATGATAAAAAAATACTAAAAACATTTACAGCATTATACTGAATTTTAATCTTTTTGAATTTTTTGTCATTGAAAATTTTGATTAAAGAAGATAATCCACGCCAGCAACTTAATGATGTGGTAAATTTTGTTGTTAAAATAATATTAAAAATTTGATAACTCATAGTTTAAGAGATGATCTGTTTTTTTTTCAAAAAATAAAATAAAAATAAAATTATAATAACGATTAAATTAAGAGCATGAGGACATAAATAATTTACACTAATTTTTTCTTTTAATTTGTTAACACCACGTAGAAAAACTCAAATGATAAATATCTCATGGCACATTTGTTTTATATGATAACAAGAATAGAATTAATGATAAATTTAAGAATATAAAATTAGTATTATATTCAAAGTATATTGGATTAAATTTTTTTTTATAGTATTTCTTCATTTATTATTTCATCCTATCTTGTCCTATTTGGTAAAACAAATAAATTCATAAGAACTAACTTACTTATTAAATAGATTTGAATTATTCATCTTTTTACATCAAGTTGTTTTTTTTAGAAAAATACAAATCATTTAATAGAAACATAATCAATTCAAAACAATGAGCTTCATGCGCACGTAATTGTGAAAGGATGACAAAATGTGTATTTCCTACATGACCCCTGCTGTGTCGATACGAATTCCAATTTAATTAATCATCTTTAATTTTTGAGTTTAATCATATTTTCGATTGAGATAGAAGAGTTGATGATAACATATTATATGTTGCTTAGAAATTTAAAATTCGAATTCTAATATAATCACCATCGTAACTTTTATTTTTGTTAAAAATATCATCTTTTTGATCGTATAATCTTTTATTTTTTCTATTCACATTATTTATATTCTAATTAATTTAACGAGAGAATAAATATGATTAAATGAATATATGAATTCAATTTTTTATTTTTTTATTTTTTATTTATATTCATTATATATATATATAATAATATTTTTTTTAGTCATATTCATTCGTGAGCAGCCGACCATCCATGTTGCATTTTCTTTCACCGCCTTTATCTCAACGTGTGACTGTGACCAATAGACCACGTGTGAACCATTCTTAATCTAAATAATTTCCTCATCTTGATCTGATATATATTATTAATCTATATAATTATCCTCTTAGATTAATCAATTATAATCCTGACGTCACCAACCCATTAATTAATCCGATCCCCGATTCCGTTCACACTAAAACTGGTAAGCCTATGACCCACCGTCTTCCCTCTTCCCCTATATTTGCCATTTGTTCGCATGCGACCAATTAATTAACCAAACCAAGAGCTAATGGAAAACGATTATGAGCACCTTCTCTTCTTCTCACCTCAATCCAACCTCATCACCTCCATCTCTCATGGCGTTTCCGCAGGCAACGACGACGACGTCGACTACTTGGTGGACCCGATCATGGCGAACTGCCTACAGGGCGATGACTTCAATGAGTTCGTGCTGTTCGACTGCGGCGGCGGCGGGCTCGCCATTGACGGCGATGTTGACCGCCTCAGATTTCTGAGGGAGGAGGGATCAGTAGCTGATCAAGCTGCTTCCGTTGATCACTTGGGCGGGGCTGATCCGGTAGTACTCAACGACGAGGATACGCCGGAGAGCGAGGGCGGCGGGCAAGAGGATGGTGATGAGGATGGCGATAGTAGCTCTTTGGGGGCGGCGAAGACGAGGAGAGACCGGAAGAAGACGCTGATATCGGAGCGGAAGAGGAGGGTTCGGATGAAGGAGAGTTTGTACGAGCTGCGTTCTCTTGTTCCTACTATAACCAAGGTGGAAAAATCATGCTTAATTAATTATGATTAGATTTAATTAATTATGATTTATAATGCACATTAATTTCTTATAATTCACAGATGGACAAAGCTTCCATCATTGCAGATGCAGTTGTGTACGTGAAAGATCTGCAGTCGCAAGCCAAGAAGCTGGTGGAGGAAATAAGCATGCTCGAATCGTCGCCGTCGAAAGAAGAGCGAGTGGTTCAGATTTCTCGCAGGAACAAGAACAAGGAAAACAAAGTTGCAGAGGTTGGGGAGAAGAAGAATGCTGCTGCAGTACTGAGAGAGGAAATTAGCAAGATAATAGTAGAAGTGAAGGCATATGAACTGGGAGAGCGAAGATTCTGCGTGAAGGTGGAAGGCAGGATGGGAGAGGGAACGGGAACGCCGTCTTCTTCTCTCTACTCCGCGCTTGTCTCGCTTTCCTGCTTCGTCCATGAGAGCTCCAGTTTCTCCGTCGACTCTCACGGATTTCTCTTCACCACAATCTTAAGAGTAAGTTATCTATATAATTTAATTCTCTCATTTATTTTGTTGTATATTTATAGGTATTTTAATTAGTTAAATGTTGTAAATGTAAATACTGCAAGCAAGCCTGTTGACAAGCTACCAACCAAATAGTCTCTAATGGAATTTATTTATACGATGCGTGCATTTATGTTAACATAGTATATAATTGCAGGTTGGCGAGGTCATGAACAAAGAGATGAACTCAGTTTCCATGGAGTTATTGGTGATGGGTGCTCTTTTGAAAGAGGGTTTTCACTTTTCAAAACATGCCAACTACTAAATTAATTCTCGAAACAAGTATTTGTTTTCAATTAACTTGGATTTACATAGAGATGATGAATAATATATATGTAGTATGTAAAAGACTTGGAAAATAATATATTTGACTTTCATTTCAACATCGATCAAACCACGTGATCTCGATCGATGATAAATAAACAATGTAATAGATTGGTTTTACTGCAGGTTGTTTTGGTTAATAATGCTTGATGGATATACTAATATCAATTTCAACTTAAATATTTTAATTAGGTAATAGTTCGAAACCTATGAAGTTGAGGAATCAACTCCAAATCAAGCATTTTAATATCAACTCCAAATCAAGCATTTTTAATTTCTAACTTCAACTCGGCATCGAGCCAGTTGTAACATCCAATAAATAAGATAGCCTAAATTATTGCTCATCACTTATTAAAAATTTCCTGGAATTACCTTATATCAAATGCCATCGAAGATCACGGATTAGCACAATGGAATAATCAGTATCATCTATGTTTCTGAAGAAGATAAAAAAACCATATCAGTAATTAACCGCTTCACCAAAAATTTACAAAAATTAATGCCAAGGTTAAATAGATCCAAACTCACTCACAAAGCTAAAACAAGTCCAAATTTTGGCTTCTTACAAACAACTAATGTGAAAATAAAGTTAATCTATATATAAAAACAAAAAAGGGGTGATATGATCGTCATGTATCAAAATCTCAACCCACCATGTCTACATCAGCAATTTTTCCATCACCAACGAGACTCGGTTGAATTGATGCTGCGAGGTCCTCAATTCGCAGGGGAGAATGTCGAGCAGCATACTGGAAGAAAACCTGAGTTTGCAATGCAAATGGGAAAAATGAGAACTCATAATCTATTGTAGTAGCATAAAACAGAATGGTTTTCGTACAAAGATTTCTCAGAAGAAACTACCCTGGTGGACTAGTCAGAAAGCATTTTAAAATAGTATTTCATCAAATTTCATGTAAACCAACTGTCATCGAATTAAAAACCATAAACAAAAAGTGACACCACAACCACCAAAACGAGCCATGTATTTAAATGCTTTTGTTTGTTTAAACAGTCGTTCTGATAAAATTAACCCATCAACAGCAAGTCGGAAACAAATTAATCTGGCAATGCCAGCGCTCTTTATCAATTGTCCACCCACTACAGATCCTAACCAGTGGACAATTAGCAAGGCAAATCTGATGTACAGTGAAAACATGATGGAGGAAGCGAACTAAGTGGAGGATACTGGTGGAAGCGAATTAAAGAAGACGAAGAAAAAAAGAGCTCATCAAGGAAAATGACAGCAAAAACTTTTGGGGATGTTAGAATCCCATTTCAAGAACATAGGTAAGAAACACCCTATCTCATACCTTGTTTTTCTATAAACTTTGGAGATGTTAGAATCGGACAACTTCAAGAACATAGGCAAGAAAATAACCTATGTCATACCTTGTTTTTCTATAAATTTTTTGAAGCACGTGAAATAGATTTTGGCCACAATCTTGACATCTTCTGGATCATTTTCAATATTTTTTGTATTCTTCAATTTTAGCTTGTTGTGGCTCAAATTCAAGAGGTGGCCTTAAACTTATTCTTTTTCCTCTACTTTCAATCTTTTCAACATCAACCATGCCTAGGGCTTCAATTATCCTTGGCTCTTCATGTGGCCTCTAATTTTATTCTTCATGAATAATTCTGTGGGCAGCTTGAAAACTGCTAATACAAGCTTCAACAAAAACAAGACAGGCTTCCAAGTGAACCAAAAGCTTCATGATGTTGTCCAAATCACGCTTTTCTTATGCTCCTTATCAGGTTGATAAATTTTGCTAGATGCCTTTTGGATCCTAGAAGAACAAACTTTTTCAAATGGATCCATATGGTAATGTGTTTGATATCAGCTATCTCCTCTTGAAATTATGGTAGTCAGAGCCCTCTCAATCTAGCCTCCTTTGTCAGGTGGATATGAAAGCACTAGCTCTTAGGTGGTGGATCACCTAGGCGGATTTGTGTTCATCAACCAGATCTACGAAACCACCACCATGGCCCAAAGATGGATTCAATGAACCAAGTGATATCTTAGTTTAAGTATATTTATTTTGGCAGCAAAACAAATGCAAAATGCATTGGAGTGATTTTAAGAATATTTGCAAGAGACGAAGTTATCAAAGAGGCATATTTAAATTCAGATTGGAATTGGCAAGTCCTGCAGGTGAAACGGGGAAATTCAAATTTTATTTTGTAGATGTTCAAATATTACTCCTTTCATAAACCTAGTCGAATTTGGACAAATTCAGTGCCGTATCATTGCCTAAATGCAAAGCTACTTTGGAGGGCAAGTTTTTCTACTTTAGAACTTTTCCAATTTGTATATATCTCAAATTTTCCTTTTCAGCATATTTATTTGCTCTGAATAGGTTTGCAAATCTATTTAAGACGATTAGGATTTTTATTTAGGACAACTAGAGTAGATTTGATCAATGAAATGTTTTTTTCTTAAAGATGAGTATTTCTCCAAAAAATTTGTGAGATTCAATTACCAATGAGGGTGTGATGCACTTATCTCTTTTCCACAATTGAAGGTTCGAGGAGTGTGAGGCTCCTTAGTTATACCAATGACACCTACCGTCATCGCCCTTTGCCACAATGATTTCATAACCATTGATTTCCTTTCTCTTCGTTCTTGAATTTACTTCCATTGCTATCATCCCCTTCTTTTTCCAATTCACTTCTTCTACTTCGTTTTCGCATATAACTAGTACCAGAGCAAGGTTATCGAATCGCGATTCACGTTGCAATTTTTTGAATCGTGAATCGTATCGAATCGTAAGATTCAGAGACACATGAAAAATTACTTATATATGAATCATATGACATACCATAAATAAAATACTATATAAGCTCAAAAAATAAAGTCACCACTAAAGTCTCAAAAAACATAAAGTCTAGTGAGTAGCAAGTCATATATAAGTAATAAGCTAATTAAAATACTAGCAAAGCAAGTAGCAAGTCATATATAAGTAATTATCTAATAAAAACCAAGTATCCCCCTAATCAGAGTGAGGAGGAGGAACAGAAGAGTAAGAAGCTGGCAAGTGGCGACTGGCTCGGCGAGTGGGAGAAGCAGTCGCGAGTCTTGGTGAGTGAAGAGCAGTCGCGAGGCAACTGAAAGAAGCAGTCGCAACTTGCTGGGTTGGAGAGTGAAGAAACCACGACAAGCGACCGGCGATTGAAGAAGCGCACGCGACCGGCGAGAAGAAGCAATTGCGGCGCCGACGAGCGTGCAAAGAACAAAAGCTTTCTTCTGTCGAGTGAAGCAGCAGGGTGAAAATGGCGATTGGCGAAGGAGGGAGGGAGGAATACAGGGAGTTTTCTTCTTCTGTAGAGTGCATTTGAAGGTGAAAAGCCGCGATTCACACATGGTGGTGATTCTGAATCGAATCGTGTTGAATCGCCGATTCAAACACGATTCGATACAATCTGCGATTCAAATCAGCGATTTGAACCGCCGCTTGGGCGACTCGTATCGAATCGCACGATTCACGATTCTGAATCGTGCGATTCGATAACACTGTAACAGAGCACCACCTAGTGCTTTAAATCATGTCATGGCTCACCTAGTATTTAAATACCAATTTGACATAGGGTGAAAATGTGGATGATAGAAGAGAATTAGAAAACAAAGTGGATAATAGTGACAAAAGCGAATTAAAGAACGAGATGAAGGAAAAAAAGGAGGGGGAACAAAACGTAGTGGCAAAAAAACGGTGGTGGAAGGCATCGTTAAGATAACTAAAGAGTCTCACACTCCTCAAAGCTTGGGCGGATGGGGAAGGCCTCCCACCTTCAGCGATGGAAAGGGGATGGGAGCATCATGACCCTCACTGATGATCAAATCTTACAAACTTTTGGAGAATCACTTGTCTTTGAGAAAACTCATTTCATTAATCAAATCAACTCTAATTGTCCCTAACGAAAATCATAATCCTCTTAAATAGAAGTGGAAACCAATTAAAAAAATAAAGATGCTGAAAAGGAAAAATTAATTGAATCAACTACAATTTGAAAAGTTCAAAAGTCCAAAAATTCACCCTCCAATGAAGGTATGCACTTAGGCGACAATTTGACTATGTAATTGTGTATCCCTTTTGTCCTCTTTCCATCCATATATGCTTAGAAATATACATAATAAAATATAAAAAATTCCATTCGGAATTTTGTCCTCTCACCTACAAAACTTGACAATTCGGAATTTGAATTAAAATATACCCCTTAATGTAGCATTTGAAGTTGAATTTGAATTTTTCTGAAATTACTCGGATGCATTTGCATTTATTTTGCTGCGACAATAAATTTACTTAAATTAAAATATGACTTAGTTCATCAAATCCATCTGTACGCCATAGTGGTGGTTTGGCTCCAACCAAGTTGATGAACATGAGTCAAACTCGATTATGCTTGGCAGCAAAATCATTCCAAGAGAATTGCGTTTCTATGCCAAATTCAAGAATTAAAATTTATGAACTAGAATTTCCACACAACTCCAGATTCCGACGTCAATAGTTCAACAAACTTGAAATATCTTTCAATGAGCAAAGAGAAACCAAAGGACTAAGGTGTATACCATATATTCCACTTTAGAATGATAAATTTGTAAATGCAAGAACAATTTTTGTACAATCTAATGCATTAACCTAAGTTAACCCTGAACTTGCATTATGATATTTTTTCCAATAAAGAAATCCAGCACAATATGTCCATGTTCGAATCCTACTTATATGCAGCTTTGCAGATGCAATAATATCTATCCAGTTAGTAATGGTTTCTTGTGTTTTTTATTCCTTAAGTGCAACCTCATTTAACTGTACATCAGGTTTGGGAGAGAGATTATACTGGTAATGCATTACTGAAGAAATTTGGATCACTGAAGAAGTCCCATTATAACATGGGGCCTTTTAATATAGTGCAATAGTGTAACGGAACCCAAATCATAGACAAGTTGGCGCAATTGTGAAATACCAGACGAGATAACTAGAACTCCATTAGAGAGAGAACTCATGATCTCCTTAAGTTCGTTAGGACATGAGAACTCCAATCTTGGTAAGCTCATTGAAGAGAGAAGTCTGAATTTAAGGGGAAAAAGAGATAATAATTTTGAGTGTAAACTGATATATTACATTCATAAGATTGTTTTTATACAGGTTGCAAGCCTTCACTATTAAATAAAGATAAACATGACTCATAGTCATATATAAGGACTCTACAAAATACCTATAATATAACTCAATCAAAATCTACCAATAACTCACAAATAATGGTAAGAACTCTCTACACAGTACCCATAATAAATAGCTCTAAAGAATTTAGATATTGTTATTTAAGAGCATAATTGTCCCATTTTATAGTGGTTTGCCTATCATACTCTAAGCTGATCAAATAATTTACTACAACCACAAAGATAAGAAAATAGTAAAGGAGCAAATTCAAACTAGAACTAGAAATCTATTGATTATCAGACTTAAAAGATTTTTTGTGGAGGCAGCAAGCTAACAACTATATCGAAGAAGAGATGCCAATTTGTAAAACCAGTGAACAGAGGTGATATCACGGGTAACTGCATTGTTGACTATGGGTTATGAGATGTTCAAAAGTAATAGCAAGATTTGATTGAAGTTACAATTAACAATCTTATGCAGCATATTGGAGCTTGAACTTGAAGTTTAAGAGTATTAGGCAATTCATTCTGTTTCTGCATCTAGAATGAGCACATTATTTTGGCAATCAGGTGGAAAAAATATAAATAGTTTTACTCACCTTAGAGTAGCTATCTGCAAAAGCCCGTGCACGATTAGACTTGCTTATGAATTGTAAATCACCTATCTCCAGCTTTCCATCAACAATTCTCACACTTTCATCTCTAATGGCAAAACGGAGGAAGTTTCCTGGCCACAAACCTGACTGCAGAATGAAAGACACAAACTTCAGTGTCTCATTTGGTTGGAAGCGAAACACAAACTGAATGCTATTCATTACCTTCTGAATGAAATCAGTCTGTAAGCAACCAAATGTAACGGAAGGATCATCAGAAGTTGTTAACTTGCCATCTTCTTGCATCTCCAATACAACCTGATATACAATAGGATAGGAGGATGAAGGTGTACTGGTGATAGCATTATATCCTTGTTGGAACAACAGAATCAGATGTCTTGAGTCTGCTTTCATGTGTCACAAGTGTTGGTGTTGCAGTGGAAATAACAATCATGCATATGCAACAAGATACATTTATTTAAACATCAAAACCAGTGTTTGTGGTAATGTGGTTACGAATCTCAGGCTGTATGGTATGGTACAAGAGATACCTACCATTTCCTTTCAACTTTCCAAGATCAATATGCTACAGCACATGAAAATAACTCATACCATTTGTACCGCCTAGTATAGTATCTATGTCGGACATACCAAACCATTATGGTTTGGTATAAGCCCGGCACCGGGCAATACACACCCAACGACTTGTTTTTTATCCATTGAAGTGCTTTTTTTAAGTTTTCAACGATTATTTTAATCATTTGGGCTAGTTTTCCGTGTCTTTTAAGCCTATATAAAGGTCTCAAATCCCTTATTACTTCATCTTCATCCTCTTCCCTAAAACTCTCAAAGACTACTAAATCTCTCTCAATCTTCCATATTCTTCCTAAAACTGGACACCTAGATATCATGACACACACCACTCTTCAGCTTCTTAGACTTGGAACTTCTATTTGGATTTCTAAACTTGGAAATTTTGTATGTTTTTATGAGCGTTTTCAAGCATTTTAATGGATTAATTATGAAAAACAAGATTTCGAGTGTAAAATACTAGAATGAAAGAGGTCCATATAGTTTCATTTGTGTACCCGACTGTATCATGTGTACATACCAGTAGCAGCTAATTAGCGAGATTGGCACATATATGAGATTTTAAACAGTGACTTAATAAACATGAAGCAAAAACATATTATTGTATAATTTCCTAAAGGGAAAATGAATGTAGTTTAAAGTGACAGAAGATAGTTGTAATAAGATGGTCAATTTAAACCTTGCACTTGAATGAGCCTCGTATGTAAAGTTGTAAACCACAATCTCAAATGAAAGATCAAGAACTTGGGTTGGGTTACTAGATTAAGCAGATGCCTAAAAAGGTGCATAAACATGTAAGAACTATAACCAATATTTTTAAACCCAGATTGGTGGTCATACTGGTTTGGCCGTCAATTTGTTGGTTGGTTGTTCAATTGATCTGGGTCAATAAACATAATATCTTTGGAATATAGATACATATATAAATAATGAAAAAATCAACGAAAATAGAAAAATGATAGAATTGATATGTAATTATTGCAAATTTAAGAATTAGTTTATATTTTCAAATAAAATTTACTTATTTCAATTAAAATATTTGAATCTATGATATTAGTTTATGTTTGCATTATGGTTTTTATTTCTCAATGTAGTATTTAATACAAGTTATATTTTTAAAATCTTGTTTGATGCTTTTTCAATTTTCAAAACTTGTTTAAATCTTAAACATTATTAGTTTATGTGTATAACAATATTTAAACTAATTCGAATTTAAAAAAAAAAATCATTTTTTTGTAAACTGATAGTACCCGGTTTGACCGACTTTTTAACTATCCGATTTTAAAGCCCAACTGAGCCGGACCATGATATGGTTCTCAGATTAACCGGTTGAACCACCCACTTTGGTCTGGTTTAAGAAACATTGACTACAGTTTTATATAAACTGTTGTTCATCTAACAGAGTAAGTGCTTTGGATGTATGTTGCATTTGAACAAGAGAACATCTAGTTCTTCTGTAAACCTTGGTTCCCATTAATTGCCTCAAAAGAAATCATATAATCATTCTCTAGAAGCTAAAAGATGAAGACTGTACTGTTTCAGCAAAGGCATCCGACAAAATAAGCATCAGGAAATAATATGCAAATTACCAAAATAGCTATGAGATCACTGCTTGTGATGTCTTCAATAGATTATGAACGGTGAAAAAATCTTTTAATTCCATTCTCCCTCACTACTCCCCACTCATTCGGTGTGGGGTCACTTAGAAACTTCTATCTATTAGAAATCATCAATGCACGTGTTGGACTCGTGTCAGTCTAGTTTAGTTTGCCCACCCACGTGTGAGGGCAAGTGTTATAAATAAATAGAATGGGTCCCTTCCTAATAGCTTAAGTTGTAGAATAAGTTGGACACCAAATGAAATTTAACGCTCATATAAATGACTTATTCTGGTTCATATGACGCTTCTATTTATTAATTCTTCATTCTATGAATTATCATGCAAAATCTCTATCAAGGACACTTCTATATTACAGTTCTATAAGTTATATAAGCCATGGTGATCAAGAATACATAATTATTTTTACAAATTTATCTAATGAACATGCATAAAGATACAAGCTATAAAGATGAAATACTAGTAGATTTCTTCTTAGTAAAGCTAGAGAAAAGAAGCTTCCAAGAGAGCAGCCATAGGTAAGGTGTGCTACCCGATATGTTCTTACAAAGGTTTTAGAAGAATTCAAAAGATCAAACGGCTAGTATGGCTAATTAGTTTATTTAACAAAATGATGAGAATTTTTAAAAAACATCAAATGAATGGAGAACATTTTTCAGTACAATCAGTCAATCACAGGAGGTATTCAATTTTTTCCCTCTAATTAGAGAAGTACTAAGTCATTATATGACAGTAAGAAAGCACCATGGACTGAAGAATAAGATAAATACTCTTGAGAATTAGTTTGTTCTTATGGTTGGAACTAGAAGATCCACTATAGGATCTATTTATTTATTAAGTCGTTTAATAGAAAACATATAGAGGGATGAATAAATATTTGTGCATGATTTCTCTTAGCTTTGGGAGAAAAGATCAGGCATAATCCAAAAGATATACCTATCAAATTATTTGTCTACTATTATTAGCATGAAAGAAAAAGAAAAGGTCACTATGTCTAAATAAACCAAGCAACATTCAAATAAGAATAGCAAAAGTACCCAAATGGCCACGGAAAAGTTGACCCTTTCTGTCAGGGTTTTTTTTGTGCATAAATATATGTTAGCGTCCTTATTCTGAACAGGCTGGAAAAAAATAATCCAACTAAAGTACTAAACCACCTTACGAACGCCTCACTAAAAAGTTGCACTTAAAATATGATTATCATGGTGCTAACAACAATTTCTCAAGAGCAATTATTCCTATTCTCCAAGCAGAAAACTCAAAACCGGTACCATCTCATTGAAATAAGCTATAAGTTCGTAAAGAAACTTTTCTTCTAAAAACAAGCATTCAGAAACCAAATTATGTGATAATAGTCAAAAGATGCAGGCATTCTGAACCTGTTGCTGAGTTGGAACCAATCCTTTGCTGTCTGTATCAAGAAAATACTGGCTACAACAGTTGTCCTTCCACACTAGAGTTAAAGGTGTATTCCCAGTTTGATAATGTGCATGCCTGAGAAAGAGAAGGGTGAAAATTATAAGTCTTCAACTTCAAGACATAGTTCTTTTCATATTGTCATGCCTATATACCAAAATAGAATTTTTTAAGTGACAAAACAAGGGAATAGATAAAAAACCAATCCCACCAGCAAATAGAAAGGATAGTCCATATGAGAATTATGTGAAAACAAATCAGAGGCAACAATCACTCGCTTTGCTCTAATGACATAAATAATTGCTATATGCTCTAAAATGAGAATCAATTCACGATACAATGAGAAAATTTTAAGCAATATAATTGGTCAAAGGGCGCCCTACCAACGCAAGAACGGCAAGAAGCATTTTCAAAAGATGAAAAGAATGCAACAAAATCCATAAACAAAATTACTTGAAAAGGTTGAAATAAAGCATGGGTGTTTAGCAATTTCACATATATAAGGAACTTGAAGTGGAAAGCAACTTTAGGTTGTAAAGGGTGATAACGTAAATGTGAAAGTGCAGCTATGCTCCTAATAGAATATATCTATGAAAAACAAGTAGACATCATTCAATATAATAAACAAAGAATATAAACTTACTTGTTGTAGAACAGTAACCCATCTTTCATATAAGGCATAACACTAGAATATGCTGCATGTAGACCTGCCTGGTCACAATCATAAATAGGGACAACACTAAATCTGTATTTGTGGTATGTTGATGGAGGATTGCAAGCTCCAGACTCTGCAAGCTTAGAGTTCAGCCAAAAGAATCTGAATTCTGCAGTACAATCATACAGCGGGTACCCTCTCCAACAGACCATATCAATCACATAGTATGTTTGATCCGGCTGCAAATTATAACCTAAAATGTAAATGGCAGCTGAAGAAAGATTAAAAACATTTCTGAGTGGAAACAATCATGTCAAGAACTAATGTGCCGTTGAAAGTTACACTTGCCAATCTACAAAATGCTGTCTAACCTCGTGAAATATGCAATCCAGTATACAATAGGAACTTGCAGGGCCTGAGACGTCTCTTGTCCTGGAGCCATTAGGCAAGGAAGAAGGAAAGTGATGCAGAACAGATCCATTCCGGAGCCTACTAATGGTTGTACCATTAGAGGAAACAACAAAGCACCGGTTTCCAGCAGGTCTAGCAAAGACATACCTACAAAAATATTTCTCAAGTCCTAAATCAGATAGTTAAAAAGCTTCATAGAGTGATGAAGCAATTCAGGAAACCTTCTGATTGCTTTTTTGGGTAATGTAACTTACAGAAAAACTCAATGATGACAAGCAATAAGATACGTAATTGCAAAGACACCTTAAAGAAAAGCTTAAAAAATGAGAATGATCAGCTAATCTTTATTGATATAAAAAATGCACTACTGCACCAGTGTTTTGGACAGTAGCGATAATTTATATATATATATATATATATATATATATATATATATATATGTTCCATGCAGCTAAGAAAAACAGCAAAGCACATCTGCTTTGTTATAAAGTTGAACTTTAAAGAATATTTCCTATGGACTTCTTAGCTCCAAAGATTGTGATGCTGAACTACATCAGCGATGTTGATATGGTTGTCATGTTATATGAGTGAATGTGATTGGCTTATATAAGTTGCAAGAGGTTCATTCCCTATTTCAAAAACCGATATGCCCAGACTAATATAGTACATTAGTACTGGTCTACTTAATGAAGAGCCCTTCTTAGTCCCAAGAGAACTTGCATTTCATCCATTAGTTGATTTTTTGTACGATGAGAGAGGTTCACCACTCAAGTTGGGTGGTAGTAGAGGTAGGGGAGGATTAAGTTCACTGACAAATTGAACTCAACAAAGATCAGTCGTCTCAAAAGAACCATGTAGGTAACCTCAAACATTTGGGTAAATATAACTCAGCTTCTGTTATCTTATTCTCATTAGAAGAGAAACTAGAAAAGGTAAAATCTCTCTGTTGTAAAGATTTTCATCCATCCTTAAGAAACTTGACAGATTCATATGAATCCCGACCCCTGGTAACCAAACTCGTTGAGAGAATGCATATTTTCAGAGCATTTAAAATCGAAACAGAACAGGAGAAATCTTAGCAGGGTGATTAAACGCAAATGAGACAACCCACCGGTTTCCCGAAATTACTAATTCCAAAATAGAAGATAAAAGCACTCACCAGTCGCGATCAAGATGAGGAGGAACATCGATCATCCACTCCGGAAGCATGAGCTGGCGCGCGAACCACTGACGAGCCTCCCGCCCCTTGAGCTTTGAGGCCTGCACTACGTTCAGGTCCCTCATCGGCGCCTCGGGCTCAACGGAGTGCGCCTCGTTCTCTTCCATATCCGCCTCCGGCAGGACGACTTCATCAGGAAGTGGTTGTTCTGGCGAGGAGGGTAGGGAGAGGACGGAGGAGGCGAGGCGGCGGGCACGGTTCTGGGAGTCGGACCGCTGCTGCGCCTGGCGGACCAGGGCGATCTCCCGACGCCGCTGCTGATCGGACACGCTCCAGCGCTTGATCGAGCGGCGGACTTCCGGTGGCGACATCTCTCTCTCTCTCTCTCTCCCTCTCTCTCTCTCTTGCGAATAGTGACGATCGAGAAACTAAAAGCTAAATGATGGGCCGTAGAAAGCCCATCGATAGTGGGCCCAACAGCAATTGCGGCAGTCTCGTAGTAGTCTTCGATGACGATGAGTAACAAATTCGACGACTGATGATGATCTTTCACAATGACTTGAAGCCAGTTTTGTAAATTCATATACAATTTAACAAAATTAATAAATTTGGATAATTTTGAAAAATATTGGAATTCTCAAAATTATATATATATAATAATAATAATAATAATAATAATAATTTTTGTAAAATTATAAAAAAAATTATGATTGGTTGGCAAAAACATAAATACTTTATGGTATTTGTTGGCAGACTTTTCTTACATCGGCTCTCTCAATAAATCAAGAACTAGATTTTACTTCAATACTCAGAAATAAATTATTAACGTTTTAGGCCTTAATCATTAACCTAATACTTAAATAATATTTTGATGGTATAATACATTCATCCAACCTTATAAACTAACACAATATCCAATATACTCATGATGTGCATAGGACTAAATTGAGACTTTAATCAAAGTTCTTAACTGCTCATATATGCATTTTATTGCATAGAAAAAATTAAATTTGACACGCTTATGAAATTAGTAGGTCTAACAATTTAAAATGAGATATTAATCGCAGATACTCTAGCACTCGTCGTTGATTATTACATATCATCAACGATCGCTAGCACCATCGCTGATAAGTTATTTGTGACAGCCACATTGACCATCGCATGTTATAATTAGCAATGCACTCTTCTGCAATGGGTTGTTGCAGCGGTGTTTGCCGTCGTGGTATGTATCACCGTCGACAATTCAGCAACCAACGGAGCCTTTGATGAAGCTTATATTTCGGCGGTGGTTGACCATTAGTTTCTATTAGCTCTTCATCATTAATTTTCTCATTTTCTCCTGAGTAATTTATATAAGCAAAAAGAAAAAATAAGTACATTTATATATAATTAATAAATATTATAATAAGATAATTACATAATCCTACTTAATTAATCCTAATTATCTTCTAATTTTAGAGCATTATTAGAAATCATGTTACAAGGGCCATTTGACTCGACTTAATGAGATCTAGACGCATATATGGATGCCCCATGCAATTATTAATTATGTATAGAATTAATATTATGTTATATTTATAATTTATTCAGTCATATATATATATAATTAATTAATCCACTTCTTTCCTTTTCTCTACCACCATCCGCAACCCCCCGGCCATGTGGGCGGTCAACAGCGGCACCAAGGCCGGCGTCTGCTCCACCGCCCCCTCCTCCCTCCTCAGCTTGAACTCCCGGAGCACCGCCGCCGCAATGTACTTCATCTGCACGAACGCCATCTCCTTCCCCAGGCACACCCGCGGCCCGGCCTGGAACACCGCGAACTTGTACGGCGACTCCCGCACCAGCTCCCCGCTCGCCGACAGCCACCGCCGGAACTCGAACTCCATGCAGGTCTTCCCCCACAGCTTCTCCATCCTCCCCATCCCGTAGGGAAAGTACGTCACCCGGTCGCCCTTCTTGACCCGCGTCCCGTCGGGCAGCTCGTCGTCGCCGGCCGCGTGCTTGGAGTCCCACACCACCGGCGGGTACAGCCGCATGCTCTCGCAGAGGCATGCTTCCAACACCTATTGATTAACAATTAATATAAAAGTATTATATTATATTTTTAGATGAAATATTATGAAACAAAATTAAAATGACAAATTTATCACATGCTTTATATCTTCAAAATTCATTATATTTAGAGCATTTTTAAAAATATTACTTGAGGTTAATTATAGAATTGTACATGTATTTTAAGAATATTTTTATTTTTAAAAATATAATTAATACAATAAAAATGGCCATTTTTGTGTTTTAATTATATTAAGATAATAAATTTAAAATATTTGAAAAAACTTAATTCGATGGAAAATATAGAAGACCTTCATGTCTTTGAGCGCATGGTAATCCAATCGGCCTTTGGCTTTCTTCGCCTCCTTGACGACCTCCGCTTCCGCTTCGTGGTGGTGCGACAGCAGCCAGAAGAACCAAGTTAGGGCGGCGGACGTCGTGTCCCTCCCGGCCATCACGAAGCTGATGGCCATATCGCGAACTACCTCGTCTTTGTGGCCGCCGGCGATGAGCCTCGACAGGAGATCGCTGTGCTGCACGCCCTCCTCGATCTCCTTCTTCCTCGCCGTAATGATCTCGTTGATCGATCCATGGACGAGCCTCACCGCCTCGCGGAGCTGCGCCTCGGAGCCGATCCCGAGCGCGCGCTTTGCCTTCCACACCGCGAACACCGGCGCCGCGCCGCGCCGGGCGCTGATGGCGGACGCGACCTCGAAGGCGTCCGCGAGCGGCGACGCCAGCAGCGCGGCGTCGAGGAATCCCGGGTCCGTTCCGAGCGAGACCCGGCACACGGCGTCGAAGGCGAATCGGCGGAGCAGCTCCTGAACGTCGACGGCGCGCCGGGCGGCGCACGCCGAGGAGAGGATCGGGAGCAGCCGCGCTCCCGTCTCGTGCTCGAGCGCGTTGACGACGAACTCGCGGAGCGAGCGTGTGCTGAACTCGTGGCTGGCGAGCTTGCGCTGGGTGTGCCAGAGCTCGCCGTCGGCGTTGAAGATGCCGCACCCGAGGAGGTCGCCGAGGATCTCCGTGAATGGCTGGCCCTTGGGATAGTTGGGGAAGTTAGTCTTGAGGATGTACTCGACGTTGTCGGGGTTGGCCGTGACGATGGTCCGGCGAGCGCTGAGGCGGCGCAGGACGAAGGTTTGCGACGGCGAGGCGGCTAGGAGTTCGGTGAACCAATCCAACAACCTGTGCCTGTTCTCATAGAACGGAATCAGGCATCCAATGAGAGGGTACGTTTTGGGGCCATAACAGGAAGAAGAAGAAGAAGAAGAAGAAGAAGAAGAAGAAGATAGCATGAGAATTAACTGGTGCAACGTCAGTAAGAGCAAGAAGAAGAAGGAGAACAGAAGAAGAGGAAGAGAGGAGATGGGAAAAGCCATGGCAGTGAAGAAGAAGCTGAAGCAATGTTCGAGATCCGTCGAGTGTATGAGTGAAGAGAGAGGAAGTCATACTGCGCTTTATATAGGGAGACTGGGAGAGGGGGACGGAGCTGGGAAAAAGATAACGCGTCGCGACTTAAGTCGCTATATCGAGGCACGACTGTGGTGCATTGCCTGCCTCGGCCGGTGTGTCTCATCGAGCAATCAAGATTGCGTTACGATTTATTCACCGAGACCGAGTAAAGAAGAGCGTCGAAGGGCAACAATGATCGAGCACATGGAGAAAAAAATGGAACAAAATCCTTGTCATCAATTTGGTCGGCCTAATAAAAGAATTAATTTTTTTATTTTCAATAATATCCATGAATTACCTGTTTTTTTGTTTCTTTGCCTTGAATTTGATTCCCATTAGTCATATTGTGCAGAACAAATGCCTTTGTAATTTTGTATATAATTAAGCTGACCGATTATAAGCTACAGCATGCATCATGTTATCATGGGATTTCAGGTCACCAAACTCGTGTTTATTTATTACTATTATTATTGTGGTGTATGCTCCTTAATTTAATTTGGAGTTTGATGCATGCTTGAGGTCATTACCTAATAATTAACGATCCAGTCTTACACAATGATATAATCTATACTATAAGAGGTTGGCATTTAACATCAGGATCTTAATGGACAAAACTTTGATGAACCGTGACCGATCGAAACTAGTGTTGTTCTAATCATGGGGCAGCATGCGCTGAGACCTTCCCCCAGGGCACGAGTAGTCGTGCACGACCCTGGAGGGAGCCAGCGCATGCTGCCCGTGACTGGAGCAGCATTGGCTTTGGTGCAACCGCGTTTTTTCCGTAATTAGTTCTATAAATATGAAATAGGAATAAATCATCCATACAAAAAATCCTAAAATATTTTAGTATTGAATACCCATTTGGAATATTTTTCTTTTTCACAATATCATTTAATAATCTTATAATGTATATAAGGGTCTTAAGGAGTAATTAAATATACGATGAAAAAGAATAAATAATGAATGTGAATAAAAAATTGAATGGAATATATATTTTCTTATTTAGTTGACATCAAGAATAAATCGGAATAATTATTTCATTATTTGGTTACTATTATATTGTTTAGTTAGCATAAGAGATAGAAATAAAACTACAAAAATAATCTTATAATATAAATATATATTTATGTTATTTTATAATCTTTTCACATATTATATTTTACTCTAATAAATAATATTATAATATTTGATCACGGGTATTTCTAATGATATTATAATTTATTTTAAAATGATAAAAAAATATATTTAAAATGATAAAAATATTAACTATTATAATTTATTATGATTTATAATAATAAAATAAAAATATAAATTTAGTCAAGGTTTTAAAATAAAATATTAACTAAAATGTTTTTTTATTAATTAAATAATTTAAAAGTGAGTATGATATTGTTATTAGATTTGCTAAAAGTAATATGTGGTGTAATTATAATTAGGGTAAATAGCCTAAAAATTTATATAATTTTATAAAATTTAAAATCTATAAAATTTTTTTGCCTATAAATTCACATAGTTTGCATCCGTATGTTATCTACTAATTCGTCAAGGGCCTCGTCAAATTTGCTGACGTGAAAGAAAACGATACTCGTGTGGCTGACGAATTCATACGTGGAAGAAAAATGGATAGATCTTAATTTTTTTATGAAATTATGTGAATTTTTAGATTATTTGCGTATTTTTAAAATTCATTATATGATTTATTTTAGCAATTAAATACTTTGGAGTTGAACTAAAAAATGCAACAACGACAACAAAATATGTAACGACACTCAAAAAACATGCAATTAATTTTTAAAAATGATTTACAACACTGAAAAAATTCTAAAAAAGAATATCGGATTAAAAAATTATAACTTATTCATATTAAATTTGTTTTCAGCAAATTGTATATCATTGGAACCGGCTTGAAGAGTAAAATTTTTAAGGGACGTGATGCAAATTTTTAGAATTTGTTATATAATTTATTTTTACAATTAAACACTTTTTGTAATTAATTGTATATTTTTCGAGCGTTGTTGTATATTTTTGTTCATCTTTAAAAGTATTTCATTACAAAAATAAATTATATAATGAATTTTAAATATGAAATATTTTAAATAGATTTTATCTCATTTTTTTTCACTTATCATTTTTTAAAATTAAATATGACATATTTTTACGAACACTTGCTAGCATTAGATTTTGTTTTCAACTAGGCCTGGAGTTAAATTGAAATTTTAAATTTCATTGCGAAATATAATATCAAAAATCACGGAATCATGTAAATGAATTACTACAAAAAGTAGCCGTATGACATTTCTAATTCCTCCTCGTGCGGAAAAAGAGAAGTTAAGTTGGCCCGAGTTGACATAGATGACATCCGTAACGAGCTGGGAAGCGAGTTAAGTTGCTACTTAAGTCATAACAAAAGCCTTGAAGCATTCTCATGCCATACAAAAATTAGGGATAAAGGATTTTTTGCCCCTAAATTTTAGCAAAAGGCGCAAAAATATTCTTAGAAATTCTTTTGAGCCTAATATATATGCCCCCAAATCATCAAAATTAGTGTGAAAATTATCTTTTTTGGAATGGTAAAATGACATGGTGACAATGCTAACGATAACAATTGAGAGTATGACACGTCATCAATGAGTTGTCAAGGAAAAATATGATAATGAGTGTTTTTACCTTTGAACTTTAGTAAAATGTGCGAAAATGCCTTTAAATTTTTTTGAGCCCAATGTGTCCCCAAACCATCAAAATTAGTGTAGAAATGCCCTTTCTTGGGACGATAAAGTGATGTGGCAAATGGTCCTAGCGACAATCAATGATAGCACGACATGTCATCAATGAGTTATCAAAAATGAGCACGACACGATACGGCAAACGGTGCTAACACCAAGCCTCCATCCCACAATCGCAATAACTTATCCTCCGATCTAAGATATACTTCACGTTAGCATCGTTTGTCGTTTGTCGTATTGTCACTGTTTGCGATGTCGTCACTATTTGTCATTTGTCGTGTCATCACGGGTGCTAACTGCAATATCTTCTCCTATGATCTAAGACATACGACATCGGTGCTAACGCGAAGTATGTCTTAGATCAGAGGAGAAGTTATCGTGGTTGTGTGATGGAGGCTTTATCGTGTTGTGCTCATTTTTTACAACTTATTGATGACGTGTCGTGCTCTCATTGGTTGTTGTTAGCATCGTTTATCATGTCACTTTATCATCCTCAAAAGGGCATTTTCAGACTAATTTTGGTGGTTTGGGGGCATATTGGGCTAAAAAAATTTCTAGTGATATTTTCGCACATTTTACTAAAGTTCAGGGGCAAAAACACATCTTATCATATTTTTCTTTGGCAACTCATTGATGACGTGTTATGCTCTTAATTAATTGTTACTGTTAGCGTCGTTTGCGACGTCATTTTACCGTTTTAAAAAAAAACATTTTCATACTAATTAAAGTAGTCATATAATTTATGTAAAAAATCATATTTCATATAAACTACTATAATAATAATAATAATAATAGTCTTATCACACCTGTTATATAATGTATATGTAATTACAATATTAATTCGATAATATAATGTAAAATGTAGTTTTACGATTATAATAAAATCATATCAAAGTATGTTATATTATATTGTACAAAATACAATAATTGTTATATTATATGTTCATATATATCTTTGTTCTTTAATATTTTTAATTTGTTGAGTAGTTCGATATTAGTCTTAATTCTAAACTTTCCAAAAGTCCACGGAATTAATTTCCATTCAATGTTGACACTAACTAATAAATATTTGATCTTTCTGGAAAAAAAATGGCAAAAATTATATATATACATATCCTTGCGTTCTTGACCTGGTAATGATCGACACGTGCGGGAATATTTAGCAAATGATTATGCACGTGCTAGTGACGTGAAGAGAGATGCGGACTGCGGAGTCGCTCTTCAAACTTCAAAGCTGACAGCGACCAATATTTGTTTTGTTTGTTTTCGTCAACTCGATCTATCTTAGAGAAATTAAAATGAAAAGAGGATAAAAATTAATTTAATTCCTGAGTTAGGGTGAAGAGCGGCAACTAATTAGTGCGGACGAGCGCACATTTTAATTTGATAATACAAGTTTATATGTATGTTTGAGTTTCCTATTAGTATTGCACAAGCATTCGACCATCAACTTCAACATATAGTAAATTTGTAAAAAAAATCTATATATTTATTGAGTAATATATTTTTATAGACTTTATCTAATTCATTAGAGCAATTTTTCAATGTTTGTGCAATCCACTCGATTGATCAATTTTGATACACGAAACCTAAGAAAATTAAAGTCAAGACTGTAACTAAAGTTAGGTTTCTATGACAATTAATTTTTCGGTTATTAAACGACTACCATTTGCGATCTATTTTCCTTGAAACTCTATATATACTTGAAATTGGCTTTTCCTTTTCCCACTTATTGATATCTTGAGCTATTATTTGGCTTGATCCTTGCATTCTTTGTGAACTTAAAAGTGGAAAACTCTAGTCTTGGAGCCATATATCATTGAGCCACTCTTTCGTTCTAGGCGAGGATGACAATATTATTTGTACTTGTAAATATTTATCCAACACGAGTCAGGTATGAAGAACATATCATACCCACTGGTAGGGGTGTCCAGTATTCAGTTCAACTCGAACCAAACCGATTTTTTTGGTTCGATTTGATTTCAACGATTACAAGTTCGGTTCTTGACCCGAACCGAAAACCGAATTAATTAAAAAATAATATATTTTTAAATTTTTTTAATATAGATAAGTAAATGGGTATTAGAAAATAATTTTTAATTTTTAACCGAATTAATTTAAATTTTGGTTTTCAGGTTGAAAATCGAATCGAACCGAAATTATTCGGTTCGGGTTAGATCGGTTTAGGTATAATTCGGTTCAAATTCGGGTTGGAATTCGGATAAAAAAAATTCGGTTAGGTGAATTTTGGTTCGGTTCGGTTCGGGTTGAACCGAATGGACAGCCCTACCCACTGGTATGGGTATGAGTATAAATATTTTACCCATGCATTTAATAAATGAGTACAATTATGAATTCTGCACTATATATGCACACCCACTAATACCCATTATCCGCTTATATATATAATAAATCTAAATCATCTATTCATGATTTCATCTAGGGGTGAGCATGGACCGGTTAACCGGTCCATTAGCAAAAAAAAAACCGGTCCATTAACTTCGGTTTTTCAAAATCATTAACCGTAATCGGTCCATTAACTTCGGTTAATCACTATTTCGGTTTCGGTTTTTTCGGTTCGGTTAACTGATAATTTTCGGTTAACCAATAAATTTTTTTAACCTATAAACATAATAATATTATGCAAATCATAGAGAAAAATCTAAATAAATAGCAAATTCTCATTGAGAAAAAAAAAAGTGAAACCATTGAACCAAGATAATGTTCTACAAAAACTAATATATTTTTTTTATTTTTTTTTAAAAATATTTTTTTATTTTTTTAAATATTTTAAATATTTTTTTGATTTTTTAAATATTTTTTAAATTTTAATATTTTAATATATTTTTAATATTTTTTAATTTTCTGTAATTTTTTATAATTTTTTATATTTATAAATTATTATTATATATATATAAATTATTATTATTATTATTATTATTATTATATATATATATATATATAATTAAAAATTAATAAATTATATCCAACCGGTCGGTTAACCGAAACCGAAAACCGATTTTTCCAAAAAAAAAACCGAAACCGAAAAAATCGGTTCGATTTCGCCGGAAAACCGATTTTTTTTGCTCACCCCTAAAAATTTCATCTCTTGTAAATATACTATACTCTTATATATTATATCAATTTCTTGATATATTATATTTTTATAATATACGTGGAGTATGTTAACTCATAATTAACTTGCATGAAGGCAATAGTTTTATAAGTAACTCATAAGTAATATATTATAAAGTAAATACAAAAAAATACACGAACTTAGGATATTTTTCCATTTTCAGCATAAATTTTTAACGTTAACAAAGAAATACACTAACATTCATTCTGTTACCCATTTTAGCATGCACCGCATTTTTGACGATTTTGACTGATGTGTCACTTAATGGAGATTACGTGGTAAATAATTATCCTACATTGCAAGTATTTAATACAAAAATGACAAATTGATAATTTTACATGAGAATGATGACATGATTGTTCTTCTCAAAGGCCTTGATGCTAATTGCACTCCACGGGGAGAAGCTCGTCGTCGCCGTCGCCGGGACGAGCTCATCATCGTCACCGTTGCCGGGGAGGAGCTCGTCTCGTTGTCACCGTCGCTGTGGAGGAGCTCGACAATAGCGTGCTTGCCAAGCTCCCCCGGCAGCACTAGCCGCACCATTGCCTCTATCTTCTTCCCGGTGTACATCAAGAGTCGCGTGCGCACCCTTGTCCGTCAGCCGCTTGAACTTGTCCCCCATCATCCCGTCGACCACCGCCATTGCCCGCGTTGACATCCCCAGGTCCGGGTGCACTTGCTTCAGCACCTAGAACACGTACCTAGCTTGTACCCCACGCCCGACACCATCCATCTCGCTCACGCTGCCGCCCACGCCGTTGAACCTTCTCTTCTTCCTCCTTATCACATTTCTCCATCTTCCTGCGTTTCTTTGTCATCAATGGACTCTACTTCATTTCCTTTCTGATTTGCTGCACTCTTCTCGGCGAGCAGTTCTGCTTCCTTCTCTATGGTGGAGGCGGCAAAGTGCTACCCTTTTTGTTTCCCGATCAGGTAAAGTGCTTCCCGATCGGTAAAGGTCTTCCCGATCGGGTAAAAAGAAATTCTAATCGGGTGTCCAAAAGTATTTTTGTTTCTCAATTGGGTAAAGTGCTTCTCGATCGGGTAAAAAGATATCCCGATCGGGTATCTTCTTGCTTTGATGATTAAATCTAGCAATAATTTAGATTTTATATATATATATATCAGATTCTGCAATATTCTCGAACGTCACAACATTGAGGGTGGTTCACCGAGACGGCCCATGCTCGCCGCTGCAACACCGACTGACACTCTCCCCGAAGCAAAATCTCGGCAAGGACCAAGCCGGCGTTAACTCGCTCTACTGCCGCATCCCCGGTGCCTCAGCCTCCGCTTCCAGCTCGGTCTTGCAGCCAGAGGCAGCGAGAATCACGGTATGAAATGGCAGCCCGATTGCCACCAGAGAATACATCATCATGGTCGGCATCGGCACGCCGAGGCGGGACCAAACCTCTTCATGGACACCGAAAGCGATATTACCTAGATCCAGTGTGAACCATGCGTCGTCTATTATCACACGCAGATCGATCTAATCTTCAACTGCGCTCGCTCTTCCACCTACTCCAACATCTCTTGCAGCTCCGCCTTCTGCTCCGAGATCGACATCAATAGTTGTGACAAAGGTATAGTGGTAGTTGCCTCTACGACGTTAAGTACGGTGATAACTCTCGTACACCACAGGCTTCTACGCTCGTGATAAGCTCACGCTGACCCTCGGCGTCGAGATCGCTAACTTCCGGTTCGGCAACGACCAGAACAACCAGGGGCTCTTCGGCCAGACCGACGAATCTCGGCGGTGACAAGCCATCGTTGGTCTCGTAGACGCATGAAAAGTACAACGACGTCTTCTCCTAACAAAGGAGAGAATAATAATAATAATAATAATAATAATAATAATAATAATAATAATAATAATTTTTTAATAATAATATTGATTAAAATAATAATCCACGTAGGATAAAATTTATCACGTCGTCGCCGTTAAGTGACACATCAGCCAAAATCGTCAAAAATGACGATGCGTGCTAAACAAGATAACAGAATGAAAGTTGGTGTATTTCCTTGCTAACGAA
The DNA here is from genome assembly GCA_034359265.1 of Canna indica. NCBI lineage: Eukaryota > Viridiplantae > Streptophyta > Magnoliopsida > Zingiberales > Cannaceae > Canna > Canna indica. The sequence continues at coordinate 66,481,981 of CP136896.1, read as the reverse complement.
AAAATTTTATGCTAAAATTGGAAAAAGGTCCAAAGTTCATATTTTTTTATATTTAATCTATATTATATTACTTATAATATATTACAATATATTACTTATAACACGTGAGTTTATAAGTATATAACACAATAAAAGAAATGAGTATCTGTGGGTATCAATAATTACTCGCGTGGGGACGAGTGATAGATATCCATCACGGGTGTGGGTACGTACGATACATGTTTAGTAAACATGTATGTGTGGGTGTGGGGGCAGCACTATTAGCGCCGAACTCGCGCTCCATTGGCATCCCCTAGTTCTAGGCTATTAGAATCCTCATTTTTGAAGTGCACTTATCTTTGGACTGATTGTTCAAACTTTATAGTCAATAAGAGGACTTGTGTACATATATGGCTATTTTTTTCTCCTTCTTTTTTCTTGGTATTTAAGTTATGTTCTTTTGCTCTTGTTGTTACATCGATGAACATCGTTTTTCATTGTCGACAATATTATCAAATTATATATAGTACGTAGTACACACATTTGAAATGTATATAATTTCATTCTTGACATATATATTTACGAGTAAATACCAAAAAAAAAAAACGAATTTTGGACTTTTTCCCATTTCTAGCATAAACTTTTTCCGTTAGCAAGAAAATACACGAACTTTGATTCCATCACCCCGTTTAGCACGCACCGTCTTTTCTGACGATTTTTGCTGACATGGCCGTTAACGGCGACGACGTGGCAAGTTACTTTGCCAACGTGGCATATAATTTTAACGGACGAGTAAAGGATAACATAAAATTACAAAATTACCCACCCATGATGCTAATATTTTTTGAAATAGGGAGGGGCAAAATGGTAATTTTTCCATCGTCTTCAAGTTGGGCGCGCTCGATGCCCTAGTTCTTATTTTACCTGCTCGTCTGCTCGAACACTACGAAGAGGGAGATTTATGTCACCTTTGTCGTCGGATTAGGGCACGCCTTCTAGAGTCTTTGTCGTCGGATTAGGGCACGAAGGGACGAGCGGTAGGGACATTGCGAAGCTATGGTCCCAAAAACAACAGGTATATTTTTGGTTTCTTTCGCATGTGTGATCTTTTTTTTTAATCCATGTGCGGTGGTCCTAATATACATGTGAATATATATTTTTCATTATTTTTTCACTATTTGCCATCTGCCGTATATTCATTTTCATGTAGGATGAAAAATTTGAGATTGTAGTACATCATGGTGGTCAAATGATTTTTGAACCTCATGTACGCTATGTAGGGGGTGAACTGCTCTTAGTCAGAGAAGATGATATGATTTCAAATATAATTATATTGTCTGACATGAGACTCTTGGTAGAGACATTAGGTTACTCTCGAACTAAATTATGGTACAAAGACCCTAAGAAGCCCTTATCTCTGGACTAATGGAGATAAAGATAAAAACTGAAGTTAAGGAGATGTGTAAATTGGTGATAAGTTGTGAGTCTATACACTTCTATTCAGAATGAGTTAGAGACTATGCATTGAGGAAAAAGAAATTAGAACATGCTCTCAAAAATCAGAACCAAAATAAGAATTTGGAGCTTGATCATGAAGGAGTTGACTAGGATGAGGCTCATGAACATACTGATTTTAATAGAGATGATGGCACAAGTGACGAGGATGATGAGAAATACAGAATAGTGAAGAGAAATAAAAGAATACAGAATAATGATGAGCAAGGTACTAGTGGTGGAGGAGATGAGCACAGGAAAGATGTGCAAGGTATCAATAGTGGAGGCGATCAGCACAGTAAAGATGAGCAAGGTACTAGTGGTGGAGGAGATGAGCACAGGGAAGATGAGCATAGGGAAGATGAGCAAGGTATCAGTGGTGGAGGAGATCAACACAGTAAAGATGAGCAAGGTACCAATGGTGGAGGAGATCAGCACAGGGAAGCTGAGGGTGGGAACAATGATTTATCAAGTTCTGATGAATCATCATCAAGTGATACTTTAACTGAATCAGTGAAGACACATAATAGCAGTGATGATGAAGATATACAAAAATTAAGAAAACCAAAGGGTAAAGGATTTAGGGGCAAAGAATCTGAAGAATTTTGTCTTAACATGAGGTTTGAATCAGCAGGACAGTTCAGGCAAGCTGTTTAAGACTATGCTTTGAAGAATGGGAAGGCTATTGAGTTTACTAGGTCTGATGAGAAAAATGTAGAGGCTAGGTGTAGTGCCAAATGCCCTTGGAGGATTTATGGAAGCTTAACACAAAGGAATGAAGCATTTGTGATTAAGAGATATGATTCAGAGCATAAATGCTCTAGACCAGCAAGAAACAAGCAAGCCTCATCTAAATGGCTTGCAAGACACTACATGGAAACTTTTAGGGAAAAACCAGACTGGAATGTACTTGAAATGCAAAGGAATATTGACCAAAAATTTGTCATATCAGTCACTAAGAATGTATGTTATAGAGCCAGAGCAAGGGCATTGAAAGCTTTATCAGGTTCATTGGCAGATCATTATAAGATGTTGTCATCTTATGTAGCAGAACTGAAGAAGGTTTACAAACATGGGCTATTTTCCACAATGGTTGAGGGTCATAACAAATTCAAGAGAATGTTTGTTGGTTTTGATGCATTAAAAGAAGGGTTTTTGGGTGGTTATAGGCCCGTGATTTCATTATATGTGTGCTTTTTGAAGTCAGAAGCTGGTGGTCAACTACTGTCTGCAGTTGGTAGGGATGGAAACAATCAGATGTTTCCAATATGTTGGGCTGTGGTTGAAGGTGAGAATGAAGACTCATGGAGGTGGTTTTTGATAAGATTAACTGAACACTTAGGCATTGTGATGTAGAACAACTCTCGATTTCAGCTAAGAAATCAATAACAAGAAGAAAGAATTCAGGCAATGTCCTTTATTTCATTCGATCGAAGAATCGATCTTGGAAATTGAAACTGGATGAAAAAATTACATTTCAGAATTTTTTTTTTGTCTTTTCTAACCCTTGCATATATAGGTTATTTATAACCCTTTACACGTGTCAGCCAAGAAAAAGAATTAACAACATTTAAACTCAGCTGCAGGGTACACCACATGTCCTACTCACATTTAAACTATCACTTAAACAAGTTTGAGCTCTCAAGTTGCACTTCTTGGGTGTCAAATGTGCTCAGCTCCTGCATCAAATTCCCCTTGCTATCAGGGAACTCGACCTCGAGTTCTTCCTGTTCCAAAGGTGCGGCATCTGGAGGTACATATGGAAATAGGTCTGAGACATTGAATATAGGAGAAATCTTGAAATCGTCAACCAAGTCTATCAAGTAGGCATTGTCACCCATAGCTTGAATCACTTGGAAGGGTCCAATTTTCTTTGGTTTCAGTTTGTTATAAGTGCCTGCTGGAAATCTTTCCTTCCTTAGGTATACCATCACCAAGTCTCCCACTTGAAAAATCTTCACTCTTCTATGTTTATCAGCAGCCTGCTTATATTTGAGGTTAGCTGCTTCAATGACTTTCTGAAGTCGTTTGTGTTCCTGGATATAATCTTCAGCAAATGTTGAACCATTGTGACCCTTTTCTCTCCTGATGGAAATGAGATCAACAGTATGATTTGGTGTTTTGGTGTATACAATAGCAAAAGGGGGTAGTCCAGTAGTTCTGTTTGTCATGCTATTATAAGCAAACTCAGCTTGAGCGAGGAGAGTATCCCACTGCTTAGGCTTGTCCATGGCAATTGATCGTAATATACTGCCTAATGTCCTGTTAATGACTTCTGTTTGGCCATCAATTTGGGGATGGTAGACACTACTAAAATTTAACTTAGTGCCTTGTTTCAGCCATGGTATTTTCCAGAAATGACTTATGAATTTCACATCCCTGTCTGAAGTAATTGACTTTGGAATGCCATGTAATTTCACTATCTCTCTGAAAAACAAATTGGCTACATAACTGGCATCTGAAGTTTTCTTGCAAGGTAGGAAATGAGCCATCTTGGAGAACCTGTCGACAACTACAAATATAGAGTCTACCTTCCTTGGTGTCATTGGTAACCCAAGAATGAAATCCATTGAAAGATCTTCCCAAATTGTTTCGGGCACAAGTAGAGGACTGTACAATCCTATATTTTGAGAATTCCCCTTAGCCTTTTGACAAACCAGACACCTTTCCACATAGGTAGTAATGTCCTTAACCATTTTTGGCCAGTAGTATCTTTCTGTCAACAATTTAAGGGTCTTATCTCTCCCCAAGTGAGCAGCTAAACCATCAGCATGAAGTTCTTCTATGAGATGCTCTCTTAGTGAGGTTCTCAGAATGCAAAGTTTATTGCCTTTGCAAAGAAATCCATCAGTGATATTAAATTCCCCACTATTGTCACCACTATTGCATTTTTGCCATGGTAAGCTGAAATCATCATATGTGGAATACAAGTCCTTCAAGTTTTCAAAATTGGTTAATTCAACATTCATAACAGTTAGGATGTAGTTCTTTCGGCTCAAGGCATCAGCCATTTTATTTTTGTTCCCACTTTTGTATTGAAAAGAGTATTGAAACTTTTGCAAAAATTCTAACCACCTGGCATGGAGAGAGTTCAGTTTCTTTTGTGAATTCAGGTATTTCAAAGGTTGGTGGTCACTGTGTAGGATGAAGTCTTTTTGAACTAGGTAATGAGTCCAATGGTCAAAAGCCCTCACCACTGCATATAGTTCAAGTTCATAGGTAGTCCACTTTTCCCTAGCTTCACTTAGTTTTTCACTGAAATAGGCAATGGGTTTACCGTCTTGCATTAGAACTGCTCCTATTCCTACTTTGGATGCATCTGTTTCAACCTCAAATACCTTTTCAAAAGTTGGCAAAGCTAGAACTGGAGCTTCTGTTAGTCTAAATTTCAATGTGTTGAAACTGGCTTATTGTGCTGAATTCCATTCAAATTGACCTTTTTTTAAACTGTCGGTAAGAGGCCCTGCAAGTTCACTGAACCCCTTAATGAATCTTCTATAAAAGGTAGCCAGTCCAAGGAAACTTCTTAGCTCAGTGATATTTCGGGGTGGCATCCAGTCAACGATTGCTTGGACTTTTTTAGGATCAGTATGGATTCCATCCTTACTTATGACAAAACCCAGAAATAATAGCTTCTCAGTTAGGAACTCACACTTATGTATGCTGAAGTATAGCTTATTGGCTCTCAGCACCTGAAACACTTCTTTCAACTGTTGCATGTGTTCAGTTCTAGTCCTGCTGTAAATTAAGATGTCATCAAAGTACACCACTAGGAACTTGCCAATGAAGGGTTTGAGGACTTAATTCATAAGCCTCATAAATGTACTTGGGGCATTGCATAGCCCAAATGGCATTACAAGTCATTCATACAAGCCTTCTTTAGTTTTAAAGGCTGTTTTCCACTCATCTCCTTCTCGAATCCTGATTTGATGATAACCACTTTTAAGGTCTAGCTTAGAGAACAACTTAGAGCCTTCTAATTTATCTAGCATGTCTTCAAGCCTAGGAATAGGAAATCTGTACTTAACTATGATCTTATTGATGGACCTACTGTCCACGCACATCCTCCGTGATTTGTCCTTTTTAGGCACCAATAAGGCAAACACTACACATGGGCTAGTGCTTTGCCTTATAAGCTTTTTCAACAACAGATCATCTACAATGCCCTGTAGGATTTCATATTCTCTAGGGCTCATCCTATAGTGAGGTAGGTTTGGAAGGCTTGAACCAGGAATAAGATCTATCCCATGTTGAATATTCCTTATTGGTGGAAGCTCAGATGGTAATTCATCAGGGTGTAAGTCTGAATATTCTACTAACAATGGTTTTACTTCCTCATGCACTTTGTAAGAATCAGTTGGCCCTGGATTTTTGAGAACTAAAGCCATAATGATGTCCCTTGTTTGTGTCGTCTGATGGATGTCAGGAATTGTAGGGATAGCTGCAGTGGGCTATTTTGTTTGTTTGGACTGACTAGCTTCATGTGAAAGAGGCATTAAAGTAAGTTTCTTTTGGTTCCAAACAAAAGAATATGTATTGTCCTTGCCATTATGTGTCACCTCCCTGTCATATAGCCATGGCCTACCAAGGAGAATGTGACACGCATCCATGTCTAATATATCACAAGTGACCTGGTCCATATATGTTGAACCAATGGAAAATAGAATTTGACATTGATGACTCACTGTAATGTCCACTCCTCTCTTTACCCATCCTATTTTATAAGGATTAGGGTGGGGTATCATTGGTAGTTTCAATGCTTTCACCATAGCTGCAGACACTACATTCTCACAACTGCCACCATCTATTATCAAGTTGCATACTTTTTCTTGTACTGTGCACCTGGTTCCAAAAAATCTCATTCCTTTGAGAATTCACTGGTTGTTTTTCAGTAATAAGTAGTTTCTGTAGTATGCATATAAGGGGCTCTCCCTCATCCCCTTCCAATTGAGCTTCATTGTCAACTTCCTGCACCCCAAAGTCATTACACTGCTCATCCTCATCATCCACATGCTCAGTCATGTGTAGGAATTTCCTCCTTGGCCTGTCACTGGATTTTTGCCCTAGCTGGTTGCATTTGAAACACTTAAGCGAGAATGGTTTCAAATAAGGATTGGGTGGCCTATTTGATTGGCAATTAGTCTTCTCAGCTTGCACAGTGTCATCCACCTTGGCCATTGATGTTGACTGAGGTCTGATTCGGGAAGCTAACTGATTAGGAGTGGATGTTTGCTGGAACTTATCAGTGTAACAATTAGCAGGTGGCTTCCATCTGTTGTTTACTTTGTTGGAACTCTTGTTCAATTGTTTCTCCACCCTAAGAGCAAGGTTCACGGCCTCGTTAAGGTTCCAAATTATACTCAGTTCTAATTTCTCTTGAATTGGAGTGTTAAGCCCATTGATGTACCTAGCAACTTGCTGAGCATCTGATTCTTGGAGATTATTTCGAGAACTGAGCCTGTAGAACTCCTCAGTGTACTCAGTCACTGTTCTACCCTTCTGTTGACAGTGGTGGAATTGCTGGTAGAGCACTTGCTCGAAATTGGTGGGCAAAAACCTAGCTTTCATCAACTGCTTCATTCGAGACCAAGTCCTGATTTTATCGTTGCCCTCTCTCAGTCTATTCTGTTGAAACTGATCCCACCAGGCTGAGGCTCCTCCCCGCAGCTTATATGAAACTAATTTGCACTGTTGATGCTCTGGTATATTCATATAATCTAGAAATGTTTCCACACTATGCAACCAATCGAGAAAATCCTCTATGTGCAGATGTCCATCAAAAAATGGGATATCTATCTTCATTTTATACGCATTGTAATCAGTGTGGGAGTTATAGCTGCTCTGTTGACTGAAGGGAGTAGGATTCCTATGTGGTGGCGGCTGTTGATATCTGCGGGATTGGGTTCCTGCGAGGATCGCCTCCAGCTTGTCATCGGAATCCATGTCCGGCGAAGAGAACTGGTGTCGGAACTTATGTGAGGTAGCTCCCTCTTGATCGAAGTGCTCAGATCTGCAGCTGGTGACTTGACATCCCAAAGTGGTAGATCTGAGATTCTCTTGGTTCTTCGATCGACTGGTTGAAGCATGGGCGTCGGCACCAGAACATAGTCGAGCTATCGCATGCCTCACTTCAGTTGTGAGATCGTCCATCCGTCGACTCATCGCCTGGATTTCTCTCCACACAACCTCCAGCGAGATCGATGTCGTCGGAAGAGGCCCCTTTTCAGCTTCGGGGTTCACCATCGCCCGACGATTTCCAAGCTATGATACCAATTGATGTAGAAGAACTCTCGATTTCAGCTAAGAAATCAATAACAAGAAGAAAGAATTCAGGCAATGTCCCGAACCTAACTTTTATTTCATTCGATCGAAGAATCGATCCTGGAAATTGAAACTGGATGAAAAAATTACATTTCGGGAAAAGAAATCTGTCTTTTCTAACCCTTGCATAGGTTCTTTATAACCCTTTACACGTGTCAGCCAGGAAAAAGAATTAACAACATTTAAACTCAGCTGTAGGGTACACCACATGCCCTACTCACATTTAAACTATCACTTAAACAAGTTTGAGCTCTCAAGTTGCACTTCTTGTGTGTCGAATGTGCTCAGCTCCTGCATCACATTGTAGATCGTTTTGGATGGACAATTATAAGTGATCAGCAAAAGGTATAAGTGAACACTTAGACTTTATTTTTTTATCTCATGTTTTTTTATCTCATGTATGTATACTCTAATTATATTTGTTTGTCTCTTATAGGATCTTCAAAATGCAGTTGGGGATTTTATGCCTAATGCAGAACATAGAAACTGCGCAAGGCATTTATATGCTAACCGGAAGAAGAAGCATGTGGGTTATGATTTGAAGAACATTTTCTAGAAGGCTGCAAAGAGCACCACAGAAGCTCAATTCAATGAACACATGTATGAGATGAAGGTAATTTCTCAAGTTGCACATGATGATTTCATTGAAATTGGTTCAGACAAGTTCTGTAGGTTTTAAATTAGTACATTGCCAAAATGTGAGATCATTGACAATAACATGTCTGAATGTTTTAATAGATACATTTTGAGGGCAAGAAATAGGCTTTTGATTGACATGTTAGAGGACATTAGAAAGACAATAATGAAAAGGATGGCAGAAAAGAGGGAGATGATAATGAAAAGTGATGATACCATATGCCCTAAAATTAGGGAAAAAGTAGAAGAGAACAAAATTATTAGTGGCTTCTGCATAACAACACATGCTGGATATAAAAAGTTTAAGGTTAAACACATGGATAACAACTATGTTGTAGATCTAGAACAAAATAATTGCTCATGCGGGATGTGGGAACTTACTGGCATCCCTTGTCCTCATGTTATTTCATCAATTCATTGGTTGGGAGAGGATCCCACAGAATATGTTCATGAATATTTTAAGAAGTCCACATACCTAAGGGCATATGAGCATCTTATTCAGCCATTAAATGGGGGAAAAAATGTGAGCAAATGTTGAGTTTGAACCTATCTTACCTCTCATTGCGAAAAGACAAACAGGGAGACCAAAAAGAGCAAGGAACAAGGATAAAAGTGAGAAGGAGAAAGAAGAAACAAGTATAACAAAGATGAGTAAGAAGGGGGTGCATATGAAATATACACAGTGCAGTACATATGGCCATAACAAAAGGTCATGCAAAAACAAAGATAAAAGAATAGTATCAAGTGAACCATCATCTAGTCAGGTAACTTAATATTTGTTCTTACCTGTTTACTAACAAATCTGTTTTTTACAATTTGTTTACAAACAAATCTGTTTTGAAACATGGGAAGAAAAGGGGAAGACCACATAAGAATCAAGGTGTGCAAATCAATTTGGAGAACCAGGGTGTGTAGTCACCTGCAAAGAGACCAAAGATGACTGTTATTAATAGACCTGTTAGTTATGAGAAGTTTGTGCACAAAGAGATGGCTATGGCAGCAAAGGGATTTGGAGTAACAATTGGCACTGAAACAGGAAATACATATATGCATGTAAGTTATTTAATTCCAGTTATAAATTATAGATTTCAGTTATCTAATTCTAAGTTTCATGTAGATACCTAATATAAAAGTTAGAATACTCCATGAATGAAGATTTGGAGGAGGGCAGTTTGTCCATGAAGGCACCCAGGTGAGCCTACCCACCCAAGGCACCCAACCCACACAAGGCACTCAACAGAGCACCACCTCAGTAAGGAGCAGGAACACCACCTCTACCTCGGTAAGGAACAACAACAGACTCAAGGAAAAAAAGAAGCCAAACAATCAGTCATCTTCAAGTGTTAGGATTGATGTGGATTGATATGGATTGTACACTACTATAAATTGAGTCTTCAGCAACGGCTATCAGCAACGGTCGCTCAAGCCGTTGCTATTTGCAACGACATTTTTACGGCCGCTCAAGCTGTTGCAGATATGTTGTATCTGCAACGGCTTTCTAACGGACACGCGAGCTGTTGCTGATGATTTTAATTATCAGCAATGGCTTTCTAACGAACAAGTGAGCCGTTGCTGATGATAACTTATTAGCAACGGCTTTCTAACAGGCGGGTGAGCCATTGCAGATAAGTTTATAAAGGTCACAGATAGCGTCCGCCCCTTCTTCCTCCCGCTGCTGCCGTCGCCTCCTCCTCCCGCCTCTCGCCGTCGCTGCCGACGCCGACGACGCCGAGCTGCCGCTGCCGACGCTGCCGTCTGTCCTCGACCGCCGATTTCAAGTATTCATCGTCGCTCGGCCGTCTCTTCCTGTTGCGGCCGACGAGAAATCCGACCGAAACCCTATTTTTAGGGTTTCGGCCGGCGGCGGTCGGCCGATGGTCGGCGCCGGAAATAGTAGATTAATTTTTTATATTTGTTAATTAATTATTTAGATTAATTGTTTAATTTGTTAGATTAATTTTTAGGGTTTAGATTAATTTCGAAATTGTTCACTTCGGCATATATTGTGCCGGAATCGTCCACTTCGGACGCGCGCCGGAATAGTTCATTTTGGACTCCTACCGAAATTGTCCAATATGGACTCGAACTGTCTCGAAATATTTAGAAAATAATCATCCATCCGACGAGTTGATATGTTTCACGTACGCATCGACGAGTCGGATATGATTTAGCAAAACCTTAGATCCGTTCGGGGATTGTATGTTCGTGTAAAAGAAGTACATGATCTTTTATACAACGTACAATTCTTGAATTGTCCCAGATTGGACAATTTGGGAATATAGTTATTTGTACTGCACTTATGTTTTTCTTTTAACTGTTAACTAATTATTCTAAATTTCGGCAACATCTCTCTTGTTCTTCGATACGCGCCCAGATGATATGCGTATTCGGAGAACTGTAGGGAGATACTGCCGAAATTTAGAATGAAGTTAGCGGTTAAAATAAGTACTTAGTGCAATATAAATAACATAAATCCCGAATGGAATAGGACAATCTCACCTAAAGACATTAACCAAAGAAATTATCATTGATTGACATAATCATGTCGACTGATCGAAGTTGGATGTACCGACGTCTTGATCGTGGAGCTTTAACGAATGAGTTTCGATTAGGCGTAACGTACTTCCTAAATTTTGCCTATTCGAATCAGAATTTCGTTAGCATCGGTGATCAAATCCGATGTCCGTGCCGCATTTGTTTGAATGAACGATTTTTGGATCGGGAGACTGTCACTCTGCATCTATATAGGAAAGGATTTGCACCAAGATATTTTCTATGGACTTGTCACGGAGAGTCACGTTAAGTCGGGATTCACGGGGAGTCACGCAGGCGGCCATGCGGGCCGAACAGGTGGCAGCCTCCACCAGCCACAGAGTCACGTAGATTTATTAGCATGATTGGGGAGCGATAATATATCATGAATTATGAATCATTACAAATTCATTATATCATAATATAATATTAAAATTTATTTTTGTTGTGCAGGTTCGAGCAAGAAGAAGTGCCGAGGAGCATTTCTTCTATTATTCGACGATACATGCACGGGGCATGGCCTACGTGGTCTCACGTGCCTAGCGAGCACGTCGGCATATTATGGCGCGAGTTTGAGGCACATATTATTATTATTTTACATGCATGATGATTAATATTGGTACTGAAATTATTATTTTGCAGGCTGGCTATACATGGGCCGAGGACCAAAGGCCCTTCATTTACGCTGCTTGGGAGGCTATTTCCCGAGCAAGGTACAACGGGCAGCTGGGGCAGGCTCGGTCCCAGGCGATGGCCCGAGCTGGGACCACTAACATCGCGGAGACTTGGGGATACGACCCCGATTGGATTACTCCGGATATATGGGACCAGCTCGTGGGAATATGGTCGACGGATCGATGGCAGGAGGTTTCTCAGAATGCGGCTAGAAATCGCATGTCAGGGGGAGCAGCGCGTCACACCGGCGGCTCTGTTGCATTTGCAGTGCACGCGAACCGTATGGTAAGTATACTTTTTAATTATATATTTTATTTGTTACTATGTGTACTAATTAATGTATTTTGTTTTGTAAATATAAACGACGGTGTCGGATGACGGGACTGTCCAGCGACCCTCCCCGATGGCGGTGTTTGAGCGGACTCACCGTCGAGCACATGGGACGGGGGAGTACATCGACAACCGCGCTGCATACATTATGGTAACTATATATTTGTTTAAATTATTCATTATATATTTATAATTTAAGTTTTATGATAAATATTAAACAAAAAATCAAACTCGAGTAGGAGACCTACAGCCAGACGGTGGTGCAGCGCGGGGGCACCCCCGAGGACTTTGACGCAGCAACGTGGGTCGAGGCCGCAGGTGGCTGGGACCATGGCCGCGTATATGGCTTTGCAGATAGTGGTCATGCGCGAGCCGTACTAGGGCCACTGACCCCTCCGGTCGCTGGTGAGCGGCCGTCCACCTCCAGATCCAGTTATGATCATAGTAGCATAATAAGGACTCTAGAGGAGACGGTCGCGCGTCAGAGTCAGATGATGGCGGAGATGCATGCTATGCTACGCAACATGTCAGGTCATCCCGAAGCAGGCATCTCTTCGGCATCATCTCATCCATCGTCCTCGAGTCAATCCACGCCGGTGTACACTCAAGCACTCCAAACCCCGCCAAATGATCCAGGCCATCCTCCATCGTCATCGTGAGATTTTTTTTATATTGACTTTGTTACTGAGATATTATACTTGTTTAATTTATTTTTTTTGGATATTGATACTTTAATTTTGCATTTGAATAGTTTTTATACTATTGTGAATAATTATCAATATAAATATAATCGTTTTGATGTATATCTTGATGTATTTATGATGTGTGAATGAATGTGTGTATGAGTGTATGGGTGTGTGAGTTATGTATCAGATAATGTATCAATGTATCAATGGAAATTTGAAATTTTAATTTTTTTCGTTACCAGGTTCATATCATCAGCAACGGCTTTCCCACGGCCATCCGTGGGAAAGCCGTTGCTAAAAGTTTATCGAAAGCCGTTGCTGATGACCTACCGCAACGGCTTAGCAACGGGCTTTTACTAACGGCTTTGCTACGGGCTCACCAGCCGTTGCTATTAATGTTATCAGCAACGGCTTTGCGTTCGTGGCAAAACCATTGTTGATAATATCTTTAGCAACAGCCCGAGCGGCCGTTGCTAATCCGTTGCTAAGTTATCAGCAACGCGATTTTCTGCCACGGCTCCATTGCAACGGCGCCAGCCGTTGCACGCCGTTGCTGATGATTTTTAGCAACGGCATCAGCCGTTGCTGATGCCCATTTTTCTAGTAGTGGTATGTGGATTGATATGTCGATTGATATGTTTATGGATTGTATGTGGATCAATTATGGATTGTGTGTGGATTGATACATCAGTTTATGGATTGTATTTGGATCAGTCATGGATTGTATGTGAATTGATATGGATTGATATGTGGATTATATGTAGTAACCACTAGAATATACCACATCAGCCACGGGCATCACCGACGGCCGCCTCGGCCGTCAGAATCAGTCGCGGCTTTTCGACGGTCGTAGGGACCGTGGCTGATGTAACCAAATAAGTCGCGGCTCACATACGGCCGCTTACAGCTGTCACTCATAGTTGATGGTGCGCACGGGGCGCGAAATAAAGTAAGTTATTAGCCACGGCTAGAAGCGGTCGTCGTTTATTAATTAATGGCGCAAACGCAGCACGAAAACTAAAACACTATGAACCAACAGCTTAGAGAGGGTCAGCCGTCGGAGATATTAAAATTACGAATCCACGGTTTTCCGACGTCTAGCGAGCCGTGGGTGAAAATAGTTTTTATTTGCGTTCGTGCTCGACCCTTCCTCTTTCCCCCGCTCTCTTCTCTCTCCGTCGTTGTCGACGATTTATCGCCGCCGATAGTCACCGCGCCGCACCCTCGCCGTGCCGCCTGCTCCCTCGCCCTCATCGTGTCACCTCCTTGGCCCTCTCCCCCTCTCTCTTGCCCAGACCGCCGCCCCTCTCCCGACCCCCTCGATCTCCGTCGCCCACACCGGTTTATGGATTGTATTTGGATCGGTCATGGATTGTATGTGAATTGATATGTGGATTGTATGTAGTAACCACTAGAACATACCACATCAGTTTACTTGATTTTGTATGAATTATGTGTCATTGTGAGTTTTATGTATGTAGCATGTGGAATTCTAAATTTTATGTATGTGAAATGATGTGTACTAGTTGAATTGCGTACTGTGCAATAAATAGTTGTGCTATAAATGACAAAGTTCATGTATTCTATGAAAAAAGTGGCAAAATTCATGTATTGTTAGGTTAAAAGTGGCAAAAATCGTGTATTTTTACGTTAAAAGTGGCTAAGTTCGTGTATTTTTTCGTAAAAGTGGTAAAGTTCTTGTATTTTTTGGTGCACAGTTCACTAACAGATTGAAACATGCTAAAATGTATTGTCTTCAAATATACATGAGAGGATAACATCAAAATACATAAACCAAACTACTTCATGGTAGTAGCTTTAGGCTATTATCTTTGTTCCCACCCCCAAATAATTAACATACTAGAAAATACGATACATATAATAACAAACATCATACACACACTACCCTTCCTTAAATTGACTTGTTTTTTGTCATTCCTCAGTTGAGCTATCTCATCTTTAAGTGTTGCAATTCTTTCTTGAAATATCATTTCTTTCATCTTGCTCAATTCTATCCTTTCTTCCATTAGCTTCTGTTTCTCGAGAAGAATTTTTTTTCCTCAATAAAATCTCGCAGAATATCCTTTGTGTGGTCGTGATCCTCAAGATCATGCCACACAAAGAAGTGGCAATCATTCTCCTGTTAAAAGATAGGAGTAAGTGATTACAATAAAGAATTAAATTTGGAGTAAGGTGATTACAAGATATCATACATTCCAATATCTGCATCTTCAAAATCTTCTTCCGGGATTTCTTTGGCTCCATGCGGTGAATAGAACAGCTCTCACGTTATGACAACAATGCGGAGCAACAACCTGTAATGAACTCACTGAAGATTCCTCCATTCGTCCCACGGTTTCCCTTCCTGACATGATCGTCCCTTCGTGCCCTAATCCGACGACAAAGACTGCAGAAGGCATCCCCTAATCCGGCGACAAAGGCGACAAAAATTCCCCTCTTCTCAGTGTTCGAGCAGGCAAGCAGGTAAAATAAGAACTAGGGCATCGAAAGCGCCCAACTTGAAGACGACGATAAAATTATCATTTTGCCCATCCCCGTTTCAAAAAACATTAGCATCGGGGGTGGGTAATTTTGTAATTTTATGTTATCATTTACTCGTCCATTGAAATATATACCACGTTGGCAAAGTAACTTGTCACGTCGTCGCCGTTAATAGCCATGTCAGCAAAAATCGTCAAAAAAGATGGTGCGTGCTAAAC
Source organism: Canna indica (assembly GCA_034359265.1). Taxonomy (NCBI): domain Eukaryota; kingdom Viridiplantae; phylum Streptophyta; class Magnoliopsida; order Zingiberales; family Cannaceae; genus Canna; species Canna indica. The sequence continues at coordinate 66,466,608 of CP136896.1, read as the reverse complement.
GGGGTGACGTAATCAAAGTTCGTGTATTTTCTTGCTAACGAAAAAAGTTTCACTACAAGAAATATGATGATTTTCGACGGCCATTGTAGTCGAAAGGTGGTCAAAAATATTGATTTACCGACCAAATTTTGACTGGTTACCAAGGCTAATATTTGCGTCGGTAAAACCTTGGTCGAAACGAGTACCGATAGTTTATCGACAAAAAATATAGTCGATAATTATCGACCAAGGTTTTAATCGAAAAGTTGTCGATAGTTCATCGGTAACTACCGACAAAAGTTTTGTCGGTTGCTCTAGGTAATTACCGACTACAAGTGATGTCGAAAATTGTGGTCGGTAATTACCGACGACATGTCGTCGGAATGTCGTCGAAAATTCTAAGATTTTTTTTTTATATATTAAAAAAAGCTAATAAATCGAGCTGAAAGCAACCGCTCGACGCTCCTCCCTGCATGCCTATCGCATTCGTGCCTCCCTCGCCTTCGTAGGCGTCGTCGCTAGCGGCGACACCATTGTGACCGACCTGTCCGTTCTTGAGTTCTTGAACTGCAGGTGACGAGGGCGTGGACGACGAGAGCGGCAACCGAGACGTAGAGGATCACCGAGTTGTTGAGCTGGCACTGCAGGAAGCGCTGCAGCGGGAAGACGAAGGTGAAGGCCGGAGAAGTGCAGGGGGATGAACCACATGGCCGGACACCTCGCCGGCTTGCTCCGCCACGTCCTCCGGCTACCTCGTGAGGAGCAGGATCGGCGTGGGGAGGAGGAGGACGACACAGAGGAGCAGTACGATCCACGACCGACCGACGGATGGAAACATTCCACCAACAATGGAGAGAAGCACCTCGGCAAGAAGAAGAAGAAGTAGAAGTGAAGAAGAAGTGAAGAAAAAAATATAATTAAATATTCTTAAAAAAAAGAGCATGAGGCGGGAAATCTCCTGCCTCCTGCTTGGGCGGCCGCACACGCTCATTTTTTTCTTTTTAAAAAAATTATTTATAATTTTCCGACTAATTTTGGTCGAAAATTTTTGTCGGTAACTCTTTCCGACGCAAAGACCCGTCAGAAATCTAACGAAAATTTTCGACAATATCTTCTCGTCAAAAGTTGTGGTCGATAAATCCAATGTTTCTCGTCGGTGATTCTTTTCGATGCCGAAAGTTGTCGGAACTTTAACAAAAATTTTCGACGATAGATTTTCGTCGAAAATTTTGGTCGATAAGTTCAGTATAAAAATATGTCATTAATATTTCCGACGAACTTGCGAGTACAAAGTCTGTCGAAAATTATTTTCGACCAAATTTTCGACGAAAATTCATCGATAATAATATAATAATTTTTCGACACATTTTGGTCGAAAAGTTTTGTCGGTAACTTTTTCGGACGCTATGGGTCGTCGGAAATATAACGAAAATTTTCGACAACATCTTCTCGTCAGAAATTGTGGTCGATAAATCTAAATTTTCTTGTAGTGTTTATGCTAGAAATGAGAAAAGGTCCAAAGTTTATATTTTTTTGGGGAATTTACCCTATATTTACCGTAGATGATGAACTCGGAAATCATATCCTCAATTTGCCAAGAAAAATAAATATATAAATAAGAATATATCATATGCTCATGATCACCAACCTGCAGAGAAATAAATTGGTTGAATTATTGTAGCTAGAGCTTTTCCAAATTCCGCAGGACTATATATATTAAAAATGCATGCCATGTTTTCAAATCCTATATATCAAATTAACGTTCAAAATGATCGATTCTCAATAGAGAACACTCTTCATGTGCACGTGGTTCGAGTTGATTGATCATTTCTTTTAATAATTATATATGCTAGCTATATTTTAATTTGAACTGATTGAACTGAACAAACACACGTACGTATGTCCAATTAAAAACTGATGACTCGATTAATTCAAAGTTGGGATATATATATATATATATATTATCCAAATTTAAGAATTAATCTCCCCTTGCCATAAGCATATCGTCTGCGGCTCACTTTACGCATCCACATGATTAATGTCAGCGTCGATGATACGGCATGTGGAAACTGAGATCACCACCCAGTTTAATTTGCCCAAAAAGATGCAGCAGAGACAAAAAGAGCCACACTAAGTCACCCGCGCGCCGTTATTTAAAGCCTCGCCACGTATAAAACGTTTCTCCGCGAGAGATCGAGATATTTTTATTCCATATATATGATTGGAAACAAAGTGCACTGATTATGAGAACGATATATCTACAATTGCAAGAACAAGTAAACAAATTAAGACATCTCATGCATTACTACACGGGGGCTGTTTGGTTAATTAATTATTCCAGCCACCGGCCAAGAGATAGATGGACGCGCGCAGATAGAGAAGTATAATGCTATGCGCCTTCTCTATCTTCTCTTTATCATCTATCTCTTTTTGTTATGTGGACCGCGAGGAAGGAAGCAATATATGTTCACTTGTATATATGTGTGATGAAGCAGCGAACACATCAGTTCGTGGCTTGGAAATATATATATATATATATATATATATATATATATAAGAGGGATTTGGATCAGTACGTGGAATCCTGCACGTGGAAATGGTGTGGGAAATATGAATGTGGAGTGTAGACAGAAACAGCTTTCGACGTTGAAATACGGCGCTGGGGAGGAATGGTTGAAACGAGTGATGCTGATGGATGGACTGCAACTCTCTCGATCTGCAATCTGCAGCAGAAATGGCTGTCAATCTTTCATGAGTTGGAGGAACGCATACGTATTGCATGCGGCGTGTGAGAAAACCAAGCGGCCGCAAAATTATGCTTTCCGCGATCGAGGATTAATTAATGGAAGAAATATTGTGGAAAACGAGGAAACAAAATAATTTGACATGCATAATTTTATGTTTTCATACATGAAAACCCTCCACGTACTGGAAAGATATATATGAAGCAGCGGCCGCATATATTCATTAATTGGTCAACCATGCATGTTTAATTTTTCATCATGAGGTGGTAAAAGTACGTGCGTACTGCGGGAGGGTAGAGGTGGTAATGAACCGGATCCGACCGTGGGCACGAGCCCGGCCTGCATGTGCCCAAGGGGCGAGCTGGGCTCACCCCTTGCGCACATGGGCCGAGCCCAGGCCCGATCAAGCCCGCTCAGGCCAACCCCTGCACCCACAAGCTAGCCGGGTCTGCATCTAGGTTTAGCCTAGTATTTTGTGCTGGGCATGAACAGTAGGTATTTTACTCAGTGATATTATATATATACATATAAAAAACCTTGATGTGATGGTTAGTTCACCATAAATGAAGTTAAAGATAAGTGATTTGAGTCTTATCGTCGGCCTTTATAATTTTAATTTTTAATATTTCAGGCCGGGCCGAGCTCGAAGGGACGGGCTCAGGCCCGGGCTGGGCCTCCCCATTAAGTTGTCGGGCCATGCCTACCCGGGCCTGAGCCGGTCCCGGCACGGCCCATTGCCATATCTAGTGGCGATTGGCCGATTGTTCTGATTGGATTAAATGAATAAATATAGAACATGCATGAAAAACAACTTGACGTGAAAATTATATATTTTTTTCATAATTTTAAATCCCACGTCGATCAAAAGCACAAATATGCTGAAAATTTATATATGCACAAGCTAAATTAATTTAATTAACACCTTCAAGACTAACTTTGAGAACATCACCGGGCTCTCTTTATTTATTATTATTATTTTCAATCATTGCACTTCTTTCCCTCTTTGATCTCAGCTCCACTTGTTTTACTTCCTCTAGCCTCTCCCTGGGTCTATTTGAGAAAATGCGTATGGTTTGAATGTTTGATTCTCATGTGAAAGTGAAGGGATTTTTCAAAACATGTGTTTGAGATCTGATGGGGCTTTTTTTTTTTTACATCTAGATAGTAGATCATTGTCGACCATAGTAGTGCCATATAACCCTTCCCAACCAAGCCATGACATGTGCTCCTGGTTGTGACAAACATGATCCTCTTTCAAGTATACCAAACAATCAAAATCTGACTCTGTGGGGATCATTGGTCAATGAATTTAATCTCCACAAGATTTGAGTTATCATTTGCGGGGTTCTTCTCCCTACTAAGAAGTTACAGAATCCACCAAAGAGATAATTTTGCTGGGTTCTTCCTCGATCTCCATCTTCGATATATCCTCGCTGTAATGATCTAGCTCGTTGATGGATCCATGGACAAGCCTCACCGCCAATGGCAAGTGACAAGTGGGATGATCACGAACGATACATGATTAATTATGAACCATTTCAGATAAGCATCCTCCATTATCTTTTAAGATGCAAAAGAAATCAAAGCTTGGCTAGGATCCACCTTCGATCAATTTATCATATTCATGTTCAATTTCAACAACATCAATTCAAGTTGCTTGTATGTGTTGTGAATTATGAAGACAAATATGAAGCTCGAGGCGTACAAGGACATTGTCCTTAAGGATTATTCCCTTGCCGGCGTCTCCCTCAGGATTCAACGAATAGTTTTTTTAGCTGTGTTGCACGCTAAAAACTAGAGTACCCAGTTCTAGAAATACTTTAGGATTTGCTTATACAAGGATAGAACATGGGAAGTCATCAAGTCATATTGAAACCTTGAAATAAAAACTTTCTTTTTAAAAGTCTCACTTGTTTTATGCATCATTTTCTACCGACCAATTTTCTACCGAACAAAAGTAACAATGTGCATATTGAAAATGTAAAAGAGCCCTTAAGGTTGGACATTTGCTACTCATATAAATAGTAATTAGATATCATTTTGAACACAACTCATACCCAGTAGATGCACATCAACGTTCAGGCTATATTGTGTACATCAAGAAAGTTAACACTGCAAATTCAAAAGAAACTAAGTCAAGGATCTATGCTATCGTAGCACACTTTTTCTTCTTTTTGTTCTCCATCATCGAGCATTCTTCATTAAAGCCAAAGAAAAAATAAATGGTCGTTTTGTCCACTTGTAGGTCTGATAAGAAAATCTCTGAGAGATGAGCTATTGCAAATAAACTAGTAGAGCTATGGACACTAATTTCATGTCACCACCCCTATCTGCTACTTACAGTCCAATAAGCATTTGTTGATCAGATTTCTAAATGGATAAGCTCCCAAATTGTCTGTTCCACTCTTCATATGTACCCATTTCGTTTAAGGAAACTGAAGGCCTAACTTCCTGCAATGCATTCTCAAAATCCTATATGATAGAACAATCAAGTTAGCATGTCCTGAGTGAAAAACAAGTTGGCTATATATCGATCAACATTGACAATTGTACACATGCAAAAATCAGATTCCTTATTACCTTAAGAATAACTGGTCGCATATCCTCCTTTCTAAGTTTTGTAATCTCGATGCCCTGACTCAAGGCTTCTCTGAGTGGGCCCATAGATGCATCTTTTACAAGATTCTTCATATCTGATCCTGAATAACCTGAAAAAGTTGTGATAAATAAACTTATACAACCTATTAGTATTAAAATGTTGAAGGGTGATTGATTGAGTTACTTGATTCAACTAACTACCTTCAGTTAACTTGCAAATTGCAATAATATCTTCTTCTGAAAGCTTAAATAGTCCGTCCTTCTCCAAAAGGTTGCGGACAATCCAGGCTCTTGCTTCTTCAAACCAATTTTATGGAGTATTGGAATTGTTTCAAACATTCAAAAACATAACAAAGAAAACCAAGACCAAAAAATGATACCTGATGATGGAAGAGGTATATATAACCGTTTAGTCAATCGCCTACGAGCTGCTTCATCAAGTTCCTGTGGTCTATTAGTAGCTCCTGGATCATTTTATGAAGGTATCTAGTTTAGAATTACTGTCATCTCATTTTATAGTCTGCAGCATTTATTTATGAGAAATAGAAACAGAAGTAGCGCCAACATTTGCAAATGGTGCGACAAACAGAGATGAAATGTACGGAACTTACCGACAAGCAGGATTTGTTCGTTTCCACTGTCAAATCCTTCCATTTCAATCAAAAATTGTGTTTTTAGTCGCCTACTTGACTCATGTTCACCATCAGACTTGCGCTGTCATGCAAAAATATTGTCAGAGACCATAGAAATTTCACATGATTATTTTGTCACTCAGAAAATACCTGAGATAACAGGGAATCAATTTCATCCACGAAAATAACAGCAGGCTGACGGCAACTAGCAACTCCAAAAAGTGCCCTCACTAACTTTTCACCTTCACCAATCTACAGAACCAATATAAAGAGAAGTTTTCATGAAATGGTACAATTATGCACATAGTACAAACAAATTTCATTACTTGACATAAGGTAGATAAAGTTCCAAAAAGAATTAACAAGTGAATATTTATTCTGTAATCGGCAAACATTGCATCAGCACTGTTAAGAAATTAGTAGGCCTAACTCATCCCAAAAGCTAGCTCATGGGGAGAGGATTGCCCAAATTATTTAAAAGCTACTTTGGCCATATTTCTAACCAATGTGGGACTTTAACACACCCCCCTCACATCCAGGAATGGACATCTGGAGTGTGGAGTTTTGCAGGACTGGACATTTGTGGGTGGCACAATATCAACCACAACTTGGCTCTGATACCATGTTAAGAAATTAGTAAGCCTAACTCATCCCAAAAGTTAGCTCATGGGGAGAGGATTGTCCAAACTATTTAAAGGCTACTTTGGCCATATTTTTAACCAATGTGGGATTTTAACAAGCACTAATTTAAGAAATTTGTTAAGAAAAGATTAGAGTTGTCATTTAATGGTTCCTGCATTTTTGATATAGCACCATTTAGAACTTATACGTTGGCAAATAAACTCATAAGCGTTGACTATGGAGTCCAAAACGAAAAGGCAATACAGATAGAAACCTATAGAGCTTAGAATGGACAATCAAATTGCATTAAAACCCATCAATAAACAGGCTACAATACTGAATATTCCATAATTTTCATTAATAGGATATTATATGTGAAAGAATTTTGTATTACAAATTCTTCCAATCTTCATATAAGCATATGCAAATAAGCACATTTGCAAAGCAGTATGATGCATTTATCATAAATGTAAATATACATGATAAATCCTCAAGCCACAGTTGGAAGGGTGATTTTCATTGACATATCGCTTTTTATTGTAGCAGATTAAAACAATCCACTGCCTTGTATATGACCCTTACATGTGGAGTCAAAAAGAGAGCTTTAAGTCACCAAGATCAGGTTTTGATAAACTGATATATCCATTAATTGTGACATTAATGAGTTTGTATGAATTTCTTAAATTATTCTTTTTAACTAGAACTTTTTCAAGCTAAGAGACCAGGGTTTAACTCACAAAAGTCTATTTGTTTTGCAAGGATAAGCCTCATGCATTGGAACCCCTCTTTCTCATATTAACAATAAACAGCTGTCGGGTACATAGCAGCACCAGATGAGCAGCCTTTCACATCAGCAAGGAAGCCACACAAAGGAGCTTGGACATGAAGCTATATAGATACTACTCACGTGGGAGGTGGAAACAGAATTAAGAAGGTTGTGCGTGGGGATAATGATAGCATATCACTTAGGAGTTTGTTGAACAATATCTTGGTAAGATCATATGCTGTTTATGTGTTTCTTTATCTGTGGATGTATGTGGCTGGAAAGACTAAAGAGATCAACTATATGTTTGAAATGAAATTATCAGAGGAGATCATCTTTCACCCAAATTGTTGAGTTTTTCTTGAGATCAGTGAGTTCTCTCAGGTTTAAACGAGATCAAGCTTGCATTTCACTTCTTTCTAACAAAAATAGGTTGAAGGAAGGATAACTAAGAAGAATCCTGCAGGTGATTCTTCTGAGGGCCCTTCCCAAGTCCCAACGCCCATGGACTCAATCCCAAGGCCAGTTGCCTAGCAAGAGCCAGACTATATCTCTGTGTTTGACCTATGCCAAGATGGAGCAAGCTTGAAAACCTAATCAGTTCATATATAACAACTTTTAGTTTCCTTCTCTCATGTACCCTTTTTTTCTTATATAAATGATCGTTGGATCACGTTTCCACATTTTCTCTATTGTTCAATGTAATCTATCATCTTAAAAACACACTCCAAACTGTTCACCATATCTATATTGAATATGTCATGTAGGATACGTGCAAGGCCTCTTGCATATGCTTTAGGGACCTCAAAGTACCCAAGTAATAGCAATTGGATAGATCTAGGATACTTCAGGGTCACTTGATGGATACTTACTCATAAAACTTTGTTTATTTAAATGTTGATTTCTTGTTATAGAGAGAAATAAATGATAAAACATACTATACATTATGTATTCATCAATGATCAGGAGAATCTATTATAAGTTCTCACTACATTTCTGTGTTCTTGGCATTATATGTTGTAAAAAATATTTGATTTAGTCCTAATTCATGAGAGATTGTGTTGATTAATAAAATTTGATGATTATACTACTATCAACTTCACCTTAAGCATTTTAATTAGGCCTATAAAGTCGATGGGCGAGCAATCCCACTAGACGGGTCATAACTGTAAGGTTAAGCATGCAATTAACTAGGTGCAAGAACCCAATAATACAATAATACACCCTCTTGACCCAATGCAGAATGAAAAGGTAGTGTTGTTACAGCAATGACCAAATTTCACATTGATATGTGTCTCCTTATCCACAACATTTGGAAAGACAAGATCTCTTAATTGATGCTAATGAAATAAGAGAAAGCACCAATGTCAACATACCCACTTGCTCGTCAAAGAACTTGCTGATATGTAGAAAAATGTTGCCTGTGCCTCTCCAGCAATGGCTTTTCCTATCATTGTTTTACCTGTCCCCTATAAACATTAAATCATTCAGTTAGAATTTCAAGAGGCAAGAATATACATTTATTTGAGAGTTCTTACAGGAGGACCAAACAGCAGTAGACCTCTTCCTGGTGAACGACAACCACGGAATATGTCAGGACGTAAAAGAGGCCATATTACCATCTCTGTCACACATTTCTTAGCATGCTCCAAGCCAGCTGAATTAGTATAATGGTAATTATTTAGAAAGGCAAATTTTGGACAGCAAAATTCTTAACCATGATAGAAACTACATTTTCATTGTTTCTAATTACCTATGTCATCCCATCGGACATTAGGGTCTTTATCCATTATCTCATTACTTACGTGTTCAATAAGACGAGGTTCTAGATTCCGTAACTTCTCAGGCAGCTCCCCGTCCGGACCACACAACATTTCTAAACTGGAAACAGAAATTTGAATCTAGTGAGCACAAATCATTAAGAGTTACTCATTTTGACTACATTATAACATGGGAATTGAGCACAGAGAATTTTTTGCATGCCAGAGCATATATTTAACTTTTCAAAATCCACTGTTGGTTTAACCGGTTCAGAGACAGGAGTAAATTCAAAATATTATATCAGTTGGACTGCATTGATAATTTACTTGACTGATGGCGTGAGGATGAAGAAAGAAATGACACTTGTATTCTCAAAATATCTATTTCAATTAGCATTGGAACGGCTGGAATTTGGAAATAATTCTACAAGTTGAACAAGTCTAAGTTGCCTAATCTTAGTTATTTTATTTTTGGAATCTCTTACATCTATTTTTACTCTATTTTCCTATCTTTTTATGTTTCTACTCTCAATTCATGTTTGACACTGATGATCCCCCGATCCAATTGCAACTTTGAATTCGAGCAATTATTGCAAACAAATTCCTAATTTTTTTTCCTAATATCTAGCTTATATGCAACTATGTTGATAGGTTATCCAGCTTTTTCTGAATTTTCACACCTAAAGCATCTTAATTTCACAAAACCTGTACTGGATATTCAGTATGTTTATCTTGCATTAACTAATTCATGATGTCTTTGCTCTATAGACCAATCAAGGATGAATTAAGAGAAGATCCTTAATAAACACACCCGTCCTTTGAATTTATAAGCAAATAAATTATATAAATCCATTTATTTCATAGCAAATAAATAATTGATATATCAAATAGTCAGATAATACAAACCATTTTCTCGTTGAATCTTCCATGGCATCATCACACTTCCCTGAAGATCTTGAGTTAATCATACTACTTGTATTGCCTCCAGCAGATCTGATAGGTGGGACAAAATTACCTCGCACACCACGACGTGCAACATTACCATACCTCATGCCATAGTTTCTAGTGTTTCCAAATGAATTTGCATCAGCTTGTGGAGAAAGTGTGGCACTTGGTGAGCCTGACATAGAAGGTTTTTGCCTGGCTTCCATTTCCTAAAAAAATAAAAATAAAAATAGAAGACTGACTATTTGTGCAATATTATGACTCTCAAATTAACTCATACTAAAACAAACTTCTAAAAGTAATTCAATAGAAAAACTTTTCGTGCCTGGAAAGATTTGGCATTAGTTATGATAATTGTTAGGAGGGAAAAGTGAGAAAGTCCTAATAAGTAACCCTCCTCTACCATACATATATATCAATAGATGAATAAAAAATATACTTTTAAAACTAAGTCCCTCAACATATACTATATTTACAATAAGGTTATGAACACTCCCCCACAAACTAAAGCATATATATTGGAGAGTTCCAACTTGTTACAAATATATTCAATTCTAGGACCCCTCAAGGATTTAGTTAAAAGATTACATCATTGGAGTTAACCAAAGTCATCGTTATTTCTTTGAATTGCACCTTCTTTTTTACATTCCATCAATCTCTATGTGCTTTGTCCTTAATAAAAAAACTGAATTGGAGGCAATATGCATAGCGGCTGCAAAATCTCTAAGCGGCTTATGCAAAAGGGCTTGTTTCAGCCGGCTGCAACAGAAAAAGACTGCTGCAGATTGGGTTGATGCAGAATTTCTAGGCAGCTGCAGTCTTCCCTGCATGCCGGAGGAAAAAAAGAAGAGAGGACGGCCTCTCTTGGTGATGGCAGCTGGAAGAGGAGAAGAAATAAAGTGAGAGAATTGGGTTTCTAGGGTTAGAGATTACCCTCATACCAAGTTACGAGGGAAAAGCGAGAAACTCCTCATAGGTAGTCCTCCTCTACCATGCATATAATAAATAATACACTTTTAAACTAAGTCCCACTAAATATACTATATTTACAAGTAGGTCCTTAAAAATAATAACAACATGAAAGATTAAACCAGCCAAATTATAAGCATAGTTGTATGCTAGTCTCTAGAACAGCTCCATCATCAAAGAAACCAGATCTAAAAAGTGTAAAGAAAATTAAAGATATTATCAAAGTACTCACTACGGATATGAGAGCGTGACAAAGCAACATGCTCTGCAGCATACTCCAGCAAAACATAGCGCATGTAGAGTAAGATTTTTTAATGAATTATGCAAATACGAGTACTCCAAACTTATTTCTCTTTATAGTAAAGAACTGATCTCCGCATGAGAATCTTCTAGAATTGTTTCTCTTCGTCATAAGCATCGCTGAAAATAATAATAAAAGTATAGTCTATTATACTTGTTTCTCTGCATGATTAACTGGTCTCAACATGAGAAACTTCCAAGTTGAAGTTACTGAACCATATAGATTAAAATCTTGTATTGCATTGGGCAATATGCCTAGCATGGTTTAAAATACTGATACCGGTCATCATCTCGGTGGATGACCGGTACCGGTACGTACCGATACCGTACCGTACCGACACACGGTACGGTCCGGTACGAAAATAGCATACCGAGCCTTTTTTTTTTTTTTGATTTTGCTGCTAAAAATAACTCCAAATTGGACATTTGACATTTGAATATGAAATTTAAACATTGTATTCAAATGTCAAATACATGAATACAATGTTTAAAATGCGGACGAATGACGTCCATCGTACTCGTACATATCTTGGGAACATACACGACTAAGGTCAACACCGTAAGTCTCCAATGCCCATATCTGAAAATGATCCCAAGATATGTACGAGTACGACGGACTAAGATCAACACTGTATGTTGGGATGTGTAGCGACTGATTTGCCCTAAGCGTTTTATGTTGCGCTACGCAGAGTTTTCGGCGGTCCCAATGATTCTCTTATATCTATGAAAAACATAGCGACCGATCCCAATGATTCTCTTATATCTATGAAAAACCCTAATACAGTATCGAACAATACCCAACGGCTCTTTTTAAGAGTTGTTGGATCATATCGGGCGGTATCGCCCGGTATGACAGCAAATACCGCCCGGTATTTGCTAAATACCGGAGCATACCGGGCGGTATTTACCAAGATACCGGTATTTTCCAATACCCGGTATGTTGCAACAGTACACAATGTCATACCGGGCGGTATAGCCCGGTATGATAGCAAATACCGCCCGGTATTTCATAAATACCGGACATATCGGGCGGTATTTACCGAGATACCCGGTATTTACCCATACCGGGTATCTCGTATACCGGTTTTTTCAAAAAACGGTAAATACCGGACTTACCGCCCTGTCACGGGCCAATTGTTTTGAGCGGAAGAACCCGTGCGGCACCCTTGCATCCCGTGCAAGGGATAAGCCTTAATCCCGAATCCGTCCCGAATTGGGCTTCCCGACTTAACATCGCGGGGCATACGTTGGACCACGTGCCAACCTCGCACTCCATGTCCGCGCCACCAAAAGACTATGTTGGCCGAATGGTTTTTGAAGGCATAAAGCAAAAACAACATTACAGAACTATGGACGCAAGAAAACATAAAACCGGGTGTAGGAGAGCGTTGGCAAACAAAGCGGTTGCCTTGGGCGGAGACGAACGAGTGGCCCATATGGGCATGCGACATGTCGTTCTTCGCCCAAGACAATTGCGGAGCTCGTCCTACACCCGGTTTTATGTTTTCTTGCGTCCATAGTCCTGTAATGTTGTTTTTGCTTTATGCCTTCAAAAACCATTCGGCCAACATGGTCTTTTGGGGGCGCGGACATGGAGTGCGAGGTTGGCACGTGGTCCAACGTATGCCCCGCGATGTTAAGTCGGGAAGCCCAATTCGGGACGGATTCGGGATTAAGGCTTATCCCTTGCACGGGATGCAAGGGTGCCGCACGGGTTCTTCCGCTCAAAACAATTGGCCCGTGACAGCCCGGTACGGTACGAGATTTGAAACCATGATGCCTAGTACCTACCAGTTTTTCAAATAAACCAATATACCGATATAGCCAGGTATACTAGGGGTGTACCGGTTGTACCACATGGTACAGTCTCTGTACCGGGCATATACAGAGCTTATACCGGTCAATAGCATCTTTTGTACCAACTCCAAACGGCTCTTTGAGTTGTTGGGACCGGGTTTTTTTATGGTTTTAGGAGTTAGATAATGCCCTCAAACCATCTCTTTACCTCTCACTCACACTCTAGCTCCCATACTCTCTCAAATCTTTCATTTTCTCTCAAATCTCTCTCGTTTTCTCCACTTTCTTAACCGTGGACTTTACAAACCTACGGAATCAACCTTAGTCGTGTTGGACCCATCAAGATGCCTAGTTTCTTTGACGGACGCCACTTTTCTATATTTTAGGTATAAATTTGTATTTTTTTCATTGCAACTTGAATATTAAAATCATCTTTTTAATGTATTGAACCATTGTTGAGAAGCTTACGTGTGTTTTTTCATCATCTATTAGTAGATTATGTATGTTTTTTCATCATTTAGTGATAAAATAATCCGTTTGGAGGTTAAAATTATGTGTTGGAGCTTAAGTTGAAAAACCAAAAACATCTGGTACAGGCCAATAGACCAGTACAGTATGTCGGTACGATACATGACCGATACATACCGATACCTGCCAATTGTCGAGATCCGTAGAGATTTTAAACCTTTATTATGAGTTTGGAAATGTTTTTCCATAGTGCTATTAGCCTTAAAATACTTTGAGAGAAACAAATAGTATTTGTCTATTTGATATATACAAGCCCAAAGTGCTTTATCCCAAAGGCATTGAGTTGAGGGGTGCATTTCTTGCGCTAATTTGTTGAAAGAAAGGCAGAAGTTAGTAGATATTAGACAAGTTCAATTAAAATAATTCATATTAATATTTAGAATTAAGTAAAACTTTTTAGTACAATAATTGTATTGTAGATCTCAAATATGAATTTAATATGCTAGTTAAACTACAAAAATATTTTTTTTAAAAAAAAATCATGCTAAAAGTATTAATAAATAACAATAAAAAATATGTTATCTTTATAAAATTATAATATAATGAGGAAGAAAATGGAGGGAAGGTCCCAACGGAATTTTATATCATAGAAAAGTATTTATAAGATAGATAAAAGAAAAAAAAGTAGAAAAAAGAGAGAAAAAGAAGAGAATATACAAGGAATATACATCAAGAAAAGAAGCAGAAAAAAAAAGGAACCCAGAAAGTGGATTCGTAAATCAGTTGGCTCATGGCCCTATCAACTTGTCGTAGAGACTTTCTAAATATATGATTGTTATGCTCTCACTCCAAATGAGATAAGTTCATCCCAAGCAGAGGCCCAGATGTGGCATTTGTTTCATGTCGGCAGACGATTTGAAATGAAAGTAGTGAGGGCCTCTATTCCAAGTGTGAGGTTGGACTATGTGGAGTGGTGTTCTTAGATTATAATGTTAGTAAAATCTAAAAGTAACAAAAGATAAAAGTTTCAGTCCCAGGGTCCCACTCAAATCTTGGGTAGAAAAAAGAAAAACTAGAGGAGAAAAAGAAGAAAAGAAAAAACAACTCCATTAAAGTTGTTTTACACATAATTAAAAGGGTTAATTAATGAATATATCACGACTTTTATCGAAATTCTCAAATCTATGACGACTTTTCATTTATTTCAAATGCAGGCTTCAACTCTCATTCGTTTCAATTGTATCACACCGTCAAACTCGGGTTAAGTTTTCCGTTAAACTGCTGACTTGGCATTGATGACGTGTCAGCCATTAATTTAATATATAAACAAATAGGTAAGTGTTAGGGACAAATATGCATGTGATAAGTCTGAATTCAAGGTTTACAGGAGGTTTGAGCATGGAAAATGGAAAACAAATTAGGAAGTTTATAATTTGATTTTTACTGCTTTAATTGCAATTTTGTATTTCTTCTGTTATAGCTTTCTATTCTGTTATGGTGGGGAAATAATGGTAGAGTTAGGGGGTATAAGAGTCATTTTTATTTGTACTGAAAAGTAGTTACAACTGAAGGCAGTTACAGATGTAATTTTGAATTTTGAAATTTGAATTGGAGTATAAAAGAGTGGAAGCCTGGTTTGGGCTATCCATCTCTGAAGCCATAAAAAGCTTTCTTCTCTTCTTCTCCCCTTCCTTCTTCTTTTTGTATTCTCTACTGTTCTTCTACTTCTTCTCTTCTTCTTCTTCTATTCCTGAACCCTTCTTGGAGAGTGTTTCTTCTCACCAACAACATAGGCAAGAACAGACAACAAAACCGACTCCAACTCGAATTGGAGGAGGTTTACTACCCAGATCAGGAAGTGGCAGATCCAGATCCAGGTGTTTCCAGGCCCTGGACCAGATCTCAAGCTAAGAACTCTGACAGTAAAATGACGTGTATTTGTAAGTACAGTAATTTAATAGGTAATCAAAACACTGTACTTACTAATACACGTCAGCTTACCTATTTTTTATATTAAATTAATGGCTGACTGAACTTAGGTTGACACGTAATCGATGTCAGATCAGCGGTTTAACGGAAAACTTAACCCGAGTCCGACGGTGTAATACAATTGAAACGAATTGAGAGTTGAAGCTTGCATTTGAAACAAATGAAAAGTCATGATAGATTTGAGAATTTGGATAAAAGTCGGGATATATTCATTAATTAACCCTAATTAAAAAGCAAAAAACAATAATGGTGGACTGTATAACCCAGTTCAATTTTACAGTGATACGGTTCTATTGGATCCGTTAGGTATGGGGCTTACCATGTGCTTCTGTCCATAGTTGTCAGGGGCGAAAAGCGCAGCGACGAGCAAAGGTCCTCTGGAGCTATAGCGCATAGCGCAGCGCGCGCTTTATTGAAATAAAGCGCAAAATAAAAACATAGGTATATATTTCATGTATAACCAAAAATACTAATAAATTCCAACTATCATAAAGAATAACAACTAAATATTCAAAAATGATGAAGACCAAATGTATAAAAAGAAACCATGTTGATCAGAAAAGATAAACCAAGCAAAACATCGTAAATCAACCATAAGAGATAAGTCTAAAAGTTAGCAAAACAAAGCTTTAAAACCTAGAATTCAGATTTTAAGGTCCAAAATTTCCCCAAGACCCTAACTTTATTCATCATCGTCAAGATTTTCATCCTCAAGGTTAATCTCATCATCCACATCAAGATCACAAGAGCCATAGGCTTCAATGTCCTCTTCCTCCTCCGAATCAGTTTGGTTGGCTCTAAATTCTTCCTCTTCATCATATTTTGGAATTTCTATCAACTTGCCTTCCAAAAAAAACCCCTTGTCCTTCCAAAGAAAAAGGCTAAAGTTAAAGAAACAAAATGCCTTCGGCATATTTCATTGTAGCGCGTTTTTTGGTGTCCTGCGCTATGGCTTGCTATTTGCGCTATTCACAACTATGCTTCTGTCCAAGAATTAAAACACTGATAATGGGTATAACAAAAATTAAAATATCATATATATATATATATAAAATACCACTAACACCTCAAATAGTAACTATAATATTTAAAAATATATCAAAATTAAACAGTAATAAAATAACAAAATTAAATTCATGAATTCTTAAAATAATTCAACAAGTGTAATAAATATTTAATAGAAGTAACACTATTAGTATTTACAAATTAAACCATGATAGAAGCATTATTGAAAAAACCTTTTACTATGTATGGAAATTTTAAAGTGCAATAAACTTCATAGAACACCTGATAAAATTAATCTAAAACCATTAATATGGAAAATCATTCTAAAAATATTTATTATAAAATACTTTAATAAAATATTGAAATAATTATAATGCATAAATTAAATTAAAATTTCTTTAAATGAATGTAATATTGTATTGTTAAGAATTATATTTTAAAAAAAAATAATTCTAAAAAACAATGAGTCCATAATTTGCATTCTAATTGTAAGAATTATTTCATTTGATGATATATCTATTATGATATATTTGTTGGTCATCATGAAAAGTGATTTCTTATTGGAGTTTTACTAAACACTTTTTAGTGCATTGCAAAGTAATCTTAGAGTACTTTCAAAACACTAAATTGTTTGTCCAATGGATTTTAGATTAAAGCACTTTCACTAAATGCACTATGGAAATGACAAAGCAATGCCAAATCCACTCTTCACTGAGAACCACCCAATCGCATGTTAGTCTTACCTTTTCTTAATCCTGAGGAAATGAACATAGAAGTATGGGATTAACAATCAAACTTGACCTTGATATACATATTTGGGTCAGCTTCTTAGGGATATATGTAATGATTTTGCAAATTTGAAGTTGAGAATTACACGCAATTCATCTTAAAAAGGTCAAGCACTAAAAGTCAGAATATGAACTAGGTATAGAGAAGGCAGATTCAGCAAAATTGAGTCCTAAATTTGTGTATAAAAGATTAAAAATGCAACTAAACAATCCAGATGAAAAATCACAAAGGAAAGAGAGAGGCGGTATGGTCATATGTTACAGATGGAGCCAAGTATAACTGAATAACGTTTCGGTTATGTCCATTTTCAATGTATTAACATGTGACTACACTATCAATAAAAAGAAAGTACATATGATTAATAAGATGTTATAAACATCAGAACTAACTAGTTGGAGAATTACCAATTTTGTCCTTGCAGTCATAAATCCAAGGCGAGAAGCATCCACAACATCTTCTCCATTACCCGATGGAGACTTTGCACTTTCACAAATTGGGCTTGTAAATTCTGAGTGCCTACGCTTTGATTTCAAAGTCACTCCATAAGATTTTTCCTCTTCAGCTTGCAAATAAATAAGGTCATGTTTGTTCTTTAAAGAGATATTGGTATTGGTATTTTCATTGTCAACATCCATCCGCTCCTGATGGATGTTGCTTTGGCAATTCTGAACTGTCTTGCAAGAAACAGTATCTGGCTTCAAGGTTCTATTTCCATATAGTGTTGTGATCTTTGTCTGCGTCATCGACTTCACTGCATGAGTACTTAACTTTTCATGTTGTTTACCTGGCATCCTTGATGAAAATTGGTCTTCATGGTTATTGTAACCTTTAAGAGATGAGTTGTTGCGTGGTGATTTGTTATTCATCTATTAAAAACAAAAAATACATGTTAATTAATAGATTATAGAGTAAAGATATCATTGGAACAATTTATGATGAAAATTTCTGTTTTCACAATTATATCCTAGTCAATTCAAGATGCAGAAAGTGAACTACTATATTGAACATTGGCAAATGTAAAAACATAGTTCACACCATACTATCAGCAATGTTTTCTTTGGACTTGTTGATGAAAGCTTGAAAGAACTTTGACTCTTTAATCTTCTCAATGTCAACATCTTCTTTCTTACCAAAAATACATCCAACATCTCTTCTTGCTTGTTCAAATACCTGGCTGAACCCATAAGATATTATATTGAGAAAATGAAGAAGAAAGTTCTAATCATAAATATTTCCAAACGGTGTAGCAAAAAAAAATTGTTACCATCTCCTAAAATCAAACAAGTAATTGAGCAAGTTTACTATGGAATTGTGACATTTTGAAGTGTGTGCAGTTTGTTACTCTCCTTTATATTGAAGTATATCATGTAGATAAGATTGTGACTCTGTTCCATTGCTACGTTCACTTGTGAATCTTCCATCCATTCTTACTCAAGTTCACTTGTCAAGGCAACAAAGTGACTCAAACTGTTCTGATATTGGGTACCAATGTCAATCAAGTTGCTTGCTATGTTACTGGTTGAATAATGATAGATTTTACAATAAAGAAATGGTATTTGTTAAAATATGAAATAAATGGGTGATTGTAGTTGCGTCTTATGTTTTTTGATCCCTTGTCTTGGTGATTTCATCACAAAATTCAGATTGTAATTACTTTAACCTAAAATGTCCACAGTGTGTGTCGTGGTATACTAGATTCTGGAAAAAAAAAATCGCAATATGAAAGAACGAAAATTATAGTGATGCGGAGAAGCATTTGACGAAAAATAATGTCCTATTTCGCATTTAATCTCTCGTGACTTTTCAGCGCCTCCATAGATAAGTAATGAGCTAACCTAGTACCAAGCTCAACTGAGGCTCTGACAACCAATTACAAGCTTGGTTCCAAAGCCACATCAGAACAAAGCTTGATTTTGAATAGAGAACATACTTCGACAGAACAACCGAGATTCTTTTTTTTTCACCAATTTGTAGAAGTTATCGACCTTGAGCTCACACCCAACAAACACTAACGACATATCATAGCATCAATAATCCGAGATATATTGCAAACGGCTTTGATAATACTGAAAAAAGGGGAAGAGCGAGAGAGACACCGATCGGAGTCGACAGCGAGTGCACGAGATGCGGCGGCGAGCTTGGAGCAGGCTTCGGCACGGATGTGAGAGACGAAGGCGGCATCGACGGTGTTTCTCGATCGGGAGTCGAGGAAGCCAATAAGGCGGAGGGCGAGGATTCGGGCGGCGGCGTGGTCGCCCCGCTCGAGTGCGAGATCGGCCCCGAAAAGGAGGGATTGAAGACGCTTCAGGTTCTCGTCGATCTCCATCCTCCAATTCTTCGTAGCGGAGGACGAGCTTCTCGCTTCTTCCCCCTCTCGTTCGGTTCTCGTCTCCTCCATTTCTCGCTGCGGCGTTGCTTCTTCCCCTCTCTACCGACTGTCCGTACTTGAGTTCGACAAGATGGCGTTGCAGCGCGGGCTTTGCTTGGTTTGGCTTAAATGACGATGTTACCCCTATGCCTATGGGATTATATGCCCACGAAATAACCGGAATGCGGGTCGGATTTTACACTTATAGTCCGACTCCGACCCGTTTAAAGGGTCGTTCTCTTTCTGCCGCATTGTTCCATCGGAAGGAAAAATATATAGGAGAGGAAATTTGGAATTTGGAAATATATATCCTAAATATAGACATTAATGCCAAATGGGAAAATATACTAAAATATTTCTAAATTTTCCTCATGAGTACTAAAATACTCCTAAAAAATTTTTAAACTAAAAAATACTTCTTACATAATGAAATTTGATACCTAAATGACCCTACGAAATTAATGGATGGATAACGGAACACATGGCACACATGCAAATCAAGACTTACCAACATGTCACATGACACATCAACAAGGATCCCACCACTAATTTTTCACTACTTTTCTTACCTCTCGAGATATAGATAAAGAAATAAGAGTTAAAGATAGTGTGAGTTAGAGTTTAATATCGTTAAGAAAAGATGAAAAAAATTAATACTAGTTGTGGGACACAAACTTACGTGACATCTTACTTGTCGCTTGCGTGACAAATTATTCTCTGCGTGTGTGCCACGTGTAAAGTCAATATTCTAATCAGTATTCATGTCATATCCGTTAAGTCTACGTTAATAAAAATTACCTTGGTGTCATTTCGTACCATTTTCAATAACATCAAAAATATTTTAGCTCCAAAATAAACGATGGAGATATTTTAATGCCCGGGTGAAAACATCAAAAGCATTTTAGCACATTTTCCAAAACCAAAGTAAACGGACAAAGGTAGTAAAAACAAAAGCAACGAAGAACAAACAATCACTTGTAAACAAATCCACAACTCATGTTTTTTACTATGGTTGATGATTTTTATTGCATTCGGATGCATCAACTACAGTACATCACCGAAGAACGAGCATAAAGCAATAATCCACAAGAACATGGTATACCATGGCAAACATGAGCATTTAACACCATCACAAACACAACAAATGAAGAGTTTCCTTAAACAGAACTCTACTTCCACAATTCAAAATCAAATCCTAAAATACAACCACGAACGGTGTTTGCTAATTAGAAACTAATGCAGTGTTGGTAACCTTTACGGAGAACAGCGAGGAATTCCTAGTTTTCCAGAATTATTTAATTTTTTTCATACATAAAATGATGACCAGTAACCTCTCATACACCCAGTTAACACCATCGCTGATGGATCTGAAAGTATCCGCTTGAAAGACATGAGATCGGGCTAATAATCTTTTGAATATGGAGACCATGCAGCTATATCTTTTTGCTTCTCTTCCAGTTAACAGAACCATGCAGCTATAACTTTTACCATATGGAGTATAGGATTAGCTTCATTCAGCTTATATCTCGCCAAACGATCTGATAGTTTTAAAGCCATGATTATCCGGAAGTGGTGCATTTCCAGGGCGTACAGAGATTACAACTTCAAGACCTAAAACAATGCAGCAAAACGTGTAAAATGGCCAGATATATAAGAATGCAAGAGTACCTGAACCACAATAAAATAAGGTGATGAAGAACATTATTGTTAATCATATTGTCATGTCGTGGAAGCAACTATTTTAGTAAGAGATTTTGATATTAATAAAGATTGGTCTGCTTGGTATTATTTCAATCAAAGTTTATGTAGCAATAAACTTGTAGATGAAGTTCATTATATCCTCCAATTATTATCAGCACCTAACTTGTTTCTGTAGACAATAATTGTCAAGAAAAATATCTGCCAAACCAAACAAGATAAAAATAAACCTAATATCCAAATATTTTATCTGATTTTATTGGATTAGGTAAAATACTTTATTTTGATAATTCACTTGTGTCAAGACTAATATTTGCAGTCCTGGTGAAAAATATATACTTGCTCTCAGATAGAAACAACTCCAAATGAAACAAGTACAGTATGGGGATGAATTCCAGTAAGTATACGCATACCAGCTTCCTTTGCTGCCACGGCTTCTTGATAGACATCAGTAACAAATAAAATTTGAGATGGTTTATCAACTCCGACTGACTGAGAGATTTCCAGGTAACTGCGTGATTGTCTTTTGTTTCTGTTGATGTAAAAAAGATGGAATAGTTACTTTTAGCAAAGATAGCTTAATCAGTAGAGAGTACATGAAAAAGCTTACCCAACTGTGGTGTCAAAAAATCCACACAAGTATTTTCTCAAGTCTCCATAACGAGTATTTGCAAATAAAAGCCTTTGCGCCTCTCTGCTACCACTTGAATATATGTAAATCTGCAACACAAAGGCTCATTTTTTAAAGACAACTCCAGATGGATACTGAAACCAGGACATCATGCTCCAACTAATTAAAACCTATAGGAAGGGAAATTTAGTAAAATTTTTTAAAAAAAATGCAAAGCAAACATGAGATAACTGGTAAAACCAAGCAGATCTCGATTTGAGACAATCTTGATATACATGCTAATGAAAAGACAGTATTTAGAGAAAGACACATACAAATCATAAACCAATGTAACCTATGTCAAAAACAATACTTTCACCAATACCTAAACTTTGAATTCAAGTACTACTAGATACAATGACTGTTCATCCAACTAACAGCTGGAGATTATTTTGATACTAGGATCTGATGCAAACTGGAAAGAAAAAATATGCCCGCAGTCTTTAGAGATAGAGATTTACATAGTTGTCAAAGTTGCAAAAATTTTGAAAGATGGGCATTATACTAAATGCAAACTACATCATTAAACAGGTTAGGAAACAGGCTTATAGAAGATACACTGCATTTGAAGAATGAACACAATAGACCATATTATAATATGAAAATACAGACCATTAGAACTAATAAATAACACCTTTACGCCATTCTCATGCCACTTCTCAAGAGCTTCAGGAACATCTTCATAGACAGTTCCCTGCAATTCCTTGTTCTCAAATCCAGTTCTCCAAATATGACCCTGCATGAGGAAATTAAAAAAAACACAGAGTTGCATGAAATTCACGGAGTTGCATGAAATTCAGCTTTCTCACCTGCAATTGTTTTAGAGAAGTAATTTTTCTATCGGCTTTTATCATTGCCTCCACATTAGTTACTAGGGAATCAATAATCTCCTTTTTGAGAGCATCATTGGGTGGAATAGGTAGAGAGCCTGAAACCCCCTGTTTCAGGTCCTCCTCAACCTACAAAAATTTGTTCATGAACAAATTATTTTGAAAGACACATTTAAAAAATGCAACTAAAATGTTCTTAATGTGCATTACAGAAAAACCAAATTAGTTTAAAACTTACTTGATTTCTGAGAAGCTCAATATCCTCTTTTGTTTCATCAGAATCAAATGTAGAGACCAAATGTTTCCTCACATTGTCACGAGCATAGGGGAAAAGGACATCAGTTACAAATGTTATAGGGGTGGTTGTTCCTTCAATGTCCAGAACAATGCAACGCTGCATAGTGACCATAGTTAAAAGTTAATATTCGGTAGATATTAACTATTGACTTTAGACCATAATTAAACTCAATATTCAAATGATATTAACTGTTAAATTTAGACCAGAGTTAAAATTAGTATTCAATAGGATGATCTGGATGCTATAAAAGAGAGCCAAAGATATGCATGCATCTATACAGCTAATATTATAACTCTACAAAGGGAGATATAAAAGGAAATGAAGCCCATTTGACTTACCCTTGCAGGTTCAGGAACACATCCTCCATTGACTACCCCAGTGTTTAAAAGTTTGTTTTTACCTTGAAACACATCCACACTGCCCACTGGACCATGATTTGGGCTGCTGTAATCAATACCTAATTGATGGAGCTTAAGTGCAGCATCAAAAAGATAATGATAGCACTCAGCCTGAAAAAGTACCCAAAGAGATAATAGTTCCAAACTAATGCCATGTACAGTGTGAAGAACAAAAAAGATCAAGAGGGCAAAGCATGTGCTAGAAAAATAGTTCCAGAAAAAGTGATAATAAATCATGTGCAACAGCACATTCCAGTAATATTAAGTTAAGGAAATTTTATGTACTAGTTGTCAAAGAACCAAGACATAACAGTGGGAATCCCTTCAGACCATGGTTTAAAATACCGGTACTATACCGTACCGCTGGCCGTTTTTTTTTTTTGTTAAATGGCTCTATACCGTTTAGGGGTGATGTTCATCATACCAGGTGATACCGCCCGGTATGACACCTAATACCGCCCTGTATGGGCGGTATTAGGTCAATACCGCCCATACCACCCAAACCGGGCGGTATTAATCCACGTGCTGTGGCCGACAGCCCGACATAGCTGTCGGCCACCGTTGCCAAGTGCCAATGGCTATATGCATCATACCGGGCGGTATGATGCATATACCACGCGGTATGGGCGGTATGTGATAAATATCGCCCATACCGGGCGGTATTTACCGAAATACCCGGTATTCTCCCATACCGGTAAGTCCAAAAACCGGTAAATAGGTATGCCCGGTACGGTATGGTTTTTTGAACTATGCTTCAGACTATAAGGAATCTTGTATACGATGGATTGATTTAGTAACCTGTTCAAGCTAATGCAGAGGAGCTGATGCCTGAGATCAAATGTTGCTATGGTTGCACAAATGCGTACAAGTAATGTGAACACAACATCTAAGTGCAAGAGATGCCATGTGGTTGCACAATCCTTTTTTTAGGAATTTCCATAAGCACAAAGGATTTTAGGGCTTGTTGTTCTTGTTCTATAAAGGAAATACTCAGAGATAGATACTGTTCTTCCAAAATCATATAATACTCCTAGTGGTAATTTCAAAACAGGCATCCTGTCAAGTACCATTCTTTCATGGTACCGTGAGGAAAACACGTCATCATATAAGAAAGATACCACAAAAATGTGCATATAATGCAGCTTTTTGTTCCAATGCATGATCAGCATTCACTGAGGTAATAATCCTGTCAGTCCAATGTTTTGGAATCCACATTCTCAGAGGGCTAATCAGCATTCGCTGGTTGTTTGATGATCTAGTTGATCCAATCATCTTTGCTAGGGTTGCTAACCTCTGTGCGCTTATCAAGATTAATTAGGCGCAATGGTGTCCCATTCCTAAAGACAACAATCAATTGATGTTACTGCAGCCTTTTGTGCAATCAGTTAATGTTACAGAAACATTTCATGTAATAAATTGCTAAGATCATATATTAAAAAAGATTGTATGCACTTATCCAATGTGGTAGACAAAAAATCAAATAACATAGTATTAATAGATGCATGTGATGTATCCATAGCAGGTGTTATAATAAAAAGATAAACCTGTGTCTTGGCACTGATCCATGAGTCTCCCCAAATGTATATTCCATGGTTCCGCACAAGCACAGCAGTCGCTTTGGGATACGCTGCCATCTGCAAACCATGTTGCATGAGCATAGTTACATATAGTGGCAAGTGGAAACATTATCAAAGGTTCATATCATAAAATGAAATAAAACATCATTGATATGATAAAAATAATAACAATTATCAACGTGCGATTACCATCAGTAAGGACATTTTACTAATTATACCAAGTTTTAAAATTTCCAATGCCAAACTGGCTGCCATTAGAAGCCAAGACAGTTTTCGGTGCACATTACCAATCCTTGGGAATTTTAGGAAGGTTGGAACTATCAACTCCAGTTCCAGCAATGCACTGTTAAGTAAATACACTGATAGTTGAACAGTATCTATGAATACAAGAGTACCACGAAGAATTTCCATCTAAACAACATCTCAGAATGCAACTGTATCATGAACATTTCCAGCAAGAATAATTCAGTTCCAGCTAAATCAGCCTGACTGATTTATGGAACAAGGACTAGGTAAAACCTGGTCAGACCATCTCAAACAAATTAAAACTTCTCTCTGCATAGTCTCATTTCTGCTGTCAGCTTCCAGCAGGAAATTGCCTGCATCACAATGTACTAGTACTGGTACTGAACCAGAGCCACCAGCTAGTAACTAGCATGGGAAGAGATGTTGGGCCCGTTTGGTTCGCAAACTGCTCATCACAGGACACCAAACAGGGACAAGGACAAGACATCAGATGTCCTGGAACAATAGCTATACCGTGTTTGTTTCGTCAAGAACAGGACACGATATTCCGTTCTGTCCTGCGTTTGTTTCGCTATAACAAAGTATTATATATGACAAATGACTAAAATACCCTTGTAAATTAGTCTTAAAATTAATTAATATGTAAAAAAATATTAATATATAGTATCAAATACTTTAATACAATAAGAAGTTTTAGTTTAACTAATAAGTGTTCAACTAATTTTCAATTAACCTAAAAGTATAACAATAGGATAATACCGAAAAATATAAAAATCATATCAAACGATTTCCAATTTGAAATCTGACACCACCATCGCGTTCAGCACGCGAAAATTTACAACTTTGGTATTCACCTCGACTCGATCCGACGATTCTACGATCAAAGGAAGGGGTAATTTTGACAATTGCAGCCCTTGTCCTCCGCCCGATTTCGGTGTACCGAGAAATTTCTCGGTACACCAAAATGGGTGGAAATCCTGTCCCGGACAAGGAGAAGTCCTTGTCCCGAAGCTTCTTTTGCAAACCAAACGGGGGACATGGGCGGATGTCCAGTCCAGCCCCCCGTTTTTTAGCAAACCAAACGGGCCCGTTGAGTCTAGGGATATAGAACACTACATCACAGAATATTCCAATAGGGCATAGCATAAAGAATCCACGATTGGCAAGTAGCTTGCTAATTCTGTTTCTAGCTACGAATGGCTCACATGAGGACCAATAGTGTAGTACAAGAATCCATAATATTCCTATTTGTAAAACTGAAAGGTTGTAGATTATAAGAATAACAGTAATGAAGTGTTAATAAGATCGACCATCCATCTCAATGTTATCATATCCATTAAGCTATTCTAAAGCTGAGCAAAAAGTTCAAAATTGCTTCAAAATACATAACATTTCATTAATCCCTACAAAGAAAGCTTTATAGCATCAATAATTATTTTTTGCAATTTAATGAAATTAATGTGAGCATTGGCCTACTACACGTTCTTCGGAACTAGAAATTGCATCAAAACATAAAGAGAAGTGCAGGCTGCCATGATGCACAAGCAATTCAAAAAAGAAAAAGATACCGCTTCACTAAGGGATGCAGTGAGTTCACGCTCATGAGCAGTGTTCTCAATTATTGGAATAACCAGCTCATCATAGTAACCATGACCTTGAATTCCTTTTATCATCTCCATGTGAGTTATCTGCGTCAGGAAAACATCTACATGAATAAATGTTATAAAGAAAATGCAAACCAACAAACAAATGTGGATATCTGTAAGCTGAAGCGCTTACAGAAACATAAATCAACAAGAAAATAACAAGGGTTCAAAGGATCTCCATAGTTAAACATGATTTCATCTTTTTCCTTCTGACATGGATTGACCATCCAGATATATCAATTTTCATTTGACTACGAGAAGAAGTGCTTCACTTATCCAAACTCAATAGAATGATGTATATCCCATATTCATTTACTACGTACCATATTTTTCTTTTTTAACAAAGTTTCAGCTATGATGCACCCTTTGACTAGAGCCTTCTAGTATTAAGAGCCATTTGTGAGTTGTAGTACCATGAATGCAACGTAGTGGACAGAGACTTTACATAGAGAAAAGAAAATAGGCACAAAAAAAAAGGATTAATGTAACACAATGATCAATGGTTTATTTCACAATAGATTTCATGGTTAATAAGTCTTGGTGGGTGTACTACCATTATGTTACAGTAAGCATTTTGTAATCCTGGATAAGGCAAACCTACTCCAGGACTAGGTACTGGAGCCAATATAGGAAAGGATTGTCGAAAGATGGGTGAATCCTTCACTAAGCTATGCCTAACAAGCTGCCAACTAGGATATGATCTGATGATGTATGATTTGGATCTTGATGAGGACATCAAGTATTGAGGAAGGTGATCATAACACATATTTAGTCTCTTGTTAAGAATCATGGTAAGTTGTGTTGGTTTCTAAGGCTTGATGGACATATAATCATCAACATGAGCTGGTGGCTGAGGCCTATCAAGTTAATTTAATGGGTCAATATTGCATCAGATGGGTGATGACAATTATGTTATAGAAGAGAAGGAAGATAAAGTAGCTAGCTTATGCGGTACTTGTTTTCATCTGCATTGGGTATGATTAACACAAAAGTTTGATCTTACTCTTCTTCGCTCAATTGTTATGTCTTAATTTGCAGACTTTCTTTGGTGCCACCATTATCCACATTTGATACTAGTATGTTGAAGTTATAAAGCAAGTGAAGTTCTACATTTATTTTGAAAAAAACCATTATCCGAACTTTTTGTTCTTATCACAAATATTGAAGTCTTTACTCTGAACTCCTTTGAGAAAGGATGGAGCATAGTTATAAGGCATGATTCCATTCCATGACTGTGAATAACAGCCCCAGCATTACGCATCTGATAAGCCTGCAAAACAAAAAGTAAGAGATGACCACTGGTTTGTGAATGGTTTCTTGCAAATGGGCCAAAAATCCCAGAACACTCTAATAGTGTATGCTGCTTACTATAATTTCCCAAACCAGGAAATGCAATAACAAATGCAAACATGAATATATAATAATTAACGAAAGTGATTAAAGACCAACAAAGAAAAGACAAAGATGGTTAACAAATTCCAAGGTGAATTACATAAAAAAGGTTCCTATCAGAATAAGCTTTTTTCATAATTTCAGGCAGCAAATAATAAGCATGCTGCATATTATTGAGCCATCAATAACACATCAAATTCACATTCACAAAAATGCATAATTGATGCCACAAAGATATATGGATGAAAGAAACATAAAAATTCACTGAAAGCAAGGTGAAACAGCAAAGCATCTCATTTACAGAATCTTCTTGCATTCCTGAATACCAGTGCCGGTTCTCAAAAGATATGGACCTCTCCCCCCCCCCTCCCCCCTTCTTTTTTTCATATTCTCTACCATTTGAAGGACTGTGTATTTTCAGTATAGTATATCAAAATTTCAAAAGGGTGTCCTCAAAACAGCATATTTTTTACAGTTCTAGTCATTACGAGTTCCAAATGATAACAGCAGAACGTTAGGGTCATAGGATGTATTTGTTTATACAATTCCCAAACAGGTTGTGACATGATTTAAGGCTGTGGATATATAAAGCTTGTAAGATTTAACTACGGTGTCCAAGTCCTGTGTTGCTGATCTAGATATCCAAAGTTGGCACCGTAGTAGAAAATGACAAATAAGAAAGCAAATACAATAAGTTCACCTTCATGAAAAGAGGCGCACAGTCCGTGCACTTGGGGAGCTTATGGGGGTAGGGCTTCGGCGATGGGGCAGACAGTACGGCGCCACTCCCAGACAGTACGTACATGTCCTCCGGCATCATCCTCTCCTTCTGAACCCCTGACCGCGATCAACCGCCAAATAATTTTTTTATCAATTGATCATTTTCAGAGAGTAATAATTAGAAAAATTAATCCAGAAAACGGCTTCGTGAACAATCGATTCGATGCGAAGACGATTCCACCAACTGTCAAATATGGGGATTCTTCAAGAATCCGACGAGAACGCGTAGAAAGAAAGCATACCGGAGGGGGACATGACGATCAGCTGGTCGGACTTAGCAACGGCGTCATCATGGACCTTGACGGTGATGCTGCCGCCGGTGCCTGTGACCCATCCAAGGTTATAGAAGTGGCGGCAGAGGTCAGTGACAAGGGCTCGCGCCTCCCCGACGGCCTTGCCTTCCAAGTAAGCCTGTGAGCTTAGTAGCGGGAGGACGTCCTCTGCCGTCACAGCTGCAGACGCCATGGCCTCTCTCTCTCTCTCTCTCTCTCTCAAGTGGATACTGATTACTGAAGGACTAGGTACAATCACCATACGCAAACGCAACCCACCTGATCGCGAACCGGACCGCAAACCGTTATTCGGTTCGGTCGGATTGACGTCCGGGTCAATAGAACTTCATCTTTTAGCAAGAAAAGTAGCAATTTACTAAATAAAAAATCATTATTTAAATTTTAAAGGAGTTTTTTCTTACCAAAAAAGAAAACAATTTTAAAGGAGTTTCATTCTTTACTAAATCAATCATCCATTTTCTTCATTCTTGGTAAAAAAAATATGAGAACTAAAATGAGAATAATAATATCATATCTTTAATTGATACTCGGTGACAGGAATATATTTTTATTTGAAAAAAAAACACAAAAAGTATTTTTTAACTTCATAACTAATTAATTGCTTCCATGAGAATGAAAATTGATCAAAAAAATTTGTCACTTATCATTCTCATTCAATCTTTTTTATTAAAAAAATTGTCATTAGCGGCCATTTCAACATTAAACAAATCCTCAAATTTTTAATTTCGTGTGAGATATTATTTTCGAGTAATTGAAATTGCCCAAACCTAATATTAACTTTTACTTTTTTGTCGTTCAAAAATGTATATATTTTTATAAAATCTTAATATTTATGTGATATTATTTTTTGCTCCTTAATAAATCAAAATATTATATAATCTTTTGGTGAATGATGAAATATTCATTTTGGAGTAAATATAGTACATAAGACATTTTCTTGGGTTGAGAATGATAAGTTGACTATTTTCATATTCTCTCCTAGGGATGGCAATTGATATCGGTTAACCGCGATTAATTGATTAACCGAATCGTAAAATCCGGATTCGGATAATAGATTCGTGGTTCGGTTTCGGTTAGTAAAACCCAAAAACCGATTTTAATCGGTTCGATTTTGGTTACCGGGTCGCGGATAACCGGTAACCGAAATCGATTATATATTTCGGTATCGGTTACCAGTTATTCGCGGTTAACCGCTAACTGAAACTGGTAACTTTAATTATAATTATATATCAAATGTTTATTTCAAATTCGAAACCCGTTATCCACTCAGCTGTTTACCTTTATATATATATATATAAGTTTAATCCTAAATTTTAACCCTAATCTTCTATTCTTCTCCATCTCCCCAAGTCGGCGCCGACTGCCTCCTCCCTCGGTCCCTCCCACTGTCTTGCATTCCATCATTCCCCGACTCAGCGACTCCCATTCGGTAACTCCATTAGAATGGACCTTTGCTTCACATCACCCAAAAACGAGGCAGAGATCTAAAAAGAAAATAAGTAGTCTTTCGTCTTTCATCTATTTCTTGTCGTCAAGATTGTTGCCTTCTTCTTTCTTATTCTTATGGAGTCAGGGAAATTGCAACTAAACTGTGTTGCTGAATTGCTCCTTGCAGCGCTGGCCCAAGATCGTCCTCAAGAAATTACTTCACATCAACACCAACGAAGGTGACACCAGTACACCACTTAGAGACGAATGTGACAATGTTGTTCCTTTCTTGCTGATTGACATATTTCTGCCGAATTCTTTCTCTTTTTCTTTAACCCTAACTTTTGGTTCATTCTTCTTTTTACCTAGATCCAGTTCATTCTTTTTTCTGCCGATTCTTTCTCTCTCTTTTTTAACCCTAACATTTTATTCATTCTTATTTAGTCCCAGATCCAGGTTAATGTTCTTTCTCTTCTTCTTTAACCCTAACCCTTTCTTGCTAATTGAGATCTTTCTGCCGAATTGTTTCTCATGTTTGAGGCTTATGTTTGAGGCTTAGATCTCTTTGAGAGGAACAACTACTTGCTTCTTCTGCATACAAGAAATATTTTTAATCAATGAGTCAACGAAGGCACTTCACTTTGATGATTATGCTTAATATTGTCAACAACTATTTACTTTGATGATCTAATTGGAGTCATTTTTCACAAAGTTGTGGGAAGGATGACACAATGCATAATAAAATTAAGTAATATATTCTTATGTGAAGTTATATGCAGTTTATGTAATTGTTGACCGTTGATAATTGAGTGTAATTAAATCCAGTTTATAGAATGCAGTTTATCAGTTTATGTAATTGTTGACTGTAATTCTTGCACAATGTTGAGTGGAAATGTAATTTATGTGACTGAAATCCACCTTGAAATGCTTGTTGAAATGCAGTACATGAATTTGAAAATAACAGTTTGTGTATTTTTTTGGAAATGCAGTTTATGAATTTTTTGTTTATTTCAATTGTAAAGTGTATACTTAAATTTTTGAACTGGTTATCCATTTACTACCGGTTAACCGGTTAGTAAACGGATAACCGGTTCTATTCGAACCAAAAAATTCGGTTTCGGTTTCGGATATAGGTTTTTGAAATCGATCGGTTTCGGTTTCGGTTTCAGTTAGCGGGTTTGGAAATCGGTTTCGGTTTCGATTAATCCCAAAAGTATGGTTAACCGAACCGTTGCCATCCCTATTCTCTCCTTGGTATATTAAAAAATGGGTTAATTACATTATATATCCTAAACTTTGGGAGTCTTTCCAATTTTGATCTGAATTTTCATTTGTATTAATAATATACTCTTATTTTCAATTTGTATCAATAATATCCTCTCGTCAAGTAATCGTGAGTCTTACCGTTTAACTGACGACGTGGTATTGCATACGTGTACCAGCACTAAAGTCAACACATAAAATTTGAATAAAAAATAAACCCCACGACCAAGTCATCATGCCACATCGGCAAAAAAATTAACCTGAATTAAAAAATAAAAAATTACACGTCATCAAAAAATAATCATGCGCTAGCTCCATCTTCTCTGCCAACTTCACTCGAGCCTGAGAACTAACCCTGTCGCCCTCTGCGTAGCTGCTCGCTGGCTGCACCAGTTCTCCACCATACCCGCCCCCGCGTGGTCGCCCCACTGTGTTCCAATTACGTCGACCACATGACTCAGCGAGGACACTCTATCTACGATGTCTCCTTTACCAACCTCCTTCATCGTGAGGGCGGCGGCAGCACCCATGGGCAATCTTTGGTCGTACAACAAGGTGACGGAGGAAGGGCCACGAGGCCTACCGATCTAGATGCCGCCACGACGGAGGGCGGTGAGTGGGATGGCGGGCTCGATGGCAACGAAAGAGAGAGACGTGCTCGCTTGCTTGTGAGTGGGAGCAAAAGAGAGACCATCATGAAAAAGAATAGTTTTGTTTTTTTAAAAAAGTACATAGAAGATGCACAGTTGTCGCCTTGTATCTCAGGGTCATTAAGGCTCTCCTCATCTTCCTCATCATCATCGTCGAAGTCGTCTTGGTCGTCCATGTCACTATCTCGGTGATGATCATGGTCGTTGCCATGGCCGTGCTTTTTCTTGATATCTTCTTCACCTTTTCCTTGACCTTCTTCAGCACCTGCTTTCTTCTCGTGGTGTTCCTCTTCAGCCTCAGTGGCTACAAACACAAACCATTCATTAAAGAGGCAAAACTCATTACCCGCAATGCTGGAGATTGACGTTAATTTGAGACACATTACCTGCAATGTAGGCATAAGCAATGACAGAGCTACAATTCCTGCAATCTTCAATGGCACTCCCACTCTCAACATGCCTTTGATTCTGATGTGCTCGGTGGTGAATCCCACAACATTCATCAACGGTGTGCTGATCGGCAGCAAGAAGGCGAACTATGCCCCCAATGGCTCCGGCGACCATCAGGAGAAGAGGGTGCACCACCATGGACGCAGAAAGCTCGATGAGCAGAGGCAACACCAGCATGGTGGTTCGAACGCCATCTGCGATCACAAAGTCGGCTCCGACGAGAAGGAGAATGATGTTCCATGGCAGCTTCTTGCACTTGTTCCTGTAAAGGATTAAAATCCTAAACAGTTGGGTTAATCACACAACTGGGTTACTCACGACGTTTTGTTTAATATTCCACTCATCATCTCGCACACAATATGACGCTTCACGCTTCTAATTTCTCCTTCATGTACGTGTATAAATATCCATCACCAATGAATGAAATATAATTCACTTCTTCCGCTCGACAAGTTACTGTCTCTCTGTCTGCTCTTAATCCTCTATATGGTATCAGAGCCCTAAATTGCTCCACCGAGCCCCTCTTTTTTTTTCCTGGCACTATGGATATGAATGAGGGAGTGTCGAGTCAGGGAGTGATCAATCCGATTACCCAAAGCACTTTGATTATTACTATAAATCCAGCTGCGCAGCTGCCAATCAAACTTACCAGAGCCAGAAACTATCTCAACTGGAGGACTCAGCATGAATTACTTCTTCTCGGGTATGATCTAACCTGTTATATAGATGGATCTCTTCCATGTCCTCCGATCGACAATCCAGATCGTCGGAATTGGATCAAACAGGATGGCATGATCCGTCATGCGATCATGGCCTCCGTCGAACCAACAATTGTAACAGTAATTGCTACTTCCACCACTGCTCATCAAGCATGGGATAAACTTGCACTCCAGTACGCTAATAAATCACAGTCGCGAATCTACGCGTTACAAGATACTTTGTCCCGGGTTACCAAAGATAGCAAATCCATTTCTGACTATTTCAATGAAATCAGATCAATTGCAAATGAATTGGCAATGACCGATGCTCCAGTCAATGATTCAGCCCTTGTAATAAAGATACTTGGAGGTCTGAGCTTCGAATACAACGATATCAGTGCGACATTGCTATCTCCATAGAAGAATTGTTTGACAAATTATGTGGTCATGAAGCATTCTTAAACCACAAATTACTTAAAATAACAGTAACTGCTCAATTGGCTCAAAAACAAGATTCTCATATGAATCTGAATCAACGAAATCTTCCTCAGAAGCAACAATGGAATCAGTCGTACAATTGGAGACGCTCAAATCAACAAAACTCTTGGCCAAACAACTGGAGACCACTTGCTTCTTCACTAGCCAACCGAGTCAGATTGCAATGCCAGCTATGTGACAAGGTTGGTCACTCTGCTAGAACTTGCAGAACCAAATCCCACAACCATGAGGCTGCGCAGGCTTATTACATTAATCGTCAAAGCAACCAAGGCACCAGCTGGGTCATGGACACAAGCACATCTCACCACATAACCAGTGACAATCAAATACTTCAATATTCGTCTGAGTATTCAGGTGATGAAGGTGTGACACTTGCCGATGGTAAGAATATCAAAATCAGCCATACTGGTAACTCAATTATCTCAAATTCTAGCAATAGTTTCATTTTGAAAAATGTTTTCTGTGCTCCTCACATACAACGAAATTTACTTTCTGTGACTCAATTCTGCAAAGATAATGATGTTTTAACTGAGTTTTTTCCAACATACTTTCTTGTGAAGGATCTTCAAACATGTCTGATCCTTGCTCGAGGTCGGAATGAATCCAATCTATATGAATGGACTGGTGGAACTTTACCTTCAGCTCACTTTGCTTCTACCCCCAATAAAGTTTCAATCGATATCAGGCATCACAGACTTGGCCATCCTAATGCCAGAACTCTCAAGTATCTACTCTCCACATTTGATTTACCTACTTCTACTTCCACATATCAGCACTGTGATGCATGTTCTTGTAATAAAAGCCATAAACTTCCTTTTTTCGAATCTACATTGTGTAGCAGTAGGCCTTTAGAGTTGTTATACTCGAATGTATGAGGTCCTTCTCCCTTTATTTCTAATGATGGATTCAAATTTTACCTACTGATAGTTGATCATTTTACCAAATACATGTGGATATTTCCTCTTAAAGCAAAATCTGAAGTTGCTAAGGTATTTATTAACTTCAAAACACTTGTCGAAAAATACTTCAATATTACCATTCTCAACTTTTATTCAGATGGAGGTGGAGAATTCATTGCTCTAACTGATCACCTGTCAAGCTGTGGCATCCAACATTTCCTTTCTCCTCCTTACACTCCTCAAAGGATCAGCACAGCTGAACGGTGCCATAGACATATACTTGAAACAACCACATCATTGCTACATCATGCATCCTTACCTTTGAAATATTGGCCATATGCATGCGCAACAGCAACCTTTCTAATTAACAGGTTATCTACACCTGTGTTGCAAGGCAATTCACCTTACCAAAAACTCTTTCTTACCTCACCAAACTATTCAACCTTGAAGAGTTTTGGATGCCCCAGTTACCCTTGGTTAAAACCTTACTCAATGAACAAACTTGAACCTAAGTCAACGCATTGCATCTTCTTAGGATATTCTATCAAATATCACTCATACCAGTGTTTGGATCCATCCACTTCCAAAGTATTCACCTCTCGACGTGTCACCTTCCATGAAACTATTTTTCCCTTAAAAAATAATCAACTTCATCATCCCATAGCTTTATCAGATACTGATACCTGGTATGAAACTGTTCCTACATCTGATCCTCCACCTTCTCCTCATCTATCTCAACAACCTATTTCTTATGACATAGCTACACCTCCATCATCAATTTTGAATGCCACCACATCATCATCATTACATAACTCACCTGCTACTATCAGTCCTCTTGAACATTTGACCTTGAGCAATGACCAACCTGCAGAGAGTCCTCACGCACCATCACCAGTTCAGCAACCTTTCAGAATGACAACTAGATCACAACACAATATATTTAAGCCAAAGAAGCCCTTGGACTACAGTGCATTGTTAACTTTTGTTGTCACACCAGTTTCAGTCAAACATGCCTTAAAAAATGACAAGTGGAGGCAAGTCATGATTGATGAATTTGCAGCATTAACTAAGAATAATACTTGGACACTAGTCCCTTATCATCCTTCTCAAAATGTCATAGGCAGCAAGTGGATTTTCAAAGTAAAACAACAAGCCAATGGTGAAATAGAAAGGTACAAGGGTCGACTAGTTGCTAAAGGTTTTCATCAAAGACCAAGTGTTGATTTCAATTTAACTTTCAGTCCTGTGGTAAAACCGACAACTATTAGAATACTTCTTACTATAGCAACTCTGCACAGATGGCCACTTCACCAAATTGATGTCAACAATGTCTTTCTTCATGGAAGATTGGAGGATGATATCTTCATGAGTCAACCTCGAGGCTTTGTCAGCAAGGAGAATCCCTCCCATGTCTGCAAGTTAAATAAAGCAATTTATGGCCTCAAACAAGCTCTGAGAGCTTGGTTTAATGAGTTTAAAGGGTTCATTTGTTCTATTGGTTTCATAGAATCCAAGTCAGATAGTTCACTCTTCATGCGACACACTACAAACTGCAAAATCTTTTTATTATTGTATGTCGATGACATCATCCTTACCGGCAACTCTGCGGTCAAAATTCAGGAAATCTACCAAGCTTTATCCAGCAGGTTCTCTCTTACAGATTTGCAGCCACTATCATACTTCTTAGGCATTGAAGTACTCCAGACATCTAGAGGATTACTTCTCTCTCAAAGGAAATACATTTCGGATGTCCTGTGCAAATTTCAGATGACATATGCCAAAGGAGTTAAAACCCCTCTAGCTTCAAAAACTTTATTGCTGTTAACTGATGATACTGCACCTACTGATCCATTGCAGTACAGGAGTGTTGTTGGCACACTCCAATACTTAAGCTTCACTCGGCCGGGCATCTGCTTTGCAGTTAATCGACTATCTCAGTTCATGCATTCTCCAAGAACTTCTTATTGGCAGGCTTGCAAACGAGTTCTAAGGTATCTCAAAGCAACCCAACATCCAGCTCTCCATATTAACTCGCAGCTTCCCTTTTCCTTTGAAGTGTACTCTGATTCGGACTGGGGAGGGAACCTTGATGATCGGTGTTCAACAGAAGCTTACATTACCTTTCTGAGTGGATCACCAGTCAGCTAGTCATCCAAGAAGCAAAGAACAGTTGCCCGATCTTCGATTGAAGCAGAGTATCGGGCAATAGCTAATGCAGCTGCTGAAACTAATTGGGTTCAGAACCTGCTCCAGGAAATCCAAATTCCTTTACACTCCACTCCAACCATCAATTGTGATAATCTAGGAGCTACTTTTCTATGCAATAATCCTGCTACTAATAGTCGGATCAAACATCTTCATATTGACTATCACTTTGTGCGAGAACAAGTGCGCGACTGTCGGCTTTCCATCAAGTCTCTGCTGATCAACAACTTGCTGACTCTCTCACCAAGACAGTATCTACAAGATTGTTCCTTGATCCACAGATCCAAGCTAGGCATCGTTGATACTACTGCCTATCTTGAGGGGGCATGTAAAGGATTAAAATCCTAAACAGCTGGGTTAATCACACAGTTGGGTTACTCACGACGTTTTGTTTAATATTCCACTCATCATCTCGCACACAACATGACGCTTTACGCTTCTAATTCCTCCTTCATGTACATGTATAAATATCCATCACCAATGAATGAAATATGATTCACTTCTCCCGCTCGACAAGTTTACTGTCTCTCTGTCTGCTCTCAATCCTCTATAGTTCCAGTCCATCAGCATCTCTCCCTCGTTTTTCTTGTTTGGGATCACGAACAAGAAGGTTGCCATAAATACCTGTATTTTGATATGTTTTATATAATGTAATATGCTTCATCTTTAACTACTTTGCAGAAAAGATTGGAGGAGGCTGCACGCGAACTAGCTGGTCGCTCCGACTCCAGTTCGTGTGCA
This sequence comes from Canna indica, assembly GCA_034359265.1. Taxonomy (NCBI): domain Eukaryota; kingdom Viridiplantae; phylum Streptophyta; class Magnoliopsida; order Zingiberales; family Cannaceae; genus Canna; species Canna indica. Next base: position 66,428,221 of record CP136896.1, on the reverse strand, counting down.
TGGCCGAGCATAGGAGCTACTTGAACCTGCATATTTAGGAAGCTGATAGAAAGAAGAAAAAGGCTGTGGATCGAGCTACACAAAGAAGATATCCACAACAGCGAAGAGAGCCTATGGGAAAGTGGCGGACGCAGGGGCAGAGGTGGTGACGAAGGTGGTCCAGCCAACGACCAGCATGATGAAACCAGCGTGACAAAGATGACGTACGTGAAGGTGGCAGACATGGGAACGGGAGTGGTGGAGAAGTTGGTGCAGCCAGGGAGCAGCGACGCAAAGGGCGACGGGGTTAGCTCTCAGACTCGAGTGAAGTTGACGGAGAAGATGAAATCAGGAGAGGAGGACAAAGCGCATGATTAATTTTTTTGATGACGTGTGATTTTTTTTAATTGGGTTATTAGACGAAAATAACTTCAACTTTTACAAAATTTTCAATTCTCATTGATCTCAATGAACTTTAACATTGGTTCCTCATCTTCAAGTCGGGATGTCGTCCATTAACTTGCTGACGTGGTGAACCTAAAAAAATTTAAAAAACCCCACTCGCCATATTAGCTCATACACATCGGATGCCTTTAATATCCACCGGGGTGCCACATCTCTTTCTCTCTCTTTCTTCTTCTTCCCCTACTGCCACCCTCTCTCTTCTTCCCTCTCATGTTTGAGAAGCTGCTCTTCACCCATCAAACCTTCGAGCAGCTCAAAACCATTACCTCCCGCCCTCCAAAGTCGGCCGCCTCGCCTTGTCCGCCACTCTGATCGCCGACATCCTCTACATGTTCGTCGTCGCCTGTATCGGCACATTTAAGTTGGGCGACAAGGGTGGCCACCATCTGCGAGGGCTCATCAGAGTGACATCTGTGCTCACCATGGTGGGCACCATCCTGTTCGCGCTGAAGTCGTTGGTGGTCTGGCTCGCGCAGCGTACGTTGGAGGGGGCACTCCTCGGGCAAGCGAGCTTCGTGATGGTGTTGCTCATGGCGTTCGGCAGTGGGCTGATGTGCATATTGATTGGGTTTGACTTCGTGGCGAGGCCATTGTTCTTGGGATGGTGTTGTCGGGGGAGCGCCACTGGGGACGACGCTGGTGGCACGACTAGAGCATTTTATGGTAGGGTTGCTGATGCCGATGTGCATGGCGATTGTCGGGATGCAGATGGACCTGTCGTCGTTGGTGGATAAGACGCAGTGCGAACTCATGGTGTTATTCCTCTTCCTCAGTGTGGCATCTAAGCTCGTCGGAGTCCTGCCGCCCTCAATAGCTTTTAGATAATAAACGACGTCTAAGTGCATGGCGATATTTTGCTCAAAGAGAATTAAATACATATCAAAAGCTTTCAGATAATAAACGGCTCATGTCGCCCTCTTCACCAAAAAGAAAAAAAAAACATTAGATATTATGGTATTATTCTTGCTAATTTCCATGCTTCCTTTTGGCCTTTATTTTTGCATAGATCTTTTGGTTTTTGAGTTGCTTGTCTTTTGAAAGAATTTGTTAAGAAAATTAAACATATTTGTGGAAATTAGAATCATGAGCTTGCTCATGGATACGTCATCTATGGGAGGCTGTGAACAGTGAATCCATCAGCAATGCCATAGGATGAGCTTTGTATATTTTTATTAATTTTGATGCTTATCCAAATAGTGAGGGTGGTAACCAATTTAGACTTTTAATTTTTTTCTATTCTAATATTTTAACTCTAAATTTTGAAAACACCAACTTTGTTGGTCAAGAATTACATTGTTTCCCTTGCTTCCTTAACTGGGTTAAATTTTCTGTTTGATTTGTGCAATCTTCCCTTGTGCTTTACAGTGTTTGAGTACAACAAGAAGTTCCATAATGTGCTTGAGGTGAGCAAGGCCGACTACAGGCGCGTGCAACCCAGCATCTCCGATCGCCACCTACACCTCCAGCAATGACTCCATCATCCTCAAGACCAAGAACCATCGCTTCTTCATCCGTGGCTTCACAGGGCATTGCAGCGGTGGCCAGAAGGTGGACTTCAGGGATCGCCAAATCCTCCAAGTCCTCCTCCTCTGCTACCTCTGACCCTTCTCCTTCAAGCATCTCTTTGTTGTTTCCTATGTTATACATGTACTTAAGAAATGGAAGATCATCAAGAATTTAAGCATGCATTTTGTACTATCTCTAAGCAATCTAACAAAACTACATATTAATGCTCAAGGAAGAGGAACAACACCATGAGCCAACACTGTGTCTTATCCACCAACGACGACAGGTCCATCTGCATATCGACAATTGCCATGCACAACAGCATCAGCAACCCTACCATAAAATGCTTGAGCCATTGCACCAGCGTCGTCCCCAGCGGTGCTCCCCTCGGCAACACCATCCATAAGAACAACGAACCCGCCACAAAGTCGAACTCTATCAATATGCACATCAGCCCGCTGCCGAATGCCATGAGCAGCGCGCGCAGAGAGAGAGAGAGAGAGAGTAGGGGAAGAAGAAGAAGGAGAGAGAGGTGGGACTCGGGTGGATATTAAAGATAATTCAATGTGTATGAGCTGACATGACGACCGGAGTTTTTTAAATTATTTTAGGTTCGTCACGTCGGCAAATTAACGGGAGACATCACGACTTGCAGACGGGTGACCATTATTGGAACCAATGTTAAAGTTCTTATGTATAATTGAAATCAATCAAAGGATTTGTCAAAATTAAAAATTTCGTAAAAATTGGAGTCATTTTCGTCTAATAACTTTTTTATTTTTTAATTTAAGTTAAAATTTGTTGGTGACACGACGTGTTGACTGGGTTGTGGGTTCATTTTTTATTCAAATTTTATGTGTTGATTTTAATATTGGTACACATATGCAATGTCACGTCATCAGTTAAACGACAAAACTCATGGTTACTTGACGAGATAATATTATTGATACAAATTGAAAATAAGAGTATACTATTGATACAAATGAAAGTTCGGATTAAAATTATGAAGATCCATAAAGTTCAAGATATATAGTATAATTAACCTTAAAAAATCTCATTGGTAATTAACGCAATTATGCATCAAGTCATGAACATTAGAAAGGAAATGAAATGCTTCTGAAAAATAATATATATTTTTATGATTCATGACTACAGTTATGGGTAACTACCGAGTAGGGGTGTGCATGGGTATCGAGTAGATCCGGAATCCGGTTGGAACCTATCGATCCGATCATGTAGGTTTTGATAGATCAGAATTAAATTCGGATAGAGTTCGGAATAAAAATTAATATACCGATTCAAGTCGATTCTAGTTTTCAGATCCAACACATCGAGTACCCAAAATCAAAATCAAAATCAGTACTTGAAACCTTCACCTTGGAACATGTAAATGATTATGTTCCAACATAGCATCCGAAACCTGTACTACATCACATGTTCCAGGTAGGATCCAATTTTAAATTCCAACATGATAGGGGCCGAATCTAGAATATAGGGACTTGTCCAATACAAGATAGGATTCAGATACCATAAAAAATATAGTATACATGGACCCACTTGCCCCTACTACTGAGCGCATGCAATTATTCGAAAATCTAAAGTGTGAGAAAATGAAGGGCAAATAAACCATGCTCAATAGGTCTCGATTTTGACCGAATTATGACTCACCTAGATCGTGTTGGGTTGGCCCAAGTCATGCTTGGGGGCTACGCGCAGTCGACCCGATGATATTTTCGTCTTTGGCCTATACCTGAAGATTCAAATATGATCATAGTATAATTAAGGGGTACAATTCGACAATTGACTCATTTAAGGCATATCCCGTTATAATTGAGGATAAATTCTCGCTAAATACATTTCATCAAAGATCTGCCTTATAAACTAGATCATGTGCCTATATGTATCTTCTTTTGATCCAATTTCTTACACACACATCTCGGATATGTAGTCACTTGAGTGTCAAAATATTTTTGCAGGTCGCCCCGAAGCCACGTCCAAATATCACATTTTTAGGGGGTAAAATCAGGGGCAGAGCTACAGTATCATAATGGGGGGCAACTAACCCCCATTCATTTTTTTCCTTATATATATATATATATATATACTACTATTTTGCCCCCCTCTGTTTTAAAAATTACCCCTATCTCAAATTAATCTATTCCCCTCCCGATACCTAATCGCCTCTCCCTCTTTGCTGCACCGACTACGCCGACCTCCCGACGCCATCGCTCGGCCGCATGCAACATGCTCCGATCGCTCCAGGCGGCAGGCAATCATTCGCCCAATCTCGCGTCCCGCGTCCTGCATCCCAGCGTCCCACTACAGCAGCCCCCCCCCCCCCCCCCGGCGTCTCAGCATCCGCCCAATCGCCCACTCCAGCTGCCGCCCCACGTCTCGACGTCCGCCCAATCGCCCAATCCATCATCGATGTCAACTCCTTCGGTGTCCGGGTTCGCCCAGTTCGGAGTCCGGAGTCGGCGACTCGGCGTCCTATGTTCGGCGTCTCCCGCAGTTTGCATCTTGGTAATTTTAGATTTTTTCTATTTCATTGGTTGATTAATTCCATTGATTATTTCATTTTTTATATTCCAATAATTTTCTATATTGATGTTTGATTAATTTTTATTGTTTGATTCATTGCTTGATTTACTGTTTGATTAACTGCTTAATTTTAGTTTGATTTAATTGCTTGATTTACTTAGTTTGATTACTGTTTAGTTTGATTTCAATTATATTTAGTTACTTGATTGTTATTTAATTGTTTGATTCCAATTAATTTTTATTTGATTGCTTGATTGCTTGAGTTGAGTTCATTGCTTGATTGCTTGAGTTGAGTTCATTGCTTGATTCTAATTAATTTTTATTTAGTAGATATGGAGAATTATTTTTTAAAAAAAATTATGCTCGGAGGTGGATCATCGTCTTCGGCTAACAAAGAAGTAAATGCGAAAGTTGAAGAAGAGAACCGTAACTCAAAAAGATTGTATGATATTGATTTAGCAAATCTTCCAGCAGACCCAGGATTGTGCAATCCAATTAGTGATTATCATCCCAATGTTCAAGATGATGTTCGAAGAGCATATCTGCAAAAAAAAATCTTGTCAACCTCGTGGTCATGAGAGTTTCCACAAACATTGCAAGGTAAAATTCGGAGAATGTTTTGTGAATCTTGGTTTGATCAACATCCTAATTGGTTAGAATACAACATAAATAAATATGCAGCTTATTGTTTTTGTTGCTATTTGTTTAAATCAGAGAGTAACAAGGATGCTGCTGTAAGTAAGTGTGAGGCACTTTTGAATCAACGATAACATCTCAGAGCAATTATAGAGAAGCAAACAAAACAAGCTCGAAGTGACTACCGAATTTGTTTGCTTGCATCTATTGAAACTGGTCGTCTTCTTTTAAGACAAGGTTTGGCATTTCGTGGTCATCATGAATCCACTGATTCCGACAATCGAGGAAATTTTTTAGAAGTCTTAAAGTTTTTAAGTAATCACAATGCAGATATTGTGAGAGTCACTCTAGATAATAATCATAGGAATGTTAAATTGACATCTCCGGATACCCAGTGTGATATTGTGCGTGCTTGTGCAATTGAGACTTCTAAAGTAATCGTTCAAGAGCTTGATGATTCATTGTTCTCTATCTTAGTAGATGAAGCTCGAGATATAGCACTTAAAGAGCAAATGACTGTTGTTATTCGATTTGTGAACAAGCTTGGACAAGTGGTGGAGCGACTCTTGGGTATTGTCTATGTTGCTGATACGAGTGCTTCATCACTTCAAACATAGATTAATGCACTATTCTCCGCAAATAGCCTAAGCATATCAAGATTACGTGGCCAAGGCTATAATGGGGCAAGTAATATGTCAGGTAAATTCAATGATCTCAAATCTTTGATTCTAAGTGAGAATAGTTGTGCATATTATGTTTATTGCTTTGCACATCAAGTTCAATTAGCATTTGTAGCTATGGCTAAAAATCATGATATAATTTCTGAGTTATTCCTTTTACTCTCAATAGTTGTGAATTTTATTGGGGGCTCATGTAAATGCCATGAAATTTTTTAGAGTGTCAATCAATGAGACTTTTAGAAGGAATTGAAAGTGGTGAAATCAAGACTAGATCGGGACAGAATTAAATGTCCACTCTTAAACGAGCTAGTGATACTAGATGAAGTTCATTTTTCATGACTGTTGTTAGCTTGATTAAGCTATTTTCTGTTGTTATTGATGTGCTTGAATTTGTTCAAGAAAATGGAAATCCTAAACAAAGAGGTGAAGCATTACTTTTGTTAAATGGAGTACAATGTTTTGATACCGCATTATCTCTTCATTTGATGAAATATATTTTAGGAATCACCCATGAGTTGTCACAGGCTTTGCAAAAAAAAGATCAAGATATTATGAATACAATGCAAGCAGTGCAAATAGCCAAAGAGCAATTACAAAAATTTAAAGACAGTGGATGAGATAATTTGTTGGAAGAGATTGCTTTATTATGTAGCAAGATGAATATAAATGTTCCTGACATGAATGATATATATATATATATATATGTGTGTGTGTGTGTGTGTGTGAGACTGTGGGATGTCCTCGGCGCAATGTTGGAAGAAACACCAACTTGCATCGTTACAAAGTTGAGATTTTCTGTACTATCATTGATATGCAGCTTTAAGAACTTAACAGTCGTTTCAATGAGGTGAACACGAAATTACTTTTATGTGTTGCATGCTTGAGTCCAAATGATGCATTCTCCTCTTTTGTTAAAAGAAAATTACTTCGTCTTGCTGAATTTTATCATGTTGAATTCTCATCAGTTGAGATTGATCTTCTTGATAATCAATTGGAATATTATATTATTGATATGACATCTCATCAAGGATTTTTAAATTTTTCTGGATTGACTGATCTTGCTACACAAATGGTGAAGTATAAAAAATATGATTTGTATTCATTGGTATATATGTTTATCACTTTAGCCTTAATTTTACTTATTGCTACTGCTACAGTTGAACGTACATTTTCCACTATGAAGATTGTGAAAATATCGATTGCACAACAGTATGGGAGATCAGTTCTTGTCTAATTATTTGATCACATTTGTTGAAAATGATATTTTCAATGCAATAGACAATGAAACTATTATATAATGTTATCAACATATGAAAACTCATAGAGAAGAATTGTAAATTTTTTTATATTTAAGACTTCAAGCTATGTTATGTTTTGCATTATGTCTATAATGACTTTTATATATGATATGATGAATTATCTTTTGTAAAAAATACTTATTTTTTCATGTACAATATTATTGATAATTTGGTATCTGTTCATTTGAGAGTCTGCCCTACTCCAATTTAATTTCTGGCTCCGTCACGAGATAAAATACATACTTCACACCAATGAGATAAAGATAAAATTAAATTTACATTGAAGATTATCGGAAAATAAACCATATAAAATTATACTCACGATCGTAGATCAGGGGGTTAAAATACACGCTTCACACTAATTAAATAAAGATAAAATTAAATTCACATTGAAGGTTATTAGAATACACAAATTATGATTTTAAAATCAAAATGTCTTTTTAAAATACCCAAACAAATAAAGAAAAAATTAAAAAAATATGTTATTTCATTTTGCTTTAAACTAAACTCTAAATATGATGCACGTGTAATAAAATAAAAATCATGTTAACAAAGAATTCATATAAAATTCCTTTGAAATACAAATGACAAACATATATCATGCACAAATATTATTTTTTATTTCATATTTCATAAACATATAAAGAGATTTACATATTCTAATTCCAAATAATTCTTATACAAAATAAAGTAAACATGGAAAATGATTTAATCCATTCATATTTTAATTTAATGGCTTATTTCTAATTCCTATATTAGTGATTTTAATGAGATTTGTTTTCTTCATGCTTTGTTAGAATGCTTCAGATTTATTTTAATTATATTTTTAAAATATTATTATTATATATTTAAATTTATTTTAATTATTTTTATAATAATGTAATAATTTTATGTGAGGAACACAAGCCACAACAAGGATTCAGACGTTCTTGAATTTATAATTTTTTTTTCAAAATCTTCAAAATACCATTGAGTTCGATTTGATATTTGATTCCAATTTTTTACAAAAATTTTCAATATAGTAAGTTTTAAACTTTTCTCAAAAATTTGAAACCGAAATAATAAGACATGATAACTACAATAATAAATATAATATTTACAGTGTTTTTAATTAATTTATTTTGTATATTATTGATATCATTTAAAAGTTTTTAAGAATATAGTAGGTTTATAACTTTTTATAAATGTGAAACTAAAATACATAAGATTAATTTATTATTTTTTAATTAATATAATCTGCTACGTGTATTATTTATAACTATTGTAATAAATTTTGAAAAAAATTGAAGTTCGTAAAAATTTGAAATCAAATATGAACTTGAGAGTATTTTGGAAAATTTGAAAAAATAATTATGAATCTCAAAAATTTTAGATCTAGATCTCAGAATTTATCAAATTTATGTTATGAATTAGGAAAATTAATCAAGTATATCTATGTGGAACTGCTTAATCAAATAACGCATTAAATGCAACCTATATAATATTATATTTCTAGATTAATGCATAATCGAATACATCATTATAATATTGTTTTTTAAACTAAAAATAATTTAAATAATATTATTTGGGAATCGCAGGCTAAATAACTTTTTTTTGTTTCCTTAAGAAAATTAATTCAAAATACTTTACGGGTCCCAATTGGAGGCTGTTGTTTTCTGCCACCGAATGCCGCAATCAGGGTATGTTGAGGGATCCTCTCCAGGCGGCCTTTCCAAATCGAAATATCCAATTCCAGACCTACGTCGACGATCGAATGGTCAGGGCCCTGTACCCCCAAATGACAAAGTCAAAACCGTACGATTAAGAATACATGAATTCGTGATCGCAGACGATCCTAGCGGAAAAAGGCCGTTTGATTATTGCTATAATTATGTGTTGATACAGTTATTTATTAAATATTTTGTCTTTTGACCCATTGGAAGAGACAATTTAGCGGCCCAACCCCCGTTGCCGTCGCCCTTTGGCTACCTCGACGAGTCCGCCCGCCAACCCTATTCCAGTATTCCCAAACAAATCTGAGGGGAACTCCATCACGACCGATTCTTGTTTCTTTTAGAAACCCTCCTGGCAAGATTATTAATATGAACCACTCGCAAGTTATAGAAAGTAAGATTAATTAATCCGTGACGAAGTCTCGTTTTTGTATAAAGGAATATTTGAGGGTGCATGTGCAAACACTCGGTGAGGGACTAATTTTAGAGAAGAAACAGTCATCCAGGGACTCGATTTTAAAAATACACAAAGAATAGGAAAAAAGAAGAAAAATCACACTATCTTTCACTCTCTATTTCATCGCCCGCTTATCCCCTTTTCCGTGCTTAATTCTCTCTTCCTCCTTCCTCTTCCCTTGTCCCTCTTCTCCTCAAGCCCTAACAGAGTCGAGAGAAGGCGGCGGCGGCGGCGGAGGAGATCGCGATGGAGTCAGCGGTGATGTCGCGGATCGGGCTGGCCGGGCTGGCGGTGATGGGCCAGAACCTGGCGCTCAACATCGCCGAGAAGGGCTTCCCCATCTCCGTCTACAACCGAACCGCCTCTAAGGTCGATGAGACTGTTTCTCGCGCCGCTTCCGAGGGCGGCCTCCCCCTCTTCGGCCACCGCTCGCCCCAGGATTTCGTACTCTCTATCCAACGCCCCCGCGCCGTCGTCATCCTTGTCAAAGCCGGCGCCCCCGTCGACCAGACCATTGCCACCCTCTCCCACTACTTGGAGCCTGGCGACGCCATCATTGACGGTGGAAATGAGTGGTACGAGAACACCGAGCGCCGCATCCGCGAGGCCTCCGCTCGTGGCATCCTTTACCTTGGGATGGGCGTCTCAGGGGGTGAGGATGGTGCCCGGTACGGTCCCTCACTCATGCCCGGCGGGTCCTACCAGGCTTACTCAAACGTTGAGGACATCCTAACCCGGGTGGCTGCCCAGGTAGATGATGGCCCCTGCGTCACCTTCGTTGGCGAGGGTGGTGCGGGCAACTTCGTCAAGATGGTCCATAATGGGATCGAGTACGGCGACATGCAGCTCATCGCAGAGGCTTACGATGTCCTCAGGGTCGTTGGTGGGCTGTCGAACGCTGAGCTTGCTGAGACCTTCGCTGAATGGAACCGTGGCGAGCTTGAGAGCTTCCTAATCGAGATCACTGCTGACATCTTTGGAGTCCGTGATGAGCACGGGGAAGGAGAGCTCGTCGATAAGATCCTGGACAAGACCGGAATGAAGGGGACAGGGAAGTGGACGGTCCAGCAAGCAGCCGAGCTCTCTGTTGCTGCCCCGACCATCGCAGCTTCACTTGACTGCAGGTATCTCAGTGGGCTCAAGGAGGAGCGAGAGGCTGCTGCTAATGCTCTTTATCAAGCTGGGATAGGTAGTGGTGATTTCTCCAGTGGCCGATCTGTAGACAAGAAACGCCTAATTGATGATGTGCGGCAGGCCCTCTATGCATCTAAGATCTGTAGTTATGCGCAAGGTATGAACTTGATCAGAGCTAAGAGTGAGGAGAAGGGGTGGAACCTCAATCTCGGGGAGTTGGCAAGGATCTGGAAAGGAGGGTGCATCATACGGGCTAGGTTCTTAGACAGGATCAAGAAGGCTTATGAGCGTAACCAGGGGCTTGCAAACCTGATTGTGGACCCAGAGTTTGCAAGAGAGATGGTGCAGAGGCATGCAGCTTGGAGGAGGGTCGTAGGACTTGCAATTGAGGCAGGAATTAGCACCCCAGGTATGTGTGCCAGCCTTGCATACTTTGACACCTATCGCCGGGCAAGGCTGCCTGCAAACCTGGTGCAGGCACAAAGGGATTACTTTGGGGCACACACCTATGAGCGAGTCGATCGCCCAGGATCTTTTCATACTGAATGGTCCAAGATTGCAAGGCAGAGCAAGACTGCTGCTGGCGTCCTTAACTAAGTTATTCTGGTTCGCTACAATTGATGGGTATAAGTTGATTAAGAAGCAAGTTTTCTAGATGCTATGTCTGTTTACAAATTCTAGGTAGAATTTTTATTATTAATAAAGGTACACCTACTGAGATCTACATCCTAAGAACAATATTTTTGTTATGATAGTTGTATCCATCAATGCGGGTGTTGATTAGACAATGTTTATCCTATTCTCTTGTCTTGTATTTGCAATTTGATTTTGTTTTAAGCTTTCTTCTCAGAACCGCATTGTCCATTTGTTTTGGGCACTGAATTTTGCTTATATTGGCCGCCGTAATCAAAACAGCTTAGCAATATGATACTGCTACTTTAATTCTTATTGGCAACATAAGCTGATTATTTAGTTTAACTATCATCTCATATCCAAAATCTTTGTCGGGTCAGTTTGGTAATACATATTATTCAATGTTGTGCAAAAGTTACACATAGTACATATAGTGCAACTACATAATTTTGTATTTCTCAAGATTTTCTTTAACAGTCCTGTACTCCTGTAACCTATGTGGTTACAAGTTCTTGCTGCCTCACATTTGGTACAGTTTTGTACACAGACTTAATTTGTTAATGTTATCCTAGCTTGTTACATGTTTGATATCTATGGAATGCAATTATTGATTTCAATTTAGAAAATTTCCCATGTGATATTTTATACATCTCTCTTAAATATAGATGTGATCCCCAAAATAACTGGAGCCAAATCAAGTTTGATTAGACCTTTTTTTTTCAAGTTTGATTAGATTTTCCAAGTTGAAGTTTGATATTTTAAAACTAGATTTTTACAAAATACGGATAAATCAAGTTTGATTCAAGATTTTTACAAACTTCAATTTTCTTCAAGCTGTAATCCTCTTATCTAGTTTTAGGCAGCTTAGCTTTACAGCACTTGGAAAATCTGCACTAAGATTATCCTACAACTTCTTTGATCATCTTAATTATGACAACAAAAATATAGGACATGCAATGTGAAATATCGTTTGCACAGCTATTTTCTCTAATAATAAATGCAGAAGCTATATCTCAGCTGCGAAACTTTAGATTAGATGATCAAATTTCCAGATTGGTACAATGAAGAATTCAAGACGAGTGTTAAGGCTTTGGGAAGACCAAAAAAGGGTATATTTTAATTGCATAGGTCTAGAAACTGTAGTTGGAAGTAAACTTCCCTGAATTTCCTCATTAGATTAGAATAGGACACCAAAGAGAAACAAACTAGTGAAAGAATCGAAGGAATGCTGGTCACTTTATGACACTCATCATGAATTGTAACAATTGAATTTTTGCATTACTATTGGGACTACATGTGACTTCGACATATAGCTGCATCATATGTGCAACCCATGATTCTGTCTTGTAGATTACTAAATAGTAGAATAACATGGCAAAGTTGTGCTATTTCAAGGCCTAGCAATCCAAATTACCTCTTTTCTTATGCTGATTGTTCTGAAAGTAAAATTTTCTGTCTGAGAACTAAGCTTTTCTTTGAAACTTAAATTACAATTTCTCTTGGTAAAAATTTATTGATATTCTTGCAAGTCCTATCTTGAATACATATTTTATCCATTTTGCCTGCTAGTATTGTTAGCTGCAATGTTCCATTTTTTATAGTAGACTGCGGATGAAGGCTTAATCCTAATTTAATAAATTGAATTTTTCATAATAGGTTGGCTTTTGTTGTTTTAATTTTTTTTGACTTAGTTGTTTAGTGGTTGTGCAGTAAACTGAGCTGTTAGAACCACGAGCAAGAAGTAGGAATCTTACTTAGATTTTTTGCTTTTCCCTGTCTTACATTAATGATTTGGTGTTTAGGAATTAATTGTAATGTTCTAAATATTTGTTCTTTTAATTAATGACATTTAAAAGACGCATCACTCATCCCATGTCAATAATTAGGTGTAAATTGTGTTATGTGGCCAGAAGCACAAATGTAAGTGTAATATTATACTTATACATGGGTGTTTGGTGGCCAAACTTCTATTGCTTTTAAGTTCTGAAATGACATTTATGCTTTTCTAAAGTCTTTTCTCTTCATTATACATACAAATTACTTATTGTTCATGGTGAAGACTGAAGAAGATACAATGTGCAATTTGTTGTCCTTAGACCTAAGAACTACTACCATTACTCTTACCCTTTTGAATGTATGTTTTGTCCTCCATTTTTCTTCATTTTTGTTTGTTTCTTATAGAGGCATCCTTTTCTCTTGTAAATTGAGTTTCCGAGGGTGATTTTTTTTTTTCTCTTGTAAATGGAAATCTTCATTTTTCTATGTTTCTTCTTGAGGTATATTTTTCTTCTTGCTCCTCTAGCTATTTAGTGTATTTGCCAGTCTGCGCCGAATCTGTAAATCTACAATTGCCTGCCATTTTACCAAGACTTGAAATATTTCTTTATATTTCTTGAGATATTTATTTCTTAAGCATTCTTTATGTTTTTTCATACAAAAGTGTCATCCCACCCATATTTAGGCCTTTTCTAACATGTTTGCTATAATCATATTTCTTTCTTTGAATTGATGTGTGTCCAGGTTTTTATAACTTTAGTATTGATTGCGTCCATTGATCTCGCAATTTTTATACATGAAACTGCTGGGTTCTTAATTGTTAATCTCTATTGGATCCCTTTCTCTTGCATTTTTTTTTTAAAAATAGTATCACTCACTATCTTTAGTTTAGTTGTGGTATATGCTTTAATATTTGTGATAAAATTATGACATTCTCACTTGTACAGTTGTACCTTTTTGTTTTGCTACTTCTGATCATCTGATTGGTTCACTTTGATTGTGTTAACTTAGTTATTTTCCCATGTATTTTGATTGTAATGACCTCACGTGCATTATTGCTTGTGTGCTTGTAGATTAGATCAGTGTCTAATACAAAACAAGTTTTATCATTATACTGAAGGCAAAATCAAATTTCTTGAGGATCGCACTTTTTTACATGAATTGTACAAGTAGGGAAAAAGTAGTATCATTAATCAAACATTTAGATCCCTTTTATTTTAAGGAGGATGAATATTTAAATGATGTTATGTCTAATGAACTGGTAAACTATTGAACAGGGTCTGATAAGTAATTATGATTGGTCATGCTTGTGTTATTTGCTTGCACCCTTTCTGTTAAATTTCTATCTTTAAAATTTTTGTATAGCATTTGTCATTCTGCCTATTGTCTACTACAAACCCCTGCATCCAATTTAATTCTGCTCGTGCAACTGTTGTTATAAGCAGAGGGAATTTAACAAGATGCAGCGTGCAAGCAGTCATCATTTTTGTTGGATATGGAACAATAATTTCACAATAGCGCAGATATGCTTAAACGTTCGTCATTTAAAATTAAAAGTATTTTAAATTTTTGCACGTCTGATATTTGATAATTTTGCTCGTTCGAAAATATTAGTGGAATGCAGTACATGCCACAAAAGTCAACATGATTACCGCAGAAACGTGCTTTGCACGTGGTCTCTGCGGAGGGCCAGATCTCGTGAGGTGAGCCTGCGCGGTCATCTGGAGGATTTGTTCTTGATAACCGGGTTTCTCTTGAATCTAGGAGAACTCTTGATTCGCAGACTTACCCTGTTAACCTGAAAAAATTCCAATTGGAATCAGCTAACAGTTGAATCGCCGGTACTCAATTTATTTCAAAGTAAATTACAAGATATTATGAGTTCTTTCGTTGAGAACAATAATTGTTTTATTTTCAGTATAAATCTATTAAACTATTTTTTAAAATTATATTTGATGCATTATCATACAATCTAATAGGATAATCTAAAGCATCACATTACAACAAGGCATACCCACCTTATGATAAATTATTAACGAAATAAATAGAGTAATTTTTCTAAATCATGTTATAACATAGATCAAGAAAATTTTTAGATTCATAACAAAAATTCTTCGATTCATAACTTTTATCTCAAGGCTTGCGAAATACTCTCAAGTTCAATCTCATATTCGATTTCAGACTTTGTAAAATTTTAAAATTTTATTTTCTTCAGAGTTTATTATTGTAATTGTAAATAATACATAGTGCAGATTATATTCATCAGAGAAAATGATAAATTGGTCTTATTTGTTATAGTTTCACACTTTTAAGAAAAGTCAAGAAATTCTAGATGTTATCAATGATATATGAAATAAACTGATTAAAAATATCGTATAATATTGTATCTATTGTTATAGTTATTAAAAATGATGAATTAATTTTACTTATTTTAGTTTCACATTTTAGATAAATTCTGGAATCTATTATTTTTTCGGATTTTTTCAAAAGTCTAAAATCGAATATCATATTGAACTCAAGAGCATTTTAGAGATTTTGATAAAAAAAATTATGAATTCAAAAATTTTCATATTCTTATTACGGAGTTGAGAACTTTTCTAATCCGTTTTATTGTTTAGGAAAAATTGTTTAAATAAATACTCTATTTTCATATTAACTATCATATAAAAAGCAGAAAATATACAAAATGCACTGATGCATTCACCGAGGTACTAAAGTGTCATTATCGTTTGTTTTGGAACTAAAATGCCCATGCGATTATTGGAAATAGTAAAAGAATGACACCCACGCTAACATCTGTTAATTAGACTTAACAGATATAACGTAGATGTGTTGACTTTACACATGAGGCACATGCAAAAAATAACTTGCCACGTAAGCAACACATAAGTTTGGGGTCCCACCACTAATATTAAATTCTTTGAGGAAAATGTACTAAAATATCTTTGACGTTTTCAACATAGTACTAAAATACATCTATCATTTTCACTAGGGTACTAAAATGTCCCTTGATCTAGAAGTGGACAAAATGCATTGATTTGCTAAAAGTCGACGCTAGGTGCATTGTAGATGCTTAGAAGCAATTTGTCCACTTCTTTGATTGCTTGAATCATGCTCTTGAAAGATGAATTTGTAGTGGACATTCAAGGCAATTAGGCTTTTATTTATCTCGCTCGCTATATATATCTCACTCGTTCCTAAATATCTATTTAAAAAAATTCTTCTTTGTCTATGGCTACTTATATCTCACTCGTTCTTGTGTGTGCACCACGTGAAAAAGTCGACATCTCAGTTAATATTCACATCATCTTTGTTCAGTCTTAGTTAACAAAAGTTAGCTCGTGTGTCATTTTTGTACAATTTTCAATATCCCCAGGGACATTTTAGCTCCAAAACAATCGATATGGATATTTTAGTACCCTAGTGAAAACGTCAATGACATTTTAGTACTCCCCCTGCTCCCTTCCAAAAAAAATATTATTAGTGGAACCTAAGCTTACGTGATATCTTACATGTCACTTGCGTGACAACTTGTTCTCTGCATGTGTGTCATGTGTGAAATCAGCAAAATAATCAGCATTCATGTCATCTTCGTTAAGTCTTAGTTAACATAAATTAGTTTGAGTGTTATTCTTATATCATTTTTAAAAATTTCATTGGCGTTTTAGTTTCAAAACAAATGATAGGAATATTTTAATACCCTGATAAAAATACAAAATGATATTTTAGTTAAGAAAATAATGGTTTTTATTTATTATATTGGATAATTTTCGATTTGCTTCAAAATTTATTGAAGAATAGGCGAATAGTTGACAATACATTGAAAAAACTTCAGCAATTTCCCTAAAAGCGTATAAGGATTGTGATTTTCCCCTGAAGCAGAATAAAGGATGAGTTATTTCCTAAAAACGAATAGAATTCAAAATAGTCTCGTAATATCTCTTATAAAGGTTGTACAGATGTTTCGTTATATCATTTAAATACTTTTCACGTCTCACCGTTACCATTATATTTAAATAGTTTCATTGAAACTATTTAAATAAGTTATTTAAACTCGAAAATACATAAATTTTATTTATCAAAATTCATAAAAATTCTAATTTATCGAATAAAATAAGATCCATAACTTGGATAAATGAAAATGAGTATGTACAAGTGACACATCAAAAGAGTTGATACATTTAAACAGTTTGAGTGTCATTTAAATAATTTCACTAAATATGTCATATATGCTTGAAAATATCTTTTAAAATCATCAAAAATTCACAAAAAATTATTTTACTTAATGAAATAAAATCCACAACTTGGATTAGTAAAAATTACTGTGTACAAATGACAGATCAAAAGAGTTGATCAATTTAAATAGTTTCACTAAATAGGTCATATCTGCTTGGGAATGCTTTCTAAAATCATCAAAAACTCATAAAATATATATTTTACTTAATGAAATAAAATCCATAACTTGGATCAGTGAAAATGAATTTGTACAAGTGGCAAATCAAAAAGTTGATTCATTTAAATAATTTCGGAGTCATTTAAAAATTTTCACTAAATAGATTATATCTGTTTGAAAATATCTTATAAAATCACCAAAAAATTATAAAAAAATTATTTTACTCAATGAAATAAGATCTACAACTTGGATTAGTCACAATGAGTATGTACAAGTGGTAGATCAAAAAAGTTAATCCATTTAAATAGTTTATATTATTTAAATAATTTTAGTAATTAGGTCTTGAAAATATCTTTTAAAATCATAAAAAATTTATTTTACAGAGTATGCACACGTGACGGATCAAAAGAATTGAGCTATTTACTATTTACTAAATAAGTCGTATCTGCCTCGTAAAATCACTAATTTTTTAATAAAAAAAACCTTTTTTTTTACATTTCCAAAAATTTACAGAAGAAGGTCGACTTCTTTGACGCTCTTCCCGACGACATCGTCGTTGCCGTCCTATGCAAGCCGAACGCCTCGGTCGCACGCCACTCTAATCTCGCCGTCGTCCTCATAATGTTTTTTTTGGCGTCTTCTTGAGTTCTCCAAATAATTTGCTCAGTTTGTTTTAATTGTAGAGAAACATCAATTTTTCTTCTCTTCTTGGATTTGGTAGGTGTAAGAGACTGAATCGACTAGGTCTCAATCCCCTGGTTCTGTCGAGGCCATTTGTTGAATCTCTCGCCATTAGAGCCAAGCGATGGTCCGATTCCTCCCATAGGTTCTTGGAGCGCTGTGTCGATGCCGAAAATCTGGAAGCTTACTACATCCTCGCATGGTAGGACTCTCTTTCTTTGTTCTGATGGAAAAGGAAAAGAACCATGAAAAGATGGATCATTATCTTCTTTCTTTGGGCTAGTAGATTCGGTTCTACTGCTTAAGGAACCGGAGGAGCGGCCTTTCGCTTCTGGCACAAGCGGCGATCGGCAACCACATGGCGGCGATCTTCTCCTTGGCGGTCATCCAGTTCAACGACAACGGGAAGTCGTCCAGAAACGACAAGGATTTTTAAGCCGGCTTTGCCCTCTGCACACGCGCCGCCTCCCTTAGCCACGTCGACGCCATTCGCGTTCTCGGCCACTGCCCCAAGGACGGGTACGCTATGGGACGGAACATCGCCCAAGGATATGTAACCACTAAATTGCTGGTGGATCCACGATAATAAATAATATTAAACATGCAATTTAACCTGAGTGGCTGAATGGACAAAATATTAAATATGTAAAGAATTTGAACAAGGTGAGTAGAAGGAGAACATCATCCACTCAAACTAATAACTTATTCAAGGGTTAATTTTATATTAGACTTTATACTTTCATCCGAGTTTATTTTTAATTTATAAATAATTCAAAAAAAGTTTGTATAATTTATAATTTAGTTGTATTTGGTAAATAATTCAAAAATTAACAATTCTATTTAGTTAGTAAATTACTAAATAGTTTTTTGGATATATAAGCGATCAGTATAATACTCTTTCCACGTCAATGCTGGATTTGAATTTAGATGCTACTAATACTATTCGCATCTCTAAACACACGGAACAAATCTCAATGTAAAAAAGAAAAATCCACAAATTATCTGAAACAGACCTCAGCAGCCTCATCTTTCCATCCATCTTCTAATCCGGATCGATTCGCCGCCGACGTCCTACTCCGGACCTCCGTCAGCAGCGTCGTCGAGCCACCGTTCGATAGGTAAGCACTCGGTGCTGTGGGCTAACTTCCAGTGCATCGCCTGGCACGCCCTCGAGCAGTAGTTGACCAGTCCGCAAGCCGAGCATCGCCGGAACTCGTGCCGCCGTGTCTCTGGCAGGCCGCAGCCGCCGTTGGAGCAAAGTCTGAGCCGCTCCCCCTCCGCCACAACGCCGCGCCTCGACGCGAACCATTCCACCAAGAACCGGTTCGCCGGGTGCGGCTCCGGTTCCAGCGCGTAGCCGTTAGGGAGGGAGGACGAGGAGGTGTTCAGAAAGGCGGTCAACTCGCGGGCGTTAGCCAGTATGAGTAAGCGGCGACCCTCGGCGGCGTTCCGTCGCACGCCGTACCCGTCCCTGAGGCAGTGGCCGAGAACGCGAATGGCGTCGACGTGGCCAAGGGAGGCGGCGCGTGTGCAGAGGGCAAAGCCGGCGTAAAGATCCTTGTCGTTTCTGGACGACTTCCCGCTGCCGTTGAACTGGATGACCGCCAAGGAGAAGAGCGCCGTCGCGTGGTTGCCGATCGCCGCCTGTGCCAGAAGCGAAAGGCCGCTCCTCCGGTTCTTTAAGCAGTAGAACCGAATCTACAAGCGCAAAGCGAGAAGATAATAATCCATCATTTCAGGGTTGGTTTCCCTTTCCAACAGAACAAGCAAGAGAGAGTCCTACCATGCCGAGGATGTGGTAAGCTTCCAGGTTTCCGGCATCGATACAGCGCTCCAAGAACCTATGGGAGGAATCAGACCATCGCTTGGCTCTAATGGCGAGCGATTCAGCAGATGCCCTCGACAAAACCAGGGGATCGAGACCCAGTCGATTCAGTCTTTTACACCTAACAAATCCAAGAAGAGAAGAAAAGCTGATGTTTCTTTACAAATTAAAACAAACGGAGCAAATTATTTGGAGAACTCAAGAAGATGCCGAAAGAAAGAATACGTTACGAGGACGGCGACGAGATCGGAGGGGCGTGAGGCCGAGGCGCTCAGCTTGCAGAGGACGGTAACGACGATGTCGTCGGGAAGAGCGTCGAAGAAGTCCACCTTCTTCCTCCTCCGGCCGGAATCACCTTCTCCTCCGGCGAGCTGCCTCCTCTTCATCAGGCTATGGTCGCTCCCCGCGTCGTCCACGGCCTCACGTGATTTTTCCGGCGACTTTGTGTTGGAGGAGTGACAGAGGGCTGTTCTCGTCGGGATAGCGCTGTGAATCGAGGTCTCCTCTGTCTCATTCTCTCTCTCCACCTCTCTCTCGCACACACGGGGAGGAGCTTCCTTTTATATAAAGAAACAGACATAGTGGTGAAAGAGATCGCTATATCAAGCGACATCCTAAACATACCCAATATTATACCTTAGGTCATCGAACTGTTAATCTATGCTAACATGATTCTATGACAATGGTCTTATCAGGGTAATCTCTGGGTATATATTAAATGCATTTTGCAATGAGTTGAAATTGCAAGATAGTAAAGAATTATAAAACAGAATAAGGGTTGAATTAATGAACTCTTGAGGATGGAAAACCATGCACTAATTGGTAAAGAAAAGAAAAAAGAAAACCATGCGCTATCACATCTCTATACCAATAACAACGACAATAATGTCAATAATAATTTTGTTGTCACTAACTAATATGTGGTACAGTTTAATCATTTTTTCATTTATTTAATTTATTTTAATTAATATATTATTTGAAAAATAATTGTTGACTATGACTTAATATATTATATTTTGATGATACAGAGGAGGGATTCTCAATCCATACACAGGTTTTCCGATTCTGATGTTCTTTTCCTCCCCTTTATTGATTCAGGATTTTTTTTTCTTTTTAATTTTCATTTTATATGAAAACAAAAATAAGGCGTTCATTCCCGGAAATATTAACTGAGAAAACGAAATGAGAGTGACATGAGTATTTTTTTAAAAGAAGAATAATTATATGTTAAAATATTAATTTTTTAAAATTTTAATCTCCTACGATATGTCATTTAAACATGAATAAATATATTTTTGAAAAAAACACAGGATTAAGTCGAATTTGGTTTCAGAGTAGGTCTAGTAGAGAAGCGGAAACAACTCAACAAGCATTTAATTTTGGGAGAAGGTGGCTAAAATTGAATTGGTGATGGGCCAGCTAACTACGGTTAGTTAGTTTTAGCTGCAGTTAGACCTAGCAATTAATAGTTTGGACTTTAGACAAACTATGGGTGGGCCCAGCTCCCTAGGGCATGAATAATAATAATAATAATAATAATAATAATAATAATAATAATAATAATAATAATAATAATATCCAGGTGGTCCCTCTACATTCTATATAAAAGAATGGGTTCTCATCTTTGGTGGAATCCTAGTCATTGATTTCAATATTATTGTTATTGTTAGGGGTAATAACACTTTGCTTGTATTGCAAGTACTTATTATTCATATTTGATGATACCATATTATAGGTTGTCTAAAAATTTATATGTTATTGTCATGCTATTTAGTAATTTAAATATTAGGGGTAATTTATATGCTATTTTGACTTAGTTGTGCATAAATCTTGAATTAAATAGAGTCCTCCTTCAAGAATTAGTCAAATATGCAATAGTTTTGATACAATATTGACAACACTACGAAGATTCAGTAGAGAATTTCTTTATAAAATAACAAATGACAGTCATGTATTTCAAAGTAAATTTAGTCACTAAATGAATAAACCAAATATATTCATTATGCGGCTAGATATATTCTTTATATGACATAATTTTTACTCTATTATGTAATTAGATGTACTCTATATGTGGTCATGTATATTCAATATGACACATGGAGAGTATATTTGATTGACTCATTTAATGAATAAATATACTTTAAAAAATGTTATTGTCATATGTCTTTTGGTAAGAAAGTTCTTCACTGGATTTATTGAGGTTATTACCTCCGCACAATTTTTGTTCTAAAGTTTATATAAAAATTTAAAGAACGCAATTTTTATAATATCAACTTCCATGCATGCCAAAGTATTTAGTATTTACTTTACATGATTAATGGCTTTTATATTTCAAATTCATCTCTCGATGAATTGCTATTCTTTCTCTAAAAAAAAATATGTGCACTTTTGCACCTTCAAGAGGTTGAGGAGCCTTAATCTTATAATTAATCTCAACATAATTTGTATTTGTTTAGACCAAAATAAATTTGGCAGAAAAAACTAATTGATAAAATTTAACATACATCATCACGTTTTGCCTTTACTAGTGCCACCATTTCGCCTCATGCCTTTTGCCTCTATGTGCAAGTAATTAGAATGATAATTTGTATTTGTTTAGACCAAAATAAAATTGACAGAAAAAGTTAAGGGTTATTAGACGAAAATGATCTCAACTTTTGCGAATTTTTCAATTTTGGCCAATCATTTGATTGGTCTCAATTGTATATAAGAAATTTTGAATTGATTTCAATAATGATCATCCGTTTGTGAACCGTGAGTATGATCGTTATTTTGCTGACGTGGCGATCCAGAAATAATTTTAAAAACTTCACTCGTCATGTCAGCTTGATATACATAGGATTACTTTTTAATATTAACTCGAGTCCCACCCATCACTCACTCATTCACTATCCTCCTCCTTCCTTGCCATCCTCCATCTCGATCTCTCTCCCCGCCATGGATGGTAACTCTGAGATCAACCTCTCCAAGCACCTGATGGCCATCGTCGGCGAGACGCTGCGGACTAACATCACAAATAGTGTTGCCACTAGTGCTGCCAGCGATGGAGCAGCTCCGGTGGTGGTGCGCCACCTTGAGCTCATATATAACACCTTTACCTGCATATCTTCATATTCATGGCACTTTGACGCATCCGAGGCGCCGATGCCTACGTCGAAGCTGCGCTCAAGGACGTTGTGCTCTCCGTCGAGGAGTCAGCTCAATTGGTGGAGGGCGCGTTTAGGAGGATAGTTCGCCGCCAGTACCGGCTGTAGCTGGTGATGACAATGGTGATCACATTGTTCCAGCAGCTGACAGGGATCATCGTCATCACGTTCTTCGCACCGGTCTTGTTCCGGACGGTGAGGTTTAGGAGCGACACCACGCTGATGAGTGTCGTCATCTTAGGGGTTGTCAACCTCGTGTCCATCATCGTCTCCACCACTGTCGTCGACCGGTACGACCGCAAGTTCCTCTTCATGGTTAGCGGAGCATAGATGACCCTCTGTCAAGTATATTATCATTCATCTATCATGCATCTACTTCTCTCTGAATGCTCTAACATTTTTGTTCTGGCAATGGATGGAATTGGAAGGTGGCAGTGGCGTGGATTCTTGGGGCATTGCCGAGGGAGTATGTGGTGGTGGTGCTGGTATTGATGTTCATGTATTCCACCGGATTCGGATGGTCGTGGGCGCTGCTTCAAGGAGGGAACCTTCGCATTCTACGCCGCCTGGGTCGTTGTAATGACGACGTTCGTCGCCGTCTTCTGTCGGAGATGAACAGGGTGCCGCTCGAGTCCATGGCGACGGTGTGGAGAAGTCACTAGTACTGGCAACGCTTCCTCGCCGCCGCAGATGAGGGAAGGAAGCAAGAAGACAACAGTAGGAATTAAGTACCTCTCTCTTTCTCTCTCTCAAGTGGGACCCGGATGGATATTAAAAGTCAACCTGACGTGTGATAAGCTGATATGGCGAGTGATGTTTTTAAAATTATTTTTGGATCGACACGTCAGCGAAATAACGACTATACTCACGGTTCATACACAGAGGCCCATTATTGAAACCAATTCGAAAGTTTTTATATACAATTGAGACCAATCAAAGGATTGACCAAAATTGAAAAATTCGCAAAAGTTGAGGTTATTTTCGTCTAATAACCCAAAAACTAATCGGTAAAGTTTAACATACGTCATCACGTTTTGCCTTTACTAGTGCCACCATTTCGCCTCATGCCCTTTGCCTCTATATGCACGTAATTAGAATGATTATCTATTTATTTATTTAACGCAAGTCATCCACTTATTAGACGATGAGTTGAATGCAGTTATGGGTGAGTGGGTCCGGGTATCATATATTTTTTATAATACTAGCTAGGATCTTATTTATTATAGGACCGATTCCTAGGTTTTGGACCCGGACTCTATCCAATCGAGATCTGGAACCAGATCCTATCAACAACTTATGGTATAATACAAGTTTCGGGTACTCTGTTAGAACATGCAAATGACATATTCCAAGGTACATGTTCCGGGGACCATGTTGGAACCTATAAAATAAGTTCTAGGCACTACTAGAATAATGGCTTTCACTACTAGAAAAATGGGCATCAGCAACGGCTGATGCCGTTGCTGAACCGTTGCTGAAGAGTATCAGCAACGACCGAGCCGTTGCAACAGAGCCGTGACAGAAAGTCGCGTTGCTGATGACTTAGCAACGGATCAGCAACGGCCGCTCGGGCCGTCGCTCAAAATATTATCAGCAACGGCCAGTCGGGCCGTCGCTAAAAACATTATCTGCGACGGTTTTGCCACAGACCCGGAGCCGTTGCTGATAACATTAATAGCAACGGCCACGAGTCCGTAGCAACGCCGTTAGCAAAACCCCGTCGCTAAGCCGTTGCTGTAGGTCATCAGCAACGACTTTCGATACACTTTTAGCAACGGCTTTCCCACGGACAGCCGTGGGAAAGCCGTTGCTGATGACTTCCACCTGGGGACAGAAACATTTAAAATTTCTAATTTTCATTGATACATTGATACATTATCTGATACATAACTCACACACTCATACTCTCATACACACATTCATTCACATCACAAACACACCAAGATATACATCAAAACAATTATATTTATATTGATAATTATCCACGATAGTATAAAAACAATTCAAATGCAAAATTGAAGTATCAATATCCAAACAAATTAAGTTAAACAAATTCAATATCTCAGTAACAAGTTCAATATCCAAACAAAAAATCTCACGATGACGATGGAGGATGGTCTGGATCATATGGCGGGGTCTGGAGTGCTTGAGTGTACACCGGCGTGGACTGACTCGAGGACGATGGATTAGATGATGCCGAAGAGATGCCTGCTGCGGGATGACCTGACATGTTGCGTAGCATAGCATGCATCTCCTCCATCATCTGACTCTGACGCGCGACCGTCTCCTCTAGAGTCCTTATTCTGCTACTATGATCATAACTGGATCTAGAGGTGGACGGCCGCTCACCAGCGACCGGAGGGGTCGGTGCCCCAAGTGGCCCTAGCACGGCTCGCGCATGACCACTATCTGCGAAGCCATATACGCGGCCATGGTCCCAGCCACCTGCGGCCTCGACCCACGATGCTGCGTCAAAGTCCTCGAGGGTACCCCCGCGCTGCACCACCGTCTGGCTGTAGGTCTCCTACTCGAGTTTGATTTTTTGTTTAATATTTATCATAAAACTTAAATTATAAATATATAATGAATAAGTTAAACAAATATATAATTACCATAATGTATGCAGCGCGGTTGTGGATGTACTCCCCCGTCCCATGTGCTCGACGGTGAGTCCGCTCAAACACCGCCATCGGGGAGGGTCGCTGGACACTCCCGTCATCCGACACCGTCGTCTACATTTACAAAACAAATACATTAATTAGTACACATAATAACAAATAAAATATATAATTAAACGATATACTTACCATACGGTTGGCGTGCACTGCAAATGCAACAGAGCCGCCGGTGTGACGCGCTGCTCCCCCAGACATGCGATTTCTAGCCGCATTCCGAGAAACCTCCTGCCATCGATCCGTCGACCATATCCCCACGAGCCGGTCCCATATATCCGGAGTAATCCAACCGGGGCCGTATCCCCGAGTCTCCGCGATGTTAGTGGTCCCAGCTCGGGCCATCGCTTGGGACCGAGCCTGCCCCAGCTGCCCGTTGTACCTTGCCCGGGAAATAGACTCCCAGGCAGCGTAAATGAAGGGCCTCTGGTCCTCGGCCCATGTATAGCGAGCCTGCAAAATAATAATATCAGTACTAATATTAATATATCATCATGCATGTAAAAATAATAATAATACGTGCCTCAAACTCGCGCCATAACATGTCGACGTGCTCGCTAGGCACGTGAGACCACGTAGGCCATGCCCCGTGCATGTATCGTCGAATAGTAGAAGAAATGCTCCTCGGCACTTCTTCTTGCTCGAACCTGCACAACAAAAATAAATTTTAATATTATATTATGATATAATGAATTTGTAATGATTCATAATTCATGATATATTACCGCTCCCCAATCACGCTAATCAATCTACGTGACTCTGTGGCTGGTGGAGGCTGCCACCTGTTCGGCCCGCGTGGCCGCCTGCGTCTGGATGTACTAGCCTCAGCAGTATCATCCTCATGAGGATCAGCAACAGGAGGATCAGCAGCATGAGTAAGTGCTGGAGTCTCACCGATCGGAGACTCCGAAGCTCTCCTGCGTCGATAACCACGACCAGACATATCTGTCGAACATACATATAATCAGATTATTGTATAAATAGTAGAGATATATTTAATAAAATATATACTTTACAATTATTCCTCGTCATCTGAATAATAGTGTTCGAATTCTTCTTCCTCTTCTTCCTCTTCTTCATCTTCTTCATCTCCAGCTTCCTCAATTTCATGATCGTCATCATCAGCATATTCAACTTCTAATTGAATTGACGTTGTGTCTGCATTCTCGAGTATTGGAATAATACGATCCACAGCAGGAAGATCATCTTCTTGATAGAAACCAGGAGGATCATTTTCTCCTACTATCGGATCAATTTTTCCTCTACCTTTTGTCTTACAGACTACACGCCAATCCGCTCTATCTTTATTTCGAGCCGGATACTTCGCGTAATATACTTGTTCGGCTTGTGATGCCAATATAAAAGGCTCATTTGCTGCCAATTTTGATTTGTAATTAACCTCAACAAGTTTGTATTTTGGATGAACTTTCATGCCCCTTTCTGTTGTATCGAACCAATGACATCTAAATAGGATCACTGATTTTAAGCCGAAGTAGTGCAACTCTATCACTTCTTCCACCAGTCCATAAAAATCCATATCACATTCAACATAGGTTGTCCCTTTCACGCAGACCCCAGCATTCATCGTCTTTGCTCCATCGAGTCAAAAAATGCAGGAGGGAAAAACTGCTCCAGCTTGCATATGATTTCAACAATATTATTTTCAAGTGTTGACATATCTTCGACTCGAAGGACATTTGCACAGATGCTTCTAAAAAACATACTTAATTCAGTCAACGGACCCCAAATATTATCAGGTAGAAGATCTCGAAATGCGATCGGAAGTAATCTCTGCATGAATACATGACAATCATGGCTCTTCATCCCTGATATTTTGCAATCATCGACGTTCACACATCGAGATAAGTTTGAAGCATATCCATCGGGTAATCTGAGTTCTTTTACCCATTGACAAACATCTTTGATCTGTTGTTTATTTAACACATATAGGGCCTTCGGTTTCAGATATCATCCGTTGACCTCTTGTAACTCCAACTCTGGTCTTTTACAAAGTATTTTCAGATCATGTCGGGCTTTGACATTATCTTTAGTTTTTCCAGAAATATCCATCACAGTGTCCCGAACGGATCTAAGGTTTTACTAAATCATATCCGATCGTCGATGCGTACGTGAAACATATCAACTCGTCGGAGGATGATTATTTTCTAAATGTTTCGAGACAGTTCGAGTCCATATTGGACGATTTCGGCGCGCGTCCGAAGTGGACGATTCCGGCGCGAGTCCGAATTGGACGATTCCGGCGCGCGTCCGAAGTGGACGATTCCGGCGCAAGTCCGAATTGGACGATACCGGCGCGCGTTCGAAGTGGACGATTCCAGCGCGCGTCCGAAGTGGACGATTCCGGCGCGCGTCCGAAATTAATCTAAACCCTAATAATTAATCTAACAAATTAAATAATTAATCTAAACAATTAATTAACAATTATAAAATAATAAATTAACAATTATAAAATAATATAAATTATATATATAAATTATAAATTCCGGCGCCGGAGTCCACCCTCCGGCGCCGGCGTACAGTGGCCGGACACACTGTCCGGCCACTGCAGAAGGTCCGGCGGCGGCCATCGGCCGACCGCCGCCGGCCGAAACCCTAGAAATAGGGTTTCGGTCGGGTGATTCCCGCCGGCCGCAGGGAAGAGACATAGCTGAACAAGTCGGAAGCAGCGGTCGGCGTCGTCGGCGTCGTCGGCGTCGGCAGCAGCGGGAGGAAGAAGGGTCGGGCGCGAGAGCGTGCCCTATATAAACTTATCAGCAACGGCTCACTCGCCCGTTAGAACGCCGTTGCTGATAAGTTATCATCAGCAACGGCTCACTTATCCGTTAGCAAGCCGTTGCTGAAAATTAAAATATCAGCAACGGCTTGCCTTTCCGTCCGAAAGCCGTTGCTGATAATTAAAATAATCAGCAACGGCTCGGTTTTCCGTTAGAACGCCGTTGCAGATACAGTTTTCGGCAACGGCTCGGGCGGCCGTAAGAATGCCGTTGCAAATAGCAACGGCTTGAGCGGCCGTCGCTGATAGCCGTTGCTGAAGACGAAGTTTCTAGTAGTGTTTCACCAACAGGGTTCACCGACGGCCGCCTGCGCCGTTAGAAATATCCACGGTTTTTTGATGGCTGTAACAGACGCGGCTGATGTAACAAACTCAGCCAAGGCTCACATACGATCGACTAAGATCACCGCTCATAGACGATGGCGTGCACGAGGCGCGAAATGAAATAAGTTATTAGCCACGGCTTAGAGATGGCCAAATGGGCCATCAATGATATAAATAAATCATTAGCCACGGTTAACATCGGTCATCGCTTATGAGTTGATGGCGTGCACTCGGCGCAAAAATAAAAACTCGTCACTGGCGGCTTATAGAGGGCTAAGTCAATCGTCGGTGATATAATAAATAAGTATCCACAGTTTATTGACGATTGACTGGTTGTCAGTGATATAAACCTTTTTATTTGCGTTCGCGTCTGACCCTTCATCTTTCTCCTTCTCTTCTTCTCTCCCGCTAGTGTCGTCATTGCCGTCGCCACCCGCTGTTATTGCCGCACCTCACCGCTGTCAGTTCCGACCCTCCGCTGTCTGTGCCATCGATCGTGAGGTATTCTTTGTCGTCTCCCTCACCGACCCTATTTCTCCTTCATCCGTCATTTCAACTAGTTCCGGCGTCCGGCAACCAGTGTCTGTGTCTACATGTCGGATGCTGACACTGGAGAACGACGCCGGCGTATAGACACCTGCGCCAAATTTGAGTACGAAGGATTCAGCTCCAACATGATGAAACAGTAGCCGACCGTGCTAGCTGCCAGCTATTAATCCCTAATATTTGATTAGGGGTAATTAATCCTAATCAAAGATTAGGGTTTAATATATCCCTAATCAAACTATGTAAACGAAGTAGATGATCTTTTATATGACGTACAATCATTGAATTATCTCTAATTGAACAATTTGAAAACATAGTTATTTGTATTGCATAATAATATGAATCCCGAACGGAATAGGACCATCCCATCTAAAGGCATTAACTGAAGATATTGTCAACTTTTTAACAGAATATGTTGGGCGATCGAAGTTGGATGTACCGACGAATTCATCGTGGAGCTATAACGAATGAATTTCGAGTAGTCCTAACTTATTTCTTAAATTTCGTCTACTCGAACTGAAAATTCGTTAGCGGTGATCAAATCCGATGTCCGTGCCGAAAATGTTCGAACATAAGATTTTTGGATCTGAAAACTGTCACAATGCATCTATATACAAAATGATTCACACCAAGATATTTTGTATGAAATTGTCACGGGGAGTCACGTGAAGTCGGGACGTCGAGCAATCATGTTGTCCATACTCATGGTGAATCTTCTAGTATTGTTGTTTTTTCTTCCAATCCATCTAATCCTTATAGAACAATGATTTTGGATAGTCTTGATAGTCAATTCCATTTAAATGATAGCCCAACCCGAATAACCCGAATAAGATCGGGCCCCGACTCGATTAACCCGAATTTTTTTTAAAAAATAAATAAATCAAAACTCATAATTATAAAAGGCAAGAATTCCGAAATTGTGAAAAATAGTATTAAAAATATGACTCCACTAGAAGTTAAACTCATAACCTCTCAAATTTTATTACAAATCTTTTAACCTCTTGACTAACAAAATCCTTTGCAACTATAATATGCATAATATATATTTGTAATGTATACTTCAAGATTATCACCCGATTCGAATAAGAGGTATGAAATTTCTAAAATTTCAATCCCGGCCCTTCCCTACCCTGCCCCGACTTACCCGAACAACACAAGCCAAATTAAATTTTTGGATTAATTTTTTCGAATTATTCGAATTCGTTTGAATTTTGCTCATCTCTGGCCGGGTACCACAAACATTGAATGTGAGATACAATCATCACGAAGCGAGAGCAAGCTCCAATCTGATTCTTATGAGTTATGAATCTGATGTAAATAAGTAAATATTATATATATTAATTGCAAAAGAGGACTTTTTATTTTATTCTGTAGCTACTTCTTCTTTGCTCTTCTTCTTTCATATTTTTCACTTGAAAACATCATTGTCCTCCCGGACATCAACTTAGTTTCTTGCATTTGATCATTTTAGGATCAATCTGACAATACAAAATTCATTAATCTAGGACAATGGATGACGCATGGTATAATCCCTTTGCCTAATAAGATCAATAGTTCCATTAATCAGAAATCATATTTCTATTTTTAATTCCAAAAACTCGAAAATTATAAAAGTAAAGTAGACCAACCAAAAGTTTGTTCTTGAAATGCTCATAGTAAGCATCTGATCAGCTTAATTATATCCTCGAAAACTAGTTCAGTAACAGAAACCCAACACTTTCTCCAAATTAACACGACCAACTTTGTTCTTTACCTTCCTTTTGGCCATCCAATTACAACATACCATGTGATTGTTCTTTACATTCTGCAATGGGAAAGCAAAAAATTAAATATCATACAGAATTGCAGCTACAAACTTTATACAGTCAGATTAAAGCAAACCAAAACTGAATCAAATCAAGTATGTCATTCTCCAATTAACACTGAAGCCCATTCCACCAATCAAAACTTTGCCACTTCTGCAATAGCCAAGAGGTGAATGAATCAATCAGCACTCCGGCGTTGCGATCGTGTCACAAAGAATAAAAAGTTCACAAATCTAAAAAAGTTAACGAGCATGCATCAAAGAACTAAAAATTAAACATAAAAAGATGATAAGTCAGATGGCCTTGGCCATTCCAATCACATCAAAAGGTGTTTTGCCGAAAGAGAGGGCGAGCCGACGACGACGACGACGACGATACTCTCACCAAACCTTTATTTTTATTCGCCCTTTCTCCCTGCGCAAACAAAAGAATCCCCTGTGTTGTGCCATCACCTCCATCGCGCCGCACATCAACGCGCGTCGCTGAATCCTAGCCGTCCGATCAAATACCGCCACCACTTTCTTGATGAGTTGTCGCTGTTGTCGGTACGTCGTACGTGGAGTCGCTACACTGCCGGTACTGATACCGTAGACCAACTCGCCTGAGCCGCCCATCTCCGACTCGTTCCATCAGACGGCCCACGCGCATCCACGTCACCATTCCTTCTCTCCGCCTTCCTACCGCGCGTGTGGTAAAATATCGGCGCAGTAATTTTATTACGGACGGTAAGCGTACTCGCTTCCCCGGACCCAGCACAATTTGAAATAACGGCGTCATAAACAATGTAACCTATACGTAACAGTCTCTGTAATCGACTCCGTTAAATTGCCAGCAATATAACTGATCTAAATCGAAGATTAATAGTTGATCGAGAACTGATTTGGGTTCAAAAAATGTGTAAATGATTTATTTCCACTGAATTGCTGGCACTAATTATCATAACCTTATCTCCTTAATCTCCGTTCAATTATTCTCAATGATGCCATCTTAGTCCTTGCTTAAATCATACGCATTCCTTTGGCTCGTGCACATCTTACCTTCGTGAGTATTATGACCACAAGTGGACATATTCCGCTCTCCAAAACGGCATGTTATTAAGATCAACGCCTCCTTTTAACGGTTGATGGTAGGTATAATGTATGTTTATAACTGTTATTATTTATAGCACGTATCCCGTTATAAATGGGCGCTTTAAAACCTATTCTGAAATCTCCCGCTTTCCAGCAGTGATAACCGCATAATGGTATGCCAATAGGGTAGTACGATTACACCGTTCATCATATCGACATAATATTATTCGAAGGTGGATGTTCGTCCGCATATAAGTTTCATGAGGAAGCAAGCACTAGAAATAATGTCAAACCGGGTGTAGGCGGTCAATAATCTGAGGACTCATATAAATTCGTGGCCCTTCACTCGCTCTCCTCTTC
Source organism: Canna indica (assembly GCA_034359265.1). Classification (NCBI taxonomy): domain Eukaryota; kingdom Viridiplantae; phylum Streptophyta; class Magnoliopsida; order Zingiberales; family Cannaceae; genus Canna; species Canna indica. The sequence goes on along the minus strand of CP136896.1, from coordinate 66,395,788 downwards.
CTTGCTCGCTAAGCTAAAGCTAAAACTTCAAAGCTTCGTTTCTCGTGTTATATCGCCAAAGTAATTTATCTTTAAGGCGAGAAATTGGAGGTGAGTGAAAAGAAGAGATGAAGGGGAAGGGGAAGATCCACCCGTCGCCGGCGCCGCCCCCAGCCGCGGGGGCGGATCAGAGCCGCGACGCCCTGGCGGTGCTCGCGCTCCTCCCGGCGGCGATCCTCGCGATGACGGCGGCGCTGGGGAACGAGGACAAGGAGGTGCTCGCTTACATCCTCACGCGGTCGATCGAGGCCCCGGCGGCTGCGGCGGAGGAGCGCCAGCATTGCCGGAGGCCGGGGGACGCCCAGCACCGCCCGGTTTTTGGCTGCGGGTGCTTCGATTGCTACACCGGTTACTGGTCGCGGTGGGATTGCTCCCCCGACCGCGAGCTCATCCACCAGGTCATCGAGGCGTTCGAGGAGCACCTAGCGAGCTCGGAGAAGAAGGGCGGCCCCACCGCGAGGGGGAGGCGGAGGGAGCGCAAGGCCGCGGAGAAGACAAAGAAGGAGAAGGAGAAGGAGGAGAAGAAGGAGAAGGAGAGGGCTCGGAAGAAGGCGGAGAAGAAGGATGAGGAGGTTGAGGCTAAGAGAGCTGCCGAGCTAGCGATGGTTGAGGGAGCCGGGAGCATCGCCGGAGAGGAGGTGATTGTGGCGAAGGACGCTGTGCTGGAGCCAGAAGCGAGGGAGGAGGAGGAGGAGGAGTTGGTGGTGGAGGCGGAGGCAGTGGCCGGCGAACGGCGGAGGGGGTGGGCGGACGTGATGGGGATATTTAATTCGCGTTTGTGGAGCATTTGGAGTCCGGGCGCATAAACTCTTCTTTACTTAGCCTCAGAAAAATGAGGCCAGAAGTAGAAAATTGGGGGGAAATCCGTAAACTCTCTAAATTTACTGGTATTTCTCTGTCTTAGTCCTGTAAATTTTGTTCACTAATCCTTGTAGTTCTGCTTATTAATTTAGCTGTAATATAAATTATGCAAGGCAAATGGATGAGTCATGTACGTTATCATTGATTACTTGGATTCCAAGTAATATAATATCTTGTCCTTATCCACAAATTTATTTCTAAGTAGTAGCTAACTTGAGTTCGTATTGTTTAATCTTTGTTTATTATGTTTGCAAATTGCAAGCATTACAATCTATTGAGTAATATAATTGTTGGGTGAGAGTGGTTACTTGATTTATAGACCCTCTACTGGCTATTTATTGTCTTATGTGGAGTAGTCCCCTTCCAATGGAGAGTGATGCAAGGAAAGATACAAAATTAGTGTTTCAGATGGAGTAGGATTGATTTGTGATTATAAAACTGAGGGGGAGGTGAAGTTGGAGAAGAAAGAATACTGGGGTGTTGTAGTATACCTAAATGCTTGTTGAGTTTGGACCAATTGGTTTAAATAAATTAAATAAAAAATGTGGCTTGTCCTAAATGATTTGGTGGGTTGAGATATCAACTGAGGCACTTGAGATTGGAGCATAGTTGATGGTATTGAAGGGTTTGGCCTTCTTCAGTGAGGTGTCTACATATATTAATATTAATCAAGAAAATATTTATTAGATGGGCACAAAGAGATAAGCATTGATGATGATAGATTGTTGAACTCTGTGAATTTTATACTAATAAGCATGTCAGGAGCTTATAGAATGGTTCTGCTTAGATTGAGCACAATAATCAAAGGCATGAAATTCTTACCAAGGAGTGTAGATGTGCCCTCTTGATTGGGTCTATTCATCTCACCCGTATCATAAAATCCTTGCTTTGAGCAACCTCGTTGAGGATGAAAATGTGATTTAAATGAGTATATGAGAATCCTTTTCAATTCTAACCTCGATCTGAATAGCTCTTTTAGTATAAGCACATCTTATCCTCAATTTGATCAATTAGGTAATGAAACAAACTTGGATTGGAGTTGAGTAGCAAATAATTGCTTCTGTCCTATGTGACAGGAGGAATGGCCAATGGAGTTGGATATGGGGTGGACGATCCTTGTTCTTATCCTTGTCTCCATTGATGCTGATTGCTGATTGCTGAGCACATTGTTCTCCCTCATATCATATGAGTTGTAGTTAAATAATGGGTAGGTTGCATATTCTCTCGTGCATTCATGAGAGGTCCCATGAAGGTCACGAGAGACTGTGTGGGAGCTCGAGTGAGCTCAGACTCGAGGGGCCCATCACACTGCATGATTGTTTCTGTACCCGAACCAGATCTGAGCTAATGGATCCTAGGTCAAAGGACGACCCGAATCAGATCTGAGCTAGCTATAGGAGCCTAGGTGAGCGCTGTTTGGTTGCTTCATTGATCGTTTGGTCCTCGAATGCATCAATTTCCCTAACAATACAGGCGGTGGATTGATGTCCAATTCTCGGCTTGTTGCAGGTAAGGTGCTCGACAAATTGCTTAGCTAAAGCCGCTGAATTTTGTTTCCTAAATCCGTTGATAGTTACTATCTTCATTTCTCACTGTCATTTATCTATTGCATAATTTGGTTCCTTGAATGCATCAATTCCCTAACAATCAAGCGGCGGATCGGTGTCCAATTATCGGCTCATTGCACGTAAGGTGCTCGACAAATTGCTTAGCTGAAGCCGCTGAACCTTGTCCAATTCTATCTTCATTGCTCACTGTCATTTAGGAACTTCAAGGGACAGTTCGGTTCAATTACAAACTAGTTCATTTGCAGCAAAAGCCTACAATTGGGCCATATGTCTTTCATAAAATATTATAACATATGAGCTACTTGCAGGCTTTTTCTACACATGGGTTAGGTTCGAAATGAACAAAACAAGACCTTTTAGCAGACAATAGGTCAGCACACTAATATTGTTACACAATTCTTAGTCAGCCTTTTGTTAATCATTAACCTCATGTGAATAATTTATTATCTAACAAAAATTTAGGTCTAAGCACTTAGCCAGTGGTCCATCTTAAGTTAATCATCCACTTTTTCTTGTGGTGGCAAGTCTAGGGTAACTGCAGAGTTCTATGTAGCTTCATGGCTATTTTGGATATGTTTAATTTGTCTTTTGGTTGGGTACTTAGATGCTGTATATGGTCATAGGTAAATTGATTATTTAAATTGCAGGTCTGACTTGGGTCAGACCACCCTAATTTTTTCTTTAGGGTAAATTACGCTACCACTACATAGGTTACTCATATGCATCCTTATGTGTGGGGTTTAGCTTCGTTGGTTTTTGTTATTTTTCACAGCAAAGGCAAATGAAACAGATATAGGGCAAAAAGAAAAATAAAGCTTGCTGCGGGGAAGAAGAATATATTAATGTCGATGACACGTGGGTCAGACTTGTCTAAGTTCCAGTCCTTGAGTGGGCAAAAAGTCAACAATATCGTCTCCTGTAGTGGTCAATAGCTAGGGAGAGACGTTGAGATCACAATATATATGGTTTGGGATCTAGATATTTGAACAAACAATATAAATTAATCTTGAACCTATTTGATAATAAATCGGCTGGATTATGGCATGAATTCCTAATACAGTCATATCATTCATCAATCGCTACAGAATCTCTTCGTCTCATGGTGAGGACAATAATGATTGATGACAATTGCAAGCTAAGCAGCCGCATATGCAAAATAGTGCAGTATTCAGACTTGAGCTGAAAAATTGGAGTTCAAACATGAGATTATCATCATAAACCACAATCATTCTTTGAAAATCTTTTCAAACAAAAAATTAAATAATATCAAATCACGTAAAATCATACCTTATCTTGAAATAAACAAATGTTTAGCGCAAACAAAGCAATATTAATTGTTGACCTGAGCTGCTTGACTGCTGTCTACTTGTCAAATTACCTCGCAACTGGTGATCATGTACGTTTCACACCTTGTCTGTTTCTTCAATTCCTTGTCACTTTCTTTGCCAATGGTTGTAATTTTTCATTACTTCAGAAATGAATACAAGTTTCAGTACTATTAAAAATAGTCAAGTTCAAACACATGCCGATCGAGTAGGCCAGTACTTATGCTAGTTTAATTTAGTCCTGGTGTTTTAAAAACATATAATTGAATTAACCGAATCCTTACTTTTTCAAAAAAAATTGGTCAGTACTCAATCAAACTTACCAATATTTTATCATTTTTATTATTAATTAAAAATGATAATTGTTTTAATTAGTGGTAGACTGAGCAGTAAACGTTAATCACCTCTTCATTCTCGAATCCTCAGTTGGTTCAAATTTGTCAAGGTGCATATGATGGAAAATTTGCCCGTGAAAAAATTAATCAGACCATCAACCTTTCAAATTAAGACGCTGAGTTTGAGAGTTAGAGTAGTGTTGTGTGGTTATAATTAATTTTGACAGCACCATTGATTTCGGTGGTCACAGTATTCCTTGCAAAGCAAGCATGCATAATCAAATATTACTTTTCTCCCTGCCAAATTTCTTCCAGTCAAAGCCGCCATGAATCTATGCATCTTCTACGAACTTGATTTTTAAACTGTTCTCTGTAGGTCCTAATTAAATTGCCTATCTAATTGCTTGGTTTGAGCCCGTACATTAATTTGTCTTAGTAAATTGATGATCAAGTTGACAGGAAATAATAGCAAAATAAATGGTCATTTAGTTTAATTAAGTTGATCTAATTTTGTTGGAAATTCACGATCGAGAAGAGTTAGGTAGCAGGTAGAACATTATTTGAAACATCTAGAATGCGTTTGGCATGAGATAATTCTTTCAAATTACTGACATTTTTATCTTCAAATTATCTGGACCACACATATTACATTGTTTGGTGTTTCACTTGTGCAAATAATGTGGATTGCTTTGGCCGGTAATTCAGATTGTCATCAAAATGATAATCTAGATTGCTCAATCGAGAGGTGTCTACGTGGATTATCTTTGAAGTGGTAATCTTGAATTAATTTTTATGAAAAAAATTTCCTCCTTAAATTTTAGTTTTTTTACAAGTTCTTTGCTCCTCCCACGACTTCTCCCATGACATAATATAATATAATATAATATAATATAATTTTAATATAGTATAGTATAATATTATAATAATATACTATAATATTATATTATATTATATAATTAATTATAATATTATAATATATTTGTGAAAATTATATTTTTGGAAACTATATTTTTTTATTTGGTAATGTATTTGTTATATTAAATATGTCTATGTGAATTCTAATAATTTTATCATAATATTATTTGTGCATATCAAATACTATATTTTATATTATCGATAATTTTTTTAATGATAATCTATCTAAAAAATAAGTAATTTAGATTACTTGATAATGTAGAAGTAATTGTCAGTCAACTATTCATGTCTTTTTCTTCCTTAGCTTAGGGTACTCTAGCTGATGATCATTGTGCTGCCACATGACTAAACGAGGATATTTGAGATATTTGATTTTATTAAATATCAAAAATGACATATTACTGACAAAATATATATGCATGTATTTAAAATTTTAAATTCTGATGTCTGGCTCCGCTAGCTACACAGTCAGAAGCACGTTTTTTTTTTTCTTCCCGTGATTCTAGACTTCCAGTGGATGTTAATATCTAAACATCGATGACGAAGAAGAAAAGTATACGGCATGGATATCCTGGGACACGTACGTGACCGAGGCACCTCCAGAATTAGCACCCTTCATTTGCTTGCCGTTTACGTCTCTCTTTTATCTTCCATCTCCACTAATTTAGATCGTGATCCCTCGATCGGACCAATCCATCACCATCATTCATCGCTTCCATACCTATTTCCTCCAGCCGCCGCCCCACCTTCGCCATTCTTTAATCTCCATTCTCTCTCTTTGCAGAAAGAAAACATGAACAACATGGAAAACTACGCTTCCTTGCTCCGCTACCAACAACCGTCTTCCTCGTCGTCTTCTTCTCACCTCTCCTTCCTGCCTTCTGATGTGGTCAGCAGTAATGGCGTCGCCCTCGTCCAAGCTGCTGCTGCTGCAGCAGCAGAAGACCAGCTAGGAGCTGAAGTACTAGCTCATCGCATGGGATCGTCTGCTGCGTCGTCTCCGCCGGACGCGGAGAAGAAGAAGGAGAAGAAGGCGAGGAAGCATCGCTACGCCTTCCATACGAAGAGTCAGGTGGATATTCTCGACGACGGATACCGCTGGAGGAAGTACGGGCAGAAGGCAGTCAAGAACAACAACTTCCCAAGGTATATAATTACTTCTTCTTCTTCTTAATTTTGCAGTATGTTTGAAATCCCCTATTATGTACGTTGAGATCGATGCAAAATCCTTTCTGTTCTTAGTTTTTTCCTCTGATTTTAATGTTTTTTTTTTCCTAAATCGAGCGAGATTAATTTGACTTTATTATTTTTATAATTCTAACGAATTAATTAATCCTAATTAAATTGGCTATATATCTTAATAATTATAAATGCATGCAGAAGTTATTACAGATGCACACACGAAGGATGCAATGTGAAGAAGCAGGTGCAGCGGCTGGCAAAAGACGAAGGCGTGGTGGTGACGACGTACGAGGGAGTGCACAATCATCCCATTGAGAGGCCCAATGATAACTTCGAGCATATTCTCAAGCAAATGCAGATTAATTATTCCCACTTCAATTAATTAGCTCATTATGTCTTTTGGAATTAATTAAGCCCCGGCCCGGCCGTTAAATTTGTACATACAAAAGCTCATTAATTGCATGTGTTTGTTTGGAATTAATTAATAATTAATTATCAAGCTAGAATTAGCTCTATATATGTGTAATATATATAATTAAAGGGGAAGAACTACTGCAGGTAATGCTTTGGCATTTTGGTACGTGAAGGCTAAATGAAGATGGATTTTCAAGAATTAATCTTGTTGTAATTAATGCTTGATCTATTTTGATTATAATCTTTCAATTTGACCAGTTTGGGGGTAACTAATTAAGAACCTAGGATTTTCATTTTGATGAGTGAGGATAGTTGGAGTTGTTCGATCAAGTCTTCTGGAGTTTCATGCATTCTGCCTGCCTATAAATTATGTGTTGATTCAATTAATATAAGTTAAAATTTCAGCAACTTGTTGGTCACCGTGGCGGAGTTACCTTACAAAGTCAAATGTTTCCATTAATATTTAAGAGGAAAAGATAATTTTACTCTCCTCCTTTCCCAAATTAATATATTTGCCTCCTCCCCTCTCCCTTCCTTTATCTCAATACTACAAGAACTAGTAAATATTTATTCTTAATTAAAATAAATCACGTGATATTTGATAAGTGCTAATTACAAGAATACATATCATTATTATGATATAGAATGTGATTATTTAACTTAGGATTCTTTTGAATTTTTAAAAAAAATGAAATGAGTCAAATATTAATCAAAATTATTTTTTTTTACTCAATAGTTTGAACATAGAATAATTATACAATTTTCTAAACTACAGAACTCAATCCTTGATTTTATCATTGCGACCGTCAATTCTCGTTGCAACCGTGCTAATTCCAAGCGCTCCAATATCGCGCATATCAGCTCCCTTTGTGCTCAGCGTCATGACCTCATGTGCAGTAATCCTTATTGCGCTCACACTCATGTGCATAACTCTAAACGTCTCGACCCCAAATGCAACCCTAAGCTCCCGTGTGCAGTCTTTGGTTGTTGTGTTTTTCCCCTTTATTCTGTGTGAATTTTGTCCCTCCTCATATTGATTTCTGGCTCCGCCGCTGATTGATCGTATGTTCGTTTCTAGAAATATACAGAGCTCGAGGACTAATTATCAATCAAACCTTGGTACAGCTAGGTACCTCAATTAAGCACTGAAGATAGAAATAGATAATATAATAATCATGCTGAATATATATATATATATATGGTAAAAAATAATAATTACAATGAACATCATATGTGGTGGATACATACCATGGCATCAACTATATATGGAGGAGCTCAAGTGAAGGGAGAAGAAGATTAAAAGTTGGAATAATAAATGCTGGAAGAGCTACAGTGTCTGTGATTTAGCTCTTATTGGATGAACGATGACATAAAATTGAAACTCTTAAGGGATAAAATTTACAAAGTTTGAGAACTAAATTGAGAATCAATTAAATGAAACTTTGGGGGACAAAATAAAATTGATCCTCTAGAAAAAGTTAGGCAGCCCAATTTTCAAAGCCTCTAGATGCATTAGGAAAAGTAGAAGTGCAATCGAACTCGGCTAGAAAGTCAAATTTTAAAGTCAAGCTTGAACACGATCTAGTTCGAGCTCATGCATAAACATGCAAATGTACTTATGTACTTGTAAATTTGTATATATATATAATTCAAATGTACTTATGAACAAATTATTTATTTGTTCTTCACAAGCGTTAATAATAATTAAAAATAGCTTAAAAAGCGTTAGATAACAATGTTCTTCGAAAACAAACAAACTATTTATTTGTTCAGTATGCAACGGGAGAAAATTCATCATTACTAATTCGAATCCATTAAAATAATAAATGTTCTTCACAAGTGTTGTTAATAATTAAGACAATTTCATTTTATCAAATCAGTTTGCTGCAAGCATTTATTTAGCCACAATTATAACGATAGCTTCTTTTTTCAGTTACCACAATCTAAGTAGAAAGGAACTCTCTAGCACAATGTTATAATTAGATTTGCAAAAAATAGTCACTTTGCCTCTCACATTTGTTAAATAATACTCGTAAAGTGCATCACCCTTCCTATGAAATGAAGCTGATCTTCTTCTTCTTCCTCATCACTGCCACCCTGTTGGCAACCAGCACTGCCATGGAGCCCAACCCCAGCTCCCACAAACAAGGTGCCAAATACGGTTCAACAAAGTTTCCATCAACGCCATTGGAGAAGATGCCACCTCCACCCCCTCCGATATTATACGGATGCTTGGAACCCTCGGATAATGTTATCGTCTTCCCTCTCTCCGAATGGGTCTACAAGAAAGACCAACCTGATGATTCCTCCTGCCAAATCATTTCATTTGTCCATGAGAAATGCGTACCCATTCTCCAATCTTGGTCTTATAAAACTGCTAAACGGATGCGGATGCTCCGAGAGCGCTGCATAGAAAACAACAAGAAAGCAGGGAACGCAACCACTGGGTGAGCACATCCACCTTCTTTTGCAAATGTTCCTCATGCACTGGAAATTGAGGAAACAGAAATAAGAACATGCAGTTAGATGGTATATGAGAAAGTAATACTATATTATTGTTTTGACTAGATTTAACTCTAGACTGAAAACAGATATGGCAATTAAAATGTTTTTCACAAAAAAGAATGGAAAATGAGGGAATGATTTGAGAAGACTAGCCCTTTCGCTTCTTCAAGAATCTAACTAGAGATGCCAACTGAAGCAGAAAGCTTTTCCAACTTGATTGTAACTTAGGCAGTCAAAAAAAAGACAATACTTGTCATGTAAACATATAATCTTTTGCGATGAGCCAATAATATTCATAAAATGACGAAAATGAACATTGGAAATAGGAATACAGTAGACTTATTGACGTGCTACTCCAGGAGGCATCATATCAGGAAAATTTGGTCGGCCAAAAGAGATTGAACTAATTCAACAAAGTGTTCCAAAAGCCAAAAAAATTACAATCTCATTTGCTAAAGCTGAAGAGGCAAAAAATAAGCATTGTCGGTTCAATAATCAAAATATCACCATAAATATACCTCAACTCATGAGAATGCTAATTAGTGAAAGCATTAATTACTGGAACAAATAAATGATAACTTAAACCAAGATATAAATCATGCAAATATGGCACCATGACTCACTCATGTCATTTCTTGTTATGTTAGACAAGCATCAGTGCATCGATCTATTATTAACACCTCTACGTTTCATGGTAGTCATACTATAAGCCCAAATCAGTGCTATGACGAGGCGTTAGGCGCCAAGATTCTTTATTGCCCGAGGTGCTAGGCGCTAGCCTAGGCGCTCGCCCGAGTGAAGCAAGACGCTCCTATTTAAGTATAATATATATATATATATATATATAACCCACATATTGTTTGATTTCTCAACAAGGTGTGAGAATCTAAAATCAAAGTGTTTGATTTCAAAACTTGTTCTGGAATCAAGTTTGATTCCGGAACACTTTGATTTCAGAACTTGTTCTAGATTCTGGAACACTTTGATTTCGGAACTTGTTCTAGATTCTGGAATCAAACTTTGATTCCAGACTTAACTGAGAAGAAGATAGATAGAAATTTTTTAGAAATTTGAGAAGTAGAAAAAGATATAACTTAGTAGTTAATAAACATACTTGGATTCTTAACCGGGACCGTGAGGTTAAAAAGGTTTTAAATGGAATTTTTAATTGGGACAGTGAGGAATTTTTAACACAACTTCCTGCAAGAAGTTGTACTTCCCAGAAAGTAGCCAAAACAACTATTGTTTGGTTGACGCACTTCCTGCATTTTGCAGGAAGTACAACTTCAAGTGCAACTTTCTGCAAAACACATAAAGTAACTTACCTAGGGAGACCTAGATAAGTTGCACTTCCTGCATTATAATTGAAAGAAAAAGTCAATATTAGCCTCACATTTGCATTTAATGCAAAATTTATAATTTATATTGTCAACATTATTGAGATTAAATAATCTTTGAATTCTCCCCATATTTATTTTATTTTAATTTATTTTTAGTAAAATATGTTTCATATTAACTATAAATAAAAATTATTTTTTCTATATAATAAAATATATATTATATTAATTATATATGAAAATATTATATTATATTTTACATATATATGTTACAATATTTATTTTTTTATATATACTAACACATATAAATTAAAATATTAATTTATGAAAAAAAGAATATATTGATCCTTTCATATGTACTTTCTAGGAAGTACTCATGTCAACCAAACATATTGTAGGTGAGAAGTTACACTTCCTATTAATTAATTTTTTGTCAACCAAACACTTTTTAGGCACTTCCCGAGAAATACACGTGGGAAGTTAATTCATAGGAATTACAATTACAACTTTCTGTAGAAAATTACTTCCCATGTCAACCAAACGAGACCTTAGGTGACGTTTGGTGCATTACTTTTCAGATTACCAAGCAATCTAGATTATCTTTCAGATAGATTGCCACTAAAAAGATTGTCGGTAATGTAGAATGTAGTATTTGGTATAACAAATACATTACCAAGTAATGAGATATACTTTCCGAAAATATCCTTTTCACAAATATATTATAATATTATAATTAATCATATTATATAATATATTATATATATAATATTATATTATATTATATAATATATAATATAATATAATATAATATATATAATTTAATATTATTATATTATTATAATAATATAACATTATATTATATATAAAAAATCATATTTATATAATGATTTTACATTAAATTGTAATAGCCTGAGAGGACAATTGTAAACGAGTATATAATAAGTGAATATATAAACTGATATGTAGAAAATGGCATAAGAAATTGGACAGTCATGGATTACAACTGCATATTTGGAGTAAAAGAAATTATTAGTATATGTATGTCTTACTTACTCGACCTATTAAATAAATGCCATTCATGGTTTAGTTCAAGCCCAACAATTGATTGGGTCAAATTGTATATGCAGGTATGCAGGCTGCATATGTTGTATGGTCACAAGTGATCCTGTATATATTATTATATTACCACTACATACCCTATATGTGATGCAATAAAGGGCCCCATGAATCAATTTATGAAACAACCATTATGTTTAACCACCATCAGCTCCAAAAATAGGGTTGCCTGTCCTTTGAGAGAACTACAAGGAAATTCCTGATGATGATATGCTAGAAAAGGACAACTCATCAGTATCTGTTCAATACATCAGAGCTGCAAGCAAGCATCAACTCACAAGGTACAGAAGATCCATTACTTTGAACATGGGAAGTTGTACGAGATCCTGATTGCAATTGATCTCATTGTTCACGATAATTTGAAGAACTGATTCGTTAGGATGTTTGCAATTGATTTCACTTATCCAAGATAATTTCAAAAACAAGTAATGTGGAACTGCTAAAGTTCTAGCTGAGTGAGAAAACCAGTATCTGGCAGGCTATTGGTAAGAGACATTGATATATACCATCTAGACTGATAGCAACACTAAAGTACCCAGCCATTCAATCGTAGATGAGTTATTACCGCCAACCTTTCCCTAACTACAGATAAATCTACATCAAAGCTACCTCTCTGACGATCTCTTGCATCAACTTGTCTTGCCTAAACGCCAGAGTTATTTGAGGCCTGATGTGCAGCTGATGGAGCTCTTTGCCATTAATTGTCCGAACTATAGGTAGCATACAACAATACGCTTCTATGGTAAAAAGAGAACATAAATCCCGAACTAACTATATTATCCATTAGCAAACCCATCTCCCTAATTTATAAAGAGATGGTGAGTACAATGTAAGAATGGAACAAGATAAACTTAATTACACCCAAACTTAAAAACACAATACTCTCATCATCTTCGTCAAACTCAAGACAGCCGAAAACAAAAGCCGCTTAAGTTGGAAAGTAAAAGAATGCTCAAACAAAACAGTGAGATACCAGGCATCAGAATGCTCAACTGGTTTAAGTAGAGACAATATCATGAGCGGCATAAAACAAGAGCCAACTGAGAGGTGCCCAAAGAGGCAAGGACCAGTTGACAATAGCAAAAGAGAATGGAGCATGTTGAAGAGGTGCATGGAGAGAGGCAAATGCCGATGATGAGATCCATTGAAGTAAGAAGTGCAATAGAAAAACAAACTGACTGAGAGGTGCACATAGAGACTATATTGAGAGGTGGGGTGCGCTAGAGAAACAGTTCTGCTAAAGAGGTCCACGAGAAGAGACTTGGACTCGCGAAAAGAGGTGCACAAAGTGAACTTATGTTTGAGTCAGATGCCTGGATGAACAAGTTTTGACAAAAACATGTTAAAAAGTAAAACAAATGAAGAGAAAAAAGGGAATAAGAGAAGAAGAAAAAGGAAAGAAAAGCTCACCTACATTGTTGCCAATGACCAACACGTCCAGGAGTGCAACAACAACATCAGCGCATACAGAGATGATGACAACGGATTCTCTAGGAGGAATTACAATTTTATTCCAAAAACCTGCTTTGATACATGTCAAAAGGTATATAAAGATGGTGAATAAAATGTAATGAAGGAGAAGATAAACTAAACTACACCAAAGACAACTTTCAACATAGCCATTGAGCATCCTTTGAGATATTGAAGATACACAAATTATAGTCTTAAAGTAAATGGAAAGGAACTTCTGATTCAGAATTGGTAGTAGTATCCTTCTAAGCATTCATCCTTTCAAGAAATTCACAGCAATATTTCTTGCTCATTCTTAGGCAACATGAATTGTTAGTACCTATAAAGTCTGCTGATCTTGACCAGTTTTAACATTCATAACAACAAACAGCCTTTAGTTAGTTTAACATAAAAATATTTGCCTGTTTCATTATTAAAAATAAAAAAGTTATTCACAGTGCTATACTCTTCCATTAGCATGACCTATTCCATGCAGTTTGTATAAGCAGGCACTTGGTTAGCTACTCGGTTGCCACTTGCTATAAATGCTGAACAAGGCAGTTAAACAACCAGCTTCTTTAACTAAGAAAATGAAGATTGTGAACCTATTCTAAACAATCATTATAGACTGGGTTTGCACTGAATATATGTTGGCAATTGTAACAATATACATTCTCATAAGTAACATCTTTTTCCCTGAAGCTTATTGTGGTGTACCTTGGCCATACAGTTAACTAACTTGGGTTTGCAGAGTATGATTTAAGGAAATAAAAATGAATTGAAGATAACCTCATATAACAAAACCTCACTCCCAGTAGTGAATTGAAGAAACCAAAATCTTAAGAAGCACATTAATATCTAAATATAAGCTTCATTGATAGGAAGTTTGAATAATGAATATAAAATATGGCTGCTAGAACAAATCCATTACATCATACCTTACACCTTATAATTGAAAGAATGATGATCAGGCAGGTCTATTACACATCAATATCTGCTAAAGTGCCTTCAATCCAGAATGAAACCATTTACAAAAGTCCAACTTTGGTCACTGACTTCTAATACTCAGTTCTTCGTACACGCGCCAGACAAAACTTCATATGAGCAACCCCGTTACAACCACCAATCTGATTCGAAGAAGTTAATCATCAACAATGTAGTGATCCTCGGTTCCATCCCCTTCAGCCTTCTCTCCCTGAACAATTCCATTCAGATGGTGCAACCCCTGCATCATCTGAGACAGATACGGGACGTGCTGGTGGTGTGGCTGATGATGGTGATGATGATTTCCCATTGAAGTACCGCCACCATCTGAGAGTCCTCCAAACACAGGGCTTGGCGCCCATTGTGATAGTACGCCAAGGAGCTGTCCCACCACACTCTGCTGCTCGTGGAGGATTCTCGCCTGGATCTGATCCATCTCCGTTCGGTGCTCCCTCAGCATCCCCTCCATCCGCTTCCTCCATTCGACCCTCCTTCCCTCCATCCGCTCCTCCCATTCTAGCTCCTCTTCCCTCCACTGCTGTTGTGCTTGTCGCCTCCTCTGCTCCCTCTCCTCTTCCACCTCTGCCGCGGCCTGTTCCCACTGTCTCTTCGCCTTCTCTCGCTTCGCCTCCTTCTCCTCCATCCTCGCCTCCCTTTCCTTCCAAGCCGCCAGTACTCGACGTAGCTCGGTCCGCTTCTTCTTCCTGCCAGTCGACGCCCCCATTTCCGCCGCCGGAGGCGGCTCCGGAAGCTGCGCCGGCTGCTCGGCGGCGGAGGCCACGTCAACGAAATCGAAACCCTCATCGTCTTCGACCTCCCGGTCACCTCCTTCGCCGCCCTCCTCATCGCAGCAGTCGAACCCTAACCCTAAGCCAAGCTCAGCATCGTTGTCGAAGGGACCGCCAGGAACAGGGTCGGGATCGGACGGGGGCAAGGGGGCATCGCCAAAGACAGAGCGGTACCGGAGGAAGTTCGGCCAGTGGGAGACGCCGTGTTGTTCGGCCCAGTCGGCGGGGTCACCGGCGGAGGGGGAGGCGGGCGAGGAGGAGGAGGGGGGCGGGTCGATTTGGAGCAGCTTGCGCTTGACGAGGAGGTACTGGTGGCGCATGTTGTGGACCTTAGTGGCGGCGTCCTTCCAGGACCAGAGGAACGGATATGCGGCGGGGTTCGCGGCGTGGTGGGCGGCGTTGACGTGGGCAGCAATGAGGCGGAATCGGCGCTCCCGAGTGCGGAGGCGGGAGAGGGATCCGTCGGCGGCCATCTCGGCGTACTTGTCGAGAAGGGCGCGCTCCTCCTCCTCCGTCCACTTCTTCCGCCGCGGCGCCATCGCTCAACGCAGCTGCTCCCTCCTCAAGCGGCCTACCTCCGAAGAAAAAGAAGAACGAGAACCGCAACAACCCGCCGCATCACATCTTACATCACGGATCACCGGAATTTCTGCACTTGGCCGCTAACGACGAGGAGGATGAATGCGGAGCTTCTCTCTCCAGTCTCCACCCTTCCTGTTTTTGCGTCGTGTGGTGGTGAGTAGGCCCGATTTCGATGGGTGCAGTGTATTTAATTTAATACAAAGGGCTCCTCACTCTCTTCATCGGGTCCCACTCGTGGGTACATCTTCATAGAGTAGAACTAGAAATCATGATTTTTCTTGAGCCGTGAGCCGGATTAGTTAGGAGCTGCTTATTCGTTTATTTTTCTCCAAAGCGGTACTGATTATTTGGACTTTGGCTGCTTAGGATCCGACCCGAACTAAGTCAACGTTCTTTTCCTTCCTTTTTTGAGATAACAGTGTCGGATAGGAAATTTATGAGTTCAGCTTGATGATTTAACTTTATTTAAAAAAAAAAGCTTGATGATTTAACCTTGATGTCTGATTTAAATTGAACTTAGGAAAAAGAAATAAAGAATTATGGGTGCCTGAGTCAACTTGATATCTTAAAGAGTGAATCTATTAAATTAATCTTGGTTGAATTTGAATTACATAATAAATTGAGTCATGTTCAACATCAAGGTATTTAATCAGTTTCAGATAATGAAAAATAAGACAGGTATTACACTATTACATCTCAAAGTATAGTAAAGATTATGAACGTTAGACACATGTTAAACATTAATTTTATTAGTGAAGAGAAAATAAAATTAGATGAAGAGCATCAGATAAGATATTGATCACAACACTTAGGGGCATTTGGTATTAGTAATCTTAATTAAAATTACTTGATCTCATTAAATTACCACGTTTGATTTAAATAAATTACTAATAATTTGAATGTTCATAATAATCTATATTACCAAAAAAATGAATGGCTATATGGATTATCAGTAATGTGGTAATGTTATTTTTTTTATTTTTAACAAAAATATTCCAACTAAAATATCGTCTATTAACATAGAAAAGAATCGTATCACCTCATTTGCCTCATCTCATAGTAAATTGGTAATTCTTATTATTTTTTCTTTTTTTTTATATTTTTATTTTATTTTATTTTATTTTTTATTTGAAAGTATTTTAGTTAAAAATATAAGTTTTTTAGTAATATTTTTTTATACCAAATAAAGTAATATTGATTACTAGCGAGATTATCAGTACATACCAAATATGTTAATGTAATATTACTGATAATTTTAAAAATGATAATTTATCTATATGATAATTTCGATTCTTAATAATTTTAAATGATAATATATCAAACTCCCCTTAGATGTTTTTTATTTAGAGTGTTAATTCAACTAGATGTTTTTAAATTAGGATCAAGTGCCTTATAATTAGGTTGAAGTTGGCTTTGGTTTTTAAACGTAAATCTTGATTAGAGTTTGATTGAGTTTTAAGTCTACTGTGCTTTCATGCTTTGACCCTGATAGAGACCTTAGGTATTAGAATCATGATCTTTTTGTTTTTTTTTTCATATATTTTTCTCCATCCAAGGTATCACCAATTTTGAATAAAGTTTTTTAGTAAATTTTGATGAAGACAAAAAATATAAAATTAAATTGTCATCTAGGTTGATGAAATATATCAAACGTGATAATATTATATTACTGATAAATTAAATATGATAATCTATTTTGTAATAATGTGAATTACTAGTATAATATTATCAAACAATGTACCAAACCTAATCTATGGAAGGGGAAGAGCTAGATCGAGAGGAGGAACTTTTTTTTGATGTTTAAATGTTATCAATCAAGAGAGTGTTGTAATTTTTAATCGTATTACTTTCTTTACTAATTAAATTAAATTTAATATTAAAAGGGTAATTAATATTTTTTTAAAAAAATATAGAATGATTGCATTAATTAATCAGCATAAAGACTGATATTTAATACATCGATGGACAAAATATTGTTCAGTTCCGGGGGTCGAGAAGAGGTCCAAGACATGGACACCTTATTTACTCGAGCCCACTTTGCTACCAAATGGACAGATTTATTATTACATCGAGGAGAATAAGCAAAAAATACAACAGAAAATGAGGAAATAAGCATCCAAATATCTCTAACAATGGCATGAATTCTCCATGGAACAGAAATTAGTCGATTCAGCACATTCATAAGGTATTTACAATTTGATTCCATAATGATATGACTCAATTTGAATGAAACTGCTGCTGATAAGACTAAGAAAACAGCCAAGGCATCACAAAAAAGAGCACTGTCAGCTTGAAAATAATTACTCATAGCATAAGAACAATGACCAATATGATTTCTAAAAATTATACCAGAGCCACCTTCTTGAGAAATGAATGAGCCATCATAATTTATTTTAATGAAATCATAAATGAGGAGATGCCATTGAGGGATTATAGAAGTCTTAGGAGTATTTTCCTCAGATCTTAATACATTTTTAAATCGTCCCGAGAATTCAAGGATTTTGTTTATAGCATTGAAAATGATAGGTTTCGAATCTCCATGCAAGATACAATTTCAAAAATACCAAAGAAACCATAAGCGGTTAGCAACAATGGTTGAGGGTCACAAGTCCATTAAAGGAGGAGAGACCAGCAGCAATCAACTACCAGAACACCATGAACTTCTAGACGTGAAATCATAATTGAGATTAGAACTGAGAGCCGACCAGATTAGAGAAGCAAAAGCACAATCAAAAAACAAATGCTCTATAGATTCTTCACATAAATTACATAAAACACACAGTTTAGAATAAGAGAGACCCATTTGAAAAAGTCTTAAACGGGTTAATAACCAAGCATGAAAGAATTTCCAAAGAAACAATTTTACCTTAAGAGCAATAGGTAATCTCTAAAAAAATTTCCAATCATGATTTACAACATCAGAAGAAAGATTCTAGCACTTAAGAAACGGAAATGCTGAAGAAGAAGAAGAAGAAATCCTACAAGATTCCTCATTTATCTATATATAAGAATCATCATAGGATTCCTTAGGCAACCGTAATCTCTCAATACCATTCCAAAGATCATTGTTACATACAATATTCCCAATAAAGGCAGACCATGAATTATCTTGCATCAAATGATTAACATGAGTAATAACATGAAGGATATTAACATTAATGAAAGTTGGTTTAAGGGTTAAGGGTAAATCAAGAATCCACTTATCATTAAGGAATGAAGAATTAGCACCTAATCCAATTAATTTTTGAAAACCAAATTTTAGGGAATGAGAGGCTTTTGTAAATAATTTCCATGACCATGAAACATTTGAACAAGAGTAGAAAGTGAAGTCTAAGGGGTGATACTTAGCTTTCACTAGTTGAACCCAAAGAGATTTATCATTATTTAAATATGCTTGAACTCTTTTAGCTTGGAGAGATAAACTATTAGTCATAATGTCTTGAATACCTAATCCACCTAGGCCTAGTTTGCTTCGATGGATTAAGGAGGTGGATTGGATTTTAAAATCCAATCCATTGTTTGCTGCAACAATGGATATGAATCGGGTCGGATATTGGGTGGATTTATTTTGGCCCAAATCCACCGCTAGCCTGATTTAGAAATCCTAAAAATGGGATGGGTTTAAGGCTCAAATCCACAGGATATTAATTTTCATATCCTATCCATGCTTCTTATCCTATGCCAAAACAAACATAGTATAGGATTTTAAAAAATCCTTTTGGATTTCTATCCAACTCTTATCCATCTTAAATCATATCTCATCCAAATCATATCCTGTAAAGCAAACATGGCCCTAAGGATTTAGGAGAGGTGACGTTATTCCAGTTAATAAGATGCATGTCATTCTTATTACTACCTTTACTCCATAAAAAATTCCTAATTTTCTTTTCGATATTATCAGAAATTTGGTTATTTAACCAAGTAACTGATATAGAGTGAACTGGTAAGGAATTGAGAACGGAGTTTACTAAAACAAGCCTTCCAGCTTGGGAGAAGAAGTTGGTTTTCCAATTTCCAATTTCCAATTTTTGCATCTATCTGATTAAGAATAAAATTGTTTGTGCTAGGAGGGGGTCTTTTGGGAGAAATCATTGCTCCTAGATACTTGAAAGGAAAAGCTCCAGATTTCATATGAAGGGAAGCTGAAATAGCTCTTCTAACATAATTAGGAGTGTGCTTAGGAAAATAAATTTCAGATTTATTATAATTTATTTTTTGACTAGTTAAAGATTCATAAATCTGGAAGATGAATTTAAATGATGAGATGCTTTTAGAGTTTGCTTTAAAGATCAAAATTAAATCATCAACAAACATAAGATGAGAGATGTCTGGATATTTCAATTTAAAAAGAGTAAACTTGTTCTCAGCAATGAATGTATTAATCAAGTTAGATAGAGTTTGAGCAACAATGATATATAAAAAGGGGATAGGAATCCCCCTGTCTAATTCCTTTGTTAGCAGGAAAGAATTTAGAAACATGAGTATTAATTAAGCATGCAAAAGAAGTAGAGGAGATGCAGCTATTAATCCAAAAAATAAATTTTTCAGGAAAATTATTCAGCTTCAAAACAATAAGAATATCATTCCAACTCATCATATCAAAAGTTTTTTCTACATCTAGCTTAACAATAACAAAGGGGGATTTGCTTCTTGAATTAAAAAAAGAATGAGCTAGCTATTGCACCACTAAAATACTATCATGAATACTCCTTCCCTTTATAAATGCAGATTGTTCTTTAGAGATAAAGTCGGGAAGAGTGGCTTTAAGCCTATTTGCAAGTAACTTAGCTAGAATTCTATAATTAATGTTACAAATAGCAATATGTCTAAATTCATTAACTAATTTAGGGTTTGCCACTTTGGGAACGATGGTAAGCAATGCTTGGTTCCAGGAGGGGGTATGCATGTTGAATTATGGAAGCTATTTAGAGCAAAACAAAAGTCATTTTTGAAGGCGAAATGACGACACTATAGGGGGGTAAATAGTGTGTTTACTAATTCTATTGGTCAAAATTCAATTTTAATCGATTACTTAGATTGTTTAGGCAATATACAATTATGCGATGCGGAAGCAAGATAAATGATAAAGCAATTTAAACAAAACAAAATAAATCAATGCAAATATGATATTTATAGTGGTTCGACCCCAATGCCTACTCCACTACCTAAGCACCCCACTTAGGATTTCCAAACTAGTTTTACTATATTAATTTGGTTTCCCTTACACAGAGGAATTTGCACCGAAAAATCTCCGCTCTCCAACCGAATGCACTTTCACACCCGGAAGGATCCCGTCTTCCTACCGAGAGTACTTTCCCACCTCAACCCTAAGGTAACCACTTACTAAACTAATCCTAGTAATAACTACGTTTACACACACAAGTGGATTTACACCGTGCAAGGTAACCACTTACTCAACAAGACCTAACACAAAGTCTTCACACTCAAATCCAAAAACACAATGTTTAAATAACAATAAAAATACAATCAAAGAGCTTAAGCATAAAACCAAGTTTAAGAGCTCTTTTCAATCTTTCAATCATTCAACTCGTCGAGAGTGTTGGCTTTAGGTTTTCAACCTTAGCCTTAATCTCGATCTTGATAATAACAAACATGGAACTAATGATTTTATTAAGAATATCTTTTTCTAGTTCCATATCGACTAGCGTTCGATGTCCTCGATCGGATAAATCGAAGAAATCGCAAAATCGGAAGGGCATTGATCGTCACACTCGGGTTCGTCGCTAAAGTTTCTCGAAGATCAACGAGTGCACCAAAGTCACTTGGACGAGTCCAAAGATCAAGTCAAAATCTCTCCAAGATGATGCTCGTTGAAAGCCGAAACCCGAAAACGAAGCGCGGAAGAAATAGGCTGAAGAAATAACATTCAGCCTAGGTTCGATCAATCGACCGAAGGTAAAAAAAGGTAGCAGAGCTACTTCGGTCGACCGATGAAAGCCCAAAATGGGTAGTAGCTCGGGCGGTCGACCCGTCGGTCGACCAACCTGTTGATATCCCGTGATAAAAGATCGCGTCGGTCGACTGACGGGTCGATCAAATGGAGGCAGAATCTGCCCGAAGCTGGCAGTCGACCAATCGGTCGACCGACCTGTATATAATCACGATGTGTGATCGCGTCGGTCGATCGATGGGTCGACCGAAGATCGCGGGTTGCGTGATCTGCGTCTGGCGGTCGACTAGTTGGTCGATCGACCACAGGGAAAAAATGAGCGGTCGAAGGACCGATCGACCGATGCTTCGACCGACGCTTCGTTCGGCGATTGTAACTAGGGGTGAGCAAAAAAAACCGGTTTTTCGGTTAACCGGAAAACCGGTCCGAAACCGAATAGGTTTTTTCGGTTTCGGTTTTTTTTTTTGGAAAAATCGGTTTTCGGTTTCGGTCCGAGAGGTAAAAAGTCCACCGATTTCGATTAACCGACCGGTTGAATATAATTTATTAATTTTTAATTATATATATATATATATATATATATATAATAATGATTTATAAATTATGAAAAATTATAAAAAAAATTATAAAAAATTATAAAAAAATTAAATATTTAAAAAATATTTAAAATATTTAGAAAAAAAATAAAAAAAAAATATTAGTTTTTGTAGAACATTATCTTGGTTCAATGGTTTCACTTTTTTTTCTTTTTTCTCAATGAGAATTCGCTATTTATTTAAATTTTTCTCCATGATTTGCATAATATTATTATGTTTGTAGATTAAAAAAATTTATTGATTAACCGAAAATTATCGGTTAACCGAACCGAAAAAATCGAAACCGAAATAGCGGTTAACCGAAGTTAATGGACCGATTTACCGTTAATGATTTTGAAAAACCGAAGTTAATGAACCGGTTTTTTTTTTTTGCTAATGGACCGGTTAACCGGTCCATGCTCACCCCTAATTGTAACGGATAGATTTTTATCTGTTGAACAGTCGTTGCTTCACGAGGGTATAAATATAACCTCATATGATTGTTTTAAGTCTACTTCCTTGGTCTTACGAAATTTATTGAGTATTTAAGAAGGGATTTAAAGCCTTCCAAATGATCAATCGTGCGCACTTTGTTTCTCCATGAGTTCCTCTTCAAGTGCCAGCTTTCTGCCTCAACTCAGAAATTGATCGAGCTCCACCTCTTGATGAGTTGAAAGCGCCGAAGGCTTGAAAAAGAGTTGTGGTTCATCTTTACATTCTTAGCTCTTTTTATTGTATCTTTTGTTATTATTTGAACTTTGTTTTTGTTTGTATTTGTGAAGACTTGGGTGTTAGGTCTTGTTGTGTGAAGTGATATCCTTGGTGAAAAAGAGTAAAGCCATTTGTGTAAACTTAGCATTTACTATGATTAGTTTTAGTTATCCCTAAGGTTGATGTGGAAAAGAGCTCTCGGTAGGAAGGTGGGATACTTCCGGGTGTGGAAGTGCCTTCGGTTGGAGAGCGGAGTCTTTCAGGGGAAAAGTTCTCGTTGTAAGAGAAACTAATTAATCTAGTAAAATCTAGTTTGGAAATCCTGAGCGGGGTGCTTAGGTAGTGGAGTAGGCATTAAGACCGAACCACTATAAATTGTGTGTTTGCATTGGTTTGATTGTTTGTTTTTATTGCTCCATCATTTATAACTTCCGCATACAATCGCATAATTGCATCTTGCCTAAAACTAATTAAGAAAAAGATTAAAAGTGAATTTAGGCTAATTATTTTAGTAAACACACTATTCACCCCCCCCCCCTCTAATGTAGGTCATTTCGCCTTCGGAGAGGTGGAGCTTGATTTAACACCGAGTTAAGGCAGCAGGCGCGTGAAGGAATTGACGCAAGAAGAAATAGGGCGCAAGCTTTTGAAGGCTTCAATTCTCCTTTTGATTACTCAATGAAGGCTGTTGGAGTGGGAGAAGAATGTTATAAGAAGTTATAGAGGGTATATTTATACCCAGGTGAAGAAGCGACAGCATAACGAGCTAAAAACTAGTCGTTGCAGACGACCGATCGAATGACCAGTCGATCGATCGAGCGATCCTCGCTCGATCGCTGATTTCTCCATGAGGACCAGTCGACCGATGGGTCGATCGACCAGATGCAAATCGCGAATCCGCGATGTTCGGTCGACCCATCGGTCGACCGATGCATTTGCGTCTTTAGCTTATACACAGGTCGGTCGACCGGTTGGTCGATCGCCAGCCTCGACCCATTTTGGACTTTGTTCGGTCGATCGCCCGACGTAACAGCTTTGCAATTTCTTTCTTTGGTTGACCGACACAAGCTGCGTCTGCAGCTAGCCTCAGTCCGGTCGACCGCCAAGATTACTGCCCCTTTTTACCTACAGCCGATCGACCGCCCGATCGTCCGAACCTTGGCTGAGATTGTTTTCTTCAGCCTTTTTCTTCCGCGCTTGGTTTCCGGGTTTCGGCTTTCAACGCGCATCAACTTGGAGAGCTTTCTAGTGATCTTTAAGCTCGTCCAATACGTCTTTGGCGCACACGTCGATCTTCGAGATATTTTCGCGACTAACCCGAGTGCGACGATCAATGTCCTTCCGATTTCCATTTTCTCCAATTTTTTGATCGAGGACATCGAACGCTAATTGATATGGAACCTGAAAGATTCTGAATGAAATCATTAGTTCTGTGTTTGTTATCATCAAAAATATCAAAACCGAGATTAAGGCTAAGGTTAAAAATCTAAAGCCAACAATCAAAAAAGTTCCTTAATAAGGAAGGGTTTGGGAAAGTCAAGTCAGTGGAAGTTTGATAAGCTAGAGCCCTAAGTCCATTCCCGAGAGAAAGTATGAATTCTTCGCTCAAGGGTTTCGACCGTCCCCTCTTTCCTGATGGTTGACTCCTGGCCCTATCGAGCATAAACTGTTCACGTTTCAAGCAAGACGGCAATTTCAAGTCCACTCCAGTCTCAAGTTGAAGCCAGTCCTTTAGCCCGTAATCCACCCCGAAACCAAATCAAATAGGGTGGAAAAGCGAAGTTCAAGCATCAAGCAAGGTAGTGAAGCTAATTCCAAGGTCTGTGTCAAGCTCCCCCTTTTTGATGATAACAAACATCCTTGAGAAAATATAACATTAAAGCATAAGGATATCAACTTAGGGATTTCTCCCTCTATCAACATGCATATCTATGAAGTAAACTCTCCCTATCTATATGCATGGATTTCCTATTATTTTCCTCCCCTTTTCTTATACTTTTCTCCCCCTTTTTCTTATACTTTATTCCATGGTTTTCTCCCAATTTTGACATCAATCAAAAAGGGCAAGAAATGTCAATCTAATCAAAGGGATGGGAAGCAAAGATTTTTTCATGAAGTTGAGACTCTAAAGATTTTTCATGCAACATGAAAATCTCAGCCAAGGGATGGAAAAACAACTATTTAATATGAAACTTAAGTCATGCATGATATGTTCAAAGCCAAATTTTTGAATTCAAGATAACTCATGTATGTTCTCAAGAATGATACTAATGTTGTAGTTTTTCTTTTTCATGATATTTTTAGATTTCATTCAAACTTTCAACATACCAAGATATGGTTATTTAACTCATGTATATAAAGTTTGAAGTGAACCTAATGTCATTTAATCAAACTTTCAACTTAGCACGATTTCATATGAATCAAGCATGAAAATATGAAAATGACTCAGTATCAAGTTTTGTTATTTACTCATGATTTTTTAAATATAGACACATGAACATCTAACATGAGTAAATCTAAACATGTTTGTGAAGATTGAACTCAAAATGAGATTTCTAAGTCAAATTATTGACTTAGGTCAAACTTTTTCAATTTTGAGTTTCCTAAGTGAGCTAGTTGACATTTTATCCATTTACAAATGATTTTTCAATTTTAACCCCATGGATGCAAAGCACGAGTCAACCAAATATGTTTATCAAGTTTTTAATTTAAAATGAAGTCTCTAAGATGTATTTTTACCTAAAGCATATTTCATTCAAACAATGTTTCATGAAATTACTTAAGCATCAAAATTTTAACTACTCGTGATATTTTAATTAATTTTCATGCAAAATCATTCATGAGCATAGAGAAATCATTTTATCAAGAAAATAGAGGTAATATGCAAAGATTTTGCCAAAATGAAAATTATATTATTTCTTGAGAAATTCCAAAATTTCACTTTCTTAACTTGCAAGAAGGATTCATTAGTATCAAAATGAAATTATATACCAACTTTGAAAGTTAACATACTAAATAGCACAAGTTTAATGCAAAGTTTCATTTAAAGTCTTAACATATGCTAGATAGTAATGATTCATTTTAAATGAAAGATTTTACCATAATATCAAAATGAATCTAAGAGATCCTAAAATGTGAAACATTTAAAGAATAAGATCTCTACATATGTTAAACTAGTTTGGACTTACAAGAAGGTCTCTAATAATAGATATTTACCTAGAACAAGTTTCATTCAATGAAATTTGTCTAAGTACTAAAGATCTACCTACTCATGAGAATTCAAAGGTTTAACATGCAATTCTAATTATGAGTATAGAGACATAGTTTAAGCTTAAACGATGAGGTATAACACTTAGATTTTGAATTTATCAATGTTATACTATATTCATGATGGTTTAGCCAAACTAATATTTTTCTTCCTAATTAGTCTTTCTAAAATATTCATAACTTGCAAGTAAGCTACACTAATATTTTTAGAGACAATATAGCTACTTAGCAAGCTAACTCAACCAAAAAGCAAAGAGAAACATCAAATATCATTATCAAGTATCACTTTGCTAAATGATTTCAAATTCGTTTCAATTGAAATCAAGTTATACCAAAACAAATTCTAAGAGATCACAAGAGTAATAAATGAAAAATATGATATCCAACCCTTCATATTGGTTAAAAACCGAAAGCCACAATTAGCCTACGATTTAGAACCGAAAGATCGCTTAGACCCATTACAGGCCACCGGGGTCTCCGAAGAGACCAGGAAATCAAAAAATCAAAAGCATTTTTGAAACTTTATCAAGAGCGAAAAATCTACTAGTATTAAGTTTATATCAAACTCCAACTATAATTTGAGCAAGAGGGTATAGGAGATGATACCAAAGTATTTTTGATATCAATCTTACTAAAACATTAAGATGACTTGAAGTTGCAACCTCTTGGAGATGTTTCATTTGAATCCAAGATCAACTTCAATACACCATTTTTCATTCATCTTTCTATGGTGGCTCCCCCTACAAAAGAAGATACTTTTGGTACTCAAATTGCTTTGGGTCCTTGGGGGTTAGAGGGCTTAGGAATCCAAAGTATCTTAACAACACTTGGATTCATTTTGAATGCACAATCATATATAGCATGCCCAAATACACCACAACAAAAATAATGTCCATTAAATTTCTTTTTGTTTTTACTATGGACATGAGGTTTAAAGTTAGAATGCTTAATATGTGAAATATTATGAGCATGACCATTCTTGTTTGGAGATTTCCTAAATGAGATGTTTTAATTTTTAGGACTCCTAAAAGATGAAGTATTTGATAAGTTACTAGTTTTCTTACTCAAGAAAATAACCTCATTTTTTAAGTCATTGATGAATTTGTGTAAAGCTTGAATTTGAGATTTCAACAAACCATTTTTATTTTTCAAAATATCATGCTCAAATTTGAAAACACTTATACAATTCTTACCATTGAGATTCACATTATTTTTTATGTTTTCATTCTCATTTCTAATTTTTGAAATCTTAGTTAACAACTCATCATTTTCAATTTCTAATTCTTCATTTTCTTAATCTCAAGTTTCATATCATCATGGTAAGAATTAAAAGAATTAGATTTTATTTTCTCATTTTCTAATTTGCATTCATGCAATTGAGAACTAAGATTTAAGTTTTCTTTCTTTAATTTCTTATTTTCCTTGTTCTTTTTTACAAGGATGGCATACATTTTCTTGCTTTCTTCTAGTAGTTCTTCATAAGACATGTCAAGAGATTTAGAGCTACTAAAATCACTATCATTAACATTTTGAACATGACTAGAAGATGAAGAATATACCTCATCTCGAAGATCCATGAGGCAAACTTTTGATGTAGCTTCTGTTAGATTTCATAGAAACACAGCATGATCTAACTGATGACATAATGAAATCATAAATAGAATATGCATAAATCTATAAACATCTTAAATTGCGAAAGCGTAGGATCGAGACTAATCTCCTGCCATTGATATTGTATTGATGCGCTGCTCAGGTTCTCTTTCTTGTTCCTGTGCACCTTCCTTAATAGGCCTTCCAATACTCTCTTCAGAACCCTCAATGGTGTAGAAAGGTAGGAATGAGTATGGGGACCTATGAGTATCCCGACCTATTTATATACGCACCTTGCCATCAAAGGTGGAAGGATAGGCTTGAACCGGATTTGAGATAGACATGGGTAAAATGATAAAACTACATAATATGTAGACCACATAAGGATAGACACATGAAGATAAGTGGTCCACATCAAATGATGATGTAGACAATATATTTATAAATCACTTTATTTATAAATCACGTTTAATATTCTCCCACTTGGTCCATATATTATCATACCAAAAAATCTTCATATCTGCTTTAGATGGAATAAAACACACGAATCATAGCCACAAGTCCTCTTTGAGCAAGTATTATCTTTTATGTATCACGATGTATTTCAATCCAAAATAACTTTATGAATAAACCTTATGTTTATTCTAAGTCCAACTAAATTATTATTCTCGAACTATATGTGTACATCATAAAGTGAGAAATAACAAAACTGAATAGGAGCTTTATTAAAGACAAAAATATCTTTACAATAATTACATGATGGGACCAAGTCTCATTCGGTCGACATGATTCTTGAAATCCTTTGGCGGCATGCCCTTTGTCAAAGGATCGACGATCATCAATTCAGCATGAACATGTTCAATGACCACTTAATTTTCTGTAATATGTTCACTTATAGCTAAATACTTTAGGTCGATGTGCTTGATTCAAGTTCTACTTTTAGCCAAATGAATCGCAGCTGAATTGTCATAGTATATCCTCATGGGTCTAGTAATGGAATCCATAATTCCAAGACCCTAAATGAAGCTCCTTAACCACACACCATGTAAGGTAGCCTGAAAATAAGGTACGAACTGGGTCAAGTTATCAGTTCGTCTATACATTAGCATGATATTGATAGTACCTTTAAGGTACTTCATCACTTTCTTTGTAACATTCCAGTGGTCTATTTCTGAATTACTTTAAAATTTGCTTAGCATTCCAACAACAAATGCTATGTCGGACCTAGTACAAGCCTGAGCATGCATAAGGCTATCGACAGCCGAAGCATATGAAATGTTCTGCATCTGTTCTCTTTTCAAAATATTTTTGGGACACTAGTTAAGATTAAACTTGTCACCTTTCACCATGGGTGCTATATACGGTTAACAATCTTTTATCCGGAATCTCTTTTAGACTTTATTGACATAGATCTTCTGAGATAGACCTAAAATGCCTCAAGGTTTGTCCCTATGGATCTTAATGTCAATGACATAAGACGCCTCACTCATATCAAAAATTCTTAGAGAGGAAATTGTTTCACCTCATATAGCAACCCCTTTATCATTGGTTGCAAGTAAAATATTGTCCACATATGGGATAAGAAAACAAAACTTACTCCCACTGATCAAGTGATATATACACTCGACAAAATCGAATGAAGAGATCACCTCATGGAACTTTAAGTACCACTGACGGGAGGCTTGTTTCAATCTATATAGGGACTTCTTGAGCTTGCAAACCAAGTGTTCACTGTTATTAGAGGAGAATCCTTTAGATTGTTTCATATAAACCTTTCTCCTCTATGTATCCATCGATGAATGTCATTTTCACGTTCATTTGATGCAATTCCAAGTCAAATGCTATGATGACACGGAAAGAATCTTTCTTAGATACAAGAGAAAAAGATCTTCGTGTAGTCGATTCCCTCCATCTAAGTGAATCATTTGGCCATCAGTCTAGCCTTATATCTTTTGATGTTGCCCAGGGAAACCTCTTTTTTTTTATTTAAAAGACCATCTACAACCAATGACCTTTAAACCTTAAGGCAACTCGATAAGATTCTAGACCCCGTTTGATGTCATTGAACTCATCTCTCTCTTCATAGCATTGTGCCATAACTTAGATTGACCGCAACTCATGGTTTGCGAAAAATATCTTTAGATTATTTTCGACCCCAATATTATAGTCAGACTCTTGCAAATACACTACATAGTCACTAGGAATAGCTAACTTACTCATCCTAGTAGATCTCCTTAATGTTGCGTCATTAGACTTTTGAGGAGCCTATTGCACAACCGGTTCCTCAACAATGTCCGGTAATTGTTGAGTAGCAAGATCTACTTGATTGTTGTCGACTATTTATGGATTCTCAATGATCGGTTATTGAACACCTGGAAGACGTGCATTGAGAATAACAACCAATCTTTCACTTTAGTCTGGAGTGGACTCCTCCAAATGATCTTTCTCAAAAATTAAATTCAGAAATTAATCGCTCCCACTAATCAAGTTATTTTAAAGAAATTTTCGTTTCTTGACTTCACAAACCTAGTGGTATGAGATGGACAATAGAATTTATATCCCTCTAAACTTTTGGTATATCCAACGAAATACCTACAGATAGTCCTTGGGTCTAGCTTCTTCTCTTGCGGATGTAAACCCTTATTTCAAACGGACAACCTCATACGCGCATATGTTGCAAACTCGGTTTCCAACCTTTCTATAACAAGAATGACGTTTTAGGAATAGTTTGGATTGGAACTCGGTTTAATATATACACAACCGTCTTAAGAGTTTCAGACCTCAAAGATCTGGGAAGCTTGGAGCTGCTAAGCATTCTTTGCATCATGTCTATAATGTTTGGACGTTCCTTCTTTCTGCAACACCATTTTGATCTATAGATCTCGGTATGGTGTATTGGGCAATTATCTCATGCTCTTGAAGATACTTAACAAATAGACCAATGTGCTTGTTCATTCTCAGTGTATCGTCCGTAATACTCACCTCCCTTATTTGATCTCACAAACTCTATTTGCTTCTCATACTTCTGCCTTGAAAACCTTAAAGGCATCAAGTGCTTCGTTCCTATTATGTAACAAGTAGATATATATGTAGCGTGAGTGATCATCTATGAAGAAGATAAAATACTTCTGACCATATGAGTCTATGTCTCGACTACAATATATTTATATATCTAATATCTAATATGTTTGAGCTCCTATTAGCACCTTTGTTTGACATGTTAGTCTACTTTCTCTTTATGCAGTCTATACACGTCTCAGGGTTAGTAAAATCCAAAGCACTAAATACTCCTTCATTTACCAACTCTTTTATTCTCTTAATTGATGTAAGTCCTAACCTTTGGTGCTATAAACTAAAAGAGCTTTCATCTATAACACATCCTTTAATACCCGCACTTTATTGAACATGCAATGCATTATAAGTGGAATTATCTTGCAACTCAATAAGATTTTTTTTTAATACAAAATAAAACCAGAACTTAAAATAAGCCTGCATGTTTTAACGACTTCCGTGTGTGAGCGCACTCTGATTCCTATATAGATGCAATGCTCACTTCCCACTAGCTTCATGTGGTTTTGAAAGTCTTATAAGGTATTGGAAATATGGACTGTAGAACCTGGATCAATACACCAAGTGTTATAATAAATATTAACCATATTAGATTCATAACAAACCAAGAGATTGAATGTACATTTCCTTCCATTTCAGCGAGCGGTCTTTTATCTTCTTGTACACACATGGTCAGAAGTTCATTGACTCACCATTTCTCTTTATGTGTGTTTTAAGAGATTTTAAAGACTCTCTATTGCTGATAAGGAGTTCAAAAATGAAAATGAACTTGAAAAGACTCAAACATATCAACCTCTGGTTTTTTAAGTTAGGTCGTTATATTCCTCATCTACATGATGTGCCCATGCACACCTCTAATCCTAGTGAGTCTTAATGATGATCGTTTAGTCCTTAAGGTGCAGGCAAGGACCTTATATGAAGATTCAAAATTATTCATTTATAGCCTTCAGTAGATTCCTTACATTATTACACTCTCAAATAAAACCACGAATATTAGCAAGAATGTACAATTTTTTATGTACATCACACTGAGGTGATGGGATTGCTCTCATTGTTCATAAAGCACGACCTCAACCGTAGTGCTAATATCTATAGAAGTAGATGGTTCATCTTTTCTTATAGTGTAATATATGTTCATGCACCCTAAATGAAAGAGAATTCTTTCCCTTTAGATTCTATAATTGTCCCTAGTTAGTTCGGGAAAACATTCTTAAAGTCGGAGTAGTTAAAAATTTAAATTGTTGCATATTTAAACCATATTTTAATGCTCATAATCTAAATAGAGGCATATAAGATTCTAGTTTTACTAATGTAAACAAGAAATAAAAATAACATAGGTCAATACAATAAAAATTGCCTGTGGGCTAAGTTTTTATTTTAGGACTCATATTAGACTTTATGTGAAACTAACAAACTATATACATTTTCCTAATACATGTGGGCTAATTAGGAAAAATAATCTATTATTTCACACTAATTAACTATATAAGTATGACAAAAATTCCTGTAGGATGAGATTTATCATACTCCAAATAGCTAATTACAATTTGATGTCATATATATCTATATGTGACCTAAAAATTGCCAATTATATAATTTTAACATAACTAAAGATGTTGTGGCTACTTCTTAATTAGTTAAAATTATGTTGTCAATTACCTAATATATAATTTAATATAACTAAGGATATTGTGGCTACTCCTCAATTAGTCAAATTCTATGGGTCACTTGACATCATAATGTTACATAAATAATTATATGATACAATATGACATTATAATATGCATTATAATTAACTACAACATAATATAGTTAATTAATGTAACAAGCACTATATGTCAAATAGATGCAATATCATAATTTATCAATGCAACAAATGAAACAATAAAAAATTATATTCATGTAACATGATTTAACACAATATATAAAATGATTTACTACTGATTGATTTCAATCATAGAAATATTAATCTTTCTAGTTCATGAAATTTTAGATTGGGTTAGTTCATGCAATTTCAAAAGAAAATAAATTTAAAACCCAAATTAGATTTAAGTTGACCCAACCAACATTGAACCAACTTTAACCCAATGATAAATTTCAAGTGAACCAAAAATTAAATCAAATTGGATCTGATTTCAATTTATTTGAACCGGACCAGAAGATTTATTTAAACCAGATATGAACTAGAATAAACCAAACCAGAAATTGAAATCAACCCAAACAAAGGAATTGGACCGGGTTCAATTAATTTGAACCGAACAAATGCTATGTTTTGGAACCCGGTCCAATGCTATATTAAATTGAGTTGAACCAATTCCAATTGAACCGAAATTTTGAAATGAACCCAATTGAACCGAAATCACTTAAAATGCGGATCGGGTGAAAGAGGCACATGGATTCGGGTTCAAAGATGCAAATCCATTTAATTTTAAAACAATAAAAATGGGTATAAAAGGAACAGATTCAATACCTCTTAAAATAACTATTCATTATGATTAAAAGAATGGGTGCTTTAATGGGTCAAAGATCCATTAAATTGAATCCAAACCCATTAACCTCCTTCTTCCCTCACGAACAGCATGCAAGATTAAAACCCTAGAATTAAAACTTTATGTTGCAGTAGCCGCCGCCAACCTTCTTCCTCTCCACATTGTCGTCAACTGTGCCACTTCATCCGTCGGCGAGGGCCGACGATTGCAGAGGCGCCAGAAAACCAACATATGCAGGATGGGAGAGAAGCCAGAAAGCCATGACGCCATTGATGCCGAGCGTTAGGGATCTCTGGCTCCGATCAAGTGAATGAGGAAGGAAGCCGAGAGACTGCTACTCCTTGATGTAGTCACTCGCATGACTTTCAGCCGGAGTTTACACTGCATGTGTCGACGGACAAGTGAGTCCGGACACTGCTCCATGTCGGAGATCGGCTTCTGCACCCTCTGTCGTGTCGCACAAGCGCCGCTCAGTCCACTGCCTCCTCGGATGCAATGAACCGATCGACGAGAAGACCTCAAAACTCCTGCCACTCGGCCGCATGGAGTAGATGTCGATCTCGGTGCCTATCAAAATGCTTATGTACCGCCGATGATTCATACCGTCAACCTGGACGCTTGCCATAAGATCCAGCCGGGATCTGAATGCTGGTACAGCAGAGGCTAGGAGACGACAAAAATCAAACGACGTTTTAAAAAATGGCTATATTGACGACAAAAGAAAACACGTAGAGAAGGAGATACAGAAAAATTCGGAAACAATATAATCAAGGCAGAGAATAACGGCTCTGATACCACATGTTAGATTTCATAGAAACACAGCATGATCTAACTGATGACATAATGAAATAAAACTAGAACATGCATAAATCTATAAACATCTTAAATTGCGGAAGCGTAGGATCGAGACTAACCTCCTACCATTGATACCGTATTGATGCGCTGCTCAGGTTCTCTTTCTTGTTCTTGTGCACCTTCCTCAATAGGTCTTCCAATACTCTCTTCAGGACCCTTAGTAGATGGTGTAGAAAGGTAGGAATGAGTATGGGGACCTATGAGTATCCCGACCTATTTATATACGCACTTTGCCATCAAAGGTGGAAGGATAGGCTTGAATCGGGTTTGAGATAGACATGGGTAAAATGGTAAAACTACATAATATGTGGACCACATAAGGATAGACACATGAAGATAAGTGGTCCACATCAAATGATGATGTGGACCATATATTTGTAAATCACTTTATTTATAAATCACTTTATTTATAAATCACGTCTAATAGCTTCATCGTCATGTCTAGAAGAGGCTTCACTTGTTTGAGATGTGGATGAGGAAGCACACTTCTTTTTGGATTTCTTCTTCAGGAGTGGATAATTCTTCTTCTTGTGTCCCTTCTCTTGGCAAAGGAAGCACCTAAGTTTTCGTTTTCGATTCTTGCTTGTACTTTTTTGGCTAGAAATGCTTTGGGCACCAAAACCAAGATTAGTACTAGGGGGATGACCATTGTCATCACCACCCTCAACAAAAGTATTAAGTTCTTCGATTTTAGCATAGTCATATAGCATATTCAAGGTTGCCCAAATGTCAAAAGCAGAAGTACAATGCATGACTTTTTCAAGGATGCTATTAAGTAAGGTACAAAATATGGAATACATGGCATCTCCATTTAATTGAAACATTTTCTTGTCAAGTTCATTCCAATCATGCATGTTAACCTTAGGTTCAATGTATTCTAATTTTATCATGTTATAAATATCAAAACATCTAGTCTTTAAATAGGTGTACATCCTAGATTTCCAAAGACCAAAGTTCGATTCATCGAACATAGGAGGTGAAGATGCTACCGACTCTGGAGTCATTTCAAGATCGAGATAAGGTGTAGAAAGGATGGTGAAATCACAATCTACGACCCGCTCTAATACCAATTGAAGGTGAAATGATGACACTAGAGGGGGGGTGAATAGTATGTTTACTAATTCTATTGGCCTAAATTCAATTTTAATCGATTACTTAGATTGTTTAGGCAATATGCAATTATGCGATGCGAAAGCAAGATAAATGATAAGGTAATTTAAACAAAACAAAATAAATCAATGCAAACACGATATTTATAGTGGTTCAACCCCAATGCCTACTCCACTACCTAAGCATCCCGCTTAGGATTTCCAAACTAGTTTTACTAGATTAATTTGGTTTCCCTTACACAGAGGAATTTGCATCGAAAAGTCTCCGCTCTCCAATAGAAGACACTTCCACACCCGGAAGTATCCCACATTCCTATCGAGAGCACTTTCCCACCTCAACCCTAAGGGACAACTAAACTAATCCTAGTAACAACTACGTTTACACACACAAATGGCTTTACACCGTGCAAGGTAACCACTTACTCAACAAGACCTAACACAAGGTCTTCACACTCAAATCCAAAAACACAATGTTTAAATAACAATAAAAATACAATCAAAGAGCTTAAGAATAAAACCAAGTTTAAGAGCTCTTTTCAATATTTCAATCCTTCAACTCGTCGAGAGGTGGAGCTTGATTTAACACCGAGTTGAGGCAGCAGGCGCGTGAAGGAATTGACGCAAGAAGAAATAGGGCGCAAGATTTTGAAGGCTTCAATTCTCCTTTTGATTACTCAATGAAGGCTGTTGGAGTAGGAGAAGAATGTTAGAAGAAGTTGTAGAGGGTATATTTATACCCAGGTGAAGAAGCGGCAACACAACGAGCTAAAAACTAACCGTTGCAGATGACCGATCGACCGATCGAGCGACAGCTGATTTCTCCCTGAGGACCGGTCGACCGACGGGTCGACCACCCAGACGCAAATCGCGAATCCACGATCTTCGATCGACCCATCGATCGACCGACGTGTTTGCGTCTTTAGCTTATACGCAGGTCTATCGACCGCCAGCCTCGGCCCATTTTGGGCTTTGTTCGGTCGACCGCCCGACCGCCAAGGCTACTGCCCCTTTTTACCTACAGTCGGTCGACCACCCGGTCGACCGAACCTTGGCTGACATTATTTTCTTCAGCCTTTTTCTTCCGCGCTTGGTTTTCGGGTTCTGGCTTTTAACTTGGAGAGCTTTCCAGTGATCTTTGAGCTCGTCCAATACGTCTTTGGCGCACACGTCGATCTTCGAGATATTTTCGCGATGAACCCAAGCGCGACGATCAATGTCCTTCCGATTTCCATTTTCTCCGATTTTTCGATCGAGGACATCGAATGCTAATTGATATGAAACCTGAAAGATTCTCAATGAAATCATTAGTTCCATATTTGTTATCATCAAAAACATCAAAACCGAGATTAAGACTAAGGTTAAAAACCTAAAGCCAATAATCTTGAATGATAGACCAGTAATTTTTGTAAAATTCAATAGTAAACACGTCAATTCCAGGACTTTTCCCATTACTAAGAGATTGGATGGTGTTCCAGATCTCAAGAGAAGATAAATGATTGATTAAAGAAGGTAAGAAATCTAGTGAAATAGTTTTAAATACAGGCCATAAACTTGAATTGGAGGAAGTAGAAGAGGATGACCATAGATTAGAGTAGTGAAGAACAAATTCATTTAGAATTTCCTTGCTATCAGAGATAGAAGTATTATGGGAGTTAAGAATTGAGGCAATAAAATTGATTCTACGCTTAATAGTAACAATACGATGGTAGTAAGTTGTATTCTTATCACCATCAAGAATCCATTTTGATTTGGATTTAGACCACCATTTAAGACAAACTTGTCTTTGAATAACATGATATTTATTGTAAAGGGATCTAAGCTTGACATCAATATCTACGGGAGCCAAAATAGAGGATTGAAGGTCCTCATCAAGAGAGATATCATTAAGAGTATAGACTAAAATGTCCTCAATTTTACCTAGAACATGCATATTCCAATGACTAAGAGCACTTCTAGCATTAATGAGTTTATTAGAGAATGCATGTTCATTAGTAGGATTTGAGAATTGGTTCCAGTCATTGTTGATAACTACCTTTCTCTCTTCATGCTCAGTCCAAAAACTTTGGAATCTAAACAGCCTATTTTAAGGTTATTTTTATTAGGTAAGGAGATCAGTAAGGGTCTATGGTCAGAAGTAACTCTATTTAAATGAGAAACAGAAGCATGCCCTTATAAATGCAGTCAAGCAGAATTTGAAAAAATTCTATCTAGTCTGATAAGAATTCTAGCATTACCGGATCTATTGTTTGACCAAGTATACTTATTACCAAAAAATCCTAAATCAATTAGCTCATAATTTTCAACAAAGGATCTGAATTCAGAGATAGGGTTAGTAATTTTGAAGGGAGAGTCACCTAGCTTATCATGACTATTTAAAATACAATTGAAGTCATCCATCAGCTAAGGATAAGAGGTGAGGTCCAGATTAATAAAAGAGTTCCATATAGCAGCTCTAAGAGAGGGGTTTGTACTAGCATATAAAGCAGATAAAGAAAAGACTCGCAGTCATTAAATTTTATAACCAGATTAATAACTTGGACATAAGAAGAAATAATTTTGGCTTGAATTGAATCTGAGTTCCAGGCAACAATAATGCCACCAGATGCTCCTAGACTAGGCTGAATAACATCAGTCCAAGATTTGCCAAAGGAACTTATAAGCTTTTCAAATTGAGTCTGATTTAAGTGTGTTTCTTAAAGAACACATTGCAAGTTATTTATTTTTAGCTGAATAGAGATAATGTCTCTGACTGGTCTTCTCCACCCTCCCCTGACATTCCAATAAATGATGTTCGTATATAATTAGTGCATTGTCTGGAGGGGTAGAAGACCCCGGGGCAGTAGAGTCATCCATCAGATCTTCTTTAGAGGGGATTGAGATCTTAGAATGATCACTGACCCTATATGAGGAAATAGAAAGAATGCAATTAGATTGTTGATCATCAAACAAAGATGAGGGTCTAGATCTTTTGTTTGAAAATCCTATGCTCGGACAGGTGAAACAACCGATTTATGCCTAGGGGGTTTAGAAGATTTTTTTGAATTCACTCTATTGGCTTCTGCTTGATTCAGGATATTATTTTGGGCACTAAACACATGGTTTAGTTCCTCGGCTAATTGAGGGAGAAATTTAAAATCGGGAGTATTTAAACTAATGGTTGATGCCTTAATTTGCTTAGGAAATAAGAACAGCTTTCCAATATTCAAGAGGGGAAGAAGAATTTAAATTCTTATTCCTATTGAGCATATTGGAGTGCTTAGTAATAGAAGATACATCATTTGTAAGAACATCAGAAACCTCTCTAGAGTTACCAACAGAGGCTTTAAAAGAAGTAGAAATATTAGCATTTGGAATTAAATTAAGAGCAGAATCAACGGCCTTACCATCCATACTAGAGGTAGATTCCAAAGTCCAAGCACGACCCTCCTTCAGAGATGAAGGTGGGCGTGCACTACGAGGACAAGATTTGCGAGAATTTTTCCTTGGACTTCAATCCAAGGTCCCGCAATCGGATCAGGGTCAGATACAGAAACATTTTCAGAACCCTCAAAATTAGGGTTTTCAGAAGAAGAAATCGAATCGGGAGATTTAGAAGTAGAATCCACAACAGGAGAAGCATTAGTCATAAAAATATCAGAAGCCTAATTAGAGGCATGAACAGAGATTTTTTCTTTTAAAGAGGGACAATCTGATTCCCTATGACCAATAAGTCCACACTGAAAACAAATAGACGGCAAGTTTTCATAACAAACTGGAAGAAAAAAATCTTGATCATCCACCGAAAGCCATATACCCTGGCGCAAAGGCAAAGCCAGATTCAATTCCACACAAACCCTAACATATTTTCCTCGTTCAAAGCCAAATGAATGATCATCAATTCGTAAAACCGTTCCAAATTTACTGGCTATATAATGAACACAGTCGAAATTCCAGAATTCTAAAGACAGAGATTGAAGTCTAAGCCAAATGAGGGCAGTTGAAATTTTTTCTTCCCATGGTTTGAAAAGGGGTTTCCAGGGGATAAGCCTGATAACATCACTACGCAAGGACGATGGACCACCAATTAAAATAAATTTAGCAGAATCCGGAGAGGAGAAACGAAAAACAAAAAAATTATCATCTAAATCCATCACTAAGAGAAAATCATGCAAGTACCACAATCGGGAAGCCCATGAACGAATAATATCTAAAGGAGGTGGTTTACCAAGAAATTTACCGATAAGGGACGCCTCCCAGGGCTGCCGAAGGCTTTGAATCTGCTATGCGGTGAAGACTACCTTGACTGTAGTCGATGACTGGATTTTAGAGAAGAGGACCGACGACTGCGGCTCCCGATTTAGAGTAGGGTTTGGACCTTTCAGGATCTCCGCCCAAGATGAAGGTTTAGGACTGGGAGAAGAGCCTCCGGTCTTTACGGCCTTCACATAAGTCGGGGGAAGAGGGGGCTTCAATGAAGACGAATGAGACTGAACAGATCCATTCTTTACGAAAGGAGATCCGGCCGACAGTGACGAGATTTTTGCTAAAGAAGGCAAGGAGGGGGAGGATCAGGCGGGGAAGGGGGGGACGAGGCAGCGGAGGCGACGAGGAATGGCTGAAAACCCTAGGGGCCTGTTTGGTTAGCGAAACCAAGTCTGTTTTCTTGGTTTCAGTTTCACTGAAACCAAAACTGCTTACGAAAACGTGTTTGGTTTAGTGTTTTCGTGAAACTGAATCTAAACCAGAATGAAAACGAAACCAGTTTTCTTAATAAAAATGAAAACAACAGAATGTTGTTTTCTGTGGTTTCGAGACTGTCGGTTTCGTTATCAAAATGCTGTGACAACTTTGTAATTATAAAAAAAAAATTATAAAATTAATTAATTTAAAAATAAATCAAGCTATATCGAATTTTTAAAAATAAAAATAAAAATCATCATTTTTAACTCAAACTTTTATCTTAAATTTATAAAATAATTAAACCAATTTATATCTAATTGACTCAAACCCAAATTTTAAATAACTCAATTTTCTTAAAGTTGGTCTATTTATAATTTAATCAAACCTAATTTTAGATCATTGGACTTTTTTTTTGAAATTTTAAAATAACTATTAATTAATTTTTATATCTAATTGAACAAAAAAATCTTAAATTACCAATAACTTAATTAATTAAATTATTTAAATATTTTGTAACCATATTAACAAATATTTAATTTTGTAAACTAACTAAACATTTAATTACTACAAAAAATGTTCAAGGAAAATTAATATTATTTTTTATAATCAAATAAATATTTACTGATTTCAACTAACTAAAACTGATGTTGTTTTTATTAACCAAACGCATTTTCAGAAAACTGAAAACTAGAAATCAAAACCAAGTTTTCGAAATCAAGTTTTCAGTTTAACTGAAATCAAACCAAAAAATAATTTTCGCTAACCAAACATTACCTAGGGTTTTCTATCGTCCTAGAAATCACCGGAGAGAGAAACTTTCACTTCAGGACTATGAAAACTAACAACGGTGGTAAAAGGGTAAATTTTTAAACTGTTATGTTAATACAACTAAACAATAATTAACTATCTTAATTATTTTAGTTTAGAGTGTTTACAAATTATGTACTTACGAGAAGATTGAAAAAATGTTTTTTTCTATTCTTTAACAAAAACTTCTAAATAAAATATTATTATGTTCTCTCATTTTCCTTTCTCTTCCTCTATGACCCACCGTTTAAGTACACCTTAAAGTGAAATAAAATAGAACTTGATCCAAATCTCAATTTTTACCACATTCACATACAAGATTCTTAGTACAAACATGGATTCGCAGTGCCCTGTGTTTTCACCATTTCGATTTCATCGGCAAGGAGTTTACATGTCACATGAAGCTAAGCGCCTAAGCTGCAGCGCTGTAATATCAGTTGACTCGCGCAATAACTCGAGCACGTAGCGGATGTTTCATCACCACCGTGAACACCAGCTTCTCCGCCATGTCCACCTCTTCCCCCTCGCTCGCCGGCTTCCACTCGAACTCTTGCACTAAATTCGCCAGGAAATACTCGATGTGGAACATCCCGAGCCCCATCCCGGGGCAAATCCTCCTCCCCGCCCCGAACGGCGTCATCTTGATCTCCCTGTTTCCAGAGATGTCTACGCCCTCGCCTTCCCCGCCCGCCATGAACCTCTCCGGCCTGAACTCCATCGGCTCCTCCCACACTCTCTCGTCCCTCGCCATCTGCCCTAGAGTAAAGTTCACCAGCGCTCCCTTCGGAATCACGTACTTGTCCAAAGGCGTGTCCTCGCTCACCGTGTGCGGCACCACCATGGGCGCCGGCGGGTGCCTCCGCAGCGCCTCCAAGATCACTGCCTTTAGATACACCACCTTCTCTAGATCCTCTTCTCGCACGCCGCCCCCTGTTCGCCCATCCACTTCTTGGATCTCCTGCCTCAGCTTCTTCTGCAGCTCCGGATGCCTGATCAGCTCTGCCATGGTCCACTCGAGCACCGTGGTCGTCGTGTCGGCTCCGGCGTTGATGAACTCGGAACAAAGGCTCACGATCTCGTCGTCGGTAAGCTTCCTCCCTCCCTCATCCGGCAGCTCGAGGTCGACGAGCGTGTCGACGTAGCAAAGAACTTCCTCACGATTTTCTTTTCTTCTCTCCCGGCGTGCTCGTATCAAGGGAGACATGATGGCCTCTTGCTTGCGCCGTACTGCCAGAATTTTCTTCCATGTTCTCCACTGGAACACCTTCGCCGCTCTCGGCCACAAATCCATGAGAACGAGCTTGGAGGA
Organism: Canna indica; assembly: GCA_034359265.1. Classification (NCBI taxonomy): domain Eukaryota; kingdom Viridiplantae; phylum Streptophyta; class Magnoliopsida; order Zingiberales; family Cannaceae; genus Canna; species Canna indica. The sequence continues at coordinate 66,354,037 of CP136896.1, read as the reverse complement.
GAAGAGAATGATGTCGCGCTCAACAGGGATGATTTCTCTAATCGTTTCCTCGCTGATTGCGTCGCCGAAGCATATCAGAGTCAGCAGCCGGAAGACGGCGCTCTGGACTTGATCATAGATATGGACGACCCCTTTCCCACAGGCCGCTTCAGATCTGAGCGACTCCACCAAGTTCGCGAGAGCGCGCTCGCGAGCCCAGGAGCAGGACTTGATCCGAGCAGAGTGCAGGATCCCGGAAGAGAGGTTGCGGCGGAGGAGGCGCCACAGGCTACCATATGGCGCGGTGCTGATGGTGTGGCCATCGCTGCTGTAGACGCGGCTGCCGCCGAGGGGCGGCAGGCGGTGGGCGAACTGGGAGGCCCTCTCGACGAGGGCCTCGTGGGCGAGGCGGCGGTCCAAGATGTAGACGAAGGGTACGCCGGCGACGTACAGGGTCACGGCTGGACCGTAGGTGGCGCCGAGGCCGCCGATGGCCGAGCTCAAGTTCTCGAAGTTGCGGACGAGGAAAAGAAAGTTGCCGAGGATGGGCAAGGGCGGCGGGCCGGGCGGGAGGGCTCTCCTGGGATGGGATGTCGAGGTCAGCCGACGATGGAGGAGGACACCGATGGCTAAGGCCAAAGTGGCGGATAGGAGGAGGAGATTCCAAGCCTCGGTCGCCATTGTTGACCGAGGAAAACTATAATCGCTGCTCGCATTTGTTCGTTTATGTTCTGGGATGGAAGAAGAAAATAAATAGGAATGCGCGTTCGATATAATACTATTTTTATTTTCTTCTAACTTTAATTTCTTTAAATTAATATGCTAAACAATTATCAATGAACAAGGTCAGTCAACAGGAAGAAAAAGGGTTAAATTCATTGGGGCCAAAGTTAATTTTAATTTTAATTTTAATATTTTAAATTAAAAAAATCAGTTTTTTTCTTCACAACTTGCTTTAATTTTTTACTTTAATTCTTACCATTTGAAAATTTTTACTTTAACATCTCAATTTCTTAAAAAAGAAATATATATTTTATTATTCAATAAAAATGAACTTTTTATTAAAAGAATTATACAATTTTGATCTAATCTTTTTAAAAATTATCAATTCCAAACACAAATTTCTTTGAACGTTGACTTCAAAACTCTAATTTGTATATTTGTTAATTTCTAGTGGTCTGACTAAAATTATTAGGCCGATCAAATTAAACCTAACAGCGCCCTATAACTTACCATGAGCTATAGGGCTGAGCAAAACTCAATTCGATCCGAAAAAACTCAAAAAACCGATCCGAAAATTTATTTCGGGTCGGATTATTCGGGTATATCGGGTCGGGTCTTATTTTTGAAAATTTTGTATACTATTTCGGGTCGGATCGGATTCGGGTGAAAATCTTGTTTAACCCGCCCCGACCCGATTTTAAATTAAATACATATTTATATTATATATATTGATAAAAGATTGTGTTGGTTTTGTAGTTAGAATGGTAAATACATAACAACTCGAATCGAGATGCTGACACGGTCCCATGGATAACACCCGACTGACCATGAGCACTGCCGCTCTGAGCATGGAGAAAGCAATCACTCCGGGAAAAGGAGACCGGTCCCCATCCTTCGCGATGAGGCCTCCAGCACCCCCCGTCCCGAAAAAGATGAAGACCCCAAAGTTAAACGGACCAGGACTGCTCTTCTTATCGACACAGGACCCTTCACCGAACACAAAATGGCGACCCACCTCCCGCCAATAAGTCAATTGCCTACCACTAGGGGCGGCAGAAATGGGCACGACACGAGAACAACACGACAATGGCTGGTTGGGCCAAAAAAATCAACCCGACATGATAACATTGAGGGCTGACGCGGGCCGTTTGACCCACTAAGTATTAAAAAAATGAATTAATTTTTATCACCATTAAAAAAATGAAAAAATCGGGGCCCGACCCGAATAACCTGAAATTGGTTTAGAAAAAATAAAAATAAAATAAAATATATCTTGAAAATGGTGATAAAAAAGATGAACAATTATATTAAAATTGTAACCCAAGTAGGACTTGAACTCAAGACCTACTAAACTTTATCTCTATACCCGACCCGATGCTCAGCATTAATGAGCTGAACCAAACGGCTCCACCCAGGAATCCCACCCGGTCATACATGGACATCTACGTCATTCTTCATCACGAGGGATGCGCCATTATGAGCCTGTCATCTCCGGGATTAGCCTCGAGTCATTTTGAGCAACATTGTCGTGAGATTATCGGGCGACATCATCACCACCACCTACAATAAATATAGACACGACACGCGTCAGGTGGCCCTAAGTTCCAATTTCATTATCTCTACCTTGGAGCCCGTTAACTTGAGCATCAGAGTATCTTTTGCAGGTCCCCATCGGCTTTGAACCTCACCAAGAGAGACACCAAATCAGACCAGATTACTTCGATCCTCGGGCAGGAACATTTAACGTCTAACGTATGGTCAAGTAAAAGCTTATCTCCCCCACAATGATTGGAACAAGCCAAACGACCGTCGGCACACGCCAGTGGCAACGACCTAACTACAATGATCAACCATAACATTGAAACATCGAAGAGTGACACTCTGGCACCAGCCCATCCTCCCCTAGAAGAGCCTCAATGACGAATAAACGATTTGGAGGTTGAAAACCAACGGCTAACAACTCGAATCGAGATGCTGACATGGTCCCGTGGACAACACCCGACTGACCATGAGCACTGCCGCTCTGAGCATGGAGAAAGTAACACTCCGAGAAAAGGAGACCGGTCCCCATCCTTCGCGATGAGGTCTCCAGCACCCCCTGTCCCGAAAAAGATGAAGATCCCAAAGTTAAACAGATCAGGACTGCTCTTCCTATCGACGCAGGACCCTTCACCGAACACAAAATGGCGACCCGTCTCCCGCCAATAAGTCAGTTGCCTACCAATAGGGGCGGCAGAAATTGGCATGACACGAGCACAGCATGACAATGGCTGGCCGGGCAAAAAAAATTCAACCCGACATGATAACATTGCGGGCTGACGCGGGCCGTTTGACCCGCTAAGTATTTAAAAAATGAATTAATTTAAATAATTATACAAATGCTGTTATATACTTGTCAAATTCCACAGTAGCACATGTAGACAATCTTAATTATTTCAATGTTACTAACTTACTATAATCGTAATTTTGAGGATAAAAATATAAATAAGAATAAAAACACAATTTTGTGGGAAAAATATATGCAAACTTATGTGGGCTCGCATGTTGTGCTGGGTGGCCCGCAAAATATTGCGAGTCGTGCTGGTCGGCCGCCAATTTTCGGCCTAGCTCGCTAACTTGGGCCGACCCATTTTGTCATCCCTACCTACCACCCTAAGACCCTACGACGACAGAGGCGATCCTACCCTACACATGACGACGTTCAGGACCATGATGCTCTATCATGGAGCAATCAATCATGCACTCTGCAGAGCCTTTCCAACCTTCATAGGAAAAACTACTTTGTTGTGGTTTGCATCCCTCCTGCTGGGATCTATTCACTCATTCAAAGATCTCTCCCGCGTCTTCCTCAACCGATTCACCATGTCGCGAGTCTATCACAAGACGTCGGAAGCTGCCATCCATTATGTCATGCAGGGGCAACATGAGCCCCTAAGAGAATACATGAACAGATTTCAGGTCATAGCAATCGAATCCCCAACCTCGACCCATATGTCGAATTCTACTTCATCAAACTCGGGTTAAAGCCCTGACTCTTTGCCGACCAGATCGCCCTGACAGAGCCCAAGGACATGGCCGAGTTTCAAGAGAAGACCGCCAGCTTCAAAAAAACGGAAAAACTCCAAGAAGCAAAAAAGGCTGACTGGCAAAATCTCAAGGCTGTTGTCGAGGATAAAAAAATCCAAAAAGGAAGAGATAAAGATTGAAGATCATAACCACCACGAGAACAATGGCAGGGGCCAAGGCCATTGCCTCGCTTGAGCGCTCGATTCGAAAGGTACACTCCTCTCAGTACTAGGAAGGAAATCATCATTTGCGATATCTACCACTTGAAACTCATTAGATATCCCGCCAGCGCAGGAAAATAAAAGCTATCGCCCAACGCTGATATGAGCAAGAAGTGTGCATTCCACGACACTTGTGGTCACACCACTGAGGAGTGTGTAGTACTCAACGATCAACTTGAAGATTTAGTCTGAACATGACACCTGAACAAGTACATCCACCACTAGGGAGTGAGGTCAGAGCAGGAGTCGTGACCCTAGACGACGAAGTTGGATACCCTCAAATCCCCACTCAGGGCATAGGGAAGACAACATAGTTGATCACTCGAGAAACCCGGGGGGTCATTAACTACATCGTCGGCGGACTTACAAGGGGCAGAGTGATCTCGACGAGAAAAGGATATTTTCAAGCAGTAATGGTGGTTGGTAGCGCCACTCGCCCACACGAGTTCACCCCTAAAACCTCGTTAATATCGTTCTGTGAATTTGATTTTCACTGAACTATCAAAACATGCACGACCCGATTGTAATCTCTATGATTGCAAGAAATTTCATCATCAAAAGAGTCATAGTCGACTAAGGCAGCTCTACCAACATCCCTTTTTACTCTACTTTCGAGGAAATGCAATTAATAGAAGCATTGATCACCCCATGCAAAGGGAGACCTAGTAGGTTTCTCAAGAGAAAGGGTTAACGTCCGAACGGCCATATGGCTAAGGACAACACTCAACTCTCAGTCAAGGGCAAAAACCATTGATGTACACTACCTAGTCGTCAATATTTCCAGCCTATATCATATGATTCTAGGACAATCATCCTTGAACAATCTAGGAGTTGTCGTATCTACTCCCCATATGACACTAAAGTTTCCTATTTTGGAAACGGAAGTAGGCGTGTTACATACCGACCAAAAAGAAGTCCGATGGTGATATAATGAATGTCTTAAGCCAAAGATGACCGAACCAATAAAAGAGCCTAATGGGCCACAAGCGCTTTCCATAATCAAAGGCAAACAACAAACAGAAGCCTCTGAGCCAACCTCAAGAAGGGACATGTGAAAGAAACCCTGACTCAACACCTAAAGAAACTCAAGACGTAATCAAATCACCATGATGATCACAAATAAAGCTAAGGCTGAGCGTTCCTCATGTACACACAATTTCTTTATCATTCAGCAAAATTGCATTTCCTGTATCTCTTCTTTATATATGCTCAGGGAACTCTGCGCCCATCTCATCACCTTAACGAATATTCAATTATTTGAAACATACTTGAATCTTCATGCACAGTTCCACCTTATGCTCCTCAGCGAGCTCGGCCAGAAATCCTGTACGCGTTTTCGGCTGTAGAGCTGTTACCCCCAGCATGGTGCTTCACTCAGCAACCAGAATTCGGTTTACATCGGTCTGGCTCATCGGCCTCAGTGCCCTTAACGATGAAGACTTAGTTTTCACCAGCTTGGCTCGTTGGCTACCACTCCGTTACTTCTGGGCTGAGAGCCCTTATTTGACTCATCGCACGTGGTTCTGTCTTACGCTCCTCAGTGAACTCGATTTGAACCACCGAGTGCAGTACTCCGCTACCATGCTGTTACTTGACTCTTCGAGCGTGGTTCTGCATTACGCTCATCGGCAAGCTTGGCTTAAACCCCCAGAGTGCGGTCATCAGCTATCACGTCGCTACTTGACTCCACGCGCGCGGTTCCGCCTTATGCTTCACGACGAGCTCAGCTTGAACCCTCGAGTGCAGTCCTCGGCTACCACGTTGCTACTTGACTCCTCATGTGCGGTTCCGCCTGACGCTCTTCGGTGAGCTCGGCTTGAACCCCCTGAGTGCAGTCCTCGGCTACCACCTCGCACTTGACTCTTCGCACGCGGTTTCGCCTTACGCTCATTGGCAAGTTCGGTTTGAGCTCTTGAGTGCAATCCTCGGCTACCACGTCGCTACTTGACTTCTCGCGCGCAGTTTCGCCTTACGCTCCTTGGCGAGCTCGGCTCGAAGCCCCGAGTGCAATCCTCGGACACCACGCCGCTACTTGACTTCTCGCGCGCGGTGTTCCTCGGCGAGCTCAGCTTGAATCCTCGAGTGCAAGTCCTTAGCTACCACACCACTACTTCCGGCCTTAGCGCCCTTTACTCGACTCCTCATGCGCAGCCCCACCTTCCTCATGCACACTAGGGGACTCAGTACTTTATCATTGCTGCTCAACTTAAAAGCGGACCCAGCTCAATCACCGAAACAATCTCGGAGCTACTACCAAAGGATTAGCCTTCAACAAAGATTTTTCCCCTTTTCGAGGGAAGCTAAATACTACGGGACAAACCAAGTCCGAAAAGCATATCGCATAAAAGCGAAACATATAAAGCACAAAGTAAATCCACAAAGGGCTAGCAGTTGAAAGACCACGAAGTGCAATAATTCTCTATAGGCAAAATAGAAAAACCCACGTGCCGATAATCCAATGGGACTACTTGGCCTCACCTGATGCAGCAGAAGCCCTCCCCTATGAAACACCACTCTCTAGCAAACTCTCCTCGTCGGGACGGGTAGAAGCCTCCTCCTCATGCTTTGGAATCACAATAGCACCATCCTTCACTTCCTTGGAAGGGTCAACCTCTGAAAACAAGTCAACTCCGGGAGCTAGAAGTCGAGCATGCTTGATTGTCTTATAAAAACTTGTATCGTATACCTTGAGAGCAACATAATTGAAGTGGCACACTTTGGTTTCTAACCTCTAGGCAATACACTGCCATCTATCCCCCTCGACCCGCAAATGTGTTTTGGTCGTTTCAAACTCGGTCTGCAAACGAGAATTCTCCGCTATGGCCATAGCTAAGTCTTGATAAAGCTTAACCATATTCGCCTTGGCAACTGCGGATTGATTTTTCGTCTCCTTCACTCGGGCGCTTAGACGATCAACCTCGCCGGCCTTAGATTACAGGGCCCTCTTCAACGGCTTAACATCGCAAGAACGGATCGCCGACTTCCTAATTAAAGACTCCCATAGCTCCTTAGTCAAGCCGAAGAGACGAGACCAAAAAGATTCCCATAGGTTTACCCACACAGAAGATGCCACGTGAGCACCGATATGAACATCACTCATAGTTTAACAAAAATATATATGTAATTAATATTTAAATCAATAGTTAGTTAGAAATTTATAAGAATAATAAATTATGTACTAATCTTTTTTAAAAAATTGGTGACTCCGACGATTTTAACGACTTTGGCAGCTTCGACGACTCCTACAACTACAATGACTTCAATTTTTTCTCTACAAGTAATGATAATAAATTTAGAAAAAGAATAAATATTAAAAAAATAGTGTGTGATATAAAAAAGATACATTAAGGAAAGAAAGTAAAATGAAAAAATATTTCACCTGCACAAGAAGCAAAGGAGATGAAAAAAAAAGAAGAGAGGAAGAGAAAAAATCTAAACAAGATAGAAGAGATAAGAGAGAAGAGAAGAAGGATGTAGGGCTAAAAAAACACTGGACATGACAAATTCGTTTGTTCCCACATTTGATTCTCAAAATTCGTCGAGTCCCACGAATGATATTAAAACTATCAAGTTATTATTAAGAGACGAGTTTATTATTAAATTCTTGACCCGATTATAGAAGTTATAGTTGTATTCTGAACTTGCCATGAGTCACAAAGTTAGTCAAAGTTCAGTCCAGCCTGGCGGTTGCACGGCGTGTCCTAAAATTGGCATCCCCACCAAATTTGGGTCAAGCTGGCCTCGGACTTGAGATGGAAACAAAATTTTCGTATCCTGAAGCTTTACCCAAAAGTTTCGCTGCTCCCCCGATATATGTGGAGCCCAGGCTAGTAAGGTCGCGTAAGATATCTTTCGTGGCTTTGCTGCGGAGACATCTACGAGTCTGTACTGGAGCCCACGTTTTGGTCCGCATTGTTTGAACCATTCATATGCTTGGTATAATTCGAATAACGTAAGTTGCACGTACACGAACATTCACCTTAAGTTTCACGCGCCTTTTATTATTCCTACCACCCATGTGTCGGTATATTTCCCCCAATCCCAAAAGCCCCGCGAGGAAACCCTAATCGAGCCAGAGATCCGGCGCTCGATCGATTCCCTGCTTGGCTGGTCCCAAGCTTGGATATTTGCTGTAGGTTTTGCGGAGCAGCGGCTGATCTATGGCGGACCGAAGCGCGGCAGGCGCGAAGACCGTATGGATGAAGCAGGCGGAGGAGGCCAAGATCAAGAGCGAGGCCGAGAAGGCGGCGGCCGCGAAGGCCGCCTTCGAGGCTACTTTTAAATCTCTGGAAAAGGCCAAGGCCGAGGAGGTGGAGGAGGAATCCTCCGATAGTGACGGCGATGAGCCGGAGGACCTCTCGTCGAAGCCCATTGGCCCCGTGGATCCGTCCAAGTGCATCGCCGCCGGACCCGGGATCGCCGGAGGCACCGCCTGCGCGCCCTGCACCTTCACCATCGTGACCAAGGATTCCGACAGCCGGAAGATCCCCACAGGAGGTGCTCAACTCAAGGTGAAGGTTTCCCCTGGTGTTGGAGTGGGGGGCCCTGATCAGGAGGGTATGGTTAAGGATCAGGGGGACGGGACTTACACCGTGACCTATGCTGTGCCCAAGCGTGGGAACTACATGGTCCATGTTGATTGCAATGGGAAGCCGATCACGGGGAGCCCTTTCCCGGTTTTCTTTAGTGCTGGCACAGCAATGGGAGCGACAAGCATGCCAACCGTGTCGTCTTACCCCAATATGGTTAATCAGACCATGCCAAACATGCCAAATTATGCTGGGTCAGTATCCGGGGCATTCCCAGGGTTGCTTGGTATGACTGGTGTCACTTCGGGATCCTCTGGGGGAGTGGTGTTGCAGGGGATTGGGGCGTCCCTAGGGGAGATATGCAGGGAGTATTTAAATGGACGGTGTTCAAAGACTGATTGCAAGCTCAATCATCCTCCCCACAATCTATTAATGACTGCACTGGCAGCGACCTCAACAATGGGAACTTTGAGTCAGGCACCTATGGCCCCTTCGGCTGCTGCTATGGCTGCTGCTCAAGCAATTGTTGCTGCTCGGGCTCTTCAAGCTCATGCTGCTCAGATGCAGGCCCAGTCTGCTGGTGACTCACCAGGTTTGCCTTTTATACGAGCTTAACTCAATTTATGTTCTAGATTGAATATTGTCCGTTTGTTTGGTGGCTCAACCAAAATTAATGATGCTCGTGTTGGGGCCAATGCTAAATTGCAGATGCAATTCTTAGAAACCTGTTAGGAGTGATCATGCTGTCAAATAATAACCTATCTCTCTTAGGAACAAAAAGAAAACAAAATTGGATGTTCCTGAAATTAAAGAATTAAAGTGTAACACTGTCCGTACAACTACTTGATGCAGTGTACAATCAACACAAAAAGAGTGCACAGGAAAATAATACACATTATATTTATGGCTTATATGAGCTATTTTCAATAGTTTAAATTTTCATTTAGTTATTTTTTATCAGATACTGGGTGTATGCACTATGCACCCATCTTTATGCATAGTCTAGTTTTTCCATATATATACAAAATATACAAATTGCACAAATGTAATAAGATTTTTGCTTTGTTGCGTGCACAGATGAGCTCCCAATCCAAAGCTCTAGAAGCAGCACGAATGAAATAAACAAGTGATAAGCTATAAAATCCATGCTTTAAGTGTTATTTGCTAAATATATGACAGCATGATCATCTGTAAAAGGACCAACTTCCTGCTGTAATTATTTGCTAAAGATATGACATTTCTGGTCATTAGGAGTCAAAAGGCTATGAATTTACATCAATTATACAATTGGTTTGATGATACGTTTCATGCTACATATTTGAAAATAGAAGTTTACGTAAATGCAGAAAATACAAGTCATGTGTAATTAATATATCCCAGATCAAACTACAACCAACTGATCGTCATTGCTTAGACTGACTCATCAAAATTTATGTATCATAACCATCAAAAAATGAAGACATGCTTGGTCGATGCTTTGTATTAGCAAAGAGAAACTACCAGCTCATGATCTTCTTGTGCCTTTTTCTCTTATTCGCCATTCTCCTATATTCTCTTGTACTTATTTTGCTTTTCCCATTCATTGATCATTCACAACTCAATTTTAGTTCTTTATGTTAGAATTACTTCTATGATTGTATTAATCGCGAAAGAGTAAGACCGCCATAAAATAAAAGCCGAGCAAGAAATAGACTAGCAAGTGCAAGTGTCAATTATAACCTACTTAAAATACTGGCAAACTTAGTGGCACTTTGGCTATGGATGTCCTAAGTTTCACGTAAAATTTGAAGATATATTCCAGAGAGCCCGGATTCCTGGTTTGTGTATAGCAGGATGATTTGTTCCATAGTTTTACAAAATATAATTTTTATTTTGCATTTGGTTATTAGATAGTTGATGCACATTCTTATTTAAGTTCTGGCTGTTTGATGGTTACATGGTTGGATCACAAGTATAGCCTCCACTCTTGGACTTAAAATTGAAGATAGTTGCTTATTGTGGCATTGAAACAGATTTTATCTTGATCAAATATGTGTATCCATTTATGTAGTGATGTATAAAATTGTGTTATAAGGTGATGATTGTGTGTTTTATAAAAGGGCATGAAAGTTGGAACATTTAGGTGGAGAGCTTTGCATGACAATTAACAGTTTGTAGTTAAGAAATATTGAGAGGAAACTGGGAAGTGATCATGACGAAGAGGAAAAGAAGGGGCTAAAGATTTGCTCACTGTTTAAAGTTTTTAAAAGACTAGATATATTCCTTTCACTTTAATATATCCCAATCCATATTGCTGTTTTACACCTTTTTGGAAGGTGCAGGCCGCCCAGAAGTCAAACTACATGCAAATGTCCTTTCCTTTCCCTCATGAGAAAATTTTGGAGCTTGAAATTTGAATTCTAGGCTTTAAAATTTTGTTTTGCTAACTTTTAGACTTATCCCCTATGGTTGATTTATGATGCTTTGCTTGGTTTATCTTATCTTATGTTATGGACATGATTTTTTTATAATTTATACATTTGGTCTTGAATATTTAGTTGTTATTCTTTATGATAGTTGGAATCTATTGGTATACATAAAAATGTATACCTATGTTTCTATTTTGCACTTTATCCCGTTAAAGCGTGCGCATCGCGCTGCGCTATGTGTTATAACTCCGGGGGACCTTTGTGCGTCGCTGTGCTTTTCGCCCCCGACAACTATGGTATTACTAGATAAATACTCCATATCATATAGCATGACTTTTCACATTCATTATATTATATCATTTTCCCCTATATATTTAAATAACTTATTTAATCACATCCAATTACTTAACATCCCATCATATCAATTCAATATATAACATAGTGCAATAAGTTACTGATTTTTGTTAATACCATACCAATACCATAGTTTTTTATACCATAGTTTTTGTAAGATATCTAATGAAAAATATTTACAGTTATTTAAGTTAAACTATATAATTAGTATATTCATTTTAATTCAAATTATTTTAAATAATTAATATACTTAATATTTTTTGGATAAATTCTTTAAATTAAACTTATTTATATTCATATCCAACTGCACATGTAGTAAGGTACACTGCCCGTTTCTTTTAAAAGTTAAACTTATTATAAAATCACAAGGATATGGCGGTAGGACCTTTAATGGCTCATGTATGATAATGTCTATCTACCACATTGTTCAAATACCTATATAGTTAAAGATGCTATTGATTTTTCAAATTTGAAAAGAATGGAATGTGTTTTTGAGTTTATTTATAGCTTGATATAATGAGGTGGGCCAGTTGCACTTAATTTGCCTTTATATGTGTCATCATGCTTATGCATGCATATTATAATTCACTTATTGTGCAGCTTGTTTGATTTTTGAATCGAATAGTTTGGCTCTCAATCACACCTTGCGTAATCTTCACAAGTAGTAATAGATGATAAATGTCATCTCTCATCTGTAGTTTCAAATTGTGAAATATTAACTTTTGCTCCCCTCAAGCATTTTTACTGATGGTTTGCTGAATGCATTGAGTTGCTTAGTTTCTAAAGTAGGAATGCAAATGAATCATGTATCTAATACCCCACTGGACCTTGTTAAATTTCACAATAAGCATCTTATGAAGCTTTTCATGTTTTGTTTTTCCTGTCCTTTTATTCAAAAGTATTTTCCATTGAATTCTCTGCAAAAATGTATTGACTTCCCTATTTGTTATTATACAGGCTCACCTGATGAGGCTGCCAAAGCTGATGCTTTGAAGAGAACGATACAAGTTAGTAATCTTAGTCCTCTTCTTACTGTGGATCACCTTAAGCAGCTTTTTGGTTACTGCGGGACAGTTGTTGATTGTACCATCACAGAATCCAAGCATTTTGCATATATAGAATACTCCAAGGCAGAAGAAGCAACTGCAGCTTTGGCATTAAACAACATGGATGTAGGAGGCCGTCCTATGAATGTTGAGATGGCGAAGTCCCTCCCTTCAAAGTCTTCCACAAATTCTTCGTTGCCACTAGTGATGCAGCAAGCTGTTGCTATGCAACAGATGCAATTTCAACAGGCCTTAATGATGCAACAAGCAATGGCCACACAGCAGGCTGCTGCTAAAGCTGCAACAATGAAATCTGCTACTGAGATGGCATCAGCGAGGGCAGCTGAAATAAGTAAGAAATTAAAGGCGGAAGGTCTAATTAGTGATGACAAGGAAGTTAAAAGGAATTCCAGGTAGTACATACAGCCATTTTTTTCAATATGCATAATCTAATTTTTAAATATATCATTGCAAATTTAGTAGATAAACAAATATCCAATTGAGTAAAACTTTGGACTTGTTAAAAGTCATCTATCAATTGATCACCTTTTCTGTCTTGAAAATTGCTAACTATGTCAACTTAGCACTTTGGTTTGGTTTGAGATCAATGAGGATTATCTTGAGTTTTTTTTAATCTTCCTATTGTTCACACATTAGCCTGTTTCTATGATTTTGAGTTATATTAGAATACATGCTTCTATGCTTTCCCTTTTTTTAACCAAAAAGAAACAATACATTACCTCCCTATTTTTTTTATGCTTTTAAATAGGTCTCCTTCTCCTTCTCGTCGTCAATCCAAGTCTCGGTCAAGGTCACCCATCAAGTATCGAAGAAATAGGCATTCTCAATCTTTGTCTCCTCCAAGAAGACGATCTCGAGAACGAAGATCACGATCACCCATAAGGTCACGCCATTCTCGTCAAGATGAAAGGTCGTATAGAGATGACAGGGATTTGTATAGCAGAAGACGTGAAATGGATAGGTCCCGTGATCGTAGGAGAAACAGAAGCAGAAGTTCAAGTCCTCAGTTGAGAAAATCATCCCGAGCTGAGTCTAGGTCTCCCAAGCATCACCGAGAAAGTGCAAGTTCCAGGACAAAGAGGTTATCTCGAGCTGGTTCTAGATCACCAAGGCATCACAAGTCAAGTAGATCATCTCCAGTAAATAGTCATCGGTCATCCACTCATCGTAGTAAGCATTCTCGATCTAGATCTGTTGAGCGAAGGCATCATTCAGATGACAAAGAAGTTTCAAGAAAAACTGAAAAGCTAAAGCATGATTATAGAAGGTCGGAGAGAAGCAACGAATCCTCCAAAGATGCAAAGAGGACAAGAGATGTTAAGGAAGATAAGGCTGTTTCATATTCAACTGCCAGTCCTAAACGGAGATCGATGTCACCTGAGGATGAGACCTTGAAGAAAGAATGCGATATTAGTAAGCATAAGAGGTCCAAGCTGAATGATACATATTCTAAGAAAGATGACACTGTGAATAATGGTCAAACCAAAGAAGGGGAATACTCAAAAGGTGATAACAGATCTGTCCATTCTTCAACATCGAAACAGTACAGAAGGTTGGAGGACAGTGATGATAAGAATAATGCTGAAAATCGAGATTTAAGTAAGTATGAGAGCTCAAAAGCAGGTCACAGGAAACATGACAAAAGTGACTCTACTACTAGGGGAAAGGAACGTTCAACTGTTGATTTCACACACTCAAGGGATGACAAAAGGTCTTCACATCATTCAAGTTTGAGATCTCACAGAAATTCACGGCATGGGAGGGAGGGATCGCCTGAGGCTTCTATAGAACAGAACAAAGTGTCAAAGGCAGAAAATAAGATTACAAAATCACTTGAAGCTGCTTCGAAGGAATCTCAAATTTCAGATGACGTGCAAAACAAAACTGATGATGATTCAACATTGGTGCCTTGTAGGTCAATTCTTCTTCCAACTGAGGATTTTCTGAGGGATTCTACCGGAGACAAATGCTACAATGCTAATAACATGAATTGTATTGTAAGCCCAACTGACCATGGGAAGTCCAGTGATTTAAATGATATTAGCAAGGTGGAAGCCCCTACTGCAACCAGTGATCAAATTTTGAAGAAAGATTTTGAAAATCATGGAATGAAGAATGAAGATGGATTTGGTGCACAAGAAAATGCTGGAGCAGTGGAGGGATTTTCTGTTGTCAATCACATTTGCACTGATAAGGACATAGACTATTCAAATGAAGATTGGAGAACTGCTCATTCTACTATTGTGGATGCCCCAGCAGACTCATCCTCACCATAGATGCCTTTTCACAGGAGCCTGACAATCAGATGCAGCTCTTAGTACAACCCATTACTTGTTCTTTTTCTGATTCAAGAGTTTTACTTGCAGGAGATGGCGATATCATTGTTGGAAGGGAAGATCTTTCTGCCATGGGAGTATTCTCCATGATAGTTCAAGATTAGTTCGATGGAACTAGAAAGATGAAGCATTCAATAGAACAAAATCTAATGTCCAGTTATGAATTTATTCTGATGAGATGTTTTAGTGCTTCATTCGGTGTCTTTGCAGGTATTTGATGTCTGGAATACTTTGGAGCACCTCTGGTAGGTCATATCTAAATCAAGGATGTTATTGTTTCCTTGCCAATATTAGGTTTATATTTTTGGATGACTGTAATTTACATCATACATTGTGTGACTGGCATGACCTGGTTGGCAATTTGATGTTTCGCAAAGGGCTATCTTAAAACTAGAGAATTCCTAATTTATTTAGGTTAGGAATTTTGATTTTTGGAAAAAAATGCAGGGATATCTGCTGTTAAGGTTTACTATGATAATCAGGGGATGGATGGAGCATTTTCTTTCCACTGAGGTGCATCATGTTGTCACTATTTGAAGATTATGTTGATTTTTTATTGCTTTGATGTTGTGCTTTATCTGTGCACATGTGATGATCTTTTTCTTTTCTTTTTGTGTTTTTTTCTTCATTTTGTCTTTTATTTTGGGTAACAGGAAGCTTTGTTGATAGCCCAGTGTAGTAATTGATCCGTGAACGGCATGGTAGTTTGTTGATCGCTTGAGGATTCCTGTCAAGATCAAGAATAAAATTAGTGGTGTAGCCTTCATGAAACATGATTCTTCTTTACTTTCCTATTATGCTTGGCAACTGAATACAAGACTGGTTTTGTGATAAGGCATTCGTTTCTTCTAATTATTCCGACATACTTACTACAATGGTACTGTTGTACCCAAAATATGTGCAGGAAGAAAGAGTATTGCTGCTGGACTTTTAGGGAAAACAAGTTTAATCTTTCTGCTGATGCAAGAAAGGTTTGTTCATCAAGCTTTCAATTCAAAAATTTGAGAGTTTTGGTCGAACTGATATACTGCTTTCTTTCCAGTTGACTTCTGGAGTACTATTTTGTACTTTATAGTTTGTATTATATATCTATCATATAATCTAGAAACTTACATATTTCAGTATGTTCTATTTCTTTTTCTTTTTGGATTTTGATTTTGTTTCGAATTTTTTGTATCCGTGAAACTGTAATTTGGAGTAGTATATTGGGTTCAGTGCAAACTTTACTGTGGTTGGAGACTACCAACTGAAAGCTATTTTAATCTATACCTTTTTTTTACCATTTTCTTAAGCTATATACCATCAGATCCTCTGTCCCGGAATGTCGATGTTGACTACCAACTGAAAGCCATTCTAATCTACATATTATTTGGTAGTTATATATGCCCTAATTTTGTTTTGTTGAGTGGCGAATGCTGGCAAGTTATCAAAATTTACCTTCCATTATTAGAAAATGTCAAAGTTGCCAATTTGTTTGTAGGATGTATGAAGAGTGTTGGATGACTATAGGCTAGTTTCAATGCTGATTTATGCTGTTGTTTGTTTTCCATTTTAAATGCTGACCATCTTAACTATTTTTGTTTCTCCTTTTTGCTTCTTTCCTCTTTGGATTTTTTTTTTCTCATTTAATTAGGATATGCTGTGGATGACTTTGGTCTTGGTAAAACAGAGGTGCAGATGATTAGCCAATTTATCCGCTGATGGTGCTTATAAGCTGCTCAACAGCCAAAGAATTGCTTCAACCAAATCTTCAAATTTCTTTGTTTCACTTTCATTGCCCTAAAGTTACCTGTTTGACTAATTTTCAACCAATACTTTTTACTCACTGGGAGCATAGATGAACGCAATTATATATCTATTATCTTGTACCATTAACTTTTAGTTCGAGTATTAGGGCCCTAGGAAATTTACCTGGATTAGCCTTTCGGCCTTTTAATTTATTTAGGCATGGTGGCTTCATGCATCTAGTTTTAGCCAAATGCATAGAAAATAAACATGCAATTTTTCTGTTAATTTCTTCAAAACCATTCACGTTACATATAGTTGACCATCAGACCAGCGAATCATGAAATAAATTTAATAGACCTCGTTGCATATTAATCTACCAAGTTTTATAAAAAAATGTTATAAACCTAATCTTCACTCCCAATTTAAACAATCAAATCTAATAAATCTAATATTAATATAATATAATCAGACCTAATAGAGAGATTCTTATTTAACAGTGAGAATAAGGCTCATCTCACTCACAAGAATTAAAATGTCAAAAAGTTGGAGTGACATTAGGTGCCGTAAAACTTCTAAATCTTCATCCTAAAATGTCAAAAAGTTGGAGTGACATTACGTGCCGTAAAACTTCTAAATCTTCATCCTAATCATCATCAGGTTGATCTTTAACGTCAGATTCATCCCAGTCACAGGTCATCATTATTGCAAGCTCATGATCGAGTTCTTTATCATCTTCAGGGTTGTTTGATTTTGACATGTCTGTGGTGAGGGTATAATCTGAGAATTGAATTGTCAAGGATCCATCCGTTCTGGTCATAATACTGGAGGTCTGTGGGTTCTGTGTATTTTGTAAGACTGCAGGTCTTATAACCCATCTTCTCCCTTGTAGACTTGATGTTGTTCGGGCTTGTCCTGGGATTGCTCTGATCCCTCTACTGGCTAAGTGATCTGCCACATGCTGGACATTATATCTGAAATTGGTGTGGCTACTATTTGATAGTCTTCCAATTAAGGATCTTCACAGTAGGAGGTTGCTTTCGCCTCCTTGCCAACCTTGATATCCGTGAGTCTGTAGTACTAACTGGATGTGCTCTTTGAAATCCTGTATACTTAAAGTAATGTCAGGTGCTGTGTATGCCAGTTGCGTACCCGTTGTAAGGTCTATTTCCATAGAGCTGATTACAGCTCTATCATCTGCCCATCTGGTATCTCTGATTAATACCAGGGCGTTTACTCCTGCACTTCTTCTATGCAGAGTCTGTAAGCGAACCATGATCATCCCCATGTGTAAGTGTTGTAGTCCTTCTTGGACTAAGAGGTTGTAGCTTTGGTCAGTGATAAAGGAGAGCTCTACTTGCGCTCCTTCTGTGACAAGTATTCTTTCATCTGAATAATGTTGATAGACTCGATGGTGCCTTTCTGACCATCCTGCTTGATAGAGAGTTTCAGCTGGGACTTATTGAGCCCTCTGATACTGAGAAATAGTTAACTCTGCTTCTGGGTTTAGCTGCGACTCTAGGGTTCTTCTGAAGCCAGTTCTTCTTGAGGAAGAAGATATACGCCGTTGAGTCTCATGGCGTAATCTACTTCCTAGTTGGTAACTTCGGATTTGGTCTTCAATCGTTGGGTGGCGGTTAGTTTCTCCACCTGAGATTGAAGGTCTTGGGGCAACAACTTCAGTTCTAGTCGACGTCATTGTTTGCTTGCCATTTTCTTTTCTAAATCAAAGATTTCCTTAGGATTCTTGTAGACAAACAGTTTGCCCTTGGCTTTTGGTACTACAGGGGCTGATGGTTCCCCTAGTTTCAGTTTTTGCAAATCTTTGGTTAAATTATCAATGGAAGTTGTAAGTTCGTTTGGTTTTGTATCCTTTCCTACAGCTTCCTTTAAGGTTTTGACCTCTTCCTTTAGGTCGTCTAATTCTTCCTTGATTTTGACTGAAAGTTCAATTAATGCATTCAACTGCTTGAATATAGTCTCTGAATATTTCTATGAGACACTTGCTGGTTTTATGAATCCTTCTGCTGGTTGCCCTAAGGATTCTGTAGCCTTTAAAGCTTGAAGATAAGTACTACTGGCTGCTGTGAGGCGCTAGTCACTCATAAAAATAGAGATTTAAAGGTTCTAGTTTCTTCTTTAGTATGAATCAAGCTATTAATACTACTTAAAGCTTAGATAAATCTGGTTGATTATCTAGTTAGCTTCTTCAGGTTACGAATGTGACGGGAATCTTCTTCCTTTGTTGGAATACTTCATCCCTCTTTATCACCTACCTCAAGATAAGTTTTCCAAATGCACAACCTAGATTTACCTTAAGAAAAGCAGTATTTAAAGCTGGATATGAACTAGAGAATGACTAAAAGTACTTGTAAAACCTCGCTCTGATACCAGAATAAAAGCGGAATAAAAGCGTTCGTCTCAATCCGTTCTCAGGTTGCAAAGAACACGGGTCGGGACTGAGGAGATGGAAATGGAAATTGAAGATATATTTAATGTGGGAGAGTGGTTATAAGCTTTGAGAAGTAGAACTACTTGGGTCTCAAGTGTGTTCTGCAACTCCACACTTAGTGCCTTATATAGGCAAAAGAAACTTCCGGAGGAAGGCTCAATAAATCAATGCGGGTGCTCATTGGGCCCCATCGTCCATTGAGTTACTGGTCATCGACAGTGGTTGTTCCTTTTTATAACTCACACTAGGACAATTATTGTCCCTCTGATATAGACATCTTATCTTTACAGCTATACTATATGCATTATTGTCCTTTATGATGTGGACATATCATACACGTCGTTGATTTCGGAGATTCATTCTTATCCTCAATAGATGTTGTTGTTTCGGCTGCTGCAGATCATCTTGTGGCACAGGACCAGATTACTGATGTGGTGTTCGACTGGTCCCAGGGCATCTGATGCCTAGTTATCTTTTGTTGCAGCCTCTTCTAGTCTTTCCTTTTGAAGGTAGGATATTGCTAGGAGTTTTCCTACCTCCTCTGCTGCTCGTAGGGATTGGGCGTTGTGAATGTCATACACTCTCTTCTTCCATTGATGGCTTTTGTCCATGGGCCTTGGATATTTGAATAGTAGTTTTCCAGTTATACGCTCCAGTTCTTCAAGGCCTGTGGCTCCGCTCAGTACCGCCCAGTATTGTGCGGTTGTAATGTCTTTTCTTGTATTTCTGGCTACATGAGGCTGACTCTTCATCAAGGTTTTGAGATCATCCAAAATCATCTTCAAAGACTGCAAAATTAACAAACTAATTAAAAATTGTGGATCTTATTCTAGGGGTTATCCACTTCCCCTGTTAGTAGTAGTGAAGGCGATTAGTTTTTGGCTGGATATTTCCCCTTCCTTAGGGTCTCATAATCCAGCTGTCTCAGTGGTTCTTCAGGTTGAGTAAATTCTTCTGGTTCTTCAGGTTGAGTAAATTCTTCTGGTTCTTCAGGTTGAGTAAATTCTTCGTAATCCAATAATTTCATCAACTCTCCATACTCTTCCTGTTCTTGTCTCCTGGCGTTCGAACTTTCTGGTTGTTCATGCCTGGTGTTGCTAGGGTAATTGTCTTCAGTTTCAATGAGGTCTTGTATGTGGTCGTTTCCTTGCTCTTGTTCAGGAGCTTCTTTTTCGACGATGACTTCTTCTGTGCTTTGTTCCATCAGATCTTCATATATGGCTACTCTTTTCAAGATTTCTTCAACATCTTCATACTCATCCCAGTATAACTCCAGGTCAGGGAGTTCTTGCACTAGCTCTTTGATTTTCGCAATCGATTGTTGATCTGACTACTTGATTCGCTTATCTCCATGCGGGCTGGTCTTTGAATACAGCGGTCCTAAAAGTGTTCCCAGATTTGGGATATATGACCTTGCATAATTTAGTATTCCTAGCTAGGACCTCAGTCCTGCTTTGGTCTTCAGCTTTCCTCCTCAAATGTGACAATCTTTTTGATGATATGCGGTTGGAGTTTGATTTTGCTATTTCCAATTACCGCTCCCAGAAATTCGATCTCATTGGTAGCAATTTTCATCTTGGTTGGGGATAGAACTAGACCCCAATTCTCGCAGATCTTTAACATTATCTCCAAATGTCTTGCGTGCTGTCTTTCATCTTCAGAGAATACTAGAATATCATCTATATAGACAGCAATAAATTTTTCTGTGTCTTTAAAACACTGGTCCATTTTTCTTTGGAACACCGCTGGTGCATTCTTTAGCCCAAAGGGCATTACGAGCCATTCATAAAGTCCGCCTGGTACTGTGAAGGCCGTCCAAGGAATGGATTCTGGGTCCATTGCTACCGGATGGAACCCACTCTTTAAATCAAACTTGGAAAAGATTCGGCTGTTCCCGATTCTCTTAAGTATGGTATTTATACCCGGAAGGCTGTACTGATCCTTATGGGTATTATCGTTTAAGGTCCTGTAGTTAAAGACCATCCTTTCTTTTCCTTTACTTTCCTTTCCCGTAGCTGGATCCACAGTTGTGCCTGAGTTGACCATCATGGCTAATGTCCTATGTCGACTGGTACTAGGTCTTATGGTACCAATCTGGAGAAGTGTCTTGATATGTCTATCAAATTGGTCTCTCATCATAGGTGTAACATGCTTCAGAGGTTTGTCCTGGATAGTGATATCCGAGTTAATTATATCCAGCTTACATGTTACCTGATTCCTAGCCCAATGTTGGACTGGATTTTCCCCAATAAATCCTTGCTATCTTAATTTCTGCAGTAATGGGCTGAATCTTCTTTTAAAACTTTCTGATTCTATGAAATCGTCATAGGTAACTGCACTTTTTACCTCTAGGTATTCTTCTTCTGACAAACTTAACTCATCAATAGCGGCAGCGACCAAGGCTTCCGTATCTACTCTTGTAGTAATCGTGGTTACCTTCTTGTAGAACGTTAATGTTTGCTCTTCTATTCGGACGCCTCCTTGCATGGCCCGAATAAAGTTGCATCCAATCAGCATTTGGATGCCATCCCTTTTTCCCATTGGAAATGCATAAGTGAAGGGGATCTTAAACTTATTTTCTTCTATAGACATCTGCCCATTCCTCAGCCTCATTCTTGCCGTCTGCTAGGAATTTACCCCATTAATTAAGATGGGGTAGGCACTTGGTTCTAATGCTTCTGCTGGGATCGAATCTTGATCAATATAGCAGACAGTCGCTCCCGTGTCTAGTATGGCTTGAACCCTAAAGCTCTTCATCCCCGGGACTTCCATAATTATCTCCATATTGTAGAGTCTATTCAGGATTCTTCTGCCTCTCTTAGGAAATAAAGGGATTTCCTCTTCTGCTAACGAAAGTATGTTAGCCATTTCCTTAAACACAATTCCTGTTTGCTTAGCTGTAGGGGCTTCTTCCTCTATAGGGTATTTCCCATTTTTCATTCTCTTCTCAGCTTCTTGATCTTTTTCCTCCTTTTGATCAAGCTTTAGGTTGGAGAACTCATTTTCCAGATCAGATATATCCTTACTCGTTCTTAGCTCGTCTATCTCATCTTTTAACCTTTCATTCTCGGCTAAGAGAAAGACCGTGTATTCCAACAGTTCTCTGATTAAGGCGTCCTTATCATCATAAGGCAAGGGGTTTGCTTTCTTTATGGATAGCTTTCTTCCTAGGTTGAACCTTGAGCACATAGGACAGACGGTTAACAAGCAACTTCTGTAATGCGATCTCATTCTTGGATTTGTGATCTCCTTACAGCATGTGCATCTCTCACATCCTTTCGTTACTTCAGAATTATTGTCTTTCCATCTGTGGACACACTGATTCATAATTTCTGGAAGAGTCACCATTGTCCTCCATGAATTTTCAGCCTCAGTTTTCTCGTCTGTAATTATTACAAAAATAGACTCATATGGCATATCTCTTAATTCAGATGTTATTGCGTTCGCCATGCCAATTTCTCCTTCAGAGAACGAGCATATTGCATCACTATCAGGCTCATCCTGCTCTACTGAGATGACATCCCAGTTATCGGATAACTCCAGATTCTCGATGATTGCTGCTCTGGCTATGTTACCCTATTTTCTTGTGTATTCTCGTGCGAAGTGTCCTTCCTCTCCGCATATAAAGCACTTACAGCGCCTTAACTTGTCAGAATGCTTCTTCTTAAATATACGCACGTGTGTGTCGTGCGGCTTTCCTTTGTAGGTCTTGGCCTTTCTGAGGCCATATTTCTTCTCTCTTTTGTAGTATCCTGGGATAGATATCTTTTTGCAAATGGTAAGGTCTTTCAGACTTCTTTGAAATGCTGCCCTCTTGCACTGTTCTTCCAGGTACTGATATGTGAAATGTATTCGGGGGAATACCCCTAAAGTATTCCCTGGGTGTTTTTGTGCAAATGCTATTTCTAGTTCCTTTCCAATTATAGGTGGCATCTTTCTGAAGAATTTTTCAGACAATTCTGGGGATACGTACATCCTTCCGGATCTTGCAGCTAAGACTTTGTAATCATTAATATACTCGAATAAGTCTTTCACGTTATGACATGAAAGTCTTTCCAAGTCTTCGTAAGCCCTGTTCTGTTCTTCAGTAGACCCTGTAGTCGGGTCTTCCAGCAGGAACATTCTTCGTATTTGGGATAGCACATTTTGCGGGTCATCTGCTATATTTGTCAACTCATCATATTCATTTGGGAATGCCATTCTCCATTGCATCCAAGTTTTCTTCTCTGTTTCTCCCAATAAGTTTTCTATATAGCAAATTTTTGACTTGTTGTCTGACCAATTTCTCTCATTGATCAGATTCAGTGTGATCGATTCCCATCTTGAAATCACATCACTGTACTGTCCTAAATTTTCGGGAAGGACTAACATCACGCCTGTTCCGGCTTGTGCTGATGGAAGATTATACTTCTCATTATACTTCTTTGAATACCCTCCTCTGAGGTTGTTTACTCTTGAGTGTATTGTAGGAACACTCCCAAAAGGAACCTGAGTTGCTGGGTTCGCATTGCCTGGCGGATACATTGCAGGCCCCATAATAGGTTCTCTTGGTAACTTCGTTACATTTGATGATTCCGCGGTGGATGTTAATACAGTTTCCACCTTCACACTGAATCTGATCAATGAGAGAAATTGGTCAGACAACAAGTCAAAAATTTGCTATAATATAGAGCTATGATAATCCTTTTAGCCAATATCGTTTGTCCATGCTTGCCTCAACAATATGGTTTATCGTGCTTTTTTTGTATTCAAAGACAATAGAGTTCCTAGTTCTTTGTAGGATCCAACACCATATCATGCACAAACCTTTTTGAGCTTTTCCTTAGCAATGTTTGAGTTGGAAGGAGGAAATAGATGACCTTCCCAATTAGTTGCCTGTCTCGAAAAGTTTGTCCAATCCTCACACGTGAAATGACACCCTTCAAAGAGATGAGGTTTCTTTCTCTTGCAGAAGTCATAGCTTTCATCTTCTACTTGAATCCCATGCTTTAGCAAAGGCATCGTGTTTTATGTACTGTTTTATAAACCACCTATCACCTGTGCAAAGATGCACACTAGGAAAGACATCATTTTTGTTCCAACGCTAGCTGATCTTGTCTAGGGCTTCCCAGAGCAATGACCTTCCAAGGAAATTTTGCAGCTCAACTCGCCTGCTATCACCGAATGCTAGGTCTCAATGATCAATTCATAAGCAACAGAAACTATGATGCATAAAATGTTTACCCGTTGTAACGATTTGAGAGTTGAGAGTTTTACACCTTTTTTTCATTCCAGAGACTCGCAAAAGACTAGTCCTTTTGATTGGAATATTTGGATCTCATAGTAAATTCTTCCTAGAGGACACGTACCAACACCAATGCTTGAGACGAGCTAAGTTGTGGGCCTTAAGGTCCAAGATTCCAAGACCGCCGTAATGCCTGAAGCATGTGGTATCATCCCAATTCACAAGCGCCATCACCATGATGACAAATTGTAACATCGGATGAAAGAATTGCACATGAAAGCAACATGATCTTCCACCTTGAGCTTGTGGAGCAGGGCAGAGAAGCTATGTCACGTACACATGGTCTAAGTGAGTTGACTGTACTCGAGATGGATGTGTGGAACCAAGCTAAGCTAATATTTGACAACCTCTTAGAATCTCCAAGATCCCGCAAACGAGCGGGCTTCGAGGAGGGGAGCTAAGGATGCTTGCATCGGCGTAGGAGGGCACATATTAGGGATCAGCATCGATCGATTTGGTTAATTAATTAAGATACAAACTAAACCCGCTCATATACATATCTATCACCTCATTTTAGCAAACCACATAAATATAAATCTAACTAATTTGATCTATATCATATAAATATAAGATAAAATAATAATTATATTCCTACATGGATTCCAACCTGAGTGTATAGATTGATAAATTTTTTTTTTAACCACTTATGTAACCTATACTATATTATATAAATTTTTATGTTATTAACTTATATTAGAATTCGGTAAATTCGATAAATGAATTGAATCGTCAATTATCTATTGATTTGAAAACCAAAAATCAAAAACTAAAAATAAACACTGTTAAACTAGCTGAAAATTTTAATTAATCGATAAATTTTGCTCATCCCTAACCGGCATTAATCACACAAGGTGCACACTGCCATCTGCCATGAATACAAAGGAGGCCGCCACAAAGAATAGGCCTCGAGACACGACAAACCACCTGCCAATAATCAAAATGACATTTGACAAAGCAACAGGATAGAGAGGAGCTACCAACTGCAACCTCTACGCAAGAGCCTCTTCTTAAAAAGAAATAGCCTAATTGAAACAACTAGATAAATTGACACTACGAGATTTATTAATTGATTTTGACTATGAAGATCCAAAAAATTAAGCAAAACTTAAATAGTTAAAGTTGATCCAAAAATAGTATGGAAAGATCAGTTCCTACAAAATAATATTTATATCTGACAATTTTTAATATTTTCCATCAAGTCAATCCTAAAAGACATTAATTCCCCTCGCCAAACACTAAAACAAGCTGGTTAAGTAGTCATTTGTAAGGTTTGAAATTTTGATATTTTAGATTTTTTTTCATTTTCAAAATTATTTTAATTTTCTCCCAATATTTTTGAATGTTACACTTTCTGTACTGCTATATTAAGATATTAAACTCTCAAAAAATCTCTTGAACAAGTCCAAATCTCATTAAAAATATTTTTTAAAATTCTAAAAATAGTTCCGATCCACAAAACTTTTCCTAGGAATCAAGAAAAATACGGCCAAGCTTCTGAGACTTGTGGATGATAAGATAATTTCAAATTCAAGAGTTTCGACAAAACTTTTAAACATGTTCGAGTCTTATTGGAAATATGTTTTAGACTTCTAAAGAAAATTATATAGTTCATAAAATCGTTCTTAGAAAAATACGAGGATGCTTATGAAACCCGCAAATGGTGAGATAATCTCATGTACAAAAGTTTTGGACGAAACTTTTGAAACCGATTCAAGGTTTTGTCAAAACTCTTGGACAATAAATTATCTCATCATCTGCGGATTTCACAAGCATTTTTCATATTTTTTTTGATTAAATACATTTCGAATGGTATTTAGACCCATTCAAGAATCAAGAGTCTTGTCGAAACTCTTGAACATTACCGTATCTCAATATATGTGGGTTTCACAAGTCTCATTATATGTTTTTAGGTGTCTACAATTTTTTTTATAAAATATATTTTTTTGAAAAATTTAAAACATGTTTTTATTGAGAAACTCATTCAAGAATTTTGTTGAAGCTCTTGAATAAGAAATTATCTTATATTTTAAGAATAATTTTGTGAATTATAATTTTTAAAATAATTTTAAAATAATTTTTAGTAAGATCTCAACATATTTAAGATTTTTGCCAATTTTTTTGAAAATGAAATTATCTCAGGTAGTAGAAGTCTTGTTGTATCTTTTGTTGGTAGGAACAATTTTATGAATACAAATCTTTTTTATAATTTTTAAAATATATTTCATATGAGATTTGGATTTATTTAAGATTTTTGACAAAATTTTAAACATAATAATATCTCCATATAATATCTCCATAGACGCGGTATAAAATAAATGGAAAGATTTTATTTTGTTTTATTTATTTCAGTTTTAATTTTTTTTACACTTTTATTTTAGTTTTGATTTTTTTTAAAAAAATATTTCGATTTTGAGAAAATGATTTATATTTTTTACTTCCAATGTTTTTGCGGAGACCAGTATGCCCTGTGAATGTCATCCCCAGCCAGCCCAAAACGGCAAAACCCTTCCTCGAGAATCGATAACCCTCGTAAGGGCAAGAGGCCGGAGAGAAGACGAAGTAGTAGTAGAGGAAAGGATGGAGAAGTAGAGAGGGGAACGATGATCCATTAAGCGACAGAGAAGGGAAGGGAAGCAGAGCGGGACGAGTGAGAGACGATCGATCGAGCGAGACGGAGAGCAAGGATGAGTACGGTGGACAAGATGCTGATCAAGGGTATCCGGAGCTTCAGCCCGGAGAACAAGCATGTCATAGCCTTCTTCAAGCCCCTTACCCTCATCGTGGGTTCCAATGGCGCCGGTAAGACCACCATTATCGAGTGCCTGAAGCTCTCCTGCACCGGCGAGCTTCCCCCTAACGCCCGCTCCGGCCACAGCTTCATCCACGATCCCAAGGTCCTTCCTTTTGTCATTTGTTGATCGTTCCTATTCTTCTCGTAGGGATTTTGGCATTCCTAAGTTGTGGCTTTGTTGCAATTCTCTATTATTTTTCATTCTTACCTCTCTAGTTGGACTTCATTTTTTATTGCTATCGGGTGTTTGGCATGAAAAGGTGGCGGGTGAGACGGAGACCAAGGGGCAGATCAAGTTGCGGTTCAAGACTGCCGCCGGGAAGGACGTGGTCTGTATCCGCTCCTTCCAGCTCACCCAAAAGGCCTCCAAGATGGAGTTCAAGGCCATTGAGAGTGTCCTACAGACCATCAATCCTCACACTGGAGAGGTTGCTTCCCTTTCTTGCTCTTGTGTCATATATATGTGATCCTCGTGCGCGACCAACATGCATGCTAATGCTATCTCACCTTCTTTGAGCGCAGAAGGTTTGCCTTAGCTATAGGTGTGCTGACATGGATAGGGAGATCCCAGCACTGTTGGGTGTTTCTAAGGCTATCCTGGAGAATGTGATATTTGTGCACCAGGATGAATCAAATTGGCCCCTGCAGGATCCTTCAACACTCAAGAAGAAGTTTGATGATATCTTTTCTGCCACCCGGTATTTGCTCTTTTACAGTTTTACTATCCAAATATTTTTTTCAAATAACAGTTGTTGATGATGATTGTGTCTTTATTGGCTTTGCTCCTAGCTACACAAAAGCTTTAGAGGCCATAAAGAAGCTTCACAAGGATCAGGCACATGAGATAAAAACTTACAAGCTGAAGTTGGAGAATCTGCAAACTCTAAAGGATGCAGCTTACAAGGTTTCCTGAAGAAATATACTCCCACCTCTGATCTTGTTTATCCCAAGTAACAGATATGATGTTCTAATTTTATAAGCTTTATACAGGCATTGACAGACGGCACTAAACAATTTATAGTTTGAAGCTTATCTCCTAAAGAAACTTGCCTCTGTTTTAACAGACATTCATACTATGAGCAGTAGCTATCAATTTTTGGAACTGAAGTCTCAGATTCCAAGTGCATGAAGTAACAAAAATGTTCAGAATTTGTGTCAGAAGTAGAACTGAAGTAGACATTTCATTCTTTTTTTTGTAGTTTTTTCAAGGTGCTGGAAGTTGTCTAAAGCAGAAACTTCATCTTCAATATGACACAATTAATGATGTTGCTTAATAGATATATATCCCCTGATAAACATTGGACAATATTTGCTTAACGATTTGGACACAATTTGTCTATTGGTCAATGTAAGTGATTTTTTTTTGTAAAAGGTAAATTCTAATCTTAATCTCTTTTAAAGTTTTGATTCAAGTTAATATCAGCAAGTAGCTAATCTGAAATAGGTCTTATGGGGATGAGAGCAGTGGGCTGATTTAAAAATTGTACAGCTTTACATTTCATATTGAAACATTACGTGCATGTTTCTGTTTTTGCCTCATTTCTTTGATATTTTAGTCAACTAAGACTTGAAACTACATTTTTGTTAATTGTTAAGGTAAACACCCTCTGTGAATGATGGAAGAGTGGAATTGGTTCAAAACCTATCAGACTCCTTTTGTCCATATCAACCTATACCTTATGTTAGTACAGTGCAATATTTGCAGAAGTGCAGTGCATCACTGTTTTTATGCTTAAAAAATCTGAGTGGAAATGGTAACTGAATCAACATTATCTATCTCACATTGACTAGGGTAACTAGGACTGGGGAGTGGGGACCATATAGGCTGATGACAAAAAGCTGACTAATACATGCTGAAGTATTCCTACTTATGCTTAAGCTGTAATTATCTCTGAATTAATGAGCTTTTTAATGATTTGACATTGAATGATTATGGATATATAGGACATATCGAAGGAGATCATTGAGCTTCATCACATTGACCTTTTTCATATAACCTTTTAATATACTTTTTAAATTGTGTGATCTTCCCTCTTTCTTGCAACATTATTGATATAATATCAGTACTTGGAACTCAAAAGTTGTTTCCTTGCAGCTTCGTGAGAACATTGCTCAGGATCAAGAGAAATCTGAATCCTTGAAAGCTCAAATCAAGGAGTTGGATAGGAACATTGAGGGCATTGATCATAAGATAGTACAAGCAGAAACTACTGTGAAGGAATTGCGAAAGCTTCAAGACCTGATCTCAATGAAAACTACTGCTAGAAGCACATCATATAAACATCAGCAGGCACAATATGCTGCGCTTGCTGAGGAGAATGAAGGTTCGTGAATTAATTGGCATAAATTTTAAATTATAGGAAGACTATCTTTTTGTTGTTGTGCATACTTGTTTCTCATTAACGAACACCTACCGTTTGTGGAATTAGATACTGATGAGGAGTTGAAAGAATGTCAAATGAAGTTTGAGGAAACGTTTGCCTTGTTAGAAACAATAATATCTAAGCTGGAAAGGGAGATGAATGATGGAGAAACCAGAAGTTCCTTGCTTTTGCAGACAATAAATGACACTACACGTGAGATTGGGAAACTTCAAGCTGAAGCAGATGTATGTTACTAGGATTCAGTTTAAGTTTGCCCAGTTAATTTCTATTTTACCTATAACTTTAGTTTACAGATTGGCATAATTTTTTAGGCTCATATGTCTTTGAGGCGTGAACGTGATGCAACTATTCAGAGGATGTTTACAAAGTATAATCTTGGTTCCCTTCCTGATGCCCCTTTTAGCATTGATGCCGCTCTGAACCTGACAAATCGAGTAAAGACAAGACTGTCTGATATTGAGAAGGAATTAAAAGATACGAAGGTGGATTTATTGTTTTTATAGATGTAATTTTTGTTTAATATTTTTTTTGTGTTTCTTAATTGCAGTGATAATGCTACTTTATATTGGTCAAACCGTCAAACTTCATATGACTCTCTTTAAAAGTTTATTATATAAGTTAATCTCGTGGAGAACTTGATAGATGCAACTTCTGTTTTAATATCTTTATGTTTCTTAATTAGTGAAAAGCTACTTTATTTGACAAACTTTGTAAAACTTTCTTTAAAAGTAATATAATAAAATTATTCTCGTAGAGGGAGTCATACTATAGCTTAATAGGGGAGATAGAGAGGCAACCACTTCCACCCCAATGTTCCTTCAGCTACTGCCTTCTTTGCAGTTAGGATCTCTTCAGTACCGATTGCTGCTGACTTTGTAGGTATTTTTGTATGGTAGTATATGTTAGCTTAGGTTATACCTTACTTCCATCTTATCTTGTACATCTCCTTTATATACCCCTTCATTGAATGAATACAATGACTTTTTTGGCTCAACTCAACATGGTATCAGTTCAACCCTAAGCTAGAATTGCATTTAGTTAGGGTGTTCTAAATCCAGTGAGAACTATTCCACACACAAAATAAGAATAAAGGTAGAATTGCATTTAGTTAGGACAAAACAGGAGCATCTAAAAATATATTTTGGTAAGTAAGATTAGGCATAAGTAATCACATATACTTGTCTGACCAGCAAGGAGATTGCTTAATGGTAGTTATTTTTAATTGGATTCTCAAATGAAGTAACCTGCTACCTTCCCAATTTAATCAGTTTGGATAAATATTGCTATGAGTAATGGAATATGATAAAGTCACTGCATGGTGCAGTTCATTTGAATATGACTATTTCAAAAGACAAGAAAGATGAAGCGTAACTGACTAGACGAACTTGTCTATAAAAGTACAGTTAGGTGACAGCTTCATGGCATTGATTTATTAGTTTGAATCTGAAATTTATATCCTACTTCTGATTGAGAGTGAACAGTGAGAAAAAAAAACAGAATGACCATGCATAATACATAATTTTTAGCTGTATTAGTTCCTTTCTATGCTCACTGGGATTTGTCATCCTAGGTCTCGTTTGGTTGACATGGGAAGTAACTTTCTGTAGAAAGTTGTAATTCCTATGAATTAACTTCCCATGTGTATTTCCCGAGATGTACCTAAAAAGTGTTTGGTTGACAAAAAATTAATTCATAGGAAGTGTAACTTCTCACTTACAACATGTTTGGTTGACATGAGTACTTCCTAAGAAGTACATATGAAATGACCAATATACCCTTCTTTTATAAATTAATATTTTAATTTATATGTATTTGTATATATGAAAAGAAAAATATTTGCAAATTAATATTGTAATATATATAATATAATATAGTATAATATAATATAGTATAATATAATTTTTTGCATATATAATTAATATAATATATACTTTATTATATAGAAGAAAAAAAATTATTTGTAATTAATATGAAAGATTATATATTTTGCTAAAAAAATTAAAATAAAATAAATACGTGAAGAATTCAAGAATTATCTAATCTCATAATGTTGACAACATAAATTATAAATTCTATATTGAATGCAAATGTGAAGCCAATATTGACTTTTTCTTTCAAATGCAATGTAGGAAGTGCAACTTACCTAGGGCCCCCTAGGTAAGTTACTTTTTGTGTTTTGCAGGAAGTTGTATTTCCTAGGAAGTGTGTCAATCAAACAAGAGGTCTTTTGGCCACTTCATGGGAAGTACAACTTCCTGCACGAAGTTGTATCAACCAAATGAGGCCCTAGATTGAATATCAAAACTGAAAATTTGGCTTATGGGCAATTTGGTTTTATAGAAGTGGAAGCTTGGCTTCCAAAAGCTAGCTCGTAAGGGAGGATTGTGAGTTGTCCAAGCCATTATAAGCAGCATTTTACACTTATAACGAGCTGATGTGGGATATCTAACACACACTCTCACGCCTGGGGCCGCACTCATGCGGGAGGTCCGAAGCGTGAAGTTTGCAGTACTGGACATCTGCGGGTGGCCCAACATTGCAAGATTGGTGGCTCTGATACCATGTTGAAGAAAATGGACTTGGACCTACCTCCACCCCAAAAGCTCGCTCATGGGGGGAGGATTGTTCAAGCCATTATAAGGAGCACTTTACACTTATAACCAGCCCATGTGGAATATCTAACATAAAGTCATATTTAAATTCCTCTTAATTCAATATTTATTCTGGACTAATTGGTGGAATGGAACTTTGGATGCTCTATATATTATTTTTGGTTTGAATTTGATTTGGTTGCACTGGTTTCGGTTAGATACTTAGATTGAATTATGAAATACTTATTGGTCATATTTGATCAAATTATATATTTAAGTTGGAGGGAATCATTTTATTTAATCCATTATTACTATGCCACAATAAAAATAAAACTTACTTTTTATATCCTTGTTCATATATAATCTAGAGCCATTCTTAAGTAGACAATTAGAGGGAGTATAACACCATATGGTATCTCCCGTCAGTTGGATGTCCTTTTCTCATACAGAGCACCCTGTCCATTGGAGCAACTATTATGCACATACGTGGGACCTAGATTACTAACTAATATAGTTAAATATGCGTACAAGCCCAATAATCTGGACAAAAATGAGCCTTAACCATTTAACCTAAAGTAAAACTCAAAGTCCATCTTGCTGGCAATAGGCCATACAATCTTGCATACCAACCCAACCCAACCTATTATTTTCTTTGGTTTGGGTTATTGTGGCATGACAAGAAAGCAAAATCAAATTGCATTCATGGTTTAAAATCTTGTGACCATAGTGATAACTGATAACAGTCTCTAGTTCATTTAGTATGACCATAGTGATAACTGATAACAGTCTCTAGTTCATTTAGTATTGTACCTTAAGATACCGTATGGATACTGACACATAGTGCCAAAGGGGCTTGGCAGTTTAGACATGCTTCGCCAATATGGCGAGACATCATCAAATTGCAAAACTTGCTCAAGGCAGGGATCTGTTACTTGGTTGGGTTGGGTTGGGTTGAGGACCGACATAAAACTTTGGCGTGAACCGTGGACGGGAAGCACCACAGTTGCTAAGAAATTCCCACACCTATACATATTTGCCGAACACCCGTTCATCTCTATTGTGGAGGCCAGAGAGAGGGACAACACAGGAACCATTATTGGTTGGAATCTATGCGACTCATCTGCTTGACTTGGCCCAGGAGCTTCCACAAGTGCAGGATAGTTCGGGTGTTGAATCCATCGATTGGAAGTGGTCGGCTAGCAGGATCTTCACCGTTAAATCCCTCTACCATGTTCTGGTCTACCGAGGCATTGGGGATACCTTCCACCGCTTTATTTGGTAACCCAGGCTCCCACCTAAAGTTTCTATCTTCGGTTGGATTTGGAGGCACAAACGACTACTGATGCGGACAGTCTTGGCGAACCGGGGAATTGTTCACACATCCTCTTGCCTGCTCCGTGATGCCAAAGATGGGACACACGACCATGTTTTCCATACCTGTCCCTACCCTCAAGCAGTGTGGAGACATTATCTCAACCATATCAAGGTTGCCTTCTTCCCAACACATTGGTTGTTCAGTGAGTCTCCAAGGGCTCAAGCCTCCAGCTCTAACCTCAAGGCACGTTTCTCGTTGGTCTAGAGCTGGTTTATTTGGTGCGAAAGAAATAGGAGGTGCTTTGAAGACTGCGTCTGTCTTTCGCTAGTTGCGTCTTTGTTGTCCTTCACTTGTAACTATAACATCTCTTAATTTTTGGGGGTGTTTGTCTTCGGTTGTGCCCCTTGTTTTCTTTTTGGTTTCTTCCCTTTCCTCCCCCTACTAGTATTCCATTCACCACTCTTTGAATGAATACAATTGCTCTTTTTCAAAAAAAAAACACAGTGCCAAAGGGGATGCATCAAGCAATTTCAAATGGATGAATTCCTCTTGTTTGTTTCCAGAAAAAATGTTTTTGATGTTTCAATTAAAAAAACAAGGTAAAAAAAGTCAGTTTATAGCCTAAATTTGGTGAAAGCTTGATTGAAATGAGACATGAACTTAAATAGCTTGAATAAATCACATGCTCGCAAAGCAGGATTGTTATTTGACTTTGGCAGCTGCTTGAAGGAGAATGTTGAGAGTGAATGGGAGAATTAGAGAGTTTTGAGAAAGTTAAAAAGATCTTGAGAGTTCAAGAGAAGAGATGAGTGCTGGAAGAAAATGGATGCATTTTCCAAACACCTCAAAATATTGTTTTGGATCTTTTATTTTTAAAACAAGGTAAAAATGTTAGTTTGTAACCTAACTTTGGCGAAAGCTTGTTTGAAATGAGACACAAACTCAAATAACTTGAATAAATCACATGCGCCCATAGCAGGATAGTTATTGTGACTTCGCAGCTGCTTGAAGGAGAGTGCTGAGAGTAAATGAGATAATTAGAGAGTTTTGACAGTTGAAAAGAGCTTGAGAGAGTTCAGGAGAAGAGATGAGGTTACCTCAAAATCTCTTCCTAACAGCTAAAATAGCTGTTGAAAGAGTGTCCAACAGCTATGTTTTTGACTGTCCAGTAACCATTATAAACCCTTACAGTTTACGGGTTGGTACTATTGAGTCATCGACTATGAGCAGTACCACCTAAAAATGCTTGTACTGGTATGTATATTTTGTTAGTATGATGAAATACTGCCCATACCATCTGTTACAGTACAGTATTTAAAAATATGATTGCGTTTGAAATTTTATTTAATAATATTGTTAGTAGTTGATCTCAAAGTACAGTTTTATAAAATCACTTTGCTTTTTTCAACTGTCATGCTATCTTTCTTATACAGAAATCAAACGAAACAGAGCTCAAATTTTTATGGGAGCGTTATATTACAGCAAATGCTCGTTGTAGTGAAGTTGAAAGTCAGAAACAGGCTAAGAGTGAGGCCAAGGTTGGTAATGGAGAATTTAGATTATTCTAGTTGCAGTCCTTATATCAGTTCAGGAATGAAACATTTTCTTCCCTGCAAACGTTTGTCAGTTAGGCATTCTGAAACGCATGAAAGAGAAAGAGAATGAGCGAGATCTTGCAGAACATGAGTTGTCAAATCTTAATCTGGCTCACATAGATGAACGAGAGAGAAACTTTGTATGTATTGTCCCTTGCTTTCTTACATACTATAGTCTTGACTTTTTTTCTTCTGAAACAAGTGATCTTTAACGGCCATTTTGTGTATAGCAAATTGAGGTTGAAAGGAAGACACTTCAACTAGGAGAGAAGGATTATGAAACCTCCATAAGTCAAAAACGCACTGAAATATTTAGTTTGGAACAAAAGTTCAATGCTCTACTCCGTGAGAAAGATATCTTAGCTAGTGATTCAGATGATAGGGTGAAGCTGGATATGAAGAAGGAAGAGTTTGAGAGTTGTAAGAGGAAACAGAAAAAAATGCAAGTTTTTTACTCTTTCTTATTTATGTTTGTTGCAATTTTATTACCCAGTTTATGTTAGTCATCATTTCCTTATGGCTGTTCCCAACAACATAACTATGTTCTTTTTTTCAGAATGGATGAATATAAAGAACAAATCAGAGGTGTCCTGAAAGGAAGAGTTCCTTCTGATAAGGATCTCAAGAAGGAGATCACTCATGCCTTTGGGTTGTGTTATAACTCTTGCTAATTTTCTCCTTTGTTTCTGCATTTAGCCTCTGCACATGCTATTAATTAGAAAAGATGCTTTTCTTAGTTGTATTACTGCTATTTAGATTCTGCTCTTAAGATTACAATGGAACAAGTATGTATTTCTTTTACGAGGGAGATTCTTTTGGCTTTTTTGTGGCATCAACTTTGTTGCACAGCAACCTTGATGACACACAACATAATTCTTAAATCTGCTAATTTGTTCCTGTTGTCTAGTCTTTGCAATACTGGCTCCACATGTTAGTATCCATGGATCTTTAGTCAAATTATTTTTTTGTACTGTTTCATTGCACTCTTGAAGCTAAAACAGGAGAAATAGGCGCGCCTTTGATTTTGTTGGTAGTCCTCAAAAAATGCAGTACATCAGCATGGCCAGCCTTTGTTTAATATCATGAAATCTATTCCTTGGTTCTCCATTTACTGTTCACTTCATGTGGAAGCTTGGGATTAGCAAAAGTTTGGATGAGTAAAACATAATCCTGAAATTCAACACTTAACATTGATGTAACAGTTATTTCTCTTTAATTCATCTGAGACATTTTCTATATAGAGGAGAAAAAGTCAAAACGTAATGTAGAAAGCTGAGCAGCTAAAAGTTGAAAAGCCAGAGCTGAATGCTTGAGGCACAATTGAATCACATTTGGTGCTGGACCTATTGTGGCATGTTTGCTTCATGGGATAAATGAGGAGATGATAAGTGATGGATTTTGATCCCATGTTTGGTTGGTGCTTGGATTAGAAGAAATTAAGACAGGAAGAATATAATATTAGTGTTATATCTGGTGTACACCGGATTAAAAAATCTTATGAAAATTTTTCCCCTCATTTGTTATCCTTTCCTATCCTATCCTATCTACTGAATCAAACGAACCATTCGTGTATATTCTTGTTTATTTGTTTATTTGGTTTATTGCTGCCTATCAAAATGCTCTTCTTAACCATTTCTTGAATATGTTGGTTGTGCCACTTATTTTACTTTCTAATTAAGGTCTCTAAAGAAAGAGTATGATGATTTGAACTCAAAAACTGCGGAGGCCGAAAAAGAAGTGAAATTGGTGCAGATGAAAATACAAGATGCTAAAAGCAACATCTCAAAGCTTCAAAAAGAGGCAGATGGTAATTTCCATATGCTATTGTCCTTAAAATATTCAAATGTCAGTTTTTCTCTTCTATTTTCTTAATGGTTAATTAGTTGGATTGAAGTGCCACAATCTCAGTTTTAGGATTTGTGGTTTGAGTTTTTTTCTTAATGGTTAATTCCCTCCCCCCCCCCCCCTCCCCCCCCAAATCGATGCTGCCCTTACCTTTTATTATTTGAAAGGGCTGTCACAACTCACAAGCTTCAACTTCATAGATATTTTGTATTTTTTTTTTCTTACTGAAATTTGAATTCTAACTGACTGTTTTAAAGATGAATAACAATACTCATGGTGTATGACTGGATGGGTGCTTTAACACGAGCCTCAAACACATCTATTCTGTTTCCACAAGTTTGTTTACCTTTCATGTATACTTGCAGCAAGCATGCTAGTGGAGCAAATTAACTGCATCATAATAAGTAAATCAAATTGGAGGACCGCCCTCATCACTGAAGAGAGGACAGGGGGAGGTTGTAAATTAGACTAATTGCTCCATTTGGTGCAGTGTTCAGCTTATAGATAAATAGATAATTGAATTACATCTACGTTGAAGAAGAATTGAGGAGTAACATCTGGACGCATAGAAGTTACATGATCTTTTGGTTTCATCTATCAAAACTTATGTTTGCATCAGTGTTATTAATGGCGGATGGCTGCTCATGGCGGAAAGCCAAAAATCCGCCATACAGATATGGCGGATGGCGTTGCGGCCAATGGCGGAAGCATGGCGGCCGTATGTTTATATATATATATATATATACACACACAACTACAACTAAGCAGTAAGCAGGTGAATGAGAAGTTTAAACATCAACATTTTCAGAAATTTAAAAAAAGTTGAATGAGAAGTTCTCATTCAAATGATCAAAAGAAAACTGAAATGAATGAAACAAGAAAAAAAAAACATAAAGAGAAAACTGAAACTGAAATGATCAAATGAAAGAAAAAAAAACAAGAGAAAAAATATACTTTCTGAAGTAAAAAAAAGAATGAACAAAACAGATTAATAGAAGTAAAAAAACAGAAGTGAAAAAATGAAAAAAATGATAAGAAAGAAACAAAAACAGAACAGAGACATTAAAAAAAGTAAAGAAAAGAAGTATGAAAGAAAAAGAAAAAAAAAGAACTGAACAGAAGTAAAAAAAAGGAGCAGCAAGCCAGCAAATAAGAAAGAAAAAAAAAAAGAAAACAAGGAAAAAAAAGAAGTAAAGAAAAAAAAATCGAAAAGAAACAGGAAAAACAAGAAAACAGAAGAGAAAATGGAAAAAAAAAGGACAACAAGAAAAAAAGAAAAGAAAACAAAAACAGGAAAAAAGAAAAGAAAACAGAAATAAAATCGAAAGAAGCTGGAAAAACAAGAAATAATCTAAAAAAAATAAGAAAAAAATAATGATATGAAGAAGAGAAGTGAATGGGAGTGAAATACCTTAAAAAACAGTGAAAACTGCTATTTTTTTCTGTCGCCGGAGTGCCGGAGCTAGTCGCTGGATTTCGTCGCCGGAGTGGAGCAACTGGTGGTGGAGAACTTTTCAAATGGGAGCAGCCGCCAGCTTCACTAGATGATTAGGGTTTTAATTTTAACCATTCTTACATAATTACAAAAACACCCTTAGTTTTTTTTTTATTAAAAAAAACAGGATGTGGCTCCATTGGCGCCATTTCCGCCATGGCGGATAGCGGGCGCCACACGCGGCCTGGCAGAAACCGCAACAATGCGGTTTCTGCGTGGCGGCGCCATGGCCGCTATTTGACAACACTGGTTTGCATTTCACTTGTTTGCATGGTTTGTAGAATTGTAGTATGGATTTTGGTACACATAAAAGGGGGGCAATCCTAGTGCACCAGGCTCCAGTCTGCATGGTGCTGATAAATTAATGTGTAGCCCAAATATCAAACTTTACTGCATATTGCCGATATATTAAGAGAAAGTTATATCACTCAATACAAGTGGTTTTATCTGATGTATGTCCTTTATTGAACAGATCATACTGCCTCATACAAGTGGTTAAATTATGCTTGTTAGGCACTTTTGTTAATTCATAATATTTTGGAGATCTATTTAGTATCCAAGTTCCAGAAAACAAGTATTCTTGCTTTGGTTGCTCTTGGTTAGTTGGTTGTATACAGTTAACCTTGTATGTTCTCTGGGGCTCTGGGCAAAGCAAACAGTTAATTTTGGCACTTTCCATTTATTTATTCTTTCCTAATTTGCTAGTTTAGGCCGAGGTTTACTTTTGAATGTTAACCTTGTACAGCAAAGAGGAGGTTTATTGATTCAAAACTCCAGGCTTTGATCCAAATGGCAGCAGATATTGATATGTTTCCTAAAGTTCTTCTTGAGTCCATAGAGAAAAGAGATGTGCAGAAGAGGTTTCCATATCCACATATAAATTATCATAATATTATGT
Organism: Canna indica; assembly: GCA_034359265.1. Lineage (NCBI taxonomy): Eukaryota > Viridiplantae > Streptophyta > Magnoliopsida > Zingiberales > Cannaceae > Canna > Canna indica. The sequence goes on along the minus strand of CP136896.1, from coordinate 66,314,979 downwards.
ATGTTTGTTTCTATTAACTAAAGAAGTACTTATTGTCCATCTTCTACTCTACATGCAGCAAATATAACATTGCAGATGGTATGCGTCAAATGTTTGATCCTTTCGAAAGAGTTGCACGTGCACATCATATATGCCCATGTTGTGAACGGCCATTTTCTCCTGAGGAAGAAGATGAATTTGTGAAGAAGGTCAGTGGTTAAAACTAAAATTAAGCAGGAATTGGCTTGTAATCCTGATGTCATTCTCCTAACATGCCTTTGATGCTTCTCTTTTAAACCTCAGCAAAGAGTTAAAAGTGCAAGTTCTGCGGAGCATATGAAGCTATTAGCCGTTGAGTCGTCAAATGCTGATACAAATTTCCAGCAGTTGGACAAGCTTCGCATGATTTATGAGGAATATGTTAAGCTTGGAAAGGAAGCAATCCCTTTAGCAGAGAAAAATCTTAATGAACTGATGGAAGATCTGAGCCAGAAATCTCAGGCATTTGATGATGTAATATTTCTCATCATTTAATCTAGTAAATCTTAGGCTCAATTTAAATATTGTTGTTTGATGTCACTACCAACTTGACTTTGTTTGTAACTTAGCTACCAGAAATCATTCTAGCTTTGAGTTTGTGAGTTGCCCTAGAATCTCCCTACTGTACCGTACCACCCGGTATGGCCGGTATTTACCGGTTTTTCAAAAAACCGGTATACGAGATACCCGGTATTGGGCAATACCGGGTATCTCGGTTAATACCGCCTGGTATGGGCGGTATTTATCAAATACTGCCCATACCAGGCGGTATTTGATGTAATACCGGGCGATACCGCCCGGTATGACGCAATGGCTATTTTTAAGAGCCGTTGCTACAGTACCCGACAGCACCCCAAACGGCTATATAGCCGTTTGGGGCCGTATTTAAAGACCCCAAACAATTGTGTTATTGGAGTTACTTTTAACAGTAATTTTTTTTTCCACGGGCCGGTATGACTTTTTCGTACCGGCCCGTACCGTGTGTCGGTACGGTATGGTACCGCTATGTACCGGTACCGGTACCAATATTTTAAACCATGGCCCCGAGTAATGCTTAATTTCTTAAATTCTTAAAACTAGTTTGATGTCTCATCTTTTCTAACTTTATCAGATGTCTCCAAAGAGACATCTCATCTATTCATGGAAAAATTATGTGGAGCACTGGCACTTTGCAGATCTTTATTTTCATCTGTACATCACAAATGTTCACAAGCATGTAAAGGACCTTTATTTTATTTTAAACTGTTTGGTGTCAATTCATTATTTTATGTGTTTGTACGTTGCTTGCATTGTTTCTGATAACATCGAATGTCACTCTCTAGCTGTCACTCCCAGGTAACGATCTAGGCTCTGAATATGCTATTACTAGTTTAATGTTTCAAATTTGGTAGGAGCTTGTGCTTTACTTGTAATACCCCAGTTTAGTCTCACATCAAGAGTATGTTGGTTGTGGTGTTGGCTTATAAGGCTTGATGGGTGTGCTACCATTAACTTCAGCTTAAGCATTTTAATGAGACCAATAGGTTGGTCTATGAAGTTGATGAGTCAGCTATCTCATCAAGTGGGTTGTAACAAATGGTATCAGAGCAAGACCTAATCCTAAGCATGGTGAGGGAGCCTATGTGAGAAAGGGCTGCCCAGGTGATGGGGTGGAGCCGCTACTAGGCTAGGCCTCACATGCCGCCGACTTGGGTGTGATTGTGGGCTATGTGTTAGACTCGAGTTGGGTCTTGACGAGGACATCAAGACATAAGTGGGGGAGATTGTAATACCCCAGTTTAGTCCCACATCGAGAGTATGTTAGATGTGGTGTTGGTTTATAAGGCTTGATGGGTGTGCTATCATCAACTTCAGCTTAAGCATTTTAATTAGGCCAATAGGTTGGTCTATGAAGTTGATGGGTCTCATCACGCGGGTTGTAACATTACTTCTTGAATACTTGTTTTTCTTTTACCAGACCATACTGTCTGTAACTAGTCATCTCTAACCACACATGATCTGTTTACAAGGAAAGAGTGAGTTTTCAAATCCATGCAAAAGATATGTGCCATTACTAAATTTGGTCTGTTTTACTTTATTGTTTGTTTTTCTTCTAAGAGAATCTGTAGCAATTTTTTCAGATCAAATATTTGCTTACCTTTCATGTAATTGTCAGTTTCTAACTAACATAATACACATAAGATGTCAAGTCAAGTGTAGACAAATATAAATATCAACAATTCTGTAGGAGTTATATAGTGATTTTTTTCTTCTATTTTTTGGCTATTGATATACAAAGCTATTTACAATATTTTTCTGAGCTGAGTAATATGACATTCAGTTGTCTTCTTTTCTCATATGTTAAACAAATTTCTGGCTAGTTAGGCACAAATGATAAAATTGAGATTAAGTACTGCAAATGTTTGCCTTTCTGAGTTTGTTATGTTGCTCAAACCACAGCTTGTAGGGGTCTTGGCTCATGTTAAATCAGAGAAGGATGATGTTGAAGCTTTACTTCAACCAGTGGAAACTATTGACCGGCTTTGGCAGGAAATGGAGAATTTAAAACCTCAAATTGAGGATTTAGAGTATAAGCTAGATTCTCGAGGGCAAGGTGTTAGATCTATGGAGGAAATCCAGTTCCAGTTGAATTCGGTGCGAAGTAAAAGGTATCTTGTTCTGTCTTAAGTCTTATCTGCTCTTGATCTAATGACAATAAGCATGAATATGCTATTCATTTTATAGTGTTGTGGAATATACATAACCATCTGGTCAATATATTATCAATTGCACCTTGTACTAATTATCTTTGTTTTTGACAGATACAATGCTTTTTTACGCATCATATCTTTGTCTTTCTGTAATAGTTTGTTTCAAGGTTGAACTACTATTTTTTCAGAAAAAAAAGGTTGAACTACTATTAGTACTTTATGTACTGTATTCCTTTTGCTGTTTCATTTGAATAATTGAATGTTTATGGTTATAGGCGAAGCCTATGGATTATAGAATCTAAGATCAAGACTTAATTGATAATCTTTTGTTTGATTACATGCTAGCTGTTTTAGTGAATGTTATTTTCTCCGACATCCTCATTTTTTATCTCAGCTCCTAATGAGGTTAGAGTATAATCTAATCTTTATGTTATTGAATTTTCTGATATTTGTCTGAGGATTACATGGCTTTATGATTCAGGGAGTCACTAAGTGCTGATCTGGAGAATCTTAGAGAGGAACAAAAATTCCTCAATGCTGATTTGGCAAATATCCAAATGCGGTGGCATGCTCTCAGAGAGGAGAAACTAAAAGCCTCTAGTATATTGCAGAAAGTTAAAAAGGCAGAGGAGGATTTAGTTATTTTAGCTGAGGAAAAAGCTCAAATAGATCTCGATGAGAAGGTAATTTAATAGCTTTCATGTTTGGGGTTACTTTTCCCATCTATCTATGTTCTTGATTGTCATTTTCTCTGTAACTTTTACTCATCTAAAACCAAATAACTATTTGGTGGTTTCGCTAGCTCATATTTCAAGTTATTTAATGATAAACCTTCTTAATTGACAATAGCTAATCTACGGAAGTCACTTTGTTGAGTTTGTTGCTCTCTCCATCCACCTTAAGTGATAAAATGAAATTTTACATTGCTAAGATGGAAGTCATGCATGGGGCTGAATAATATTATTAAGTTACTTTTTCTATTTCATTGTAGTATTTAACAACCCCTTTTTATTTTTGACTTTAACAAACTGTCTGGACACAGTCCACATATTGATTATTGATTTAATATGTGCAAATCTTCTCAGAATGCAGAAACAAAAGAGGTATGGATAAATTCTGTGGATGTAGTCATAAGCTTTCGTTCGTTCTTGTCAATTGTCATCAACACCAATTAGTTGTTTCTGGATGCTACTAGGGCTCCTAATATAAGTTATCTTTATCATGTTTTATGTGAAGCATGACTTCATGGCCCTTACCATAGCTCATTTGTTGTTGGTACATGTAATTTAACATGTGGTAGAGCAAAGAAATTTCCAGTATATATACGATTGCAACAAGTATTACGATAGTCCAGGAATATGATGTTCCCAACTTCCCATGCAAACAGAGTTTGCCCACAATAGTCTTACGATATTCAGGTCCCCCTGTCATAACTTCCTATGACTTATTTATATAACTGAACAGTTATAACTGCACAAATAACCAACAAAATAACTACTCATAGTCATACTTATCCTAATAACGTTAACTACCCATACTTATCCTAATAACTATCAACACATGTATCACATGTCACGACCTGAACCATGCACATCTATATTCTGTCCACCAGTAGATCCCGATTTGGGCTTCCCTTTCATAGACTATCCAGTGGCGTGGCCTGTGATCCACTTCTATCGATGCTCCGAGGTTAAAATTAGCCTTGTCCTCAAGGCTATAGTGTGGAAATTGGCCTTCCAAATCCACCTTATTTACCCAAGTTGCCTCACTTTTATCCCTCCCTTTCCATTCCATGTTCACCGCATCAGTTTGGTAGAGGAAAGAAATGTCCAGTATATATCTCTGCAATATGATATTCCTGTGCAAACACAGTTTGTCCACAATAGTCTTAGTCTTACGATATTCACTTCCCCCCTCTGTCATAACTTCCTACGACTTATTTATATAACTGAACAGTTATAATTGCACAAATAACCAACACAATAACTACCCATACTTATCCTAATAACATTAACTACCCATACTTATCCTAATAACATTAACTACCCACACTTATCCTAATAACTATCAACACTTGTATCACATGTCATGACTTGGGCCTGAACCATGCACACATCTGTTTTCTGTCCACCAGCAGATCCTGATTTGGGCTTCCTTCTCCTTTCATAGTCCATCCATCGGCGTGGCCTATGATCCTGCAACATCTGACTTCTATCAGCATGCATCACCATCTTTCTTGTGATTGTCAAGTTCTTGTATTTTTCAATTCCTTCTACTCTTTAGTCTTTACCTTATTTTATTATCTCCACACTACTAGAGGAGTTTCAGGATACCTTCATAAATCTTCTTTAGAATAAGAATTAGAGATTTGCAACCCTTTTTATCTGATGTCTGCTATTTTACTTGTCCATTTAATGCAGACATGTTCTGTGAAGACTAAAAGATTTTTTTATGGTAATTGCTAACTCTAGCCGACACTATTTGCAAATTTTAGAATTTAGCTCAAACCATACAAATTAATGGATTTAGATCGCCATTTACATGTTATTATTTTCTCCATTAACTCACCGATGAAGTGTGTTGATATGGATAAGTATAGTACCTTCTAATCAAATTCAAACCATTTGACCCTAATCTTCCTCCTGGTAGTTTATTCAGTTGACATGAATAACATAAGCCGGAATTGAATTGATTTTTGAAGTGTTTTAACGGGTTGAGTTGTCATATTTGTTAATTTTATTACATCAGACTAAATTTGAAAATTCATGAATCGTACGAACTACCTCATATGCTAGCTTTTTTGATGTGTAGACTTTTACCCGCCTTGACCTGTATGGATGGGAAATGTTGCACAACCATGCATGTGCCTGCAATATAGCTAGGTTTATGTTTTTAATATTTTTAAGATATAACTCTAGGTGTGTGTTTGCTTTGCTGGATTTGGAGGGCGGATAGGATTTGGGAAACATATGTTGCTTAGGCTTGTGCTATTGTGCAATTGACGCCAGTCATAATATGAAATTTTGTTTCAACTTTAGGGGATATTTTTCCAAAAAAATTCATATTATCATGTTAAAATTAATTATTTAAACTTAGTTTCATAATTTTTAAAATGGTAAAATGGTAAAATCAAATTTAAGCATTAAATTATTAATTTTTAACTCCCTTATCGAAGCCAAAACAAACAACATTTGGAAATGTGGAGATCTAAACAAATGCGGAAACGAAATAGGCTTATCCGATGGGATTTCTATCATGATTATTTCAACTGAATTCCTATTCGATTTAATTCATATTCGACTGAAATCTTATCGAGCCATAGAAGTAGAAACCATGTTCATACACACCAAATTCACTGGAAAAGAATGAAATGAAAACAAAATAAGATTTACTGCATGAATGTTGTCTCCATCTCAAATATTCTAAATAGCCAATCACAACGTTAAGAGTGAATTGCAACTGCAACATATTGTCTAATAAAAAATTGACTTCTACATTATGCTTCCTTTATTCAGAGTAGATATTAAAATAACAAAGAAGTGTGGTTATTATTTTGTTCTCCTTTTTATTATGCAGGAACTAAACACAAAGAAATTTCAATATTTTCTCACTCTACTTTTGCAATCTAACTTTTATCTGCTTTTTTGTGAACTTTTCAGCATTTAATAGAAGCTATTGTTCCATTGATGAAGGAGAAAGAGAAGTTATTGCAGGATCATGAAAATCTAAAATTGAAACTTGAGCATGAATATGATGAGCGTGCAGAAAGTAAAAGAGGTTTTCAGCAGGACATTGAGATGCTTATGGCACTTAATAGTCGGATCAAAGAGTATGCTGATTTTATTTTTCTAATTGAGTTATTTAAACTATATCTGTGTCATCGCATCTGTTTTCAGTAATAAAATATGTTGTAATACCTAATGTTAGGTACCTTGATTCAAAGAAAGTTGAGAAGCTGAAGGATTTGCAAGAAAAGCATAGTTTATCTGAGTCACAACTACAAAAATCTGAAACTAGGAAGCAGGAAATTTCAGCTGATTTGAACAAGAGTAAAGAGTTTCTGAGAAATCAAGATCAACTAAAAAGAAATACTGATGACAACTTGAATTATAGGAAGACAAAAGCTGAAGTTGATGAACTTACTCTTGAGATTGAGACCCTGGAGGAGAAGGTATTATCTATTGGCAGTATGTCCAGTTTAGAGGCTGACCTAAAAATACATTTGCAGGAAAAAGAGAGGTTTCTTTCAGAGGTAATTACTAGTGTATTCTGTATTTCTGTGTCAACTTGAATTGCCGGAACAATATACTATTATTAATTTTTATTTGAAAGTAGATGTCTATCATGTGTTCATCAAGTTTTACTTCATTTTTTCCTTTGTCCAATATGGAAAACGAATTCATATTTAACATCGACTAGAACACGAAAGGAGAGAGATAATAAGTGAAGATAAATTTACAATCAAAATTCAAAATACATTTTTGTAAAAAGCTTATTCATTGAATCTTAACGAGCTTGATTGCTGAGAGAAATTGGGTTGATTGGATAGATTTATATATTTTTGCTTTTATAAGTATGAACTAATACGATCGTATAAGACATAGTCATACATATCGTGAAGTGTTAATTTTTTATTTCTCCTAATGCTATGCTATGATGCATGAAGTTTACGAATGTGGAATATGTGGAGGTTCATGGCTGTTGTTCCAAGGAGTTACATGGCTACTTTTACGGATTGCTTTTTTTGTTGGTGGTCTATTATGCTATTAGTTCTATTTTTCATGTTTTATCTTCCAACTTTTGACGGGCAAATTATTGCTGTTAACCAAGTGGAAAATGTTTGGCAATATGATCATTTTTAATTAATCATACACTTTCTTGATTTTTGCTCTATTAAATTGACAGATGAATAGGTGTCATGGGACCCTCTCAGTTTATCAAAGTAATATTTCAAAGTACAAGCTTGACCTTAAGCAGGCCCAGTACAACGATATTGATAAAAGATACTTCAATCAGCTTATTCAACTTAAGGTACATATTTGTCCTGTTTACTGCTATTCCAGCTTCTATATGTCCATAGCATTGGATGTCCCCACTGATCACTTTTCTTGCAGACAACAGAAATGGCAAACAAAGACCTTGATAGATACTACAATGCGCTTGATAAGTAAGCCTCCGATCTTATCAAATATTATCACTGGCACTTTAGCACTTGATTGTGTAATGTACTATGGTCTTGAATATCATGATATATAAGCCTGACAAAACCTTAGTTTTGTTTCTGATTCTATGTTCCGGTCTATGTTCTTCACTAACAAAATCCTGGCATCCCACATATGAGGAGGTTTCTGAGCATTACAAGTCCATGGATCTAGTATCACTATATTCGTGATGCCAAATTCTTTTACTAAATCAGGAGTTAATAATAATGCATGTACAACTGTGTTCCACATAATTTCAAGCATTATGCTTTCATGTCATACAGTACAATCCTTCAAAAAGTGCTCAATCAGTTGCCCTTTTGTGGTTAATAGTGATATTAATATCATTGATCACATTTTCACAACTGATGTGGATAGTTTGAGAATCATTCTTTCATGCTACTTTTTACATAGGCTTCTGCTTTCCCTTGTGTAATGGCCAATGTCCTGCAATCACGTACAAGGTGGCAATACTTCTATGCATGGTTTCTTTGATGCATGGCTTCTGATCAAAGAGTCCTGTGTGATTAATCTACATTCTGATATGTTTACTTTGGTCTATTTTCAAAGTTCTAATTGCCTAACATATCAATTCTTTTATCTGTCACTAGGGCTCTCATGCGTTTTCATTCAATGAAAATGGAAGAAATAAATAAGATCATCAAGGAATTATGGCAGCAAACTTATAGGGGACAGGATATTGATTACATTAGTATTCATTCTGATTCTGAAGGTTCTGGGACTCGGTCATACAGCTACAGAGTAAGGAGAACACTGTTAATTAAATATTTATTATAATCCATGATTCTAATTTTAGTATTTATTCAGGTCATAATGCAGACTGGTGATGCAGAGCTTGAGATGAGGGGAAGGTGTAGTGCTGGTCAGAAGGTGAATTTTTCTGTTGTATTATTGTACTGAAGGTTGTAGGGCATGAGAGAATGAAATATATGACAGATATAGAAGGTTGGGGAAGAAGCTTGTTTTATATATACATATGTTAAGAATATAAATCAATAGATCATCATCTAATAGCTTAATCTTGATGCACCAAAAATATTAGATACAACAGTAATAAACAATAATTTTGGACTCAAAACTGTTTTGGAGTTGCTCTGTATTATCTCCTTATATCTGGTGCTACTGGTAACAAGATAACTTATTATGCGTCACTATATTCTGATTCTCTAATTTGGTTTGGATTGTAATTTTGTTCATCATATTCTATTATTTCAGGTTCTTGCTTCACTTATAATAAGATTAGCGCTAGCTGAGACATTTTGTCTGAATTGTGGGATACTCGCACTTGATGAACCAACCACCAACTTGGATGGACCCAATGCAGAGAGTCTTGCAGCCGCACTCCTTAGGTAATTTATGGTTATGAGCCTATGAGGTGTTATGAGGTCAGTAGCATGAGTTTTCTCTATCACCTTCATATTTAAGTTGATTGTCCTTCATGCATGATTCGTCAGAATTATGGAGGATAGAAAGGGCCAGGAGAATTTTCAGCTGATAATAATCACTCACGACGAAAGGTTTGCCCAGCTGATTGGACAACGGCAGCATGCCGAGAAATATTATCGGGTCACGAAGGATGAACAGTAAGCTTTAAAAAATAATCCTATTTTTTTGTTTTTTTTAAATGTCTTCTACATTCTATTCATATTTTTACTACAACTCCAGTCAACACAGCATTATTGAAGCTCAAGAAATTTTTGATTGATTTACTTATATCAAGATGGAGTTTCTCTGTGGGCAAAATTTGACAGTCAAAACTGGTTCCCGTTTTCTGTCGAAGTTTTGTCCCAGTTGTCCATATCAAGAGTAACTAGAGGTGGGCAGAACAAGGAATGCAAATCCAATCGAGTGATGAGGCATTTTTGTATTGAAGTAATGTCACAGTTTATTTGGCGTACACTGTGAATGGTTTAGTCTGTTCATTATTCTGCTTCATGTATTTTACCAAATTTTGTATCTACATGTGGTTCTGATTTATGTAGCGCAACAACTTTTAATTACATGCATTTACCAAAATTTTGAAGGGCGGATCAGTAATATGTAGTGATGATATTTTTAGTATCTTATTCGTGTTCTTAACTATGAAATAACAGTAATGGTGACAACAGTTCGGTTAATCATTTCATACATGGATAATGGTAATCGAAATTATTTGCATATGCACTATCTCAAAATGAAATTGATCGGTTTTTAAAATTATTATTCAAAATCAAAATTGACTCAATATCAAATATTGGACGGTTAACCTAAATTGGTTAATCGGTTACCAAAAGGAATAAATATTTTATAGAAGTTGAAATAATAAATAATCCTTATGTAAATAGAGCAGTGATAATTAAACAGAAATATCTTAAGCTAAAATGAAATATATAGTATATCTAAAGTCAATTTTTTTTATTTTTCAATGGGTTAACGTACAATTTGATCTCTTAGATATAATCAAATTTTTATAGTGGTTCTTTAAGAAAAAAATTGGTTGATCCTTCTAAAATAGGGTAATTATTTAAACATATCATGAATTATGCATTTTGTTTTATTTGTGATCAATTTTAAAATATTATCAAATTGTATTTCGAATTTTGATATTTGTCTCAATTACATTCTCCCGTCAACTCTCCGTCAGCAGCACCGTTAAGGCGATGACATGACGCTCTGACGTGGATTAAAATAATATTTTTAATTTAAAAAATTACTTTAATTTATATTAAATAATATTTTATATTTTATATTTTATATTAAAAAATCACTCAATGTTCACTCCCGACATGGATCGTAGTGATTCTTTAATATAAAATAAAAAAATTATTTTATATTATTTAATATAAATTAATGTAATTTTTTATATTTTTTAAATAAAAATATATTATTTAAATTCACATCAGAGCGCCACATCATCGCCTTAACGGTGCTACTGATGGAGAGTTGACGGGAGGATGTAATTGAGACAAATGTCAAAGTTCGAGATACAATTTGATAATATTTTGAAATTGATCACAAATAAGACAAAGTGCATAGTTGATGATATATTTAGGTAATTACCCTCTAAAATATGACTCGGGCAAAATAGTCCCTGATTCGAGCAAAAATAGTCAAATTTTGAGATTTTTGGTACTTGTTGACATTCATATTGGGGGACTATTTTGCCCGAATCATGTTTTAGAGGAACCACAATGATCAAATTTTTTTTAGCGATCACTATGAAAATTCAACTATATTTGAGGGACCAAATTATACGTCATCATTTTTTTAATTTATATATATAGTAAAATCGATTATTCGCAAATTAATAATCAAAATCTAACAAGTTTTAAATGTTTTCTTAAACTTATTAACTAAAAATGAATTTAGATTCGGGTTTGATTCAAATTTGACTCTGTTACTCATTACTTCTTATATTTGAATCTAAGTTATGCACAAGAGGACAATTCAATTAAAGTTGTTGGCGGGATCATTCATGGACATTTATACACATTTATGAAAAAGTACCATAATCACCACCTATAACGAAAAAACTTGACGTTTAACGAACCTGTCATTATTAAGAGTCAACCTTGAAATTTAAACCACGTTATTACTCATCCAACACTGTTCATGCATTTGCCAGCTTCCTCATCCTCTCCACCAGCTCCACCACATATCCATCTTGCAACTCCTTATTCATCAAGAACTCCCTCCACTTGCCATGCTTCTCTTTTACCTTCTTCCACATACCGTTCTCGCTCTCCTCCTCATCCTCCTCCGTCATCACCGGCGGCGGCATAACCTTCCTCACCGCTGCGAACACCGCCTCCCTCGCGAACCATCCGTCCTCGTCTCTCCTCTCCACCTCCACCCCGATCCCCAGGTCGCCGGCGAATAGCTTCGCGTTCACGTACTGGTCACCCTTCTGCGGCATCATGACGAGCCGGCAACCCGCTACCACCCCCTCCATCACCGAGCTCAACCCGGCGTGGCACACGAAGCAGCCGACGCTCTCGTGCCGCAGGATGTGCTGCTGCTGCACCCACCCACTGTGCACGATTCCCCTTCCCTGCACCCTCTCCTCGAACCCCTCCGGCAACCTCTTCCTCAACTCCTCTTCCGCCCCGCCGCCGCCGGGAAGGTTAGTGCCACCAGGAACTCGCTTCGCCGGGAAGTTTAGCACCACCAGGAACGGCAGCCCGCTCATCTCCAGCCCCAGCAGCAGCTCCCGCGCGCCGTCGTCCGTCAGGAACGTCTCGCTCCCGAAGGAGCTGAAGACGACGGCGCCCTTCGGGAAGCCACCGAGCCACTTCGCCCACCGCGTCTCCAACTTGCCCTTCGGCGGCTCCGGCGCCAGCGGGCCAGTGAGAAGCATCGGCTTCCCGAACTGCCGCTCGACGTAGTCGATGTACGGGCCCTCCATCTCCACGCTCGTCTTGGCCATGATGGCGCTGCAGCTCTCGATGCACTTGACGACGCGCTCGTACAAGCAAGGCCCGCCATTGAAGCTCTTGAAGATATAGAGGAAGTTGGCAGCCTGGTAGTACGGGACGGAGCGGATGGAGGAGGCGTCCCCCGCCGGGAAGCCGGTAGGTGGCGCCTTCAAGTCCTCCAGGGTTGGGTTCGGACCGTGGAGGCGGCGGGCGGGGACGGTGAAGTAGGCGGTGGAGACGGCGGCGAAGACGGAGAAGAAGACCGTCCGAACGCCGAGCGGCTCTGCCACCGCCGGCAGCCAATGCATCCCGAAGTCGAAAACAGCTAGGTGGGGCCGGAGCTCGCGGAGCAGGAGCTCCACCTGAGGCCTGGTCCCGTCGACGGCGAGCTTGAGGAGCTCCACGGCGGGGGAGTCGGCAGGTAAGTCGGCGGTGCTCTCGGCGCCTGCCGGCAGGCCGGGCAAGGCCGGGAGCTGGAGCGGGACGACGGTGACCGAAGGCAGCGCTGGGAGCAAAGACTGGATCCGGGACAAGTTGGCGGCGGCGGAGAGGAAGGTGATGCGAACATCGCCGGCGGCGCAGAGCTTGCGCGCGAGCTGGAGGAAGGGACTGATGTGGCCGAAGGCGAGGTATGGGAACATGAGGACGTGGAGGGGGGAAGAGGAGTCCATTGCTTATCGCGCGCTTGATCTGGAACTGGAAGAAGAAAGAGCTTGAATTTATAATAAAGATGGTGCTTTTGCGCAATGCCGGAAGCGGAAGTGTGATTTCGGCAAGAAAGCGTTGACGGACAAGTAGGTAGAAAGAGTGGATTGAACTGAGCCAGCGCGCGCGCGGTACCAAATTTTTCGGAGCAATATTAATGATGTAGACATTTTTAATCATTAAATTAAATCTACTATTTTATTAAATAATTATTTTAAATTAAATCTTCAAAGGAATTTCAAACATTTTACAGCTATGAGAGGAGGTCCGTCCGGCCATTATATGCTGATATAAAATTACAATCAGAGAAAAAAATATTATGTCATCGTGCATGTCTAGAAATTTTATTTTTAAATATTTTAAAAATATTTTTTTACATTAAAATAAAATAAAATACTAATTTCTAAAAAATCTCGATTAAACTTGATTGTCTCCCGCTCAAACTTGATAGCTTGTTTAAATTTTAGTATCAGAGTCAAATTTCATTTTAACTTTAAATTTAACATTATTAACCGTCTTGATGACGTGGATTAGTATCAAAGAGAGACAATCAGGTTTGATTGAGTTTTTTAAGAATTAGTATTTTAATTTTTTTTGTGTTAGCATGTATAAAAACATGATAGATTTGAATAAAAAAAATATTTTTAAATAATAAATTTTTTATATTTCAACATGCATGGTGATGCTGCCAAAGCGAATACAATATTATTTTTAGACTTCGATTGTAATTTTATTGCAGCATATAATGACTGACAAGAGGATAAATTTAACACTAAAGTAAAAGTTTCAATATACAATTATTTTAAATAAAAATATATTAATAACCTCGAAGTTATATATTTATTAATTTTTTTCTTTTAAATATCTATTCATTTCAACACATATATCTATTTTTTAAAATATTTTATTTTTTTATTTGATTCCTCTTTCGTTTATATCCACGTTCTATGTTGACGCTTAACATAAAAAATTAATAAAAAATTAACGAAGAGATCAAACATAAATAAAAATAATTTTAAGAGATTAAAAAAAAAAGAGACTAAATAAAAATATATATAATATTTTAAAAATCAAAAACGAAATTAAGCCTATTAATTATAACCCAATTTTTAATTGTGTGAAAGTAATTGGAACTTTTCTGTTTGTCAAATCATCACAGTCGACAACAAACTATTAAATGTGAAGGGTAGACTACGCCACCCATCAACTATCAATATGTGAGTTAAAGTGCAAACCTAATTTTGTTGCTAGAAGGCAATTAAGTACGCGTGGTTGGGTACCGGATAAAAGTGTAAAACAATTGATATTCCAAGGGACTAATAGCTCCGAATAGATTTAAATTAAATTCTAATAAAATTTGAATGAAAAAATTAAAAAATATGTTAAATTTGATTTTATTTCAGATTCTAACATACAAAGTACTCGGAATCACAACTGAACCGATATCCATAATTGGATTATTACGTATTATGCATATATATATATACTTATATAATTTAGAATATATTTTGTTATTCACTGTCCACAACTCATTAACTTAGTATACAAATTTATTATCCAAATTCAATATGTAATAATCCTAGCCGCTTAATTTTATTATATATTTGTCAACTTTATTTTTACATTCTTAGTCTTTTTTTAATTGAATTGTGATATATGACAAGAGAAAAAAATGAACATGTTCCAACATAATACCCAAATATTTATAGCTAAATGGTAGATTCATTGAATAACATTTATCCAAACTTGAGTTTAAATAAGGATTAATTAATATATCTAACTCAAATTATGATTATTTTTACAAATATAGTTCGATCTTTAATTTGTATCAATTATATTCGGAACTATCAAATTATATTCGACTATTACATAAAATTTTTTAAAACTCGGAATAAAAACTCGTATCTTTTTCATATATTCTTATTATTTATTAAATTTTTAAAAATTTTAAAATAATTTTATAATTATATATTGAAATTGCATTTTAAATTTGATTTAAATTTTAATTTTTTTAATCAATTTTTTATTTAATTATATTATTGCATTTTAGAGAAAATCAAAATGACCAAATTAAATCAATAACTTTCTATATAGTATTATTATTTATCAAAATTTTATTTTTTATTCAATTCGGCTATTGCATTTTATAAAAAAATCAAAACTTTCAATCAAACTAAGACCTTTTTGCTTATATTATTATTTATTAAATATTTAATATTATGATTATATTTTATTTAGTGTCTAACAAAATTTGGCATTTTAAATTTGATTTTTTAGTTTTGTGTTGATTTTTTTATTCAATTCAATTATAACATTTTAGAATTTTTTTTAAAATTTAAACCAAATTAATATATTTTACTGATAATATTATTATATATCATACGTTTATTATTATTTATATTGTATCTAATTTAGTTTTGTATTTAATTTTCTTCATAAAATTTCTTTATTTTACTATAAATTTTTATTTTTAGGAAATACAAAATCTGAAATGAAATTTATATATAACGACTATAAATTAATTTTGATGAAATGAGACGTGAGATTCTTCGATGTGTTAAAAAAATTTTCATGTAATTTTTTTAAAGGATTTTTTTTGTGAAATTGGATACAAAATTATTAGATAAAGTGAGAGTCTTGATGTATTTTAAAAAATTATTTATCTTCAAGAATTATAATTGCTGTCAATCCCAAAGTTTGAAATAAATTAGAAAAAAATCTTAAAGGTCGGGATAGATTTGTTATAGGGACCAAAGTTTGAGATAAATAAATTAATTTTCTCTATTTATATAATATTATAATATTTTTTATTGCATGCTGACGTGGCACAGTTGATAAAAAAATTGTTTGCTAAGTCAGATATCACGTCAGCACCTAACAATTGCATTGACGGGCATCTGACGTATGACTAGAATTAATATCAATCTGATAGTTCAGGATGTAATTGATACAAATTAAAGATCAAATTAAATTTGTGAAAACAGTCATAGTTTGAGCTAGATACATTAATTAACTTCAACAGAAAAGATGAATTCTCAATTTTACTATATGAAGCAATGAATTTACATTTTGTCATTCTCATTCCCTTCGCCGTACACGGCCATCTCATGCCATGGCTTCTTGTCTTTGAGCGTGAGATGGCCTTGTGCCTCGCTTGGCGAAGCGCGACGGAGAAGACAGCTCGCTCGTGCTAGCCATACATGCGACAAACTGTTCCCCGATCGCGACGTCGCTCTCGGCACAGCAGTCCACCATGCCACATGTGACAGCGCCGGATCCATCGATTTCTTAGTGTCGTGGGCTGCCGCTTGTAGGTCGGCGTTGTCCATAGATAAGGAGATAGCTACTCCGCCGCCACCGTTGCCTGTCTTCGATGAGGCCGCCGTCGCCGCCGTCCTCAACCCACGGTGACTCAGTCTCGCTCTTGTCGTCCTCAACGATGGAGGAGGACCCCGTAGGCTCAACTTCGACGACGGAGGAGAACTCCGAGTCCACGAGGTGGAAGATCTTCCGAGGGTCCACAATGTAAGGAAATGAATTGGAGGAGAAGATGAGAGGAAGCAGCAAGAAAAATAATAATAATTTTTTTAATAATAAAACAATAATAAAATAATAATAAAACTAATTAAAATAATAAAATAATATTCAACATTAGATAATTTTCCACGTCGTCGTCGTTAACGTGCCACATCGGCCAAATTCGTAAAAAATGAGGATGCGTGCTAAACATTGTAACAAAATAAAAATTGGTGTATTTCCTCGCTAACGGAAAAAGAATATATAAAAAATAAGAAAAAGATCAAAGTTGATATTTTTTTAAGTATTTACTCTATAAAAAAATAAGTGTACTGTTTTCCACAAAAACTTATATTTATCATAAGTTGTGAGAAACGAAGCGACAACAAGCTTCCTTTCTTCATTAGCTCAACCACAAATTTTGGCAAAAAGAGGAGCGGCACTAGCTTCTTTGAAAATGCCAACTTCTTCACGACAGATCAGAACATGGTTGTTGGAGTTGGAGTTATAGTAATAACCTTCCCATGAGCTGCCAAATTCAGCTCAAAAGATGGACCAAGGAACATCTACAGTGCAGTCTATAACCGTGTCATGCTTCCTCCCCGAGGGGGGGCTGCACGTACAAGCTCTAGCTTTCTTCAGTTTTGTAGTTGAACTCGTGAGCACCCAAACTTTTCCACCAGCTCCATGCCTTGAGCACTCTTGGTCGCGGTTATGTGAAGGTTGCCGAGCTTGACAATCTGGATGGAATAGGATCTGAACGCCCGATCGAGGCGTCTATGACCAAGGCGTTACCTCATTACAATCAAGGCTCATGTACATAAGATATAATATTAATTTTATATTACCTTATTTTCATTTTCTTTTAATTCATGTACTAAATAACTTATGGATATTAATTCATCTTTTATCATATCTTCTCTTATCCTCTATTGGTGTGTAATTTCTGATGCATTGGATAGTAAGGTTTTACTAAAACTCATTACGCAATTATGTAGAAATTTTCTAGACAAACAAGATAAGATAACAGCTGGTTCGTGCAATTTGAATATGAAAAATGCTCAAAACACTTACCACAATGTTAAGCATGGAAACAACAAGAAGCCATTTACTCCTTGTCCAACCTCACTGATTTCTCCTGTGATGTCATATACTAGACAAACAGATTAATGACTAATGACTTAGTTTTCTATCTTCTAATAGAGAGTTATAAGAAAAATAGCTCAATGAAAAAAAGAAAATGCTCATCATGAAAATTAGGTCCAGACAGAAAAAAAAGAGATAAAGAGCATAGGACTAGAGGTGGCAATGAGCCGTGCCATGATAATTAGGTCCAGACAGAGAAAAAAAAGAGATAAAGAGCATAGGACAAGAGGTGGCAATGGGCCATGCCTGGCATGACCCGAACACACTGTGGGCAAGCCCAGCCCGGGCCCGAGCCCACCCACTCGGGCTCGGGCCGGCCCGAATAATTAAATAATTAAATTTAATTTTTTTAAATATTTAAATTTAAAATTTTAAAGGTTAAAAATTTAATTTTATTATTTTTTTAAAAATCTACTTGATCGAGCTCGAGCCAAACTCTGGCTCGGACCAAACTAGGCCTGGCGCGTGGGCCATGCTCGGCCCGCGTGCCATGCTGAGCACGGCTCGCGTGCCCAGGAGGCGAGCCCGGCCTGTCTCCTGGGCACAGCCGTGCCGGGCCAAGCACGGCCCGTGCCGCCCATGGGCGGGCTCGGCCCATTGCCACCTCTACATAGGACCTTCATCATAAATAAGGGACCTGCATGAGAAGTCATGTTGATTAATAAGGTTTGATGGGTATACTACTTGAATATTTTGTGCCAATGATTTAAGCCGATAAGGTTAATGCGTCAGTTATCCTATTAAGCAAGATTGTGAAGTTCGCTTATCGTTAATATTTTGTTTTGTATTTTTGTAGGTATATTATATAGAACAGCTTGGCATACTACTTATGCACCAATATCAAGTAGTTGATCTAGTTTCCGATAACAATATGAGACTTTCTCAAACTCTGACCCAATTAGGAATGTGGAAGAAAAACATTAGATTTGATATAGATTCGGTTCGAGACAAGTCATTGATTCAGATTTGTGGCTGGATTATAATGGATTGGCCAAATTGGACAAATAAACTGATTTGGGATCATTCTACAACCATGAAGACAGATGCACACAAAGCATTTAGGTGGTGTTTAGTGTATTACTTTTTAGATTATCAAGCAATCTAGATTATCTGTTAGATAGATTGTCACTAAAAAAATTGTCGGTAATGTAGAATATAGTGTTTGGTATGCACAAGTAATGTTATGATAAGATTGCTAGAATTCACATAGACATGTTTGGTATAACAAATACATTACAAAGTAATGAGATATACTTTTCGAAATTAAATACCATTTTCACAAATATATTATAATATTGTAATTAATCATATAATATAATATAAAATATAATATACTATAATATAATATAATATAATATATAACATAATAAAATATAATATAATATTATAATATTATAATAATAATATAACATTATATTATTATATTATTATATTATTATATTATATAATATTATATTATATTAAAATAATGTAATATAATATAATATAATATAAAGAATATATATAATATAATATAAAAATAAAGAATATATATAATATAATATAATATTATTATAATATTATGTCATTGGAGAAGTCGTGGGAGGAGCAAAGAACTTGTAAAAAAGCTAGAGTTTAATGAGGGCAATTTTGTTCTAAAAATTAATTCAAGATTATCACTTCAGAGGTAATCCACATAGACACCTCTCCGTTGAGTAATCTGGATTATCATTTTGATGACAATCTAGATTACGAAGATAATTCACATTACTTGCACAAGTGAGACATCAAATTAACAAGGTAAGGTGTGAGGTCAAGGTAATTTAAAGACAAGATTATCAGCAGATTGCCTCACACCAAACACGTCACCTCCTTAGTCGTACAATTTGCTTCTCTAGATGTGGTTAAGAAATACTATGATGCTAGAACAATTCAGTTATCTTCTTGAACGAAGAAGAGTTGAAAAGGAAAGCCAACCGACAGAGGAAAATGTAGAATAAAATTTCATAGGCTGACAAGGGAAAAAGATCTTACATCTCCAACAAATTAAATAGGTCAATGTACGTTATGTAAATCATTTATATTATTGATCTTGAAGATTTGGACCCATCTTTCAGCCTCAATGAATTATAGTTATCAGGCATCTCGATACCAACTAAAAACTAAAATGCAAGTTAAGAGAATTAGAGTAGACCCCAAACACTAAAAGAAAAACAACAACCAGACTCAAATCCCCAAATTAGAGTTTAACTCCCCATGGCAAAGCCTTAAATTAGAGGAAAACTACTATGCCAGATGTGGGGCTAACCAGCCGGTTAACGTAGCACAGATGTAAGACTAATTTTTGACCTACAATATAGCCAATTGTGGACCTTCTAACCTAAAACTTATAAATTTTCACCCAAACCCAAACAAGTGTAGTCCACCCTCAATCAACATGATGAAAATAAAAATATCTACCAGTACTCTTCTCTAGGTCCAAACTTCCCAGAGTTATCAAAGGAAGCAAACTCTAACCCACATGATTCCACATCTCATCCTCTATCCAAGACAACTAATGAACACATGCATGTATGTTTTTTTTTAGGTAAAACTAATCTAACACATTAAGCTCCTCACTCCTCACTTAGGAAGTGTAAGCTAGCACGAATATATAAAACTAATGAACACATGCGTATATATTAGCCTCAACAGAAGTTGCAACCAAATTAACACATTGCACCTTGAGATCGGCGGGGCGGACGTCTTGGCGGTCGTAGAGACGGCACGCATGTTCTTCCGGCCATGGCAGGGGAGGAAAATAGATGGCGAAGGGATGGCCATGACATGTTCTTTCGGCACGCATGTTCTCCTGTTTTTGTACGTATTGTAATATCTATATTATAAAGTATTATTTTGAAAATGTGGCTAATATATATCATACAGATAAATTTATTATTTTTTAAAAAGAAAAATGCATCGTGACCACTCTACTCATCAACAATTAGAACTCTCAGAGAACTTTTCGTTTTATTAGTTACACACAAATATATATATATATATATATATATATATATACCATCAATTATATACAATTATACATATCGTTGAAAACAAAGTGTGAAGTAGAAAAGTAGAAAATTGATGAAAATCAATAACAAGAATTTAACCTATACCTAGAATTATACATGTCAAATCATTAAGGAATACCAAAAACGAAAGCGTATCTGAATCAATCACTAGAGTCTGAGAGATTGGGGGCGGCCTTCCAAGTCTATGCACGTATCGACCACAAGACGTCTCTGAATAATGAAGCTTCTGAGATTGGAATCAAGTGCATGACCCAGGAATCATAATCACTCTATTTATAGAAAAATCCCGAGGTAATGGTAATTCCAATTTTGTCCATCATAAAATCAGAAATTATCCATAATGGTATCTGTACAATTAAATCCCATATATTATTGATATGTCACAGGCCCACAGATAAACAACAGTTAGATCACTTAAGATCTGGGCCGTTAGTTTTTGATAGAGACGGATACACGCATATTGATATGTGTTGGCCCACATGAGGTTATTAAAATTAATCTAACAATCTCCCACTTTGGCCAACAAATGTATCACCGTATGACTATGCATGCTAATTTTATGAGCTCGTCATCACTATTATTATCAATCATCTCCAATAATCTGGTCCATCGATCATACCAACAACGAACCAAAACGACTTTCGTCACATTTATCGTGACTAAATCCATCAATGATCACAATGTTAATACTTTCGACGACATAGATCATATATGAGTGCACAATATGGAAATTACATGCAATGTGATCCTAACATGCCTATTTTCAACTGGTCATACTGTATTGAGATCAAATAAAATATTCAGAGTGTAAAATAACAAAACTTTATTCTGCAAAAAAATGTCCATAAAGCATAGATACAAATTACAAACTCTCACTTAACCATCATATCAATACATGATATAACATCCAAGTGAGCAGCATACTCATGAAAGACCGTGGGTGGAAAACCTTTAGTAAGCGAATCCACCCTCGTGGAAGTTGTACCTATGTGCTCTATGATCACTCTGAATTCTTTCTTTAATTAACAACCAGGAACTTCACGTCGATATGCTTAGATTTTGAAGAGTTCCCGTTATTATTGGAATATAACACTGCTGATTTATTGTCACAAAATAACTTTAGTGGTCTTTCAATTCAATTTACAATATGCAGCAAAGTGACAGTTTCACAGTCACATTCCAAAATTGGATACTTAATAATAGGTTATGAACTCTGCTTCCACATTTGAAGCTGTAGTGAGTGTCTGCTTAGCACTTCTCCAATAAACAGCTCTGTTGGCAAACAAAAAAACATAACCAGAAGTGGATTTTCAACTATTTAGGTATCCAACAAAATCAGAATAAAAAAATACTCAATGATCTTCTGTTGATCTGATTTTCTGTATGTAATGCTTTATTCTCTGTAGATACCATATAACCAATTTGGCTGCTTTCTAATGATGTATTCTGAGATTACTTAGATATCTGCCTAATATCCTTTCAGTGTACGCAATATTCGGATGCATACTCTCTTGAGCATACATCAGACTCTCTATAGTAGACGCATATGGAATCTTCTGCATTTCCTTCTGCTCAAACTTATCGTTGGGGCACGGGCTGAGACTAAATTTGCCTCCTTTAGTAATAGGGGTATATAGAAAAATGTACTTGATCCCACTGAACTCATGGTATATGTATTCATCAACCGCATTTATCTCAAAACCAAATGAGATAATAACTTGATAAATTTATGATACCACTAAAGGAAAGCATTTGTTCTAGAGGTCGTTGAGTTTGTACTTCATGGGTAGATTCTTAAAGAGTTAATTCTCCTTATCTTCCCCCAAACTCAATAACCTCAATGAACCAGGCATTTCCTATATCAAAGAATGACATATTCATAGAATTATTAAATTTACACCCCTTAGACCTATCAAAGTATCCAATAAAGTAACAGCTGATTGTTCTGGAGTCCAGTGACTTAATTTTCCTTTGACCAATATGGTCTAGTCTCAACTGGACAACCGCAAATATTTAGTCTGGGCTTCTTGCCCGTCTATAATACATAAGGGGTTTTATGCACTATTTTAGATGATACTCTATTCAGAATATAAGCTGCAGTCTTAAAAATTAATCACATCTAGTGATTGAGACTTCTCACTAATTAGATATAGGTACCCGTATATGAAGTAATCGTCTATGAACGTAATAAAGTATTGTTTGACCATCCTTTGTAATACCCAAAATCTTAATAATAAAATTTTATTCTTGAGCGGGGGATCGTGGGCCCTAGTTACACTACTAGAAACTTGGTCTTCAGCAACGACTATCAGCAACGGCCGCTCAAGCCGTTGCTATTTGCAACGGCTTTCTTACGGCCGCCCGAGCCGTTGCAGATATCTATATCTGCAACGGCGTTCTAACGGAAAACCGAGCCGTTGCTGATTATTTTAATTATAAGCAACGGCGTTCATACGGATAGGCGAGCCGTTGCTGATGTTTTAATTTTCAGCAACGGCTTGCTAACGGATAAGTGAGCCGTTGCTGATAAGTTTATATAGGGCACGCAGCCGCGCCCGACCCTTCTTCCTCCCGCTGCTGCCGCCGCCGCTCCTGCCGACACCGCTCGCCGCTGCTGCCGCTGCTGCCGACGCCGACGCCTCTCGCCGACGCCTCTCGCCGACGCCTCTCGCCGACGCCTCTCGCCGCCGCGCCGCTGCCGCTACTGCCGGTATGTTGATCGGCCGGCCTATACCGTTTCGGCCGGAGATGTTAAAATTCGACCGAAACCCTATTTCTAGGGTTTCGACCGGCGGCGGTCGGACTATGGCCGCCGCCGGACCTTCTACAGTGGCCGGACAGTGTGTCCGGCCACTGTACGCCGGCGCCGGAGGGTGGACTCCGGCGCCGGAATATATATATATATATATTTATTGTTTTGAAATTGATAATTAATTATTTTATAAATGTTAATTAATTGTTTAGATTAATTGTTTAATTTTTTAGATTAATTATTAGGGTTTAGATTAATTTCGGACGCGCGCCGGAATCGTCCACTTCGGACGAGTGCCGGAATCGTCCAATTCGGACTCGCGCCGGAATCGTCCACTTCGGACGCGCGCCGGAATCGTTCAATTCGGACGCGCGCCGGAATCGTTCAATTCGGACTCGCGCCGGAATCGTTCAATTCGGACGCGCGCCGGAATCGTTCAATTCGGACTCGCGCCGGAATCGTCCACTTCGGACTCGCGCCTGAATCATCCACTTCGGACGCGCGCCGAAATCGTCCAATATGGACTCGAACTGTCTCGAAACATTTAGAAAATAATCATCCATCCGACGAGTTGATATGTTTCACGTACGCATCGACGAATCGGATATGATTTAGCAAAACCTTAGATCCGTTCGGGGATTGTATGTTCGTGTAAAAGAAGTAGATGATCTTTTATACGACGTACAATTCTTGAATTGTCCCTGATTGGACAATTTGGGAATATAGTTATTTGTACTGCACTTACGTTTTTATTTTAACTGTTAACTAATTATTCTAAATTTCGGCAACATCTCTCTTGTTCTCCGATACGCGCCCAGATGATATGCGTATTCGGAGAACTGTAGGGAGATGCTGTCGAAATTTAGAATAATTAGTTAACAGTTAAAATAAAAACGTAAGTGCAGTACGAATAACATAAATCCCGAATGGAATAGGACAATCTCACCTAAAGACATTAACCAAAGAAATTATCATTGATTGACAGAATCATGTCGGCTGATCGAAGTTGGATGTACCGACGTCTTGATCGTGGAGCTTTAACGAATGAGTTTCGATTAGGCGTAACGTACTTCCTAAATTTCGCCTATTCGAATCGGAATTTCGTTAGCATGGGTGATCAAATCCGATGTCCGTGCCGCATTTGTTCGAATGGACGATTTTTGGATCTGGAGACTGTCACTCTGCATCTATATACCAAAGGATTTGCACCAAGATATTTTCTATGGACTTGTCACGGGGAGTCACGCGAAGTCGGGACGTCGAGCAATCCTGTCCTTCAGACATATGGTGAATCTTCCTCTGCTGGTGCTTCTTCATCCGGTCAATGTAATCCCTATAGAACTATGATACTTGATAGTCTTGGGGGTCAATTCCGCCTGAATGATAATGTTGATCGGCCAGTTCTTCAGACATCAGTCCCACCAGATACTACAGCGGTTGATATCACAGAAGTAGGGGCTGCGGTAGAGATTGAATTACCGAATAAAGAAGCTGCAGAATTTTACGAGATGTTGAAAGCTGCCGATGAACCTTTGTATGAGAATTGTCCTAAATACACTAGGTTTTCAGCAATGACACAGCTCTTAAACATCAAGGCCGATTGTAATATCAGCGGAGTTGCGTATGATCGGATTGCTGGATTGATTAATGGAATGCTGCCTACTGATAACAAGTTTGAGCCTACTTTTTATAAGACTAAAAAGCTAATGAGAAAATTGGGGCTTGGGTACGAAAAAATACACGCGTGCCAAAATAACTGCATTTTATATTATAAAGAAAATGTGCAGTTGGATAAATGCCCTGTATGTCAACACCCTCGTTACAAGGAGAAGAAATCGGTCCGACAGAAAAATATCCCGTTTAAGGTGCTTCGGTATTTTCCACTAACACCGAGGCTTCAAAGATTATTCATGTCGGAAAAGACACCCCCCTACATGAGTTGGTATGCAAGAAGTCGTGATGATACAGTAATGACTCATCCATTTGACAGTGAAGCATGGAAACATTTGGATACATGTTATCCTTCATTTGCTATGGATACTAGAAATATCAGATTGGGATTGTGCACAGATGGTTTTAATCCGTTTGGACATTCTGCAACTCCTTATTCAGTTTGGCCAGTGTTGCTGACAGTTTATAATTTGCCACCGTCAATGTGCATGAAAGATGAATTTATTTATCTTTCGATGATTATTCCGGGTCCTAAGGGTCCGCGAAAAGAAATTGACATATTTCTCAGACCCTTGATAGATGAATTGAAAACATTGTGGACTGAGGGAGCTGTCACTTATGATTGTCATCGGAAGCAAAACTTCAATTTAAAGGCCGCGGTCTTGTGGACAATCAATGATTTCCCCGCGTACGGCATGTTGTCGGGTTGGAGCACTCACGGCCGACTCTCTTGCCCGTATTGTATGGAACACTCTAAATCAATCAGTCTTCAGAACGGACGAAAAATCTCATTCTTTGATTGTCATCGTCGATTCCTACCGGTTCATCACCAGTATCGAAGGAATCGTAATAAATTTACTAAGGGCAGAGTCGAAAGAGATGGGCCACCACCGATGTTGTCTGGTGAACAAATGTTAGCACGTGTTTCAGCACTTCCAGATATTGTATTCGGTCGCAATGAAAGAGTGTCAGGTTTTGGCCAAACACACAACTGGGTGAAAAAAAGTATCTTTTGGGAATTACCCTATTGGAGTTCATTATTGATTCGACATAATTTAGATGTCATGCACATTGAAAAAAATGTGTTTGATAATATTTTCAACACTGTGATGGATATTTCTGGAAAAACTAAAGATAATGTCAAAGCCCGACATGATCTGAAAATACTTTGTAAAAGACCAGAGTTGGAGTTACAAGAGGTCAACGGACGATATCTGAAACCAAAGGCCCTATATGTGTTAAATAAACAACAGATCAAAGATGTTTGTCAATGGGTAAAAGAACTCAGATTACCCGATGGATATGCTTCAAACTTATCTCGATGTGTGAACGTCGATGATTGCAAAATATCAAGGATGAAGAGCCATGATTGTCATGTATTCATGCAGAGATTACTTCCGATCGCATTTCGAGATCTTCTACCTGATAATATTTGGGGTCCGTTGACTGAATTAAGTATGTTTTTAGAAGCATCTGTGCAAATGTCCTTCGAGTCGAAGATATGTCAACACTTGAAAATAATATTGTTGAAATCATATGCAAGCTGGAGCAGTTTTTCCCTCCTGCATTTTTTGACTCGATGGAGCATCTACCGATACACTTGGCATACGAGGCACGAGTTGGTGGCCCCGTTCAATATCGTTGGATGTACTTATTTGAAAGATACATGAATCGTCTGAAGAAAAAAGTAAAGAACACCGCAACTGTTGAAGGATCAATATCTGAATCGTATATCATCCAAGAAATTTCAACATTCTGCTCATTTTACTTTGAATCGACAGTACAGACAAGATTTGATCGTCTTCCACGTAACGACGACGGGGGTGTTCGACATTCAGATGGACGTTTAAATATATTTTGTCACTCTGGTCGTGCTTTTGGTTCTCGTCCATCTCGACACTTAAGCGATGAAGAGTATCATTTGGCACACTTGTATGTATTACTCAATTGTCCAGAGATTGAACAATTCATTGAAATATTTGACATTGAGATGGTGCAAAAATACTCTATTCACCACGATCAAGAATTGGAGACATTACGGAATCGTGATTTCCCTTCTTGGATTCAGACTTACAGCAAAGATCACAGAGCTGAAATAGATGAAAAAATATTTGAGTTTGTTAGTGGACCGTCGCGACTTGTGTCGTGCTATAGCGGATATTTTGTTAACGGGTATAAATTTCACACGGTTGAATATTCATCTACAAAAAAGACGATGAATGCTGGGGTCTGCGTGAAAGGGACAACCTATGTTGAATGTGATATGGATTTCTATGGACTAGTGGAAGAAGTGATAGAGTTGCACTACTTCGGCTTGAAATCAGTGTTCCTATTTAGATGTCATTGGTTCGATACAACAGAAAGGGGCATGAAAGTTCATCAAAAATACAAACTTGTTGAGGTTAATTACAAATCGAAATTGGCAGCAAATGAGCCATTTATATTGGCATCACAAGCCGAACAAGTATATTACGCGAAGTATCCGGCTCGAAATAAAGATAGAGCAGATTGGCGTGTAGTCTGTAAGACAAAAGGTAGAGGAAAAATTGATCCGATAGTAGGAGAAAATGATCCTCCTGGTTTCTATCAAGAAGATGATCTTCCTGCTGTGGATCGTATTATTCCAATACTCGAGGATGCAGACACAACGTCAATTCAATTAGAAGTTGAATATGCTGATGATGACGATCATGAAATTGAGGAAGCTGGAGATGAAGAAGATGACGAAGAGGAAGAAGAGGAAGAAGAAGAAGAATTCGAACACTATTATTCAGATGATGAGGAATA
The DNA here is from genome assembly GCA_034359265.1 of Canna indica. NCBI lineage: Eukaryota > Viridiplantae > Streptophyta > Magnoliopsida > Zingiberales > Cannaceae > Canna > Canna indica. Next base: position 66,287,028 of record CP136896.1, on the reverse strand, counting down.
ATTGTAAAGTATATATATTTTATTAAATATATCTCTACTATTTATACAATAATCTGATTATATGTCTGTTCGACAGATATGTCTGGTCGTGGTTATCGACGCAGGAGAGCTTCGGAGTCTCCGATCGGTGAGACTCCAGCACTTACTCATGCTGCTGATCCTCCTGTTGCTGATCCTCATGAGGATGATACTGCCGAGGCTAGTACATCCAGACGCAGGCGGTCACGCGGGCCGAACAGGTGGCAGCCTCCACCAGCCACAGAGTCACGTAGATTGATCAGCGTGATTGGGGAGCGGTAATATATCATGAATTATGAATCATTATAAATTCATTATATCATAATATAATATTAAAATTTATTTTTGTTGTGCAGGTTCGAGCAAGAAGAAGTGCCGAGGAGCATTTCTTCTACTATTCGACAATACATGCACGGGGCATGGCCTACGTGGTCTCACGTGCCTAGCGAGCACGTCGACATGTTATGGCGCGAGTTTGAGGCACGTATTATTTTTTTTTTTACATGCATGATGATATATTAAGAATTGGTACTGATATTATTATTTTGCAGGCTCGCTATACATGGGCCGAGGACCAGAGGTCCTTCATTTACGCTGCCTGGGAGTCTATTTCCCGGGCAAGGTACAACGGGCAGCTGGGGTAGGCTCGGTCCCGAGCGATGGCCCGAGCTGGGACCACTAACATCGCGGAGACTCGGGGATACGGCCCCAGTTGGATTACTCCGGATATATGGGACCAGCTCGTGGGGATATGGTCGACGGATCGATGGCAGGAGGTTTCTCAGAATGCGGCTAGAAATCGCATGTCGGGGGGAGCAGCGCGTCACACCGGCGGCTCTGTTGCATTTGCAGTGCACGCAAACCGTATGGTAAGTATATCGTTTAATTATATATTTTATTTGTTATTATGTGTACTAATTAATGTATTTGTTTTGTAAATGTAGACGACGGTGTCGGATGACGGGACTGTCCAGCGACCCTCCCCGATGGCGGTGTTTGAGCGGACTCACCGTCGAGCACATGGGACGGGGGAGTACATCGACAACCGCGCTGCATACATTGTGGTAATTATATATTTGTTTAAATTATTCATTATATATTTATAATTTAAGTTTTATGATAAATATTAAACAAAAAATCAAACTCGAGTAGGAGACGTACAGCCAGAGGGTGGTGCAGCGCGGGGGTACCCCCGAGGACTTTGACGCAGCATTGTGGGTCGAGGCCGCAGGTGGCTGGGATCATGGCCGCGTATATGGCTTCGCAGATAGTGGTCATGCGCGAGCCGTGCTAGGGCCACTTGGGGCACCGACCCCTCCGGTCGCTGGTGAGCGGCCGTCCACCTCTAGATCCAGTTATGATCATAGTAGCAGAATAAGGACTCTAGAGGAGACGGTCGCGCGTCAGAGTCAGATGATGGAGGAGATGCATGCTATGCTACGCAACATGTCAGGTCATCCCGCAGCAGGCATCTCTTCGGCATCATCTAATCCATCGTCCTCGAGTCAGTCCACGCCGGTGTACACTCAAGCACTCCAGACCCCGCCATATGATCCAGACCATCCTCCATCGTCATCGTGAGATTTTTTGTTTGGATATTGAACTTGTTACTAAGATATTGAACTTGTTTAACTTATTTTGTTTGGATATTGATACTTCAATTTTGCATTTGAATTGTTTTTATACTATCGTGGATAATTATCAATATAAATATAATTGTTTTGATGTATATCTTGGTGTGTTTGTGATGTGTGAATGAATGTGTGTATGAGGGTATTGGTGTGTGAGTTATGTATCAGATAAATGTATCAATGTATCAATGGAAATTAGAAATTTGAAATTTTTCTGCTTGCAGGTATAGGTAATCAGCAACGGCTTTTCCACGGCCGTCCGTGGGAAAGCCGTTGCTAAAAGTGTATCGACAGCCGTTGCTGATGACCTACAGCAACGGCTTAGCGACGGGGTTTTACTAACGGCATTGCTACGGACTCGAGGCCGTTGCTATTAATGTTATCAGCAACGGCTCCGGGTCCGTGGTAAAACCGTTGCTGATAATATTTTTAGCAACGACCCGAGTGGCCGTTGCTGATAATGTTTTGAGCGACGGCCCGAGCGGCCGTTGCTGATCCGTTGCTAAGTCATCAGCAACGCGACTTTCTGTCACGGCTCTATTGCAACGGCTCGGCCGTTGCTGATGCTCTTCAGCAACGGCTCAGCAACGGCCTCAGCCGTTGCTGATGCCCATTTTTCTAGTAGTGTTAGCACGGATTGACAAGAAGCTTCAAGATTAGATCTGAGTAAATATTTAATGTAGAAAAATTAAGAGAAATTTTATTTGCCTTATCTCTATGATTTAGCATTCTAGGATGATAGAGGATCTCGAGACGAATTTAGCGGCGTAATCGAATCTCGAATCGGAGTTAGAACGGGTGAGTTATGAGCTGTTTAGGTCGGATAGCTTAGGTATGGGTATTTTAGTTATTTGGACACAACTAGTGTCTATAAATTAGACACTAGAGTGTGTAGCCAGGGGTTTTGAGCTGCACGCCACCCAAGGCAAAGGAGATAGGAGAGAGAGGGCGCCGTCGAGGAGGAGGAGCCGTCGGAGTCAGATTTTCACGAGTTCGTCGGTGTCGATCGGGGGAAGATCCTGCACGTCTTTTCCTTCCGTTTTCTCTCCGTCCGGTGAGTGGATTTAGGCCTTCTTTTCTCCAATTCTTGATTCATGTCGCTGTTCTCATGTCTCGGGGTTTTTGTTGATTTTGACGCATTTTCTTGTATCTGATCAGAAGTCGGATTGGTCGTTTCTTAATTGAATCATGTGGTTTACCCTTTTTTTTTAAATAAAGTATTCTTTTTTTCTTTTCTTGGTTTTTTTCCCCTTTTTGCAGTCGACCGGTCGGTGTTGGCTGCGCCCGACGAGATGCTGCGGCGGCAGCTGCGCCGGCGAGGCGCTGTGGGGGAGGCGGCGGCGATGCGTTGTCAGGTGCCAGCGTCGGTGCCGGCGTTGCTGGCGGCTCGGCAGCGAAAATGAGATGAAATGGAGGGTTGAGATTGATTTGAGTGAGATGGAGGGTTGGATTGAACTGGTTGAGATGAAGGGTAGGGATTTGATCTTGTGTGGATGTAAGACTTAGGTTGCATCATGTCAAAATGGAGGGATGAGATTTCATCAGGTTAGATGTAAGTCTGTGATTACATCATGTAGATGAAGAACTGTGATTGTATCTGATTAGATAGAGGATTGTGATTGCATCTGGTTAGATGTAAGACTGATATTGCAACATGTTAAGTAGAGGGCTATGATTGCATCATATTAGAGGGAAAGCTGTGATTTGATCCTATTTAAATGAAGGGCTGAGATTTTATTATCGAGTTATTGACTGTAACATCGTTATATTTATTCGTAGCAGTGATTTATTAAATAAATTAAGATATTTCTTTCATTATTCTAAATAATTATTTAGAGACATTAAAGTTAGCAAAATTATTCATATTATATATGAATTTTCACCTAATCGTCGTTCTGGATTCATTGACGTGGTCTATTTCGCCATCATACCTTCGGATTTCTAAAACAGTAGTCGAGCATCGCATCGTTTTGCGTGCCAGGCTGAAAAATCATATTTTATATATTTTTATGATTCGATCTGAGATGATTCATGGATATAGTAGTTAATGGGGTGAATTTTACCCTAGATCAGTGATTTCTATGACGAGTCATTTTATCATGTTCCAATTCATTGATTCATAGTTGGAGTTTCTTTTTGCACTGCTTTCATGATACACGTGCATTCTTTCTTACAGTGCTATAATTTTATTTTATGGTTCTTTATTTGTGTTGAGCATTCATGATTTATGAGTACTATTTCTACATATATATCTGTATGTGATTGTGATGTATAGCAGGAGGAGGTGGAGGATGAGGTATGCACTTAACATACCCTTTATTACTTGTTGAAAGCACATATTGTTCATACTTATATACTTGCGTGTGTGGTGTTGTGATGTGTTTGTTGCATTTCCAGGAAGCCTCACTGGTGAGGGGAGGGTATGCCCCAAAGAGACAGTGTTGGCCTTATTCTGGAAGTTCGACTGGTGAGGGGAGATCATACCCCAAAGAGACAGTTTGGAGACCCGAGCAGGTGAGGGAAACGTACGCCCCAACAGGCTAGCTCGGAAGAGCCAGTGCCGGTGAGGGGAGGGCAAGCCCCAAATAGACAGCACTGAGCTGGGTGGTAGTTCGGCGGCCACCTGTCTACCTACCCTATGTGGCTATGTGGGACCGATGGGTCCAAGGAGCATGCATATGATTAAGGTGTTGTATTCTTCCTATTTTATAGTCATAGATATTTTATGCTTGTTGACGGATATTAACTTCATGCATAGAGTTGTGGATGTATTATTGCTGGTTTCTTCTAACGTTGCTGTTATGCTATTTATATAAGTTATTTGTGTTTTTATGATTGAGTTGGTGAATTGAGGACTGATCTGCTCACTAAGTCGTAGTTGGACTTACCCCTCATTATTGATGTTTTGCAGCACCTGAGCTAGATCAGAGAGGTATCGGGGTGCAGTAGCGTGGCTGGTGGCGGCAGGGTAGCGGGTCTCGTGACATGTCGTGATCGAGGAGGATACCTGAGTCATTTTAGTGTCTCTTTGAGTTGTTGAGTCATGTTGACTCGAGTCGTGATTTTCGCATTTTAATTTTATTTGGGGAGTCTTGTTTATTTATTTGAACTCCTTTTTAATAAACTTGTTCAGTGTGTTCATATTGACTTTTGGTTTGGTTTGGTTCGTGATGTCATATCTATTCTTTTCAAAAAAAAAAAATCTTCCACAGTTTAGGTTATTGTTGTTTTGTTGAGTTGGGTTAGGCTTCGGGGTACGTGGCGTATCCTGACCGGTCATATTGGGTTTGGGGTGTGACATTCTTAGAAATCATATGGAAAGGTCCATAAACATCCGTATAATTATGTTCTAAGACGTTTGAACTCCTATTAATACCTTAATCCCAATGTTTGTTTGTTTCCCCTTAATGCACTCAGTATAGACCTCAAAGTCTGTAGCATCATGGACAATGAGAATCCTATTAGACACAAGCCTCTGTATCCTATACTTGAATATATAACCTAAGCGCTTGTGCCACAACATGGTGGAATTTTTATCATCTAATTTTTATTTTGTACCATATGAACTGATATGCAAGGTTTCATTAGATGAAGCAATTACATCAAGCATATAAAGGTTATTGAAATAGGATAAAAATAGTACCAACAATATTAGAATTAAAATAAAGACTAAACTTTCCATTTCCAAATGAACAAGAATAACTATATTTGTCCAAAGACAGAGATAGAAATCAAATTCCGTCTAAAGACAACACTACAAAAGTCTCTCTCAAATTCTAAATAACATTCAATCCTAAGCAATAACCTAAATGTGTCAATAGCTTCAACTTTAGCTGATTTGCCATCGCCCACAAAGATGAATCTTTCAGCATCACTCGGCAGTTGGCAGCTCAGGTAATCCTGTATAAACACACTAATCTGAGTAGAAACACCAAAATCTATCCACTAAGTGTCTATAGGTACAAAATTTAAATTAATTTCAGAACAAACCAAAGTGAAAAATGTAGCTTTCTTAGCACGTCAAGTGTGATACTTGGTAAAATCTTTCTTTACATTCCCACTTTTCTTGCAGAAGAAACATGTAAAAATCTTAGTATGATCATTTTGCTTTTTCTTTTGTGGAGCATCTACAGCTTCTGTAGTCTTAGGTATTTTCTTATCCTTATCTTTAGAGACTACAACCAAATAAGCACTTTCGATCTTGTCTAGCTTTAGTCTTTCTTTCTCTTGCACACAATGAGAGATAAGCTCATTAAGAGTCCACTTCTCTTTTTGACTGTTATAACTGATTTTGAAATGATTGAATTGTGTCGAAAGAGAGATCAAAACTAAATGCACCAATAAGTCCTCAGGAAGGTCTAATTTCAGTGCCTTTAATCTAGAGATAAGATTTGACATCTCCATAATGTACTCTCTTATGTTCTCTTTGCCTTTATACTTCATTGAGACCAAACTTGTTAACAACATGTTTGTCACAATCTTTTCATTTTTCTCAAAACATTTTTCAAGAGCATCTAGGAATAATTTGACATTAGTCTCTTCAGATATAGTGCTCCTAAAATAATCTGATACTCATAATCATAAGACTTAGGCGGTTGGATTTTTCCCACTGCTCATATTTTCTCTTATCATCAAGAGAAGTTTCATTTGTAAGAGGAGCAGGCTCGGTCATCTGAAGTGTCAAGTCTAGATACATGCAACCGAGAACAATCATAATATTTTTTTTTCAAGCTTTGAAATTCGCGCTAATCAGCACAGGGATAGAATTCAGAGTGACAATAATATTTGTTGAAGCAGAAATATTAGCTGAACAAAGAATAAAATAAAATATTAATCTAATCAGCTCAACAAATTGATTAAAGCAAAAAGAAATAAATTATTAGCAGGTCCCATTACAAGATACCAAACACAACATTGACATTTCAGTTTTGGACAAAAATATCAACTTGCAAACGGTACTCTCAATGCAGTAATCAAATACTGACAATCAGTCCTGTTAAACAAGAAGCCTTTCTTTGGACCGACTCTTGTCCACACGAAAAACCTTATGACCATCACATATTTATTATCGCATGCACGCAAGGAATCCGGCCAAGTAGTAACCTTCCTTTGGGCCGATCACTACACGTATGAATTTCAAACATGCAAACATCTTTTGTGTTCTAAAACATGCTAATCTCTACACAAGAGAGCTCGCTTTGGCGAGATGTTGTTTCAAATCAACATATTTCAAAACATTAGACATGATGCGATGTTATTTTATTTCAAGTTAAATTGGTCAAACTACAATAAAACAGTCAAAATTATATTGAACCAATGTTAATTGAGCTGATTAAAGCTAAATTAGGTTGATCCTAATGCTAATTGTACTAAACCAATTGAAATTATGCTGAACTAGATGCTAATTTTAGTGAACCAGTCAAGAAACCTAATGAACCACTTATCAATTGCACTGAACCGGTCCAAATTAACTTGAACCAGTGTTGAACCGATGAAATTAGACCTAAATCAGTGCTGAACCGAACCCAATTGTAGTGAACCGAAACTAAATCCTTTAAACCAAACCTACTCTGTGTGAACCAAATCTCAATTATCCTAAACCGGTGCTGAACCAGATCTAATTCCAGCGAACCAGACCTAAATCTATGGTTCAATCCTGATTTGATTATACCAGACCCAGTTTAATTTAACTTAAAAAGTGGGTCGGGTTTAATTGGATATTGGGTCGGGTATCTATGGTTGGATTTGTGTCTTTTGAGTTTAATCTTAATGGATCCAAATTTATAAAACAAACTTTAGATCTAACCCGTTTGACTTAAAGGAACAGATCGGGTTTAGATATTAATGGATTCAAATTTCTTATGTATTAACCCGGATCCGACCCGTTATAAAACCCACTAATTAAACCCTAATTTCCTTCCCTACCCTTGCACGACCTAGCTGCCACCTCCCACATCTCCCACGCCGACCCAACGCCCATCCCTTAACGATGATGTCCCCTTCCTGAGACGCCAGCGACTGCTGTGCCGACGTCGGGCGACATCGTGAGGAAGATACCTGCAACGTCGACTTCAAGAGGAAGGCCTTACTCCTCCTTGTTGGCTTAAGGTTTTCAACCTTGGTCTTAATTTCGGTTTTGATGATAACAAATATGGAACTAATATTTTATTGAGAAATCTTTCAGGTCCCATATCGGTTAGCGCATGACGTTTGCGATAGAAAAAATTGGAGAAATCAGAAAATCGAAAGGACGTTGGTGGACGCGCTTGAACTCTTCAAGAAGTTAGAGTTTAGATTTAAGGTGTGTAGATATGTTGTAAATCCTCTTTATGATGCAAAGAACCCTAAAACCAATCGCGAATCCTAAAACATGAAAACTCAGAAATCACCCTGAATTCACTAAGCTAGCCTAGGGAGCTCCTTGGAGGGCTATATGACCTAGATAGTTTCTTGACATAAAAATGACGGTAATTATTCCTTGGGTTAAAATTAGATAACGAGGTATTTTTGAAAGCCTTTAGCCTACCCTTATTTTACCCGAAAAATTAGAAAAGTTCTGTTTTTGGAAAATTTGTACTAGACCCCAAAAATTAGATTTTGATCCTTAAGGATTTTGATTTTTTAGATATTTTTATTGAATCCAAATGGGGGTAATCCTTATATAACATTTATTGACCCCAAAAATAGTCCAGGTTCGGTCGACCGAATGCTGCCAAATACTGGCAGTAGGCAATTCGATCGACCGAAGTGTGTCAAAAATGGGCAGAAGCTGCGTCGATCGATCGGATTGCCGATCGCTGAAGTCACGACTCATTCGGTCGACTCGTCGGTCGATCGAACAGTGCGATTAGAGCCAGCGATCGCTGGGCAGTCGATCGATTGGTCGACCGACGATCGACCGGCAAGTGACCGAACGACGGAAATGGCTAGTTTTCCGCCCATTGAGCCAGCTGTTTCGTTTCATTTTTTCTTGGCTCTATAAATACCCATGGCTAAGCCTTCCCAAGACACTTTTGATCACTCCTACACTTCATTGATCCATCCTTGATCAATTCCAAGCCTTCATTGCGTCAATTCCTGGAAAAACCCTAGCTTTGATATCTCATCCCTTTGATTGAGCCTTACCCTCATTATTTCACCATAAAAGGCATCAAGAGGAAGCTAGTAATCTTATTGTGGAGCTAAGTACTTCATTGGTTGATTTATTGCTCCATTTATTGGTGTATTTTATTGTTTATTTCATTGTAACTGCACTTGTGTAAACCTAGGTTGCTAGGTTTGATTGAGTTGGTGGTTGCCTTAGTGTTAAGGCTTAAACCCACCGTTGTAAATGTACTTTACTAGGATTAGTTGAGTTGTCCCTTATGGTTGAGGTGGAAGAGTGCTCTCGGTAAGAAGGCGGAGACTTCCGGGTGTAGAAGTGCCTTAGATTGAGAGTGAGACTCTTCGAGTCAAAGTCATCTTTGTAAGGGAAATGATTTAAATCTAGTAAAATAAGTTTGAAAATCCTAAGCGGGGTGCTTAGGTAGTGGAGTAGGCATTGGGGCCGAACCACTATAAATCTCTGTGTTAGCATTGAAATATTATTTGTATTGATTGCATTATTATTATTGCTTCCACATTTAGTCATCGAATTATAAATTATCTAAGTAGTTTAAGAAAATGATGAAAATTGAAATTAGACAAATAGATTTAGTTAACACACTATTCACCCCTCTCTAGTGTGCCATTTCACCCAATAATTGATATCAGAGCAGGTTGTGGATTGAGATTTCACCATCTCGTCTACATCTTGCCTTGATCAGGAAAATGACACTAGAGAGTATAGCATTGGCACCACCTAGGTTTGATGAGAAAATTTTGGTATTTGGAAGAGTAGGATGTATACTTTTATTAAAATACAAAGTTTAGATCTATGGTGCATGCTAAAGATGAATATGTTGATCCACCATTGACATTAATGATTGGACTCAAGATCAAATTAGATTGTTTGGATTGAATGCTAAAACAACACACTTTTTATATTACTCATTCTCAAATGATATACTTGAAAAAGTTATGCATTGTTCATCCCCATTCGATATTTGGGCTTGTTTAAACTTGCTTTACGATTATGCAAAAATTGAGGAGCTTATTACTTTCAATGAAGGAGGTGATGACAATTGTCATACCTCTAGTCCTAATGAAGTTTTTGATGCCCAAAGCTCATCTAGTCAAAGGAACACCAAAAATTTGAAAAAGAAAACTTAGGTGATTCCTTTGCCAAGAGAAGGGACACAAGAAGAAGAATTGTCCACTCTTGAAGAAGAAATCCAAAAAGAAGAATTGTGCTTCATCATCCACATCCAAATCAAGTGAAGCCACTTCTAGACATGACGATGAAGCTACATCAAACTTTTGCCTCATGGGTCTTCGAGATGAGATATATTCTCCATCTTCTAGTCATGTTCAAAATGTTAATGATAGTGATTCTAGTAGTTCAAAATCTCTTGATATGTCATATGAAGAACTACTAGAAGAATGTGAAAAGATGTATGACTTGCTCATGAAAAAGAATAAGGAAAATATGAAATTAAAGAAGAAAAATTTAAGGCTTAGTTCTCATGTGCACGAATTAGAAAATAAAAAATTGAATACTAGCTCTTTTAATTCTTGCCATGATGCATTAAAACTTGAAATTAAGGACTTGAAACATAGAAATTGAGAATTAGAAATTGAGAATTATGAGTTGTTAATTAAGATTTCGAAAATTAGAGATGAAAATGAGAACACGAAAAATAATGCGAATCTCAATGGTAATGATTATACAAATGATTTCAAATTTAAGCATGATATTTTGAGAAATGAAAATTGTTTGTTGAAATCTCAAATACAAGCTTTACACAAATCCATTAATGACTTAAAAAATGAGGTTATTTTCTTGAGTAAGAAAACTAGTAATTTATCACATGCTTCATCTCTTAAAAATCCTAGGAAGAAAAATTTACATGCAAGAATGCTAATGCTCATCATGTTTCTCATGCCAAGCATTCTAACATTACACATCATGATCATAAGAATGGTAAAAAGAAAAAAATCATTGGTCATTGTTTTTGTTGTGGCATGTATGAGCATGCAATTTATGGTTGTGCTTTTAAAGTGAACCCTAGTGTTGTTAAGACACTTTGGGTACCTAAGCCCACTAATCCCCAAGGACCCAAAGCCATTTGGGTACTAAAAATTTCATGCTCTATTGTAGGGGGAGCTACCACACAATGGTGAGATGAAGTTGGTTGATTGAAGTTGCTTAGGGATTCAAAGATTGTACCATTTCAAAGTTGCAACTTCAAGTCATCATGATGCCTTGGGTAATGAAATTGTTGGCATCAAACACTTTGGTATCATCTCATATACTCACTTGCTTAAATTAGAGTTGGAGTTTTGATACATGCTTAACATTAGTAGATTTTCCGCTCTTGATATGAATTTCAAAAATGTTTTTGATTTTGATTTTCCTATCTCTTCGGAGACCTATGTAGCTTGTAATGGGCTCATGCGACCTTGCGGTTTTAAATCGTAGGCTCATTATTGGCCTTTCGGTTTTAAACCAATAGGAAGGGTTGAAGATCATGTTATCATATTTATTATTCTTGTGATTTCATAAAATTCGTTTTGATATCACTCGATTTCATTTTGAAACGAATTGAAGACTATTTAGCAGAGTACATTTTGACATCGATAATTGATCCCTAACTTTGCTACTTAGTTTGATAATTTGCTAGTAATTATATTCTCATTATTCTACTAATGAATATTGCTTGCAAGTTATGATAAAATGGAAGGCTTTAGAAACCAAAAAGGAAAAAGATTAGTTTGGCCAAAATTTCAAAGTATGATGTATGATTTCAAATTTCATAAAATCCTAGTGTAATACCTCAATATTAATGCTTTATTGATGTCTCTTTACTCATGATGGTAATCACATGTTAAATCCTTGAATTCTCATGAGTAGGTAGAATTTTAGTATTTAGACAAATTTCATTAAATGAAACTTGCTCTAGGTTGATATTCACTATTAGAGATATTTTTAAGTCCAAACTAGTTAAACATGTTTAGAGATCTTATTTTTTCAAATATTTCATATTTTAAGACATCTTTGATTCATTTTGATATCATGTTAACTTTTTTAAAAATAGATCTTTACGATCTAACATAGGTTGAGATTTTTAAATAAAACTTTGTATTGACCCTTTGCTATTTAGTAAGTTAGCTTGCTAGTTGGTATATGATTTTATTATGATACTAATGAAGCCTACTTGCAAGTTAAGAAAGTGGTAAAATTTGGAAGGCTAAAGGGAAATGAAAAGAAAGTAAAAATTTTAGAATTTCTCAAGAAATTTGGTATGAGTTTCATTTTGGTAAAATGCTTGCATACCACCTCTACTTTCTTGATAAAATGATTTCTCTATGCTCATGAATGATTTTGCATGATAATTGATTGAAATCTCATGAGTAAATACAATTTTGATACTTAGGCAATTTCATGTCATCTAGATTGAATGAAATGTGCTCTAGGTAGAAATCAATCTTAGAGACTTCATTTTAAGTTAAAACTAGATAAACATGTTTGGTTCACTCATGATTTGCTTCCATATGATTAAAATTGAAAAATCATGAGAAAATGAATAAATTGATAACAAGTTCATTTTAGGAGACCTAAAGTTGAGTAGAGTTGACCTAAGTCAACAAATTGACTTAGAAACTTTATTTTAGGTCCAAACTTCACAAATATGTTTAGATTTACTCATGTTAGGTATCCATCTGATTAAATTTGAAAAACCATGAGTAAATTTTAAAATTTGATCTTAGTAATTTCATGTTATCATGCTTACTTTTGAATGAAATTGTGCTAAGGTAAATTTTTGACCAAATGACATCATTTTCATTTCAAACTTGATAAACATGCTTTAAATGATGATATCTTAATATCTAGAAAGTTTGAATGAAAACTAAAAACTTTTGAAAATTTCTAATTATTTACGAAAATGCCACTAGAACTCAATGAATTTTAGAAAAAGGCAGAAAAAATGAATTTTTGTTGATTCTTGAATCTGCATCTCCCTTGAAAAATCAAGTTTATGGCATAAATTTTTTGAAAATCTTGAGTATGAATGTGATTTGATTTGGATTTTTGAAATTGGATTTCAAAACTTTAAAATATCGTTCTTTTCAAATGCTCATTTCTCGATATTTTGGATTTTTGTCGAAATCTTTGAATGAGACTTCAAGTATGATGTTAGATTCATGTTTTTAGTATTGTTCTCATTTTGACTCGTGAAAAATTATTTCTAAAATGATTTTTGATATGTTGACCGATACATGGAAATATCATTACTTGAGCTTTATACATGATTTATAGACTTGTAATGTATTTATCATCTAATGTTATCATGTATGACTTAGTCTCATATTATATATTTGATTTTTCATCCGTTGAGTTGAGATCTTCATGCTTCATGAAAACTAATTTTAGAGTCTCAACTTTGACTATAGGTTGACTTGTTTTGTCCTTTTTGATTGATGTCAAAAGAGGAGAAAAATATAGGTAAATTAGAAGAAAATATAAGAAAATCATGCATATAGATAGGGGGAGTTCTACTATATAGATATGCATGTTGATAGGGGGAGAAATGCCACGTTTGATATCCTCTATGCTTAATTGTAGATTTTTTCTTAAGGATATTTGTTATCATCAAAAAGGGAGAGATTGTTGGCTTAAGGTTTTCAACCTTGGTCTTAATCTCGGTTTTGATGATAACAAACATGGAACTAATATTTTATTAAGAAATCTTTCAGGTTCCATATCGGTTAGCACACGATGTCCGCGATCGGAAAAATCGGAGAAATCAAAAAATCAGAAGTATATACGTTGGTCGACGCGCTTGAACTCTTCAAGAAGTTAGAGTTTAGGTTTAGGGTGTCTAGATATGTTGTAAATCATCTTTATGATGCAAAGAATCCTAAAACCAATCCCGAATTCTAAAACATGAAAACCCGAAAATCACCCTGAATTCACTAAGCCTAGGGAGCTCCTTGGAGGGCTATATGACGTAGATAATTTCTTGACATAAAAAATGATGGTAATTGTTTCTTGGGTTAAAATTAGATAACGAGGTATTTTTGGAAGCCTTTAGCCTACCCTTATTTGACCCGAAAAATTTAAAAAATTCCGTTTTCGAAAAATTTGTACTAGACCCCAAAAATTAGATTTTGATCCTTAAGGATTTTGATTTTTTAGATATTTTTATTGAATCCAAATGTGGGTAATCCTTATATAACATTTATGTTTTAAAGTTATCCTCTTAAAGTTAATAAATGTTATATAAGTAGACTTAGCGAAGACGGAACCCAAACGAGTAGAAAAACCCAAGCAAAATAAAAAATTGCCCAGTCCAGTCCAGGTTCGGTTGATCGAATGCTGCCAAAAACTGGCAGTAGGCAATTCGATCGACCGAAGTGTGTCAAAAATGGGCAGAAGCTGCATCGGTCGACCAAATTGCGGATCGCTGAAGTCGTGACTCATTCGATTGACCCGTCGATCGATCGAACAATGCGATTAGAGCCAGCGGTCGTTGGGCGATCGATCGGTCGGTCGACCGACGATCGACCGGCAAGCGACCGAACGGCGGAAACGATTAGTTTTTCGCCCGTTGAGCTAGCTGTTCCGTTCCATTTTTTCTTGGCTCTATAAATACCCATGACTAAGCCTTCCTAAGACACTTTTGATCACTCCTACACTTCATTGAGCTATCCTTGATCAATTCCAAGCCTTCATTGCGTTAATTCCTAGAAAAACCCTAGCTTTGATATCTCATCCATTTGATTGAGTCTTACCCTCATTGTTTCACCATCAAAGACATTAAGAGAAAGCTAGGAATCTTGTTGTGGAACTAAGTACTTCATTGGTTGATTTATTGCTCCATTTATTGGTGTATTTTATTATTTATTTCATTGTAACTGAACTTGTGTAAACCTAGGTTGCTAGGTTTGATTGAGTTGGTGGTTGCCTTGGTGTTAAGGCTTAAACCCACCGTTGTAAATGTACTTTACTAGGATTAGTTGAGTTGTCCCTTATGGTTGAGGTGGAAGAGTGCTCTCGGTAAGAAGGCGACGACTTCCGGGTGTGGAAGTGCCTTAGATTGAGAGCGAGACTCTTCGAGTCAAAGTCATCTTTGTAAGGGAAACGATTTAAATCTAGTAAAATAAATTTGGAAATCCTAAGCGAAGTGCTTAGGTAGTAGAGTAGGCATTAAGGCCGAACCACTATAAATCTCTATGTTAGCATTGAAATATTATTTATATTGATTGCATTATTATTATTGCTTTCACGTTTAGTTATCGAATTATAAATTATCTAAGTAGTTTAAGAAAACGATTAAAATTGAAATTAGATAAATAAATTTAATTAACATACTATTCATTCCTCATCCAGTGTGTCATTTCACCTAACACTTCTATCTTCCCTTCCAACCGCAACCATCCAGGTATGCCGGTGATATACTCGCTGACGTCTGGCTGTGAAACGTGGGCAGGAGACGACCTGAAGAGAAGAGTGGGCATAGGATACGACGACTGAAAACTACGGAGCCATGAAGCCTCTGGTCCTCTCGCAATCCTCATGGCCGAGCACGACATCTTTCTTCTCTCTTTTCGGCACCGAAACAAAGCGGCACCAGCATGCAATCTTCCCTCCGCACAGCTAGAGCTAAAGAAACCGAAGTCGGCTATTGACGAGAGGAAGGCGCCGCATGTGCGAAGAAGAAGGAGACGGCTGCCTCCTTCGGCAGCCTCGAAGGGCTATCACAGCCAATAACCCCCACCCTTCTTTTTTTTTATTGTTTTTAAAAGCATGTAAGGAACATATTCATAATAGAAGCATGACATTTGAAACAAGAACAATAGACATTCTTAAACATGATTTGAAACAAGAACAATAGACATTCTTAAACATGAGCAGCAAGAATAGTACATGCAAATCTTAATGCAGAAAAATACGCGGTTCTAAAAAAAAAATAGGGGAAATCACGAACAGTTTTATTTATTCATGAACAGTGCTCAATCGTGAATCTCGGCAAACAATAAATATAAATCCAAAGCATAAGAAAAATATTCCGATTCAAGTATGTATACAGCTATATATGATACCAATTGATGAAAATCAATAACAAAAATTTAACTTTCATATAATCATACATGTCAAATCATTGAGAAATATCAAAAGCAGAAGCGTACCTGAATCCATCATCGGAGTCTAAGAGATTGAGGCCGGTCTTTCAAATCTATGCACCGACCACAAGACGTCTCTGAATAATGGAGCTTCTGAGACTGGAATCAAGTGCATGACCCATGGACCATAACTCCTCTATTTATAAAAAAATCCTGAGGTAATGGTAATTTCAATTTTGCCGATCATAAAATTAGAAATTATTTCTAATGGTATCTGTACAATTAAATCTCATATATTATTGAGATGTCACGGGCTTACAGATAAACAACAGTTAGATCACTTAAGATTTGGGCCGTTAGTTTTTGATAAAGACAATTGCACGCCTATTGATATATGTGGGCCCAAATGAGATTATTAAAATTAACCTAACAAATATTACTTCTTCATCTCCTAAAAGAAAAGGAAACAAAACAAAAATGAAAATGAAAAATGAAAAAAAAAAACACTAAGCATTCTCCATGATGTATCCCACGGCATCCTTGTAGCTGTTCCAAAGCCCGTCAACCGCCTTCACCACCATCTCTGCCGCCGCCTCCACCACCTTCGGGAGCATCTCCGACAGCTCGCCAAGCCCGCTCCGCGTCCTCTCCACCAGCTCCGCCGCCGCCGCTGACGACAGCTGGATCGACCCCGTCGCCGCGCTCTTCAAAGCCTCGAAGAAGCCCGACACCGCCGCCAACGTCACATTCTTAATCATATCCAAAGCGTACTCCAAGATCGACCGGAGGACCTCTGAGAAGAAGTCAATGGCGCCGGCGGAGACCTGCCGGGGGAGCTTGAGGAGCTGGATGAGCGCGACTAGGAGAAGCGCCACTCCCCTGAAGACGATGAAGCATAGCAGGCTCAAGAGGGAGCCAATCACCCAGAAGATGAACTGAAGAAGGGGAACCGCCATGAGAGCACTACGTGCTTCAATTCGGTGGAGATTAATCAGGGTTACTTGGGGAGGAAGGAGGGAGGTCAATTATGGTTTTGCTTGGAAGGAGAGGAGGGCGTCTTTTTCTTCTACCAAACTACGTGAGTTGAACGAGTCTTGGCGTGGAAGCATGTCGTTTGCGAAGCTTCTTCCCTTAAGTCTCCGTAATGGTTATTATGATATATATATATATATATATAAGAGCATGGTGTAATTATTAAGCGTATTTTTTTAGGGTACGGTGAACCTAGTATTGTTAAGTGTAAATAAAATTAAACATTATTGCGAAAAAGTAGTGGTGAGTGGTTCTTAGTATCTTATATTTTTCAAAATATCTAGATTTGTACGCTTTTAGGTTTTGGACATAGATCATATTCTATTGGGATCTGAAACTAGATCTTATCGGTCAAAACCTATGATATAATATATGTTCTGGGTACCTTATTGAAACTTGTTAATGAACAAACTAGTTCCAGAGTATTGATTTCGAGTACCCTGTTGAAATCTATTCATTTATAAGTTTCACAATATAAGTTCAAGGTACTATGTTGGAACCTATTCATTTACATATTTCGAGTACTTGTTCCAATTTCAATTTAGGATACTTGATGTGTTGAATTCGAATCCTATTGCGAATTTAATTTGGTTCTACTTGAAACCTACTCGATCGGATAGATTCTAATCAATTTCGAATCTATCCGGTATCCATGCACATCCTCGTGAAAAAGTGAACGTGAGGCTTCATGGAATTTTTATAGTCTGATTCCATAGTAATTTACTTTTATAAAAGTGTGTTTTTTAAATATTAGCATAATTACTTTTTAATTATTGAGATAATTACTATTTTCTTGCCAGTGAAACTGAAATTTTAGAAGGAAAGAAACGAGTGACTTCCAATACTCGGTTGACTTATTTAAGCTGGTCAAGGTCTTCAAAGAGATAATTGCTTATATAGTTTTTACTTACCACCAGTCTTTAATTTATTAAATTAAACAATTTGATGAATTAAAGACTGAGGAAAAAGACCCAATCATAAAATAGACTAATTATTTGGCTATTGACTTGACCAATTAATTAATTTACTTTGGTTAGTTGAAATGTTTCAATCTTTTAACATTTTGAAAGCTGAAACCTATCTTGATTGACCAAGGAAACATGTACTATCATATCAATAATTGACTACTAAAAAATTGCAATTCAAGGGTTATTTAGTAATCCAAGTGAGAAGCAGAAAATTATTTATGAAAGTTATTTTTGAGAAAAATAAAGTTATAAAAAAGTCATTATTGAGTCGGATTCTAAACTTATTGTTGACATGTGTAATAATAAATTATGTATGAATTGATACCAACTATTATGGATAGACCTTCATGACTACCCGAATGTTTGTGCGGCTCCCTTGCCTCCACAAGGGATGAGCTTTGCACAAAATCGTCTTGCCAAAGTCGAAAGTCGATTGCGGGCTCCTAATTCGCCTGGTGCTTGGACACAAAAATATTTGAACTAAATGGCCGTTTGTATGAAAAATACTTGAGAATGCAAGAAAATGCTTGACTTCTAGTGTACCCTAGTAATATGTTAAAAACCTTATTAATGATGTTGTTGGATGCAGGTAAATTTGAAGAATTTGCTATCACCTATGTTGGAAGGGAAGCAAATAAGGTAGTAGATTGGCCAGCTTATCAAGCTAGGATGATGAAAAAAAATATTAATTAGGAGCATGATTGGCCTCCTGATCTTGTTAAAATTGTGAAAAAGAAAGAAAAAATAAAGTTAAGTAAAATAGAGGAAACAAATATGATATAGAAGTTTTTTTTTGAGATTTGAGAAATGCAGAAGTGTAAAGTAACATAGCAAGAGAAAAAATGCATGAAAAATAAAAAAGAGATAAAACAGAAAAAAGAGAAAGCTACATAGAACAAGAGGAGGAGGATAAAGCAAGGTGGAGCAACAGTGCTCCATCCATGGCAACCTCAAAATGTTGATGCGCGATAGAATCAAAACAATGGCTATTGTGCTCGATCCAAATCTTTCATCTCCATATCATAAGCGCCTTGTATCAAATATGATACAAAAGTTAATAATGAAATGAAATGGGTATCTAATTCTAAAGTTCAGGTAGCATATTATATATATATATATATATATACATATATATGAGAAAAAGAACTCTATATTCTTCAAGTGATGAGAAATACAAGTACGAGGAGGAGAGAGAAATGGTAAAGGAAAAATAAAAAAAGATCAAAAGCACCTTGTAAATGCATTGAAATGAAAATAGTGTGATGTGAGAATTTAAATAATTTACCAAAATCCTCTTGATCAAGTATTGCATTCAGCAAATTTAAGATATTTTCTTTATTTTCCATGACGTGAAAATGAAAATCCAAAAGGTTTCTATAACTATGACAGTGGATAATTCATTGTTCAAAGAACATATATCTATTCCTATTATCCACTTGTTCAAAGAACATATATCTATTCCTATATAAAACCGTCTCTATCAAGGTTCAATTTTTATACTCAACTGTGACGTATAATTCTCAATAGTTTAATTCAATACCATATATAGTTTAATATGTGTCCCCAATTATAGCAAAAAAAATGACACTTTCTGTAGCGTCTTCAAATAATATGAGTTTTAAAAATTTGTCAACGTTAATAAAAATATCCCCACAATTGCGTCCCTAGAGATCCATTTTATTGTGTAGTGCTTATAGAAGTAAGTAGGTGTAACATATTAAAAATAACAAGCAATGTGATCAGCACTCAAATCATGTGAATATAATTCAATAAAACATGGTTCATCTGATTTCATTCAGTTCATAAAAAAATGAGAACATATAAACAACCAAAGAATCAAATCTCCACTATAATCCATAATTCAATAAAAAATGAATTTTAGAAACCAAGTTAAAATAGTCAAGATTACCAGAACAATGATGAACAGAGATACTCTTACCAAATTAAATCATTGCAGACCTTGTAGAAAAGTTTCTCTGCATCATCCTCTGAGATCATCCTTCACCACTCTATCCTATCCGTTCAAAATCATTTATAGCCTCATTAGAGCATCAAATAAAGATTTTGTTGCTATAATGAAAGCTCTGCTCTTAAAAACCTATGCAGCAATATATAAAATGCAGGATTAGAAAAAGAAATACATTTATCTTAGCATCTATTAAGTATCAAGTAGGGTTCAAAGGAAAATGGCAACGGATAAAGAATTCTGGATGTATGCATATTCTGAATAAAAATCAGGGAACACATACCTCTATGTGATCATCATTGATCATGCTCTTTATGAAATGTAAATGTGACATGTTTGTTTGATAGGATAAAGGAAATACGATAAGGAACCCTTGAAAGAATATAAAATCAATGTTATATCCGGCGTAAAAGAATATAAAATCAGTGTTAAATCCGGTGTATATAAGGTTAAAAAATCCTATTCAACACTCTATTCAACACTCTATTATACCACAATTCACCCTTGGTGTTATCATTAACCATATTGTAACCATGTGTTTGGGAATTTTTTGTGTGGTTAACAGTATTTATGCAAGAAGTCATGTTCATGGGTTTTCATCATGCCCATGAAACAAAGTGTAGGCGATATCATCATATTTATCTCACCTCCTCTGATTTAAGAGTCTATCCATGATCATAATTATATATTAAAGGAGAGAGTATAATAAAAAAGCTCACATTGAGATGCCTAATTCTTCTACTACATAGCAGACATTTGAAAGCCTGGCATGTCGAATGAGGAAGCAAACTTCTCCCGCTGCTTTGAGTTCCTCAATATCCTTGTTATTCACCAAGCCTTTGTTGAAGTCCTTCAACAGTTTCCCATGTTCATTCTGAATGGTCAAGCAAATACTTACAGCCTGGTGAAGGAACTCTGAAATCTGCTCAAAGTCCTTCTCAACCAAGCCCCTTGAAGTCATGGCAGGAGTACCTTAAAACAAGTCACCGATCATTAGGAACATCTCCATGAGAACAAAACAGAGTCATGGGAAATTAGGATGCAAAATATGCAGTTCCTCAGAATATGAAGGCAGTTCTTCACCTTCGACCTATAAAACCCACATGTAAAGCATTTTTTATCTAATTTTATACCTTGAGATTTCCAATTTTTAATAAACTATTTTTTTCTCCAAGAAAAATGAAATACTCAGTGCTAAAACACAGACAACCCTAGATGCCTCAATATAATAGTAGAGCACTGAAGATAATCACATCCATTGGAGATTAATGTTTGTGCATTACACCAGTCCAAACAGGTGAATGGTAAAACTGGTGCACCAACCACACCATATGACCATCCTCAATCATGATAATGCACATGATAATGCTAGGAAAGATAAACAAACCTCTTTTGAAAATCATTTGTCTGAGAAAACATATGATAATGCACATATATTAAGGATGGTTTGTTTGCCACATTTTTATTGACTAAGTCAAAGTTATTGCAAGTAAGTATCAATGATAAAGCACCTCAAATATGAACTTCAAAAATAATTTCAAAGATTCCACCTTCGGAGGATCCAATAAATTAGACAGTGTACAAAGGATGACATTCTTACCAATCTGCACACCGCCAGGAGCCAATGCACTGCTGTCACCAAGAACAGCATTTTTGTTTGCACTAATATTGCATAGATCACAAAGTTTCTCAACCTTGTTTCCCACAGCCATCCAAAAGGAAACAAATGATTTCAAGTTATATGCAAAAGATGCCAATTACCAAATAGCTTCATGTATAAGAAAAACTGTCAATACCTGTCAAACCAAGAGGTCGAAGATCCCAAAGGACAAGATGGTTCTCAGTTCCATCTGTCACCATCTTGTATCCCTTGCTCATCAGATAGTTTCCAACAGCAACAGCATTAGCCTTCACTTGCTTGGCATAGGCCTTAAAACCAGGTGACATGGCCTGTTTTAATGCAACATCCAAAGCAGCAATCTGATGATTGTGAGGGCCACCTTGGAGGGCTGGGAACACAGAAAAGTTAATTTTATCCTAAAAATCATATACAACATCTTCTGGCTGTCCCTTCTTAGGAGGTTTAGGGCTCTTCCTGTAGAAGATCATGCCAGATCTTGGTCCTCTGAGACTCTTGTGAGTGGTGGTTGTAACCACATCGCAGAACTCAAAGGGATTTGCAGCTTCCTGTGTCAGAGAAAATAGATGATTTCATTATTAGAAACGAGGAATGTATGCACAACAGTTCTTAAGTAGCCAATTAAAGCTACCAAATCTGGTAATTCACCTAGTTCTTCTTCGCAAGAGGAAGGAACAAACAAATCTTATAAATTGTGAAGAAATCTGTAAACAGAAATTCAATGTTTGACAGTAGAACTCATACCAAGGTATTATTTAAGCACAATTTCAGAAAATTGCATCAGTAAAATGTGAAAGAAACTGCTATAGATAATCTTTGTTCTACCAAAGTAAGAAAGATTTCACATACATCTAGACGAACACAAGAAGAATAAGGATATTCTCATAGGTGATGAATTACCATATGCACATAAAAAAAAAATGCATATCGGCAGTAGCATACTACAATCATAATGCTTAGATCCCAAGGTCAGTAGACTCAGGAAATAGAAATGTCATAGATTTACACTTTACACTTATTAATGTATGGTATGGTATAGTACTGTAAAAATTATTTATCTTGTTTGGAAGGATGGTATGGTATGGTATGATATGATTAAATGACAGTAGCTATGGAGGAGAACGGCGTCTTGGCTAAGCCGATCAAGAATGATAAGTAAAAGTCTAATCTGATATGGGTATATAAAGGGCATAAAAGGAATTGTAAATTTTGATTGATGATATTTTAAAAATAAAATTTTATGAAACCATGAGAAACCACCAAATCCATGATTTGCAAACTTGGCCAAAATTTATGGTTTTCAAATCATGAGATTACCATACCATACCATGATCATTTATTAGAAGTCTTCCCAAACATAAAATCAAATCATATCATACCATGATAAATCATACTCTACCATAAAACAAACAAGACTCTTTTGTTCTCATGGAGATGTTCCTTGTTAATCACATTCCAAAGGTTCTAATGTACATCGAAATTTAAAAAGCAAGCAAAAGAAAAGAAAGCACAAGAAATAAGTCGGGGGAAAGACTGTAGCCCTTCCCAAACTTTAAACAAAGACCATCCTACGCCAATCAACTAACACCTGAAGTTTGAAGTTCTATCTTAGAGTTTGTCGTAGTCAAGAGCTTTCTCCTCGAGTTTGTCGTAGTCGAGGTAGCCGGTGACGGAGCTGACCTTGTATGGCAAGCTCTGGAAGTAGATCGAGGTGACAGAGATCTTCTTACCGCCAGACGTGTATTAGCCGTGGGTGAGGTGGCAACCGGAGGGGAGATCGAGGCCCATGATACGGTCGTGGGGATTGAGGAGGGCAGTGTAGGCCGCAAAGTTAGCGGGGCTGCCGGAGTAGGGCTGGACGTTGACGCCCCAACTGGCAGGGTCAAGGCGGAAGGCAGCGAGGGCACGCGAGCAGCAGAGGTTCTCAATGGCGTCAATGTGCTCGTTTCCACCATAGTAGCGGTGGCCGGGCATGCCCTCGGAGTACTTGTTGGTGAGGGCGCTGCCGAGGGCCTCGATGACGGCGAAGGAGGTGAAATTCTCGGAGGCAATGAGCTCGATGCCGTGGGACGTCTGGCGGCGCTTCTGAAAGCCAGTCTGCGGAGAAGAAGAAAGGGAAGGAATACGGGTAATAACGAACGCAGCACGAGGAAAAGAAAAGAAAAAGAAAAATAGTTCATTAGTTATCTTTGTAAATAAGCCGCAAGGGCAATATTGTAATTTTGTTTTCTTTTAAATTGCTTCATGTATAAATAACTAAGCTTATACTTAGTAATGTTTTAGCTTCTTAGTTTTCCTTCTTCGAATACTTTTTTCGCTCCCAATGTTTTTGATCATCATTTCCAATTGAATAAATCATCTATTGTATGGATTCCGGTTGATTGCAACATTTGTCATTCTTGGAGTGAGGATCTCAATTTGCTATCATGGTATCAAAGCGGGACGCATAGAAGCGAATCACATTCGATTCGATCATCGGTGCGATCGAGGCGATGGCGAGGAACAGACGATCCCAATAAACCCGATCGATTGTTGTTGAATCGGGGAGCAACAATGAGAGCAGATCTACATCCGAGACTACCAATTACGAGGACGATCCAGTATTGATTCACGGAAGCGATGCCCCAGGTATCTTCCTTGTGTCTGTTAAATTGGTAGGGCATGAGAATTATTTGCCCTGGCGAGAATCCATGAGGATCTCTCTGTCGACTAAAAATAAGTTGGGATTTGTAAATGGATCGATACCTGTACATGATTCTCCATTAATTGGTGTTTGGACGAGATGCAATGATCTCGTTCGTTCTTGGATCCTCTAGTTGATAGCGCCGGAGCTGACCACCAGTGTTATATACGCTAACACAGCTGCAAAAATGTGGTCCGATCTTGAAGATCGATTTGGAAAGAGCAATGAGCCGAGAATTTTCGATTTGCTACCAAATTTACAATATGAAACAAGCAAACATGTCCATAGCAGTGTATTTCACCAAACTGAAATCATTGTGGGATGAATTGGGGGCAATGGGTACTGATAAAGAGTGTACCTGCGACAAGGGAAAGATGAAGCTGAGATAATTTTTGATGGGGTTAAATGAATCCTATATGAACGTGAGAGGACATATTTTATTGATGAAGTCTTTGCCGGATATAAATCAGGCATATTGTCTGCTGGAGCAGGAGGAATCTCACAGAAAAGTAGGATTGCAACCTAATGTAAACCTAGAAAGTGTAGCCCTTAACAGTTCAAAACAGTATTTTGAACATTCCAAGTTCAAAAATGAAAGAGGAACAAAACAGTATCAACATAGAAAATTCTGTGATTACTGTAAGAAACCAGGGCATACCAAGGAGGATTGCTACAAACTACATGGTTATTATTATGGGAATAAACCATATAAGGGTAAACAAAGGTATGACAATCAATATGTGGAGAAGCAAGCAAACAACTCAGTGTCTGAGGCAGCTGATGCTAAGAACGAAAACAAAGCTGAAAGCTCATATGCCAAACAAGAGGATGATCATGGAGGATTCACTGAGAGGCAATATAATACACTGTTGAATATGGCTGGTAAGTGTTTCAGTAACAGTGTCACAGTAAATAGCAAAAGGTGGATCATGGACAGTGGTGCCACTGACCACATTGCATCAGATAAAGTGATGTTAGATGACAAAATGAAACCCACACACAATTGTAGAATTTCTTTACCTAATGGAACTTCGGTTCCAATTCAGTGTGTAGGGACTGCTCAAATAAATGAGCACATTAGACTACCAAACACACTTTCAGTTTCAGATTTTCACTGCAATCTAATGTCAGTAAGCAAGCTGACAAAGGAACTAAATTGCTCCATAATATTTACTCCTGTATTTCATCATTTAGGACCTAGCTTCGAAGGAGGAGATGGGGAATGGTGAAGAGATGAATGGATTGTACATCCTTAAGGAAGCAGTGAGGAAAAGGAGCAGCAAAGGATATGAAACAAAGGCAATGAATGTGAACCTGGATGCGCAAACTCTATGGCACCTCATGTTAGGTCATATGCCAGTTGAAAAAATGAAACTGTTATCAGCTTACATACCAGAATTGAGTTGTAATTCTCAATTGTTTTGCAACATTTTTCCACTAGCTAAAATGTGTAGACTACCATTTCTTTGTATGAATAAAGCATATGAGGTCTTTGAGTTGATACATTGCGATGTTTGGGATCCTCACAAATACAAAACTCATGATAATTGTTCATACTTTCTCACAATAGTAGATGATTGCTCAAGAGCTTGTTGGACATATTTGTTTGCATTCAAAAGTCAAGTACCTGATATATTAATCAGCTTTATTAAAATGGTTGAGAAGCAATATGGTAAAAGTGTGAAGACAGTCAGGTCAGACAATGGGTATGAATTTTTCAACATGACAATGAAGAACTTCCTATTAGATAGAGGCATTATGCATCACAGCTCATGCATAGAAACACCACAACAAAATGCTGTTGTGGAAAGAAAACATAGGGACCTACTTGAGGTTGCTAGGAGCCTAAGATTTTAGTCTCAAGTACCTCCAAGTTTGTGGGGGGAATGTATTCAGACCGCGCGCAACTCATCTCATCAATAGAATGCCAAGTGCTAGACTAGATTATCAAAATCCATATCAGATGTTGTACAAAACTCAGCCTAGCTTAATTCACTTAAAGGCTTTTGGTTGTTTATGCTATGCTAGCACACTAAGGCAAGGAAGGTTCAAATTTGATACCAGAAGTAAAGAAGCTATATTTATAGGATACCCACATGGGAAGAAAGGCTACAAAATCTATGACTTGGAGTCAAACAATTTCAATTTCGAGGGATGTGATGTTCATAGAACACATCTTTCCTTTCATTGAGAAGTGTGACTTCAAAACTGTGCATCCGATACCTATCAACCATGATGAAAACAATGTTGAGAATGAAGGTATAAGATATAAGCATAAAACTCAGGTGAAGAACAATAATGAGGCTCAAATCTCAGATGAAGAGAATGATCTTGAGGAATATGAAATAGAAGGAAGCAAGAATAAGTGTCAGTCAACAGGAAGGGATGTCAGGGAATCAGTGTCTACTGAAGACCCAAAAACCTATTTGAACAGGGACATCTGTCCCTCACACAACAGGAGAAACAAAAGGGAAATTAAAAGACCAATTAGATTGCAAGACTATGTTTGCAATCATTTTTCAGAAAAGAAGTTCACCTCTCCCTATCCTATATGCAAGTACATGAACTTATCAGAAGCTTCAGAGTATCAAAATAGATTCCTAGCCATTGTGAATGTCCAAAGTGAGCCGAAGACTTATGAAGAAGCAATTCAAAGCCAGGTATGGAGAGATTCTATGAAAGATGAACTAAATGCATTGTCAAACAACCACACATGGACAATCTGCAGGTTACCAGTTGGCAAAAGACCCATTGGTTGCAAATGGGTGTTCAAAACAAAGTATAAACAAGATAAAAATATTGAGATGTACAAATCAAGATTGGTGGCGAAAGGATACACGCAGGTAGAAGGGGTGGATTACACTGACACCTTTGCGCCAGTATCCAAAATGGCAACAATGAGAATTGCCTTAGTAGTAGCTACCTCATCAAATTGGCCTTTGTACCAGCTAGATGTAAACAATGCCTACCTTCATGGTGATCTTGAGGGAAATTAAAAGACCAATTAGATTGCAAGACTAGGTTTGCAATCATTTTTCAGAAAAGAAGTTCACCTCTCCCTATCCTATATGCAAGTACATGAACTTATCAGAAGCTTCAGAGTATCAAAATAGATTCCTAGCCATTGTGAATGTCCAAAGTGAGCCGAAGACTTATGAAGAAGCAATTCAAAGCCAGGTATGGAGAGATTCTATGAAAGATGAACTAAATGCATTGTCAAACAACCACACATGGACAATCTGTAGGTTACTAGTTAGCAAAAGACCCATTGGTTGCAAATGGGTGTTCAAAACAAAGTATAAATAAGATGGAAATGTTGAGAGGTACAAATCAAGATTGGTGGCGAAAGGATACACGCAGGTAGAAGGGGTGGATTACACTGACACATTTGTGCCAGTATCCAAAATGGCAACAATGAGAATTGCCTTAGTAGTAGCTACCTCATCAAATTGGCCTTTGTACCAGCTAGATGTAAACAATGCCTACCTCCATGGTGATCTTGAGGAGGAAGTTTACATGCAATTACCTCCAGGACACGAAGAGGATGGAAAGCATTTGGTGTGTAAACTAAACAAGTCCATTTATGGGTTGAAGCAAGCCGAGAGACAATGATTTTCCAAGCTTTCAACAAGTATAAGGCCAAAGGTTATTAGTCCAATGCCTATGATTCATGCTTGTTCATCAAGAAGAGAGAAGGGAAAATTGTCCTAGCATTAGTTTATGTTGACGACATAATCTTGACAGGCTCAAATCATGAAGGCATAAAGGAATTGAAAACTCATTTGAATGACTTGTTCAAAATCAAGGACTTAGGTGAGTTAACATACTTCCTAGGTCTAGAGATTCAAAGGAGTAAAAAGGGTTTACACATCAGTCAACATAAGTACATTTTAGACTTATTGACATAGAGAAATCTATTGGATTGTAAGCCCAAGAGCACCCCCATGGCTCTAGCCAGCAAGCATAGTAGAGAGATTGAAGCAAATGAAGAGTTAATGGTCGACAATACTGATTACAGGACCTTGATTGGGAAGCTTTTATACATTACAGTTACTAGACCAGATATTATGTATAGTGTACATAGGCTTAGCCAACATGTATAAAATCCTAAAGAATCGCATCTAAAAGCAGCTTTGAGAGTGCTAAAATATCTGAAAGGAACAATTGGCTTGGGATTATACTATTCTGCTGAGTCAAAAATTAATATATCTAGTTTTTCAGACGCTGACTGGGGGAGTTGTATTGACACCAGGAAATCAGTCACTGGATACTTGATTAAGCTTGGAACATCAACTGTTAGCTGGAAATGTAAGAAGCAAGTAATTGTGAGTCGCTCAAGCGTAGAGAGCGAGCTTCGAGCGCTATCAAGCACAACAACAGAACTGGTTTGGGTGTCAAATTTGTTAGTCGACATGGGTATAAGGCATTCTGGACCCATACCTCTACACTGTGATTCTCAAAGTGCTCTGCACATTACGAAGAATCCAGTATTTCACGAGCGTACGAAGCATCTCGAAGTAGATTGTTACTTCGTTCGTGAGAAATACCAAGCAGGGCTGATAGAACCAGTTTACCTTCAAAGTGCAGATCAACCGGCCGACATTTTTACAAAAGCTTTACTTACTCCGCAGCATTTGAAGTTGAGCTCCAATTTTAAAATTACTTCTCCATTCTACCAACTTGCAAGGGGTGTGAAAGCCAGTCTGCGGAGAAGAAGAAAGGGAAGGAATACGGGTAATAACGAACGCAGCATGAGGAAAAGACCAAAAAGAATAGTTCATTAGTTATCTTTGTAAATAAGCCGCAAGGGCAATGTTGTAATTTTATTTTCTTTTAAATCGCTTCATGTATAAATAGCTAAGCTGATACTTAGTAATGTTTTAGCTTCTCAGTTTTCCTGCTTCAAATACATTTTTCCCTCCCAATGTTTCTGTTCATCATTTCCAATTGAATAAATCATCCACTGTATGGATTCTTGTTGATTGCAACATTTGTCGTTCTTGGAGTGAGGATCTCAATTTGCTATCAGCTTCTCGTGCTCAATGAGGTCGTGGATCTCGAGGTCCACGGCGAAGAGGGGGGTGAGACCCCACTCGGCGACGAATTCCATGGCGGTGACGGGTTGGAGGAGAGGGAGAAAATGGGGAGCGGAGGAGGAGGGGAGAGACGGAGTCGAGCTTTGGAGAGGAAGGGAGAAGGGGATTTGTAATGGAAGAAGAGGAGAGACGTTGAATCCACATGATGTGGTTAGTTTTTGTTACACGAGTGAGTCAGACACTGGAATTACATGGAATCCCAAGTAAAGGTAATTCTTACATTGTATTAAGAGTAAACATAGTATTATTAAAATTGAATATAAAATATAAATAAACTTACGTAGTATGAGGGTGAATCTAACATTTTTTTTCTAGATTCAATCTTAATAATACTATGGGAGCATTTGGTACATTATCACTTAAAATTACTGAAAATTTAGATTACCACTTTTAAAATTACCGATAATGTTACATTATAATATTTGGTATGTACTGATAATCTCGCTAGTAATCCACATAATCTTGTTTTGTATAAAAGAATATTATTACAAAATTTATATTTTTAACTAAAATACCCTCAAATAAAAAATAAAAAATAAAAAATAAACTAAAAAGGAATAAAATAAAATAAAATAAAAATAGATAAATAAAAATAAAAATAAAGATTATCAATTTACTATGAAATAAGGCAAATGAGGTGAGACGAGGATTTTTTTCTATGTCAATATAGATTATTTTAGTTTGGTGTATTTTTGTCAAAAATAAAAAAAATAACATTATCACCTTACTGGTAATCCACATGGCCACCCCCTCCCTTGGTAATGTGGATTATCACTTGAGTAGTAATCAGTTTCAACCAAACGCGGTAATCTAATGGGGCCTAGGTAATTTTAACTAAGATTATCAGTAATCTATTTAGATTACCTCGTACCAAACGCCCCCTAAGTTCATTCTTAAAAATGCTAGGTTCGCTTCTACGTGGGGCTTCATAAAAATGTCTACGAAGCTAAATTTCTATAAAACTCGACTTCATAGTAGTTTTGTCGGTATAAATGCCTGCTTTGTGTTTGAGTTAATGCAACGCTTACTTATTTAACTAATACTTAAATTAAATAGTAGTACCGTATAAACCATTGTAATTCTTATACTTGAAATTGAATTCTGCCTACGAGTTAATTATGAATGCGATATAAAGAGATTTTTTTTATAATAAAGATAGAAAGTCAAAATAGATAACTATATTAGGATTCAAATCCTAAATCTCTAGGCAACATTCAATATGTTGCCACTAATTGTGCTACCCACAATTGGCGATATAAAAAGAAAAATTACTTCCATATATTCATGATAATAAATTAATGAGTTAATTGCTAAAATATACTATGTACTTTGTAAAAAATAATAAATTTAGATCGAATTAAAAGTTCAATTTATTCAATGTATCACAATTTTAATCAATTGTTATTTTGTTAAATTTTAAGTCAACTTTTTTATACTAAAATCATAAAATTATACTTTTATTAACGACAAACAATGAAATCAAAATGACCCTAGTAGAAAATACATTCCAAAACTCAAGGAGGCATAGAAGACACCAAATATGGAATTCCTTAAGGTCATGTTTGATTTGTAGGATATGATTTGAATGAGATATGATTTAAGATAGATAAGGATGGGATAAAAATTCAAGAGGATTTTTTAAAATTCTATCATAATATCTTATGTTTATTTTGGCATAGAATAAGAAGCATAAATAATATATAAAAATTTATATCATGTGAATTTAAATTAAAATAAATCCAGAATATGAAAATAAATAAATTTATTTATGATAGACAATAAAGAAATGTGTCAAGGAGCTGATTTACTTTGACCCGTGATATCTACAAGATATTATGAGTTAGTTTTCAACACAATTGTGAATTTGAGGCTCTCCTTAATGGCCAGCTTCCAATTGCAAGGCATCATTGCCCTCCATGAAGAGGTATTGTTCTTAAGATAATAATGGAATGTCACTTGCATAGTCAAGAAATGAAGCATTACAATTCAATTTAAAAATAAGTTTTTTTTAGGAGAATCCACTTAATACACTTGGTTTGTTTGATAAGATCACCCTCTGACCCAAGTAGATAGAAGTGGTCATTGGTAAAGGCAAAAATTCGTGTCACAGGGCCATAGAGCTTAGAGTGTCTAATCTCGTGCAACAATTTTTACATCAACTTGATGACATGTTATTCTAAGCATGATTAAAATATTATAATATTTTTGCATGTATTTTTTAAAAATATGATAATTATATATTTATTTATATAAAACTAATAGCTTATATTTATCCGTACAATTATATATTCCATCCTTGCCATTTTTCATTAGTTAAACTCTAAGGTTCTCTAATCATGATTATTAATGAATAGTTTAAATAACTTAACTACATAAAATTATTTATAAAATTAATATTTTATTTAATATTATACTAAATAAGAAAAAATATATTAAATCTAAAATTCGATCCCTAGTATAATCACCTATTATGGTTTTCTATCTTTATTTTAAAAAAATTATATTAATTTTTTTTTTCTTATCTTATCGTATGAAACAAATGACACCTAATTGAATCTAAAGGCAAAAGACAAAAGTCTAAATGGTTCCATTAGATTAGATCTTGAGTTGAGTTGGCTCCCGTGAAATACATTCGACACTTCAATTTATTGACTTTATTTTCCATCCAATTTTAAATTCTAAAAATTCAGAACTAAAAGAAAAATAAAATAAAAAATAATATCAAATTTACCTCTATGTATAGAAATATTTGAGCAAATATGCTAGTTTGCACTTATAAATTAGATAATATTTGTTTAAATAATATTAACTATGATGATATAATATTATATTACAATAAAATATTTACATTATTAATAAATTTATTTTAGTAGTAATATATTTAATATAATAAACGTAATACATATGCATAAGAAGTATACATATATAATATATTATTAACATAATAGTGTCGTATATTAATTATTTTAGTATATGATACAAAATTTATTGAATATTATATAATAGTATTTCTTTAGGGTAAGATGATAATATTAAAAATGGAAAATATAAAAAACCTCGTATCCTGTGAATTTCGTAATCCTATCTATTAAATTGCTTATAGAAACTAGTATATCGATCATCTGCGCGTTGAGCGAAAATAAATAAAAATTAAATAAAAATTAAGAACTTAAATAAATATTAATGTAATCTTAATTTAAAAGTCAATTGTTAAATTAATCTATTTATTTTTAAAATTAATCCTAATTAAAATCTTAGTTGATTGATGAATAATTTTAATTAATGTATATAGTCAGTTTAATTACTGCAAATATGAAAGATATTATTGATTAATTATAAGTTCTGGAGACACATTTGAGAGGACGGAAGACACCCAGAGAAAAGATGGGAATGCCCTTGAAAATAAAATCCTAATCTTGATTTTTGAATTAATGTTTCATATTTCTGAATCCAATTAATTATGTCTGCTTAATTTTTGAATTTTATTTCCCCTCTATTTTATTTTAGAAATTAATTATGTTCGCTTAATTTTCATATTTGATTTTCTGTTTATTTTATTTTGGTAATTAATTATGCCTAGTTAATTTTCAAAATTTTGAATCTAATTCCTTGATTTTCAAATTTTATTTTCACATAATTATTTATTTTGGTAATTAATTATGTGTGCTTAATTTCTAAATTTTGAATCTAATTAATTATGCCTACTTAATTTCTAAATTTTATTTTTCTATAATTAATTATTTATGTAATTACTTATGCGTGCTAAAAATTTTAAATTTTCGAATCCAAATAATTATGCACCTTAATTTTCAAATTTTACATTCTCATAATTAATTATGTCTGCTTAATTCCCAAATTTCTAACTAATTAATCATGTCTTCTTAATTTTTGAACTTTGTTTCTCGTAATTAATTATTTTTATAATTAATTATGTCGGCTTATTTTCAAATTAAATTTTCAAATAATTTTATTTTCCCTTTATTTTATTTTGAATTAATTATATCTGCTTAATTTTTAAATCCAACAAACTATGATCGTTAAATTTTATTTTTCTCTCATTTTTAGGCACCTTCTTAATTTAAACATTAGAAAATAGAATCAAACTTCAACGTTAAATTTTAATATTTTCTTCTATTATAAATAATAATAATATAATCATGTGTTAAAATGATTGATATTCAAATTTAATGATTAAAAAGTATTATTGGTATAATAAACTTATTTTATTAAGGTTTATTATTTTTCAATTAATATTAAAAATATCCAAATATTTTTAAGTATATATATATATATATATATATATATATATATATATATATATATATATCCAAATATTAAAAATGGATTTCAAATAAACTTATTTTATTAAGGTTTATTATTTTTCAGGTTATTTATATAAATTGCATTGGTTATAATATGAATCATTTTTTTATCAATAGAATATATATATATATATATATATATATATATATATATATATATATATATATATATATATAAACGTAAATGTTAAAAATACTATAGTTATTATTATGTTGGAAATTGTTGTTATCATTACATTAATAATATTAATAATGAATTTGAAATGGTTATATTTTATTCTATTTATTTTATAAATTATTTTATCAGTAATTAAAAATATAAAATATAAATAAACATGTAAGTTAAATATGATAATATTAAATTTTATTTTATTTTATTTATAATAAGAAGAAAATATTAAAACTAATGTAATTAATATAAATAATTTGAAATTTTTAATATTTTGTTGCATTAGTATTTTTTTCATTATTATTTAGATGTCATTCTGATTATTTATTTTAAGAACTAAATATATTAGGAAGATTTGTAATGAATACTTTATTGTAATTTAATATTTAAATCTTATTGAAATTGATACAGACAAATGAGAAAAAATATTATTGTAAAACGTGACACATTAAATAATTTATAAATTTGTAATGAATATTTTATTATAATTTAATATTTAAATTTTATTAGAATTGATGCACAAAAAAATTATATTATTGTAAAACGTGACACATTAAATAATTTACAAATTAATTATTTTACATTAAAATTGATGTATAAAAATGAAAAAAAATAAATATGAAATTCAGAACTTGATCCACTGGATTACTTTTACTTTTGACACTTAATCAGAAATAATTATTACGATTTGGCTTTTAAATATATATAGATATAGATGTTGGGAAAAATGCACGTTTTATAATCATATTAGCTAATATTCTTGACATTTTATTATTATGGTCACCAAATATATAATTTTATGATTTCATAAGTATGAAAAAGAAAACTTCCACACCTAATTAACGGAAACTGGAGTTGGTATATATGAGTTAGTATTAAAACATTAATTTAAGTCCTACATTCAATTCGACTTACGGGAAATGACTGAATTAATTTGATTGGATGGGCTAGAAAACCCACGTCAACCTAATTTTACCTCAGAAATTAGCTAGACTATCGAAATTACAACCTCAACCAACTTGGACTTTAACATAATCAGAGTATGTTTGGTACATTGATCAAATAAACAACAGTCATGTTCCAGCAGAAATCATCGGATAATATTATCCCAACATTAATCTATCCCTATTCCAGTATTCGTTCTACAGACAGAGAAGAACTCCTTTAAACACTCGATAGTTAGAGCTGATCAATCAAACGCTACAGGTAAACTAATTAAATCCACACACAATGTCAAAGAAACAAGAATAAAATATCAGATCAATGTAATCATTCCCATACCATGCACAGTGTGGAAGATATGTGCCCCCTTCTTTCTTCTAATCAAGGGCTGGCACCTCTGCAGCCACTGATGATCTGACAGCCCCTCCTGTAAGGGTTTGCCCTTGGTAAGGAATGGCAATTGTAGTAGGGCACCCCGGGCTTTGTGCAGGGCACCACGTCCCTCTTGAGGGCCTCATAGCTTATGTACTTCTTGCCCAAGACATCCCACAGCTGCCTCCTGCTCTCCTCTGACCTCATCTCCATCTCTTCCCCTTCCTCCAAGATGCTGCAGCCTCTTCCTCTTCCATTGCAGGCCGCATTCACCGTCTCCTCCTCCTCTCGTGCAGTGTTCTTCTCCGTAAGGAGGAAGAGGAGGAGAGTTGCCAGGAGAAATGTGGTCGTCCTCTTCTTCTTCTTCTTCTTCTTCTTCTTCTTTGCGGTGAAGGATGAGTTGAGCTTCGTCATTGCCTTTGTCTCTCTTGAGATCTGCCTTCTTTCGGACTCTTTGCCGACTGTGAAAGGGGAAGTTTGATGAGTTGTCAGATGTATTTCGTCTTGCTTTAGTAGGCCTTCAGCTTGAGTGCTTGATTGATTTTACTGTGTTGGTGAGCGGATTCGGATACCTTTGTCTTGAATGATATTTCTATTTTATACTTTGTACCTTCCATGATAATCAAATTCTGTCTTATTGAACCTTGAAATCGAACGATTTCGATTCCGAGTATTTTGTTAGAACTTGTTCATTTCCAGAACAAGTTCTAGTACATATTCGAGAAAAAATTTCAACAGATTCTAGGGTACAGGTTCCAACATGGTACCCAACATCGTGTTGGAACCTATTCTCTAGAACTTATAAATGAACAAATTTCAGGTATCGATTTCGGGTACTCAATGTGTTGGATCCAAAATTAGTTTTAACTATTTCCTTAATTTTTGTCTTAAATCCTATCCGAATTTAATTCGGATCTATTCGGAATTTGTCCAAATTTAATTCGGGTCTGCTCGGAATCTACCCGATCGAGTAGATTTCAACCGATTCCGTATCTACTTGATGTAAGAAAAAAATAATGTCATGATAAATATTACATAAATTAAGAATACCAAAATATAAATAGATAAAGAAAAGATCTTACTTGAAGAGATATAAATACAGCGGAAGCAATTTTCTAAGTCTCCATGAATAAACTAGATCTTTCTTTACATCACTTTCTCAAAAGGCTCTGCTTTGATAGAAAAATTAATAATGAGCTAGAATTTTTAATCCCTGATCCTGTCATATGTGTAGAGGGAACCTAACCTCTATTTATAATTGATTAAATGAGTTCTCTCCATCACAAGCTTCATTAATCGGGTCTACACTTGACTAATCACACCAATCAAGGTTAAGCGTTTCGAACTCAAGTCACATTGATCAAAATTAAATGATCCAATATACATCTCAAATAGGATCATAAGATTAACATATTTAAATTAAAAATCATAATTGACCGTAGCCCAAAAAAATATATTTAAAAATAAAAACATATATTTTAATTAAAAAATATTCTAACACTCGATACCCATGCTACTTAGGAATACTAGGAGTGTGCGGCTGTCTTCGGTCTTGAGGGCTTTTCTCGGATCCTAAATCCGAGAACTCGATCCAGCCCAATATGAAAATTTCAGATTTTTTTTTAGAAAAAGAAACAATCTTGAAAGGGTTGTAGGGTACAAAATACTGCCAAAGTTATAAAATTTTAAGACAATATTTGGAATTTTCAATGGGATTGGATTAAGATTTAGACAAGATTTGATCCAACAAATAAACCCCTAAGGACTGGGTTTACAAGATTTTACTCGCATCTCAAGTGCCTGCGAGCATATCTGAATGGTGGATTGGCAAGTAAAACTCGGTACTGATCATGGAAAATAATTGAAGTCCTAAATGAAAATTATACATCTGCGCATGTGTATTTGCATGTAATAAGTGACCACAATTCAAGTATTTAACCAAATGTCAAATCAGCACCCAACAAGCCTTGTGCAACCAGAAGCAATCAACAATTTGCTGATATAGACATCTCCGACCACCATCATCAATGTTACAGACAGCATGCTTGATAAATGTCTACTGGACCACTTAGAATTCATCAATACTTGAGGAAGTTCTTACATCAACGCAAATTAACCAATTCATCCACCTCTTGATGTAGCAAGATTTTCACAATTTGAACTGCTAAATGTGCAAACCACAGAAGAAAGTGGAAATCAACTTCATTGCATATGTATGCATAAGTATACATTCAAAAACTTCTCAAGTCACTCCATATAGCCATATAGGCATGCATCACTACAAAACATGTGGCAGTGTGCTATGAACTCCATGATAGTAGTACATAAAGACTCCACTTCAATTAATACCGCTGTCATATTGAAATAGGTCACTACTAACACCATCACAAGGATATTTTACAAGAAGCTACTTCCATGTTAGGTTGAAGCCTATGCCCATCCATCATTTAAGGATTAGACTATTGAATCCAGCAAGCACTTTTATCTAGGAGGCTTCCAATCGCAGCTTCACTTCCTGGGTTGGAAGCAGGTTCAGGGTTCTGCACCCTGCAGATTAAGAAAACTGATTTTGCCCTTCTTTTGCTTGTTTGGTTGTTCTTCTATATATATAATTCACACTAGTGACTTCACTAATACTTTTGCATCTAAGATGTAAAGGAATAGCAGAAAGGTGATACTTAAGCTATTAAGTTCATGAGCAATATACTTGAAAATACACTAGAATAGCTTCACTGAAATGTCTATGAAAACAAAAATCTAACGCATGAAGATTGAAGAAGTTGACGCCTAAGAAACCTCAGAAACCAACCAGTAAAACTCATATAGTAGTGAACATAATAATGAGAAAATTTCATTAAGAACACACAGATCAATTCAGATATCATGTCAACAGTTCAAATATCATCCACATCAGTTTCCATCACAAGACATTTTTTGAAGGCCCTCCTAGCTTCTATGTTCCATGGATGAGAGAAGACATCATTGGTGTAAAAGACAAATTGATTGCAGTTTAGATTTGATTCACAAATTAAACACACAAAAGTTCAACTATAATGGGACATTCTAACGAAGCCAACCAATTAGTTAGTCAATTCAATTTTAAGTTTTGAAGCAAGCAACCCTACAAGATCAGAATCATTTTTATACCATGCTTTTCATTATGAACTAGAATTTATAGTATGATTATTCGCTCATTACTTCCATGTTTGATATCCAAGCAACGAGCAAGTCTTGCATAATTAGACTATATACTTTTCAACTCATCATGTTCCTCTTGTTCCATAGATCATATATGATTAGTGATACAATTTACATTACTATTTTATGAACAATGTAATAATGTGTTTTTATAATTGTCGGATATGCAGCCCAATATGAAGTTGATGCAGAACAAGCACACATAAATCTTCATGCAAATAGGCGCTCATAATCTCTAATGATTTTTTTCCAGTTTTATTTGTTTCCTATTTCTGCGAGTCTTAAATTTCTTTTCTATTTCACTTGTTTGATTAGAGAGGAAAGTTTATTTTCAACAAGTTTATTCTAGGCAAGTTTGTTTTCGACAAGTTTTTAATAGAGTTTTAATTCTGCTTACAAAAGCTCTCTTGTATACAATCTTGCAGATAAGTAAAAAAAAAGAAGAGAGCTGAACTTTTTCCTTTGAGTTTTTCTTAATTCAGCAAAGGTTCTATGTTCTAAGACGACTTCTTTAGTGCCATATATCAATCTAATCGCTTCCGCTCTTTCAAAAGTATAATTTTTTTTCTTTTTTCAGTTTCTCGACTAGATTATTTTTCATATTAAAACTTCTATTCTAGTATTTTTTTTCTATCCTCTGTTTGTTTACTTCTATTCATATTTTTAACAAGAAAACAAATACAACAGTTGGATCTAGTCAATGTGCTGAAGACTTCTAGTACAGAATTCAATGATTGACCTAATCATGAGCTTTTTCATATCGTAATCAACAATTGATTAAAAAAGTGCTCCTGAAACATAAATCTCAAAAGATATTTGCAAAGTCAAATACTAACAAAATTTTATGACAGTACACATCTTGATGATTAGCTAATATGATCACAGTAGTACATTGACAATTTTAGTTCTCCAATTTTATTCAGATTTAATATTTGATTACCACAACTTCAAATTAATTTTTCTCCAATACATTCCTGCATATTATACATTTTTTATCATTTATGATAGCATCTGTTTACCAGCCAAAAAGAAGAGATAAGAGTTATGTGCAACTAGTTTAAAATTCATAATATGCACTTTCAATCTTCTATAACTCAAACATTTCTTGTGGATCCTAGATCTCCAAGTTTAATCCCAAAAATATACATGCAGCTCAATCAATTTATTTAAGCAAGACAATCCAGGGAAAAGATAATATCATTAACATATTTACATCAATGAAAAGATGTGGGAAGGTGCAAAGATGAGTAGTGAATGCCATGAATTACCTCAGCAGGATTGACCTAATCATCAACATATTTACATCAAAATATTGAAAATGAAAAGATGCGGGAAGGATGCAAAGATAAGTAGTGAATGCCATGAATTTGCGCAGCATGGCAGCAGGATTATCAAAATTCATGAACCAAAAGTCTGAGCTGCTGAGTAGTACAAAAGGCAAATGATATTTTTTTTCGTAGGTACTGTGGCAAACCTAGGTCAAATATATCCAGTAATTTCCCATAAACAATCTCCTATATAGTAGCAGATTAAGATACCATAGCAGTCTTATTCAGACAGGTGAGCACTCATGTCTAAAAAACACACTTAAAGACAGAAAAATCATAACATAGTACCAAAGCACCAGGCCCTATGTGAAGTTGGCAAAGTTGGAACATTTTCAAGCATATGTGAAGTAAAGTTGGTCACCCAAACAAATTTAACATAATACCCAAGCACCAGGCCCTAAGTTAGAATCTTGCCAGTGTTAGTTTCTTAAAAATATAACCTCAACTAAGTTCAGTTAGTGCACATTAATAGGCTTAGGCCAATCTAGTGCAGTTTTCCGGTCCACATGTCATAAATGAATAGATTGAATTCTTTCCTAAGAGTTTAAGCTTTTGGAAGAAATGGTCAAACTAATCAAATTTAGCAAAAACCATTAGCATCCATATTCCACAATATTTGGGAAAGAGTTAAAAACAAAACCACTGAAAAGTAAAGAAACAATGAGCAATTGATAATCATCAAGTCTCTCATTTGACATAATTTAATTTATATCAGACTATTTGATATGAACAAAAACCTTATATGATATAGCAAGAAGCCTAATTGTGTCATTCAATATGTATCTTACATTCAAATCAATCCTACTCAACATACAAAACCAAGATAGCGTGATAGCACCTAGAATATGGATTGTTCTAGGTAAATGTGATTAGGGAAATTTTGAATTATTCTAACACAATGGTCTCCACAAGCACATATATCAATTCATAAGAAGCTCATAGCTATATGGGATGAAGAACTTGTTGGGAAGAACACCAATGCACAGCGGAAAACACTTCTTCCCTAACTTGTGAGAATCAATGGATATACGAGTATAAATTCTAAACACAATTGCAGCAGTATATCAATGCAGTAAACAATAAAAGAACACCGTAAATTTTAACGTGGTAACACCTCTCAAAGAACGAGAGGCAACCTTCACGGGACCTAGTCCAGAAATAAACTCCACTATCACCAAATCAAGGTACAAAGGAGTTTAATCAAGCTACAATCTCTAGAACAAAATCTCAACTCTTCTACAGCATCAACCGGTCACCAACAATGACCTAAATCATCAACAAGATGAAAATAGCTAGAAGAGTTGGAGAAATGTCACCAAGAACACAGTATGTGTTCGCAGAATTTTCTGGGCAGTCTAGAGACGTCAAAATCCGATCTCCACCGTTGAGAATGAAGAACTATGAGTCAGGAATCTCTAATAAAAATTTCAGCCCGATCGGAGAAGGTTTGACCATGCAATCGTGCGTTTGATGAAGACTAGACAGAGCTGAAAATTTGTGCGAATCTCACTCTAAAACTCCTCTTTTTCTTCTCTCTAGGTGGCTGATCTTAATTGCTGTAACTAAACTTTACCAACAAGTTAAGTTTATTTATACTAGGGATAAAACCCTAGTGACATGTGGGCTTGGGCCTCCTCCACATAGGAGTGACCCAACCCAACAAATCTCCCCCTCACGACGTAGTGGAGGACCTCGCCATCCCGGCGATCGAGCAACATTTTTCAAGCTTTCCCATTGACAATGCCTTGGTCAACATATCAACACCATTGTCATCTGTATGAACTTTCACCAACTCCAATGCCTTGGATTCCAATACATCTCGTATCCAATGGTAACAGATATCAATATGCTTTGATTTGAAATGAAGACTCGAATTCTTAGCTAGGTGAATAGCACTTTGGTTGTCGCAGAACAACTCATAACGGTCTTGCTTGAATCCAAGTTCCAAGAGAAAATTCTTCAACCACAATAACTCTTTGCAAGCTTCTGTTGCTGCAATGTACTCTGCCTCTGTAGTTGACAATGTAATACACTTTTGTAATTGTGACCATAGTTTAAAAATTCGTACCGTACAGGGCAGTATGCCTGGTATTTACCAGTATTTGAAGTTTCCGGTATACGAGATACCCGGTGTGGGAGAATACCAGGTATCTCGGTCCATACCGCCCGGTATGGGGCGGTATTTATCAAATACTGGGCGGTATTTGCTATCATACTGGGCTATACCGCCCGTATGACCTTGTGCACTGTAGCAAAATACCGGATTTTTAAAAATATCGGTAACCGATAAATACCGCCCGGTATGCTCCGGTAGTTAGCAAATACCGGGCGGTATTTGCTATCATACCGGGCGGTATCGCCCCATATGATCCAACGGCTCTTAAAGGGTACTGTTTGATAATGTATTAGGGTTTTTCACAGATACAAGAGAATCATTACATTGGAATTAATATAGGGCGACACAGGCCCACAACCCAAAGGGTCCAAAATGTAATGATTCTCATGTATCTGTAAAAAACCCTAATACAGTACTTCTTGATCAATTATTTCTTGATTCGCCTTAAATTTAAGTATTTGTTGATCAATTATATGTTTTAAACTATGCGTGTATGTCCCCAAGCCCAAGATATGTATGGGTACGACGGACGTCATTCGTCCGCATTTTAAACATTGTATTCATGTATTTGATATTTGAATATTGATTTTAAGCATTTCTTCATCAATTATGTGTTATTGGAGTTATATCTAAACCCCCCCCCCCCACCACCCCACCAAAAAAAAAAAAACGGCCGGTATGCATTTTCATACCGGTCCGTACCGTGTGTCGGTACGGTACGGTACCGGTATATACCGGTACCGGCCGGTGATCGAAATCGGCACCGGTACCAAGATTTTAAACCGTGATTGTGACTGGCATGCTATAACTCCCCCTGCTAATTTGATCATGTAACCTGATGTAGACCTTAGAGAATCAACGTCTCCAGCATAGTCTGCATCTGCAAAACCAATTAGCAAAGGCTTCTCACCACCAAAACTAAAGCTCAAATTGGATGTACATTTGAGATATCTCATAATCCATTTCACAGCGTTCCAATGCTCTTTACCTGGATTAGAAGTGAAACGACTTACAACACCAACTGCATGAGCAATGTCCGGTCTAGTGCACACCATAGCATACATCAAACTTCCAACTGCTAAGGCATAAGGAACTTTCTACATTTCTTACTTCTGTTCATCAGTGACTGGACATTGTTTGACACTTAACTTGAAATGAGGAGCAAGAGGGCTACAAACAGATTTAGCCCCATCTATGTTAAATCTCTGAAGTACCTTCTTGATGTACTTCTCTTGTGACAAATGAAGCTTCCTTACATCTCTATAACGGGTGATTGTCATGCCCAAAATATGTTTTGCAGGACCCAAGTCTTTCATGGCAAAAGACTTACTTAACTTCTTCTTCAGCCCATCAATCCTGGAAGCATTCTTGCCAACAATCAACATATCATCCACATATAACAAAAGGATGATAAAATCATCATCAGAGAATCTATGTACAAACACACAATGATCTGAAGATGTCTTCTTGTAGCCATGCTCCCCCATAACTGATTCAAACTTTTTATACCATTGTTTAGGAGCATGCTTCAAACCATAAAGACTCTTCTTAAGTTTGCACACATAGTCCTCTTTACTTTCTACTATGAAACCCTCTGGTTGTTCCATATAGATCTCTTCTTTCAAATCACCATGAAGAAAAGGCTGTCTTCACATCCATTTGCTCAACCTCTTCACAACAGGAGAGAAAATGTCATCAAAGTCGATTCCCTTCCTTTGACCAAATCCCTTAACAACCAGTCTTGCCTTGTATCGAGGCTTCGAGCTATGTTCTTCAAACTTTTTCCTGTATATCCATTTGTTCTTCAAGGCTCTCTTACCTATAGGTAATTTCACCAACTCATAAGTATGGTTTTCATGCAAAGATTTCATCTCATCTTGCATAGATTCATTCCACAGCTCTTTATCTTCATCTTCCATGGCCTCTGTAAAGCACTCAGGTCCTCCTCCATCTGTTAGTAAAACAAACTCATGTGCAGAATACCTTGATGAGAGTATTCTATCTCTAACAGACCTCCTAAGTGTACCTGTTGGAATCTCCAAGGTTGGTTGTTCATTAGGAGCATCTTCATTGTCTCCATCTGCAGAATCATCCATTTCTCA
This sequence comes from Canna indica, assembly GCA_034359265.1. Taxonomy (NCBI): domain Eukaryota; kingdom Viridiplantae; phylum Streptophyta; class Magnoliopsida; order Zingiberales; family Cannaceae; genus Canna; species Canna indica. Next base: position 66,243,241 of record CP136896.1, on the reverse strand, counting down.
TGTATCAACATCATGTTGATCACTTTGAGTGTCAATTGCATCGTGTTGATTACTTTGAGTCTCAACTGTAGCTTGTTGTTCTCTTGGTGCGAGAGGAACAACATCAAAATTAATAGACTCTCCGCTTGGTTGAGATATTGACTTCTTTGTAACATCAATATCCTTTAATGTCTGATCTTCCACAAAGACCAAATCTTTGCTTCGAATAACCTTTTTACCAATAGGATCATAAAGCTTGTAGCCAAAATCATCCATGTCATAACCCAGAAATACACACTGCTTTGTCTTCACATCAAGCTTGAATCTCTCATCTTTAGGAATGTGAACAAAAACTTTGCACCCAAAAACTCGCAAGTGATCATAAGAAACATCTTTACCTGACCACACTTTATCTGGCACTTTATGCTGTAGAGGAACACTTAGTGAGCGATTCAAGACATGCACAACTGTGCTCAAAGCTTCACCGCAGAAGGACCGTGTCAATCCAGCTTGTGAAAGCAAACATCTCACTCTTTCTATCAATGTTCTATTCTTCCTTTCAACCACGCCATTCAACTGTGGAGTCTTAGGAGAAGTTTTCCGATGTCTAATTCCATGTTCTTTACAGTAGATATCAAACTGTCCTATGTATTCACCACCATTGTCTGAACGGATGCATTTCAGCTTCTTCCTGGTCTCTCTCTCAACTAAAGCATGAAATTGTTTGAATGCAACAAACACTTGGTCTTTAGTCTTAAATGTGTAATCCCACATCTTCCTTGAGTGGTCATCAATAAATGTCACAAAATAGAGAGAACCACTAAGTGTTTTTGTCTTCATAGGACCACATACATCAGAATGCACCAAATCAAGTATCTCTAACTTCCTAAAAAGACAGATGCTTCTTGAAAGAAACTTTGTTTTCTTTCCTAGACCTCCTAAGTGTACCTATTGGAATCTCCAAGGTTGGTTGTTCATTAGGAGCATCTTTATTGTCTCCATCTACAGGATCATTCATTTCTCCTGTATGCACATCCTGTAGATCACTTTGAGTCTCAATTGCATCATGTTGATTATTTTGAGTCTCAACTGTAGCTTGTTGTTCTCTTGGTGCGGGAGGAACAACATCAAAATTAATAGACTCTCTACTTGGTTGAGATATTGACTTCTTTGTAACATCAATATCCTTCAATGTCTGATCTTCCACAAAGACCACATCTTTGCTTTGAATAACCTTTTTACCAATAGGATCATAAAGCTTGTAGCCAAAATCATCCATGCCATAGCCCAGAAATACACACTGCTTTGTCTTCATATCAAGCTTGAATCTCTCATCTCTAGGAATGTGAACAAAAACTTTGCACTCAAAAACTCGCAAGTGATCATAAGAAACATCTTTACCTGACCACACTTTCTTTGACACTTTATGTTGTAGAGGAACACTTGGTGAGCGATTCAAAACATGCACAACTGTGCTCAAAGCTTCACCCCAGAAGGACTGTGACAATCCAGCTTGTGAAAGCAAACATCACTCTTTCTATCAATGTTCTATTGTTCCTTTCAACCACATCATTCAACTGTGGAGTCTTAGGAGTTTTCTAATGTCTAATTCCATGTTCTTTACAGTAGATATCAAACTATCCTATGTACTCACCACCATTGTCTGAACGGATGCATTTCAGCTTCTTCCCGGTCTCTCTCTCAACTAAAGCATGAAATTGTTTGAATGCAACAAACACTTGGTTTTTGGTCTTCAATGTGTAAACCCACATCTTCCTTGAGTGATCATCAATAAATGTCACAAAGTAGAGAGAACCACTAATTGTTTTTGTCTTCATAGGACCACATACATCATAATGCATCATAATGCACCAAATCAAGTATCTTTGACTTCCTAAAAGGCGAATGATTCTTGAAAGAAACTCTTTCCCAGCTAAGCAATGAGAGCACTTCTGCAATTCTGTACTCTTCAACTCAAACAACAAATTCTTTCTGGCCAAAGCAGTCATGCCTTTCTCATTCATGTGACACAATCTCTTATGCCACGACTCAGTTCCATCAATTGACTATGCTGCTGCATTAACAACATCATTGACCACTTTTGCTTGAGTCATGTAAAGTGTAGATAACTTAGCACCTCTCGCTACAACCATGGAACCTTTGTTGAGCTTCCAAGCATCATGTGAGAACAAATTGTCATAATCTTCATCACATAGCTTGCCAACTGACAGTAGGTTCAGTTGAATGTCTGGAACATGCTTCACACGTTTGAGAAGCAATCTTGTGCCATTAGAAGTTTTCAAGCAAACTTCTCCTATATTGGCACATTTAGCAATGCCTTCATGAGCCATTCTCACATCACCAAAATTACCAGAAATGTAAGAGGTGAAAAAAATCCCTCTTTGATGTGACATGTACAGTAGCTCCACTATCAACTACCCAACTAGTTGACTTATCAACAAGGTTCGCAGATTCACTCTTCAACCAAAAGGAAATCATCAGAAGTAGTATTAACAACATCTTCATCACTGTTGTCTTCCCTTTTTTTCCCTTTGTCTTTGGTCGCCTTATTGTTGTTGTTCTCCTTCTTCAACTTCCAGCAATACTGTTTAGTGTGCCCTTTCACACCACAATGATAGCACTTGACATTCTTGTATCTGCCTTTGGATTTGCCTCTGCTTTGGTCTCTATTCTGAGGACCTCGGCTTTTGCTTCTCCCCCTGGATTAAGCTACCATGACATCTGATTGTGAAGAACATTGTGACTTTCTTCGCATCTCTTCATTCAAAACACTACTCTTAGCAAGATCCATAGAAATCACACCATCCGGAGCAGAATTGGACAATGAAGATCTACATGTTTCCCACGATTCTGGTAATGAGCCAAGGAGAAATAATCCTTGAATTTTTACATCAAACTTGATACTCATAGCAGATATCTGATTAATAATTCTCTCGAAGCTGTTCAGATGATCTGTCATAGGAGACCCATCCTGATATCTTAAGGCCAACAACTGCTTTATCAAGAACATCTTGTTATTCCCGGTCTTCCGTGCATACAATTGTTCAAGGTGCGTCCATAGGGCCCAAGCATCTGTCTCCCCAGTAATATGGTTCAACATATTATCGTCTACCCAGTGTCTGATGTAGCCACACACATGTCTATGCAACAACTTCCACTCATCATCTGTTTTATCTTTAGGCTTTTTGGTGGAAAAAATTGGTCAATGAAAATTCTTCACATAAAGCAGATCTTCCATCTTTGCTTTCCACAGAGTATAATTAGAACCATTCAGCGTAACCATCCTACTCGTGTTAACCTCCATTGTTCACCACTATCAAATATCAACCTGTAGCTCTGATACCACTTTGTTGGGAAGAACACCAATGCACAGCGGAAAACACTTCTTCCCTAACTTGTGAGAATCAATGGATATACGAGTATAAGTTCTAAACACAATTGCAGCAGTATATCAATGCAGTAAACAATAAAAGAACACTGCAAATTTTAACGTGGTAACACCTCTCAAAGAACGAGAGGCAACCTTCACGGGACCTAGTCCAGAAATAAACTCCACTATCACCAAATCAAGGTACAAAGGAGTTTAATCAAGCTACAATCTCTAGAACAAAATCTCAACTCTTCTACAGCATCAACCAGTCACCAACAATGACCTAAATCATCAACAAGATGAAAATAGCAAGAAGAGTTGGAGAAATATCACCAAGAACACAGTATGTGTTCGCAGAATTTTCTGGGCAGTCTAGAGACATCAAAATCTGATCTCCACCGTTGAGAATAAAGAACTGATTCAAGAACCTCTAATAAAAATTCAGCCCGATCGGAGAAGGATTGACCATGCGATCGTGCGTTTGATGAAGACTAGACAGAGCTGAAAATTCTGTGCGAATCTCACTCTAAAACTCCTCTTTTTCTTTTCTCTGTTTCTCTCTCTAGGTGGCTGATCTTAATTGCTGTAACTTAACTTTTCCAACAAGTTAAGTTTATTTATACTAGGGATAAAACCCTAGTGACATGTGGGCTTGGGCCTCCTCCACATAGGAGTGACCCAACCCAACAGAACTAATTGATGAGAAGCTTGGCATGTAGGATTCTTACTAAAGTTATGCCATCATAATTTTCTTTTTTAAAAAAAGTGAATGCACGTATTCTTTCTTCTACCAATGAACTTTTAGATATACGTAAGTTCTGAAGGAAATAAAACATTAATTACAATCAAAATATGAAAACAACCTTCAATGCTAACTGGATCAACAACATAAGAAACATCTTCGAAATAAATATGTTTAATCTACTTTCCAGTTATACACACAATAGAAGATTCTTAGAAACATATAAGCATGTATCTTCTAATTTATAAAACAGTTCTGCCTACTAGTTGATGTATATTAGTATACCACTCGATCATGCTTACTTCTTTAGGAGATGAAGCATGTATATAACTGGAGCATCATAGAAGAGAGATTGTATGAACGGTCTTACATGAACCCGCTGGCATCACAAAAAGGATAATAGTCAAAGTTTTAGTTGTTCCATGTCTTTTTTGTTTCCTCCTATGTTATCGTTTCCTGACATCCTGTCCTCAGTTTGCTTGTCAAAAGCATTTACCATATACGAGGAATTTGCCTCTTCTGCCTCTGTTGAGCCTGGTCGTTCAGTTAGGAACTGCTGCCAAAATACATCATTCACTCCACTTGTGGGGACTGATGGTACCTCATTACCAGTAGGCCCAGTCTTTTGTAAGGACACAGCTTTTGCATCTGAAGATTCATTAGTCATGCTCCGATCACTTGCAACTGGTATATTATTAATATTACTATCTCTTGCTGCATTAGATGTTCTGATATCAGAGGCATTAGCTATCCTGAGACCAATGTTATTATCTGGTTCTAGATCCACTATATCTGGAGTTTTTCTTGAATACTTATCACTATCTATATGCATTGCAGAGGATGCAAGCGTTAGACTCAAATGGCATGGAAATAGCCCTTCTCCTTCATCAATTGCCCTAGCAAACAAATCATTCTTTGTTGGACAAATGGCCGGCGCTGTTACACAAAGCTGTAGCGTCTCAGGTGCTAAAGAGAGGCACTCCGTTAGCTCTGGATCACATTCAGTTCGACTTGTCTGCGAGATGCCATTTTCATTGGAGCTCTTAGCAGTGACAACTACCAAATCATCATCTGCAATAGCTGAGCATAACTCTAATTTTAATTTGTCACAGAAATCTCGATCTAGTATGTATCCAGTTTCAGGCTTATTAGTGCTACTATGGTCATCGCAAAAGCTGTTCTCTGAAGCATCGTAGCAGTTATCCGCATCTGAAGGCAATCTTCTTCTCTTATGGATGACCGAGATATGGGCTGATGAGGTTGAGGCCATCTTCATGAGAGTCTCCATAAGCCGAGGGTTTTGCATGGCCCGCTTGACAAAAGCAATCATTCTGAGCTGCCGCTGCTCCATATCCACCAGTCTGCATTCGAGATCCTTCAGCTGGATTTCAGTGCCCGATTGCTGGTGCTTGAACCTAAATAGGTTAGTCTCCAGGCTAGATTTCTCCCTGTTGAGCCGCTCAATCTCCTCCTCCAGCGCAGTCCTCTCGGGATCAGTAAGCCCACCTCCTGGAGGATGGCTGTGACTATGGATGGGCTTGCGACGGTGAATATTCTTGAGCAGATGCTTTTGCCCCTTCACGAACTCCTCGTTTGCGAACTCCCACCGCTCTGAATCGATCTTCTTGAATCCCTACACATCATGATTCAATTTTGAATCAAAATTCTGATTGTTTTGTTCGATCCTAAGATACTTGAGGCTCAAGTATCTTAGGATCAAGAATGTCAACCTGGGGACCGAGCCATCAACAAATACAAGTAATCAAATAAAGAACCAGAGATTTCTCTTTTCACATCAATCGTCACAACATCAGAAGCAAGAAAAAGCAAGCGCTGCAATGTATTCAAACAAAATAAAGCGAGAGAGAAAGAGAGAGAAACCATACATAGGTATTGAGCTGGCGGATGAAGCTGGAGAAATTATTGTGCTTGAAGTAAGTCGGGAGGAGACGAGCTGCGAATTCAGGAGGATTCCAGACCACAAAACTCGCGTTGGTGGAGCTCCAGGAGACGATTTCGTCGGTGGATGCATCGTCCACCATTTCATACGTCTTCAGGAGGAAGGGCGCCGGGCCACCTCCGCCGCCGCCACCTGCACCGGGGGCGCCGCAGTCCATCTCACTCTCCTCGGGAATCCCGGCGCTGAGCAGATCGTCCAATTGCAGAGATTGGAAGGGATCCGGACGCCTTCGCAAAGACTTCTCTTTCCTTCTTTTTCCTGGTCTATTTTATTTTACGAATCAAAGAAATTAATTTAAGATTGGCCTGGCCCCTTTGTCTTTTATATTTAGTAGCTATTCACCTGTAATTATTTCCTTTCAATTTAACCCCCCATTTTTAGTAAATTTATTATTTTACTAATATGTGCTATTATTTAAGGCATGAATTAAATAAATCTTAAATGATATAATTACTATGCTAAAAAATTGTGTTAATACTTTTTTTTTCCATGTGTTAATAATACTTAACATGTCCAAGCTACGCAATAAAAATTGAGATTGCAAGGATTATATATTTAAATAAATTTATAAATTACAAGATTCAAATTAAGATAAATTTTAAAAAAAAATGTTGCTTTAATCCACTAACATGTTATGAAGTTTGCAAGATTATTTATGTCGAACGAATATGCCAGCTTTATATTTCTTTAATCGCAAATCACTCTGTGTTCTTTTACTTTTTAATAAAATGTAATTATTTATTAAGATAAATATGTGATATTTTTTAAAAAATACTTATAACTTATTTGCGTCATAGATAAAAGGATACGATAAGATACGAACTTTTCTTCATAGTTTGTTTATTAAGATAAATACGTGACAAATTTTTTAAAAAATAAAAAAAACACAATGATTATTTTGGGATTGAAAGGGTAGGAAGCTGAGACAAATATAGCCTATATTTGACAAGCCAACTTATAACTTATGACCTAATAACTAATTAAAAGTAATAAATCAATGAATCCCTGATCTCCTTAGATTCTATCTGTTTTAGTTTTTTTTTTAAAAAACTTGGTTTGGTGTTGTGAGTCCAAATTCCATCATAGTGGTCGATCGAATCTGGAGTCTAATAAGTAATAATGACATTAGGAGTAATTATGACTTTAACTTTAAGATACGATAAGATTGGTGGATTTTTTTTGTAATTATATTCTTTTCCCGTTTGAATGCATGTCTAATGTTTTGACTTTTTGGATTAAGAATTTATGTTGATTTGGACTTGATCCGAAAATTATGTTTAAATGATTGATGCGGTTTTTTTTAAATAAAGATAGAGAGTATCGTACAAGAATTTAAATTCTAAATTTTTAAATAACATACAATATATTATCTATCAATTCTACTACTCAAAATTGGCAAATGATCGATGTGATTAAAAGAATTTTGAAATCAAAAATTCATTATAAGTATAAAATGCAATTTAGAAAAAAATATTATTAGCAAATATCAAGCGATCATCAACTCAATATGACTTAAAAGAAAATATTATTATCAAATACCAAATAATTATCAACTGAATGCAACTTAGAAGAATCATTAAAGAAACTTACTATTTCCGGTGCTTCTCCGTCTATCTGTAAAAGTTGCAGCCATAATTTTCAAACTAAATCCGACTATAAAAATTATATTTTAATAATAAATTTCAGCAATTAAAAGTGATCATCATTATAAAAAAAACTTAGTCATTGTAAGAAAAAACATTTTCCAATCCTTCTCTGTCTCGGAAGTCAATCTGTAGAACCTTTTCAAATTAAATCCAAACTATCAAAATTATTAATCGCTTTTTCACATTGCAGACATTTCGAAATCAAAGCAATTAGAAGAAATCATCATTAAAAAAAACTTACTCTGCGTAAGGAAATTTTTTTCCAATGTTTCTCTGTCTCAAAGATGAACCTGTAGAACTTTTTCAAATTAAATTCAATTATAAAAATTATTAATTACTATTTCAAATTGCAGACATTTCGAAATCATAGAAATTTAAAGCGATCATCATCAAAGTAACGTACTATGTGGAAGGAAATTTTTTTTCCAATGCTAATTCTCTGTCTCGAACATCAATCTGTGGAACTCTTTTAAATTAAATCCAACGGTAAAAATTTAGTATTAAATGGGAGGCATTTAAACACAAATGACAGCCATTAGCAATTAATCTTTACCGCTCAGCAATAAAGTGACATTTAATCATTGTCGCAATAAATTGCAGGCATTTCAAAATTAGGAATTTCTCGATACCAGATTTTGGGAAAGGAAAATTTCCAAATTTAAATTTTAAGAGTTAAAATCCTCAAAATTGGAACCTAATATTTTAAATATTAATTTTACTCGTAGGCCAAAGTCTCTAAACAGTTAAAATTTTGGTTAAAAATTATAAAAATATAAATATACTATTTTTTATAATAAAAATGAGATGTTATTGTCTAGAAAATATATTTTTAAATTCTCTAATTTATTATAGACTTTTGTGCAAAGTCTATAAAACTAAATTTAAATTATAAATTATAAAATATTTTGATGAAAAATATTTTTTGAATCACAATACCTCTTTTATATTTTAAAAATATTTTATTAATTAAAATTATTATTTTTGAATTATAAAACTATTATGGACTCGACAAAAATATTTAATGTATTAGAAATTTTTGTCTAAAGTCTATAAAATTAAATTTAAAATTAAAATATTAAAATATTTTTTGTCCAAAATAATTTTTATAAACTCTATCACATTTTTTATATCAGATATATTTTTATGAATTAAATAAAAAAAATTATAATTATAAAATTATTATAAATAAAAATCTCTAATTCATTAGAGATTTTTGTGCAAAAAAATATATATATATATTTAAAAAATATTTAAATTTATGAAATAATGAAATAATTTTTTAATGATATAAAATAGGTACTATAATTCAAAAAAGTATTTTACATCAAAATATTTTATAATTTTAAATTTAAATTTAAATCTATAGACGGTTCAAAAGTCTTTAATACGTTAGAGAGTTTGAAAATATATTTTTTAGACTTTAATATCTCATCTTTATTATAAAAAATATTTCATAAATTTAATTTTTTTATATATATTTTTAATTTGAACTTTGGCATAGGAGTAAAATACGTATCCAACGCACTTGATTTTGATTTTAAGAATTTTGACATTCAAAATCCGGATACGAGAATTTTCCGGCTATTATCATTTAATCTATGTCGTTCAACACTAAATTGGCATTTAATCACATCAATAATTACTAAATTTCAGTGATAAATCGGAGGCATTTCCAAATCAAATGGCAACCATTAATCACTAAAATGGAGCATACGCGTATGACAGGGAGAATGGCCTGTTAATTAGTGCAATTAATCGCATCAATCGTTGTTTGCTATTAATACGTGTGAATTTAAATATTGGCAATAGGGAAAAACACATATGCAGATTTTAATAAAAGCATATTTTGACCAAAAAGATATTTTCCGTAATTAGAGGACGACAATAATTGATGGGATGTGTAAAATAATTAATGGAATTTTGACACAGGCACGTAATAAATTTCGGCATCGTAAAAAATTTCAAAAGTGATAAAAAGAATATTTTGGCCAAAAAGATATCAACAATAATTGCAGGACGAATATAATACTCGTGCTCGTGCTGATTCTAATTTAATTTTTGAATTTCAACGAGAAACTCAAATGCACATCGGAACGATTCGAGTAAATCGCCAGAAGTCGCGATTGAAGGCATGACCCTTACACATGAAAAAATCATCTTAATTTAGTAGGTTTTTGCTTTTGGATTCGAGTCACGTTCGGAAACTTTTTGGGATGCAGTTTGGTTGAGCTTGAGGGCCAACTTAAGTCAAAATCAATAAGGGATATTTTAGTCAATTGGCTTTAAGTAAAAAAAGAAAATAAATGGGAGAGCTTATCGTATAGCTCTAAGAGAGGAGCCGCACGCAACCCAAGGAGGAAGAAGGAAACACGCACGGTGATCGAGGGTGTGCCTCCTATAGGGTATTCAGTTGGGTTAGGACAAAAGTAGAGCATGTCCAGGACTGATATTGTGCATATGTGCATGTTTGCTGAATTTTGAAGCACATTGGTTGTTCAATTTTGGAATTTTTTCAAACCCTCCAATATCTTGTCATTTAAGGTGCAGGTTGGGGTTGATAGGAGTATTGCCTACTTCCCGCTTAAGGGTTGACCAAGTAGGGTAGAATTGGGAGTTGGAGGGGGTTGTGGTTCCATAACGATGATAAAAATATCGGTCTTTGTTAGTTGAGTTTTCATGCAAGTTTAAATTCTGGTTTGTTGAAAATTTTCGGAGATGTAAGTAGGATTGTTTTGGCTGATTTTTTGCATAATGTTTGACATGTCTAAATTCTAATTTTGTGTACCTTATGCCGAAATTGAGGAGGAGGTTTGTAGGCCGAGTTACTAGCAATTTCAAGCTAAAATTTTAAGTTGAATTTTGTATCGTTGTATAGTTGGAATCTTGATATTGAATGTTGCTGAAATATGTATTATTGTGGGCGGATTGTGACACTAATTTAGTGCTGGAATTTCCTGGCCTAAAAGGCTTATCGTATACTGAAAATTTTGGTAAAAATGGGATTGTAGCATTGCTAATATTTTTAGCATATGATTTTTGATGGTTGTAGTGAACTTGATTTCATAATATCTACTGCATGTTAGACCTAGGTATTTTGTAGTCAAGTTGTTGGGTGCTAAAAAGTTTGACTAAAAGTGGGCTTATCGTAGCTGAGAAATTGATGTCATGAAGGATGATCTTCTTCTTAATGTTGAGAGGAGTATACTTTTCGAATTGGGTGTTTAACCGAGGCGGTGACCTTGGCCTTCGATCATTGCTTCGCTCGGGGCGATTGTGATCTTCACTCTTTCTTTCTCCTCTTCTGGATTTCTTTTCTTCGACGGTGGCCTTGAGATTTTGCCAGTCGATCTTTTTGGCTTCTCGGAGTTCTTCCATCTTGATGAATCCGGCGGCCTTCTCTTGAAACTCGGTCATGTCTCTGGGTTCTGTCAGAGCTATTTGGTCGGCGAAGAGTTCGGATTTTAGCTCGAACTAAATGGAGAAGAGCTCGACCTGTGGGTCGAGATTGAGAATTTCGGCCGCTATGGCCTGAAGCCTGTTTTGGTATTCTCTCAGGGGCTTATTTTGCTCTTGCCTGACATAGTGGAGGGCAGCAGCTGTCTTATGATACACTCATGATGTGGTGAATCGATTGAGGAAAGCGTATGAGAGATCTTCGAAGGAATGAATAGATCTTGGTGGGAGGGAGGAAAATCACATCAAAGCTATTTTTTCAAAAAAAAGTAGGAAAGGCTCTGCAGAGTGTCAGATCGGTTGCTCCATGATAGAGCATTGTAATCTTGAACGTCGTCAAGTGTAGCACGGGGGTCACCTGTACCGCTCTAAGGTGTGACGGTGGCCGGCAACTCACTCCTCTGTAGGAGGCGAGCTATCATGATGTGCTCGGCGAAGGGGTCACATCGAGAAGGAGAGTAGTTTCGACTTTTTTGGCTTTAGGATCATCATTTTTTCTCGAGCGACGAGTGTTGGAGATTTCGTTATGGATGACAGGAATCAATTGCTTCTTATTGGAGTGGTCGTTTTCTCCTTGCTCTGAGTGGCGGCGCTCGTGTTGAGCTGGGGGTTGTCCCTGAGATCGTGTTAGCCTCTCGATTTGGGTTGTTAGCCACTGGTTTTTAGCCTCCAAAACGTCCATTCAATGTTGGGGGTCTTCAGGGGGGAGGATTGACCGATACCGGAGCGTCACTCCTCGCTGTTTCAGCGTCACCAAACTGCGGTCGATCATCGTCGTCGGGTCGTTGCCGTTGACGTGCGGCGACGGTCGCTTGGCTTTGGGTTCCAACATTATAGGGGAGGTAACTTTACTCGGCCCCACGGTGGGCGCCAAATATTCTTGCCTGAAAGTTGGTGCCTTTTGGTTCGGTTTGGTGTCTCTCCTTGTTTGGTTCAACGCCAGCTGGGTGGGCGGGGAGGGGGGGGAGGTGCAAGACACTTTAACGCTCAAATTAGTGGAACTTCAATGTGAAGGTAATAGAAATTAGAATTAGGGTTACTTGAGACATGTTGTGTCCATATTTATTACTAGTGGAGGTGATGACGCCGCCCGATAATCTCGCGGGAAGATTGCCCAAAATGGGTCGAGATTGATCCTGAAGATGATGGACTATCGTCCGTGATAAGAAAGGATGTAGGTATCCTATGTATGACCGAGTGGGGGCCCGGGTGGAGTCGTATGGTCTGGCTTCGGATCTGATTTAGGAGCGTAGTTGGAGAGAGCCCCTTGGGCAGAGCCGTCTGGTTTGGCTCAGGGCACAGCTGGGTCTAATTCGAACGGGCCTAATAGTTCTAGCATCCCTTGTATTTTAGGGACTTTAGGGATAGCAGGTTCTCCGATCTTCAGCTTTTGAAGATCTTTTGTAAGATTTTCTATAGAGTTTGACAGATCTGCGCTGTTGCTTGGCGTTCCCTTTTCTTGTTTAAGAGTTGCTACTTGTTTTTGTAAGTCGTCAAGCTGTTCTTTGATTTGGACTGTCAACTGGATTAGAGTATTTAATTGCTTGAAAAGAGTTTCTGAGTATTTTTGAGTAATAAGGGATGGTTTGACGAATCCTTCAGCCGGTTGGCCAAGAGATTCAGTTGCTTTAAGAGCGTCAGTGTAGACTGTGCTAGCTGCCGTCAGGCGCCAATCACTCATAAATTTGTGTTTCAGAATTTAAACATATACTACTTGGGTTTACTGTCTCCTTAGGATTACGAACGTAATGGGAAATCTTCTTCTTCTATGAGAGTACTGTTATCCCTCTATTATCGCCTATCTTAGGTGGACAGTTTATCAAGTAATATATATATTAAAGCCTGGATCACAAAAGTTACTTCGTAAATGGCGTACCTTGTTGTAGCTAAGAACACAGCTCTGATACCAGATAAACGCGAAAGCGGCTTCTCAAAACAACTACAGGATATGATAACGCGGAGTTGAAATGAGGAAAACTGGAAGTTTTGAAATCTTAAAGTAGGTTACAATCTTGAGAGAGTAGAACTTCTCGGGTCTCGAGTTAATATGAACGATACTGAAAATGATGAAGATGAGTTTGAATCTCACTATTCTCAGTATTATTCAGAACCTTCTCAATATTATGCAGAACCCTACCTTGAGAATCCTGAATCTAACAATGATGAAGAGTATGTGTATGCCGCAGAAATGGATTATCCAATTTTGCGAAAGCTAACAAAGAAAGTTGAGAAAGAAGAATCAGCCTTTACAACAGCCACAACTGCAGAATCCTCAACAATGAGGCTCCCAAAAGAGCCTATTATGGGTCCAGCAATGTACCCACCAGGAAATCCTACAAGCTATATCCCACAACAACTTAACGGAGGTGCAAACATACCAATAATCAATTCCAGAGTGAATAACCTGAAGGGCGGTTATTCAAAACAGCATAATGAAAGGTATAACCTACCGTTTGCACAAGCAAACACAGGAGCCATACTGGTTCTACCAGAGCAAGTCGGACAGTTTAGTGATGTGATCTCGAGATGGGAGTCGATCACGCTAAACCTAATCAATGAAAAAATCTGGTCAGACAACAAATCGAAAGTTTGTTACATAGAGAATTTACTTGATGAAACAGAAAAGAAGGCCTGGATTCAATGGAGAATAGCCTACCCAAGTGAATATGATGAGTTGGTAAATATAGCGGATGATCCGCAAAATGTCTTATCACAAGTTCGAAGAATGTTTTTATTAGAAGACCCAACTACTGGCTCAACTGAAGAGCAGAATCGAGCATACGAGGACTTGGAAAGACTCTCATGCCACAATGTGAAGGATCTCTTTGAATATATGAATGACTACAAAGTCCTAGCAGCCAAATCAGGAAGATTGTTCGTTTCTCCTGAGCTATCTGAAAAGTTCTTCAGAAAAATGCCCCCCATTATTGGAAAGGAACTAGAAATGGCATTTTCACTGAAACACCCTGGGAATACGGTAGGAGTATTCCCTAGAATACACTTCACCTATCAGTATCTTGAAGAACAGTGTAAAAGAGCAGCATTTCAGAGAAGTTTAAAGGACTTAACAATTTGCAAGAAAATACCCATACCAGGGTATTACAGAAGAGAAAAGAAGTATGGCCTGAGGAAGGCCAAGACTTACAAAGGAAAACCGCATGATACTCATGTACGTATATTCAAAAAGAAACATGCAGACAGAGTAAGACGCTGCAAATGTTTCATCTGTGGAGAAGAGGGGCATTTTGCCCGTGATTGCAAAAAGAAACAAGGAAACATAGCCAGGGCGGCTATTGTTGAAAATTTAGAGCTCTCAGACGAATGGGATGTCATCTCTGTGGAACAAGATGAGCCCGACAGTGACGGAATTTTTTCATTCTCCGAAGGAGAGACAGGAATGACAAATACACTGTACACAGACATGAAAGAATTTCCTTATGAATCAATATTCGTCGTAACAACAGAAGAAAAACCAGAGCTCAGTTCTTGGAGATCAAGGATTACTCTACCTGATCAAATGAATGAGTGTAAACACATCTAGGAAGACAATGGCCCAGAAGTTACAAAAGGGTGTGAAAGATGCACCTGCTGTAAGGAGTTAACAAACCCGAGGATGAGGGCCCATTGTAGGAATTGCCTATTGACAGTATGCCCCATGTGCTCACGATTTCATCTGGGAAGAAAGATTATAATTATCAAGTCCAATTTTCTACCCTACGATGACAATGAAAGCCTCATACGGGAACTCCTGGAGTATACCAGCTATTTACTGGCCGAAAATGACCATATAAAGATGGAAAACAAGAAGTTAAAGGAAGAGTTAGAGGCATCCAAGATGTCTCTGAACCTTACTGAATTAGAAGAAGAATTCAGCTAGCTGAAAATAAATATAGATCAGGAAAATAGGCTAAAGAAAGGGAAGTATCCGTTAAAGGAAGACTATCTCCTAGAAGAAGAAGATATAGATGTCAGGAAGCAGCAATCTGGAATAGTATTCAAAGAAACAATAAATATTCTATCAGCAGAATTCCCCTTGGAAGAGGAATTCACGACATTAGCTAATGAATTCGATGGTCCAGATTCAATATTTCCTCATAATAAGAAAGGAAAAAGAGTCTTGAATAGGCTCTACAATATGGTTATAGTCATGGAGATTCACGGCATCAAAAATTTCAAGGTACAAGCCATATTGGATACAGGAGTAACAGTCTGCTGTATAGATCAAGACTCAGTACCAGCAGACGCGCTAGAACCAAGTTCATATCCCATTATGATCAATGGTGTCAACTCACAACAAATTGCTAATATGAAGTTAAAGAATGGACTTATGTCTATTGAGGAAAATAAGTTCAAGATACCTTTCACCTATGCTTTCCCAATGGGAAAGAAGGATGGTATTCAAATGTTGGTCGGATGTAACTTCATCAGGGCAATGCAAGGAGGGGTTAGGATTGAGGATAGAGCCATCACATTTTACAAGAAAGTTACAACCATTACCACCAGATTTGATACAGAAGTTGCAGCCTCAGTGGCAATTGATGAATTGAGCCTTTCAGAAGAGGAATATCTCGAAGTATTAAACACAATAACCTACAGTGATTTTAAAGAATCCGAAGACTTTAAAAGAAAGTTCAGCCCACTACTGACAAGGTTAAAGGAGCAAGGGTTCATTGGGGAGAACCCAACTAAACACTGGTCTAAGAATCAAGTCACGTGCAAACTAGATATCATCAACCCCGACGTAACCATTCAAGATAAACCACTCAAACACGTTACTCCAGCAATGAAGGATATGTTTGAAAAACATGTGAAAGCACTTCTAAAGATTGGAGCTATTAGACCAAGTTCAAGTAGACACCGCACAATGGCTATTATAGTCAACTCAGGAACCAGTATAGACCCTGTCACCAAAAAGGAGATAAAGGGAAAAGAAAGAATAGTGTTCAATTACAGAACACTCAACGATAATACCCACAAGGATCAATACAGCTTGCCGGGTATTAACACGATTCTAAAAAGAATTGGGAATAGTAAAATATTCTCAAAGTTTGATTTGAAGAGTGGCTTTCATCAAGTAGCAATGGATGAAGAATCAATACCATGGACGGCATTTATAGTCCCAGGAGGACTATACGAATGGCTGGTAATGCCATTCGGACTGAAGAATGCCCCAGCAGTATTCCAGAGAAAGATGGATGAAGTCTTTAAAGGTACTGAAGACTTTATTGCAGTTTATATTGACGATATACTGATTTTCTCTGAAAATGAAGCACAACATGCAAAGCATTTAGAAAAGATGCTCCAGATTTGTGAAAAATTGGGACTAGTGCTATCACCAACAAAGATGAAGATAGCCACTGATGAGATTGAATTCCTTGGGGCGATCATTGGAAAAAATAAAATCAGATTACAACCCCACATCATCAAAAAAATTGTAAGCTTTGATGAAGAAAGCTTGAAAAGTAAGACTGGACTAAGATCATGGCTAGGTATCCTGAACTACGCCAGATCTTACATTCCCAACCTTGGGACACTCTTGGGACCGTTATATTCCAAAACGGGTCCCCACGGAGACAAGAGGATAAAACAGTCGGACAAGGAACTTATTGCAAAGATAAAAGACCTGGTCCAGAAGCTACCAGACCTAGAGTTACCTCCTCAAGATGCATACATAATCTTAGAGACAGATGGATGCATGGAAGGTTGGGGTGGTATATGCAAATGGAAAAAGAGAAGAAATGACCCAAGAAACAAAGAACGAATTTGCGCCTACGCCAGTGGAAAATTTCCGGTAGTCAAATCTACCATAGACGTCGAGATTCATGCCTGCATGGAAACTCTAAGAGCACTGAAGATCCACTACCTTGACAAGCAGGAGATCACTCTTAGAACAGATTGCCAGGCAATCATAAGCTTCCACAATAAATCAGCTCAAAATAAACCCTCACGGGTAAGATGGATAAATTTTGTAGATTTCATCACGGGAACAGGAATCCAAGTTCATTTCGAACATATTGACGGGAAGCACAATGTGCTGGCAGACGCACTCTCAAGATTAACAGCAAATATTGTTTTGTTAAAGGAAGAACCAGAAATTATCACAGAACATCTAGCGAACCTGGAGGATGCTATAAAGGAGACAGAACAAGCTCCTTATCAGGTTATCCATACTCTCAGTGCTGTTATTAATTCAATTAATGATATGATAATCTCCTTGCATGATGAAAGTATTATTACTGCGTTCATGGCCATCACCTCATGGGATGACGAATTGCAAGAGATAATAGAGGCGAATGAGAGTATAATATATCGGTGATATACTGGAAGAAGGGCTTATAATCAGATGTGAACTAGACCCAAACCCACCGTCTAGATGGGAAGACGTCCCATATTGGGATGAGTATGAAGAGGCAGAAGACATACTAGTACGGGTCGCAAGGTATAATCACATAATTAACAGTGATTGGGTTGGACGAACCCAAAAGAAGGTGATAGAAGAAACAGAAGAAATTGATGAATTCGCCACATGTGAAAGTATTAGTGTTGCATGATGTTAGATTTTTTGTTATGTGTTACTTCTTGGTTTATTATTATATGGCATGATATTAAAATGAGTTACATGTGCATATTATTATTGAAGTGCATATGATATTTATTTTCTTTTGAAAGTATTACATAGTATCCATAGTGTAACGATGTTTATAAGAAGTATTATGGTGTTTATCGATACTCTTTGAGATATAAGAAATGTTATGGTGTTATTATATTACTGCATTGAGTGTTAATCTATTTGCGACCCTTAGTCCTTAGGCTATTGGGCATGGACACTTTACGACCCATTGAAATTGAGGGAGTTCTTGAGCGGTACATCGATGATCCAAGGATGCACTACAGCGCGGAAGCACATGCACAATGCCTATGAGCTATCTTCGGATAGTTATTCTCCATATACGAGCGGACAAGGTCCATACTTAGGTGTGAGAATGTAGTGAAAAAATTATATAGCTACTATCCACATCCGCTCTTGATTTACAAAATTGTTAAAGAGTTCATAGGTAAAGATCATACTAGATGTGGCAATGGGTCGTGCCTGTATTGGCTCATTTGTAGGTCATGCCAAGCATGACTTGGAATTGTAAAGGGGCGGCCCAACATGGCATGCAGATTCGCCCTCTGCCCCTTTGTGCTTGTGTCAGGTTCATGTCATGCTCAGGCCATCCCAAATAATTTTTTTTTTAAAAAAAAAGAAAAATAATAGTTTATCAATTAAGAGTCAAACCGACAATCTATTAATAAGGGGCTTAAGAGCTTAACCACTAAGTTAACAATCATTTGCTATTTATCTTAATATTTAATTAAATATGTTACATAATGCAAGAGCTTCCAAAGAGTTGGAAAAATCGATTGCCCGATTGCGCCTTCCCAAGATCACGTAGGTGCACATATTTTGGCCCACCGTTCCATGATTCTCCGAAAGGCGCAAGTCGTGCTAGGCATGACATGCATGTCATACCTAGCACGACCAATATGCCCAAGGAACTCGTAGTGCCATGTCATGCTTGGCCTAGCCCGAATTTTTATCGGGTTGGGTTTGTGTTGCCCGTGGGCCAATCCGACTCATTGCCACATCTAGAATATATGATACAATGTATTTTTTTATGCATGACATGGGTCGTAGGAACGGTGTTATGAGTTAGCATTTAAAAAGTAATAAACAACATGTAAATGATTTACATGACTTAGAGTTCCTCAAATAGTGTTACATTTGAAGTATCATAATACGTAGTAGTAGTAGAGTCAAAAGCTAATAAGATGACATGCACCCTATATAAACATGATATATTGAACGATGTCGTAGTGTTTGACATATTGGCATCCATCCTACTCAGCTTTTAGTTTTGCGAGTATGAATTAGTAGTTGTGGAGGACTAGGGTAATTGTCTTTAATCACACGCTCTTCTAGACGATATCCACATCGATGGCGAGTGACCCTAAAATAAGCGTGACGCGAATCCTTATAAGTTAAATTTTAGGTTTCATGAGAATGAGTAATCATTCACAAAATAGTTTTTGTGAACTTAATGAGTTTGTTCATATTTTTAAACTTACTTAGAGTCATTTGCGTCCAACCAAACAAATATGAAAATCCATTTGAAACAATTATCAAACTTTTTCTTAGTAACTTGTAATCATTCAAGAATTATCATATTTAAGTAAACACATTCTCATATTTGCTTGGAAAATACTACAACTAGACCAACCTTTCCTGCAAATGGGTTCATGTTAGCAACCAAACACATCCTAATCAAGGTTGTCAAGATCATTTTCTGGCGCAAGATCATAAGGCTGCGATAGGAATATAGGATTAAGGATAGTAGGATCGGATCGAGGATCGTAAGATCCCACCGATAATTAAAAAAAATATTTATAAACATAAATATATATTATTCTTGTTGATGAAATAATCACACTAGAGAGAGGGTGAATAATATGTTTACCAATCTTTTTATCTAAATTCGATTTTAATCATTTCTTTGGTTACTTAGGCAAATTACAAGTTGAGTAGCAAACAGAAGCAAAGTAAATACGATAATGAAATAAACACAAGTAGAAGCAATGCAAACATAATTATTTATAGTGGTTCGGTCCCAATGCCTACTCCACTACCTAAGCACATCTCTTAGGATTTTCAAACTAAATTTTACTAGATTATTCTTGTTTCCCTTACAACGAGGACATTGACCTGAAGAGTCTCACTCCAACTTAAGCTACTTCCACACCCGAAAGTCTCCGCCTTCTTACCGAGAGCACTCTTCCACCTCAACCCTAAGGGATAACTCAACTAATCCTAGTAAACTACATTTACACCGGTGGATTTAAACCTCAAACACAAAGGCTATCACCTAATTTTAAGACCTACACTTTAGGTCTAACACAAACTCAAATACATAGAAATAAACAAGAAAATACAACACTAAATGGAGCAATAAATCAAACAGTAAAATATTTTGCTCCAAAACAAGATTCCTAGCTTCCTCTTGATGATTTTGATGGTTAATCAATGAAGGAATGAAGGCAAGATCAAGATTTTCTGCTCAAGCTAGGGTTTTCACAAGATTAGCTCAATGAAGGCTTAGAATTGATCAAAAGATGACTCAATGAGATTAGAAGTGATCAACATGATGAAGGAAGGCTCTCATGGCTTCCTATTTATAAGCCATGAAGAGAAGAGAGAGCTCCCTCTTCTCAAAGGGCAGATTATTGCCCTTTATCGATCGCCGATCGCTCGATCGGTCGACTGACAAGGTCACTTGTTGGTCAATCGTCGGTCGCCCAACCGAGCGACCGAAGGCTTTCTGCCACTTCCTAGCAACCTTCGGTCAACTGACCGATCGATTGAATTGCTTACTGCCAATTTTTGACCCTATTCGGTCGACCGAACCTAGGTTGAGCTTGATTTTTTTAGCCTTTTTTCTTGCGCGCTTCATTTTCGGGTTCCGGCCTTCAACGTGTGTCAACTTGGAGAGCTTTCCATGTGTTCTTTAGACTTGCTCAAGACGTCTTTGGTGCACACATCGAACTTCGAGAGATTTTCGCGACGAACCCGAACGCGTCGATCAATGTCCTTCTAATTTTCCGATATTTCCGATCGAGGACATCAAGTGTTAATTGATATGGAACCTGGAAATATTTCTCAATGAAACATTAGTTCCATATTTGTTATCATCAAAACCGAGATTAAGACCAAGGTAGAAAACCTTAGGCCAATAATCTCCTCCTTTTTGATGATGGCAAACATCCTTAAGAATATATATATATATATATATATATATATATATATATATATATATATAAGCACAAAGGATATCAACTAAGGGATTTCTCCTCCTATCAACATGCACATCAATGAAAATAAACTATCTCTATCTATATATATGAATTTCCTATATTTTCTTCCCTTTTACCTATATTTTTTTCTTCCCCTTTTGACATCAATCAAAAAAGAGCAAGAAAAGACAATCTAGTGAAAGTTGAGACTCTAAAATTAGCTTTCATGAAGCATGAAGATCTCAACTCAAGGGATGAAAACATACATACAAGTGAGACTAATTAATACATGATATTATAGAATGATCAATATAATCTAAAACTGGAAATCATATACTAATTCAAGTATTGATATTACACGTATCGGTCGAAGTTTTAAAAGTAATTTTAGAAATAATTTTTCTTAAATAATAATGAGAATGATACCAAAAATAGAATTACAATATCATACTTGACGTCTCATTCAAAGATTTCGACGAAAATCTAAAGTATCGAGAAATGAGCACTTGGGAAGAATGATACTTTAATAGCATTTTCGTAAATAAGTGAATATTTCATGCCATTTCTAGATTTTATTCAAACTTTCAAAATACCCAGATATGAGCATTTAAAGCATGTATATCAAATTTGAAGTGAAACTAATGTCATTTACATAATGTTTCAACTTAGCATAATTTCAATAAAAAAAATAAGCAAGTTAATATAAAATTGCTAAGTATCAATTTTTATTATTTACTCATGGTTTTTCAAACTTAAACACATATACACCTAACATTAGTAAATCTAAACATGTTTGTGAAATTTGGGCTCAAAATGAGATTTTTAAGTCAAATTATTGACTTAGGTCAAACTTTTTCAACTTTGAGTCCCCTAAGATGATCTACATATCACTTTGATGATCTACACATAAATTTTCAACTCTAAACACCTAGAAGCATGTCATGTGTATATCTAAACATGTTTCATGAGTTTGAATTTAAGAAGTAAGTCTTTAATGACAAGTTCTAAATGTATATTATTCTTGTTGATGAAATGACCACACTAGATGGGGGGTAAATAGTATATATGTTTACTAATTTTTTTGTCTAAATTCGATTTTAACCGTTTCTTTGGTTACTTGGGCAAATTACAAGTTGAATAGCAAACAAAAGCAAAGTAAATACGATAATAAAATAAACACAAGTAGAAGCAATGCAAACACAATTATTTATAATAGTTCGGCCTCAATGCTTACTCCACTACCTAAGCACCTCTCTTAGAATTTCCAAACTAAATTTTACTAGATTAATCTTGTTTCCCTTATAACGATGACTTTGACCTGAAGAGTCTCACTCCAACCTAGGGTATTTCCACACCCGAAAGTCTCCGTCTTCTTACCGAGAGCACTCTTCCACCTCAACCCTAAGGAATAACTCAACTAATCCTAGTAAACTACATTTACACCGGTGGATTTAAACCTCAAACATAAATGCTACCACCCAATTTCAAGACCTACACTCTAGGTCTAACACAAACTCAAATACAAAAAAATAAATAAGAAAATACAATACTAAATGGAGCAATAAATCAAACAGTAAAATACTTTGCTCCAAAACAAGATTCCTAGCTTCCTCTTGATGCCTTTGATGGTTAATCAATGAAGGAATGAAGGCAAGATCAAGATTTTTGGCTCAAGCTAGGGTTTTCACAAGATTGACTCAATGAAGGCTTAGAATTGATCAAAAGATGACTCAAGGAGATTAGAAATGATCAACATGATGAAGGAATGCTCTCTTGGCTTCCTATTTATAAACCATTAAGAGAAGAGAGAACTCCCTCTTCTCAACGGGCGAATTTTTATCGAATTGGCTACTGTCAATTTTTGACCCTATTCGGTCGATCAAACCTAGGCTGAGCTTGATTTTTCAGTCTTCTTCTTGCGTGCTTCATTTTCGGGTTTCGGCCTTCAACGTGCATCAATTTGGAGAGCTTTCCATGTGTTCTTTAGACTCGTCCAAGACGTCTTTGGTGCACACGTCAAACTTCGAGAGATTTTCACGACGAACCCGAACGCGTCAATCAATGTCTTTCTAATTTTTCGATTTCTTCGATATTTTCGATCGAGGACATCAAGTGCTAATTGATATGGAACCTGAAAATATTTCTCAATGAAATATTAGTTTCATGTTTATCATCATCAAAATCGATATTAAGATCAAGATAGAAAACCTTAGACCAATAATTCTATGAATTTGTACTCACAGTTCTTATTTACCATTCAAAATCAATCATTATTCATACAATTTAACATAAAGCACATATAATTTTGAGGTCATAAAATATTGCACAACACTAACACAAGTCGTACTTCACAATTTATCAATCAAAATACAAATTCTAAAATCACAAATCACTCACAATTCGAATAAGAAATAACAAACATTAAGCAACAACAGAGAAAATAAAAAAAGAAAAAAATGATCAAATATCATCCAAATCATTATTAAGATCTTCATCACCATGAAGATCGACATCATCATCATCCGATTCCAAATGATCAAATTCGTCTACTTCCAGGAGTTCCAAATAATCAAGTGTGGCATGTTCTTGACTTCTCATATTATCCACATCTTCAGCACCAATGTCAACAATTCCAACTCCACCATCTTCATCATGCTCATCTCCACTACAAAGAACACACAAGTTCGAAAATATGGCTGGGCTTGGCCCGAAATTGCTTTAAAATGATCGAAATACACATGGTATAGGATCGGTTGGATAGCATGATCTTACGATCCAACAATCTTATAAGTGATCTCAATCTGATCCCATGTTTTTAAATCTTTTAGTGAGATCGAGATCGCTAGCATGGTTTAGGATTTGCTAGCGATCTTAACAACCTTGACCCTAATGTTGACTTTGGTACATAAAAAAAGGTTTGGAAAAAAAATCTTTCGCTAAAAAAAATATGATATTATTTTCTAGTTTTTAGTTTTCTAAAATATTTAGTTGAAAAAATAATATCAACTTTAGTTGATTGAAATCAATAAAAATTTATTAGTTATAGAAAATAACAATGATTTTCATTAAATAAAATGCTCTGTATAAAATAATATGATTTTGATTATAAAATTATTTCTATTTTTAAGTTTTTAAAGTTATCATACTTAATGAAAAATATATTATTTTTTAAAATAAGTGACATCAAAATATAAAAACAAAACGTATATTTTGCTACATGAAACTTTGAGAGAAAAATTACTTCAACAATCAATTATATACATTTTTTTATATTTTTAAAACGGACAATCTCAAAATCACATAAAATAATTCCTCTGTATTTATATTTTTCTTGAGAAGAATTATTTATTTTCCATTATGATCAATTTGGCTTCACAAAAATATTGAATCAAACACGTTTTTCGTAACATATTTTGATTTCGGTGGAATGAACATATTGCTAATAGAGATGTATTATTATCAAGCCTTCCCTTCACCACTTTACGATAAAAAGAAAAGAAAAGGTATCTCAATCTAGCATAATTTACCATAACTTGATAAATTTTAGAACAAAATCGGGCCAAGTAATCCCAACCTAAACAGGACTTTTCAAATAATGATGCTTTGAGGCTGAAATGGCTCAATGAAACAAGTGAACATCAAATCAAGATCAAAGTCAGACACAAGATTATCCATGCACCTTTCTAGTTTCTACTACCCATGTCTTCAATCATCTCATGTTGTTTATTTCCTATTCAAGGTGGAATCTTGTAGTACATACTCAAATTACAAATGATTTTTTTATATACTCATCAAAAGTATAAGACTCGATTACTCCAATATCATGAAATTGCAACTAGAATACCAATTAGGCTCATGTAGACAAAGAAACACTTCAAAAAAGATTCCACAGTTGTGGCTGTAGATGATTCACAAACCTAGCTTTTTTGTAGAACTGACAAGGGAAAACTTGGCCTTAATCGAGCTGTGCAATTTTTGTCCCCACATATATGAGTTGCTGGCATTAGCTGGATGATGGCAAGATCTATTCATTGACCCAGCTTTATTTTTTATTCTTTTTACAGAAATACTAGTAGATGAGGAGAGGAACCTTTGAACATGTTAGCTTTAGTAACCTCTAAAATGCAAGTTGGAGGTATCAGACCATTGGTACTTGTGGCTTGAGGTTGATGTTTGAAAAGAGCTACAAAAAGCACAAATTAATAAGATTAGCTTTGAAATTAAATAAAAATCAGAAAATTTAAAGATATTTTAGGTTTTTTTGGAGAAACAAAGATATCTTTAGATTTGTAGTGCACACGAATTTCAACCAAGACCCAGAGCTCACCTGTAGACTGTAGTTAAAGACACATGCAGATCACATGGTGTGCTATCCATCACGTGCCATTACATGATGGTTTTCTCTGTTGCTCTGATTTCCCATGTGATCATCTAGCAATTTGGAGATCAATATACAAGAGTCTAACAAAGAAAGACTACCCAGAATATTTACAAGAGTATAACACAAGACGACCAACAAGAGTTCATCATGGAAAACATGGAAGGCATATTTTTAAAGAGATCTCATAGTTGAATAATATTCTGAAAGATCATAACGTGAGCCATGAACCAATCTGGTACAGTGCAAAATGGCAGATACTGACCAGAATTGCAGACTTTCCTTAAGAAGACTCTTTTCTTCCAATTGTTTCATGTGCATTACAGAAGCACAAATATAGTATTATTTACATTCAATAATAGGATCTAGTATAACTAAAATACAAAGTATTCGAGCATCTAACATAGTATATAATGAGAGTTTAGTGAAAACAATATAGTATCTTTTTTCACTGACCTGATTCAACCTTCCTCTTCCTCTATTACATGACCATGCTGATACTGTGAGTATTTCAGCATAATAATGTATAACTACTGTCTTATGAAAACAACCAGAATAACAAATGCTGAGAAACCAAGAAATAATAGAGGGGGGGGGGGGGACAAGACAAAAACAATGAAAAACTAGCTAAGCTCAATTCCAATTACTAGAAGACAAGCAAGGTTTTAGACTTTTAGTAGAAAACCCAAGCAGAATTAAGTTGATGCTTCAAATCTTTTTATCATGACTTCACAAGTGAGGCTGAAAGAGCATCATGTACCTCCATTTTTGACCATCAAAATGCTGATTATGACACCAAATCCCGCAGTTCTTTTCCTCCCACAGCTCAACAATAAGAGCCAAAACACTGCATCAGAAGCCCTAAGAAAGCTTCTAAGTCATGGGTAGACTTCATTTGAAGGTGTAACCGAATGAGTCTGTTGTTGTAGTGGTGTCATGTTGCCATCTCTCAAGCCTTTGGGTCAAACTCAAGGTTGAGTCACCATCATCTTCATCAACACAGGCTGTGGGCCTCCATTGTTCTACTAGGGGCGCTAGCTTATTGACTGCATGACTCATGTCTGGCCTCTGATATGATTCACGGGCTGTACAGTGCCAGGCCAAATCTGCAACTTCTGTTAAGCTCTTATGAGCTTCTTCATCTAGTTCAAGAACTTGATCCACCATGACATTCAAAAATTTATCTTTCTCATGGGAAAATACTCTGCGGAATAATGTCACCAGATGGCTTTCTTCAGGAGGGAGTGATTCATCCAGTACTTTCCTTCCAGTAATTATTTCCATTAATATTACACCAAATGCATAAACATCTACCTTGGTTGACACCTTTCCAGTGGCTGTTAAATATAAAAGCTCAAGGTCACTAATTATAAATGCAAAGATAAATTTAGTAGTAGTGGGATATTATTGAGAAGGAATAATCAATAGTAAGTTGTAGTAACTGGATTTTCAACACAGGACTCTTATTGAAGTTGCCCCATTTTTTGCCCTTTAAAAGATTACATCAAATTGCATTACTAGCTTCCTAATCTTGGACAAGGTTCACCTTATTGACAAGTAGGAAGGCCATGATACAAGTCACTTCCAACATTAATAACATCACATGGAATAGAAAATAACTTATTAGCCAAACATTGCTTTATTCTCTCATAATGGAAATAGAGTTTCAGAGTATAGCAAGCATTCAGTTAGATATTACAATGATTTAATCTATTCATTTGGTACTAACAACATGAGTTTCATAGACCCAAACTACACAAGCCTGAGCAATTGATACTGTCTTTCTAAACTCCAGTCCACCCTAATACTCTATGCATGTCTTATAAGTCTCTGAACTCTGATTTCTTGATTTATATAACCTCAAGTGTCCCGTATATGTATAAAACTCTTCATCATTTCATTAATGTAATCAGATCTATAGCTACTCTTTCCGGCTAGAAATCTATAACAGCAGTTGTATGAGGATGGACAAACCATATACATCAAAACCACTAGAGATCATAGGATTATTACAGCTTAGCCTCTAAATTCTACCACAATATACAAAATCTGGGTCTTATACAACTCAAATACTACTAGGTGCTCATTAATTCAAGAACATAGAAAGTCTGACACTATGTACTGTGGTGAAGTTATTATTAGACTATAAAGAGAAAAAAAAAGTGAAGCTGGCATGTTAAACCCAAATGAAAATATAATATTCTCCTAAAATGTTAATATAGTTTCTCTTGGTATCTAGGATTTAGAAGATTTAACTAAATATCCTAGGTATATTTATTTAGCTTCTGTCCAATTCTGCTGAACACTTGTACAATATCAAAAGTTCTCATAATAACCTATTTGAGGCAACTCAACTACTGTGTCACAATTATAACTAATTTCAGATGTTCCTTTAACTTTTGCATTCAGCTTTAATTGTCCATCAATTGTAATGAACACTGCAAAAAAAGACTTCAAACAAGGACATTGTGCAGATGATAGGGAGAGCAAAATTGTAGGGGTCCTAGAGGAATATCTTGGAGTCTTAGGAGGAATGCATGAGATAAGAAAAATAAAAATAAAAATCCCTATTCCTACAACTAGATCATTATTTGTAAATCTATCAAGTCAATATTACATCACTCTGCTCCTATAATTTCTCTGATTCCATAACCTATTCGTACAGGCATTACTAGAATATGCTTTTGAATTTCCATATAGTGATATGACCACATAGACATTTCTCAACAGAATTAGGCTGCTGCTTCACTACTTCTTAGCAGCTAAAAAATAGTTGAGACGTCCACACCTAAAAGATCCAAGCTAGTTGGATAAGTTTCTTTCTTCATAAACAACAAATATTCACCAGATAATTATTAACCTGAAGATAGTCTTTAAATTCTATACTTGAAACTGCTACTTTCTCCAAACAAAACAACCTATGGTACTTAAGAAGTGCTCTGGAAAACCAAATAATAGACTTACTTGCGTATTCTGGAGCAAGATATCCAAATGTTCCTGCTAACCGTGTCATCATGGACTTTTGGTTATCTGCAGCAAGCTTGACCAACCCAAAATCAGAAACCTTTGCCCTCAAGTCCTTGTCCAAGAGTATATTAGAAGGCTTCAAATCACGGTGAATGAAACTCTCCTGTGCCAAACTGTGCAAATACTCAATCCCTCTAGCAACATCCAAAGAAATTGTTAGCCGCTGCTTCCATGTAAGTGGTGGTTCATTTCTACTTTGCCATTCAAACAAGTGCTGTCCTAATGTACCCGCTGGCATGTATTCATATACTAAGAGCCTCTCTTGACCATCATCACAGTAACCAAGGAGTGCAACCAAGTTTCGATGCCTGACCTTCCTAAGAGTATCGATCTCTGCTTTGAACTCCTCCTGCCCCTTCTTACCCATAATATCACATATGTTTTTCTTGACAGCAACCAATGTCCCACTGTGATCCCCTTTATACACAACGCCAAATCCACCCCTGCCCAAGATATTATCTTCACTGAAGTTATTGGTGGCCGTTTTGAGGGATTGGATCGACATGTACATGCCCTGGGCATCAACAACGTATGCACTTGTACTCTCAGCACTGCTTTGGGTGTAAAGTGCCCCCAAGCCTCCACCATTTGCATTCATTCCATTCGACCTTATGCTAACAACCGTTGGCTCATTCGGAGGTGTCTCTGTGGGAACACCTCCAAATTTCTCTTGTTGCTTTTTCTTGCGATAATGCAGAAACAATGCCACTGAACAAATAACAAGAACCAGCGCAGCTATGATTATGCCAAAAATCATGCCCAACGATGACTTCGATTTGCCAGACTGATCACTGGTCCCAGGTGAAGAACCAGGGGTCCCAGGTGAAGAAGGGCCTCCACCACTTGAGCCTGAGTCGCTTCCAAGATTGGGGTTTCCATCCAGCTTTAGAGCAACGGAATGTGAAAATTGTGGCACCTTCCCTGTGAGGTCGTTATTGGTGACATCCAGCGTCTGGAGCTGTGGTAGCTGTGTCAAGCTGTCCGGGATTGGCCCAGTGAGATTATTGTTGCTCAGGTATAGCTGACGCAGAGAGGTGAAGTTGGCAAAGGCCGGGGATATGAAACCACTGAAGTGCTGGCTCCCGAAGTTGAGCACGATGATGCTCTTCTGTGAGTCACAGGTGATGCCCAACCAGTTATTGCCGCAGGGTTCATCCCCTTGCCACGACTTAGCGAGCAGCGGTGGGTATCCAAATCCCTCGGCAACTGCCAGTAGCGCCGTGACCCGAGGATCGCACGGGCCGCCACCTGAGTTGCAGAAATTGTTGCCCTTATTGATGTCAAGGCTAACGGACTTGCTGGCGAACTGCGGGAATGGTCCTTGGAGCAAGTTGTTGGACAGGGTGACGTTCTTTAGGGTTTGGCAGGTGGCCAGGGATGGCGGGATAACGCCAGTGAGAACGTTGTCGCGGAGGTTGAAGGACGCGAGGGCGGTGAGGTTGGAGAGGTCAGGGATCGGCCCGCTGAAGGCGTTGGACTGAAGCCAGACCATGATGAGCTCGGGCATGGCGCCGATAACGTCGATGCGGCCAGACAGCATGTCACGGGACTTCTGGTTGTTGAGGAGTAGCTGCTGCAGGCCAGAGCCGGCGAGAGAGGTCGGGAGGGAGCCGACGAGCTGGTTGTACGAGAGGCGGAGAAGGTTGAGGTTAGGAAGCGAGCCGAGGAAGTCGGGAAGCGTCCCCGTGAGCGAAGCGTTGGAGGCGGAGAGCTCCTCGAGGCCGACCGCGGCGGAGATGTCCTGGGAGAGGTTCCACGGCGCGAGTGGTAGGTCATCGAGGGAGACCTTCTGCAGACCGGACAGGCCGGAGAAGAAGCCGTCGGGGAGGGAATCGAAGCTATTACCGTCGAGGTAGAGGAACTGGAGGGAGGATAGGTCGCCGATGAGGGGGAGAGGGCCGGAGATGCTGTTGCGCTGGAGCTGGATGGAGGTAAGAGAGGTGAGTTTTCCGAGGGAGGCCGGAAGGGTTCCGGAAATGCCCTTAGAAACGAGGTTGATGATGGTGACCCGACCACCGGAGCAGGTGACGCCTTCCCAGGCGGGGCTGCAGGGGTCGGAGCCAGACTTCCAGCTGGAGGGGTGGCCGGAGAGGCTGCGGGCCAGGTCCCCCATGGCATCAGCGTCGGGTGAGGCGGCGCCGCATTGCCACGCCAGATCCAAGACGAAGAGCCAAGCCAGAAACGGGAAGAGTACGCGAGGAGCGGCGGCGAAGACGAGGCATTGCTTCCTCCTCCTCGCCATTGTTTCCTATCCTCGCATGCGGATCTCGATCTTTAGCCCCGAAGGTGTTTGTCTTTTGGCCGATGTCCTGGTTGGAGACGATACCAGGAAAAGAGAAAAGGAATACCGAAAGGTGGCGAGAGAGAGAGAGAGAAAGAGAAAGAGAAAGGGGAGATGGGACGATGGGTGGTGAGCCTATGAAGTTTGCGTTGGCAATGACCAAATACGCGTGGGGAGGGGGGCCAACATTTGATAAAAATTACCATTTACTTATTTCTTTATTATTATTTTCTGCATTTTTAATTTAAACTTTATCTTCGATGAGGTGGTCCGGATTCGGATGGACGGCTCAGATTGCAAACAAAAGTGTAATAAAACGGCTCTCTCCGCAGTACTCGTCCATTCGCTGTCTCGTTCAAGACAACGAACTTGCCGAAATGACGAAAGGACAAGTAAGATGACGTCATAATGGAAGATCAATGGGGGAATTCCCTGAATCATGTCCGAGTCGAGTACGCGATCGACTTTACTAGTTAATTAATAAGGCGGGCTTCCGCCAAACAGTTTTGTGGTACTAAAATAAAGTAGCGGGTGACTGTTTCAGAGAGGTTTAGGCGAAAAGTTGCGCTGTTCTTATTTATTTAGCTCAGTTTTTGGAAATAATAAAACTAAATTAAAAAATCCCTCTAATTTTAGAGATTTAGTTTCTTTTTATATTTTTATTTATTAATTAAACAAAAAACTCTAAAAATAGTTCAATTGTATGTCCTTACTTTATTTTATATATAGTTCTGTGACAAAAAAATAAAAAAATTGCTATTATTTTTTTATAAAAAAACACATTAGGAACTTTTGACAATTATTTTAATTGAAGATTTAGCACTTGAATTAAAAGAATGCTATGTGGAAATATAAACATTTAATTTCTAAAATAGAAGAAATTATACATGTGATTACCCATAAATGAGTCATGTAATTGACAGTAATATTTAAAGAGATGGATGAAAATGGACCATCCAAATTGATTATAAAAAAGGTAGCTTAAACTCATATCAAGGAGTTTATTTTGGAAATTTATATTATTTAATTTTTGATGACCTGATCAGACAACACAAGGACACTCGGATCAGTCAACACCAAAAAAAAAAATTATAATAAATGGCACAGCCTGATATTTAGTCCTACATCATTAGTGTTTATTTAATGAAATAATTGTTGATTATTAATACGAGAGTTTAATAATTGATTTCGGTTTGAATATTTTGGATGAGTAATTTATTAAGCTTTCCATATTCTTTATAAGAATAGAATAAATTTAATTAGTTGCATGGAATATTATGAAATTTAGGTCCAATATTAATTATTCCACACCAGCTAAGAGTTAAATGAAGAGTAGTGCAACTTGCAAATAATGCATGAATCCCCAATTTGGGAGTTTTGTCGCCTTTCATCATGTCAATTTGGGCATATTCCAGTTTCACTCAATTAGTTCCTTATTGGAAAGTCAAATTAGTTGTGGTTTAAATATTCATTTTAATTTGATTCAAATTCAATTAGAATAAATAAAATAATATTTTACTAAGAGTTAATCTATCTAAAATCTTTTACATTCATTTTTTCATATATATTTTTGTTTGTATTATGTATAACATTTTTAAATTATCAAATATCTTTTATTTTTTAAATTTTGGGGATGATTAGTTTAGGGATAATAGATTAAAAAATTACAAAGTTTGCAAAAATTTTACGTTCTACCCACGATTTTAAATTTAACCTCTAAATGCACAATATTTGCTTCTGTTTATACCATCTATCAAATCGTCACGTGTCATCTCAACTTAGCTGACGTGGAGGTAAACGGTGCTTGTGTGTCATGACGGCGTCATACGTGGCCTGCCACATACATCTAGACACGAATAATAGATTAAAAATATATTTTTTATCTCTTTCTTCTTTTTTTCTCCCACCTACCGCCGCCTCCTCCTCCTCCATCCCAAAGATCTGCAACAGAACCACCTCCCCTCCGACAAGCCGACATCCTCCCCCTCCCACCGCTTCTCCTCCTCATCCTCCATCCCAAAGATCTACAAGCGGAACCACCTCCCCCTTTGACAAGCCAACATCCTCCCCCTCCCACCGCCACTAGTACTCCCACACCCTCCGCTCCCTCCCTCGCCACGTTCCAGCGACGACCATGGCTGTAGAGGATGGTGCTTAGCCATATGGGGAGGAGGAGGTGGAGGAGAAGAAGGAGGTGGAGGAGAAGAAAGAGGAGGAGGTGAGGTGCTCAGCCATATGGGGAGGAGGAGGTGGAGGAGAAGAAGAAGAAGTTCACCGTGCCGGCGGCGACCATGGCTGTGGAGGATGGTGCTCAGCCACATGGGGAGGAGGAGGTGGAGGAGAAGAAGGAGGAGGAGGGGGTGAGGTGCTCAGCCATATGGGGAGGAGGAGGTGGAGGAGAAGAAAGAGGTGGAGAAAAAGAAGTTCACTGTGCCGGCAGCGACCATGGCTGTGGAGGATGGTGCTCAGCCATTGTGGAGAAGAAGAAGAAAAAAAAAAATTTTAAAAAAAGATGATAATTGTTAGAAGGAAGAAGAGAAGAGAGAGAAAAAAAAATGTGGAGTCATCTGCCACGTATGATGCAGTCAGACCACTCAAATGTCGTTTATCTTCACGTCAGCTAAGTTGAGACGGCTCATGACGATTTGGTAGATGACATAAACGGAAGCAAATATTGTGCATTTACATGCTAAATTTGAAATTGTGGATAGAATGTAAAAATTTTGCAAACCTTGTAATTTTTTAATTTATTATCCCATTAGTTTATATATATTATTCATTTAGAATATTCTCATGGGAAGATAGGAAAAAATTAAATCCCAGAAATATTGTTTAATATCAACTAAAAACATTATAGGAAGATTTTTATCTAATTACCATAATTGCATTGCATTGCTAAAGAGCTTTTTTTAGACTAAAAGCACTTTGGTAAAAGATAAGGCATCTGATAAATACAAACTAAAAGTGTTTTTACTTAGAAATTTTACCTTCTTAAAGCCGCTTTTGCAAAGTTATTTTTCCAAAAGCAGGTTACAAAAGGTAAAACACTGCCAAACGTATTCATAATACCTTTATTTATGTAATAAACAATTAAAGTAGTTTAGCCATTTCAACTTAGTCTAATGTATATAAATTTTATTTAAAAAGAATAACCACAATATAAATTTTCAAAAATGTAACTACAACATAACAATAAGCCAATAATGATAATTGACTAATTAAGGTACCTATAATAACGATAGTTGAGATGGAGCCACTATTAAATTAAACTTCGTACGTCATTAACTAAGGTGCCTATAGTTTAGAGGTGTAAGTGACTAAGCTCAACTTTGAGCTCAACATTTTCTAAACGAGCTGAGCCGAGCCGAATTGGTTACGATCGCAGTATAATCTTGTGCTATGGAGCGATTCAACTTAGGCTTTCTTAGTGACATATATCAACACTCAATTCAAGAAGATTAATGAGGTTACTCGAACCTATGAAGCTAACGAGCAGAGTTGAAACTTTTCTATTTGTGAATGTATAAAAAATTAATTAAAAATTGGTGGAGCTCAGACATAACATAACAAGATTTATTTCATGCACTACCAAGTTGATTCACAAATTTAATGCTTACAATTAACCCACTCCAAAAAGGAAATAACCATTGATTGTTTTTGGTAACTTCAGCAAAAATGTATGGGTGTGCATTTACTAGTGTTCTAATTCTTATATGAAAATGGAAACATAAGCGTAAGGAATTGTCTCCCTAAATTTAGAATTGAAAACTGAAGTTAAGTTTATCTAACTTGTGCTCAAGTTACAAGTATGTCATCGCTTTTTTCGTCAATTTTCGCGAATCAGTATAAAAATGGTATTTCACGAAAACTCATTTTCACAAAACAATACTCGAAAATATAACGTGTTTTCCTTAACAAATATAGTTTCGAACTCACTTTTCAATTTTCGCAAAAACGAAAATTGAAAATTGGGCAAACAAACAAAACCTTAGCACAAGATAAACAACATTATTCACAATCACTCCCAAAAATATCATAATAAAGCTTTATTCAACGATCTGCCCCTAATTGTTTCGCTCTTTGCTAATAAATTAATAATGTCCAAATGTGTCATCCTCTTCCTAATTAGCCCCATTAAAGATGTAATGAATGTAATGAGAATAGTGCAATCAACGAACTTTCCTAATGCTTTAATCATGTGAATAGATTAAGATCTTAATCTAGTCTTTAGGCTCCCATAAGCCTCATAACTTATTTCTAATCAATTTCAATAGGAAAGATAAATATTGAAAAGTTACATAGTGTTGTTCTCCTATGACCTCATTGTTCATGACATCTCGCGACCATAAAGTTAGTTAGCGATGCAAGTGATCCGAGCTATTCGGGATTGAATTGTTGATAACTCTTGAATACGGCTCAATCTTATCGAACTCGAGTTTAGCTTTACATGTGAACGAGCTGAGCTTGAGCTAATCAATATTCAGTTTGAGTAGCTTATGAGCCTAATCGAGTTTATAATTGTATATGTCTCTAGCCCACACTTGCACTCTACGTGCTCTAATTGCTAATCTTTCGATTCTCTCCACCCATCGTCCTCAACATCCTCCTGCATCTACAGTAGCAGATGCAACCCTCATCCTCCTTCAAACTTCTCAACATCATTGATTGTCTATCCCCTGAGCAACTAGTCAAAACTAGCGATTGCTCTGTTCATGAATTTGTAGAAATTCTCCTTCTCGATTAGAACATAATTGAGCTCGTCCTCGAGCTCAAGCTCGAAAAAAGAAACAAGTCTAACGAGTCGAGCCCGAGTTGCTCGAGTTCTAGCTGAGCATTTCGATCTTAAACGAGCTGAGTTGAGCTTGCATGTACTTGAGATCAACTTGGCTCAATCACACCCCTACAAGTCATGCATCTACTCAATTCCCACTCTAAAAGACTTTAAAAATTAAACAATATATGTTATTTGTACAATTTAGTATAAATTAATGGTTTATGATGATAAATTGTGAAAGCATCTATTATATTATTTATATAAAAAAGAAAATATATTTTAATTAATATAAAAGTATTTAGCTAAAGTAATTTTACATTCTTGATAATCCCATGGTAAGTTTAATTTCTAATAATTTTACAATAAAATATCGGATGTACCCAATACTTTTTTTGTTATATATCTCATGTGTCGGGCCATTTGTAATTATAATAAAAATGTTATATATCTCATGTGTCGAGTCGGGTATAATTTTTATTCGGGTGGGGCTGATATCTTCGACCCGGGCAAATTGCCAGTTCTAAGCTAAACAAAGAGGAATTTGAATAACCAAGAATGATTTATTAATTTAGGAGGAAAGTGTTAATTTCTTTTGTTGTGTATTTCTTAAAATTCTCACTACTATTGTCTATGAGAAAGAATTTGAGTAGTGCACTGATTTAATTAGTTTCGCATCAAAAATGTATTAGATGTTATATTGATTAATAAAATTAATTTAATGGACGTATCATTATTAATTTTAATTTAAATATTTTAATTAGATAGGTACTTCGTACACAGTGGAGACTCAGCTCCCTCGTTTATTAATGAACCAATTATACTATAGAGCAATACTCAATTTTTGAGTCTTAACACAGTGGAGACTCAGCTCCCTCGTTTATTTTCATCGTTGTATTGGAGGAACAACCTTCAATTCTCTTCATCTATAATGGTAAAATAGAAGAGAACAAGACAAGTCGATGATTGAGTTGTCAATTACAATTGAATCATAGTTTAGTGACTGGTTGGTTGGACGATTTAATTTGCCTCCAATTATTATATGCAATTAACCGTGTGCAGTTAGATGACACTTTAAATTTCGTCCAACTAATTAATTAATTAATTATATTGACAACTCAAAAGCTCCGTGCAAATTAATGGACCTCAATTCGTTCTCGACTTGTTCTATTAATTGTTGGTAAAAGGGCTCATAACTACTGTAATAAATGTTTTTATGCTTTCACTGAATCGCCCGCTTTAATCGCGTTTCAAGGATTTTTTAAGGATTAAAATGATTTTTATACTTAAACTATTGAAAATAAGATAAAAATATTTTTAAATTCTTTTTTTATTATTTTTTATTCACAAACAAACGAAAATGATTGAAAAATACTCTCGAACTATTAGAAATATGTAAAAATATATTTAAATATTTTTTGATAAACTTTTACTCTTAGACAAATGAAGATAGTTAAAAAATATTAATATTTTTACCCATGTCTAAAAATAGAAAGAGTTTTTTAAAAAAAAATTGGTAAAAATACTAGTATTTTTTAATTATTTTTATTTTTTTAAGGGTAAAAAATCTATCAAAAATAAGTTTAAGGATATTTTTACTCATTTTTAATAGTTCGAGGGTATTTTTTAAATATTTTCGTTTGTTTAAGGGTAAAAATCAACCAAATAAGAGTTTAGATGTATTTTTACCCTATTTCTAATAGTTCGATGATAAAAATCATCATTAACCTTCTTTTAACCAAATCAAAATTTGAAGTTAATAAGAACTGATTCCAAGTAGATTACTAATCAAATTTATCGAATGAGGTTATTCAAATTAATTAAGGATCATAAAATGAATAGAACATTAATAAAATTTAAACTACTTGATGATCATAATATTCTTAATTGGGTTAAGGATGAAATTTACCCTCGAACTATTAAAAATAGGGTAAAAATATCTCTAAACTCTCCTTTAGTTGATTTTTACCCTTAAACAAACGAAAACGGTTGAAAAATGCTCTCGAACTATTAGAAATTGATAAAAATACTCTTAGGGGATGTTTGGTACATTACCACTTAAGATTACTAGGAATCTAGATTACCATCTAGATAGATTATTATTTTTAAAATTACTGATAATGTTACATTATCATGTTTGGTATGTACTGATAATCTCGCTAGTAATTCACGTTATCTTGTTTGGTATTCAAAAAAATTAATAGGAAACTTATATCTTAAACTAAAATACCATCAGATAAAAAATAAAAAATAAAATAAAAAAGAATTTAAAAAAATAGAAAAAATAAAATAAAATAGGGATTATCAATTTACTATGAGATGAGACAAATGAGATGATGCGATGATTTTTTCTATATCAATAGATCGTATTTTAGTTGGGGATATTTTTGTCAAAAAAAAAATATTACCACCTTGCTGGTAATCCACATAGTCATCCCCTCCCTTGATAATGTGGATTACCAGTTAGTGGTAATGTAGATTATCATGAGCATCTGGATCACTAGTAATCTGTTTCAACCAAACGTGATAATTAATCTGATGGGACCTAGGTAATTTTAATTAAGATTATTAGTAATCCATTTAGATTAACTCATACCAAATGTTCACTTAAACTTTTTTTGATAGATTTTTTACTCTTAGACAAAATAAAAGTAGTTGAAAAATATTAGTATTTTTACCCATGCACTACTAGAATTGTCGTCATCACCGACGGCTCAGCAGGTGGCTGAACCGTCGGTGATAGATATCACGAACGACGCAAACTGTGGTAAAAAGCCATCACTGATGAGCGCGCCTCAGATAAGTTATGACGGCCGAGCACAGCTGTCACACGTAATCATCAGTGACAGTCGCGTGCGGACTGTCGCTGATAAAAAAACATCAATGACGGCTCCAGGAGCTGTCACTTATACCAACCATCAGCCACGCCCAAGTCCTGTCGATGAAACTATTAGCAACCATGATATTTGTGTTGGCTTTAGGTTTTCAACCATAGCCTTAATCTCGATCTTGATGGTTTTGATGATAACAAACATGGAACTAATGATTTCATTAAGAATATCTTTCAGGTTCCATATCGACCAGCGTTCGATGTCCTCGATCGGATAAATCAGAGAAATTACAAAATCGAAAGGACATTGATCGTCGCGCTCGGGTTCGGGTTCGTCGCAGAAGTTTCCAGAAGATCGATGAGTTCACTAAAGTCGCTTGGACGGATCCAAAGATCAAATCAAAAGCTCTCCAAGATGATGCTCGTTGAAAGCCGAAACTCGAAAACGAAGCGCGGAAGAAATAGGCTGAAGAAATAATATTCAGCCTAGGTTCGATCGACCGACCGAAGGTAAAAAAAGTAGCAGAGCTACTTCGGTCGACCAAGCAGTCAATTGATGGAAGCCCAAAATGGGCAATAGCTCGGGCGGTCGACCAATCGGTCGACCGACCTGCATATAAGCACGATGCGTGATCGCGTCGGTCGATCGACGGGTCGACCGAACAGAGAGTAATTCGAGCGATCGAAGGACCGGTCGATCGATGCTTCGACCGGCGCTTCGATCGGCGACTGTAACGAATAGTTTTTTATCCGTTGAACAACCGTTGCTTAACGAGAGTATAAATATACCCTCATATGTTTGTTTTACCTCTTCCTCCCAATCTTACAGTGATCATTGAGCATTCTAAGGGAGATTTAAAGCCTTCCAAGGAGTAATCGCGCGCACTCTGCTTCTCCATCGAGTTCCACTTCAAGCGCAAGTTCTTTCTCAACTCGAGAATTAAATCGAGCAGTTCGTCTTGACGAGTTGGAGGTATTGAAGGCTTGAGAAGAGCACTAATGATTGGTTCATCCTTTAGCTCTTTTCAATTGTAATTTTACTATTATTTTAACTGTTTGATTTGTTTGTGTGAAGACCTAGGGTGTTAGGTCTTGCTGTGTGTGAAGTGGTATCTTGGTATAAGAGTAAAGCCACTTGTGTAAACTTAGTTGTTACTAGGATTAATTCTAGTTGTCCCTTAGGTTAAGGTGGGAAAGAGCTCTCGGTAGGAAGGCGGGATACTTCCGGGTGCGGAAGTGCATTCGGTTGGAGAGCGAGTCTTTTCGGTGAAAAGTCCTTGTTGTAAGGGAAACTAATTAATCTAGTAAAACTTAGTTTGAAAATCCTAAGCGGGGTGCTTAGGTAGTGGAGTAGGCATTGGAGCCAAACCACTATAAATCTGTGTGTTTGCATTGCCTTATTATTTTGTGTTAATTGCTTTATCTTTATATCGCTTTCGCATTCATTCATCGAATTGCAAATCGCCTAAGTTAATCTAAGAAACGATTAAAAGTGAAATTAGGCGAATCATATAGTAAACATACTATTCACCCCCCTATAGTGTAGGCCATTTCGTCTTCAATTGGTATTAGAGCGGGTTTGTAGATCAAAATTTCACCATCTACTCTACACCTTGTCTCGATCTCGAAATGGCTCTAGAGTCGGTATCGTCTTCACCCCTAGGTTCGATGCCTCTAACTTTGGTCTATGGAAATCTAGGATGTACACATTTCTAAAGACTCAAGGTTTAGGTGTATTTAACATGATAAAGATAAAATATGTTGAACCTAAGGAAAATATGAATGCATGAACCCAAGAACAAATTAGCATGTTTGAGTTAAATGCCAAAGCAAAAAATTGCTTATATTGTGCTTTGGAACATAATATATTTGAAAAAATCATGCATATTACTTCGGCATATGATATTTGGGATACTTTGAATATGCTTTATGATTATGCTAAAAGTGAAGAACTTGTTACTCTAAATAAATGAGACTATGACAATTGTCAAACTCCTATATCTAATGAAGTTCTTGAAGATATTAGTGTTTCAAGCCATAGAAGTACAAATACCCGAAAAAGAAAGGTAGTGTGCCATGTATGCAAAGAGAATGAGCATGTGAGGAAAAATTACCCTTCCATGAAGAACAAGACAAAGAAGAGGTCAACGGCTTCTACATCATCATCATATTCGAATGAAGCTTCCTCTTCCCATAGTTATGAAGCAAATTCAAAAGATTGCCTCATGGATACTAATAATGAGGTAAAATCTTCCACTTCTAGTCATATTAAAAATCTTAATAGTGATGACAATTACTCTAATTCTTTAGGAATGTCTTATGATGAGTTATTAGAAGAATTTAAGAAGATGTATGCCATGCTCATAAAATCAAATAAGGAAAATAAAAAAATCAAGAAAGAAAACTTGAAGCTTGTCAATCATGTGCATGAGTTGAAGAGTGAAAATAAAAAATTGAAAACTAGCATGGTTGATTCTTGCCATGATACATTAACTCTAGAAGTTAATGACTTGAAACATGAAAATGAAAATTTAAAGAATGAAAATATCATGTTAAAAACTCAATTGCATGTTATTCAAAGATCAATGAATGACTTGAAAAATGAGGTTGTTTGTCTAAATAAGAAAATCAATAATCTATCTAGCAATTCATCTTCTAAGAATTCTAGAAATACAAATGTTTCTTTCAAGAATGTTTATGCACATCATGCTTCTCATACCATGCATTCCACTCTTAAACCTCATGATCATAAAAAGAGAAATGATATCGCTAAGAATGCTCATACTCATCATATTTCACATGATAAGCATTCTAAAATTAAAACTCATGTCCATGCTAAAAATGAAAAGAAAAAGTTTCATAGACATTACTTTTGGTGTGGTATATATGGGCATGCCATATTTGATTGTGCTTTTAAAATAAACCCTAGTGTTGTTAAGACACTTTGGGTACCTAAGCCTACTAACCCCTAAGGACCCAAAGTCATTTGGGTACCAAAAATCTCTTCTTCTTTTGTAGGGGGAGCTACCACACAAGGATGAATGAAAAATGGTGTATTGAAGTTGACCTTGGATTCAAATGAAACATCTCCAAGAGGTTGCAACTTCAAGTCATCTTGATGTCTTAGTAAGATTGGCATCAAAAATACTTTGATATCATCTCCTATACCCTATTGCTCAAATTATAGTTGGAGCTTGATATATGCTTAATACTAGTAGATTTTTCGCTCTTGATAAAGTTTCAAAAATATTTTTGATTTTTGATTTTTCGATCTCTTCGGAGACCCCTGCGGCCTGTAATGGGCCTAAGCGATCTTGCGGTTCTAAATCGTAGGCTACTTGTGGCTTTCGATTTTCAACCAATAGGAAGGGTTGAAGATCATATTTTTCATTCATTATTTTTGTGATCTCTAAAAATTCATTTTGGTTTCATGATAATTCTTTTGAAACGAATTTACAACTATCTAGCTTAGGTTGAAATTCTCAAATGAAAATTTCCATTTCACCTTTGCTATTTAGTATGCTAACTTGCTAGTTATTGTATCATTGTGCTACTAATGCTTTTTGGCTTGCAAGTTATAAGTATTTAGGAAGGCTAAATAGAATAGATTAGTTTGGCAAATTATCATGAAAAATGTATAACTTTAATTAATTCAAAATCTTAGTGTTATACCTCATTGTTTAAGCTAAAAACTATGTCTCTATACTCATGATGGTAATTGCATGTTAAATCCTTGAATTCTCATGAGTAGGTAGGACTTTGTAATTTAGACAAATTTCATTGAATGAAACTTGTTCTAGGTAAATATCTATTATTGGAGACATTCCTTTTAAGTTCAAACTAGTTTAATATAGATATAGATCTTATTCTTTAAATGTTTCACATCTTAGGATATCTTAGATTCATTTAGATATCATGGTAAAATCCTTTTTAAATGAATCTTAACTATCTAGCTTAGGTTAAGCTTTTAAATGAAGCTTTGTATTAAACTTTTTGCTAGTTAGTAAGTTAACTTGCTAGTTGATATATTATTTCATTATGATACTAATGATGTCCACTTGCAAGTTAAGAAAAATGTAAGCATTGAAGACTATGCTATCTATAAGTAAATAAAAAAGGAAATGAATAAGTTGGACAAATTTTCTAAAAATAAGGTATGATTTTATTTTGCAAAAATCTTTAAAAAATAATTAAATTTTCATGCTTGATGATGTCTCTATATACTCATGATTGATGTTGCATGACATATGTTTGAATTTTTATGAGTAGGAAAAATCTTGATAACTTAGCTCATTTCATGATATCTTGATATTTATGAAATTGAACTATGTTAAAATTATTATTTAGAGACTTCATGTTAACAAACTATTAACAACCGTGATATTTGTGTTGGCTTTAGATTTTCAACCTTAACCTTAATCTCGATCTTGATGGTTTTGATGATAACAGACATGAAACTAATAATTTCATTAAGAATATCTTTCAGGTTCCATATCGACTAGCGTTCGATGTCCTCGATCGGATAAATCGAAGAAATCGCGAAATCGGAAGGACATTGATTGTCACGCTCGGGTTTGTCGCGGAAGTTTCCCGAAGATCGACAAGTGCACCAAAGTCGCTTGGACGAGTCCAAAGATCAAGTCAAAAGCTCTCCAAGATGATGCTCGTTGAAAGCCGGAACCCGGAAATGAAGAGCGGAAGAAATAGGCTCAAGAAATAACATTCAGCCTAGGTTCGGTCGACCAACCGAAGGCAAAAAAGTAGCAGAGCTACTTCGGTCGACCGAGCGATCGACCGATGGAAGCCCAAAACGGGCAGTAGCTCGAGCGGTCGACCAATCGGTCGACCGACCTACATATAAGCGCGACGCGTGATCGCTTCGGTCGATCGACGGGTCGACCGACCATAGAGTAATTCGAGCGGTCGAAGGACCGGTCGACCGATGCTTCGATCGGCACTTTGACCGGCGGCTGTAACGGATAGTTTTTTAACCGTTGAACAACCGTTGCTTAACGAGAGTATAAATATACCGTCATATGTTTGTTTTACCTCTTCCTCCCAATCTTACAGTGATCATTGAGCATTCTAAGGGAGATTTAAAGCCTTCCAAGGAGTAACTGTGCGCACTCTGCTTCTCCATCGAGTTCCACTTCAAGCG
The DNA here is from genome assembly GCA_034359265.1 of Canna indica. Classification (NCBI taxonomy): domain Eukaryota; kingdom Viridiplantae; phylum Streptophyta; class Magnoliopsida; order Zingiberales; family Cannaceae; genus Canna; species Canna indica. The sequence goes on along the minus strand of CP136896.1, from coordinate 66,199,797 downwards.
CAAGTTCTTCCTCAACTCGAGAATTAAATCGAGCAGTTCGTCTTGACGAATTGGAGGCATTGAAGGCTTGAGAAGAGCACTAATGCTTGGTTCATCCTTTAGCTCTTTTCAATTGTAATTTTATTGTTATTTTAACTGTTTGATTTGTTTGTGTGAAGACCTAGGTTGTTAGGTCTTGCTGTGTGTGAAGTGGTATCTTGGTATAAGAGTAAAGCCACTTGTGTAAACTTAGTTGTTACTAGGATTAATTCTAGTTGTCCCTTAGGTTAAGGTGGGAAAGAGCTCTCGGTAGGAAGGCGGGATACTTCCGGGTGTGGAAGTGCCTTCGGTTGGAGAGCGAGTCTTTCCGGTGAAAAGTCCTTGTTGTAAGGGAAACTAATTAATCTAGTAAAACTTAATTTGGAAATCCTAAGCGGGGTGCTTAGGTAGTGGAGTATGCATTGGGGCCGAACCACTATAAATTTGTGCGTTTGCATTGCCTTATTGTTTTGTGTTAATTGCTCTTTCTTTATATTGCTTCCGCATTCATTCATCGAATTGCAAATCGCCTAAGTTAATCTAAGAAATGATTAAAAGTGAAATTAGGCGAATCATATAGTAAACACACTATTCACCCCCCTCTAGTGTAGGTCATTTCGTCTTCAATTTGGTGCTGCCCAAACCATCCGCCATTTACGATAAGCTTTCAGCCACGACTTAGTGACGGTGAACCGTAAGTAAGCCATGGCTAAAGGTGTATCTTGTAACTGAAAAACCTAAAATTTTTGTGAAGTCCTGTATACAATGATATATCGACTACAAACTATTTTCAATCATATATTATAATCAGAAAACATCATACACATGCATTTGAAACCAAACATACAAGTTTTACATAAATATCATCAATATCAGCCTCAAACTGGAGGCAAACAATTATCAAAATATCATCTATATACAACCAAGTATCAAAATATAAACAAAATACAATTAATCAAAATCTCACGGCTGCGGTGGAGGCGGTGGAGTTAACAACGACTGGGTCGGAAGCGTCGACTGGGTCGAGGAGGACGGCGGCTATGACATCATTGGTAGAAGCCCAGCGCGCGTGCGCTGCAATCTGAGTGAGGAGTATCTGCATGTTCTGGATTGTCTATCTCAACTCGTCATTCGCCCGCCTCTGCTCCTGCATTTCCAGCCTCTGCTGGGTGAGCTTCGACTCCATAGCCGCTATCCGGCTCTGATCCTACGCTTGAGATGTCGAGGGCCGCTCACCCGCAGTCGGAGGGGCCGGTGCCCCAAGTGGCCTGAGCACGGCGCATGCATGGCCATTGTTTGCATAGCCATAAACACGATCGTGCTCCCAGCCACCTGTGGCTTCCACCCAAGCTCCTGCGTCGAACTCCTTTGATGTGCCTCCACGCTCGATCACAATCTTCGTGTAAGTTTCCTACACATGTTTATATTTTAAATATATATATACTATAAATAAAAATTGTGTAAATCAAATAGACATATATAAATACTTACCATTATATACGAGGCTCTGCTAATAACGTAGTCCCCCGCTCCTAGTCGACGACGGTGGGTACGCTCAAACACCTCCATCATCGACGGGCGTTGGACGGTGTCGTCCTCCGTCACGCACGTCTTACATTAGAAAAAAATACATTAGTATCATTATACACAATATATAATTTAATTAAAAATAATTAAATTATACATACCATACGACACTCATGACCGCAAAAGAGATGGAGCCACCAGTGTGGCACGCGCCCCTGCCATCCCCCCCGGACATGCGGTTTCTCAACGCAGTCCAGGAGACCTCCTGCCACTCAGGTGTGGCCCACCGCTCAAAGAGCTGGTCCCACACAGAGCCAGGAATCCACTCGGGGGCGTGTCCCCCGAGTCTGCCCAATCTGTGTGGCCCCCAACCGTCTCATCACGATTTGACGGGCGTGCTGAAGCAGCCCGATATAGCGAGCGCAGGCAACACGCTCCCATGCAACCTCCACAAAAGTGGTCTAGTCCTCCGGCCATGTATAATGAGCCTGCAAATTTTTTTTATTATTATCAATGAATATTTAACATTAATATTAATTTAATAAATATACTTACCGGGAACTCTCGCCACAATAAATCCATATGCTCACGGGGCACGTGAGATCATGTAGGCCACGCACCGTGCATAAACTTTAGGATCGTCCCTGCTATCGTGCGGGGGACGTCCTCCTGCTCAAATCTGCACCAAATATAAATTCATATTATGATATTTTGGATTATAAATAAATTATAAGAAATAATTAATGCATATACTTACCTTCTTCCGCGCACACTAACTGCTCTACGCAGTTCTCCCTCGGGTGGCGGAGGGAGAATTCTATTAGACCCTCGTGGCCTACGTCTTGATGTCGACAAGCCTGGATCAGCTGAAGGGATGGTGGCCGGACCAGGTGGGGGAATGGTGGTTGGAGGTGGGGGGATGGTGGTGGAAGGCGAAGGGTCCGTGGGTACAGGTGGGACGGGTGATAATCGTCGGGGGGTCCTACGAGGAATGCCTCCTCGAGAACTGATATCTCAAACTATAGCTGTAAAAATTTAATATAATTAGATTATATATAATAGATTAATAGATATATTTAATAATTGAATATATACTTAATATTTATAATTATTCGTCATCGTCATTATCATCATCCATGTAATACTCTTCTTCTTGTTCTTCTGTATCGGAATCTTGAAATTCTTCTTCGTCTCCCTAATCATCATTCTGTCCTTCCTCAACTTCATTATCGTCGTCATCAACGTATTCTATTTCCAATTGAACTAACTCTATATCATCATCCTCGAGTATTGGACTAACTCGTTCCACTTCGGAAGGATCTTCTTCTTAATAGAAGTCATCTACTGGCTCATTCTCTCCAACTATCGGGTCAATTTTTCCTCTGGCTTTAGTCTTACAGACTACACGCCAATCTGTCTATCTTTCTTTCAAGACGGATACTGCATATAATATACTTGTTCAACTTGAGATGCCAATATAAATGACTCATTTGAAGCCAATTTTGATTTGTAATTGACCCCGACCAGCCGTTTATACTTTGGATAAACTCTCATGCCTCTATCGCTTGTATCGAACCAATGACATTTAAAAAGGGCAACTGATTTACATCCGAAAAATTACAATTTAATGACTTCTTCCAATAGTCCGTAAAAGTCAACATCACATTCAGCATACATTGTTCCTTTGACACAGACCCCGACATTCATAATCTTTTTTGTAGATGAATATTCAAGTGTGTGAAATTTATATCCATTGACAAAATAACCATTATACCACTATACAAGTCTTGTCAGTCCGCTAGCAAACTCAAAAATTTGGTTATCTATTTCGCCTCTGTGTTTTGTGCTGTAAGTTTGAAATCAATTAGTGAACTCACGATTTCGTAATCTTTCTAATTTCTCATCGCTGTAAATTGAGTATTTTGTCACCATCTCTATGTCAAATATTTCAATGAACTTCTCAATCTCTGGACAGTTTAGTAAAATATACAAGTAAGCCAAATGGTACTCTTCATCGTTTAAGAATCGAGATGGATGAGAACCCAAACCACGACCGAGGTAACCAAAGATATTTAAACAACCATATGATGGTCGAGCTCCCTCGTCGTCGTTCCGTGGAAGATGATTAAGTCTTGTCTTGATGGTTGATTCAAAATAAAATGAGCAGAATGTTGAAATTTCTTATGCTTTTGATATGGAACCTTCAACTGCGGCGGTGTTCTTTACTTTTTTCTTCAAACGATTTATGTATCTTTCAAATAAGTACATCCACCGGTATTGAACAGGGCCACCAACTCGTGCCTCGTATGCCAAGTGTATCGGTAGATGCTCCATCGGGTCAAAAAATGCAGGAGGAAAAAACTGCTCCATCTTGCATATGATTTCAACAATATTATTTTCAAGTGCTGACATATCTTTGACTCGAAGTACATTTGAACAAATATTTTTGAAAAATATACTTAATTCTGTCAACGGACCCCAAATCTTATCATGTAGATGATCTCGAAACGCGACCGGAAGCAATCTCTGCATGAATACATGACAATCGTGGCTCTTCATCCCCGATATTTTGCATTCATCAACGTTTACACATCGAGATAAATTTGAGGCATATCCATCGGGTAATCTAAGTTCTTTGATCCATTGATAGACATCTTTCATTTGTTGTTTATTTAAGACATACGACGCCTTTGGCCCTTATGAAGTTGTTCGTTGACCTCTTGCAACTCTAACTTAGGTCTCTTACAAAGTATTTTTACATCATGTCGGGCCTTCACATTATCTTTAGTTTTGCCAGAAATATCCATCACTGTGTTAAAAATATTATCAAACATATTTTTTTAATGTGCATGACGTCCAAATTATGTCAAATCAGTAATGAACTTCAATACGACTATTCCCAAACGATATGATTTTTCACCCAGTTATGTGTTTGACCAAAGCTTGAAATTCTTACATTCTGATCAAAAATAATCTCTGGAAGCAATTGAACATGTGCTAATATCTGTTCACCAGACAACATCGGTGGTGGCTCATCTCTTTCGACTCTACCTTTGATAAATTTGTCCCGATTCCTTCGATTGATGGTTAGATGGTAGGAACCGGCGATGACAATCAAAGAAGGAAATTTTTCGACCATTCTCAAAACTGGAGGATTTTGAGTGTTCCGTGCAATATGGGCAAGAAAGTCGCCAATGCGTGCTCCAACCAGACAACATGTCATAGGCCGGGAAATCATTGATTGTCCACAATATAGCAGCTCGTAAAGTGAAGTTTTGCTTCTGGTGACAATCATAAGTGACAACTCCCTCAGCCAACAATATTTTGAGTTCATCAATTAGGGGATGGAGAAATACGTCAATTTCTTTGCCAGGACCCCTAGGACCCGGAATAATCATCGAAAGATAGATAAATTCATCTTTCATACACATTGAGGGCGGTAAATTATAAATGGTTAACAACACTGGCCATACTGAATACGAAGTTGCCGAATTATCAAACATATTAAAATCATCTGTGCACAATCCCAACCTGATATTTCTAGTCTCCCTAGCAAATGAAGGATAATACCTATCCAAATGTTTTCATGCTTCAGTGTCGGATTGATGAGTCATTATTGTATCATCACGACTTCTTGCATGCCAACTCATATAGGGAGCAGTCTTTTCCGACATGAATAACCTTTGAAGCCTCGGTGTTAGTGGAAAATACCGAAGCACCTTAAAGAGGATATTTTTTGTCGGACCGATTTCTTCTCCTTGTAACGAGGAATTATCACATATCGGGCATTGCTCTAACTGTGCATTTTCTTTATAATACAAAATGCAGTTATTTGGGCATGAGTGTATCTTTTCGTACCCAAGCCCTAATTTCCTCATCAATTTTTTTGTCTTATAAAAGGTTGGCTCAAACTTGTTATTTGGAGGTAGCATACCATTGATAAAGCCTACAATCCGATCAAACGCAACCCCGCTGATATTACAATCGAACTTGATGTTCAGGAGTTGTATCATTGCCGAAAATCTTGTATAATTAGGACAATTCTCATACAACGGTTCATCGGCAGCTTTCAACATCTCGTAAAATTCTACACCCTCCTTATTCGTCAATTCAATCTATATCGAAGGTTGTTCTTCAGTGACTTCAACTGTCGTAGTATCTGGTGGCACTACCGTCTCAGTAATTGACTCATTTAAATGGAATTGTCCTCCAAGACTATCCAGAATCGTTGTTCTATAAGGATTAGGTGGATTGGAAGAAGAAACACCAACAAAAGAAGATTCACCATGAGTTTGGACAACATGATTGCTTGACGTCCCGACTTGATGTGACTCCCCGTGATAATTTCATACAAAATATCTTGGTGTGAATCCTTTTGTATATAGATGCATTGTGATAGTTTCTCAGTCCAAAAATCTTATGTTCGAACATTTTCGACATGGACATCAGATTTTATCACCACTAAGGAATTTTTCATTCGAGTAGGCAAAATTTAAGAAGTTACGCCTACTCGAAATACATCCAACTTCGATCGTCCGACATGTTCTGTCAAAAAGTTTGCAATATCTTTAGGTAATGTATTTAGGTGGGATGGTCATATTCCATTCGGGATTCATGTTATTCATATTGCACTTAGTATTTCTTTTAGTCATTAACTTTATTCTACATTTCGGCAGCATCTCCCTGCAGTTCTCCGAATACGCATATCATTTGGGCACGTATCGGAGAACAAGGGAGATACAAGCCAAAATTTAAAAATGAATAATGACTAAAAAATAAACTAAGTGAAATATAAATAACTATGTTATCAAATTATCCAATTAGGGACAATTCAAGAGTTGTACATCGTATAAAAGATCATTAACTTTGTTTACACGAACATACAACCCCCGAACGGATCTAAGGTTTTGCAAATTTAAAACTTGACTCGTCGATCGTACGTGAAATGTATCAACTCGTCTTGATTTTTTTCTAAATTTATGAATGCCGGTGCGAGTCCATAGTGGACGATTCCGCGCGAGTCCAAAGTGGACGATTCCGGCACGAGTCCATCCATTGTGGATGATTCCGGCGTGAGTCCACCATGGACGATTTGATCGTGAGTCCAAAGTGGACGATTTGGTCGCGAGTCCATAGTGGACGATTCCGGCGCGAGTCCTCAGTGGACGATTCCGCGCGACTAATTAATTAATATTAAACTAATAATTAATCTAATTAACAATTAATTTCTAGTAATTAATAATAAAAAATTAAAAAAAAACTAATCACAGTTTGATTAGGGGTTAATTACTCTAATCAAGTAATTGATTAGGGTAATTAACTCTAATCAAGTAGTAGCCGGAGAGGGCGTCGCACAGTAGCGATTGACGGAATGAAACAGAGGAGAGGATCAGTGCATACCGGAAGGGAGAGGTTCACAGGCGGCGATTGATGGCAGCGGCAAGAGGCAGCGACTCCGCGATAACTCGGCAGCGACGAACAACGACGGCAAGCAGAGAAGAAAGAGGAAGGGTCGGGCGCGAACGTAAATAAAAAAGATTTTCACCGACGGCTCGAGGGCCGTCGGAAAACCGTGGATCTATAATTTTATTATCACTGACGGCTATACGAGCCGTCGGTTAAGAGTGTTTTAATATTCGCACCGTGTTTGTGGCATTAAACAATAAACGATGACCGCATCCAGTCGTGGCTAATAAGTTATTCATATCACCGACTGCGGGATACAACCGTGACTAATAAATTATTTTATTTCGCGCCCCCTGCACGCCATCAACTATGAGCGATGGCTCTAGCTGACCGTATGCGAGCCGTGGCGGATTTGATTACATCAGCCACGGCCGCTACGCCCGACGCAAAGCCGTGAATGATTCTGATGGCCCTCGCGACCGTTTGTGATATGAATAACTCATTATATAATACATTATTATATATATTATTATATAATAAAATATATACAAATAAGCTGCAAGTAAAGGTGCTTCAGACTGCTTCTCCTTTCCTACATTTTGTGGGCTCGAAATTGAGTTGTTTTTGGAATCTTGCTACTGCTTCCTCATGCACCATCCAATAAGAAATACACACACATGATGCAAAGAATATGACTTCAAAAACCTCATAAGAAATCAACACAGTAGAAGTGAAGGAATAGAACGGCAGCAAGGAAGTGGAGGAGGAAAAGGAGACTGTGGGCAACATTGAAGAGCACCTGAAGCAAGAGTCGTCGTTGGAGCACATAGACATGGTGCAAGTGTTGCTTCGTCTGCATGAGATCCTACATTTGGAGGCGCTAAGACCAGGTGGAACAGCCGGCTTGGGGGAGATGTGGATCCGATAGAGAAGAACCAACGTTGGGGAGGAGAACACCAGCAGCGTTCGACGGCGCTGAGATCAAACGAAACAACCAGGTTGGGGGGGGGGGAGCGGATCTGGCGGAGAAGAATCAGGTTGAACAATTGGCGTGGGAGAAGATGAAAGAGTTAGGGCAGGGTATTTGGATTCAATGTGTTTTGGGAAGGCGGGATCGAAAGATTTCGGGTGGGAATATAATGGAAAGACGGGTTTCGAATAATAATTTTATATTGGATCCTGCTCGTGTTAAAATTTTGAATCCAGAATATGTTTGCATCAAGATTCGAGCGGAGTGACGTGGCACAAGATAAGCACCCCGCGCATAAATCTCATGTGAGCAATCTGCTCATATAAATTTTATTCCTTACCCCCCTGCTGTGATGATGGGCTGAGGGTTAGGTGTGAGTTCTACCTTCTTCTTCTCGAGCAAAAAACAAATAAGTTGCATTATTATTATTATTATTATTATTATTATTATTATTATTATTATTATTATTATTATTATTATTATTATTATTATTATTATTATTATTATTATTATTATTATTATTATTATGTTCAGGTGAATAAAAGTTTATGCCTTGTAAGGAATCACTTCATCAATTTAGTCACCGACTTCCACATGCTTTATTTAACTTGTTATAATAGCTTTTTGAGTTAATTTTGTGGGAGAAAGATGAGTCAGCCTTGGCTGGCAAGTGACCAATTCTTACAAGTAAAGATGGTACAAGTTTATTTTAATATATATATTAAAATAATATATATATAATTTTAATGTATATATTATATAATAAAATATATATTTATAATATATATAATATAATATATATATATATATGTGCATGACGAAGCAACACTTGCACCATGTTTACGTTCGACGCAAAATCGTGAATGATTCTGATGATTCTGACAGTCTTCAGTGATCCCCGTGGCTAATGTGGTATTCTAGTAGTGATATTTAAAGATAGAAAATATTTTTTCTTAGAAATGAGTAAAAATACTAATATTTTTCAACTATTTTTTATTTGTCTAATAGTAAAAAATTTATCAAAAAATAAGTTTTAAAATATTTTTATTCATTTCTAATAGTTCGATGTCACTTTTTAATTATTTTCGTTTGTTTAAAGGTAAAAATCAACCAAAGAAGAATTTAGAAATATTTTTATCTCATTTTTAATAGTTCAAAAGTAAAAATCATCCTTAACCCTTCTTAATTATCATATAATTCAAATTATTTTAAATCTATATATCAAGGCTACTTATATTTCTTCAAGACAGACTCAATAAAAAAGTTCAAATATTTGAGATACATTGCAATTTACTGATTTAATTTTAAGTTAACTAAAGAACTTTTACCATGAACTCAGAATGAAGTTAGACTCTTAACACTCTCGATAAAGAGAGCAAATCCTTTTTCAACAGTAATCCTTATTTATTACCATATATGCGTGGGCAATAAGAAATTTAAAAATTATAATTTAGGACAATAGATCCACTTATTTTGTAATAATTGATAAGTTAGATGAGCTACTACATCAATTTATGCTAAAATTGTATTTTTAAAAAAATAAAAGTCTCAATCAACCAACCAATAAATTTGATAAGTTCATCGTTCCATTGAGCATGTCATGACATTTGCTTTTAAAAATTTCGGTATTAAGTTAGTTAGGTTCGAATTACTAAAATATCAAAAATGTGTCAAGTCAAATCAGATACGAGCTGACCGGGTCCCACCCTAACAAGAACCAGCTATTTGCCATCGACATGCATCTTTACTTGTAAGAATTGGTCACTTGCAAGCCAAGGCTGACTCATCTTTCTCCCACAAAATTAACTCAAAAAGCTATTATAACAAGTTAAATAAAGCATGTGGAGTCGGTGACTAAATTGATGAAGTGATTCCTTACAAGGCATAAACTTTTATTCACCGGAACATAATAATAATAATAATAATAATAATAATAATAATAATAATAATAATAATAATAATAATAATAATAATAATAATAATAATAATAATAATAATAATAATAATAATAATAATAATAATAATAATGCAGTTTATTTATTTTTTTTGCTCGAGAAGAATAAGAAGGTAGAACTCACACCTAACCCTCAGCCCATCATCACATGGGGGGGCGGGGGTTAGGTTGGTTTGTGTGCCAAGTCATGATCATGTGAGTTTGTGATCCAAGTTGGCAATGGCCTGTCTTTTCTATATATATCTCTCTTCCAAAATGTGAAAATGATGTTTAGGTCGAATGGCAAACTTAGCATCATGCATGCTCCATAATTGACATTAATTGTCTGCCTTTTTTTTCTTTGGTTCTTGCATTGATGTTTTGTGCTGTTTTGGCAAATGATTATGATCAAACGTCGTGATGGAGTGGAGCTCTTCCTTTCTTAGAGATTATAAGTGTATTTAACAACCACATTAGGGAGGGATGAAAAAGGTCCGAATATTTTGTACATGATTAGTTTTTAAATTTTAAAATCTAACTTTATCATGTTAAAATTTGAAATTGAACCCTATCTATTTAGAATCATAGATTTTGATTTCAATTCCAAATACTCTATTAAAATTTGTTCATTTATCAATTTTAAAAATATATTTCAGAATAAATTTCAGAATAGATTTCAACAAATTTCGATATATGTTTTAATAAGTTTCAGAATAAATTTTAACAGATTCCAAAACCGATTCAGGGTATCGGTTTCGGTTCCAAGTGCCCAATGTATTAAACTCGAAATCGAGACTAATTTTGATCGATTTTCTAATTTTTATCTCGAATTTTATTCGAATTTAATTAGGTATACTCGAAATTTACTCAATCAAATAGATTTTAATTAATTTAGATTATTCTATAATCATCCACACTCCTAAATAATATCAATATCAAGAGAGAGAGAGTGTGTGTTTTCATAACTGCAGGTCAAACATTGGAGGTTGTGACTACACCATCAATTTCTTTTATATTTATATATCAGATCCTTATCTTCTTAGAAATATCGAACACGTTGCATGGCCATGTTCATTCGACATGAATATATATATATATTATTGGCAGTGAGCATTTGATACCAGCAAAAAAAGAATTGCTTTATTTGCGGCATACAATCCGTCCATGTGTTATTCATTTTAATACCTAATAAATTTCCTTCTCAAATGCTTGAATATAATAATAAGAAGATTATTACTGAATTAATAAGGGACATGGCATATTGCATTAAGATAATAAATAAGATTTGATGGAGCCATGGAGGGCAGAAGAGAAACTAGAAAGAGGCAGGTGTGGAATTAATTGTTGGTCTTTTACTTATTTTCTCAAGTCCAATCCAGATTTGATGGTAGGAGTGAGCGAATTCGGATACCTATAATTTTTATGATATTCGAATTCTATCTTTATATAAAATCGGTTCTTATATTTTGAATCCGGATCCTATCCTATTGGAATCTAGAACCGAACCCTACTCGGAACCATCGGTTCTGGTTCCGATTTCGGATACCCTATCGAATCACATATTTAATTTTATTAGTGTGAATAGAAAATAATGAATTAATGAATGAAAATGGTTTGTTAATGTTCACTATAATTTCTATTATTGTTTTGTGGCAAAAATAGTAATATATGTAATGTAACCAATAAATTATATTGAGAAATTATAAATAGGCTCCTAATTAAATATATTTATTATCTAATATATCGGATTCGAGTTAAATAATTAAATATATATAACTTGGTACCGATTCCGGGTCCCGACGTGTTGGACCCGGAACCGGAATCGATTTAAACCGGTTTCTTAATTTGTTATCCGGATCCTACCCGGATTTAATTTGGATCTATTCGGAATTTATTCGATCGGATCGATTCTAATCGATTCCAAGTCTATCCGATATTGGTGCACATCCCTATTTGATGGACGATGCTGTCACCAATCAAAATCTGCGTGTTTTCTGTCGCTGTTATTGCAAGTTAGAGAGATTACGTTCATCACGCACATGGATGGGGGGGGGGTTATTGGACGGGCTCGTGATTGAGTATCTAAACCCGATAACCCACTAAACTAATTTGTTCCACTTAGCAGTTAGCACTTCGCTGGTTAAGATTAAGACATTGTTGTTAGGTGGGGATCATTTATGCGCATAGTATTTGTAAATCAAGTTTGGATTGTAGTTGGGCCCGATTCCGAGGGCTAATCCAAGCCTGAAACCTGTACCAATCAGCCAAGTAAAAACTCTGGCCTCTTCTACATATTTAATAAAAAAGACCATCACATGTTGGATTAATTTAGATCATATATGGTAGGATATTTCTCGAACATGCATATTTCCTAAAGCATTTTATGTGAAATCTAAATAATCAAAACCGAAATAAAAAGATTAAGACGTTTAAAATTAAAATTATATATATATATATATATATATAATTTTACTCTCGTATACTTTTGGCCAAAGTATTTAAAATTTTTATAGGTGTTTTAACGTCTTTAACACTAATATAAATGTCATATAGGAATTTACAAAATGATCCAAATTATGATCTTTTTCATAAATCTAGTTTGATCTTTAATTTGTATCAATTGTATTCTAAATTATCAGATTGATATCAATTAAAATTCGACGTCAGATGTCTGTCAATGCAACCGTTAGGTGCTGACATGACATATGACTTAGCAAATTAATATATATATATATATTATGTGCAGTCTTTCAATTGGGAGCGCGGTAAGTTTGTGCGTATTTGCATTGAAATTGACTTTACTAAATCAATTAAACAAGGCATATCAATTGAGAACCCTAATTCTAGCCTATTTCAGGTTGTGAGATATGAAAGGTTACCTAATTTTTGTTGGTTTTAGATTTTTAACCTTAGTCTTAATCTCGACTTTGATGGTTTTGATGATAACAAATATGAGACTAATGATTTCATTAAGAATATATTTCGGATTCCATATCAATTAGCGTTCGATGTCCTCGATCAAAAATATCGGAAGAAATTAGAAATCGGAAGGACATTGATCGTCGCGCTCGGATTCGTCGCGGAAGTTTATTGAAGTTCGACGAGTGCACCAAAGTCGCTTGGATGAGTCAAAAGCTCTCCAAGATGATTCTCGTTGAAAGCCGGAACTCGAAAACCAAGCGTGGAAGAAATAGGCTGAAAATGCAATTTCAGCCTATGTTCAGTCGACCAGGCGGTCGACCGAATAGGGTAAGAAAGAAAGGCCCAGACATTTTGGTCGACCGAACACTGCCGAAAAATGGCAGTGGGCACTTCAGTCGATCAGTCGGTCGACCTACAGTGGATGGTTTTGGGCAGAAGGCTTGGCGATCGATCGGTCGATCGACCGACCTGCTGAAAGCTGAAGACGTGAGATCCCGTTGGTCGACCAACGGGTCAATCGAAGGTCGAGGATGAATAGTCGCGTCTGGGTGGTCGACCCGTCGGTCGACCAACCACAGAGAAAATAGAAGCGGTCGAAAGACCAATCAACCATTCGATCAGCGGCCTATAATGGATAGTCTTCTATCCGTTATACAACCGTTTCTTCACGTGGGTATAAATACACCCTCACATACTTTATTTAACCTTCTTCCTTGATCAACACAGATTTTTTGAGCCATTAAAAGGAAGATTTGAGCCTTCCAAAAGATTGATTAAAGCACGCCCTGTTCTTCATCGAGTTCTTCTTCAAGCGTCGTCTACTTCCTCAACTCGGGATTTAATTCAAGCTCAACGACTTGGCCGAGTTGAAGGTTTTAAGGCTTGGAAAAGAGTAGATAATTTTGTTTTACTTAAAGCTCTTCCCTTGTAATTTTAACTGTTATTTGAAACTATTTTTTGATTTGGATTTGTGTGAAGACCTAGGCTGTTAGGTCTTGTTGTGTACAAGTGGTTACCTGGTGTTAGGTGTAAAGCCACTTTTGTAAATCCTAGTTGTTACTAGGATTAGTTTAGTTGTCCCTTAGGATTGAGGTGGAAGAGGACTCTCGATAAGAAGGCGGTGACTTTCGGGTGTGGAAGTTCCTTAGGCCGAGAGTACGTCTCTTCGGTGAAAAGTCATCTGTGTAAGGAAAATGTAAATTAATCTAATAAAACTAGTTTGAAAATCCTAAGCGGGGTGTTTAGGTAGTGGAGTAGGCATTGGGGCCGAACTACTATAAATTGCGTATTTGCATTGCTTTCATTTTGTTGTGTTTAAATTGCTTAATCATTTATAAGCTTCCGCATCTAATCGCATCTAATCGCATCGAATTGTAAATCGCCTAATCGATCTAAGTAATCGTTTAAAATTAGATTTTGGCTAATCGAATTAGTAAATACACTATTCACCCCCCCTCTAGTGTCGCCATTTCGCCAACAATTGGTATCAGAGCGGGTTCGTAGCTTGAGATTTCACCATCTCGTCTACACCTAGTCTCGATCTAGAAATGACTCTATATAGTGTAGCGTCTTCACCTCCTAGGTTCAATGAGTCAAACTTTGGTATTTGGAAGTCTATGATGTATACCTTCTTAAAGACCTAAGGTTTGGGTGTTTTCAACATGGTAAAAATTAGGTATAGTGAACCTAAGGAAGACATGAATGCATGGACCCAAGAACAAATTAGCATGTTTGAGTTAAATGCTAAAGCTACAAATTGCTTATTTTATTCTTTGGTAAACAATGTGTTTGAGAAAATCATGCATTGCACTTCGGCTTTTGATATATGAGCAACATTGAATATGTTATATGATTATGCTAAAATCAAAGAGCTTACCACTTTTGTTGAGGGTGGTGATGACAATGGTCATCCCCCTAGTACTAACCTCGATTTTGATGATTTTAGTGCTTCTAGTCAAAGAAGCAAATCAAAAAGCCGAAAAAGAAAAGTGATATGCTACTTGTGCAAGGAAAAGGGGCAGATCAAGAGGAATTGTCCTTCATCAAAGAAGAATGCCAAAAGGAGGACAAGTGTATCAACATCCACCTCCAAATCTCAAGAAACACCCTCTTGTCATGACTATGAAGGCACATCCAAGGTTTGCCTCATGGGTATCCATGATGAGGTACAACATTCCACTTTTAGTCATGATAAAGATATAGCATATGATAGTGATGCTAGTTCTTCACATTCAATCAAAATATCATATGAAGAATTAGTACAAGAATGCCAAAGTATGTGTGTCATGCTTTTGAAAAAGAGTAAAGAAATGAAGAAAATTAAAAAGAATAACTCTAGGCTCACTAAGGATTTGCAAGCTCTAGAACTAGAAAATAAAAATTTAAAGGCAAATCTAAGTTCCTCAAGTGTTGATTGCCATGGTAGCATTGATGTTTTGAGAACTAGTAATTCTTGCCATGACAATTTTAAGATTGAAATTGAAGACCTAAAAAGTGAGAATATTGACTTGAAAAATAAAAATGAAGATTTGAAAATTGAATTGAAAAATATCTCAAAAGTTGAGATTGAGAATTTGAAAGTAGAAAATATGAAAATCAAAAATGAAAATTGCTTGTTGAAATCTCAAATACAAGCTTTACACAAATCCATAATGACTTTAAAAATGAGGTTATTTTCTTGAGTAAGAAAACTAGTAACTTATCACATGCTTCATTTTTTAGAAATCCTAGGAATAAGAATGCTTATGTAAAGAATGCTAAGGTTCCTCATGTTTCTCATATCAAGCATTACAACATCAAACCTCATGCTTCAAAGATGAATAATAAATATCATGTCCATGTTAAAAAAGAAAAGAAAAAGTTTCATGTACATTGTTTTTGTTGTGGTGTGTATGGGCATGCTATTTATGATTGCGCTTTAAAGAGAAATCCAAGTGTTGCTAGGACACTTGGATTACTAAGCCCTCTAACCCCCAAGGACCCAAAGCTATTTGGGTACCAAAGATATCATGTTCTTTTGTAGGGGGAGCTATCACACAAGGGTGAGATGAAGGTGGTTGATTGAAGTTGATTGAGGATTTAAAGATTGAACCATTCAAAGTTGCAACTTCAAGTCATTTAGATGTCTATGGTAAAGGTGGCATCATATGGTGTATTTGGGCATGTCATCCATGATTGCGCATTAAAGAGAAATTCAAGTGTTGCTAGGACACTTTGGATTCTTAAGCCCTCTAACTCCCAAGGACCCAAAGCTATTTGGGTACCAAAGGTATCATGCTCTTTTGTAGGGGGAGGAACCACACAAGGGTAAAGAAATTGAAGGATTGAAGTTGACATTGGATCTTAATGAGAAATCTCCAAGAGGTTGCAACTTCAAATCACCTTGATGCATTAGGTAAAGTTGGCATCAAAACTATTATGGTATCATCTCCTATATCCCTTTGCTTTATCTAAGTTGGAGTTAAGATGCATGCTTAAAATTGATTGATTTTTCCCGCTCTTAATATATTTCAAAAATATTTTTGATTTTTGATTTCCCGGTCTCTTCGGAGACCCAGGTGGTTTGTAATGGGCCTAAGCGACCTTGCGGTTCTAAATTGTAGGCACATTATGGCCTTTCGGTTTTCAACCAATAGAAAGGGTTGGAGATCTTATATTTCAAAATTTTATATTTTGAGATTTCTTGATTCATTTTGTTATCATGAATAATTTCTTCGAAAATGAATCCATGCTACTTAGTGAAGTTGAAGTTGATAAATGATACTTGGTTTTTCTCTTCACTATTTAGTTTAATAGCTTGCATGTAGAATTGGTTTCATTTTCTAGTTAAGAAGTATACTTGCAAGTTATAAATATTTTAAGAAGTCTAACTAGGAAGAAAAAGATTAGTTTGGCTAAATCATCATAAATAAGGTATAACCTTGGTAAATTTAAAATCTTAGTGTTATACCTCAATGCTTAAGATTAAAGTATGTCTCTATACTCATGATTAAAATGACATGTTAAAATCCTTGAATTCTCATGAGTAGGTAGAACTTTAGTACTTAGTCAAATTTCATTGAATGAAACTTGTTCTAGGTAAATATCTATTATTAGATACCTTCTTGTGAGTCCAAACTAGTTTAACATAGGTAGAGATCTTATTTCTCAAATAGTTCACATCTTAAGATCTCTTAGATTCATTTTGATATCATGGTAAAACTTTCTTAAAAATGAATCTTAACTATCTAGCATAGGTTAAGGTTTATAAATGAAATTTTGTATTGAACTCTTGCTAGTTAGTATGTTAGCTTGTTAGTTGACATATTATTTCATTATGATACTAATGATGTCTACTTGCAAGTTATGAATGTAAATGAAAATTGGTAAGCTATGCTATCTAGAAGAAAATGAAAAAGGATATGAAAAGTTGGACAAATTTTTAAGAAAAATGTATGTTTTTAATTTTTGCAAAAATCTTAGTAAAATAATTGATTTTTCATGCTTAAATGATTTCTCTATGCTCATGATTGTTCTTGAATGATAAATATTAAATTTTCATGTGTATGCAATTTCATGATAACTAGGCAATTTCATGATATTAATATTGAATGAAATTGGACTGGTTTAAAATTTCTTGTTAGATATCTCATTTTAAGCTAAAAATGAAATGAACATGTTTAGATACACATATCACATGAGTCTAGGTATCTAAAATTAAAAAATCATGTCTAGATAAACAATGTGATATCTATATCACTTTAGGGGACTTAAACTTGAAAATATTTGACCCAAGTCAACAAATTGATTTGGACACTTGATTTTAAGTCCAAAACTTCATAAACATGTTTAGGAATAGGTATGACATGTTTACATGCATTTAGAGTGAAAAATTCATATGGATATGGATAAAATGACATAGAGGTTAATTCATGTTTACCTCTCTTTGAGCTATGTTGATCCAAGTCAACAAGTTGACTTAAAGGTCTTACTTTCAATCGATATTTGTGGAACATGTTTAGATTTACTCATGTTAGATATCCATATGTTTAAATTTGAAAAATCATGAGTAAATATTAAAATTGAAACTTAGCAAGTTTCATTAAAACTAGTTTAGTTTTGAATGAAATCATGCTAGGTTGATATCTTGACTTAAGGATATAATTTTTATCTCAAACTTGACATACACTCTTTTCATGACTATTATGTGGTGTCATAAAAGTTTGAATGAAAACTAAGCATTCTTTGAAAATAACTAAAAAATTATAGAATTGTTATTTGTTCAACAATTGGTATCACCAATTTCAGTTATTTCTAAGAAAATATAGAAAAATTATTTTTAGATGATTCTTGAAACTACACATTCACTGAGAAATCTAGTTTTATCAGTAAAAAATTCAAAAAGTTTCATCAAGAATCGGATTTAAAATGGAATTTTGAAGTTGAATTTCAAAACACGAAGTATCATCATTCTTGAAACGCTAATCTTTTCGATACTTCGATTTTCTCTTCAAAATTTTTAATAAAAACTCATGTACACCATTTGGATTCTATTTCCAATGTCATTCACACAATTTCATGAGTAAAATTATTTCTATGAATGATTTTGATATTTTGGATAATAGCTAGGATCCATTTGTTTGTTTGAAAATAATGTAAGATGAAAAATAAACTTAGAAAATTCATTTTGAGTTCAAACATGATTCATGCATTTCAAATGACCATTCAATATTCAGTATCAAAATTTTCATCCACAAATTGGTCTCAAAAGTTTTTCATCAAAAATATGATCTTGTATAAACTTAAAAGTGTGATTTTTGATATCTTGAAGATAGGTGACCTAAGTCAACAAAATAACTTAAAAAATTTATCTTAAGCCCAAACTTGATTCATATACTTACATTATCTCATGTTTAATATCTTGATGCCTAATTATGAGAAAATATGAGTAGATAGCAAAACTTGAGACTTAACATTTTCATGTTTTCCATGCTTATTTCAAATGAAAACATGTTAAGTTCATAATTGGATTAAATGACATTAGTTTCACTTCAAACTTGATATACATGTTTTAAATGCCTATATATTTGTATGTTGAAAGTTTGAATGAAATCTAAATATGTCAAGAAAAAAAAACAATATTCATTTTGATAACATACATGATTTATTTTTGAATTCAAATACTCAGTTTTTGAACATATCATGTATGAACCTTGTTTCATATCATATATTTGTTTTTTCATCCCTTTGGTTTAGGTTTTCATGTTTCATAAAAAATACTCCTTAGAGTCTCAACCTCATGTATTAATTGTGTTTCATCCCTTTGAGTAGATAGCCTTTCTTGTCCTTTTTGATTGATGTCAAAAGGGGGAGAGAAGTATAAAAAAAGGGGGGAGAGTGTATATATTAAAAAAAAAGGAGAAAACTATAGGTAAAGGGGTGAGGAAAATATAGGAAATTCATGCATAGAGATAGGGGGAGTTAATCTCATAGATATGCATGTTGATAGGGGGTGAAATCCCTTAGTTGATATCTTATATGCTTTAATGATATACTTTCTTATGGATGTTTGTCATCATCAAAAAGGGGGAGATTGTTGGCTTTAGATTTTCAACCTTAGACTTAATCTCGGCTTTGATGGTTTTGATGATAACAAACATGGGACTAATGATTTCATTGAGAATATCTTTCAGGTTCCATATCAATTAGCGTTCGATGTCCTCGATCAAAAATATCGAAAGAAATCAGAAATCGGAAGGACATTGATCGTCGCGCTTGGGTTCGTCGCGGAAGTTTATCGAAGATCAACGAGTGCACCAAAGTCGCTTGGATGAGTCCAAAGATCAAGTCAAAAGCTCTCCAAGATGATGCTCGTTGAAAGCCGAAACCCGAAAACCAAGCGTGGAAGAAATAGGCTGAAAATGCAATTTCAGCCTATGTTCGGTCGACCGAATAGGGTAAGAAAGAAAGGCCCAGCCATTTCGATCGACCGAACACTGCCGGAAAATGACAGTGGGCACTTCAGTCTATCAGTCAGTCGACCGACAGTTGATGGTTTTGGGCAGAAGGCTTAGCGGTCAACCGGTCGGTCGACCGACCTGCTGAAAGCTGAAGACGCGAGATCCCGTTGGTCGACCAACGAGTCGATCAAAGGTCGGTGATGAATAGTCGCGTCTGGGCGATCGACCCGACGGTCGACCGACCACTGAGAAAATAGAAGTGGTCGAAAGATCTATCGACCAGTCGGTCGACCGACCATTCGACTGACGGCCTGTAACAGATAGTTTTCTATCCGTTGAACAACTATTTCTTCACGTGGGTATAAATACACCCTCATATACTTCATTTAACCTTCTTCCTTGATCAACACAAATTTTTTGAGCCATTAAAAAGAAGATTTGAGCCTTCCAAAAGATTGATTGAAGCGCGCCCTGTTCTTCATCGAGTTCTTCTTCAAGCGTCGTCTGCTTTCTCAACTCGGGATTTAATTCAAGCTTAACAACTTGGCCGAGTTGAAGGTTTTAAGGCTTGGAAAAGAGTAAATAATTTTGTTTTACTTAAAGCTCTTTTCCCTTGTAATTTTAACTATTTTTTTATTTGAGTTTGTGTGAAGACCTAGGCTATTAGGTCTTGTTGTGTACAAGTGGTTACCTGGTGTTAGGTGTAAAGCCACTTTTGTAAAACATAGTTGTTACTAGGATTAGTTTAGTTGTCCCTTAGGGTTGAGGTGGAAGAGGACTCTCGATAAGAAGACGGTGACTTCCGGGTGTGGAAGTGTCTTAGGTCGAGAGTGCGTCTCTTCGGTGAAAAGTCCTCTGTGTAAAGGAAACGTAAATTAATTTAGTAAAACTAGTTTGAAAATCCTAAGCGGGGTGCTTAGGTAGTGGAGTAGGCATTGGGGCCGAACCACTATAAATTGCATGTTTGCATTGCTTTCATTTTATTGTGCTTAAATTGCTTAATCATTTATAAGCTTCCGCATCGAATTGCAAATTGCCTAATCGATCTAAGTAATCATTTAAAATTGAATTTAGGCTAATCGAATTAGTAAACATACTATTCACCCATCCTCTGGTGTCGCCATTTCGCCAACAATTTTTGCTTTAAGTGTGGTTTAATTGGTCATAGAATTGATGAATGCATTGGCTCCTCTGTTATTAATGATATGAATGTGGATAAATCTGGTTCTGGTAATGTTGTTGATTCCTTAACTGCTTTTGTTGATATAATTGTTGTTTCTGATAATAAGTTTGATTCTAATTCTACTTATGACCCTTGGGTTAAGATTATTAAGAAACCTAGGAAGAAAACTTTTCTCCCTAAGGATAACCCTGATTTGAACATTCCTAGTGAAGAGATTTTTTTTTAACACAATAATGATAGGAATGACTTTGTTAGTATGGAGGATTGCCCTATAATTGAGGAGCAGCAGTCTATGCCTGCTCTGGACGACCCCTTTACTAATTCCATAGATGGTAAGGGTAAAAATATTCTAGATACCTCTATAGTTGATTTTAGCTTTAATTCTCTTGTTGAGAAAGTTACTCCTTCTCTTATGAAATTTAACTCTAACTCTAGTTCTAAACCTCCTAGTAAGAAAGGTAAGGAGAAAACTAGGAATTCTTTGGGTTCTGTTGGGGTAGATAGAATGTCCAAGTTTGAAATGCATCAGAATCTTTCTAGGATTGTGATTATTTTGGGCTCTAAAAAGAAAATAATTGGAAAGGAGTCTGGCCATTTTGACTTGGATTTTGAATAATCTATTTTGCCTTCTTCTAGTAAGGATATTCCTAACGATAATGATTGTTTGGTCTCTATGGACTTGTCTAAGGATGTTCCTTCTTGCTCTGGAACTGGCACTTTGCCGTAGTTATTTTGGTTCTGTTATTATGCATGTTTTTCCATGAATTTTATAAGCTGGAACATTAGGGGCCTTCGTAGAAGGTCTGCTCAAGATTTTTTGAAAATTACAGTTATTCATAAATCTGTTGATATGGTTTTTCTTCAGGAAACTCATTTATCTGATTCTAACTCTCTTAAATTTGTTAAAACTTTGGGAAATAATTGGCATGGTATGGCTGTGAGTTCTGATGGTGCTTCTGGTGGTTTGTTGCTTGCTTGGAAACAGTCGCTTATCAATGTTAAATCTATTTCTAATTTAAATTGTATGATTAATGCCATTATTCAAGTCAGAAATTCTCCTCCTTGGTTGTTTTCTAGAATATATGCTAGTGTTAATCCTGTTAGTAGGAATAAATTTTTTCATGAGATTGGTAAGCTTAATTTTTTTGATATCCTTGGTTTATGGTTGGTGATTTTAACTGCATTGTTAATTGCTGTGATAAATCTGATGGTTCACCCTTTGTTCTTAATAAGAATGTTCTTGCTATTAGGGATTGTATTTCTAATTGTGGTTTTGTTGATTTAGGTTTTTCTGATCCTAAGTTCACTTGGTGTAACAATAAGAAAAATAACTCTAGGATTCTTATAAGATTTGATAGAGCTTTCTCCAATAGTAGTTGGCTTAGTTTATTTGGCAATACTTTTGTTTTTTTATCTTCCTAGGATTACATCTGATCACTATCACGTACTTGTTATGATGAAAGAGTCTATTAAACCTAAACATAATATATTTAAATTTTAAAATTTTTGGATTGAATATCCTGATGTTAGGAAAATTATTCAAGATTGCTGGATTTCATGTAATAATTTTTCTTGTGCTGATATTATTACTAAAAATCTTGTTGGTCTTCGTGGCAAACTATCTTACTGGAATAAACATCACCTTGGTAAGCTAGAAGATAATATTGCTAAAGTTAATAATCAAATCAATTTCTTTGAAAATTCTAATTATTCTGCTTTTCTATCTCACTTTGATGCTTCTAATCTTTCTATTCTTTATAATAAGGCTTTTGTTCTTAATAGACAATTAGTGATTAAATGGTGGTCACTCGCTAAGTCTAAGTGGCTTAGTGATGGTGATAAGAACACCAAATATTATCAAGGTCTTGTTAAAGTTAGAAGGCGGAAAATTTGTATTTTTTCTGTTAAAGTTGATTATGTTGTTTATTCTTCCATGGATGATATTATGATTGCTTTTGTCAATTACTATTCTAACTTGTGGTTTTATCATGATCCAAATTTTTTTGATAATAGATATATTCCTACTATGACTATCATTGATAGTAACTCTCATCCGTCTTTAATTGCTAGATTTTCTTTGGATGAAATTGCTATTGCTTGTTAATTCCTTAGATTCAAGCAAGAGTCCTGAACTTGATGGTTACACCGGAGAATTCTTAAAGACTTATTGGTCTATTATTGCCAAGGATTTTGAAACTGCTTTTAACTATTTCTATACTCATGAAATTGTTCCCAATGATTGGAATAACACTTGTTTGATTTTTATTCCTAAGTCTAATAATCCTGTATATGTGAAAGATTTTCGCCCTATTACTTTTTGTAATGTTACTTATCGTATCTTCACAAAAGTTCTTGCTAATCGCCTGAAACCTTTGTTAGAGAATTTAATTTCTAAAAACCAATCTGTCTTTATTGCTGGAAGATCTATTCATAGCTCAGGAGATTGTTCATTCTATTCATAATTTTAGGGGTAAAATCCCTATCATCATGATTAAGATAGATTTAGAAAAAACTTATGAAAGAATTTCTTGGAGCTCTATTTCTAATATGTTGAGATTGTTTAACTTTCCAAATAAGTTTATTAATTGGATTGAAGCATGTGTTTCTTCTGCTAAGTTCACTTGTAGTGCTAATGGGTTTGTTTCTAAGGAATTTACTGCTTCTTGTGGTATTAGACAGGAAGATCCTATATCTCCTTACCTCTATATTTTAGTTAGCCATTTACTTTCTGAAATGTTGAACTTTGCTGGTTCTTGTGGTAAGATTAATTCTGTTAAAATCAAGAATGATGTTGCTATTAATCACTTGATGTATGCTGATGACATTCTTATTTTCTTTAGAGCTAATGACAATTCAATTGCTACTTTTCAGAAAAATTTTGAGATTTTTGGCAAGATTACCAATCAAAAAATTAATTTCATGAAATCTGAGATTTATTTTCCACGTAAGGTTACCAATTCTGTAAGACTTAGAATTTGTAGAAAGCTCAACATGAATCAAGGGAAATTTTCTTTTAAATATCTTGGTACTCTTATTAATCCTAGAAGCAAGCATGTTACTAATTACAATTATCTTATTAATAATGTGAAAACTAAATTGAATAATTGGAAAATGAATAATATTTCTCAAGCTGGTAGGATTGTCCTTATTAAATCTGTTTTAAATTCCGTTCCTCTGCATTTTGTGTGTGTTAATTGGACCCATGACTGTGTTATCAATCAGATTAACTTTGTTATTAAAAATTTTCTTTGGAGCTCTAGTAGTGAAAAACATGGTCTTTATTTAATTTCTTGGGAAACTGCCATTCTTCCTAAAGCTGATGGTGGTTTGGGTCTTGGGTCTTTGAATTTAATGTGTAGTGCTTTAGTTGCAAAAAAAAATGAATTGCTCATTAGTGGTAGTAAATCTCTATGGTGCTATATTGTTAGAGTCAAATATAAACATTTTAATCTTTGGTATGGTTGCTCTGATAAAAATTATAGTGGTGTTTGGAAATTAATCTGTCATGCTTCTGATATGCTTAAATTTGGCTTTATTAATTGCATTTCTTTTGGTGATAATATTGCATTGTTCTCGAATGTTTGAATTTTTGACATTCCTTTAATGCTTAAACATATCTATATTAATACTGACATGGTTGATATTTCTTTTAAAGTTAACTATCTTATGATTGATAATAAATAGAATTATATTATTTTGAATGATTTGTTTGGTCCCTGCTTGCAGAAACTATATCCAGGATTGCCCTTCTTATTTATCCCAATGAGGACAAACTTATTTGGTGGTCGGAAAATAATGGTCGAGTCTGTACAAAATCCGCTTATAACTTCATATCTAGGAACATTTATATCAATATTTATAATCTTCCTCAGTGGGCTTTAATTTGGAAATCTAAAATTGCTCATCGAATTAAAACTTTCATTTGGAATTTTTTTCACAAAAACTACCCACTGCTGATAGATTATTTCAGTTCGATATCATTAGTTCCCCCAATTGTGTCCTTTGTGGCAGCCTTCTGGAAGATATGAACCATATCTTCATAGAGTGCGAGGTAGCTAGGACTCTGTGGGAAATAATGGAGAGACGGTTTAAAGGTATCGATTTGTTGGCTCGGAGTTTGAGTTTAAATGGAGTTGGGAAGCAGAATAACTTTGGGAATATTTCCCCTATTCTGGTGGCTCTATGTTTTAACTCTTTTTACTCCATTTGATTGGCTCGGAATAGAGTGGTTTTTGATCAGTCTCGACCATCGATTTACTCTTTAATTGCTAAAGTAATCGCTTTAACGGTTGACTATGTTGATAATTCTTCGTCTGAGGGAAATAAGATTGTTTCAAATCCTGAATATAGTTGGCATCTTCATGCGGCCAATGTTTATAAGTGGAATATTGATGCTTCTGTGGTGAGTATTATTGGTTCTGTTACTACCATTTGTAGAGATGATAATGGGAAATTAATATATGCTTCTGCTTATGTTAATCATCATAAATCTGCACTGAAAAATGAAACTTTAGCTATTAGACTTGCTATTGATAAAGCTAAATTTCTTAATCATAAAAGAATTCATATTGAATCTGACTCCAAATCAGTTGTTGATATATGTAATAGACTGATAGATATTGATTGGCATATTTGAAGTATTATTAATGACATCATTATTGAAGCAGGAAAATTTGAGCTGATTCATATCACTCATATTAGTAGAGATGCCAACAAAGTTGCGAACTGACTAGCGAAGCATGCTAGGAAGATCAACAGACATTTTAATTGGGACCATGATTGGCCTCCGATCTTGTAAAAATTGTATATTTGGAGGCTAGCTCCCACCCTGTAGCTTAGTTGTTAATCTTTTTCTTTTAGAAAAAAAAAATTAACCTTCACGTTTAGTAGAAAAAAAATTATTTATGCTAAAAAAGAGCATGTAATAAAAAAATATATTATATTATATAAATAGAGATAATTAATGTATTTATCCCAAACTTTGGCCCTTGTAACAAATTTATCCTAACCTTTAATATTTCTCCTTAATTTATCCTAAATTTTGGGAATGACAACAATTATCTCATTTGAAATTGAACTTAAAATTTAGATTACACAACAATTATAATCAATCCTAAATATTTGAATTATATTTCTCCATTTTTTTATTAAATTTAATTATTACATTAAAAATAATTAAAATTTAAAATAAAATTCATATCTTTTCCGTATATTCTTATTATGTGTTAAATTTTTAAAACTTTGAAAATAATTTTATAATTATCTATTGAAACGGTATTTTTAAAAAATTGATTCAAATTTTGATTTCCTTATTAATTTTTTATTTAATTATATTATTGCATTTTAGATAAAATCGAAATGCCCAAATTAAACCAATAACTTCTATATAGTATTATTATTTATCAAAATTTTATTTTTTTTATTTTTTTTTTATTTTTTATTCAATTCGAAAATTGCATTTTTATAAAAAAATTAAAATTTCTTATCAAACCAATTTTTTTTATATTATTATTTATTAAATATTTAACATTATGATTACATTTTATATAGTGTCTAATAAAATTTAGCATTTGAAATTTGATTTTTTTAGTTTTGTGTTGATTTTTTTATTCAATTTGACAATAACATTTTAGAAAAACAATAAAAATTTGAATCAAATCAATATATTTTACTGATAATATTATTATATATCATACATTTAATATTATTTATATTATATTTAATTTGGTTTAATATTTAATTTTCTTCATAATTTTTTTTATTTTACTACAAATTTTTATTTTTAAAAAAATACAAAATCTAAAATGAAATTTATATATAACGACTATAAATTAATTTTGGTGAAATTAGACGTGAGATTCTTCGAGGTGTTAAAAGGTTTGTCGTGTAATCTTTTTAAAGGAAAAAAAAATTGGTAAAATCGGATACGAAATTATTGGATAAAGTGAGCATTAATTAGACGTGAGATTCTTCGATGTGTTAAAAGGTTTGTCGTGTAATCTTTTTAAATAAAAAAGAATTTGATAAAATCGGATACAGAATTATTGGATAAAGTGAGAGCATTGATGTATTTTAAAAAATTATTTATCTTCAAGAATTATAATTGCTGTCAATCCCGAAGTTTGAGATAGATTAAGGAGAAAGATTAAAGATTATGATAGATTTGTTACAAGAATCAAAGTTTGAGATAAATACATTAATTTTCCATATTTATATTTTTTTATTATATGCTGACGTGACACAAGTGATAATTAAAAAAATTATTTGCTAAGTTAGATGTCACGTCAGCACCTGACGGTTGCATTGACAAGCATCTAACGTCGAGCTAAAATTGATATCAATCTGATAGTTCGAAATGCAATTGATACAAATTAAAGATCAAACTATATTTGTAAAAAATATCATAGTTTGAACTAGATACATTAATTAACTCTTTCTTTTATGCTATTGTTCTTTTTGGATCCGTGTATTTGAACTTTGAGGATTCAATATATTTATACCTTTGGTTAAAAAAATAAGAAAATATACAGAGCTTAGATGGACCTATAATATATATATATATATAAGACTTTGATAAAAGTCTCGAACAATTTTTTAAGACTTCTACTTTCCAAGTTTTAAAAAACTTATCAAAAATGTGTTATAAATTCTAAAAATTAAATTTATAGCTCATAAAATTAATTTATACATAACACACAACGTAGTGAGGTAGTCGCCATGATGATGATGATGGTACAGTTAGATACAATGGTTCAGGGCCTAGTGAATGTAGTCGCCGTAAAACTAGCGAGTATAGTCGACGCAATTCTTGATCATGGAGGGCTAATAGTAACCAATTTTGATCCTTGGCTCATGAACACCAAAAATACGCATATTTTGATCCTTGGCTCATGAACATCAAATTGTTAAAAATTATTCTTTTAATTTTTTTAAAAAAATAATTTTTGTTTATAAGAAAAAGGGAAAACGATCAAAATGGTCCCTGAACTATGGCGGCTTATTCACTTTGGTCTTAGAACTCTTTTTTTTTTCGCTCACATGAGTACTTGAATTTCTTTCCGTCCCCATTTTGGTCCCTAGCTCACACCTTGCCGTTAAAAAATATCTATGTGGCTAACATTCCCATGTTTCTCTAAAATAAAAGAAGTGTGGAATATCTACGTGGCTAACTTTATAATTTATAAATTAAAACGGTGTCCATTTTTTCTCTCTCTCTCCCTCCCACCACTACCATATTCTTCTTCCTCCCCCATCGTCATCGTCTCCTCCTTCTCCCGCATCGTTGTCGTCTCCTCCTCCCTGCCTTCACCCTCACCATGCCTAGACCACGGAGACGACCCCGTCGTCGCAGTCTCCTCCTCCCTGACGCCGACGTCAAGTTCCCCGAGCATCTCCAGCTCATTTTCGAGGCCGTCCGCCACCTCTTGTCCCCCCCTTGCCGACCTCGTACGCTCCCTCGCCTCTAGATCATGTTCCACTCGTCGACCGATGGCTTCATGAGCCACTGTGGGTAGAACAGATGTGCATCAAGGAAGTGCTTCATGAGCCACTACAGGTGGAATAGATGTGCTACATGAGCCACTGCGTTGGTTGGGCCATGGCTTCATGAGCCACTACAGGTGGAACTCGTGTCCTCCATCGAGCATCCTAAGTGTCCAAGAGCACCTCCTCCACTAACTTAGACAAGGCTCGACCGTGTAAAAACACGGAGCGGTGGAAGACGGTGGTCCTGTTAGGGAGGTTCACTGCGAGGCTGACGATGGAATCGTCGATATATGAGGACGAGTCCTGGAGTTTCTTCCATCCATCGGAGGTGAGCTGGAAGAAGAGCGCATCGTGGATGCGGGCATCGGTGTCTGCGCGGCCTCCTCGAAGCGAGCGCATCGTGGTACGCCACGTACGCCGAAGCCGAACCCAAACCAAACCACAAATAAATCAGACCCGAATATTTAATAACTTTCAAGAATTTATAGAAGACATTTATATTCAAGAGAACTCTGTTGAGAATAGATCTTGCGTAATAGACAAGAAACGAGAGAAAAACGCAACACACATACACAAACACACAAGATTTACGTTGTTCGGCAAAAAATGCCTACTCCACAGCCGCACTATAAATTCTTCTGTATTAAGGTTTTTCTCAGATGCAAGACAAATAACACATGTGAGTTTATATATATAGGGCGACACAGGCCCACAGCCCAAAGGGATCGCCGAAAAACTCTGCGTAGCGCAACATAAAAGGATCCGGGCAGATCAGTCGCCACACATCCCAACAAACTCTAGATCACCAACTCAATAAATAGCAAAAGTTCAAATTGATTTCAAAAGTTTAATTACTAAACAAGACATCTTAAATGATAAAAATACGGAAAAAAATAAACTGAGTCGACATGACTCAACGACTCAAAAGGAATAAAATGACTCGGTATCCCCTTGACCACGACATGTCACGAGACCCGCTGCCCTGCCACCACCAGCTGCGCTATTGCACCCCAAGTGTCTCTCTAATCTAGCTTAGGTACTGCAAAACAATATATGTGATGGGTAAGTCCAACTTGGACTTAGTGAGTAGATCAGCCCTCAGTTTCACCACAACATCATCATCATGCATAATCAAAAACATATAAGTAAGCATAAGAATATGAAGCACAATTTTATTTTGAGCATTTATTTTTAGCAGTTCAATCATCCTCGTCAATCATATAGCAACCCGCAAGAAGATGCCACCACATATAATATGCACAATGCAACCATCCACATGCTCAACCGGACCCATCGGTCCTCATCGCCACATAGGGTAGGTAGTCGGTGCGGCCTCCGATCTACCACCCAGTCGGTGTCGTCTCTTTGGGGTATGCTCTCCCCTCACCGACATGGCTCTTCTTATCCGTCTCTTTATGGTATACGTTTCCTTCACCGGTTGGATCTCCGAACTGTCTCTTTGGGGGTATGAACTCCCATCACCAGCCGAACTTTCGGTATAAGACCAACACTGTCTCTTTGGGGCATACCCTCTCCTCACTAGCGAGGCTTTCGGGAAATGCAACAAGCACATCACATCATCACACACGCAGTTATAACAACGTAATAATGTGCTATCAACAAGCAAATAAGGGTATGATAAGACATACCTCATCCTCCACCTTCTCAAGTCATAATTCACAACCACACATGTAACTATAAGCATATAACAAGGAAGGGACAGCAAGGAATAAATATGTAGCACAATAAAGCATAGAATAATAAGAAGGAAAAACACATATAGGAAGCCCCAAAAAGATAGGGTATCACCACCTAACAATCCTATATAATGTAACCCTCCCTTGAAGACCCTAACCGAGAAATCATCAAGAAAACATGGGGGGAGAGGGGCAGCACAGCAAGGAAAAGGGGGCAGAAAATCGCTCAAAAATTAATCTGATAGAACCGTTGCGTTCACAATAGAAATCTCGATACGATTATCCAATTTGATTCACGAAAAACCCAACGAAAACGACGAAATCCCCGTGACATAGGGGCGGCCGCATATATGAGAAAATTAGGAGAAAGAATGCTAAAATCACTCACCTTTTTGGAGAAACCGGGAAGGAAGAAGAAACGGGGGATCTTCCTACGTTGAACGCCGACGATCTCGCGAAATTTCGACTCCGACGGCTCCCCCTCCTCTTGGTGTCACCTCCTCTCCCTCCCTCTCTCTCTTGGATGGCATGCGGCTGGAAACAAGAGCCATGCACCCCCCTTTGGTTATTCGTCCAAATTACCAAAACAGCCAGCTGGCCCAAATTATCAAAACACCCTCACTTATTCGTCCGACTTCTAAAATCCACAACTAATTCATTCTAACTCCGATTCGAGTTCCAATTGAACCACTAAATTCGTCTCGAGACCTCTATCATCCTAGCTTGATCAATCACAGAAATGAAATAAATATATTTTTCCTAATGTTTTTCTTTATATAAAGCTTACCCGAATTAAATTTTACGACTCTACATCAATTCACGCTAACTCAGGCCCACAATCCCATGCTAAGGAATAAAAGATTATTTTAGAATTTTTGGACATAACAGAGGGCGAGGCGGTGGCCGATGAGGTCGCATCGGGAGACGGGGTGGGAGGCCTACCTGCCTAAGGAAAGCTCGAAATTTGGGATGCTCGATGGAGGACAAGGAAACAACGCCTGTGCCTAGGGCTGAGCATCGGGCGGGTCGGGTCAATACCCGACATGACCCGATCGGGTATTAACCCAAAAATTTCAAAAAAATTATACTCGATCCGACCCAATTTTTTAATCGGGGCCCAATCCAAATAACCCAAAAAAATTGGGGCCCGACCCGAATAACCCGAATAACCCGAATAATCCAAATCTGGTTTAGAAAAATAAAAATAATAAAATTCATCTTGAAAATGGTGATAAAAAGAGTGAACAATTGTATTAAAATTATGACTTAAGTAGAACTTGAACTCAAGAGCCGTGCACCCCCCTTTGGTTATTCGTCCAAATTACCAAAACAGCCAGCTGGCCCAAATTATCAAAACACCCTCACTTATTCGTCCGACTTCTAAAATCCACAACTAATTCATTCTAACTCCGATTCGAGTTTCAATTGAAC
This sequence comes from Canna indica, assembly GCA_034359265.1. Taxonomy (NCBI): domain Eukaryota; kingdom Viridiplantae; phylum Streptophyta; class Magnoliopsida; order Zingiberales; family Cannaceae; genus Canna; species Canna indica. The sequence goes on along the minus strand of CP136896.1, from coordinate 66,168,287 downwards.
CACTAAATTCGTCTCGAGACCCTCTATCATCCTAGCTTGATAAATCACAGAAATGAAATAAATATATTTTTCCTAATATTTTTCTTTATATAAAGCTTACCCGAATTAAATTTTACGACTCTACATCAATTCGCGCTAACTCAGGCCCACAATCCCATGCTAAGGAATAAAAGATTGTTTTAGAATTTTTGGACATAACAGAGGGCGAGGCGGTGGCCGATGAGGTCGCATCGGGAGACGGGGTGGGAGGCCTACCTGCCTAAGGAAAGCTCGAAATTTGGGATGCTCGATGGAGGACAAGGAAACAACGCCTGTGCCTAGGGCTGAGCATCGGGCGGGTCAGGTCAATACCCGACATGACCCGATCGGGTATTAACCCAAAAATTTCAAAAAATTTATACTCGATCCGACCCAATTTTTTAATCGGGGCCCAATCCAAATAACCCAAAAAAATTGAGACCAGACCCGAATAATCCAAATTCGGTTTAGAAAAATAAAAAAAATAAAATTCATCTTGAAAATGATGATAAAAAGAGTGAACAATTATATTAAAATTATGACTCAAGTAGAACTTAAACTCAAGACCTCCTAAATTTTATCTTTACCCTTCTAACCACAAAGCTAACATTATCTTTTATCAATACATACAATATATATATATATATATATATATATATATATATATATATATATATATATATATATATATATATATATATATATGTATAACTTAAAATCGGATCGGGTCGGGTTAAACAGGGTTTTCACCTGAACACCCGACCCGATATACCCGAATAACTCAACCCGAAATGAATTTTCGAGTCAGTTATATCGGATTTTTTGGGTCGGATCGGGTTTTGCTCAGCCCTACCTGTGCCGGCCGACTTGTGGAACCAATCGGAGAGGAGGGAGAAGGCGGAGTCCTCCAGCATCGCCAACACTCCTAGGTCCTCCTTCCCACCAGAGAGGACCAGCTGAGGCTGTAGTGATGGGAGCGGTAGAGGGGGCGGTGTGGGGAATATGACTTCGCTGCCACCGCCAGCGGCAGGGGTCGTTTGCGACGAGGAGAAGCAGGAAGGATCGACGATCGTGACTCGAGGCACATGGAATGGGGCCAGTGAAGCGTTGGTAACAATCGAGGGGGAGGACCGCTTTCAGCTGCTGGGGTGGTGGTGGGGTTGTTGAATCTCTCCGTGCACGAGTTCCACCCACAGTGGCTCATGAAGCCATCGGTCGACGAGTGCGATAGGATTTGGAGGCGAGGAACTTGACGATAGCGTCAGGGAGGAGACGATGACGACGGGGTCGCCTCCGTGGTCCAGGCACGGCGAGGGAGGGGGCAAGGAGGAGGAGACGACGAGGGGGACGGAGGCATGGAGGAGAAGGTGGAGGAGGGAAGAAGAAGATGGCAGTGGTGAGAGAAAGAGAAAGAATAAAAAAGTAGGATCCCGTTTTAATTTATAAATTATAAAATTAGCCACATAGATATTCCACACTTCTTTTATTTTAAAGAAATATGTCACATCGTGAAAACGTTAACCACGTAGATATTTTTTAACGGCAGGGTGTAGAGCAGGAACCAAAATGAGGAAGAAAAAAAATTTAGGTACTCATGTGGGCGGAAAAAAAGTTCTAAGATTAAAGTGAATAAGTCGTTGTAGTTCAGGGACAATTTTGATCGTTTTCCCTAAGAAAAAAAAATACAAGGAGTCTAAATAAACATGTAAAAATGAGTTATTTTCCTGTTGAAGACTTTTTGCAAGTCTTAAACAAATTTCAGCATTTTTGATCGAAACTTTATAAAGAAAAAATTACAAAGACCTAAATGAGATTTTTTATAAATAATATTTGGTGTTATATACACTTTTGGCATAAATTTTTAAACACTTAAAGACTTTGACAAAAATATAAACATTTTGAAAGTATGAAAGGATAAAAGTTTTATTTTTTTGATTTTGATTTTAAAAATTTGTGCATCATTATTCCAATCTTGACAATTTTCCTTAAAATTATTTTGATTTTGGAAGAATGTCTATTTTTAAAGACGGTAAGTATTATCTTTTAATATAATTCAATATAAAAATATAATTTATGTGAATTGTGCATATTTGTTTATAAGATGCAGAAAAATAAAATAAAAGATAAATTTAAATTCCTTATTTGTTTAATGCATAAATAAAAAAGAATTAACAAAATACAAAATTAATCTTATATCTGATATGAATTATTATAAAAAAAATTATATGATAATCTCCCTAATTGAACCTTATGGAATAAAATGAAAGAGTGATAAGGGAAGAGAAACTTGGTTATAGAGAGAGTTATCTTCGAGGAATAACATTTGAACTGGGAGAATAAATGCATTTGTGAACGCAAACATTTAAATCTCGTATTTTTACATTTGTTCTTTGATTGCTACCATTCTTCTAGACACTGAAAATCCCATCTATTGCAATCAATCCCAGTAATTATAAAAAAGAATGGCTATGATCAACTCCGAGATATTTATTGAACATAACACAATTTTTACTGGCTAGTTAAGACTAATCAAGTCATTAATAAGTGCTTACAGTGCGTGAAAATAAATCAAACATTTAGTATATAGTAGCATATGTTCATTCCATTACTAAAAACATGGAGTTACAATATGGCAAACGAAAGCTATAAAGCTAACGCTCACATCACTCTATTTAAGTACTATGTATGTAATTCAAGAACAGAAGGTTGAAAGCTTCATCACTTCGCTTGGGCGCAGCTCTTATGCGGCACTCTCAATGCTCATAGGTTGCGCCTCTTGCTTCGCTGCCAGAGAATGTACGTTCTACAAATAGAGAAGCAGTCACTTCAGTTAACCGCTCAATGAAGAAATATTTAATGAGAGAGGAAAGCAAGTCCTTACATTGCCGTCCATTTGTTCTAATTTATTCAGTTTGGCAAAAATATTGCCGTAGAACTTCGCATCTCTCTTGTTGTACTCTTTGATTTTCTCCTTCAAGATCTTGTACTCCATTTTCACATCCCTGAGCAATAGAAAGCAGAAATTCCTTTGAGAAAATAAATATACATAATAAGAGCATGATATCGACTAATCAGATGAAGTGTACCTGTTATCAGGTTCTATCTCAAGTGCTTTCTTGATATCCTGCTCTGCCAAATCCAGATCGCAAAGATGCATGTAAGCTTGGGCCCTTCTGTACAAAGCCTTCACATTTCTGCTATCAATCTCCAGCGCCTGAATTGTTTCATTCATTTACAAAGTTCAGTTCACATATTGACGTCAGACTACGTAAAAGAGGACGTGCCAAAATTTTCCGACATACCTTTGTGCAAAGCTTCTCCGCTTGTTTGTACTCCTTCAGCTTAAGCTTGCAGGCAGCATTGTTGAGGTTACAAGTTACTTTCAGCACCTTGGACTGTTTCTTTTCCTCGTCACTAAACGAGCTATCATACTCTATGAACTTGGCAGCCTGTATGCCAACCAGAACCTTTTTAAGTAAAAATAATGGATCTCTGTAGAGTCCTAAAAATTATAAACGGCGATGCTCTACCTTTTCATATCTCTTGGAGGCCCTAGCATACTTGCCCAATTTGAATAGCGCGTTGCCTTCTTCTTTCTTCTTCCCGGCTGCTTCAATTTTCTCTGCAGTATTTAGGTCCCAAGATTCTTTTTCCTGGTGGTATGAAATAGGAAATTCATTACGTTTAGACGGTTTATCCAAAAAGATCTCATAGGAGACGGCATGCCACAAAACAACAACTGACCTTAACAAAGGAAATGAGCTCAATTTCATAGTGGACAGTTGAATTTGGAGGAACCACAACCAGGTCTTGCTTTGCCTCCACAGAACCGAATGCATGCTCAGGTGGAATTGTGACAAACGCGACCTCTCCTTTCTTCATTGACATCACAGCTCGATCTAATCCTTCAATTACTTGTTCTGTATATGATAATGAGCAATTAACGTCATCCAACAACAGCTAACTATATCCACATCAACTTTCAGAAACAGAGCAGCATTAATTACCTTCATCTGTCTTGAACTCAAATGGCTCCTCAACATCATGTCCCTTCCTCATAAAGACGGTTCCATCAATCAGCTTCCCAATCAATTTCACTGTTAAGATCAAAATATCAATACTTTAGTCAGGCAACCAAGAAGTAATAGCAGAACAACATAACTAGATGAATTAATATACCTTTGACAACAGCGCCATCATTGGGTCGTTCATAACCTTCTCCCTCTTTTAGAATCTTTTTGATGATCTTCTTATCCTCACCAATCTCTGTTACAGTTTTCCAAGACATCAACTCTAGGTCAATCTTAAGAGTTGCATTTGGAGGAACAGCACCCTCATTGTTGGATGCTTGCCTTCCATTTTCACCAAATGCATCTGTTAGCAGAAGTAATAACATCGTTAGTATAATTGCTGCAGCTGTGCAGGGTACAAAGCTCGCAAACAATTCACGGTTTCAGCACTCACATTGAGGTTTCACCGTGAGCAGAACCTTTTCACCCTTCTTCATTGTCTTCACAGCATTTGATAGTGCAGGACAGAAGTAACCTGGTCCAAGAAACATTTACATGTTAGCAACTCAGAATGAACACAAAGCAACAACATTATGTTAAAGTTGTAATTAGACCAACCATCTTTTACAGTGAACTCTACTCCCTCAGATTTTGAGATGACAGTTCCATCTTCAAGCCTTGCTTCATATTTTACTGCATGCACGCAAAGAACCTTTGTTAGAAATTCATTAAAGAATTTATAGCACCACAAACAACCTGCAAGAAAGGAAGCCTACCTAAAACTTCATCTTGGTCCTTCGGCTTGTCCCATTTCTCTCCTTCGGTCAAAATCTTCTTGAAAATTCCCCCGTCCTTGCATATATCCTTGACGCTGGTCCATGAGAGCAGCTCTACATCGAACTGAAGAGTTGCATTGGGCGGAATGGTAGGGGGAGAACCAGATTCACCATAAGCCAGCTCTGGTGGGATGGTGAAGATTGCATTCTCACCCTTTTTCATTGTCTTGATACCTTGGTCCCATCCCTTAATAACTTCCTCTGAAACAAACCAATTAATAAAAATGTAAGCTCGCACGCGAAGCAAGAAACAGCAAGCAGTTTGATGAGAATCAATTATTACTAGCCTAGTGGAGCTGAAGAACAATCAATTATTGTCATGGTTTACAATTGATGAGAATCAACCGAAAATAACATGTAAATTCGAAAAGTAATAATCGTAGGCTAGAGACCTATATAAGCATGCCAATTTTTTTTGTCTAAGAAACATGCTAGTCTTATTCGACTCATTGAAAGTCGATTCGGAAAGGAGATGATGGCTAAAAAAGTAAGTATTATTTAGAGCAAGGATCCATCATAGAGAACATAACAAGATCCAAAGAATGAAATTAATCCTTATTGAATGGAACCTTTAAATTATTATCCATTAAATGCAGAATCAAAAAGAGGGAAACAACTGATCACCTTTGCCGAGATTAAACTTGAAAGGAGTCCCGCGATCACAGCTGGAATCGAACTTGGTTCCGTCGAGCAGGGTTCCAGTGTAATGCACTGCATCGAAGATCAAACGTTAAGCACCAAAACGCATCAAATTGCCACGAACAATCCACCACCAAACCTCACAACGCCAAAAAAAAAAGCGAAAACTAAATGCTTCTGATCAACTCGTCGATTACCTTCAACCTCGTCGCCAGCCTCGGGGTAGTCCCATCCCTCCCCTTCCTTGACGAGCTTCTTCTTGAGGCCCTGCTTCCCGATCTCCTTCTCCTCCCCCGCCTTCAGCATCGGGATGTCGTCATCCGGCAGGTCGACGGGGTCCTCGTCCATCATCTCCTCGCCCGCGGGAAATTCGAAGTCCTCCTCCATTTGCTCAACACAAACAAAGACCGAAAGCTACGATCGAGAGAAATGTAGGCAGCGCAGAGATGCACAACGTGTTCGAGATCGAGCGAGCGTTTGATCACGAGGCGCAGGGAACACGGGGGAGGGCATTAAATAGGGCGCGAGTTTGGTGTTCTGGAGAGTTCGGAGGGAGAGAAGAAGGGCGGGGAAGGAGGGAGTGAAATGAAATAAAATAAAATAAAATGCAAAAAACACGACACTGGATGCTTCTAGAGCGAGCTCGTGCCTTCCAAAACCGGAATTAAACTTCGACCCGGTTTATTATCAAAAATAGGCGTTGGATTGAACCGGAATTAAACTGGGCCATAAAGAAGAGCCCATTGTAGAATATGCTCGTTGGGCTGAATGACTTTGAGATTGCATATCTTGTACCGCGGATTTGATTTGATTTCCTCGTGGAATTGTAATATCCTTTCAAATTTTAAATTGGGAAAAGTTACAAAAAAAAAATACTTCTAATATTTTTTCACGATTATTAAAATGCTCATAAATTTTTTTAGAATAAAAAATACTTCTTACATTATGAAATTAGGTACAAAAATGCCCCTATAGATAAACGACGTTAATTGAAAGATAACGGAGCTGATGTGGCTGATGATTAGGACTGATGATGTGGACATGTGGTGCGCATGTAGGCGAATACATTTTCTCACGGGTACTAAAATGTCCATGATGTTTTCTCACGGGTATTAAAATATCTCTAATGTTTTCTCATGAGTACAAAAATAATTCTAACATTTTCTCACTGGTACTAAAATGCCCATAACGTTTATTTTGGAGCTAAAATACCCCTGAAGTTATTGAAAATGGTACAAAAATGACACTAAGCTAATTTCTGTTAGGTGAGACTTAACGAATATGTCGTTGATACTGATAGAGATGTTAACTTTACACGTGGCGCACATGCAAAAAACAACTTGTCATTCAACCGTAGGGGTGAACAAAAAAATCGAAAATTCAATTAATTGAAAAACCAATTTGAAATCGGACCAAAATTTTTGATTAACTGATTTGATGGTTTTCAGTTTCGGATTTTATTTTCGATTTCAGTTTCGATTTCGATTTCTTATGTGTCGCTTACGTGGCAAGTTGCTCTCTGCATGTGCGTCATGTGTAAAGTCAACATCTTTGTCAGCATTCACGACATCTCTGTTAAGTCTCACATAACAAAAATTAGTATGTTGTCATTTTTGTATAATTTTCAATAATCTCAAAGGTATTTTAGCTCCAAAACAAACATTATGGATATTTTAGTACTCGTGAGAAAATATTATGAGCATTTTAGTACCCGTGAGAAAATGTCTTGGTCTGCGTGCGTGCCACATGTCTACATCATCAGTCACAGTCATCAGTCACGTCAATTTCGTTATATCTCAATTAACGTCGTTTACCTATAGAAATATTTTTGTACCTAATTTCATAACGTAAGAGATAAATTTTTGTACCTAATTTCATAACGTAAGAGATATTTTTTATCACAAAAATATATTATGAGTATTTTAGAATTCGTGAAAAAATATTAAGGGTATTTTTATTTTTTTTCCTTTTAAATTTTATTTACAATTTTAAAAATTAGATTAGCACACGCCCACATAGGATTCTGCTGCAAGCAATGATTTCAACCGTATATTCTGCAACCTTATTCTTCTTATATGTCAAGATTCAGAGTATGCAAGGAGATTGTGAGAGATCAAATCATGATCTAATTGTTTGTTTCATCTTCAAAGGTTACAGTGACAGATTCGTTCAAGTTGTTCTTGTGATACTGTATCTGCATAGGAACATTGATACGGGTGATTTTTTTCTGACGTCAGTATCTGCATCATTTCAACTTTGTTTTAATTACATATATAAACGATCATGTTAATTTAAGTTTTAATGATAAAAATATAGTACATTTGGTAGACCCATTCAGGGACCTCTTGCATGAGTGATGTATATATATATATATATATATATATATATTTCCATACCTTTTTACTCTCTTTATTTTTCAAAATTACTATCACGCTCCTCCTAGTTGAGTCGTTATTCGTTAACCCATTTAATTATTTTAATAATAAATTTTATTGCATCTTCATAATTTTTTTTTTTACTATTAAAATATAAAAATACTTCACGCTAGTGATGATACTATAAAATTGTATACTTTAAAATTTCTGAAAGTCCGAAATGATTTGCTCTACGAGAAATATGATATTTGAATGATCTTGTGAAAATTATGGGTTCCTTTACAAATTAAATTTTGTGTGGAAATTGATTCACTTGTGTATTCCTTCTTGTGTTCGGTTGGATGAATACCATTTTGGTATTCACGTGGCTACTATTTGTTTATTAGCATTTATTCTTTGAATGTCAATTTTTTTTTGTTGATTTTTGAAATTTATTGATCTTTTTAAATAATGTTGATTTCTCTCGTAGAGATAATTGGATTACGGATAGCTGGCTCTTGAAAACGAATGTTTCCTTAGGGGATATTTATTTTCTTCAAAGTCATTGTTGTCTTATCCTCGTGGAAAATCTAGACTATGAGAAATGATAAATTACATAATGGAGCAGCTTATCCATTCTTAATATGCGCATAAAAGTTTTAGCTTATGCTAATCTTCTTTCTCGTACTCAATTACCAAAGGACAACAACAATAACATTAACAAGCATGATGTTTCCAGATGAGTACCTCTTGTAAATAATATTTACAAAATTAATTGTGATGATTTTTAAAATATTAACATTGTTGATGTAGGTATTATTAATAGAAATCATACATGCCAGTGTTTGGTTGCTTCTTCTATTTTAGTCTTGGCAGATTCTTCATTTCATGCTGAAATCTTGGTTGTTTATGAATCTTTGAAACTTGTTATTTCCCTTCAGCTTAATTCAATTATTGTGAAATCTGACTGTCAACTGCTGGTCAATGATATACCTAAAGAATTCTACCATTGAAGACTTGCTAACACCATGACTAATATTAGAATGTTGGCCGCTCAATTTCACTATGTTTCTTTTACCTTTATACATATAAATTGTAATGAAGTTGTCCACTAGGCAACAAAACGACTCCTACTATTTGGGACCTTGTTAGGCCCTGAGTTTTGTAAGATTTTAGCTAAGGATCTTTATGATCCTGTAGCTGATTAATAGATAATGAAGGGAAGCTGGAAGGGCAATCTGAAACTAATTAAAATGAATGTCCCTGCCATGCCTTCTCATTGATGAGGCAAAGCCTTGGCTTCATAGTGCCAGTTGGTACCTTGAAAAAATTCCATGCTTGTGTGCCCTAAGGAGCTACTTCCTAGTACAGCAGGACCAGCTTTACTTCTTACTTCTGAGACATGGAAAGCTGATGCTTTGTCCAACACTGGGCACACTTGACAGTGTACTATCCACATCAGGAAAATATGATCACTATAGTAAGTTCCTGTCTTAGAAAATGTGAGAAGAGGAGGGGGATCAACTCATTCAAATTTCATAGAATTCCATGCATTTTATTTATTTAATCTGATTTTCTAAGGATTGTGAACTTTTTTGTATGCAAATAAGTAAACAGCCAGACAATCATCTCAAAAGATTTAGTCGAAAAAACGAGTTTATTATGTGATCCATCTTATCGATCGATCGACCACGAGATCGGGTCTCGATCGAGTTTTAGTTCGACGGCCTAAATCCCGACCGATCCGACAGCAATAGTTGGCTATGCATTAATTTTAATATATCTAATAATGCTACTAAACATATAGCTTAGGTGTCACTTAATAATTTGATGGTAGGATTAGATTCCAAAGCTCGGAGGGTAAAAGAAATGGATGAATATAGGATAGAAAATTGCATGGCACAGATCTCTAGGCCTACAAAAGCTGGAGATTTATTTATTTATATATATAAAGAAAAGGATAAATATTATTTTAGAGATATGAATTTGGTGTTCTTGGTGGAGTCAGTGTCATCTTGTTGTGTATAGAATGTGGAATATGTTGATGAACTTTGTATTAATTATTAGATTTCAATATGAAATCTATGATGTGTTCTAGTTATCAAATATTAGTACTCATTGGAAAGAAGGGTTGGTGATGTCTTGACTATAATTAATTATTAATAATATGAAATTAATTTGTTGCAACTCCTTATGATTAGTAATTAAGTTGATGCTTAATTTTTTACTTAAATGCAACTTGATACATAATTACATGTGGTTGTTAACTAGCAAACTAATATTTAGTTTTGAACCCATTTCATTAAATTAAAAGATCATAATATGGATTTTAATTTATACATTTTTAGAGGTTAGATTGCATATTGAGTTATTGGCATATCGTGCACATGTGATTTATGTCATTTTCAACTTGTATATATTACTTTATCCAAAAAATATTGATATCTTTAAAACTATTTTTTTATTTATAGTGCAAATTAATCGCTAAATTTAAAATAAAACAAATGCAACAGTGAAATTAGAAATGGATTCATTTTCAGCTCCATTTTTTTTAGTTTTCGACCAAATCGTAAAAATGTGTTTGGAAATGATTTCACGGAAATATTTTTCGCAGAACCAACGACATCGTAATTGCAGGTGAAATCACAGTGGCATTTTCACGATTTCATCCAACTCGGATGACATTTTCACTTACCTTGAAAATGTGATTTCATTGATTTTATTATTTTTATCAAAATAAAAATGATATTGTTTCATTAATCGAAAAACATCTACAATATTTTATTTCTCAGAAAACAAAAACCAAAAACGATTTCTAAAAATTCGAGAGTGCAAGTTAAAAATAGAAGAAAACAAAATAGTAAAATGGTTAAAAAAAAGCCAATGGGAGACATTGAAACTATTCATCACATATTAAAATTAGGTCAAAACAAAACAAATAGGACAACCTTATAAAATTTCAAGTCGGCTCAATGTAATCATAAAGAAATCTTCACCTCGGGAATTGTTCTTAAGATATTAAAAAGAAAGAATTAAACAACTAAAAAAACTAATGTTTGAAATGTGCATATTTTAACTCGATGATTAAAGTAATATTTATTGATATGAATTAATTAAGAATTGATAAGATAAATGAAGCAACGTAGAAGACAAGATGGGGAGAAGGACAAAACAGTGTGCTAATTAAATGCTTTCACACATGGATTATAATTAACAAAGGATGCAAGAAAGAATATTGCTAATTAATTATTTTTCTTTTCTCCTCCATGATAATAAATAATCAAAAAAATATTTCCCCTCCGCTGTTGTAAGTTGGCAATACTATTTAAACAACTTGACGTTGATGTTGGAAAAAGGAATCTTCTATAAGACACAATAGTAATTATAATAACATAATATTTTTTTTTCTTCTTTCTAAATGTCAAATTTCTGTGGGTGTACATGAGTACTAAATAGATTCAAAATTAATTAAAATCTACGGATTTACCCGATCAAATAGGTTTTGAGTAGATCCGAATTAAATTCGAATATGATCTAAAACAAAAATTAAAGAATCGATTAAAATCGATTTTGGATCCAACACATAGGGTACTCGGAACTAGAAATTGAACTAGTACTCAAAATATATACTCTGAAATATGTTCATTTACAAGTTCCAACAGAGTACCCTGTTGGAATCTATTCTAGAACATGTTGAAACCTGTAATGGAACCTATTTAATTTGAAACATATTGAAACTTGTACTAGAACATGTTGGAACTGGTTATAAAATCTGTTGGAACTTGTTCTGAAACTTGTTGGAACCAATTGTAGAACCTGTTGGAATCAGTTCTGAAACCTATCGAAACTTGTTGGAATCGATTCGAAAACCTGTTGGAATCGGTTCTAGAACCTATTGGAATCGATTCTGGAACATGATGGAACCGATTGGAACCGGTTCCGGAACCTGTTGGAATCGGTTCCGGAACCTGTTGGAATCGGTTCCGGAACCTGTTGGAATCGGTTTTGAAACTTGTTGGAATTTATTGGAACATGTACAGGTTCCAACAGGGTATTCAGAATCGGAATCAGAATTTGTGGTTCTGGATAGGGTCCGATTTCATATTTCAACAAGATAGAGTCCGCTTTCAAAACCTAAGAACCGGTCCTATATAGAATAAGATTCAGATATTATAATCCCCCCCCCTTCTCTTCTCTGATCAAACCATTAATCAAACAGACTAATCTTAATTTAAGCTAGGCTGTATATTTTTGTTACACTAACACTTTTCCTATATATTTATTGAAACTAAAGATAATTAATAGCCAATTGGAAATTAATCCTATGTCAATGTAAAATAAAATAATATGCATACTACACTGCAAGTTGCATTAAAACAAGTCACTCTAATGATTAAAACCCTTCGTGCCATATATCTGATTCCTTCTGCCACAGCTTTTTATTGGACAGGGTTTCAGTGAGTCCTCTCAATTTGATGCAGATTTGAGAAGTGTGAATGAGCAGAGAAAAGCTTGCAGCCTTTATAAGTCAGATTTTGGTACCTTTTAAATTCAATTTTGTTTTTGTTGGAGGGTAATTAAATAAGTAAATGAGATATATAATTCAATTTGCATCAAGAAAATATATGCACTAACTACAAAACCTAGTACTTTAAAATTTAATATTTTTATATGTAGCCCTAGCTAAGTAGGAGTGCATATATTGATTAAATGCAACTTAAGTTTGAGTAGTTCTGAAATTAATGTGCCAACTCAAGTGCAAGAAAAAAAAAATCAATGTTATCTATAGCTTTAATATTGTAAGTAGACATATATGAGAGCCAAATTTGAAATCCAATTTAAATTTGTAAATTTAGAAGAAAAAAAATTGTATACTGATAAAATTAAAGAGAAAAATAACTTATATAGTAGGATGAAGGTTGAATATTACAAGGGAGGAGTAGTGGTTAGATCTTGACCTATATTTATCTCATCCTTCCTCTTCAGCAGACAACAAGTATACAAAGCCATAAATAATATCTTCTTCCTAGCTTATGCATGCATGACAGCATTAATATTTAGCCTTTTGTCTTCCAACATTAAGGAATTTGACTAATGCTAATCACCACCGACAACATCTTAAACTATCCACTTGTCCTCCAGGTTTGATTCAGCTTGCCTTAATGACATGATCCATGTTTTGTTCTTAAGTTTAATTGCCTATCGTATATTTATATCATGCATGTGTTTCATCTTTTGACTGAGAGAGGCGGTGATCTTAATGCATATATATATATATATCATTTTAGTATTATTTACATTTTATATCATAGTAGTAAATATTAATTAATCAATTAATCATATGTGGTTCAGTTTAATTTGATATCAACATTAGTGATGATATCATATTTGGACCAATTTGAGTTGAAAAGATAAAATTAATGAAGTGCCCCCAAAATTAGGGGATTCTTTTCTGTCAATTAATTGCAGTTTTTTTGTTGGATGTTGGATATATTACATGTGTTGACCAAATTGTGAGTTGATTGACCATGAACCAAAAAATTGATCAATGGCACTCTTGCATTGACTTGGAGTTGGCAATGAAAGTGATGGTGTTTGATTAATTATCCATTTTTTTTTCTTTTAAAAAATGATTATTTAAATTTATGAGAGAGAAAATATGTGTTGCTAAGTTCCTAGAAACCTTCATGCTGATTTTTTGGAGTTTAATTTATTAAAGCATTATTTATTGCCATGGATGAGATGGCAAGAAAAGCTTTAAGTACTAGTCCTTCAAATTTAGGTGGGTCAAAGGAAGATCTCAATGTGGGGGATTAATTGGAGTCCACATTCCACACACAGAGCTGTCAAGCAAGAAGATGAAGAGGAATTGTGTTTCTAATCTTATCAAGTTTGCCACCCACCTCATGAATTCTTTATTCGTTCCATGAATTGTCTAACGTGAATCACATTTTTGATGCCAAAATAAAACTTCCATTTGCAGTTTTCTTTTTATTTTGTTTTTTAAAAAAATATATGTACTAACACTACAACAAATCGGTATATACCGGCTGAAAAATTCCAACACCAACAAGCAAGCGCCAGAACGTAATGACGAGGAAAAAACATAATAATTAAATAACTCAGCGAAAAAATTCCGACGCGAGCGAGCAGGTGCCGAAACGTAAAGACGAGGAGAAAACATAATAATTAAACAACTGACGCCAACAAGTGTCGAAAATTACTAGCACAAAATTGGCGTCAGAAACTATCGGTGCCTGCTTACCGGCGCATATGGCACCGGTATTCCAATTGGCGCCCGCACGGGTACGCGTACCCCGGGCGAGTGCGGGCCCATTGTCCGGAGTAGCCGAGTAGGAGGCGGGAACCTATATTGTTTTTTTAATTTTAGTTTAAAAATATATATAGATAACCCTCTTTTTCATTCTCCAACCCTTCTCATTCTTTTTTTTCTCCTATCTTTTTTTTTTCTTCCTTTATTCTTTCTTCTTCCCTGTTCCTTTTTTATTTCTTTTTTCTCTCTTCTCTCTTTTCTCTTTTTTTCTTCGTCTGTTCTTTCTTCTTGGTTGTTCCTTTCTTATTTCTTATCCTCTTATTTGTTGGGTTGGTTTTTTATTTTATTTTCATCTTGTAAGATGAATTTTTAATTTTACACTAAATTATAATTGATATGTTATTTGTTTTAATTAGAAATGGCATGGTGCCAACTGTGGGTAGCACAGTTAGTGACAATATGTTGTATGTTGCTTAAAGATCTGAGATTCGAATCCTAATATAGTCATCTATTATGATTTTCTATCATTGTTAAAAAAAATAAAAAATTGCATGGTACAACATATAAATCAAATCATTGCGGCAAAGATAAATCGGGTGGCACATAAAAATGTCATGGTACAAAATATGGAAGGATACAACTCATGTATAAATACGCCATCACAAATAATATGGATGGTACACACTCTCTGGTAGCTAATCCTTTTTATTATTTATGAAATAATATATATATTAAGAAATTATATATGAAATGGTAAAAATAATGTATATAGTAATAGTATTTATCATCTGGTCAATTCATAATTTAGTGGTTAGACATTTAGGCACTATAAGTAAGGTCTTTAGTTTGATTCCCAATTCTAGCATCTTATAAGTAGAATTTTTTTCTCCTTATCGTATGATGGTTGAATATAAAGTTCACTTTAGTTTTTAGAAGAAAAAAATGTTACATAAAATAATCTTAAAATGTAAATATCTAAAGTTGTGAGAAATAAAACTTTCAAGAAGTACTTAATATTATAATAGGTAAGTATAGGTAATCAATATTATATTATATTACATTTTAATATTAAAATTTAAATCATATTAATAATTTTAATATTATAATGAAAAATATTATTACATTATTATATCATCATATTATAATTAAAATAACATGCTGCATCAGCATAATATTATTATATTATAAGTGGAGAATATTTTAATCATTTAAAATTAATTTTATATAAAGTAAATAATTGAACCAAACCCGAGGTAAAAAATTAATTTTTGAAAAATTATAATTCACTTTTGCCGATTAAATATGTTTTTTTTTTTTTTTTTAAGAGAACAAGTTGCAAAAAGTGCAACTTTATCCAAAAATTCATTTCCACGTCTAGATATATAAACCAAAAAATACTTTAATATTGATAAATAGATAATGTGTTGTTGGAAACACATTGCTATTTGATATATATGTAATAAATCGCTAAAGTGTTCCAAAAGAATTGGGAAATGATTCAAGTTAATGTTAGGTTGAACTACTTCTTTTCCCTTAATAGGTCCAAAAAATAGACCGGACCATATTCTTTTTCCGGGAAGAGATATTGAATCACTACTGGAATAACAAGCATCAGCAACGGCTTCATCCGTTGTTGAGCTGTTGTTGAAAGCCATCAGCAACGATCTGCAACGGCCCGATCCGTTGCAACGCAACCGTGGCAGAAAATCGCGTTGCTGATAACTTAACAACAAATCAGCAACGATCGTTGCTAATAATATTATCAGTAACAATTCTACCACGACTGCGGGGCCGTTATAGATATGTACATCAGCAACGGCCCGGTGGCCGTGGCAAGACCGTTAGTGAAAGCCCGTTGCTAAGTCGTCGTTGTAGGTCATCATCAACAGCTTTGAGGTTGTGGCCCAAATACGATACACTATCGGTAACGGCTTTCCCATGGACAACCGTGGGAAAGTCGTTGCTGATGATGTTAACATGTAATTGAAAAGTTTTAAAAAATTTAATTTTCATTAATACATTGATACATTTAACTTGATACATAACTCACACACTCATTAATACATAAATACACAAATACATAACATACACATCACAGATACACCCAAATATACATTAAAATAATTATACTTATGTTTATAATTATCCATAATCATATAAAAACTATTCAAATTTAAAACTATCGTATCAATATCTAAACAAAATAAGTCAATCAAGTAGTATCCAAATAACAAAGTCAATATCCAAACAAAATAATAAACCTCACGACGACGGTGGAGGAAGGTCTGGATCATAATATGGCGGGATCTGGAGTGCTTGGGTGTACACCGGCGTGGACTGGCTCGAGGACGATGGATCTGATGATGCCGAAGGGATGCCTACTCCGGTATGAGCTGAGATGTTGCGTAGCATAGCATGCATATCCGCCATCATCTGACTCTGACGCTCCATCATCTCACTCTGACGCACGACCGTCTCCTCCAGTGTCCATATCCTGATCCGTTCATAATTAGTCCTGGAGGTGGATGACCGCTCACCAGCGACTAGAGGCGTCGATGCCCCAAGTGGCCCGAGTACGGCTCACGTATGACCACCGTCTGCAAAGCCATATACGTGGTTGTAGTCCCAGCCACCTGTAGCCTGGACCCACGCTCCTGCGTCAAAGTCCTCGGGGGTGCCCCCGCGCTGCATCACCGTTTGAGTGTAGGTCTCCTACCCGAGTTTGATTTTTTTGTTCATATTTTTCCTAAAACTTAAATTATAAATAAATAATAAATAATAAATAATTAAAATAAATATACTTACCATAATGATTGCAACGCGAGTGTCGATGTACTCCCCCGTCCCATGTCCTCGACGGTTAGTTCGCTCAAACACCTTCATCGAGTAACGGTGAGTCCCATGTCCCCGTCCCGTCGTCCATCACCGTCGTCTATATTTACAAAACAAATACATTATTTATTACACAGAGTAACAAATAAAATATATAATTGAATTTAAGATATAATACTTACCATACGACGACTGTGCACTACAAATGATATTGAGCCGTCGGTGTGATGCGCTCCTCCCCCGGACATGCGGTTTCTAGCCGCAGTCCTAGAAATCTTCTGCCATCGATTCGTCGACCATAACACCACGAGCTGGTCTCATATATCTGGAGTAATCCAATCGGGATCGTATCCCCGAGTCTCCACGATGTTTGTGGTCCCAGCTACGGGCCATCGCCTGGGACTGGGCCTACCCTAGCTGGTCGTTTACCTCTGCCGGAAAATAGCCTCCCAGGCAGTGTAAATGAAGGACCACTGGTCCTCAGTCCATGTATAGCGAGCATGCAAAACAATAATATCAGTACCAATATTAATCATCATGTACAAAAAAAAATTAATACGTGCCTCAAACTCGCGCCATAGCATGTCGACATGGTCACTGGGCACGTGAGACCACGTGGGCCATGCCCCATGCATGTATCGTCGGATCATAGAAGATATGGTCCTCGGCACATCTTTTTGCTCGAACCTGCACAACAAAAATAAAGTTTAATATTATATTATAATATAATGAATTTGTAATAATTCATAATTCATGATACATTACTGCTCCCCAATCACACTAATGAGTCTACGTGAATCCGTGGTTGGTGGAGGTTGCCCCCTGTACGGCCCGCGTGACCGCCTACGTCTCGAAGAACAAGCCTCGGCGACATGAGGATCAACGGCAGGAGTATCATCGGCAGGAGGATCAGCAACATGAGGAAGTGCTGGAGTCCGACCGATCGAAGACTTTGAAGCTCTTATCCGACGATAACCACGACCATGTTGGGTGAAATAGCACACCAGAGGGGGGGTGAATAGTATGTTAACTAAATCTATTTGTCTAATTCCGATTTTAATCATTTTCTTAAACTACTTAGGCAATTTATAATTCGATGACTAAATGCGGAAACAATAATAATAATGCAATTAATACAAATAATATTTCAATGCTAACACAGAGATTTATAGTGATTCGGTCACAATGCCTACTCCACTACCTAAGCACCACGCTTAGGATTTTCAAACTTAGTTTACTTAATTTAAATCGTTTCCCTTACAAAGATGACTTTGACTCGAAGAATCTCACTCTCAATCTAAGACACTTCCACACCCGGAAGTCTCCGCCTTCTTACCGAGAGCACTCTTCCACCTCAACCCTAAGGGACAACTCAAATAATTCTAGCAAACTACTTTTACACCGATGGATTTAAACCTCAAACACCAAGGTTACCATCCAATTTCAAAACCTACACTTTAGGTCTTATACAAACTCAAATATAAAGAAGTAAACACGGAAATACAACAATAAATGGAGCTATAAATCAAACAATAAATTACTTAGCTCAACAACAAGATTCCTAGCTTCCTCTTGATGCCTTTGATGGTGAATCGATAAATCTTGAAGGCTAAATCAAGGTGTGTATCTTGGAAACTAGGGTTATCAAAAGGATGACGCAAGAAAAGCTTTAGAATGATCAAGAATAGCTCAATGAAGTTTTTAGAGTGATCAAAAGTTGTTTAAGGAATGTTGGGTTTGGGTATTTATAGAGCCAAGAAGAAGTGGAATGTAATGGGCGGCTCAACGGGCGAAAAACTAGCCGTTTTCGCCGTTCGGTCGCATGCCGGTCGATCGTCGGTCGACCGACCGATTGACCGCCCACGACCGCTGGCCTTTTTGGGCTTAAATCGCTCTGTTCGGTCGACCGATGGGTCGATCAAATGAGAAGCGATTCTTCTCATCCGCGATTCGATCGACCGAAGCCTAAAGCCAAAGACGCGATTCAGCGATCCTTAATCCAGTCGACCGACGGACGCACTGCCACTTTTCCACACACTTCGGTCGACCAATCAGTCGATCGAATTGCCTACTGCCAATTTTTGGCAGCATTCGATCGATCGAACCTAGACTGGACTACACAGATTGATATTTTGCTTGGGTTTTTCTACTCGTTTGGGTTCCGTCTTCGCTAAGTCCACATATATAATATTTATTAACTTTAAAACATAAATATTATATATGGATTACCCCCATTTGGATTCAATAAAAATATCTAAAAAATCAAAATCCTTAAGAATCAAAATCTAGTTTTTGGGGTCTAGTACAAATTTTCGGAAAACGAAACTTTTTTAATTTTTCGGGTCAAATAAGGGTAGGCTAAAAGCTTCCAAAAATTCTTTAAAAATACATCGTTATCTAATTTTAACCCAAGGAATAATTACCGTCATTTTTTTTGTTAAAAACTATCTAGGTCATATGGCCCTCCAAGGAGCTCCATAAGGGTATTTCAGGACGATTTTCGCTCTTCATGTTTTGGGATTCGAGGATAGTTTTTGGGTTCTTATGCATCATCATGAGGATTTTATAATATAAACTAGACACCCTAAACCTAGACTCTATCTTCCCGACAAATCTGAGCGTGTCAACCAACGCCCTTTCGATTTCCCGATTTCTTCAATATTTCCGATCGAGAACGTCGTGCACTAACCGATATGGAATCTGAAAGTATTTCTCAATTAAATCATTAGTTCCATGTTTGTTATCATCAAAACCGAGATTAAGATCAAGGTTGAAAACCTTAAGCCAATAGACCCGACATATCTATCGAATAAACATATAATTTGATTATATATATAGTAGAGATATATTTAATAGAATATATAATTTATAATTATTCCTCATCATCTGAGTAATAGTCTTCGAATTCTTCATCTTCTTCATCTCCAGCTTCCTCAACTTCATGATCGTCATCATCAACATATTCAACTTCTAATTGAACTAACATTGTGTCTGCATCCTCGAGTATTAGAATAATACGGTCTACATTTCTTTTAACCGCTAACTTCATTCTAAATTTCGGCAGCATCTCCCTACAGTTCTCTGAATACGCATATCATTTGAGCGCGTATCGGATAATAAGAGAGATGCTGCCGAAATTTAGAATGAGTTAACGGTTAAAAGAAAAAACTAAGTGCAATACAAATAATTATGTTCCCAAATTGTTCAATTAGGCATAATTCAAGGGTTGTATATCGTATAAAATATCATCTACTTCTTTTACACGAACATACAACCCCCGAACGGATCTAAGGTTTTGCTAAATCATATCTGACTCGTCGATGAGTATGTAAAACATATCAACTCGTCGGATGGATGATTATTTTCTAAATTTTTTGATGCCGGTTCGAGTCCACGACGGACGATTCCGACAGGAGTCCAAAGTGGACGATTCGAGCGTGAGTCCAAAGTGAACGATTCTAATTAATCTAAATCTAAATATTAATATTAAAATTAATCTAAACTAAAATTAATTAAAAGATATAATCTAAAACTAAATCTAAATCTAATTAATATTAAAATACATTAATCTAAACATGAAAATAAATCTAAACATTAAATATTAAACATTTAACCTAGATTAATCTAAATATAAAAAATTAACCTAAAACATGAAAAATTAATCTAAAATAGTGTTCCAGTGTCGTTGTCCAGTGTGTGACATTGGACACTGGACATTGGACATTGGTTCAGCGATCGACGGCCGACCCTAGTAAAGGAGAAGAGAAGAGGGGATCGAGCTAATAGTTGGAAATGGAAGATGGACGAAGACGACGACAGGCGTCGGCAGAGGAAGAAGAAGCAGGGAAGAAAGGGGTCGGGCGCGATCGCGAGTTAAATAAACTCATCAGCAACGGCTCACTTAGCCGTTGCAAAGCCGTTGCTAATAAATACAACACATCACCAACGGCACACTAATTCGTTGCAACACCGTTGCGGATAAGTATTTCATTTTCGTGCCGCGAGCGCCCCATCGACTAAAAAACAACGGATACAAGAACCGTAAGTAAGTCATTGCTAATGTGATAATATCATTAGCAATGGCCAACGCGGTCGTACGTAAGCCGTTGCTGATGAATTATTTCATTTGCACGCCGCGTTCGCGCCATGTACTTATTAGCAACGGCCCGAGCGGCCATTCGTAGGTCGTTGCAAATGTGATATATCTACAATGACCGCAACAGTTGTTGGTAAGCCGTTAGTGATTGCAACGACTTGGGCGGCTGTTGCTGATGACTGTTGCTGAAAACTATTATTCTAGTAGTGAATTCAAGACTTAATGCGGCAGATTTATTGAATTCAAATTAAGCCATTTAATGACATCAAACCCAAACTGAACTAGGAATCCCAAAATGACCTTAGTTAGAACGCAAAGACCAAACTGTGTTTTATCAGGCCATCGATGAATTTTGTGACGTTGTCCATCCCAATTTATCTACGAAAACTATTGTTCGTTGTTATGATGAAAGTCATGGTGGCATTCTGATTAATTCTATCCTTTTCGGGAATGAAATTTCTTTAGCAAATGAATTGCTTCTAGTCTAAGAATTGTGATTCAAATACCACAAATTTTATGATCACGGTGATCGTTTTCGTTCTCAAAAGAATAAAATATTATAGTTGTCTTTTGATTTTTTTTGAAAACTTGTCTAGTTAAGAAAATAATGTCATTTTTATTTCGATGAAAGCAATTATAAAAACGATGAAAATGCATTTTCAATATCAACGAAAACACCTTTTGAGTTGGGTGTTGTTGCGAAAGCGCCACCATGATTTCAGCCATAAAACTTGGTGTCATTGATTTACGAAAATGTGTTTTCATGAAACCATTACAAGCATGTTTTCACATTTTGCAGGAAATGAAAACAAAAATGGAGCCAAAAAGGTTCCCAAATAGTAATTAGGATAGCATCCATTTTTTGCGTACTAGGTCAGACCAATTGTGTAGATAAGATGCTCAAGTTGTTATGTTGGAAACATTAGAAAATTATTTTTCTAATTTTTAGAAAGAATTATATTTGACACGCGGGAGCTTATTTCTAAAATAAAGTTTTGGGAAGACTTTACGTAAGTCTATATAAGCCCTAAATTTGTATTGTATTGATGGAATCACCTAATGGCAGTCGAGGTAGATGCAAGAGCGAGAATAGTGGGAGGATCGAAGAATCTCATGATTTCGTCGGTCGAATTAGGATTCTCATCTCTTACTCGCCTTGATGAAATTACGTAGAAAGCACGTGGATGGGTGGATTGTTCCCTATTATCAGAATTTTTATAAATTTCATGGAGTTTTGACTTCGATTCTACTAGTTTTTGAAAACTTGATTAATTACGTTTTTATAGTATTTGTTACCAATGGATCAATGTTTTGAGCATTTTCCATGGAAGCTAGCTTGGCTGCAGGGTTGTCGGTGGTGTTGGCACTTGGCCAGCCATGATGCTATGGTGTCATGCCATGTAGGGTCTGGTTATGTTGGACGGGCAACGCCTAATTGTGGTGCAACGACCCCCACCCTCACCCCGCCACACATCGAGAGGTACGATGTGCCTCACTGCTCCGGCTGATTGAACTAATAGGCAGTGTTGTTCGCGTTGGCTACTAACCCTTGGGAAGGGGCGGTATTCTAAGAAAATAAAATAAAATGTTACGTAACATTGCTATTTTTAATAGTCTTAATAACATCGTTAATAATGCTTGTAATAATGTAATAATTGACAACACTGTTAATAACAATGTTAAAACAAGCAATGATTGTAATAGTGTCAATAATAATTGTAACAGTGATGTAATTATGCAATGGACTATTTGTTCAATAACAATATTATATGCAAAAAGTAGCATTGTAAACTTATATATCATTACTATATTCGTTATTCAATATTTAATTAAAGGATTTAGTGTCTTATTCAATTCAAAAGTGTTGCAATATTAGGTAATAATATTTTATATTATTAATTATTTATTGAAAATGAATAATTAGAATTATTTTTTAACAACTTTCAATGATTAAATATTAACTTATTATATATGAATTTTATTCATTTCAACATTTTGAATGAGATGGTGCAGTCTATTTTTCTAAATGAATTTCAATTTATTTGATTTTGGTGTGTTTTATAATATTACGTCGATTGTAATTATTTATTAATTAAATACATTTCGAATTTTTTTTTATTAAATACGAGAGTTTTCGATGTTAAACATTGACACATTATATGTGAATTGTGTTTGTCTTAACATTCCAGACACAATGATGAGATTTATTTTCCCAAATGAATTATGATTTGATTGATTGTGGTGTATTTTTTAGAAGCATTATTTTTAAAACTATGAATTTGAGTTAAATAAATAACTCTCGAGTTTAATTATGTCAGTTAGTATTGCTATCGAATTCAATTATCTATACCGACATGCTATTTACATAATTAGAGCTTTATCTTAACGTGTTATTCCCCCTAATATTTGCATTCACTTTTATTGAAACTTCATTTTGTTATTTCTTGATACATGCTCATCTTGATATCATGCTACATGAGTTGTAATGTTCATCCTAGTGTTACATATGGCTACATAGTATCACAACTCGTGACATTATAATACATGAAACATACAAGGGTGGACAACTAGAGATTATTCTTTGTGCTAATAGTGCTAAGAATGTTTGGTACAATGTGTTATTACCATGATCCATTACTACATTTGTGCTAGGTTTCTATATGAAGAAATAGTAATTTAAAAATTTGTCTCATATAGATTACAAGTGTGACATAGTATTCAAATAATTAGTGATACACATGTTTTATTAGTTGATTTATCATGTTATGTTATAAAGTTAGTGTAATTTACCAGAGTTATTTTAAGTGTTAAGCTATTTGTGGCCCTTAGCCTTTGAGCTATTGGTGGGGACACTTTACGATCCATTGAACTTGAGAGAATTTTTTAGTGGAGACAACTCTGATTCAAGGATGTATTGTGGTGTGCCAATACATGTATAGTATCTACTGTCTATCTTCAGATAGTCGTTCCTCGTGTATAAGTGAACTTAAATGACCACTCTCGGATGTGAGATTCCAAGAGGATACCCACAAAGCTTTTGTCCCCTTTCGCTCTCAATTAATAAGTAGTGTTAAAGAGTATGTAAAGTATAGTTCGTATAATATAGTATTCTCTCAATGTGTGACTTGAGTTATAAGAGCAGTGTTATGAGAGTTAGCATCTGAGTTTGGTATGGATAGTGTTGATGCATTAAGTTATTTTAAGTAACTCGTAGTATTTTTTGTGTTATCCTTTGATGAAGTGTTATCCTTTTATGAATTAAATAAAATATATTATAGCATGTGATTGCATGAGTTAAATTAAAGAGTTAAGGATAATACTATTAGTGCATAGTGTGGATTATGATTGAGTAAGAGTTTATGTTATAGTAAGACATGCATGTCGATTTATGATGTTTATGCATCATACATGTTCTATAGGGTGGCATAGGTGCATGTGTTATTTCAGCGTTATTTGACATATAGGATCATGATGTATCTTGCAAATCATATTGGATTACTCATCTTAGTGCTTTATTATATTGGTATAATTTTACTCGGCTTCCGTTGATTTTATTTGTGTTTAATTTAGATTTGCAAGTGCATGTTAATAACAAAGGATGTCCAATTAAATAGATGATGCAAGTTCTAACGTCTGATTCTTTCTTGAGTGTTGTTTTAGTTTCTCTCATTGTATATTTTTTCATTGTATAAAGTATTATTTTTATGTTCTCTACCTATATTTATTTCTATGTTCTCTATATATATTTATCTGATCTTAACATTTTGTGTTTCTTTTCTCTCCGTGAGCAATATTCATCTTAATATGAATGACTTTAGGATGTGCGTGACACAAACAAAATTTTTTTAAAAAAAACTATATTTACTTTGAACCGGGCAAGTGAACCAAACTAGCTCCAAATAACAGGTTATTTTTGCAACAAATATATGTGATCAATTATTGACCTTGGGAAATTAACAAATTAAAAGTGCATCAATAAACAAATTTTTAAAGAAGGATTCTCCTTTTGATGCCTCCATCACTCTTTGACTTGTTGCCCTCCCAATTCCAACCCTTTTCTTTGACTCCAATGATTGCTTAGGGCAAAAAAGCCAACAATTCCACCACTAATATTTCACCTAGGGTTTGGTTAATAACTATTTAATTGCATTCTTCTCCAATCAGATTTTAAAAATGCTCTTGTTTCTGCCCCCAATGGCATGTGATTGGGAACACCAATCCAAAACACTTCCACTTTAAATATGATTGTGAACAACAGTGAGGATTAAACAATATGAAGTTTGGTGAAATAATACCTCAATATCTTACAATATAATATTTTTAAAATTTTGATCAATATTTCTTGTTTCTTGCTGTGAAGTCCACTCTGTCAAGGATTAACAAAATTGTGAGGGAGCATCATTTATTACTCAATAAAAAATGAAGCATATTTTGTCTACTTTTCTTCCTTCACTGCCTCAGATGAATCAACTTCAAACAGAGTGACAGTAAAAAGCTTGTCTCATTAGAAGCAGAGTTTGCAGTGTTGAAGTACACATCTCTGGAGTCACTTGTTATATTAAATATTTAGTTCTAATTTTATCAACTTAGCAGTGATTGATGATTCAAAAGAATCGAAAACTTTCTTTATCTCTCAATTTCATTAATAACAAAAGAAATGATTTTTTAAGATAATTAATTTCACTCTTCCTCCTCTTCTTCTCTGCTACTGCTCTCTTTAACCGAAGCTTTCTAATGGTGGAGGGGCACACACGGTACCTCATCTCCTCTGTCGTCCAAAGCCCGGCATCCCCTCACCGCCCATTGCGGTGACTTTACCCCTCTTTCCCTCCTCCATTTCTCTCTATATATACTCGAAGGTCAACAACTCCACCTTTCTCCCCTTTCTTCTATTATTGTCTCCGTTCATCATCTTCTTCTTCTTCTTTCTCTCACGCTTCTTTTCGGTTCTTCTTTCCAGTTCTCTCGAAAAAGAAAATCCCACATTTAGCCATTTTCCCCGCTTCTTGCTGCGGCTTTCCTCCTCCGAAATGGAAAAGGAACGATTTTTAGGCGGAAACTGGCAGTCGAGGGAGGCCGTGCTGCGGCCGGAGATGAACTCCTGCGTCGGTGCTGGGGCCGACCAGTTGCCGCATTCCTTATTTCACGTCGGGTGGGAGCAGCCGGTGCACCACGACGCCCACGCGCAGTTCGAGTCGGCGCTCAGCTCCCTCGTCTCGTCGCCGTCGTCCAACGCGCCGGCCGGCAATGACAGCGTCGTCATCCATGAGCTCATTGGCCGGCTCGGCAGCATCTGCAACTCCGGGGACATCTCCCCTTCCTCGCGGTACCCCAGCGCCCACACTTCCTGTTACAGCACGCCGCAGAATTCCCCGCCCAAGCTCAACCTTTCCGGCGCTGACCACCAGCAGCAGCACGGCGCGAGCAGCCTGCCGCTGCCGGGAAACCAAATGGCGTCCGGGCAATTCCTGCCGTTCGCCGCCGACCCGGGGTTCGCGGAGAGAGCCGCGAGGTTCTCTTGCTTCGGAGCCAGGACTCAAGGAGGGCTCGGCGCGCAATTGGGGTTCCAGGAGACCGGAAACCTGTCGAGGGTTTCGAGCAGCCAATCTCTGATGGCGGCCAACGTGAAGGAGGTGGCCATGTCCGAACCAGAGAGAACGGAAAGGTCCAAGTTCGGCGGCAGGATGTCAGGGGCATCGACACCGGAGGAAATCGAGTACAACTACGGCCAAGAGACATCGTCAACGTCCGAAAGGTTGACGGCAGGCGGCGCCGCTGAAAACAATGGGAGAAAGCGGAAGGCAGCCTCAAAGGGCAAAGCAAAGGGGGCACCTTTATCTTCCCCCAAGACGAATCCTCCCAAGGTATGTCCCTAAATCGATTCCTCCATTAGTACAAACTTCTCCGGTGAAGCATTGAATGCTTGAGAGAAATCCCTTCCGCAGGAGGACAATTCTGACACAAAGAGATGCAAACCGGCTGAGACCAGCGGAGCTGGCAAGGACGCCGCCCTCAAGCCGAAGGAGGAGGAGAACAGCGACGGCGACCAGAAACAGGGAGAGAACAAAAATGCCAAGGCGCCGGAGCCGCCCAAGGACTACATCCATGTCAGGGCGAGAAGAGGGCAAGCCACCGACAGCCACAGCCTCGCCGAGAGGGTAATAAGCGAAAAAGACGACCTTTTTATGGCGATAAAACTCTCTTCCCTTCTCTCACAAATTCTAGACCTGCCATTGTCTCCCTCACCAGGTCAGAAGAGAAAAGATCAGCGAAAGGATGAAGCTCCTGCAAGATCTCGTTCCAGGTTGCAACAAGGTAAAAAATCTGCTCACCTTCATACAATTCTGCAATATCTCAAGAATTATTGATCCAAAGATTGAATCTTTACGCCTTTGGATTGAAGGTAACTGGAAAAGCTCTGATGCTGGATGAGATCATCAACTATGTGCAGTCATTGCAGCGGCAAGTCGAGGTAGAACTTGTGAAAGGAGGCTCAATTTTACTTCTCTCTTAGCAAACTTGATTCTTATCATAAAACAATCTTTATCTGGTTTCAGTTCCTCTCAATGAAGCTGGCCACCTTGAATCCCCAGCTGGAGGTCAACATGGAGAATCTGCTTTCAAAAGATGTAAGCAATTTTTTTCCCTCCACACGTGTTCATCCATTTGAGCAAAGCACAAACCCTAATTTGTGCTTGTAATCTATAGATGCAACAGCCACAAGGGTCACTGCCACAGCAAGTGTATCCATTAGACATGACAAGCTCAGCATTCTCATCATATGTTCAGCATCCTCTTCAGAGTGCTGTGAACAATGGCCTTCATGCACAGGGAAACCTAAACCCTGAATTGTCATCATCTCCGTCCCTTCGGAGGCTACCGAGCTTGCCTCTTGATGGATTCGTAGGCGCCAATTCACAGGTATTAGTGGCAACTGATTGCCAACTAGAAAATATCTTGAACAAAATATGTTCAGATTGCAAAAAAAAGTGATGATATATTCCCTTTTGCAGATTGCGAATTTTTGGGAGGATGATCTCCAATATGTTGTTCAGATGGCATCCCAGACTTTGCATGCCGAGTGAATTCGGAGGCTGCGAAAAATTTACTTAGTCGCTCCAAAAACTCACTAGGTTCCAGGCAAGGCTTCTTCATGATGATGCTGGTGGTTAAATTTGATGCAGGGAGAATTTGACAAATCGACTGGAGATTGAATTTTTTTAGTATATGTGATTAAAACCATAGCAAATTAGGTAAATTTTGTATATAAGAAACCACACATCTGTGTGAAACAAGAACAGGAAGCTTCAAGCTGAAAACATTAGGTCTGAATTGAAGAATTCGGGCAAAATGTGGTTTCTTGTATCAGATGTGATTATCTCAAAGGATAGATAAAGAATTTGGCATGGTGATCATATGATAAACAATATTCATTTATTATCAAATCATCAAATTGTTCTTTAGCAAAACGTTCTGCCTTGCTCTTTGGGGCTTTCTTTGTGAATTTTTTCTTTCATAGGATAAATTGTGAAGGTATGATTCCATTTCAAGAACTTGTTATCAATAAGCAAACCTCAGCATATCAATTGAACCAAATCAGCCAAACTTGATTCAACCATATGCATTTTCGATAAAAACTAAAAAGGAAATCTTAGAGAACTTCAAAATTTTCAAGAAGTTCAGATTTAGTTCTTTTCCAAATTGAAGTCCAATTTGGTTTCCCCTGCCCTAATAAAACTCAACAGAGTCAGGTTTTAGTGAAATGGCTTATTGACATCTATGGACGGGAGAAAACTGGTTCTTGTTGGCTCTCAAGGATGAAATGTGATTAGCATCAATGTCACACTCTATGACACTACCTATTTGAGCTCGGAGACAACCATACCAATTAGGTGGAATCTTGAATTTCCCTTCTCCCTTCTTCATTTAGGAGGCAACCACACTAATTGGAAGAAAATGCTTAATGGAATGAGGTGAAGTATTAACACTATTAAGAATGCAAGGTTTCGTATGAGATTTGTTGAGCGTTAAGTCAAATTGGGTTCACATGCTGAGCTTAAATTCAAGAGTCATGGTTCAAGGAAGGTTTTTGCTCTTAACCCTTTAAAATATATACATCTCTCCATTTAAATGAAGTCAATTCACTAGCTGAGCTTAAATTCATAGCTATGAGAAACAACCTTCTCTCCATGTATCATATGGCTACTATGAAATATAATTGCCCAGAACCCAAGTAAATGACTTCCTAAAGGGTAAATGAAGTCAAGGTTTCGTATGAGATTTGTTGAGCGTTAAGTCAAATTGGGTTCACATGCTGAGCTTAAATTCAAGAGTCATGGTTCAAGGAAGGTTTTTGCTCTTAACCCTTTAAAATATATACATCTCTCCATTAAATGAAGTCAATTCACTAGCTGAGCATAAATTCATAGCTATGAGAAACAACCTTCTCTCCATGTATCATATGGCTACTATGAAATATAATTGCCCAGAACCCAAGTAAATGACTTCCTAAAGGGTAAACATCAACCTTGCTGTTGGTAGCAAGCACATCAAAGACATTACTGATCATAAACTTAAAACAAACAAAAACAATGTTAAACAAACAAAGGGTTTAATCAAAAAAGCTAAATTACCATTGAATCACAACTAAAAACTATTTGTTTGCAATGGATATTAATTGGGATGCAAATTTCACAAGGCATGACTGGTTCTCACAAACGGTGAGAACAGAAATCGTTGATACACCACATATCTACTACATTACTTTACCATCATCAAAGATGTACAAATTTCTTTTCTTCTGTTACAAATAATTGCTGCAACACTTCCAACTTTTAGATATTGCACCTGTCATAACCAGAGAACCATGAACTAGGATCCGTGTCCATGGAGAATTCAGCATCCCCTCCTCGGTTGCAGAATGGTTCAAACTCCTCTTTGGATAGTTGCTCGCTCTTTCCTTCATGAAATTCAGTGTGCTCAAGACGTCTTGGGGAATGTGATTCCACAGGTGTCTGTTGAGGTGAAGCATTTTCTCTATCGTAGTTGGGTACAGCAGGTATCTGATGATGTAAAGCAATTTCTCTATCATAATTCTTCTTCAATCTTTCTATCTCTAGGTTTGCCTTCTCAGTCTCCTGCTCTGCCAGTAATGCTCTTTTCTGCCAGATATAGTGTAAAATAAGAAATTAAGCGTGTTCAAACTCAAAGAAAATTACTGATGCACGAAATAGTTATTGCTCATTTCATTCCAACATGTACTATAGTTTCTTAAGGTATTGTTGCCCATAAAATGTTAACGTATAAAAGCAATTTGAAAGCTAAGAACCAATGCAAAGATGGTTATTCTCAGCCAAATGGAGAGGACTGGGCGGCAATAAAGCAAAAGTTTTACAGGTCAGGTAAACACAAGTACCATAATAATAACCTGTTTTCATCCCTGCGAATTATATATAATTTAATCTGTAAAAGAAATCATAGTTACTTGAAACTTTGAAATATGTTCCATCATATGGACTTGGAACAAAGCAAAATCAAAGAGCAATTTAAATAAATTATTTGTCGCTAATTTGCTATACATGATGAGTTTGAATATTGATAAACTTTCACAATGGGCTACCACAGTCGGCTTTGCTAATATCTGCAACTACTAGGGAAAAATCATAATCCAGCAGTCTTTGCAGTGCTATAGGATTTTGCATCTTAACTTCCTAGAATATAAGCCTAGTTCATTGTGTATCGCGATAAAATCTCCAACATCACAAACTGTATAGACCATAAAGAAAATATTTTCGATTCGTGGAGCAATAAGCACTATCAAAAGAAAATAATAACCAAAACAATGCACTTAAAGGTTTAGGAAACATGGACTGCAGTAAACTAAATAGCAGGTAAAAAATAGGTCTTTGTATGACTTTTCAGCATTTTATACTACCTCCCTTGTAAGATTTTCCCCACAGATCTTTATCAGTGAGCAAACATGTTTTCCTTATGCATCTCCCTTGTTGCCCTATCTAAGAAAGCACGGAATTCTTTAGTCCATTTATTTTCATTATGAGTTACAGTACTAACTGAAACAAATACAGAGTTTCTTGCCCCAGCAAATCATAACTTGTAAAAATAATCACATACTAACAGTTGTGCATATGAATCTAAATGCCAGGATGGACTATGCACATGCACTCACTCACATGAAGAAAGGGAAAGAAAGAGGTACCTCGGCAATTGCAGCAGCTTCCTCTGCTTCTTTTAACCGCACGAGTACTTCTCCAGCAGCCTCTAGAGCATCAGCTGTGTCTCTGAGTTGGGCTTTAAGTGCTTTATTTTCATCTCTCCATTGTCGTCTTTCCCTTTCTCTTTCAGCTTTTAAGACTGAAATTTCAGCTGCAAGAGAGTTAATAAACTTTGGTTCTGCTTCCTTAACTCCATTTTCAGTTGTTGCCTCCATTACACAGTTAAGCTCATCACTGATTTCTTGATTCCTTGATAGCAGGTTAGTGTGCTTCTCCTGAAGATCTGCATATTGTTCTAATATCCTAGTATGACCTTGCATTGCCGTTTGCAATGCCTCTTTTAGCTCCTCAGCACATTTTTTCTCAGAGTCAAGTTCATGTTTCAGTTTCTCAGCCAAACGACGACTTTCTTCAAGTTCAGACCTAAGTTCTTCAATAAGAGGAGTCATACTATCAACTCTTACATCAGCCAACTCTGAGGCTGTAGTCACAGGATTTGAATTTATTCCCTGATGAGTTAGCTGAAACAAAGAAGATGGCTTTTGAGTTGATTCAGATGAATCTATATAATACTTCAATTGACTTCTTAAGTCTCGAATCTCTTCCATCAGAACATCCCTCTCACCCATTTCAAAGAAGTTTCTGCAGTTATCAAGTTCATCCTGGACTTTTTTCAACTCAATATTTAACCTTAAGATTTCTGCATGATTCTCATATTTTTCTTTGAGAACCTGTAGTATGGCATTAAAGGGTAAGTATCAATAAAAAGTTTGGATACCAAATATAGTAAAACAACTGCACAGATGAAAGGAAATAAACACAAACCCTGTGTTCATTCACAAGTGCAAGAAACTCTTCCTGCATAAACTCTTCGGTCGGCATAATGCCATCCATAAGACTCTCAAGACGAACAATTTTGTCCTCTCGGGTTTGAGCAATCATTGCATTGCAATCTCGTTCATGTTTATACTTCTCGACCTGTAAAATTGACAGCAATGAGGACATAAACCCTATGAGAACTCAATTGTTGGAGGAAAGGACAAGCACCAGATGCTTTAGCTCCATTATTTCAGCAGCTTGCTTCTTAGAGTGATCTTCAAGTGCCATTTCTCGCCTTATGGATCCTGTCAAGACTGACTCCACTGTCTAGATAATAATGGAAGGAAATTGTTCAGAACATTAAGACAACAATGTGGGAAAAAATCCTAATAGTTTGCACAACATTCAAAATTGAAAACATCCAAAATAATTTTTTTTATCAAAAGAAAGAGAATGGAATTAATAAGCTTATGAATTGAAAACTTACTTTCGGTACTTGCATCTTGTATCTGTCAGTTGGCATCAATCCATCAACAGGCACCGGCTGCAATTTCTCACTTCTGTTGCCATCGTTATTATTGAGTTCTGATATATTATTCTTACAGTAATTACATACATTAGCTTGATCTTCTAACTCTTCTAAATCTTGAACACATGCTTGTATGCCAACATCTACCGTGTTTATTGGAGTAATTATCTTGCCTCCAGTAGGTCTTACAGAAAACCTGAATGGTGACTTTCTCTGAACTGAGCTATTCTGCCAGTTGTCAATAGCTTGAAGACCACATTGGAGACTAACTGCAAGATCTTCAGTTGGTTTAGGACAACTTTTCCTTTGAGATGCTGACATTGCCAATGAAGTCCTCAGACTCTTCCTGCTACGAGTATCCGCTACAGGTGAGGCACTCAAAGTAGGTGATAAAGTGGAACAGGGGTCTGCCAGTCTTATTTGTTTATTTTCTGCTGAATTATTATTTTCATCGTGTGTATTATCAGTCAGTTGAACACAAGGCATCTCGACATCATTATCATCAATTTCCATCTCTTCATCACTGTCATCTTCAACAACAGGTAATGGTTTAAGGCTCATTTTCAGCAAATGCAAACTTCTACGAGCATTCCATCCAGTTGAGTAACCTCCACTGTTGTCTGAAGATCCATTTGATTTCATCCGTTGAAGTTCATCCTATTGAAAAATATGCACAAACAAAATGTATTGAGCATTGATATTCTATAGTAACATTATCAAATTGTAGTGGTTAAAATGTAATCATACACCACCTTCAATAGGCGTATCTGCTCACGCAAATTGTTAACATCGTCCTGCTTTACTTCATTAACAACTGCCTTATTTTTTATGGCTTTAGCACGCTGAGCAAACCTCAATGTGCTTAGAGTCTCGTTCTTACAGCTGCATTAATCGGTAATTCATGTAAAAATACAGAAGTAAAATGGGAAAGGATGTATGGACTTAAGAGTTAAGACCATTAAATTTACCTTGGTGATGGTGAAATAGCACATATCATTACTAGTTTTGCATTACCACCAAGAGATTCCTGCAATAAAAATGTAAGCTTGGAATCACGGTATGGAATGTGTCTTTGTTTCCCTGACTGTGAGACTTCAGCAAGAACATTAATCAAATTCCTGTGACAAGCAAATAAATATCAATGAAGTAAATTTATTATAGTTCAACTTGTGCATTTTTTATGTGTCATAGCAAATTGTATGCACTGCTATATGGGTACATGTACTTAATATAACATCTATAAGCCCTCAAATTAATATAATGAATTACAAATAAAACGTTACAATTGCAAGCATATGTGCATTTTGACCACTAATGATTGCACATTCACATCGGAACCATAAAGTTCAAGCAAAACCATACCCCAGTTGTGACAAGGAACGATTGATATTCCCAGCTTCCTTTAAGCGCTCACCAGCTGCACCTGTTAGCTTCTGTCTTTCAGAGCCAGCCAGATCAACAAGGTTAATTCTGCTAGTCTTTAAGCTGATTAAACCATCCACTGGGCTCTACAAGTTCCGATATAGTGATACATGTTTCAGATTCAGGTATCAATATGTAAATGATGCATTTTTCAAAAAATACTTAGTAAGAACTAATAAAATATGAAATAACAAGTTAGCCCCAAATTTGTAAGATAAGTCATAAAATATCACCAATCACATACTAGTATATATAGAAAAGCAAATGACATTGCACATACATCGTGAATCACAAAACTAGATCAAAAAATGATATTCAACATTGTTACCAAAAATATATGCATGTATAAACAACATCAAAAAGTTCCGGTGCTCGTGTAACAACATCAAAAAGTTCATGTACAACAAGCATAAAATACATATGCATGAATTGCATAAGATTATATAGACACAGATGGAGGTGAACTTACAAATATCAGGTAAACAATCTATATGTAAATCAAGCCAAACATCAATATAATCATGACGGTAGCAAGAAGGAAAAGCAATTGATTCTTCCATGTTGAGGGATACTAGCAAGTTTCTTAGTCATAGGCCAAGGAAGTGTGGCATATTATAGCAAATTATCCATAATTTATTATAACCCTTTAATATATTTCAATTATATCAGAAGATGTAAAGTGCTACCTTTGATCGAGACTCAATGATGCAAGTAAACACACAATGTGATCGGGAACTTTCCACATTTATACTTGTCGCACCTGTTCTCCTGTTTGCAAGTCCCTGTGCACAGACGAAGCTGTAAATGGGAACATTATGCTGAATAAAATCAAAGCATACTTGTTCAAGACAATCTCAGAAACAATTGCCATACTGAAACCTTCACTGCATTTTAGCTACGTATTACAATAAATCTGAGTCTAAATAGAAACCATGTCCTATCCAAATTCGCAAGATCAGCAAGTCATTGAGAATTTTGAGAAAATTACAAATTAGTACAAATCAAGTAGTGCATCAAACTTTCTAGGTGTTGCGATGAAAAAGATGTTTAAAAAATTATTTCCATATCTAAGGCAGTGATACAATCATGGCCAACTAAGGGGTCCCACAAGTATACAACAGAAGGCTCAACAAAAGAAATGAAGGTAAGTGACACTCACCTTATCGAGTGAAATTCTCTTATTATGACAAGAAAAAGGGTCCCGCATTAAAAGCAATGATGGTAATCTAGCAATCCAGCTAGCTCAAAAGAAATGTAGTAAAGAACAAGTTGGTACAAGTTACACGGCCAGTACAGCACCAGTGATGAAGTACATTAACATCAGTTTTTAAAACACAAGTCTTGCCTACTTTACCTTATTAACCTATTAGTATTATCTTTAAAATTTGTATTGGTCTTTCTCCACAGATTTTATTGAAACAATAGAAGACCTGGCTCATTATAAAGGGTGTTGGACCATCTTTGTAAGCTACTGTATCATATCATGTGACAAAGATATTGTAACCCATTTCTAAAGGCTACAAAGGTTGCACGTTAAAATTGTGAACAAAAGGGAATTTAAGCATGATTTGATCAGTTACCAACTAGTTGACCAAACGATTCCAAGTTGGCATGCTTACTCGAGATACAATATCATTCACTTAATTAGATGATTTATAAGCAGCGATGACCATTTTAAGCAAGCACCTTTAAGGTAGAAGGTGGTTTATCAATTTGGGTGGATGCATTCTGCTTAAAGTAAAATAACAATGACCATAAAGAGACACATGTTTGGTTAATAAAGCATTTTTACATCTGAATTTGAACCACAAAAACAATCTGAGCAGAAAAACATATACGAGGCATTGCAGTTTGACCAGTACAAATCAAGATGAAAGCAAATAAAAGCTTACAGATGTCAAAACTAATTAGGTAATGCAAACCAAATTAAGATCTGTATTTGGATTGATATTCAAATTGGGGATAATTAGATTTATGTCTAGCCAACATAATAGGAAATATGATGTTGAAAAGTGTAATGGAAAATGAAGACAAGGTCAACAAAATCTGAGAGCAAGATAACGTTGAACAAGAATATAAGCAAGAGAAACTAATAGAAAAAGAAGCATAGAATAAAAGGAATTTAGTGTAGACAACCTGAAATGGTCAAAGAAAACTTTCCTAGACAAAAACATAGGTTAATAGACAACACTGGCAAGTAATTATACTTTGTAATCACTGTTTCAGAAACACAACAATTATTCATGGAATGACTTCCAAACAAGATAGGAAGTACATGAATGAAGAAATAGAATAAATCTTAGCTATTCTTTCCATCCTTTCCCATTTATCCACGAGATTATAGGCAATCCATCAATTCTTGAATTATTTCTGAAAGAACGTAACTACAAAGGAACTCTCCATAACAAGATTTAAATTTTACCTTCATCAATAGTTTATTTACATCCTTTATTGTACATACGAACTCCTCTGTCAAACAATCCACATAAACACCAGCTTTAATGTCTTCCCTGACCTGAACGATATCAGCAAGTTTAGAAAAAACTAAAAGAGATTGCCAAGAAAAACAAGACAAAGTTTGATTTGTCACCTGAAGATTCCTTTGAGTTGGGTCCAATAGATCTGTGATTTGCTCATTATAGATCTGTAAGTTAAAGAACCTCACAAATTAAAATCTACCAATGCAACAAAAGCTCCGTTGTATTTAGACTATCAAGTATCAACTAGTATTAGCACACTTGCCTCCAAGAAAGAGCAACGGCACTGGTAACTCAACTTCTTGTCAGAGTGCTTTGATTGTTCCTGCAACAAGAACATCCTTAAATACGAAATTACCAACAAAAAATCCTACTTAACAGAATGTTCAGAGTTACTTGATCTATGCGGGAAAAAAGCATCTCAAAGACACGTGGAGTCAATCCTCGGTTGGTGCTAGACAAAGAATGTTCTGATAAGGCATTTGGGGGTCCCCACATCGTATATGTCTTTCCACTACCCGTCTTTACAAAACCAAAAAAAGAAAAAATTAATGTAATCTCTTATCGAGATAGGTCAGTGATAACAACGAAATTCTGCATAAATTAAACACAAAAGCGCTATTCACCTGTCCGTATGCAAATATCGAGCTGTTAAACCCAGCCAAGCAGTTCTCTACCAGTGGAAGCCCAACAAGTTGAAATATTTCTTCCTAGTACAATTCCATAAATGATGACACTCTAAAGATCAGCACCAAAAATAAATGGAAGGAAAATATGTGAAAATTCCAATGAATCAAACAAGTAACCACCTGAGTGGATCTGATATCAGCTACTGAATCGAAGGTGAATGTGTGATCAACAATTGAAACAGAGCTCGCAGAGACCTTCTGCACAACTAGATCAGCTTCTTCGCTCTGCTTGCTCGGAGGCCGCATCCTTACAATCACCTAACAAACCCAACAAATAACTCTCAAACAAAGCCAACAAAAGATCTCGCCCTCGAAAATGGTTCCAAGTGATACCTGGACCCCAGAATCCGACACCGACGAGGGGGAACCCCCATTCTCGCTGTGGGATTCCAAGCTGAGCTTTCTCTTGAGGGAATTGGGAGCCGGCTTAGAGGGAACCGGGGGGCGAGGGAGAACCGGGCTTCTGTTCTTCACGGAGAGGGGCTTTCCGGCAGTGGCTGGGGAGCGAAACGGGGATCGGTCCACCGGTGCGGAGCATGGGTCGACATTCTCCTTAGGGATCCGCGGTGGCCGCTGCTTGTGCGAGACCGGGGATTCGGAGGGCGGAGCCCTACCGCCCCTCGGCGTCGTGAAGGCCTTCATGGAGTTCGAGGGGGGAACGAGATCGGTCGAACCCTAAAACGACGAGAGAGACGTTAATGTGAGGTGAGAAGAGGGAGCGAGAGAGACGGGGAGATTTAAATTTGAGAAGGGTATAACGGTAAACTTAAACTGGTGTATTTCCACTGGAGGCAAGAAGGGGATTCAAATTAGGTACGTAAGATTACCCGCGGAGCAGTTTAGGCACAGTGATTGAAGCAACGTTGGAATTTTGCGTTGCAACTCCTTGAAACAGTGAACCGGCATGAACCAATTTTAATGCATTTTTTGCATTACCTCGTGCCTCCGAGAACGCAACTAGTCAACTATGAGTAGCGTAGGGGTGCCAATATTCTGAATGTTTTTTAAAAATTTAAAATTCAAATTTCAGTATACACTATTTTTCCTAAATAAAAAAGATAGAACACAACCAAAAATAGGCATTTTACCTAAAGAACTCCCATTTGTTGAGGTTTGTCAAATGTCTAAAAAAATATGGAACATATGATATTGTTGTATTTATGGGTTGCAATAATATTTTACCAGAATAAGAATGTTTGGAGTATTTGATGACACTAATAAAAACTTTATATATTTGAAAGAAAATAGAATTACTTAACTTTGGTTAACTTTGGTGAACTTCTAGTATCACTTTGATTTAGAGTAAAATACTTTCGAATTGGTAGATGAAATTTATTTTTAATTTCACTTTGGAAAAAATTTTAAAGTGTAACTTTGATTATTCAAATTTATTTTGATTTTCATTTTAACCATCACAATTTGAAAAAAGTCTATATAATTATTTAATTATTACCTAAAAATCAGCAATTAATTGATGTCATCCCTGTATTGAATGTCACATCCCTCTTGAAGTCACTCCTTGGAGGTAGATATCAACTAGGAGAGTACACCACAATGAATAAGATTCCAAAATAAGATTAGATAATAAAACATATGATAAATATTCAAAAAAAAATAAGAACTTTGAATATTTTCTTATTTTTAGTAAAAACTTTTTTCGTTTTAGAAAAAAAATACACGGACTATCATTCTGTTATCCCGTTTAGCATACTACGTCAATTTTGACGATTTTAACTGATGTATCACTTAATGGATAATACATGACAAATATTTATCTTTAATTGAAATCATGTAGGATAAATAACGTCACGTACACTCTATTGTTGACTAAAATATTGACCATTCCCTTATCGTCTTCTCCCCCACACCCTCCTCCTCCTCCCCTCTCCAGTGGCTCTCCCCTGCCCATATCATCGCCCGCGTTCGCTAAGGTGGCACCATTTTCAACTCTTGGACTTTGCCGATCTCGCACACCACTATCTTGCCCATGGCGTCGAAGTCGTCAAACGAACCATTAGCGCAGTTAGCGGTATTTATGCTCGCACCGAGCATCGACAGAGAGGTCCCGAGGATCGGATCTCAGCTCGCTGCACCTCACCATGCGGAGGTCCTCCGACTCCTTCTCAAGGGCGCGATGGTTGACGCCATCGCGGAGGATGGGCGGACGACACTACGGTTGGCGGTGGAGGAGCGACGACGGGACTGCGCAAAGTTGCTGCTCGCGGCGGGGCACGCCACTCCACGTGACAGCTACCACCGGCGACGAGGCAATGGTGAAGCTACTATTGTCCAAGGGCATCGCAGGGGTGAAGGAGGTGCAGAACGCGGTGGGGCGAATGGCTAGGGGATGCGCTGGCGGCGATGGCGAGGAAGGGAGAGGCGGGGGCGTCGAGACGTGGGTAGAAAGAGGAGCAGCGGCGAACGGGCGGGACCAACACGGGTGGACGGCGCTGATGAGGGCAACGTTCAAGGGGAGGGTGGAGACGATGCAATTGCTAATGGAGAAAGGGGGCGGAGGTGGAGGCGAGGGATGAGGACGGGTACACGGCGCTGAGGATCGTGAGGATCTTATCCCAGGGAGGGATCACACTGTTGCAAGCGCCAGAGACGCTGGGAAAAGGAGGGGGCGGAGACGATGGATAGAGGAAGGGGAAGGAGCGAGAGGGGAGGAGGAAGGGAAATAGGATGGGGCGACAGCGACGGTGATACATTGGCGGTGAGGAGCGACGGCGCAAGCATGTTGAAGAAGCTACATGAGTCGTCCGATATTGAGATTCTCGTCAGATTCGTAACGGAATGATAGTTCGTGTATTTTTCTTGCTAACGGAAAAAGTTTATGCTAAAAATAGGAAAATGTCAAAAGTTCATGTTTTTTTATAATATTTACTCTGAAACATAATAAAATGGTTTCCAACATTAATCATCAGGATAATAAGTAAGTTTTAGGTAGCAAAAGATATCCGTAAATAACTCAACAAGTGACATAGTAATAAAAAAATATTGAGAAAATTAATAAATCTCACTCAAACTTTCGCGAAATTAACAAATCTAACACAACTTTTAATTTGCTTCAATTCTAACTCAATCTTTCGAATTTACACCAATTGTATTCCATGGTCGATTCGTTGTTAATCACACCTTAGTTGCTGCCGTGACATCACAGTCAACAACTTAGATATTATTTTTTAATCTTAACTAGCCACATCACCAACAACCAAAATTGGAAAAAAAATGAAAAACTAATGATGTGGCTAATGGCCCTGTTTGGTTCACAAATTGTCCATTACAAGACACCAGACAAGGACAAGAGCAGAATACCAAGTGTCCTGAGACAATAGTTATACCATATTTGTTTCGTCAAGATCAGGACACCATATCCAGTCTCGTCTTGCATTTGATTCGCTAAAACATAATCATATACAAGACAATATGACCAAAATATATTTGCATATTTTTTATGCTCAAATTCAATTTTATACATAAAAGTCTTCATACATAAAGTCTACAATGAATTAGAATTTGAATAAATACTTATGTAAAAAAAATCATCCAACAAAAAGTAAATAATGATCAACCAAATAAATACTAATCAAAGCATCCACACACAAATGTTGAACCAAATACATACTGAACAAAACCCATGACAAAATTTGATCCAAAAAAAATTCACAATTGCTTTAATGGACATACTGAACTGACATTAAACATTTGGTTTAATGGAGACCAATAATTCGAAATGTGCACCATTAGTTGATAAACTATGCATGTCACAAAGTCGTCACTGTTGTATTCTCAAACCACCCTGTTTCAACAAAGTCATGCATTATAACACCATGATGGTTCTTTAAGTGAAAAATTAAAATAAATTGCATATTAGTTATAAGGTTCTTTAACTAGACTAATGGCTCATGAAGATGTAAGTGTTAAATAACAAAATTAAAGATAATACCGGACAAGTTATATTGAAGGAGAAAACGAGCAAAATTAAGTAGCAGTAAGAATATTAGAAAAACAATC
This sequence comes from Canna indica, assembly GCA_034359265.1. NCBI lineage: Eukaryota > Viridiplantae > Streptophyta > Magnoliopsida > Zingiberales > Cannaceae > Canna > Canna indica. Next base: position 66,127,043 of record CP136896.1, on the reverse strand, counting down.
ATTAATATTTGTTAATGGTGTATAAGACTGAAATAGATAGTAAAGCAATACTAAATTATTTGAGTATCTCATAATGGACCAAGAAAGGTGCAACGGCACTTAACTTGGGCAAAACGAAATAACATCTAAAATCAATAGGATTTCTGAGAGGAAGAAAGGAGATGTCTGAGATAGGTGAGGTTATGAAGTTACTATCAAAATGCAAGCGGCAAGCAACCACAAGATCCTCCTTTCTAGCACAGCAACTCGAGGAAATCCTCCTAGCCCTCCAAATCAACTAAAACCCAACAATAAAACCCAAAATCCATCATCAGAACGAGCAAACCCCCAAGCTCCGAAATCCAACAAAAACACGTCACCCAAATAAATCGAGCAATTGCAGCGAAGAAGGCTAAGGTGGAAGAAATAAATAGCCCAAAATCTTACATTGTTCTCTTTCCATGACTGATACACCCGCTTGGCCATGGCGGGAGAGAACCAGCCATGCTCCCTCTCTCACCAGGCCGTAGGCGAATCGGAGACCTCGAAATCACTTATCTTGCTTCTCCTCTAAATCTACGGCGATAAAAAGCAGGAAAGAACGAAAATAAAAAGGCCAATGTCAGACATGCGAGCAACGCCGCCCTACGCGCAGATGTTAGCAGGGATGCGCTCGAGGGCCATGACCGCGCAGGCATCGGCCTCCTTGGCGATGCGGACTTGCTCGGGGGTGACGACGTCCATGATGACGCCTCCACAGAGCATCTGGGCGAGTCCAACCTTGACAGAGAAGGTCGAGGACTTCTTCGGCTCCAGAGTGGCATCGTTGCAGTAGACCATGACCCGTGTTTGGAGAGGGGCAACAGTCTGCAGTCGAGGGGCAAGAAGTGGTGTAGAGAGACCCGAGTTTGGCTGAGGGCATTGAGGTCTTTTTCCCTCAATGTCCTCCACCCTGTTTTGGTGTGCTGAGAAAATTCTAGGTACACCAAAAGAGCCCAAAATCTTATCTCAGACATGATTTTAAATCATGTTTATCCCTATTTTTGCAAAGAAAAATTATATTTTTGGTCCCACAGTTTATCCTAATTTTGGTTTTAGTCCTAACAGTTTCAAAATTTTGATTTTACTTCCCACACTTTATTTTTGTTTAGAATTTGGTCTTTACCGTCACATGAGACATAAACGGAACTGACGTGGATAACAAGTGTTGATTGGACATTGCTAACGTGGAGCCTATAGGAACCAATTTTGTAAACTATGAGAACTAAAATCAAAATTCGAGCGAGTAAACTATGGGGACTAAAATTATTATTATTCCTAAAAAATATACAAAATCATTATATATTTTTTAATTTATTTATAAATAAATATAATATATAAAAATATTAAAATTGTGCACACTACAGTAATTTACGTTAATTTGGGTGGATTTAAATCGACGTCGTCATTAGACATCAGTTTTTATCTGTTAATTACCCTAGTTTAGGGTGAATTTCACAGTAGCTACATAATTCAAAAACTTGCTCTTTCAATCTGCTCCAACGAAGGACAAGAGCTGAAATCCAGTCTAGTCCCATATTTTTTAACGAAACAAACAGACCCAATAAGTGTAAGTGTATGGTATATTTTAAAGCAAAGTGTTTCCATTATTTTTTTTATATTTATTTTTTTTCAATTTTGGATGTTGCTGACCTGACTAGTTAAGATTAAAAAATAATATCTAAGTTGTTAGCTGGAATGTCACGTCAGCAACTAACGGTTCGATTGACAGCGAATCGACGATGAGATATAATTGGTATAAATTCGAAAGTTTATGGTAGAATTGATGCAAATTAAAAGTTTGGTTAGATTCATTAATTTTATCAAAAATTGGGTTAGATTTGTTAATTTTTCTAAAAATATTAAATGTCTAATAATACATCAAATATAAGGGAAACTATATGAAACTATAATGAAAAGGAAATGATATCATATTAATAAATCCAATAATTTTAACTATCTAAAATCTCGCATACACCTGAATCTTAAGCAAACGAAAAATAAATCACGGAAGGTTGAGAAGGATTATGTCAATGTGTCAAACAATAAGGTAAAAGCTCAATATATTATGATTAGGCAACATGATATCGATTTGCTAGCTCATAATTCTTTTTCTACTGTATGATATTTCAAAGATAACATTAATTATGCAACTCTAGTTTATAAATTCTAAGGTCATATTTATTTTGTAGGATATGATTTGAATGAGATAGGATTTAAGATGTATAAGAATGTGATAGAAATCCAAGAGAATTTTTTAAAATCTCATCCTATGTTTGTTTTGGCATAGGATAAGAAACATGGATAGGATATGAAAATTCATATCCTTTAAATTTGGACCCTAAACCCATCTCCTATCTAGGATTTCTAAATCAAGTCAGCGATGGATTTGGCCCAAAATAAATCCACTCAATATCCGGCCCGATTCATATCCATTGCTGCAGCAAACAATTGATTGAATTTTAAAATCCAATCAACCTCCTTAATCCATCAAAGCAAACGAGGCCTAAGGGCATGTTTATTTCATAGGATAGAGATGGATAAGATTAGAGATAAATTTATATCATTTATTTGTTTAGTGTATGGATTCGAAGAAAATAGGATTAGAAGAATAAAAATTTGATATTACATCCGGTGTATTTCGGATTAAAAAAAATCTTATCCAACACTCCCTCATTTGATATCATATCCTATCCAATTCTATCCGCTAAAGCAAACGAAGAGCGGAGTCACCAATGAGATTTTGCTTGCACTGTTAAACACTACTAGTGGTTCATCTTGGTCGTTCAAGTAAGGAAGATAACTATGCTAATATAGCGTATAGGCATCGCTAGTCCCTCCATGTCAACATATCTATGATTATTGATATCTCTACCCAAAAACTCCTTAGGATTTAATTGATCGCAAGTGTCTCCGCCCAAAGCTCGATGACAACGAGTTGTAATAAAATCAATAGTAATAAATGCACCAATGCAAGTCGAACAAGTAGTGTTTCCAATGACGGACGGGTGGGTAACACATAAGGACCTATCCTGGGAGGGGAACAAGAGGATTCCACGTGCACGAGCATCGAGATAACACTTTGGGTGAGCGTTGCGACAACACAGCAAGGCTCAAGGCCACGAGCGATTGCTCATCATGCACTCTCGGTAAGACAAATCACACCTCGCTGAACATTTCAAAATATCCATTTACACAACATGACTACATTTAAAGAGAATCATCGAACACAACTTAAATCATCAAAACAACATTATCTTTCAAAAGCTCCACAAAACACTGATCACAAGGAACAAGAAATCAACTTGCAACAAGCTATATGTATATAATCAAATCAATGCAAGAAAAACTAGAAAAGAATTCTACCTCAATACACTAAAAAATCCATCTGAATCACAAATTCTACTGGTATATTTGCTTCATTGTATATGATTAAATTGAATTGGATAATAAATGAGGAATGATTGGATATGAATTTTTTAAATTCAGTGTACATCGAATATAAATATTTTTCTATTCACATTTTATTTTAATTCATGCAAATATAGAATAAATAAATAATATATTCCCTATCATATTCTACATTATTTTATTTCTATATTTTTTTATGAAGCAAACATATTCTACCTATCCTGGTCATTGGTCACTATGGCTTAGGTCCTATCCCTAGCATGTAAGCATAAACTGCACACATTTCTAGGTATTAGGTGTGATTAGGTTTATATAATATTTAGATTACGTGACTTTTCAAAAAAAAAAGTCCAACAATAAGTAATATTTGCACATAATCACTTAATACACTTAGATAATTGCAAAAAAATAATTAAAATATATAGAATTTTAGAGGGGAAAAATGGACATAAAGCTGAATGAAACTCTTGTATGCCTTACATGCTCCAATACTTGATATACTCGATGAATTTGTACTTATTCATTAGTTTCAACAATATTTTAAGATATGGATTATATCTAGACACTACACCAAACTGCAGGAATATTGACATTTAATTTTTTACGTCCGGAGAAGCGTCGAAATGTCTAAAGAAGGATGAGCAACGAAAGTCTAAAGACGTCGATATGTAAAAATTAGTAATTTGACGCAGTCGCCGTTTATCCGGCAAAACGACGTCTTTTGGCGTCGAAACATTTCGGATTACACTACAATACATCGTTGGAATTCTGACGGTAAATTATAAAGAAATTTTGACGTCGGATGAAGTAAATATTTGCATTCTGATGGCAGTGAATTCGTCGAAAACGCGTGTCAAAAAACCTCCGCTTAATTTTAAATATTGACGTCTATGCAGACGTCAATATTTAAATTTCGACACCTCCTACAGTCAAAAAAGAGGCGTCAATATGCTTAGCATATTGACGCCAGTGAAGGCGTCAATATAGCGTTTTTTTGTTTTTTTAAAATAAAATTTACTCGTAATAAATAATTAATATATTAATTAGCTAATTAATTTAAAATTAATCAAATTAGCATCAAAATTCATAATTTTATTTAATTGGAATAGTAATACAAAATTTGATTAAAACAATAATTCGTAATTTTATTTACAAATAAAATTAAATAATTTAATCTTCATCGTCCATTTCCTCATGCTCCTCCTCGTCTTCTTGTTCTTCCTCGTCGTCTTCTCTATACGGATCAACATCTCTATCTATATATTTATATCAATTATAAGCATATAAATTTAAATATTATTAATTAAAATATTCAGTATGACAATATATAAATTACTTACAGTTTAGAAATGGATCTTTACTTGTACCTTCTCCGAGATTAGCTGGCGGTATTTCATGAGGAAGACTTTCAGGAATATACAATCGATCCTGTTAAAAAACATATTTAATTAATTACAATGCTAAAAATATCAACTACAAATAAATTAAATAAATACATACATAATCAATTGGCGAGGAAAACATATTAGCTTGATTAATAATTGGATTTAGCCCCTGTGACGATGAATTATTAACTTGATGTTGAAACCACATCTGCTCCATTCTGTTCAGTCTTTGCTGAACCTCCCTCATCTCAGCATCATGTTTTTGCTGCATTTCTTTCATTGCAGCCTCTTGTTGCCGTCGAAGCTCGTCATATGTTGCATCGTGGGAAGATGCAACAAAAGATTATCGATGATGTTCATAAAATTGACTTGGTGTGACTCTAATCCCTTGTAGGCGAACTCGAGAATGATTTTCGGGACCAGATATTTCCCGATATACTTGGTTCTCGAGTTGAACTCGCGTTGTTGTTGGATTAGTCTCAAGTCGTTCATTAAGTGTTCGTTCGGCGGTGGCCTACATTTCAAAAAATATATTATAAATTTAAAAAATATTAATTTAATTCATTCGTAGATGTGTTATACCATAAATTGAGCTGCTTCTTCGCGTACATATCCTCGTCCACTTCTACGAAAATGTGTTGTTCTATACACTTCAAGCTCACTGGGCTCTCTATCATGTGCACGCCGCTTCACACAATATAAATAAAAATTAATTATTTAAAAAATATTAAAAATAAAAACAAATAAATTATAAATTATTTACTAAACTACTTACAAAATCAGCACGTCTTTGAATGTAAGGGGTCGCACCGCTAGTATGTATGCAATCCTGAGTTGCACTTTTTGCCCTTCGACCCCGTTCAGATGCAGCCTGTCATATTTAATTATAATTATAAAATAAATATTGCAAGTATCAAAATATAAATTCTTACCTGACTAGCCGAAGAATGCCAATAGTCGACCATTCTTATCCATGATTCTCTACTAACATTTCGTGGTCGACGTGTAAGATTTTCCTCTTTTGACTCTTCAATTTTAAAATATTTTTTTTTTAATATAAGTTTATAATTTTTAAATTTTCTGTCGAAGGCTGCCATAGTAGTGCGGAAAATACGATCTCTGTTCTCAGTAGGGATCAAAAAATATCTCTGCATTTATAAATGATATTAGTTTGACCCCAAAATATATATTTAATATATAGTTTCACACAACTAAATAATGCAATCTAACATAAATTCATATAAATTCATAACATACCAATAATTGGTCCCATAATCCATTTTTATATACTGAAGAAATTTGATTCCAAGGATCAGGCGTCAATGGTAAGAATGTAGAATCACACACTAGTAACCCCATAAAACGTGAGTATAATCTGTGGCCGTCATCATGACTTTGACCCCAATCAGAAAAATTGATCATAATTAACTGGTCGGGATTAAGTGTATACACAGAAGAAGCTGTAAAAAATGGAGACCCTTCATGTTGCATTTGTGTTGTCGTATCTATTTTTAAATTACATCAGAAAACATTAATATAAATTTGATTAAATAAATAATGTTCACATGTATGATGACATAAAAACTAACTCCAAATATAGAAAGGTCTATGAATTCGTCCTTGTGACGACCCAGGACGATCACTCTCGGGACTAAGTTCCCTCTCCTCGCGGGTCTCAGCATCTGAATCTATTATTCTTGATCTTGACATCCTGTATAATAACATAATATTATATATTGATAAATACATAAAGATTAACAAATTATATAAATAATATTGATAAATAATAAGTCATTTACCGATGTCATATAAATCTCTAGGATATACATTTATGACATGCGACCACTCATTATTCTTCGGATCTGACATGTAAAATACTTGTTTTGCTTGTGATGAAAACACATACGGGTCATCTTTTAGAAATGCACCGGTATGAAATAATCGAGAAAGATTAACTAATGTAAATCCATTCTCATCCACTCGTAAACCCCGTGAATTCCTTATATCAACCCATTCAGCACGAAAAAGAACTACCTTGAATACCCCACGATAGTCCAATTCAATTACATCCGTTAGAACTCCATAATATTGACGATTGTCAGCCTCAACCATTAAACCATTATTTTGTGTTTTACGCAATCTTTCTCGTTGCTTGGTTTGAAATCTATAACCATTTATAATCAATTCATCATATTTTTTAATTACAGATACTGGACCTCGAGCTAACGCAAGTAGTGAAGCATCACAATCATTTTGTACCATTTCCGACACTTTATCTTGTAACCACAATGCGAATCTCTCTATGATCCACCTTTGTTGTTGAGCATTCGATGCAACAGATAAATTATTTATATGACATTGTTCTTCAAGAAATTGTCTGAGACAATAAAATAAAAATTACACTAATAATATTAAAATAACTTAAAATATGAAGACATTTAATAATAATTCATACCTTTTATATGGTTCAATCATTGAAGTATGCAACAAGACATATATGTGCATTTGTGCATATGCATTTAAATCCAACGTACAAACACGAGCTTTGCCAATAAATCGACCACCAGAAGAAAATAAGTAGTTTTCAATATTTTCAACTTCATAATTTCTCTGCGGTCGATTGAACACCGTTTCAATATTATTAAAATATCGAGAACAAAATGTAAGACATTCATCAGCAATATATCCTTCAGCGATGGATCCCTCTGGTTGTGCTTTATTTCGAACATGAGATTTATATCTCATAAATAACCTATGAACACGAGACAAATTCATGTTGGAAGGTGAATCATGCGGACCACGAGACAAATATAAATAAAACAAATCTTTCAATTGGGTACATCCAACGGTAATGAACAGGACCACCAAGTTTCACCTCTGTTGGAAGGTGAATCATCAAATGCACCATAATAGTGAAAAAACTCGGTGGAAAAATTTGCTCCATTTTACATAAGAGCAAATGCACACGTGATTGCAAATCGTCGAGGGCACAATGGTCTAAATTGGCACTGCATAACTTTTTGAAAAATGCAGAAATCTCTTTAACAATGAGGAGAACATCTTTATGCACAATTCCTCGTAATGCATGCGGAAAAACATCTTGAAGCAGTATATGTGAATCTTGACTCTTCAAGTTTTGTAATCTATGATCCTTGAGATTCACACATCTAGAAATATTTGATGAATATCCATCGGGCACTTTCATATTTTTGATACATGTCAGCATGAGATCCTTTTCAAGAGTGGACATTGAATAAATTGCCAAGGGTATATCATATCTACCATTTGGTAATAATATTGGATGTAAATGATGTCTTATATTCATGTCTTGCAAATCTAATCGTGCATTTAAATTATCTTTCCCTTTTCCATCAATATCCAATATAGTACCAATCAGATTATCACATATATTTTTCTCAATATGCATAACATCCAAATTATGGCGCAATGGATTATGCTGCCAATATGGTAATTCAAAAAATATACTTTTCTTTTTCCACAATCCATAATCTTGCCTCTGAAAACTTTGCTGAGTTTGTGTGTCTGCATTAATGCCTTCTGACCCACTACCCAAATTATTTCGAGTGCGCTTTTTACTTGTGTTGGTAGTTTTGCCATAAACATGTTTAATGTGTTGAATCTGCTCGTAAACAATTTTTGAATCAACTGACACTGGTGCATTATCATTTTCTATTGTCCCGTCAAATAATTCAGTGTCCTGACGAAACGGATGTTCTTGTGACAACCATCTACGATGGCCTAGATAACAATATTTTTTTCCGTGATTAAGCCAACGAGAATTTGTCTTATCACCGCATATGGGAAATGCATATCGTCCTTTAGTGCTCCAACCTGATAACATTGCATATGCTGGAAAATCATTAATGGTCCACATTAAAGCTGCACGCAGAGTAAATTGTTTACCGGAGATACTATCAAATGTTGTTACTCCACTCCACAATAGCTTCAATTCAGAAATGAGAGGTTGTAAGTACACATCAATGTCATTTCCTGGTCCCTTAGCGCTTGGAATTAACATTGATAACATTATTGAAGATCTCTTCATACATGCCCATGGTTCCATATTATAAGGTATCAATACAACAGGCCAAGTGCTATAAGTTGTGCTCATTGATCGAAATGGATTAAATTCATCACTTGCAAGACCCAATCTAGCATTACGTGAATCAACAGCGAAGTCTGGATATCTTCTGTCAAAAGCTTGCAAAGCTTCTGCATCAGCAGGATGTCGTATGATTCCATCTTTGGTGCGTCTTTCAGAATGTCATCTCATCGAGCTTGCTGTCTTCGATGACATATATAAACGAGTCAGTCTTGGAATAAGTGGAAAATATCGTAACACTTTTGCAGGGTTTTTTTTCCGTTCTAACTGACTTGTTGATTCATCATTAGTTGAAGAGGAAGTCCAACGAGACAATCCACAAATGTTGCATGTTGATGCTTCCGCAGTTTCATCCATGTATAGAATGCAATCATTTGGACAAGCATGTATCTTTTGATAGAATAAACCCAAATCTTTCACATATTTTTTTGCTTGATAACACGTTGATGGAAGTGTATTGCCTTCTGGAAAAGCTTCTTTCAACAATTCTAACAACATTGAGAATGATTTTCCAGACCAACCATTAAGAACCTTTATATGATATAATTGAATGATAAATGATGTTTTACTGTATTTTACACAATTTGGATACAGAGGAACATCAAGATCATCCATCATAGAATGTTGGGAAGATTCTTATGGCGGTTCGAATGCATTTGGAGCTTCATCAAGATTAACATTTAGTGTTTCATCATTGACATCAATTGGTGTTTCATCATTGACATCAATTGGTGTTTCATCATTGACATCAATTGACGTTTCATCATTATAATAATGTAGTTGATGGGATGCTTCAGCTCTGTTTGATATATCAAGTTGTGCTTCTGTTGTCGGATATAAAGGTTCACCATGGTAATACCAAATGGTATATCTCGGTAAAATTTCATTCCATATTAAGTGTCTTTCAACATCTTCTGGTTTATGATATTTCCTATTGATGCATTTTTTGCACGGACAATTCATTGTGTCATCTTCATCCAATCCATTGTCAATTGCGAACTGCATAAAATTTTTCATTCCTCTCGCATAGGCTTTAGATGATTGAGGTGCTGACATCCAAGTTTTATCCATCTTTGACTTCAAAATTGAATTTCAATGTTACTATAAAGGGTATAGTCATATAGGTGGGTTGGTCCTATCCCATTCAGCAACACATTATTAATATCGCACTTATAATCTCATTTAATCACAACAAGTCACTGAAAATTTCGGCAGCATCTCTTTTTAGTTCTCCAAGTACGCAAAACTTCTGAAGCGTACCGGAGAACAAAAGAGATGCAACCGATATTCCATTGACATGTGTGATCAAATGAAATTAAATTTGTGATATTAATAATTGTGTTACTAAACTGTCCAATAAGGGACAATTCGATATTTATTATTTGAAAAATATAAATTTTATTGATATTATTTAGTAAAATATTAAGTAGAATACGCATTCCTCCATATCGAAATAAGTATTCAACTTAATATCACAACTAAATTTTATCAAAAAAATTTATAAAATCAATAAATATTTCTCGAACGGGTCTAAGCTCTGGGTAGAAAATTATAAAAATATCAAATTAAGAAGTTTAAATAAAAAGTTCATTGTTGGGAGCAAGAAATTTAGTCCATCAAGATAAGATTAATGAATTCTAAATTTAATTATTCTAATTAATTATACTCTAATATAAGTTTAAATAATAATAATAATAATAATAATAATATTAATTAGTAATATATTTAATAATAATAATAATAATAATAATAATTAGTAATAATAATTAAATAATAATAATAATATAGTATTTATAATAATAATATTAATAATAATATAGTATTAATGTCAATAATATTAATTCAGTTATAATAATAATAATAATAATATAGTATTTATAATAATAACAGTAATAATAATAATAATAAAAAAATATAGTATTTATAATAATATTATTAATTAGTGATAATAATAACAGTAATAATAATAATATAGTAATAATAATAATAATAACAGTAATAATAATAATTAAATAATAATAATAATAATAATATAGTATTAATGATAATATTATTAATTCAGTTATAATAATAATAATAATAATAATAATAATAATAATAAATAATATAGTAATAATAATAATAATAATAATAATAATAATAATATAGTATTTATAATAATAACAGTAATAATAATAATAATAATTAATATCGTAATAGTAATAATAATAATATAGTATTAATATTAATAATATTATTATTAATAATTAAGTTATAATAATAATAATAATAATAATAATAATAATATAATATTTATTAATTAGTAATAATAATTAAATAATAATATTAATTAGTAAAAATAATTAAATAATAATAATAATAATTAATTCGATTATAAGAATAAATCTGTATTTATAATAATAATAATAATAATAATAATAATAATAATAATAATATAATATAATATAATATTTATTATAATATTATATTATAATCATAACAGTTAAAGCATAATTTAAATCAGTTAAAGCATAACTGTTAAAGCATAATCGTAATTAGCAGTATTAAATCATAATTTAAAATATAAAGCATAACATAACATGCAGTTAAAGCATAACATGCAGTATTAAATCATAGTTAAAAAAAAAATCTAAAGATGTATAAAATAGGTAAACATAACATGCAGTTAAAGCATAACATGCAGTATTAAATCATAGTTAAAAAAAATCTAAACATTTGATATTAAATCTAAAGATATATATGCAGGCAAATAAAATCTAAAGTATAACATAAAATTTATACTAACATGAGAAAAATTTATACTGGATCTCGGGCTAGATCTCAGGCTGGTTCGACGAGCAGGCGGTTGCTTCGTCGAGATGAAGAGGAAAGAAAAAAATTAACTACAGATTCGTCGAGATGAAGAAGAAGAAAAAAAGAAAGAAAGAAGAAAGAAAGAAATCACCTGCTAGCAGCGGCTGCTGATTCGACGACGGAAGAAATCAGAGGAAGAAGCAGCGGCAGCGACGAGACGAAGAAGAAGGAAGAAGAAGAAATAGGTGGGAGGAAGAAATTTACGGGGTAAATGCGAAATTTATAGGTGAAATTTATTATTAAAAAATTATAAAAAACTGTAGCAGCAGTTAAAAAAATTATATATATATATATAAATAATTTCGTACGGTTATGCAACTGAAAAGAAATTTCAGCTGCATGCCGTACGATTCGTACGCTCACGGGTTGAAAATTTCAACCCGTGATGCATACTTCGACGACCGCGCGGGAAAACATTTCGACGCCGGATGCGTCGAAATGCTGAGCATTTCGATGCCTTTCCATCGAAAATCTGGCGTCGAAATATTTCGACGCCAGCGTTTCGACACAGATGGCGTGGAAATATTTCGACGCCAGATGCGTCGAAACGCTGGCGTCGAAATATTTCGACGCTACCTTTTCGGCGGAAAAAACGTCATTTTATCGGCGGTGTCAAAATATTTCTTTTTTTACATATCGACGTCTAATATAGACGTCGATATTTATAAACTTTTTCTCATCCGTTCTTAAACATTTCAACGCTTCTTCGGACGTCAAAAATTAAACGTCATTATTTCGAAATTTTCTTGTTGTGTTAAAGGCGTCGAAATATTTCGACGCAACATGGTGTCAAAACACCAGCGTCGAAACAACACTAACGTCGAAATGTTTCGACACCAGCGCGCGTCGAAATGTTTCGACGCATCGCGGTCGTCGAAGCATCGCCTCACGGGTTGAAAATTTTCGACTCGTGAGCGTACGAATCGTACGGACTGCAGTTGAAATTTTTTTCCAGCTGCATAACCGTATATTATATATTTATTTATTTATTTACAGCTGCTGTTGCAATTTTTATTAATTTTTTTAATATTTAATTTCGTATATAAAATCATCCCTTCATCACATTTCGTCTCTCCCGCTTTCTAGAACATGTGACATAGGATCATTACCATGAAGATTTAATTAAATATAAGGGATAAGATCAACTAGCTAGCTAGTTAACCGTTTTTAGATAACAATAAAAGAAAAAATATATATCAACGGGTAAAAGTATATATTTTTTTTCAAATTGTAAGACATAAAATGAAAAGGTAAACTTTTCAAAATATTTTTGAAAAAACAAACTTTGTGAGTTAAAAGTGAGAATTAATATAATGTTGTCTCCCTCGCTTGTGCACAAGTGATAATATCATTCAAGTATGTTGCTTATATGTGTATATTTTATAATACGTCTTGTGCGTATATTATTACGGGTATATTTTATAATAATATGTTATAAAGTTAATTTCTTTTTTAAAAAAAACAATATAATGTTTAGGGATCAAATTATGATTTAACAGAAGAATACTGCAACATTTGCATGGATAAATTTGTTTCAAAATTAATGAAAGGAAATCTCACTGAAAATTACATTTGTATCCATCATTACTTCAAATCATATTTTTTTACAACAAAAAAAGAAAAGAATTCTTATTTTATTTTTTTGGTTGTAGGTCACTTCAAATATATATTTTTACAACTTTACTAAGCAACAAAGAAAATTAATTAACTTATATTATATATATGCTCAGTAAAATTGTAGGTTATACAATCATCAACTAAGATGCCTTTAATCTCTAGGAGTCGAACCGAGGTCCAAATATCGGACTCACTTCGAGTCTGGCTTTCTTTGTTGCCGAACAGCTAGATTTGTTGTCCTTGGTACATATTGAACAATAATATAGGTAATTTTTACCATTACATATCTAATATTTGATATAAGATTTTGGATTTGCCAGGGGCTTGATCTGCTATTGTTGACGGCATCCACTATTGTCTTCCAATATAATTTTATCCAATCATACTTGTCCTGCTTTAAATCATATTTGTCTTGGAGAAAGATAGAACAGTAGAAATTGACATTTAATATTGAAATATATTTAGTGGAACATAACAATAATAATAACCAAATATTTTATTACTAGTGATGCATTTGGATCTTTCTTTCTTATTTGCAACATTAGTTCCAGCTAAAAAAATTCAGAAGCAATTTACAGGATATGGAACTTGATCCGAAAATTACGAGGTCCGAAATCAAAAGTTCTGGTCTCCAAAAAATAACCCCGATATTTAATTTGGGGTGGCTAAAAACCCTGCAACAAACAAACGGAAAAATAAAAACCGGAGTAAAATCAATAAAAAACATTCATTTGGAGTGATGAATATGGGTTCTTCTCTAAAAACTTATTTAACAGAAGGAATGGCGAAATAATTATTACAAGCTAGAATTATCAAGATTAAATAGTTTTTTAAAAATATATAGCATACAAATAACGGAAGTACTGGAATTGTAATTAGTCATAAAAGTACCACTACAAATGAACATTTCGATATTTCGACGCCAACATCAGTCGAAATGAACATACCGACGTTAGAAAAAATGACGAAAATGAGTGGAATATGACGAGAGCTTAAATGTTCGTTAAGACGCCTGAGAAGACATCGAAATGTTTGACATATCGACGCCTGCGTATCGGCGGCAGCGGGCGTCGATATGTTGAACATTTCGATGTATGCTCATGCGTCAAAAAAAAAATTTAAAAAATATTTTTAACATACCAACACCTGTCAGAGGCGTCGGTATATTTATTTATTTATTTTTTAAAAAAATAATCCTCGAATTTCGTTGCATTGCAGCGGAATTCGAGGAGCCATCGCACACGGAATTGAAATTCCGCGTGCGGCGGATTAAGGGCAGGCGCGATTCTGCCCGCTCGATTTTCGCCATGCGACATCGAACGGCAGTGGATCTGCGCCCGCTCGATGTCCGCCGCGCGGCGAAAATCGAGCGGGTGCGAATCCTGAGCAGGTGCGAATTCGCGCTTGCCTTAATCCGCCGCACACGAAATTCCAATTCTGTGTGCGGCGAATGTCCGCCGCGTGGCGAAAATCGAGCAGCACGTCAATTTAAAAAAATAAAAAATAAAAAATATATTAAAATAGTAATAAATTTTTAAAATTGCGATATAAATAAAAATTAAAAAAAACTATCAATCTTGTACAACATTTAATATCATCAATGAATTTAATAACCTGTAAAAAAAAGAGAAGAAAACATTAGTGAAAAAAATAAGTAAGAATAGAAATTAAAGAAATAAAATGAAAATCTCATCTGATTTGAAGAGAGAATAGGAGAAAGAAGATGATAGAAGAAAGAAGAAAAATGAGGAAGAAGAAGAGAAAAAAAATGAAGGAAAAAATATAAATAGTAAAAATAAAATTTATTTTTTTTAAAAAAAAAAAACTACATGAGACGGGAAATCTCCCGCCTCTTGCCTGAGCGAGCGCGTGTGCGCTCGCCCGCTTACTCGCGCGGGTTAACGGGTTGGCGGGGCCAACCCGTGGATACTAGCGCCACTGGCACTGAAATATTTCGACGGCTGTTGTCATGCGTCGAGATTTTTTCGACGCCTTTAATAGATATCGAAATTTATTGTATTAATTTTTTTAATAGTTTTGCATTTCGACGCTTATACCAAGCGTCAAAATTTTGGTGTCGATATATAACGAATTTGTTGCAGTGTACGTTGAAACTCAAAATTTAAAATTAATTTATTTTTTTTAAGAAAATATTATTAATCCAATATGCAATAAAATGATGGCTTCATCAAATATCATACATCAAAGAAATTCTCAGAGAAATTGGTTTAAAATTATACAATATATTTTCTTCGTATTTATAAAATATTTTTTTAATATCATTTTATTATATTTCAGATTTTTTTTTGAATTTGCGTTGTAAAAAAAGTTTGTCCAAATACTCAAAACTTAATTTTTGAGCTAAATTAAAGAATGGTTTGATTTAAACAATAAATTTCACAAGTTCTTTACCTACAAAATTCATTATTATATGAAAATATACTTGAAATGAAATAAATTTGAAGTTGGAAGTTGTTGAACATTACTTGCCCTAGTTTCAAGGTTCCTTCCGTGGGGTGGTTGGGATTTTTCTTTCTCTTTCTCTTCTGATAATGCAAAGTGCAATCTAGATCAAGATGAATAAATTAACCACTGGTGGCATCTATAAATGGTTTATGGATTCTAAGTGATCCTTTCACATGAATCTTTACTAGAGCAAAAGAACAGGCTACTCCATTCGGCTTTTTGCTCCTTCGTGTAACTAGATTTTCACCTACTTCATAAGTGGGCTTTGTTAATTATCAACACATAAATGTTTGAGTAGTTCGTATGACAATAGCATTTCCTGTAAAGTTGTCAAATTGAAATAATGAAATTAAAGCTACAGGCTTATTAAAAAGTATTGGCAATAGTATTTACTATAAAGGTTTTTTTTCACCCCGGACAAAAAATGTTCTTGGAGCTTACTCTCTTATAACTTGTTTTTTAAAAAATTTATGAACTCTGGAACTTCAACATCTATGTGGCTCGACAATTGAATTTTTGATTTACCACTGTGTTTAAGATCGACTTTTATAAATGTTGAGTTAATAAGTTTTAAAATGAGTGTTAATAATCTGATTGTTAATCAAGATTGGAATTCCACCTTGTGCCTTGATATATACTTTTGGTCCGATGTTGTTTGAATCCATTAAACGGTTGAATTTGCCCTTCAACCTCAATGATCATGGGTATATTTGGAAGGAGGATGTTGTTGGCTTAAGGGTTTCTCCCTTAGGCTTTGATCTTCATTTTGATGATAACAAATAAGTATTTAATATATGTGTGTAGTTTTGAGTTCAGGTTGAGGTTGCGATAAACATGCGAACTTCGGCGAACTTCGCTCGGAGATACGAAATAAAAGATCGTCAAGAAAGGCTCGGATGTAGGTTAAGTAGATATCTTGTAATATATCCCTAGGATCTCATCCCAAGCCTATTTGTAAGTTATCCAAGTTAAAATTTGGTAACTAAACTCATAAAAAAACATGTAACAAAGAAAAGATAAAAACCAGCCTAAGTTCGGTCGACCGAACATGGCAGTAGCAACTTCGTTCGATCGACCGAACAATGTCAAATATTGGCAGTGGCTACTTCGGTCGACTGGTCGGTCGACCGAACGAGGCCAAAAACTGGCAGTGTCTACTTCGGTCGATTGATCGGTCGACCGGACAGCAGATGAGCTAGTGATCGAAGGCTACAAACCGTGATTGGGACTAAATGAGTGTTTAGAAATAAGTTAGATGAAGGAGATTTAGTCATTAGAAACAAAGCTAAGTTAGTGGCCCAAGGGTACAATCAAGAAGAAGGGATAGATTATAATGAAATTTACGCTCCCGTAGCTAGATTAGAAGTAATTTGAATGCTTTTAGCTTATGCTAGTTTTAAATGCTTTAAACTTTTTCAAATGGATGTTAAAAGTGCATTTTTAAATGATTTTATCGATGAAGAAGTATATGTTGAACAACCTCCCGGATTTAAAAGTTTTGAGTTTTCGAACCATATTTTTAAACTTAAAAATGCTTTATATGACTTAAAACAAGCCCCTAGGGCTTGGTATGAAAGATTTTCCACGTTTTTGATTGATCAAGGCTTTAACATTGGAAAAGACGATGTCTCCCTTTTTATAAAACATAATGAAAATGATATTTTACTTGTGCAAATTTATGTTGATGATATAATATTCGGTGCTACTAATAAATTACTTTGTGAGTGGTTTGCAAAGTGTATGCAAGAAGAGTTTGAGATGAGTATGATGGGAGAGCTTTCCTTCATGCTTGGTCTCCAAATCAAGCAAACCAACAAAGGAATCTCCATAAATCAAGCCAAGTACACAAAGGAGCTCATCAAAAAGTTTGGGATGAATGAAGCCAAGATAACTTCTACACCAATGAGCACATCAATCGAGCTTGACAAAGATGAAGATGGTGTCAAAGTAGACAAAAAATGATATCGATGTATGATTGACAGTCTTCTCTATTTTATTGCAAGTAGACCCGATATCATGTTTAGTGTTTGTGCATGTGCTAGGTTTCAATCTTGTCCTAGAATGTCTCACTTAAGTGCGGTCAAACGCATATTGAGATATTTGAAAGACACGGTTGGCTTAGGACTATGGTATCCATGTAATGCATCTTTCGACTTAATCAATTTTTCGAATGCGGATTTTGCCGGGTGTAAAGTAGATAGAAAAAATACTAGTGACTGTTGTCAATTCCTATGAGTGAGTCTTGTCTCTTAGTTTTCAAAGAAACAAAATATGGTTGCACTTTCAACTACCGAACCGAAATACATCGTTGCGGCTAGCTGTTATGCACAAGTCCTTTAGATGAAACAAACCATTTTCAATTATGGACTTAAGTATTCTTGTATACCTATACATTGTGACAACACTAGTGCAATCAATTTAACAAAAAATCTTGTTTTACACTCTATGACCAAACATATTGATCTAAGACATCATTTTCTTAGGGATAATGTAGCCAGGGGAAATATATCTATGGAATTCGTATCCATCGACAAATAACTTACAGATATATTTACAAAACCCTTGAGTGAGGAAAGTTTTACAAACTTAAGAATGCAATTAGGAATTTGTGTTTTTTCTAGTGATTAAATTTTTTCAAAACATACATGTTTTTAAAAATTGCATTTCATATAGTATCATCACACTTATGTATTGCCTTGTAATGGGGCTTTGCGACTTATTGATGTTTGCCTTCTATAGACTTACATTAATAGGAAGGACTATAGTGGTAGATGATACTTTGTTTTATGGTTTTCTTGGTTTTAATGATGGAACTTATTAATTGTACCTTAGCTCTTGCCCTTTTTGATTGATGTCAAAATGGGGAGAAAAAATAAGGTCAAATTTGTTTTATGATGCATATAGATAGTGAGAGTTACAAGCAAGATATACACATTGATAGGGAGAGCATATGTTAAGTTGTGTATGCCTTAACTCAAACTCACAAATAATACTTATTATTTTTCTTCAAATTTCATATTGTGTTTGTCATCATCAAAAATGGGGAGATTATTGTCTTAAAGGTTCCCCCCTATGCTTCAATCTTCATTTTAATGATAACAAATATGTATTTAATATATGTGTGTAGTTTTGAGTTCAGGTTGAGGTTGTGACAAGCATGTGAACTTCGGCGAACTTCGCTCGGAGATACGAAAAAAAAGATCGTCAAGAAAGGCTCGAATGTATGTTAAGTAGATACCTTGTAATATATCCCTAGGATCTCATCCCAAGCCTATTTGTAAAGTTATCAAAGTTAAAACTTGGTAACTAAACCCATAAAAAAGCATGTAATAAAGGAAAGATAAAAACCAGCCTCGGCCTAAGTTTGGTCGATCGACCGGTTGACCGAACAAGGGAGAAAAATGGCAGTAGCCACTTCGATCGACCGAACGATGCAAAAAATTAGCAATGGCTACATCGGTCGATCGAACAATGCAAAATATTGGCAGTGGCTACTTCGATCGACCGGTCAGTCGACCGAACAAGGCCAAAAACTGGCAGTGTCTACTTCGATCGACTAATCGATCAACCGGACAGCAGAGGAGCTAAAATGCGACATATTCGATCAACCCTTCGGTCAACCGAACATAGCGATAGAAGGGAAAAATGCCAGCGGTCACTGGACGATCGATCGGTCGACCGACGATCGACCGACAAGCGATCGATCGGCGTCCAACGGGCGAAAAAATGCCCGTTGAGTAGCTGTTCTGTTGAGGGGTTATAAATACCCATCACCTAACTTCTTTAATCTTTTTTAACAACTAAGATAAGCTTCCAAAAGAGTGATTTGTGCCTTCTAGAGCTTGATTGGCTTGCGCTCGCTTCTCCGATCAATGATTTCTCAAGCGCTCATCTTCCTCAACTCCGGCTTCGATTCGAACTCAAGTGTCACACCCCAACTGAGGGGAGTGTGATCAGCCAGGGTCTATATCCTATCATGTAGCCTACTGTCTACACTTACATATAAGAAACCATAACATATCGATAAAAAGAAACCACAATGAAATCTTTATCTAAAGTTTTCAAAGTTCATAACATATATTTTCAAGCCAAAGAAGGAAACCAACATCGTAACAAATAGAACATCTCAAATATAAAGTTTTACAAACTTTTTCAAAACACAATGTCAATGCAAAAAAGAAAACAACTACTATAAGACATTGGACTATGACCCAAGGACGCCGCTACGAGATACAGCACCACCACCTACCCTCTAGCTGCGTCATGCCGATAAGCCAAAATCATTGCTCGTGCTCTGCAAAAAAATAAAGAAACAAACTGTGAGTCCACATGGGACTCAGTAAGCGGTTCTTACGAACCTCCACATAATCTTCAGTTACTCGTGCATAACATATAAGACAACATATTGTATATTCAAGGAGGTAAGCTACTTTTAATGTGACTACTAACCCCATGGGTCATTCTGTGTACACAATATATGTGAAAACCTGCCATCTTGGCCTATCAAGCCTCCGACAACCTGCCCTTAAGCCTAGCAAGAACATTTCCAATTTGATAATATAAATCTATCCCAATGATTCACAACAAGAATATGGATTAACATTAACGTGAATATGAATAAATATTAAACGGAGGGATATGAACAGCTACACAAAATCGTTCGCTTCCTCCCCCTTTTCCTTGATCAGCCGAAGCTCGAGCAAGGTCACCCTTGCTCGGGCAATCAATCCATGTGGGAAGGGGTTGGAATCTATGCATTTTAACCAATTTAATAGTAAACATAAACTTCAAATTGAATCTAACATTTAAACGTGACGGTGCGGGTTAAGACGATAAAATATGAGATCCAACAATCCAATACAAATCGTCCTACTTTTCCCCCTTCTACTGCTCGGCCGAACATCTAGGGGTGGTGGACATGGCTGCGATGTCCACACGATTGTCAATCCAAAAGCAAAAACAAGCGAATACAAGTCGATGCGCAAGTTGCGAGACAAGCGAGAAAATTGGGGAAAATTTCGGCATGACCTTTCCCCTTTTCCTCGACTCGGCCAGCCCCTTAAAACAAGAAATCGACATGGATAAAACCTCGAAATCACAGCATATACAATGATCTAAGAATCTAACATGGAGAAATAACTCGATCGACAAAACTCGCGAAGAAGAATCCCCTCAACATCTATCCAACCACTCACCTTGATTAAGGAGGATGAAAGATCGGATGACGATAACTTTGAATCTTCCGGCGACGGCGCAAAATCCCGGATCGACCAAATCCCTTTTCCCCTTGCTTCTTCTCCCCCTCTCTTAGGCGCTGCCTTGTGCAACTCAAAGATGAGTCGCACGGCACAAGGATGAGGGATCTAACCTTCCATATAGGCTCTTGACTCACTTGACTCCTACTCAAGACTCGACTTGGGTTTCGACTCAACCCACAATATGAGTCGATTTAAACTTGATTTAAGGTATGATTGCATAAAAGAAAAGTTAATCACCCAATTAAATTTCATACACCAATGGTCGAGTCATACCTTTTCACTCGAGACGATCTTGAGGCTTGACTCGACTATCCCCGGGTTCGGCTCACTACACTAAAATTGATTTTTATATTAGGAAATTTTTTCGGGTCTTACATCAATGTTTTGGCGAGTTGGACGCATTGAAGGATTGAAAAGAGCACTTAGTCTTGGTTTATTCTTTAGCTCTTTTCATTATAATTTTAATTGTTATTTGAACTTGTTTTCATTGGTTAGCTTGCTAGGTGTGCTAGTGTAAACACTTAGGATTTACTTTGTAGAATTGTATTTTGCCTAGGTGAATAGGTTTAAGGAGTTCTCAAAGGGTTGAGAATTGAGTCCTCGGTTGTATTCAAAGGGAAACACAAAATCTATAAAGTACTTGATTAGAAATCCTTGGTGTTGAGCCAAGGTAGTGGAGTAGACGGTTAGCCGAACCACTATACTTTCGTGTGTTAGCATTGCCTTGTGTGTTTGTCTATAATTGTGCTTCATATTTGCTACCGAACATTACTTATATAGTTGTACTTACATTTGGTTGAAGTTGAAATTGATTAAAAAGGAAATTGAAATTTATTGGTAAAGTAACCCAACACTATTCAACCCCCCTTCTAGTATGGGATTTCACTCAATATATGTGTGTGTGTGGGGGGGGGGGGGTAGTGTTACCGCCAAATCGACTTCTATGTTTCTTAGAAGTAATGAACCAGTTATTGTTAGCCCTGACCCTCTTTGAAAGGTTGTGTGAAAGTTGTCTACTGCCCTAAAAGTAAAAAAAAATTATTTGGAAATTGTCCATTGTCGTCTTCCCGCGAGGTGTTATTTGATTAACCTTTCCTTAATTAATTCTCATAGATGCCTACTTTGTTCAGGGCCCCTAAAACTATTGAACACCTATTGCTGGTCAAGTCTGGTCATCACTGAGCTTAAAGTTAGGTTTAGATTTTTCTTGTCGACCTAATTGGGTTTTGGGCGGTTGGCTAGCTAGTCACTTCAACTTCCCATAGGCTTTTCTTTTTTCGATCCCTAGTGGCTAATACATGTTGGTTCCCGCGATGTGTTATTTGATTAACCTTTCCTTAATTAATTCTCATAGATGCCTACTTTGTTCAGGGCCCCTAAAACTATTGAACACCTATTGCTGGTCAAGTCTGGTCATCACTGAGCTTAAAGTTAGGTTTAGATTTTTCTTGTCGACCTAATTGGGTTTTGGGCGACTTGCTAGCTAGTCACTTCAACTTCCCATAGGATTTCCTTTTTTCGATCCCTAGTGGCTAATACATGTTGGTTCATCTGGTATTCTAGAAATCAAATGTTGTATGAGGCTAGGCAGCCTACCCCCAATTGTCATGTCAATAAAATAGCATCTTTCACTGACAGCTACTTTAAGACACCTGAGTCTAAGGGCACTTTGTGGGTTTTTTTTACTCATGTTCGATGGATTCCTCCGGCACTAGGATTCCTTAAAATTAATTATGATGCTTTATTTTCAAATAATGTAGGTGGAATTGGTTTCAGTGTGCAGAACTGTGAGGGAACATGCACATTTGTGGCTAGCATATTCACAAATCACAACCAGCGAATCAACACTCTCCCTTGAGACCATTGCTGTTCGAGATTGTCTAAAGTTCGCTTATGCAAATGATCTGCAACAGTTTATGGTTGAAAGTGATTCCAAAATTTTGGTCGAGGCAATTAACAGATCTTCACAATGCCCGTGAGCACTTTCAACAATTGTATTTGATATTTTGTACTTTAAATCCAAATGTAATGTCTTGGATTTTGTTTTTTTGCTACCGAGAGGCTAACAAAGCTGCCCATTGGCCAGCAAATTGGGCCAGGATTTGTAAGGTTGAGCTAGTTTGGTCCTCCATTCGACCTCCAGAATCGGAGTTCATTCTGTATGCGAACTCTTTTTGATTGGCTATCACCGATTTTTAATATAATGGTAAATTAATGAATATATCACGACTTTTATCGAAATTCCCAAATTTATCACAACTTTTTATTTGTTTCAAATGTAGGCATCAACTCCTGATTCGTTTTAATTATATCACACCGTCAGAATTGGATTAATTGTCCCGTTAAAAAAAGTTGACGTGGCATCGATGACGTGTCATCAGCTATTTATTTAATATAAAAAATAAAGAGTAGATGACGTGTCATCAGTCATCGATGCCACATCAGCTACTCTTTATTTTTTTTATATTAAATAAATAGCTAATGACACGTCATCGATGTCACGTCAGCTTTTTAACGGGACAGTTAACCCAATTCTGACGGTGTGATATAATTGAAACGAATCAAGAGTTGATGCTTGCATTTGAAACAAATGAAAAGTTGTTATAGATTTGGGAATTTTGATAAAAGTCGTGATATATTCATTAATTTACCCTTAATATAAGTACTTATTTGGAAGAAAAAAAAAAGAGTATCGTAGCACAAGTTCGTCAAGTTTCGAAGCTAGAGAGAAATATAGTGTCTTTTGAAGTTCTTGACGTTAGGAGTTACACAACTTCCTTTGCAAAAGGAGTTTGAAGGTACACAATATATCATTGATGGTACTGAAGTCTCTAAGGATGTCGAGCAATTTGTTTAAGATCTTCCTTGAAGTCGTTCAGATTTAGAGGTAAAACACAATAAAATCGGGCATTGGGTGTTCCTCATGTATAAATTTTGTTGTTATGACAACCTCTTCTCAGAGATGCATAATGAAGGAGGAAACCTAAAGGACTGTGTGAGTTCTTAAAACTAAGTTGGGATTGAACTTAACCCATTTGAATACATGTTTGACGAAGGCCCTGCCCGACCTTATGAGAGACAAAGGACGACTTTCTAAGAAATGCATTGGCCCTAGTTTTCATCAAAGAGTGATATTATTGAGTGTTAACTCAACTTGGGTCTGAACTGAAACCAATGAACATGATTGTAACAAAAAAATGGAGCTAATGTGATCAACTTATTGTTAAACAAAACTAGAACCAGCTATTAAATCGGGTCCATTGTCATCCATTGCTGAATCAAACTAGGAAATAACCCAAATCAGTTTTCTCCTAAATTTTTAGCATGATTCAACTCAACATTTAAAAGATAAAATATCTACAAAAATTTTGGGAAATGAATTCTAGAAAATTATAACTAATACTCGAATTATTGGCAAATTTTTTGTTCTTTATTTTCAGGAAGTTTTTTCAATGCAGTCATGGCTAAATTTTTAGTCATTAATCGGAATACTTGGCAAGAATGAAAAGTTGTAATTTCAGCCAAATCAATTATAAGTTATGGGTCTAAATTCGTGGAAATGATAATTAATTAGAAATCATAACATAATGAAAGCAATTAATCTTCTTGCTATTTCAACAAATTAATTTTTAAGGCAAAGACAATGATAAATTACAAACTAATTTGTTTGTTTTATCACTTTTAACTATAAATAATGAGCAATCCCTCACTTTCAAGACAATGAGAGTGCAATGATGACCTTATACTTGTGAACAAATTATTCAACGATCTTATTCAAGCAAGCAAGTAGAGAGATTTCAAATTTCAATAGATCTATATATTTTTTCTTGCCAAGATATTGAAGATAGTGGGTTCTCTGGCTTGAAATATGTTTTGCAATCACTTCTTGTTGTAATATATTTCTAGAATTAATAAAAGTTGCTCACCATCATTCTACTTGTGGATATTGACTCATCATTGTCTCCGAACCAAGTTAACTTCGTACATTTATTGTTTTACTTATCGATTTTAGATTTCTTTTGGTTTGCATCGTTGTGTTTAGTTTTTATCAATTATTTGATGACAGAATCATCGTCCGACCACATTAAAATAGAGTAAGCAATAATATCTTCATATTGCTATTTATATTTTCTTTCTATGATCGAGAAAGATAATGGTAGCATGGGGTAGGATATACTTATAAAGGGAGGCAAAGAAAGTTGCAGATTTCCTTACTCATTTTCACTATTGATTGTAGTATCATGGTTTAATCTCACATAAAATATATATTAGATGTTGTTTTAGTTATTAAGGCTTGATGAGTGTATTATCATCAACTTTAACTTAAGTATTTTAATAAAATCAATGGTTCATGCCATTGAAGTTGATGGGCATGTTAAGTGAAGTTACTACTAGAGTAAGTCTCAAATGTCACCAACCTAAGTGTCATTTCGGGCTATGCGGTAGACCTAAGTGTGATTTCGAGGATGTCCACAAATAAGTGGAGGAGATTATAGTATCTACATTTAGTCACATCTCGAGAGTATATTGGATATTATATTAGTTAATAAGATTTGGTGAATGTAGTGTCATTAGGCAAGGGGGATCCACGTTAGGGCCAAGGGGGGGCATTTACGTAAGTCAAATGGTCACACTAGAGGGGGTGAATAGTATATTTACTAAATTTTTAGCACAAGTAATAACAAGCGAAAGCAAGATAATTAACAAGTAATCAAACTCACATAGAAACAATGCTAACACAATGAATTTATAGTGATTTGGCCTCAATGTCTACTCCATTACCTAAGCACCATGTTTAGGATTTCAAATTTTAGTTTATTAGATTAAGTGTATCATACAAGAAGATTTACAAGTTAAGGCATTGACCCTCACATCCGAGGGTTACTCTCACACCAAAGAGTACCTCCAACACATCTTCTCATAAAGACTACACCACTAATCCTAGCAAACTAAATTTACACTAGTGGATTTAAGGTTTTACACAAAGGCTACCACAATACACACAAATCTAGCACTCTAGGTTATCATAAACTCAAATACAATGAGAATAAGCACAAAATACAAATATAGAGCAATAATGTAAACAATAAACTACTTAACTCGAACACAACATCCTAGCTTCCTCTTGATGCCTTTGATGATGAAACTCGAGGTTAGAGACTCAATCAAGGAGGTGAAAGCTCAAAGCTAAGGTTTTTCACAAAGATTGGCTCAATGAAGCTTAGAGATGATCAATAGATGGCTCAAGAAGATTAAGAGTGATCAATAGGGGCAAAGTAAGGCAGGGGACATCGTTTTATAGGAAGTTAAGTGACCAACTATGGGTCAAGGCACTCAACGGCTTAAAAAAGAGCTGTTGGCTTCCACGCGATAGCAAATTGGTAGCAGATTGGTAGCAGATGATCTATCGCGTATTGGTAGGAGGCTGGTCGTAGATGACTAGTCGCGGATTGGCCACAGAAGATAGTTTTATGCATATACTAATTTTTGGGATTCTTCTGCATCAAATAGAGGATTATGCAAGTACACTAGACACCCTAAATCTAAACTCTATCTTCCTGACGAAATATGAGCGTCGACGAGTGTCCTTACCGATTTTTCTAATTTTTCTGATGGGGGACATCGCGTGCACACTGGTATGAAATTTGAACATATTTTTTGCTCAAATATTAGTTTCATGTTTGTTATTATCACAACCGATATTAAAATCAACGTTGAAAAATCTTAGGCCAACAATTTGCCCTCCCTAAATTTTTTCTTCAAAACAATTAAATGTTAAAAATAATTGGGAAACTTTAAAGGACAAATATAATGAGATTGGATAATTTTATGTAAGTCCAAATTATTTCTACTAATCTATGTATGTTTTAGTGGTGAAGTATATGAATATTTTGCTTATGGGTTTTAGGTTTGAGTATTAACATTACTATTTTATATGCATTATTTTCTTTTTTATCATAGGTGAATATAAAATCAACTTGTTTTTGTATAAAAAAAATACAAATCCCTCTCCATTATTTTCTCCAGAAATTTCTAACCTACGTCTAAATCTTATTAATAAGCTATTCGGCATATGGTTAAATAATTGATTTATTCATCAGATACTTTGGTAAAATCATGAAAAATGAGTCTAAAAATATATTGTACTCATTGTTATTTAATTGAGAATTCAAATATAAAAATAATAAATTTTATAGATAGCTCAAAGAAAGCTTATAGAACATCAAAAATGTCTCAAGAGATGTATAGAAAGGCTTAGAACCAAAATATATAGGTGTATATGGAGAGGGGGCTTGGGTTCAACGGGTGAAAACGATTCTATTTATGTTCGTTGGGTGTTTCGACGACTGAGGGTTGGTCGAAGTTCGGCTAAAACTGCATTGCCTGCAGTTTCAGCGCGACTTCATTTCGAGTTCGGATTTTGGTTTATTTCATCAACATATATTTTGAGGAATATACAATATAACTAGATCTAAAAATCTAAACCTAAGTCTTCTATAACTTTAGACTATTGATCAACGTCCACTTGAGTTTTTTCGGTTTCACACCGATATTCCAATTGATCGCGGATGTCGTATGCTACGCGACTTGAAATCTGTGATTATTTCTCATTTAAATATTAATTTCAAGTTTATTATCATCAAAATCGAGATTAAGATCAAGATTAAAACCTTACGTCAACATTAGTCACTTGAAGATTTTTGTAACTGTTTTAGTATCTAAATTATGCTTTTTTCTTTAAAAAAAAACTATACCATGAATTATTTCTACTTATTATATTTTTAACAAACTACTTTATTCATTTTTAATTACTTAATTTTTTTGGCAAAGTTTTGAGCAACTAAAAAAAATCAAGAAAATGATAAATTTACTAACTAAAATAGTACTTCACTAAAAAACATTGTAAGGATTATGTAAAATAAATTCAAGCTATGTTTAACAGAAAATACATAATATAGGCACTTAAAGACTTTTTTCCTAAAAAATTAATAAATAGTAATTTTAGCTACTAAAAACTATTTAACCACTAAAAATACTATAAAAATGTCAAAAACAAATTCATGTTACAATTAATTAAAAAAATGTACAATTTAAGCACTTAAATACTTTTGCAAAAGTTTTTAAGTGCTTAATTTTTTAAGTGATTGAAAAATAAATGATAATAATAACAATAATCATAGCCATAAAAAAGTTTTTATCTACTATAAAGAATTAAATATGGGTATGAATTGCCATAAATAAATTTATGTTATGTATAGTAAGAAATATTTCATTTTGAGCCACTTAAAATGTCTTTAAGAGGTAAAATGAAGGAAAATATATTTAGAAATAAAGAAAAAAAATTAAGGGCATTTTGGGTAATTTTGCAAAAAATATTATAGAAAGAGTAAAGTTCACTGACCTTCTCTAAGATTTAGTAAAATTACACTGACATCTCATCTATTTGTAATTTTATCTTGTGATCCCCTTAAATTTTATAAAAGATTACACAAATCTCCTCTACTAACGAAAATTATTAGTGGAGTGTGTGTCATGTGCACTGCACATGCTTACTAATGACAAAATTATCCTAATATCGTTTAACCCCATTCTCTCATATTTTCACCCCATGAGTACTTAACATTTTAATTTTTATATTCAACTAGTATTAATTTCGTTAAAAATATTAAATAATAAAATAATTTTTAAAATTTTTATTCAATTATTTTATGCATACTTTTTAATGATTTTTCTGCGAGGGGCGTGAGAAAGAAATCAGTGTAATTTTACTAAATCTCGTGGAGGTAAATATAATTTACCCTTATACAAATCATATAAATATAAAATTGTGTATTATTGCAAATTTTAAAATATATCATCTAAAATAATTAATGACATTTATTTATATTACTCTCTTATTTTATTCATTACCAATCACCCCTACGGCCCTAACATACATGTTTCACCAACCTTAAAAGAAATCATTGATTGGAACAAATCCTTGAATTAATTAATTGTTTAATCCCCATCATGACCTGTCTGTGAATACAGATTAGATTGTTTACAGTGCTAAATCATGTTTTCTTACCTCAGCTCAATTTATTCTGACAGTCCACCTCTTTACACACCTCTCCTTTACCTGACGCTTTATTGGCTATAAGCACAGGCTTCGTGGGACCTAAACAGGAGCCGTAAGGTAACTAGCGAGTACAGAGGAAAAGGAAAAAAGATAGTTTTGGCTACGAGATGCCCCTCGTTGACCGCTTTTCCTTGTGCACGTGCCAATTAGCTCCATACGCTACAGCTTATCGGGATCCCCTCCAGAATCTCTTGCAAGATAAACTATCTCTGTAGGCGTTTACACGCGTATCAACCATTGATCCTGCCCAGCGCCCGCCAAGGGACCTGCGATTTATGTGGGCCCCATTCTTCGGGACTTGTCGGGCTAACGCGGTGGACCCCGCTTCCACCGTCGGTGACCGGGGGTGACCATGTGCGGTGTTGCTATCGTCCACCCATCCTCTGCCACGTCATCACCAGCTATCCCGTGATTAAGATTTCATGATGAGTACAAATATAATTCGATAGCCATATCGAATGATTCCATGTTATTTTCTGGGACCCAAATAAGTTAGCTGGTTGATTGGTTTGTTTATGTGATATAGAAATGAGGGGTACACGGAATCGTTGGACCCTCTAAATTCGGTTGTCCTCTCACTTAAAAAAAACATTATTTGCTTCCAATTTTGCCCCTTCTGCTCCTCTTCCCCCAATTAGATCGAGGAAGAGAGCGAAGGTAGAGGGAGGGAGAGAGATAGAGGGAGATCTCATCGCGTCGATGTCTCGGCCGCCCAACTACGAGTTCCAAGAATGGTGGAACAAGGAGCGCCTCAAGGCCCAGGGCCTCCTCGCCCCCAACCCCGCGCCGACGGTGGCCCCCGGCGGGGAAGCCATCACTGGCTCCGGTGCCGTTGACGTACTCACGCCTACCACCCCTGCTGCCGCCGGCAAGTCCCGCGGCCGCAGCACCCGCCAGATCTCCTGGCTCCTCTTCCTCCGCATCCATCACTCCGCCTCCCTCCTTGCCTCCCTTCCCTCCCGTCTCTTCGCCCTCCTCCGCACCGCCGCTCGCCGGATCTTCACTTCCCCGCATCACCCCGCCCACTCCTCCCGCCTATACCGCCTTATCCGCGCCTTCCTCGTCCTCGCTATCCTCCTCCTCGCCCTCGAGCTCGCAGCTTATTTCAAGGGCTGGCACTTCAGCCCACCGTCTTACGCCTCCTCAGCCGAGGCCCTCGAGCTCATCTACGCCAACTGGCTCACGATCAGGGCCGAGTACCTCTCGCCGCCGGTCCAGGCGCTGGCCAACATGTGCACTGTGCTCTTCCTGGTGCAGTCGGTGGATCGACTGGTGTTAACGCTTGGATGCTTCTACATTAAGCTCCGAGGTGTGAAGCCGGTCGCGGCGGTCGAGTATGGAGGTCAAGGTGATTTAGAAGGGGGGAGAACTATGAATGTTGACGAGTATCCGATGGTTTTGGTTCAGATCCCTATGTGCAATGAGCGGGAGGTAAGCAGATGTAGGTTCCGTCCATTCTCGCTGCTCTTATTTACTGATTAGTTTATGGATCTTTAAATGTCTTTTGTTGCAACTGGGATAAAAATCATGCCCTTTCAAGGGATTACTATGAACTTGGAAAGTCATACGATTGAGTGGCTGTATTACTGATATGCTTAACTTTGTATATTTTTAAGAATGATTAGCTTGGTAATAGGGTTGGAAAATATATAGAGGATTGATTTACTGAATGTGAGATATGCCTAATGTTCTAGAGCCAGTGAAGTGATTTGCGCAAATTGCATTCGAATTACTCTTCATCCCTTAAAATCTTTTCTATGTCGAGAAAAACTTGGAGCTTATTGAATACGCTTGAAGTGTTGCAGTGATTGAATAAGTTGCAATACCGTCATAGCTTCATTAACTTTATAACTTTGAACTGAGGACTTATTTGGGAAATTCTGCTTGGTTAATTAATTCATAATCAAAGAAAGGTTAAATTCTATGATATTGCATGAGGCCATTGAAATCAAGAAATTGAAATGCCTCCAATTTGGTACATTTCAAAATATCTAATGATTACTGCATAATGTGTGAGGTTCCCGCCAATGGGTGTACATAGGTTGATAGTTTCTCTATTGGACTCACATAGCATTGACACTAGGACTGTATAGGTTGTCTCACAATACACCCTAGGCTTATCCTCACCTCTTGTAATTTCTAATATTATATTAATATATTTTCAACCTAGCTAAAAGCTTTCTCTTGTACCACTGATATATAGATTTCTAAATAAGTCACTTAAACTCTTATTTTATTGTTTTCATTAGAATTTTCTAATAGTCACTTACCATGTCCAATCTTTTTACCTCCATAAGTACTCCATTTTAAAGCACTATAAAAAGTTTTAGAAGCTAGAATATGGACATATATTCAAAAATTACATATCCTACATGCCTAGGGAACTATTCATGTTTATAATATCAAAACTTCTCTGGAATATGAGTACAACTTATTGAAGTTCAACTTTTATAAATTAAACAAAGTTCTTATTAATCTCTGTTTTCTCTGCCTTAGTTTCTGATTATGTTATGTAGTCAATAAACAAACTTTTGCCACTACTACTGCTACTACCACTAGAACGCTTGCATTCTCCCTTTTAGTGCATGCAAGTTACTCCATTGACTCTTATGGCATGTAACTCCCATTCACATTTCACGAAATGATTCATGGGCATGCTCACTTTTCATAAAATATATCTGTCCTTTCTCTACTCTATAATAATTTGTTTCCATCAAGAGCTATTTATTTTGCACTATGTGATATCTAGTGCCATGATGCTATAGATACTTATATTGCATCAGCTGTCTTAGTCTTTGTAGTGTGCTTCTTATTGTTTTACTTAATGCTTTCAATTGTTTTGTAACACACATTTGTATTTTCTTTTCCTGTGTAATCCAACAATGGCAGGTTTACCAACAATCAATTGCGGCAGTCTGCATCCAGGACTGGCCAAGGGAGAGAATGCTCATCCAAGTATTGGATGACTCAGATGATATGGACGTACAGAATCTTATAAAGGCTGAAGTGCAGAAATGGCAGCAAAAAGGAGTGCGCATCCTATACAGGCATCGGCTAATCCGCACAGGCTATAAAGCTGGGAACTTGAAATCTGCTATGAGCTGTGATTATGTGAAGGACTATGAGTTTGTTGCTATATTCGATGCAGATTTTCAGCCAGCACCTGATTTCCTAAAAAAGACAATCCCACATTTTAAGGTACGCCTTATCTTTATCACTGATGGTCAAGTAAACAACAGTTCTGTTAACTTGTACCTATCTCAAGTTTGACAACCCAGAACACATCATTTCACTGGGTTCATATAGTCAGCAACCTCCTACATGATGGTTCAAGGACGTGTCCCTTAACAATGTGATTATCATGTTCACATATTTAGATATGCATTATCATGAGATAAAGGTGCTTGAAATTTTCATTAATACATTATTAGGCCATTGAAAGATTCATATGTTGTTTCAAAGACCAAGTTTTCGAATTGCTCTGTACACAATGCATATGAACTTACTCAACTGAATTTGGGAAACAGGGTGAGAATCACAGGGCAAAGGGTAGATCCTGCTCCACATTTCTTCTTCCTTTCCTGCAGTCCGCATAAGTTTTCTCTTTTTTCAGGTGAAATGGGATGATAGTAATTATTTTATCCTTTTTCCTCCTTGAAAATTGTGTAGGGCAATGATGATGTAGCATTGGTACAAGCTAGATGGGTCTTTGTAAACAAGGATGAAAACCTGCTCACAAGACTGCAGAACATAAATTTGTCTTTCCATTTTGAGGTCGAACAACAAGTCAACGGTATATTTATCAATTTCTTTGGCTTCAATGGAACAGCCGGAGTATGGAGAATAAAAGCTCTTGAAGAGTCTGGTGGCTGGTTGGAAAGAACCACAGTTGAGGACATGGATATTGCTGTTCGTGCACACCTTTGTGGATGGAAATTTATTTTTCTCAATGATGTCAAGGTTACCTAAAAATAACTTTTTAGAAAGTTTCTGTTATTTACCCCATCACTTATTCTTCTTGACATTTCATTCCTTCAATGTTTTTTGTTTGCAGTGTCTTTGTGAACTGCCAGAATCCTATGAGGCTTACAAGAAACAGCAACACAGGTGGCATTCAGGTCCAATGCAGCTATTTCGCTTGTGCTTTTTTGACATCCTTCGTTCAAAGGTCAGCCCTTCATAAGTATCCATTAGAGGTGTTTCCTCACGTTATATGAAATTGTGGACTGACTTGGGCTCTCTCTATCTATCAGGTAAGTTTCACCAAGAAGGCCAACTTGATATTTCTCTTCTTCCTCTTGCGAAAGCTGATCCTGCCATTCTACTCATTTACACTGTTCTGCATCATTCTCCCTCTGACAATGTTCCTGCCAGAAGCTCATTTGCCTGCCTGGGTTGTCTGTTATGTTCCTGGTATAATGTCTGTTCTCAGCATACTTCCCGCGCCAAGGTCATTTCCATTTATAGTGCCATACCTTCTTTTTGAGAATACAATGTCTGTCACCAAATTCCATGCCATGATATCCGGGCTTTTCAAATTTGGAAGTTCATATGAGTGGATAGTTACTAAGAAGTTGGGAAGATCCTCAGAGGCAGATTTGGTTTCGTATGTTGAAAAAGATCCTGAGCCTTGTGTAGATAGTAGCCTTCATAGGTCATCCTCGGACTCTGGCATTTCTGAGTTAAATAAATTGGGGGTAAATAAGAAGACCGGGAAGGTGAAGAGAAATCGTATATATAGGAAGGAGCTTGCTCTTGCTATTATTTTGTTAACTGCCTCTGTGAGGAGCCTATTATCAGCACAGGGGATTCATTTCTATTTCTTATTGTTTCAAGGAATCACATTTCTTGCTGTTGGTCTAGATCTTATAGGGGAGCAGGTTAGCTGAGCCATGTTATTCTTCTTGCTCATTTGTGTTAAGGATTCCAAGAGACAAATTTGTTATCCACGCTTGTGTGGTGCAATGATGCCTCCGTGCTGAGGTCACTGACCGATGGATTTAGAGGTCACCATGGCTAAGAAGAGGAAATCAATTGTTTTCAGGCATCGACTCATTCATTCAAAACATTAATGTTGTATAATTCAGAACCCCTGCGCAACAGCTCAAGATACAGCTGGATCGGAATGGATCCTGTGCTGGGTTAGGAAGGCTGCAGACTGCCCAACAGATGATTTATTAGATTTTCATTCTTTCCATCACCTTTTGTTTGTTATTTATGATTCGGATACAAGAGTTTGCTCCCCTTTTTATTTTTTTTATTTTTGTTATTTATTGGGAGTGGCCTATATGTTTAGTGATATAACACAGAAGAAGAAGATTCAGACCGAGGTAGAATCAATTGGGAGGGCTTCTAGCTGTAAGTGGTTTCTGTGAACCTGATTAAACTAATAGATTGCAGTGACTTGCATTTGATATTGTGATGTCTAAATTGCAGTCACCATTTCATCCATTGCAGAATGTGTGCATATGCCTCTGTTCTCCTTTTCCAGAATTTATATATACACACGCAAACATATTGTTGTAAGTTCAATATAGTCCATGCGACATTATGCTATTCCAGCAAAGTGCATAATACCTCTTTCCCCAATCAAGGACCAATGAGTATTGGCACGATTCTCGTTTTAAAATGTATTAATTTAGAAAGATTATAAGTTTTAAGTTTAGACTGAGTAATATAAGTTGGGTACGAATTCTTCGCAACTTGAAATACTGTCAGCCTAGAGATCCAATTGATTGCAGCCAACTAGAAATAGACTAACCAATACGCCGTTTTTCATTGACATAAGATTAATGATACTATATTGAGATACAATTCAATCGAGTAATGATTCAGCACGTCAAGGATATACATGCTTATACACATCTACATATGATATGTACTTTAGCCATAAATATGCCAGAGTTGATCAATGCAATGCCCGACGTTTATAATTCCAGTTGAGCAAAGACTGTACCAACACTTGATCATGCTTGTGTTGTGGTGATAAAAGTACAACCAACGTCAACGCATTTGAAAGCCTACTAAAACAGCACAATGATCAATGCAAACTTAATGGTGGAAATTGAACAAGAAAAAATTCCATGCAACACAGAGATGATCCAAGTTCCAATGACTAGCTAATAAGTTTTTCAAAATCTCAAATGAGCAAATCTTAGTTAAGTTGGGCTAGGAAGAAACAAGCAAGGTCTCTCTTAAGCTGATACAAAGAAATAGTGCAAATTATCTTATGCATAAATAGAAGAAATGGGTGGCCAAAGTTTAAAAGCCCAATTAAGCAGCAGCGGCTTTGCCCTTCTTCCTCTGGAGTTTCTTCATGTAAAATTCCAGCTCTTTCCCTTCCAAGATGTATCTGGTTATACAGAAGAAAGAAGACAAATAAAATAGTTCAGATCCCACTAAAAAACAAATTACTCGTACCTATATATAGGTAAAGCTTTTTGAGTTCATTCTTACCCGTCAGCTCTGCCACACTGTCCAGGGCGTGAAGAGATACAAGCCATCAACCTTCCACTCCCAAATTGTTCTTCAATGTGGGTATCCAGCTTTCGGCCCTGCTGACGCTTCTCTAGCTTCCTGGTAACATGGTTACTCTTATTTGCCTCTTCTGTAGCAGCATCACCATCCTGTACCTGCCCCTGCCAAAAACGAACAAGTACATGTTGAAAAGACAAATTCGGCTAAGAGCCACAAAACGGTGACGAAAGTTTCAATCATGACAGAAATAAAGAACTATATCTCATATTGAAAAACATACCCCAATCATTTTTTAGCAAATCAACCTTACATGACCTAAGAACGAGTTGCTCTCGATGATAATTGATGAGCAAAATAGATAGTGGCAAAATTGATTCATCTGATTAAAACATATCTGAAATTGTTCTTGGCATATTTCCCTTTTCCATTTCTGCTATTCAATTAAACATGTTGAATTAATCAGACAGGCCTGTGCCTGGAAGATCCTAGATGTGATAGCTTATCTTGAAAGTTGGATACAACAAACACAGAACATAGAAGATAAAAGTTGCCATGAATTTGTATAATAAGCGAATTGTAAATTGATGATAAAAATAACATTGGAGTTAATAGGGAAGACAATAATAACTAGAAATTCATCCAATGATTTCACAGTAAAAAACCTGAATTCAGAGAGAATTGAAGATAGTTTCAAAGCATGTATTAAAAATGGAGAAAACTTGGTTTACTTATTTAACAAATCAAATGAAAAATAATAAAATCTAAGTCTCAATCCCATACTAGATAGGGTCAATATATAATTAGTCTTTAACTTCAATGATAAAATTAGTCTTTAACTTCTATGATTGGCTAGACTTTTCTCGCTTAAAAATTAGCAGTAAATTGATAAAATCACACTGATAGTTCCAATATTATATCTATATTGGGAAATTAAATTTAACATCTAAAGAAAAAGTTAAAGAAATGGCATGAACAATTTACAAAATGAAAATAAGAAGTAAAACTATCAAAAGGAGACAACTACGACTACCTAAATGTATCATCACTAGCATAAAACCACGAGTCATATCATTGATGCATAGTGGGATTTCACATATTAATAGACAATGATACTTAAAAAACAATTGATAATAAGAGTATTACAATTATGGAATATCAAAGATGCATTGCCAAGATTCATTAAAAATAGCAGAATATTAATATCATGCAAATCTAGAAAAAATCAACAAATTGTTAAGGAAAGGGAAAATATGATGGATATTGGGTACCAGACTAGATGAGATCAAAAAAAATCACCTCCGTTGCATCCTTCTTAGCAGCAGGGGTTTTCTTCTTCCTACCAATCTCAACACCATAGTGTTGGAGGTACCAATTCTTGAATGGTGCAGCATCGACCTGAACAATGGCACTCTTCACAAGGGTCTGTGTCCTGACAAGCTCGTTGTTTGAAGCATTGTAGACCACATCAAGAATACGTGTCTTGCGAGTTACAGCCTCGCTTCCCCATGAGTAGTTGCCATGATCCAATCGTAGAGCCCTCCACTTCACATTACCCCCTCGAACTCGCACCCTCCTTACAGTCTTGTTGCTTGAAAGTTTTGTATTGGCTGGCTGCCTTCCCAACTCATACCTTTTAACGGAAATAAAAACATAATAGTTAATATCACGCCACGGAGAAAACAAACCTAAAACACATTGAATTACAATATCAAAATCGAATATTTAAATCGACAGAATAAAAAGCAAAAACTAAGAGAATAGTGTGAAACTAAGGCTTTTAAAAGAACAAAAATTAAAAGAAACATCATCAGAAAGCATGAAACCCAGAGATTCAAAGATGTCCAAATAATAAGCGAGCATGCGGGAAGAATATAAATTTTTATTATTGCATAAGTGTACTTAAACTAAATTTTCAATCTTTATATGAGAAATCGCTATAAGAAAGCATCGAATGATTTCATGAATCGGAGTGATCGATGCAAGTCTAGTATATTGAGAGGTAGTAATTAGAAGATAACTAAACTAGAGCAGTGTACAAGAAATAAACGAGTTTAGACGAGACGTGCAAGACTAACGAATCGAATACCAAATGAACCTACTTTCTCTTCTTCCTCCACGCCTTCTTCTTCCCTCCGGTGGCCCGCCTCTTGTGCATGGAGTCTCGCGAGATACCTGCGAGCAGAAGAGCAACGACATGGATCCAATACCGGAAAAAGCCAAATCAACCAGATCCCAGCTTCTCCTGCCGGAACCAAATTCCCAAGGTTGTGATCCTTACCCATTTTGTGCGGCGGTGACGAGAAGTGACCTGCTCTTTCCCTCCCTCGCTCTCAGCGCCTGGCCGCCGCTCTCACCTCTCTCAGAGACTTCTCTACCCTCGCAAACCCTAAGCTTTTATATAGCGAGAGGATAATGTTGGTAATGTTGTTCGTATAAAATTCCTATGCGTGTGCGGCATCTGCCGTTGGATGGAACCAGCTTTAACGTGAAGGGACAAGGAGCCTGACTGAGGTTTGAACCGGACCACGATTCATTTGGTCGAACCAGACATTGAGCGTTGATGCAATCAGGTTTGGACTTGGTTAAACCAATGTTGACTTGTTGAACGCATGAACAATCATTCATTGTGTAGTTGCTCGCTCTTCCTATTTATTAATCGAAATTAAAATTATTCGATTTCAAAAACTAGTATATAAAATTGAAATCGGCTCGATTATCCGTCGGATAATTAAAATCGGTTAGTTCGATTCGAATAAAATTAAGTACATATTTACTAATTGATTAATAAATGAATAATCTATTAGTAAACTAGATATTGAACTATCAACATAATTAATTATAATGATTTTAAATCGGATTATTTGTGAATAATCGGTAATCAAAATTTAAATATATAATTGATTTTGATTATCAATTATTCACAAATTAATAATCAAAATTGATCCAACTTAATTCGGCTTTTCATATTAAAGAGGTTGGGGCTTGTGCTGAATAAACAAAATTTGATCCGACTTAAAATTGTTTCATTTTTCACTCAGTGGACTCGTTGTAATTATAATTAAAAATATTTGATTTGAATAAAAAAATTGCCCAAACTTAGTGTGGAAAATCTATATTTTGAAAACTAAACCTCAAATGATAATTACCTAGTCATTTATCAAGTTAGTTTTATATTGAGAAAATTGGATTAAATTTAAGATGACTACAAATTTTCAAAAACATCAAATACAGCGCAATCTACAATGCAACTTTAATGGATCATTTAGGTAAAGTCATTAGTAGTGATTGTTTCTAATAAGCTAAGCAATATATTGTAGAATTGGGAAACCATAAATCTTATTTTTGCACGCAACATAAACGATCCTTATTTTTTAAAAAATAAAATCTATTTGAACAAGTGAAACTAATATATACTAGAAAAGATCCCGCGCTATGCAATCGGATTCAAACAATTTTATAAAATATTTTAAATTAATAAAATAAAGAAATTACTTATATATTAATATATAAAATGAATAAAATATAATTATACATTAAGATATAAAAACAAATATAATTGATTTCATTTTTTTTTTACTAAAATTTATTTTGTAATATTTTTATTTTATTGGAAGGTGTACTTTTTTTTGAAATTGTACTTTTGTAAGCTCTTATATTTTTTTAATTAACAAATAAGTTATTTCACTTATTAATATTTTTTTATTGTTGTATTCCATTTTTTAAAATTGTATCCACCTTTTATATTTTCATTATCTATAATATTAAATATTTACTATTATGATTAAATTTAAGTCTACTATTGTAAGATTGATATTTTTGTTTAGCTCTATTGATAAATGATATAAACATTATAATATAAATATATGGTCATGTATTAATAGAAGTAAAAATAAAGATTAGAATTTTACAATGATCAAATTTAAAATCAACAATAATAATGAACTCTAATATGCACAATAAAAATCATCGAATATTTAATAAAGATTGATATAATTTTTTAATAAAAATACAACAATAAACATAAATATTAAAAATATATTAAACATAAACATTCAAAATAATGTATTCGGTAAATTAAAAAGAAATCTAGTTTAAGCAAATTATAATTCCGATGAAGGTCAAAAAATTAAAAGTATAAAAGTATAAAAATAAAAAATAGAAACTTTAAGAAAATGACTAAGACGTCTCACTTTATCATGTATCACTTGATTATATCATTAATCTTATTAAAATATCTAAACGGTAAGTAAAAGGTAAAAACTCAAACTAACCAATTTAATAAAAAACTTAAAAATTAAATTTAATGAACAAATAATATTTTCTTCAAATGCTCTAAATGATAGAGAAATAACAAAACATATAATTTTTAAAAAATAATAATATAATAAATATAAGAAAAAATATATATTTATGCTTAATTTGTTTGAGAATTGTGAAATAATTTTAGAAAATAGGAAACATCAAACTAAATAATAAATTCTTCTGGAATTTTTTAAAACTTGAACGAAATTAACTAATTAAGGATAATAAAAGTAAATTTCAACGTCTTTTTTAATAGAAAATAAAAATAGATAATAAAAATAATAATTAGTATAATATTAATTGAAATTTGGATCACATTTATTAAAAATGTCTTGACTTTTCATATACCACTTGTTATATATACTACCTTGATTAGCTTTATATTTATTTTACTATGACATGGATGTTTCAAATTGTTAAACTACTCCCAAAATTGTGAAAGATTAAACTAATTTAAAAGCTAGTAAAAAAATATGACAATTAAATCAAGTTAATGAAAAATAATATTTCCAAAGTAAATAATATATAACTAAATAAAATATAAAATAACGATATTAATAATAAATAATAATAAATATACGGTATATAAGAAAAAAATTAAAAAATATATAAGTATATATAATTAGCCTATTTTAATGTTTCAAATTTAGAAGAAAAATATGATACATCAATCCAAACAAAAAAAGTTTACTAAAAAATTATAAAATTTGAATAAAACGAAGGAAAATAAAAGTAAAGTATTAGATGTTTAATAAATTATAACACACAATAAGATAATAGCAATAGTAATTAATATAGTAAATAAATATTGTATATAGTATAACACACAATAAGATAATAGCAATAGTAATTAATATAATAAATAAATAGTGTATA
Organism: Canna indica; assembly: GCA_034359265.1. Taxonomy (NCBI): domain Eukaryota; kingdom Viridiplantae; phylum Streptophyta; class Magnoliopsida; order Zingiberales; family Cannaceae; genus Canna; species Canna indica. The sequence goes on along the minus strand of CP136896.1, from coordinate 66,086,138 downwards.
TAATATATATTCAATATATAATTATACTACTAATTTATGATTGTTTCAATAAAATTTTCTAAGAAAATAAAAAATATAAATCAAAATAAAAAATTTAACGAAGGAAATCAATAAATCTTATTATAAAATCGAACAAAAATTGATGAAGAAATTTGGAAGACCGACGTCAGTTTTGACGTCAATTTCCCAATAATCATCATATATAAAAGAAACTGACATTTAATCCCACATCAAAAGCATAATTTTTTGACTTAATCACCTCTATAAGTATAAATATATGATATCAATTCATAAATAAAATTAATTTTGATAAAAAATAAAAATAATTAATAATTTTATTCTTATCCAATAACATTTAACAATGTCACATTGAAAAATTTTAGCTTGAATGACTATTATCAAATTTGTAATACCGATGTCTCTACTTATGGCGTCAGTTCTTGGAACACCAACACCTTTGCTTATCGAAAATATAATTTGATATTTTTTTTTATTTGAATAGATATTCAAATTTAAGAAACGTTTGAATCACAACTTTTATTTGAATTTTAATTTTTTTAAAAAATTGAATTAATTTAAAAATTCAATTCAATTTGAGTAAAATTTATTTAAATTTTTTGAATTGATTGGAATAAGTTATTTCACTTATATATATATATATATATATTGTATTTCATTTTTAAAAATTGTATCCACCTTTAGTATATTTCCCCAATATCTAGAATATTAAATATTTACTATTATGATTGAATTTAAGTCTATTATTGTAAGACTGATATTTATGTTTAGCTCTATTGATCAATGATATAAATATTATAATATAAATATATGGTCATATATTATTAGAAGTAAAAAATAAAGATAAAATTTTACAATGATCAAATTTAAAATAAATAATAATAATAATAATAAACTCTAATATACACAATAAAAATCATCGGATATTTAATAAAGGTGAATATATTTTTTTAATAAAAAAACAATAATAAACACACATTTATAAAAATAATAATATTAAACATAAACATTCAAAATAATGTATTCGATAAATGAAAAAGGAATCTAGTTTAAGTGAATTATAATTCGGATGAAGGTTAAAAAAATAAAAGTATAAAAATAGAAAATAGAAACTTTAAAAAAATGACTAAGACATCTCACTTATCATGTATCACTTGATTATATCTCTAATCTCATTATAATATCTAAATTGTAAGTAAAAGGTTTTTCAAACTAATCAATTTAATAAAATTTTAAAAATCAAATTTAATGAACAAATAATATTTTCTTCAAATGCTCTAAATGATAGAGAAATAACAAAAAAAATTAAAATTTAAAAAGTAATAATATAATAAATATAAGAAAAAATATATAATTATGCTTAATTTATTTTAGAGCTTTGAAATAATTTTAGAAAATATGGAACATCAAACTAAATAACAAATTCTTCTGAAAATATTTAAAACTTACAAATTTAACAAATTAAGGGTAATAAAAGTAAATTTTAACATATTTTTTTAATAGTAAATAAAAATAAATAATAAAAATAATAATTAGTATAATATTAATCGAAATTTTGATCACATTTACTAAAATTGTTCTGACTTTTCATATACCACTTGTTATATATACTACCTTGATTAGTATTACATTTATTTAACTAGGACATCCATTATATATAATGGATGTTTCAAATTTTTAAACTACTCCCAAAATTGTGAAAGCCTAAACTAATTTAAAAACCAACAAAAAATATGATAATGAAATCAAGTTAAAGAAAAATAATATTTTCTTTGTAAATAGTATATAACTAAATAAAATATAAAATAATGATAGTAATAATAAATAAGAAAAAATATACGGTATATAAGAAAAATAAAAGAAAGAATTAAAAAATATATAATTATATATAATTAGCCTATTTTAATGTTTCAAAATTAGAAGAAAAATATGATACACATCAATCCAATTTAAAAAGTTTACTCAAAAATAATAAAATGTGAATAAAATGAAGGAAAATAAAAATAAAAGATTAGATGTTTAATAAATTATAACACACAATAAGATAATAGCAATAGTAATTAGTATAGTAAATAAATATTGTATATAATATAACACACAATAAGATAATAGTAATAGTAATTAATATAATAAATAAATAGTGTATATAATATATATTCAATATATAATTATATAATAAAATATACTACTAATATATGATTGTTTCAATCAAATTTGTTAAGAAAATATAAAATATAAATCAAATTAAAAAAATTAACGAAGAAAATCAAGAAATCTTATTATAAAATAGATAAAAAATTGACGAAAAAAATTGGGAGACCGACGCCAGTTTTGACGCCAATTTCCCAATAACCATCATATATAAAAGAAACTCGCATTTAATCCCACACCAAAAGCACGATTTTTGGACTTGATCACATCTATAAGTATAATACTATATGATATTAATTCATAAGTAAGATTAATTTCGATTAAAATTAAAAAAATTAATAATTTGTTTTCTTAATCAATAACATTTAATAATGTCACTTTGAAAATTTTTAGCTCGAATGACTATTATCAAATTTGTAATACCGATGCCTTTGCTCATGGTGTTAGTTTTTAATGAAATATAAAAAGGAATATCAACACTTTTGCTTATCGAAAATATAATTTAATATTTTTTTATTTGAATAGATATTCAAATTTAAGAAACGTTTGAAATCACATATTTTATTAGAATTTGTGGTTTTTTTTAAAAAATAATTTAAAAATTAAATTCAAATTGAGTAAAATTTATTTAAATTTTTTGAATTGATTGGAATATATTAGTTTTCATGTATTATATATGTACATATTATTTAACACCAATTTATTCAAATCGACTAAATTATACTCATTTGAAATTTTAATTTTTTTATTATAGAATGTTAAATTTAATGAAATTTATTAATCAAACTAAATTAAAGAAAAAAAAGTAATAACATGATAAAAATATATTTGTATGATTTGAAGTAGTAATGCTTTTTTTTTTCTAAAATGCATATATGAACTTGATGAAAAAATTTTAAAAACAAAATAAGAAAAGATAATTTGAACTAACACTATCAAAAAAAAAAAAATCATATTAGAAATAGTAGATAGTCAATAATATTATAAATGTAAAAAATAATTTTTCAATTAGAAAGTAAAAAAAGAAAATATAATATATAATGTGAAAATGTGTATATTAATAAAATGTATTTTATATAAAGAAAACTGTATATTAAAAGGCGTAGAAATTTTAGAATGATAAAATCATGCAATTATTCTTTGCTAACAATAATTTGAAAAAAATTAATTACATTCAAATCAAATCAAATTAAATAAAATTGGGATTTAGATAACCTTATATAGTCCGTAGATGTATAATATAATATAATATACATTGATTTAATTTATGAATTTATTCAATTTGATATTTTGAATCTTTTTTTGAAGTAAAAATATTGATATAATAAATAATAAATAAAGAAAATTTAAGAAAAAATAATTATTTAACAAATAATAATATAATAAAAAATATCAAAGAGTTTTTTTTTGAAAATGCGATAATCAACCTAATTAAAAATTAAAATAATATAAAAGATATAGATTGGATTCAAAATTTTGTAGATTTTAGTCAATAGATAAAAAAAATAAGACTTCAAAAATCAAATCAAATTTGAGAAAGTTATTCAAAATTTTGATTTTTTTAACGTAATAAGTTGAATCAAATAAAAATCTAAATAAATTAATCAAATTATAAAAGTTCAAATTTAATAGGTAATAAAAATAATATAATTTAATAGTACCAAAATGAAAAAAAATGAAATGAAATATGAAATTTTGATATATAAAATATAATAATAGTTAAAAATATAAAAAAGAAAAAGAAAAAGAAAAATGTCATCCCTTCTTTAAAACAAAAACAAAAAAAATAATTTAATACTACCAAAAAAATGAAATTTGAAATATAATAATAATTAAAAATATAAAAAATAAAAATACCCTTCTTTCTTTAAAACAAAAAAATATAATATATATATATATATATAATTTTTAAAAATAAAATAAGAAAGGGCAAGCATCCCTATAATTAATGAAGAACCGCCCTTTCTTCATAATTAATGAACTACTGTGTTGAAAAATAAAAAAAGGTCAACAAAAAAGGAAAAGTAAACAAAAGGAAATAAATGGTAAAATACCACCACATATAAAAAATAAGAAATAAAATAAATTTAAGAAAAAATAATTATTTAACAAATAATAATATAATAAAAATATCAAAGAGTTAATCAACCTAATTAAAAAATTAAAATAATATGAAAGATATAGATTGGATTCAAAATTCTGAAAAATTTTAGTCAATAGATAAAAAAAATAAGACTTCAAAAATCAAATCAAATTTGAAAAAGTTATTCAAAATTTTGATTTTTTTAATGTAATAAGTTGAATCAAATAAAAATCTGAATAAATTAATCAAATTATAAAAGTTCAAATTTAATAGGTAATAAAAATAATATAATTTAATAGTACCAAAATTAAAAAAAAATTGAAATATAAAATATAATAATAGTTAAAAATATAAAAAAGAAAAAGAAAAATAATTATAAAAGAAAATGTCTTCCCTTCTTTAAAACAAAAAAATAATTCAGAATTATATATATATATATATATATAATTAAAGAAAGTAAAATAGTTTAAATAACAAAAACAAAAAATAATAATTTAATACTACCAAAAAAATGAAATTTGAAATTTTGATATATAAAATATAATAATAATTAAAAATATAAAAAAGAAAAAGAAAAATATCCTTCTTTCTTTAAAACAAAAAAATAGAATTAAAAAAAATCAAATATATATATATAATTTTAAAAAATAAAATAAGAAAGGGCAAGCATCCCTTTCTTTATAATTAATGAAGAACGGTCCTTTCTTCATAATTAATGAACTACTGTGTTGAAAGAAAAAAGAAAAAAGGGAAAGTAAACAAAAGGAAATAAATGCTAAAATACCGCCACGCGGCAGTGGAAAACCGGCCAATTTACTGCCATGTGTTAGCACTGTAACAGAAGGGAAGTGGTAAAAAGGAGGAAAAAAGAAAAAAAATGAAGGAAAAAAACGTGGAGAGAGCTGGGGGCTCCTCCGTACAGCCTACATTCCAAACTTCCAAAATTACTAATAGGTAAATATATATATTGATAAGTAATAGAATTACATTGCAACTAGAATAATATATTTTTGGAGTAAGATTTATTTTTAACATGTATATTATATAAAATGAGTAATTTATCTGTATTTTTTTTTTACTTTGTCTACGGAGGTATTTGGTTGGATGAAACAAATACGTGCAATATATATTTTTTCTTATGGCTCACTTATTATCTTATTTGATTGCAATTTGTTGACTAAAAATATGTGACTATTAGTTACCTCAATCTAGTAAATACTATTCTCTATTTATATTTTTCTAATATTCTTCTTCAATATTTTATAATATTACATCATATTATAAATATTAAATTATTAAATTAATTTTAATAATTTCGTATCTTAAATAAATATTCATTATTCTTATTATTAGATATTATTTTAATTATTATTTTATATATACTCAATTACTTTTTATACAAATAATAATTTTCATTATTTAAATATTAATAAATTATTTTATATCAATGCATATTTTTATTATATTTTTATTAATTATAATAAATTATAATATAATTTATTATATTTTAAAATATGTATTCAGAGTTTGCCTCGATTTGGTATCGCTCTCGCGGCCCGCACCGAAACAGTGCTTTACCCCTAGATGTCCAGTCAACTGTCGCGCCTCAATGCATTTCGAGGAGAACTAGCTAGCTCTAGGTTCGAGTGGCATTTCACCCCTAATCACAACTCATTCGCTGATTCTTCAACATCAATCGATTCAGACCTCTACTTAGTTTCACCCAAGCTTCATCCTCGTCATGGATAGATCACCCATGCTATATATTCTTTATACTTAGCAAGTAGGTAACTCTATTCATTTTGCTATTTATAATGTTAACCAAATAATATAATATTATTCCTTGACTATAATATTCATTATCTTTTTTATTCTTTGCCTATTTTTATTCCTTATAATTATGGGTGAAAATAGGCCAAGTGCCCTACTAGGGGTTTGTGGTCTGGTATGTATTTGGTCTGATCTGGCCTGACCTATTTAAAAATAAAACAAGGATTCGGCATGCATCAAAGCCTATTTTCCTTATCGGGTCAGGCTCAGGCTCAATTTAAAGTCTATTGAGTCTGACATACCGGCCTGGGCCTATTATGGTGATGTGCATATATAATATTATTATTGTGATTTGTATAGGAAGTAGTTTGATTTTATTATCATGGACAAGTGTATAGTTACTTAATGACCTTTCTAGGCGTATTTGTAGGCCTAGCCTGTTTTGAGGCTTGCATGATTGGCGGCCTATTATATATATGCATGCCCTGATTGTTGATAAAAGACTATTTTGAAACATGTTTAATATTTTAGCCTATTGGCATGTATGAAACATTTTAAATTATAGACTTTATAAACAAGCCACAGGCTAGGCTAAGCTAATGAACATGTCAAGCTTAGGTCAAGAAAAAAGCTTATAATAGGCAATAGGCTAAGCTTATGCCAATTTATTACTATACAAGCCTGGTTTGTTGAGGCAAAAGTCTGGTCTGGCCCGACCTATTTCCACCTCTACTTATGATTTCATTCCGTCCAACCAGACACACCCTAAATTAAATATCTCATACACTCTGTTGACTCTTTACAAACACACTTGGTGCATTGAGCTGATGACTTTTAATTATATATATATTTTTTAACATTATATATTATTTTATCATATATAATCTATTCTTGCTTGAAGTCAGGGTGATGCGGTCTAGCGCACCTCCTGGTCAGGTACGACTCCAGCGAGGGACTTGCAAACGACACTCTGACGCACACGTAAGAAAGGATTTCCTGTGAGGAGAATAGAAATTGAAATCTACATGCACCTAGCATGCGTCATATCTGTATATAGTATAGGATGAGGGGATGTCTGGCAATAATGCCTCATGAAATCTCGTGTGGATGTGCTCGGAATGAGTCGAGGTTGATCACGGAGATGTTGGGTTCATAATTGTCGAAACTCTTATAATTAATGAGGATATAAGTGTCCATGTATGGTCGGGTGGAGCCCCCCCTCCCCCCGGGCTAAGTAGTGTCTCGCTTGACTTGAGTCATGTTCAAAGCGTGGGTGCTTTTGGGCCTAATCCGGCTGGACCCAAAGTGTTGAGCTTGGTCGGAGTCCGAGGACTTTGTGCTAAGCACTAATAGTACTTCAATCTCTATTTGTCTCTTGCGTTCCAAGAGTATTTCGACTTTGGTATGTCTGATAAGCTTTTGTAGGCGTTTAGGCCCAACCTTGCGCGGATCGTGGGGAGCATGTGCATGTTGTCTCATGTCTTTGATTGGTCGAGGTAAATCAGGTCGACGTATCTTTGTCGTGTCGTCTTGTGATTCTTCGATTTTCGTGCATGAGGTGGTGGCTAGGGGTGAGCAAAACCCGAACCTACCCAAAAAATTCGAAAAAATTGACCCGAAAATTCAATTCGGGTCGGGTTATTCATGTATAATGGGTCGATCGTGTTGACTTTTTTAAAATTTTGTATGCTTTGTTGGGTCGGATCGGGTTTAGGTGAAAACCTTGTTTAACCTGACCCGACCCTTTTACTAGGTAATTGTTGCGCCGAAAAAACCTCCCATCTTAAATTCTTAATCTCCTTCACCCTAACATGAGACTCCTCGTCTTCTCCCTTCTCTGGTGCACCTTGCTCGCTCTCCTCTCCCATCTCTCCGCCTGCCCTGGCCTCCTCCTCCTCCTTAACTACTCCTGCTTCTGCCCCGACATCGACCACAGGTGCAGCTTCGAGGTCAACCGGTACTTCCTCCATCATAGCTGCCGCTACACCCAAAAGAGTGAGGACTTCATGCACGACAGCTACTTGAAGTTCATCCTCGGCGATGAGACCTACGCCTCCGCCTTCATCTTCCAGACCGATTATGAGCCCACCCTACGCGTGGCCTTCCAGGAGGTGAAGGAGGGCATGAACCTCGTAGTCGATGCTCTCCTCGCCAAGACCGACGTCACTGCCTCCTCCATCGACCTCGTCATCGTCAGCTACAACATGTTCGCCCATGCGCCCTCCCTCTCCTCCCTCCTCGTCTGCCAAGATGGAGCTCGTCCACTCCCTCCGCATGCACCGCGTCGCCGATCCGGAGAAGAAGAGGGCGAAGAAGAAAACGAAGGAGAAGAGGCCAATCTGAATTTTTTGGGTTAATCGAGTAATTCGGGCTAGGGCCCGATTTTTTGGGTTATTCGGGTCGGGCCCCGATTTAAATTTCAGGTAGGGTAGGGTTGAGAAATACCATATTTTTCGGGTTTGGGTTAATCGGGCCGACCTGACCGATCCTCACCCTTAATGGTGGTTGTGTGGTGGAGGAGTATTTCCTCCCACGTGGCAGCCGCTGATTTGATGTATACCCTCTTTGGCATTAACTCTCGCTTATAGAGTAATCATGACGAGGAAAATCACATGTTCGTATTTTTTAGGGTGTCCTAGTGAACCGTTGATGGCGAGCTAGTCAGCTGATCATCATGGTGTCGTTATTGGTCGTTCGATGGGGAGGTTGCTGTCTCTTGGCCTTTAAAGACATCTTTCTCCTTATTTTGAACTCTTCCCATGTTCATTTCATTTGGCGCTTGTGTTCTAGAAGCTTTCATCGGTGACTCCGCTCCGACCATTTCTCTTGATCGTCATTGATTTACTTTGAGTGAGTCTTTTCTTAGTACAAAGGTAAAATACATTCAAAAGGATAATAAAAAAATAATACAAAGAACACTATCCTATTTATACTAATGGATAATGTTCGGGTTAACTCGGATAATGTTCGAGTTAACTCATTTGCATCTAAAACCCACTTATTAACTGATACCTATACTAACAATGTACAGACAAATATACCCATGTAAGTATTACATTTATTATTCCAGATGATGACTACTTTGGTAATTCTATGATCATTATCTTCTGACTCGTTGCATTATGTGTTTGCTCGATGCACTCTTTGATGCTTCCAACACCCCCACAAGTTGGGAGATGAGAAATGATTACTCCTCCCTAACTTGCTTACATTATAGTGATGTTGTTGTGGTGTCAAGGCTTTTGACAATATATTTGTTGGTTGTTGTGTGTCAGAGATATATACTGGTTATACCAAGCCTTGTAATATTTCTCCCTCAAGAAATAGCAGTCCACCTCAAGGTGTTTCGTTCTTTCGTGAAACATTGGATTTACGATAATGTGTATTGCAGTATGATTATCATAGTAAATGTGGACTGACTGATTCACCTTAGCTCCTAGTTCTGCTTGGATAAACCCCTTAACAACTAGCCGGGATTTGTGTTCTTCAACACTCCCATCAGGCTTAAATTTGAGTTTAAATACTTACTTATAATCGACTACCGACTTGCGTGGTGGTAGCTTAACTAAAGGTCCATGTATTGTTAACCTCTAGAGCTTCCAACTCTAGCTGCATAGATTTTATCCAAGTTGAATCCTTACAAGCAGAGGCATATGAGTTTGAATCTTTGTGAATATCAACGATGGTTAGAAAACTTTTATGTTTAGTGGAGATGTTGTTGAGGTTAAGGAAATTACACAATAGATAAGGACTAGTTTTGTGGTCTTGATCCTCGTCATGTTTGGGTATGGTAGGTGTAATAGACTACAATGATAGTCATGGAGCTTTGCATGTATTCTAGCTATTCTTCGACTCTTCCTTGTAATGGGAACAACATGTGTTGGTGTGTTTTGGTTTTCGATTTCAGAAATGTTAAGGGCATGTTTGTTACACCCGATTCGGGTTTTGGTTTCGACCGAAACCGAAATCGGGTGATGAAACCTTGTTTGGCAATGAAATTGGCATTGAATTCGAGTTTGGTTTCACAAAATCGAGATTTCGCGAAACTCGATTTTGTATTGCACTCGGAGTTTTACTTCGAGTAGAACTTATGGTTTTGCGAAAAATCGTTGGTTTCGATTAGTGGCAAACTTGTGATTATTTTGGAAACTCCACACTTTTCACTCGTTTTCGTGGTTTCGTGAACAAAACTCGAAACAACGGCTTGTTCGCGCCCGACTCCCCCTCTTGAGTTCTCTTGCGGCGACATGAGGAAAAAAAATTCTTCTGGCGATTGCATCCATAATATTTTCAAAGATTAGCATTTATTCTCGAAGGTAAAATCTATCCATCTTCTTCGTATTTGAGGCTAGATTAGTGGGGTATACAACCAGATCGCAAACTAGGGTTTGTTTGTAATATACAACTAGATCTAGCAAACTAGGATTTGAGCTAGATCATGTTTCTTTGCAAACTAGGGTTAGATTTCTTTGCAATATGATTTTAAATATGTTTTCTTGAATTATGTTTTTGTGTTTGAGTTTAGATCCAATCTTATTGATTTGGTCTGATTTGTTTTCGTGTTCTTGATCGGTTTTAGATTTATTTTCTTGATATGATTCGATCTATTTTCGTATTTGAGTTTAGATCTGATTTTTTTGATATGATATGAGCTGTCTTCGTGTTCTTGATCTGATTTTAGATATGTTTTCGTGTTACTTTGCTATCAGGTTTTCTTGATATGATATGTGTGAATGTTTGAGTTTAGATTTGTGCAAAAATGTTCGAGTTTAGATCTTTTTTCTTAATCTAATAGTTGAATAAATAATTGTTTTGAACAAATTGATCTTGCTGAAGCGGTAGATGACTTAATATTTATATATTGATATCAAAACTCACTCCGAGACTCGAGTTCTTGACTGATATTTATAATTGGTATTTACCAACATGCAAAGCAATAAGTCAATAATAAGTTTGTTCTAGTTGAAATATCCTAATGTACCAAATGCTGTTCATCCGCTTAATTAATGTTCCATTTTTAATAATTCTTAAATATTTTTTATTAATTATTTGAATAATTTTGTGTAAATTCATGTTGGATAAGCAAGTGTAGTTGCTCTATGATGTAACGTATTTTTATATATATATATAAAAAAAATATCATAATACGTAATTTTATTATGATTTGAATTTTAAATCTCTAGATAAAATATAAGATATTATCATCAACTGTGCTACTCACAATTGATTATTATTTAATACTTTTGAAGTTCTGATATAGTTGCATAATGTACATGACTCCTTTGATGTCTCTTTTGATAAATAGTATGCTATTTTTTATACGGTTAATTTTGGCTTAATTATATTTTGGGGTTTTTCAAAATCTCATATTTTTTTTGTCTGGTCCTTTATTTAAAAAAAAATTTAGTTTAGTTTCTCAAAAATTATTTTTTTTGTTTGGTTCATCCGTTGACTTTCCGTTAACTTTTAACGTTAAGTGCCAATATGATAATACTGACATAGATCAGAGACAAAAAAAAATATATTTTAAGAGACATAAATTATATGTTTTTGATTATTAAAATTATGTTTTAGGATATTAAAATATTTTTTTGTTGCGTTTAGACTCTTAAAATATTTGTTTTTTATCTCTTATTTTGTATGTCAGCATTGTCATGTTGACACTTAACATAAAAAAATAACGGAGGGACCAAACGAAAATAAAAATAATTTTTGAGAGATCAAATGTAATTTTTTTTTTAAAAAATGAATTAAATGAAAAAAAATAATATTTTGAAAAACTGAAAATATAATTGAGCCTATTTTATATTTCATTCATTTTTTTTTAACCGTGAAGTTTATTTTAAACCACATGAATCCGCGTGCGCTGCACATGCTGCTAAGCAGGTAAAATTTTACCTGATGATTGATGTTTAGTTTACTTAGCGCTCTCTGTTTTTTCATTTTCGCCTTCCCCCCTCTGGCCCTCTCTCTCCCTTTGCCTTCGACCCGTCTCGCCGGTCGCCGATCGACTTCCAAACCCTAAACCCAGCCCGAGGCGGCACCGCCATCGTCGGTGCTCCGGCGATGGAGGCGGCGGTGGAGGGCCTCTGGTCGCTCGCGGAAGAGGCGGAGCTCCGCCGCGATTACGGCGCCGCGGTGAAGTGCCTGGAGTCCCTCCTCCAGTCTGGCGCTTCCCTCCTCCCCCTCGTCGAGATCCGCACCCGCCTTCGCCTCGCCCATCTCCTCCTATCTCGTTCCCACAACCTCAACCACGCCAAGGCCCACCTCGAGCGCGCTCTCCTACTCCTCTCCGCCGCCCCCTCCGCCGCCCTCCACCTCAAGCTCAGCGCTCACTCCCTCCTCGCTCGGTGCTACCATCTCATCGGCCCCATCCCGCCGCAGAAGCATATCCTCCTCCGCGCTCTTAACCTCCTCTCCTCCTCTGTAGGGGGCGGCGCCGGCAGCGCCCTCCCTCCGGCTACCACTCTTCTCTGGTCCGCTAACTTCCACTCTCAGCTTGCCTCCACCCTAGCCATCGATGGGGACTACCCTGGTGCCCTCTCCGCGCTCTCATCTGGCCTTGCTGCTGCTACCGAGCTCCGCAGTTCTGAGCTTCAGCTCTTCTTTACTGCCTCTGCTCTCCACGTCCACCTCCTTCACTTGGAGGACCCACAGTCCGTTGAGGCTACTGTCCGCCAATGTCTCGAGCTCTGGGAGTCCATTCCCTTCGACCAGGTTCCACTTTTCTGCCATTTTTTTACATCGACAATGGCAAGGCATATTCTCCCTGTCTCATCTTCTTGCCACTTTCATTGCAGAGACAGCACTACATTGGCTTGTTCTTCTACAATGAGCTGCTCCAAACTTTTTATTTACTGAGGATATGTGACTACAAGGGCGCTGCCCAACATGTTGAAAAACTGGATGCTGCCATGAAGAACGAGCAGCAGAAGGTTCAGTATGTAAAAGAATTGCTTGCAGAGCTTAACTCAGTGAACGTGAGCCTCTCACGGTCCAATTTGCAACGTAGAGATAGATTGGCTTTGTATGAGAAGCAAGGCCAGATACAGGAGCAGTTGAGAATGGCTACTGGGGTTGATTCCACTAACAACTTGTTGGATTTTGATGACAAGTTGCTATTGGCACCTCCACCAATGGACGGGGAGTGGCTGCCAAGAGGCGCTGTATTTGCATTGGTGGATCTCATAGTTGTCATGTTGGGTCGCCCAAAAGGTGTATTTAAAGAATGTGGAAAGAGAATACAGTCTGGTCTACAGTTAATATATGGTAAATTCATGTTTGTTTACACACATTTTGTCTTATTTTTTGTTCAGCTATTTGGTGTTTTTGAGGTTTATTTTTATGGTTGACATGCTCAACTAAGCATTGCCATCCCTATTGTATTTCGTTCAATGAATAGTCTTTCTTTACCTCGTTTTAGAGTTTTTTAATAACAAATAACAAATAATTGTATTATGATTCTTCTTACTCTCTCCATGTAATACACGGAATGAAGCTTTTAGCCGTGACTAAAAAGAAAAAGACAATAAATTAATTATTTCTAGGAAAGAATTTTTACAACCTATTTATTACTTTGGCTCTTACTTAGAGATTTTCTGTTTGTGTGCAGAGGAGCTTAGGAAACTGGGCATTGCTGACGACACAAGAGGTATGTAGATTTTCTGTTAGTTTTTCATGCTAAATCACTTTGCCTTTAGCGTCTTCATCTGATTGTTTACTTTTAGCAAGCATTAAATGCATAATTGTCCAGGTTATGAAGTATCTCACTTTGAGAATCTTTCATAACATGCATGTACAGTGCAATATCACTATATGTTAGTATATGTGGAGTTAATTTTTATTTGTCTCATGCTATGCCGTATAATACTATAATGCACTTGCATCCAAGGGCTGAGTTTGTAGTCGGTATAGCATCCATGCAGTGCCCCCCAGACTTAAACCAGATTTTAAGAGTTTTTTCACAATGTTGAAAGTTATTCGGAATTAGTCAATACACCAAAAACATCCAAAAAGAAATAAAAAAATAAATCAAAACCTGTCTAATCACACCAATAATTTCACCAAATACCTAGAAAATTCAATTAGGAAAAAATTAAATAAGTTTAAAAGCATCATTTTAATCCGTCAGTTCAGCCTTGAATTGGAATAACACTAACTTGGTTTGGTTCGCCCTGAACTAGGCGCTTTAGCGTGGTTTTTAAAATCTGTCAGGTAGACTATTATGCCTAACATCACTGTTAATGCTGAGTATATACTTGCATCTGTTATGTATTATGTGAATTCATATCAAAAATATATTTGACTAGTGGGGAATAAGCTCTGAATGTCTTTTAGATTCTTGGGCTTCGTATAAATGCATCTTCCTGAAATCTACATTATCATAGTATCAAAGTTTATGCAATTAGCTTACCCTGTAGCTTCTCCATATCTATTTTTAACTGCTTAGTCCTTGCTAATAAAGTTTGTTAGATACACATTGGTACACCATTGTGTCCATATCATTCATGGTTGATGTGCCCTTGTTTTGGTCTTGATGTGTTTTAGACTGCATGTGGTTCTTTAAATGGTTCTATGTTGTTGCCAGGTTATCAGACTGCATATCCTTCACTATGCTGATACACATATGATTCGGACAACAATGAAGTGGACAATTTACATATTAATAAGTTTTATTTCACAAGAATTGTTGAAGATCCATTAATTGGTAAAAACTTAATTATTTCGCAAGAATTGTTGAAGATCTATTAATTGGTAAAAACGGGTTTGAACTATGTTAGAATGTTTTTTTCCTTGTATGTCATCCCCTACGGTAATGGCCTAGGGATTCATGATGCTGTGATGTGGGAGAAAAAAAAAGTCTTTTGTTAACCCAAGGAGGTCATGTTACTTTTGTTGGGAAAAAAGGGTAAATTATCAAACCTGAAACCTGTGATAGAAAATACACCAATATAAGAGCAACTTATCAAAATTATCAAAACCAAAACCCAAAAGATCAAAATGTCCTAAATGTCCTTGGCATGTTGTTTCACTAAAACAAATAATGAATATAATAAACAAAGACTATTGTTCATTATTCATTATTTTATTTTAGCGAAACAATATATTGAACTATGAGACAATGTGATGCATTGTTTATAGATTCTAGCACTTTTTGCACTTCATAATAGTACTATTGACGCTGTTTTTCATTCTTGTATTCATGTATTTTGTTTGTGTCAAGGATTTCTTTTCATGCCTTGTATCTAAGTGTTTGCCAGATATTTCTATTCATTATTTTGTTTGATTGAAACAACAAATTGAACAATGGGACGATTGTTACATAATTTATAGTTTTCAATAGTTTATACACTTTGTAATAGTAATTGACTTAGATATTTTCACGCCTTGTATCCATATAATTCTTGTGTTCGATAAAGATTGTTGCTTATTATTCGATTTTAGAGAAACAACATACGAAACTATACGACAATATAAAGGATTTGTTACAATTTTCAATATTTTTTTTACATTTCATAATAATAACTTACTTGATTTTTCATGTCTTGCATCCAGTAATTTTTTACGTTTGGCAAAAATCATTTTTTTTATTCTATTTTAGTGAAATCATAAATTAAACTAGTAATTGTTTATTGCGTTTATTATTTGGTTTAGTGAAACATATGTCAAGGGCATTTAGGGTATTTTGGCTTTTTTGGTTCCTGTTTTGGTGATTTTTTAAACTTGTTCCAGGTTCGGTGTATTTGCTACAACAAGTTCTGGTTTTAGTAATTTGGTGAAAAAAATCATTTTTCTCATATTAAACTTAGCATTATACTTATTTTGTTAGAATTGTTGCTTTTTTCAATGTTCCTTTGTTGTGAAAAAAGTTTACCTTCTTCACAGAGGTTGATTTGCAGCATTCAGCAATTTGGATGGCTGGGCTTTATCTGATGCTTCTGATGCAATTCTTGGAAAACAAAGTGGCAGTAGAACTTACTCGGTCAGAGTTTGTTGATGCTCAAGAGGTATATTCTCTAAACTATTGACTGAAATATTTCTTGTTATTTCACTGTGTTGCTTTATGGTTCCATATAATATTTGCTCCCATTTTTCACAATTTTTGTGTTATTTCTAAGCTTATAAGATAGAGACAGAATTTCCTCATATGGCTATCTTATTTGTTGATAGTACAGTCCAACAATCAACAGGAGCCTTAAATAAAGAAGGAAAGAAGCTTTACTTAATCAAAAGAAAGAGGGAAATTTACCCATACTTGTCTTGATGGTGATCTATGCTCCAAACTTCCTGTATTTGGCTTTCTCTCGTTCATCTAACCTCCACACATTAATTTATCATCTTGAAAAGTGAATAATGAGTTAGGAAGTGTTTCCTCTAATGTGCTAAAATTTTGAGTCTGACGGAATAAGAGCAACCTTATAGGTTATAAGTTTAATACTTTTGCATGATATACACAGTTCAAACATTCACTTTTTTAAATTTTTTTATTTATTGGCACAAGGTAAGTGATGAAAGTCTCAAAGACATTTTGTTATGGACCCTACTGCCACATCATTAAAAGAATGTGAAGAGGCCGCAAAATGGAAGTTCAAGTACCAAAGGAGGCAACAAAAGCAGCTTGGAAACAAATCAAAAGAATAGAATCTTCATTCAATGACATTATCTCCACTTAATTATGCCTTAATATGTTATTTCCATTTTTATTATGCTTTTAATAGGTTTGATTTTCACTTAATTCTGCTTTTAATGGTGCTTTTAATGGGTTTTCTTTTTGTGAAAAACCATGCCATAATGTACTCTATAAATATGAGTGAACGAGAAGGAGAAAGACATATCTGGGTTGTTCAAATACAACTCTCCACATCTCTCTCTACTAGCCAACTATTCTCTTCCTCTTCTCAATTTCTTCCAAAAATAGGTGATAACATCAATCCTCATCGGCCCCAAACTCGTGCTTATACTAAGGCACCTAACACATTTGTTAGCAACAACAATGGCCCCTACAATTTAGCTCAGTTGTCACATTTGTTCTCTTTACTGTAGCATAAAGATATTTTAATATAGATATATTGTGTGCTTCATATTTTTGCTTCATGTTTTACTGTTTTAAAAAAGTAAATGAGCAAGGGTTCAAATACTGGTTCGTTATTGTTTTCAACACATGGCCATATTGGTAAGGAATGACATTATGTTGATTATAGCATCTTACATCACCATATAGTACAACAACAACTAAGCCTCAATCTCATACTAGATGGGGTCGGCTATATGGATTCTCTGCCTTCACATCCCTCACCACATCCCTCTGTTCAAGATGAGATCTGCCCAACTGTAGTCTGTAGATCTTTAGACATTATTTTTCTCCATGTAATTTTAAGTCTACCTCTACCCTACGTACCTTCTACTACTAAACTATCACAATTTCGCACCGGGGCACATGAGGGTCTCTGTAGCATGTTCAAATCATCTTAAACGACATTGTCTTAATTTGTCTCGAATATGTGCTACATGCACTTTTTGCCGGATGTATTGATTTCTAATCTTATCCAATCTTGTATGACCACTCATCCACCTTAACAGGTTATTCTGCCAGAGTTCAGAACTTTAGTTGCCCAACACTCGCTCCCATATAGTATTAAAACTTTTCATTCACTTTGGTAGGTATCTTCTTGTCACATAGCACACATGTGGCATCATTCTATAGTAATATAATTAAAAAATATTATACCAATTAGTACCAGGCCAAATATGGTGGGCGAAATCATATTTGAATCCTTGCAGCAGGTTTTGCTCAGGTGAAAAAACCAGAAGCATTGTATGTTGTTTCTAATGATGTTTTCTAAGTCCTCTTGCACTTATCACATCAGTGATTGTAAAACGATCCACGTCACAGAACCAGACATGTTCAGAACTCTTTGAACATGATCATAATTCCACACCCCCTAATTTTGTATGTATGCAAAGATATCTTATTTTATGTATAATAGACACATAAATCTCAACGTCCACATAAGTGGCACTAACTATATATTTCAAATAAGTTGATTTCTTACTGCGAAGCGAATGCAACTAATATCTAAAAGTACCTCTGTGGTAGCTTGTGTTGGATACAAAAAATTATGCTACAAGAAAGAATTCAACTATCCAAGTATAACACAGTTTATAAAACTTCTCAAGAGAAATCTCAAATATTTAGTACTTCTTCACTGCTTATTGTATTTGTTATATATGCTATTTTGACTTTTTGCCCTATGGTTATAGGCCTTAGTGCAGATGACAAATTTGTTTGTTCGTTTCCCAACAATCTTGCAAGGATGTGAAAGCACAATTGAAATGCTCAGGGGGCATTATGCTCATTCTGTTGGTTGCTTTCATGAGGCTGCCTTTCATTTTGTTGAGGCTACAAAGGTTGTTATTTTGATGTTAATTTCTTTTTAAAAATGCATACTAACTATTACTTAATACAAAAAGTTGAGCTGAGATGACGTTCCCTTTGTTTTGACTGCAACTGTATTCTTTTCCAGCTAACTGAAAGCAAATCTGTGCAATCTATGTGCCAAGTTTATGCAGCTGTCTCCTATATTTGTATTGGGGATGCCGAGTCATCTACAAAGGTAAATTATTTCAATTAAGGGTTTGAGGACTGTTGCATGTTCCCTTATTTTTTTTAGCCTTCCTGCATGTTGTTAAGCAATCGAGTGGTTTTCTTCTCTTTATATTCAGGCACTAGATTTGGTAGGACCAGTATTCAGAATCATAGATTCATTCGTCGGGGTGCGAGAGAAAACATGTATCATCTTTGTTTATGGGCTTCTGTTGATGAGGCAGCATAATCTACAAGAGGCACGGTATAGATTATGTTATACAATTGTTGACATAATATGGTACTTAAAGAAGAATTTTGCTTATCTTTATGTATTTTACCGAGTGGTTTTTTGTCTATTTATCTGCAACCATGTCTCCTATCTCACTTTTCTTATTGTGGAGTCATTGTTGTTGAACAAATACCATACTAGAAGGGGAGGGGGGTTGAATAGTGTTGGATGAATTTTAACAATTGTTCGATTTCTTTCGAGTTCAATTTCTAATGCAACCAAATTGATCACACAATTAAATTACGATGCTTGACAAGTAATAATTAGACAATAAGCACAATCAAACAAGCAATGCAAAGACAAGTAATTATAGTGGTACGGCCAACCGCCTACTCCACTACCTTGGCTCCATACCAAGGATTTCTAACCAAATCATTTATAGACTTTGTGTTTCCCTTTGAATACAACCAATGACTCACTTCTCAACCCTTTGAGAACGCCTCAAACCTATTCACCAAGGCAAAACACAATTCTTTGAAGAAAACCCTAAGTGTTTACACTAGCACACCTAGCAAGCTAACAATGAGGAAACACGTTCAAATAACAAGTAAAATTACAATGAAAAGAGCTAAAGAGTAAACCACAACTAAAAGCTCTTTTCCAAGCCTTCAACGCCTCCAACTCCACAAAATGTTGAGGTCAAATCGAAGCCGGAGTCGAGGGAAGATGAGTGCTTGAGAGAAATCGTTGATCGGAGAAGCAAGCGCGAGCAAATCAAGCTTAGAAGGCACAAATCTCACTTAGGAAGCTTAATTGACTCATTAAGAAGAGTTAATGAAGGTTGGTGAGGGGTATTTATAACCCCTCACTCGGTAGTTCATTCCAACGGGCGTTTTTCTGCCCGTTGGACGCCATAACGGGGATAACAGTACCCATACAGGAGAAGATTTCCCATACTTTCGTAATCCTAAGAACGTAATCGTTAGTAAAGTAGTCGTATTTGCTCATACAAGATCACCATATGAGTGATTGGAACTTGACTGCATCAAGTTCAGTCTATCGTGAAGCTCTTCAAGCTACCGAATCTCTCGGTCCTCCATCTGCAGGCTTTATTAAGCCCGCTTTGATTACTAATAAATGGCTATTCCCAGCAGCCACACCAAACTGTTCATTATGCTGCTTTGAGTATCCTCCCCTGAGGTTTGTAACTCGTGACTGAATTATACCCGCTTGTTGAGGATCCAGATTTTTACCAAAACCAGGATTCCCTGGAGGATACATTGCTGGACCCATCACAGGTTCCCTAGGGAGCTGTGTTACTGAGGATTCTCCGGTTGTTGTAAAAGCTGTTTCGTTGTTGGTGCCTAGGTTGTCTTTCAATTTTCGGAATACTGGGTATTCCATCTCTGCTGTATAGGCTGTTTCAGCTTCTCCGGATAAATGGAACCGATTAAATTCGGCTGCAAAATCATCATCATCTTCCTCCGCATCTTCTGGAGGGCTTTCATCAAAAATTGTATCGACCTCTTCCTCATATTGTTGGTAGAACTACAGTTGTTCTCCAACTGTTTTCTTGGGTTGTTTCTGCTGGATTTGTTGTGACTACCAGTATGAATTCTTCATCAGGATTGTCTGTTTCTTCTTCTATCAGTATGAGGGCTGATTCATATGGTAATTCTCCTGCGTCCATGGATAGAGTAAGCGCAGAACCAGTTTCTCCTTCGGAGAATGAGCAGATAGCATCACTATCAGGCTCATTAAGATCCACAGAGAGGACGTCCCAGTCCTCTGGTAGCTCTAAGTTTTCTATAATTGCTGCTCGTGCAATGTTTCCGTGCTTCCTTTTGCAATCACGAGCATAATGTCCCTCTTCTCCGCAGATAAAACATTTGCATTTTTTGATTCTGTCGGAGTGCTTCTTCTTGAAAATACGTACATGGGTATCATGTGGCTTACCCTTGTAGTGATTGATTACCCATACAGGAGAAGATTTCCCATATCTTAGCCGATGCTTTATCTCGGCTCACAACAAAGCTAGTCTTAATAAAAGAAGTCCCAAAAACTATGGAGGAACATCTGAGCAACATGGAAGAGGCTATTCAAGAAACCTTACATGCCCCTCCGGAGATTATTCAATCCTTACGAGCAGCAATATACCAAATCAGCAAAAAGCTTGAAGTAGAGGAATCCGTAAATGCCCTCTATACCTGGGATGATGAGATCCAGGAAATCATAGAGGATAATGAATCTGCTATAGAAACTGGTTTGTAATTGAGGAACATCTGAGCAACATGGAAGAGGCTAATAATGTTGGCATATAAGGGCCCTAATAATATAAGGGCCCTAATAATGGTATATAGCTTCTGGCGTAATTGAGGATTCCTAACCAAGTTTGTAATCCTTTCTTGGTTGTTAGTTCTTCCTCATTGAAGGATATAATCTTTTTGATTATATGGGGCTGTAGCCGGATTATGTTATTTCCAATGATAGCACCTAAAAACTCTATCTCTTTGGTGGCTATCTTCATTTTGGTGGGCGATAAAACCAATCCCCATTTCTCGCAAATTGCTAGCATCCTTTTCAAGTGTTCTGAATCATCAAAAACTGAGAAGGCTACGTTCCGCTACCACGTCTCTACTTGGTATCAGAGCTAACGACGAATCCAAGGTACACCAGCATTCATATTGTGTTCTTAAGTTGCATATCTGCTACTATACTGCTTTTACGTCTTAAGATAGGCGATAACGGGGATAACAGTACCTATACAGGAGAAGATTTCCCATACTTTCGTAATCCTAAGAACGTAATCGTTAGTAAAGTAGTCGTATTTGCTTAAACAAGATCACCATATGAGTGATTGGAACTTGACTGCATCAAGTTCAGTCTATCGTGAAGCTCTTCAAGCTATAACAGGGAATTTCCCGCTTGCATAGGCGCAAACCTTCTCAGACTGTCTTTTATCATTTTTGCATTTCTTCCATTTGCAGACGCCTCCCCAACCTTCCATACTGCCATCTGTTTCTAAAATGATGTAGGCATCTGGGGGTGGTAACTCCAAATCTGGAAGATTCTGCACTAGTTGCTTAACTTTGGCTATCAGATCTCTGTCTGATGGTTTCAATCGTTTGTCACCATGAGGCCCAGTCTTGGAATATAAGGGCCCTAATAATGTTCCCATCTTCGGGATATAGCTTCTGGCGTAATTGAGGATTCCTAACCAAGTTTGTAATCCTTTCTTGGTTGTTAGTTCTTCCTCAACTTCTCCGGATAAATGGAACCGATTAAATTCGGCTGCAAAATCATCATCATCTTCCTCCGCATCTTCTGGAGGGCTATCATCAAAAATTGTATCGACCTCTTCCTCCTCCCCGGTTGAAGAAATTAAGTGCCACTTAATTGTTGTAGGATGATCTGATAGGGCATCATCAGAAGTATCCTAGTGGGGTTGATCATCTGGGATAGAGTCAGTGAGTACTTGCAGGTAGTGTTGGTAGGTTTCTTCATCTTCGTCAAACTCACTACTCCAGTCGGGTTCACTGATAGAAGAAGAAACAGACAATCCTGATGAAGAATTCATACTGGTAGTCACAACAAATCCAGCAGAAACAACCCAAGAAAACAGTTGGAGAACAACTGTAGTTCTACCAGCAATAATGAATGAATGCATTCATCGATGGGAAGACAATAGCCTTGATATCACAGCAGGTTGTGAGCGATGCACTATCTGTAAAGAGCTCACAAATCCCAACATGAGAGCCCATTGCCGAAGCTGCCTGCTAACGGTATGTCCTATGTGTTCTCGTTTTAATCTTGGCAGAAAACTAGTTATTGTCAAATCCAACTTCCCCATATACAGTGACAAGGACAGTGTCATTAAGGAACTGCTTAATTAATCCTGATCTGACAATACAGGACAAGCCTTTGAAACATATAATACCCGCCATGAAAGTTCAATTTGCGAAACATGTCCAAGCACTTCTACAGTTGGGAGCCATTAGACCGAGTACCAGTCGGCACCGGACTTTGGCTATTATTGTTCACTCTGGAACAACTATTGACCCGATCACAAAGGCAGAAGTTAAAGGCAAGGAGCGAATGGTCTTCAATTATCGCACGCTCAACGACAACACATATAAAGACCAATACACTCTGCCAGGTATCAATACAATACTAAAGCAAATAGGGAATAGTAAGATATTCTCGAAATTTGATTTGAATAGCGGTTTTCATCAAGTAGCCATGGATCCTGAGTCAATCCCATGGACCGCTTTCGTCGTACCGGGAGGGCTTTACGAATGGCTTGTTATGCCATTCGGTCTAAAAAATGGCCCGTCAATTTTTCAAAGAAAAATGGATGAGTGCTTTAAAGGCACTGAGAACTTTATTGCAGCATACATTGATGATATTTTGGTATTCTCCAACAATGAAGAAGAGCATTCAGAACACTTGAAAAGGATGCTAGCAATTTGCGAGAAATGGGGATTGGTTTTATCGCCCACCAAAATGAAGATAGCCACCAAAGAGATAGAGTTTTTAGGTGCTATCATTGGAAATAACAAAATCCGGCTACAGCCCCATATAATCAAAAAGATTATATCCTTCAATGAGGAAGAACTAACAACCAAGAAAGGATTACAAACTTGGTTAGGAATCCTCAATTACGCCAGAAGCTATATCCCGAAGATGGGAACATTATTAGGGCCCTTATATTCCAAGACTGGGCCTCATGGTGACAAACGATTGAAACCATCAGACAGAGATCTGATAGCCAAAGTTAAGCAACTAGTGCAGAATCTTCCAGATTTGGAGTTACCACCCCCAGATGCCTACATCATTTTAGAAACAGATGGCAGTATGGAAGGTTGGGGAGGCGTCTGCAAATGGAAGAAATGCAAAAATGATAAAAGACAGTCTGAGAAGGTTTGCGCCTATGCAAGCGGGAAATTCCCTGTTATCAAATCAA
The DNA here is from genome assembly GCA_034359265.1 of Canna indica. Taxonomy (NCBI): domain Eukaryota; kingdom Viridiplantae; phylum Streptophyta; class Magnoliopsida; order Zingiberales; family Cannaceae; genus Canna; species Canna indica. Next base: position 66,062,338 of record CP136896.1, on the reverse strand, counting down.
CAATAGACGCAGAAATCCATGCATGCATGGAATCCTTAAGAGCCTTGAAGATACATTATCTGGATAAGCCAGAAATGACAATACGAACGGACTGTCAGGCAATTAGCTCTATCTCTTTGGTGGCTATCTTCATTTTGGTGGGCGATAAAACCAATCCCCATTTCTCGCAAATTGCTAGCATCCTTTTCAAGTGTTCTGAATGCTCTTCTTCATTGTTGGAGAATACCAAAATATCATCAATGTATGCTGTAATAAAGTTCTCAGTGCCTTTAAAGCACTCATCCATTTTTCTTTGAAAAATTGACGGGCCATTTTTTAGACCGAATGGCATAACAAGCCATTCGTAAAGCCCTCCCGGTACGACGAAAGCGGTCCATGGGATTGACTCAGGATCCATGGCTACTTGATGAAAACCGCTCTTCAAATCAAATTTCGAGAATATCTTACTATTCCCTATTTGCTTTAGTATTGTATTGATACCTGGCAGAGTGTATTGGTCTTTATATGTGTTGTCGTTGAGCGTGCGATAATTGAAGACCATTCGCTCCTTGCCTTTAACTTCTGCCTTTGTGACCGGGTCAATAGTTGTTCCAGAGTGAACAATAATAGCCAAAGTCCGGTGCCGACTGGTACTCGGTCTAATGGCTCCCAACTGTAGAAGTGCTTGGACATGTTTCTCAAATTGAACTTTCATGGCGGTTGTTATATGTTTCAAAGGCTTGTCCTGTATTGTCAGATCAGGATTAATTATGTCCAATTTACAGGTTACCTGGTTTCTATGCCAGTGTTTGAATGGTTCGGCTGCAAAATCATCATCATCTTCCTCCGCATCTTCTGGAGGGCTATCATCAAAAATTGTATCGACCTCTTCCTAAATGAAGGAGGGTCTCGCCTATAGATATGAAGTAAATCCTCATCAGTTTGGTCAGAATCAAGATGCTAATGAATCAAGCGGGAAATTCCCTGTTATCAAATCAACAATAGACGCAGAAATCCATGCATGCATGGAATCCTTAAGAGCCTTGAAGATACATTATCTGGATAAGCCAGAAATGACAATACGAACGGACTGTCAGGCAATTATCAGCTTCTATAATAAGTCTAGCCAGAATAAGCCTTCACGAGTCAGATGGCTTAATTTTGTGGATTTTATAACTGGAACTGGAATCCAAATCCACTTTGAACATGTTGAAGGTAAACTCAATATCTTAGCCGATGCTTTAACAGACTCAGCATTGAGGAGGAACTGCGAATAAGAAAGGGCAAGTTTTAGCAGAAGAATGGCATACAACCCCTGTTCCCGAAAAGAAACAACATGGGATAGTCATTCAAGAAAATGAAGCAGTCAACAAACTTTCAGCCTCAACTTCAAAAGAAGAAGAATACCCCCAGGAATATGCATCCATCGCTGATAAAATAGATCAGCCCAGAGGTAAACGTATCCTGAACAGACTTTACAACATGGTAATTACAATGGAAATACCTCAGGTTAAACATTTCCAGATTCAGGCAATATTGGATACGGGTGCAACAGTTTGTTGCATAGACCAAGATTCTGTTCCAGAAGAAGCATTGGAACCGAGTGCATATCCAATTCTTATTAATGGGGTTAACTCACAGCAATTGGCCAGTAAGAAGCTACGGAATGGGTATATAAATATTGAAAACAATAAGTTTACCATACCCTTCACATATGCCTTTCCGATGAGTAAAAAGGATGGCATACAGATGTTAGTGGGATGCAATTTCATCCGAGCAATGCAAGGAGGGGTCAGAATAGAAGATCAAGCGATAACCTTCTACAAGAAAGTGACCACAATTACAACTCGGAATGATACTGAAGTCGCATCCTCTGCAATCGAGGAGTTAAGTATGACTGAGAGCGAGTACTTAGACGTCCTCAGCGCGACTACTTATGACAACTATGACAACTGTGAAGAATCCGCAAGATTTCACAAAAGGTTTCATCCACTACTTACAAGATTGAAGGACCAAGGCTTTATTGGTGAAGATCCATTCAAACACTGGCATAGAAACCAGGTAACCTGTAAATTGGACATAATTAATCCTGATCTGACAATACAGGACAAGCCTTTGAAACATATAACACCCACCATGAAAGTTCAATTTGAGAAACATGTCCAAGCACTTCTACAGTTGGGAGCCATTAGACCGAGTACCAGTCGGCACCGGACTTTGGCTATTATTGTTCACTCTGGAACAACTATTGACCCGATTACAAAGGCAGAAGTTAAAGGCAAGGAGCGAATGGTCTTCAATTATCGCACGCTCAACGACAACACATATAAAGACCAATACACTCTGCCAGGTATCAATACAATACTAAAGCAAATAGGGAATAGTAAGATATTCTCGAAATTTGATTTGAAGAGCGGTTTTCATCAAGTAGCCATGGATCCTGAGTCAATCCCATGGACCGCTTTCGTCGTACCGGGAGGGCTTTACGAATGGCTTGTTATGCCATTCGGTCTAAAAAATGGCCCGTCAATTTTTCAAAGAAAAATGGATGAGTGCTTTAAAGGCACTGAGAACTTTATTGCAGCATACATTGATGATATTTTGGTATTCTCCAACAATGAAGAAGAGCATTCAGAACACTTGAAAAGGATGCTAGCAATTTGCGAGAAATGGGGATTGGTTTTATCGCCCACCAAAATGAAGATAGCCACCAAAGAGATAGAGTTTTTAGGTGCTATCATTGGAAATAACAAAATCCGGCTACAGCCCCATATAATCAAAAAGATTATATCCTTCAATGAGGAAGAACTAACAACCAAGAAAGGATTACAAACTTGGTTAGGAATCCTCAATTACGCCAGAAGCTATATCCCGAAGATGGGAACATTATTAGGGCCCTTATATTCCAAGACTGGGCCTCATGGTGACAAACGATTGAAACCATCAGACAGAGATCTGATAGCCAAAGTTAAGCAACTAGTGCAGAATCTTCCAGATTTGGAGTTACCACCCCCAGATGCCTACATCATTTTAGAAACAGATGGCAGTATGGAAGGTTGGGGAGGCGTCTGCAAATGGAAGAAATGCAAAAATGATAAAAGACAGTCTGAGAAGGTTTGCGCCTATGCAAGCGGGAAATTCCCTGTTATCAAATCAACAATAGACGCAGAAATCCATGCATGCATGGAATCCTTAAGAGCCTTGAAGATACATTATCTGGATAAGCCAGAAATGACAATACGAACGGACTGTCAGGCAATTATCAGCTTCTATAATAAGTCTAGCCAGAATAAGCCTTCACGAGTCAGATGGCTTAATTTTGTGGATTTTATAACTGGAATTGGAATACAAATCCACTTTGAACATGTTGAAGGTAAACTCAATATCTTAGCCGATGCTTTATCTCGGCTCACAACAAAGCTAGTCTTAATAGAAGAAGTCCCAAAAACTATGGAGGAACATCTGAGCAACATGGAAGAGGCTATTCAAGAAACCTTACATGCCCCTCCGGAGATTATTCAATCCTTACGAGCTGAAACAGCCTTTATTATCCATATATATTCAATCCTCAATTTTGAGAAGGCTACGTTCCGCTACCACGTCTCTACTTGGTATCAGAGCTAACGACGAATCCAAGGTACACCAGCATTCATATTGTGTTCTTAAGTTGCATATATGCTACTATACTGCTTTTACGTCTTAAGATAGGCGATAACGGGGATAACAGTACCCATACAGGAGAAGATTTCCCATACTTTCGTAATCCTAAGAACGTAATCGTTAGTAAAGTAGTCGTATTTGCTTATACAAGATCACCATATGAGTGATTGGAACTTGACTGCATCAAGTTTAGTCTATCGTGAAGCTCTTCAAGCTACCGAATCTCTCGGTCCTCCATCTGCAGGCTTTATTAAGCCCGCTTTGATTACTAATAAATATTCTGAGGTATTATTTAAGCAGCTGAACACCCTCATACAATTAACGGTGAAAATAAAAGAACAATTGGACGAGGTAACAGCTGAAGTAAAACTATTAAAGCAATCAAAAGGGAAAGGCGTCATCGACTCAGGGTTAGCAGACTCAATTGAGAGTCTGACAAAAGATTTGCAGAAGTTGCAAATAGGAGACGACAAGAAAGAAAAGAAGGTACCCAAACTACAGGGTAAACTATACGTCTACAAGGATCCTAAAGTCATCTTCGAGCAAGAAAAAGCCCGTGCAAAGCAAACATGACTTCTAGGACAACTACAAGAACTGAAACTCTAGCGCCAAGACCCTCAATAACAGGCGAAGAGAATCGCCAGCCAACAATTGACAACCAGATCAGAAATTATCGTCTGGCCAATAGACTACGCCACGAAGTTCAACGGCGTATGTCCCAAACAAGAAGAAGGACAGGCTTCCAACGAAGCCTAGAATCCCAAATCAATCCAGACGCTGAGCTATCAATATCCCAATATCAAAGAGCTCAGCAGGTCCCGGCTGAAACACTCTATCAGGCCGGATGGACAGAGCGCAACCATCGCGTCTATCAACATTACTCAGATGAGCGCATCTTGGTAACTGAGGGAGCACAGGTAGAACTCCCCTTCATAACTGACAACAGCTACAATCTCCTAGTGCAGGAAGGACTACAGCACCTGCATATGGGTATGGTAATGGTACGATTACATACCCTCCATAGAAGAAGTGCCGGTGTTTCTGCATTAGTTCTGCTGAGAGATACTAGATGGACGGACGACCGCGCCATCATAAGCTCAATGGAAGTAGATCTTACCACTGGGACTCAACTGGCGTATGCAGCCCCAGACATGACGATCAGTATCCATGACTTCCGAGAGCACATACAACTAGTCCTACAAACCCATGGCTACCAAGGTTGGCAAGGAGGAGAAAGCAACCTCCTGCTTTCCCGTTCCTTGATTGGCAGGTTATCCAACTCAAGCCATACTAATTTCCGCTATAATGTTCAACATGTGGCGGATCATCTCGCAAGCCGAGGAATTCGTGCGATTCCTGGCCAGATGCGAACAACTGACAGTTTACATGGCCTACAATGGATAATAAGGCCTGCTCAAGTTGCTATCAGCCGCAATCCTCAATCTTCAAGTATTAAGACACGAACGGATGGATCACTGGCCGTTCAATTTCTTGATTATACAATTACTCCTGAGCCACCCAGTCAGGAGGATGACATAACAGAGGAATTTGCTGCCATGTTGACATGCAACTATGATGACCTCTATGAGCAAGAACCCGACTGGAGTAGTGAGTTTGACGAAGATGAAGAAACGTCCGATCGCTTGTCGGTCGATTGTCGGTCGACCGATCAACCGCCCAGCGATCGCTAGGCTACTGCCCTTTCCTGGCCATATTCAGTCGATCAACTGGTTGACCAAATTGGCTACTGCCAATTTTTCGCATTGTCTAGTCGACCGACCGGTCGATCGAATTGGCCACTGTCAATTTTTGGCTTCGTTCGGTCGACCGAATTGGCTATTGCTAATTTTTTGCCTCATTCGGTCGACCGAACCTGGGCTGAGGCTGTTTTTTTACACTTATTTTGTTGCACGCTTTGTTTCTGAGTTCCGTTACCAAGTTTTGACTTGGATAACATTACAAATAGGCTTGGGATATATTACTTAAAATCTACTTGGAGATCTATGAACTCTACTCAATTTACGTCGGAGCCCTTTTTTGCCAATTTTTGCATTTCTCCTAGCGAAGTTCGCGCGCATCTCGTAACCTCAACCTGAACTCAAAAACTTCACAAATATATTAAATACATGTTTGTTATCATCAAAATAGAGATCAAAGCCTAGGGGAACCCTTGGGCCAACAATTGTCACCCCTATATAGGGGTATAAATAAGTCGGGCAGGTTAGCATAAGTTTTGAAATATCTGGGTAAATAGAAAAGAAATATCCGAGAATTCTAAATATTAGAACAAATTATCCTCCCAAGAAAAAAATATTTCTTTCATCTGGCTAGTATTGAATAACAAATGGTTGTATATGTTAGAATTTGTAAGTCTTCTAAACTATTTATTTCACTTTTCTTTGTTTAAAGTTTAAACAATACAATATTTTTTGTCAAGCCTGTTAGTTGTGGTGAATTGTCATTGTATTTGTTTATCATCTATTAAAAAGATATGCTTAGGACTTATCATTTTCACTCTTGATTTTACCTGTTTTGAATTTCAATGGTAATGTAATTGAAATGTCTATCATTTAGTATTCAAATAATCCATGCTTATATGTTTTAAATTTTAATACAGAATTCGCCTTGCCAGTGGCTTGAAAATAGCACACCAACAATTGGGTAATATTCAGCTTGTTTCTCAGTACTTGACAATCCTTGGCGCTTTAGCTCTTCAGCTGCATGACACTGGACAAGCTAGGGAGATATTGAAGTCATCACTAACACTTGCTAAGACATTATACGATGTTCCAACCCAGATATGGGTGCTTTCTGTCTTAACAGGTATTTTAGTGCCATAGCTCCTCTATACATTTACTTTCCGTGTCATGTTTTTCCTAGGTAAAATCATGCGTATGTCTCATAGCATTCCTAAATCACGTGTACCTGAAGAGTGAATTCCAGACTGAGCTTCTATAGCCCTGGATTTCTGGATTCTACAGTGTTAAATACTTACAGTTAAGAACTATGCATCAATTAGAAGTGTGAATCCATTAAATGATAATAGTTTCTAACAGCATTGTATCGAGAAATTGGTGAGAGGGGAAACGAAATGGAGAACGCAGAGTATGAAAGGAAAAAGGAAGATGACTTACAAAAGAGGCTATCTGAAGCTCATTCACGCATTCATCATTTGGACCTGGTATGTACAAATAATTATATGCACTCAGTTTAAGTCCGTATTTACCATTGGTTAGACACTTACACCATTACCAATAGTGAACATATTAATATAGTTGTTGCTTATTAGAAACGTGATCTGTTCAGCTCTTTAAGTATTTTGGTGGTTTTTAAATAAATGATAGATTTGTTTCATAGTATAAAGAGGATAGGATAAGGGATGGATTTATATCTGTATGTTTAGTGCATCGATTAAAATGAAATATGATTAGAAGAATATAAAATTAATATTATATCCGATGTACACCGGATTAAAAATAATCTTATCTAATACTCTCTTATTTATTATCCTATCCAAGTAAAGCAAATGAAACATAATCGTTTCTTTTGTCTCCTGAAGGAAATTAATAACCAATCTTAACTTAAGATTATTCTAGTTGGATAATAAGAATAGAAATTGTGATCTGAGCAGTCCTTTTCCAAGTGGAGTAGTGATAAGTGTTAGCTTTTACTGAAGAGCATGTTTATCAAGAAGTTTCTAAGACGATTGAGGTTTATCATATCAATAATAGAGACAATTGAGTTTTGCTTTTATATGTAAAGTGATTGTAGGAAATGATTTACTGTCAACTACTATCAGTGTTCGCCTCATGGGTTCTAGACGCATTCAGGCATGCATGAAAGAAGTAAAGCATAAACTAAGTTATCATATAATCTTACATAATATGAGCTCCTGCTCTGATTATTGAGCAGTACTCGTATAAAGGAAGTTGATAATGTTCCAAACATATACAAGACTACTATGCATTCCATAAACACAGTTAAGGGGGACTATTGATGAATGTTCAAGTGCTCATCATGTGATCAAGGAGCCTTTTTGGCATTGTTTATCAGACTTTGCCTACATTCTGTCTTTAGGCCTTTTTAAGGAAGTCATTTGAATGGGAGAGATTGTGATACTGCCGTAAGAGGAGATGAGCTGCCAGCTCCTAATTACTAATTTGAGCTATTTATGTTATGACTTGATTCTAATAAAGTTGTAATGTCTGAATGTTATCAAGTTGTTTTTGACACCATTTGAATGGTATCTTTATATATCAAATAGTCGCTTAAGACAACTAAAAATTAAAAACTTCGCTCCTATGGAACATAGCAGCAAAAGCTATTTTTAGTCATATTTTGATTCTGTATAGCTTGTCTAAGATTCCATTTGAAGTTATGCCTAAATGCAGATTGAGAGGGCGAGGGTCAAAGTCCAACCATTGCATGAACAAGCAATCAAGAAAGCCATTGCTGGTCCATCCGCAAAAGTGGACCTTGACATTCCTGAATCTGTAGGTTTGCCCATGCCTCAGCCTGCTGCTGCTTTCTCATCAAGATTGCGTGAAATGGATCCTGGAAGACGTGGCAAAACAAAGATCTAGCTGGCTGCATCTTTAAGTAGGGTTGACAGGGCACCACACAGATTGTTCATTGATTAGGAAAAATTCCTACAGTCAGCGTCTGTTTTATTTTGCTGTGGGAAAAGCCATATGTATATTCTTCACTTGTGGAGCACAGAATGCAATAAAATAGTGAGGCATCGAGAAGCTAACGATGCCTGTAGGTATCTAACGTGTTCTGTGTGTATTGCAAAGTGATGGTGTTTGTGTAAAATTCAATTCAAAGCAGGCACACTTAGTTTCACCCTGTTCATAGCCTTTAGAGGGTCCTGATTTCTGCATCTAATTTATAGCATTTACATATAGATGTGTTCTCTAACATACAACAATCTTAATGATTAAAATGTCAAATTTAGAAATACCATGGTTATTGATGAGTGTATAATGTGCTGTTCTGGATTTGCTTGTCATGGAACAGACCAATCTCTGATGTTACCATTCATCTCCAAGATAGGAGAGATTTCCAATGTTTGGAAATAGTACACATGTGCACTACGTTGACAAATATACATCTGGACCAGGTTACAAACTGACTTTTTATTTTTAAAGAAACTTGAATTGAATTTTTTTTTTTCAGACTAAAGTGAACTTAAACTGTCGGGAACCATTTTGAACTAAATTCTTTTCATAAAAATAAATAATATTTTTTACTTGGTTTAAACCAAAATTTATAAATTTGATTTGAAAATGAAACATAATCTTGTTAAAAAAATGGGAGAAGGGTATATTTGATTACGTAAGCTTTCAATTTTTTGGACTTTGATTTTATAAATTTTATTTTGATATTTTTAATCTTATAAATTTGTTCTGTAGCATAGATTTGGTCCTATTCATGATGGACTGTTAATTTTTTGTCAATGTGGACTAACGCCGTTTATATACGTTAATAGATTTGGTCATATAAATTTTATTTCAAAATTTTTAGTCATGTCGAAATTTTTAGTCCTATATATTTGTCCCGTAGCACAAATTTAATCATATATCTTTGTCATGTAGCACAGATTTGGTTCTATCTACAACGGTCTGTTAACTCACCGTCTACGAAAAAATAAACAACGTTATGTCCATGTTGACGGAGTTAACATATCGTCATGGATATGACCAAATCTATATGACGGACCGACATATAAACAAGTTGGTATGTTAACTCTGTAACATAAATTTGCTCCGTAACATATATAAGTTTGCTTCGTAACATAGATTTGATCATATTCATGATGGTTTGTTAACTTCGTCAACATAAATATAACGTTGTTTACTTTTTCGTAGACGGAGAATTAACAGACCATCACATATATGATCAAATTTGTACTATGAGGCAAATATATTGGATCAAATTTGTGTCACGGGGCAAATATATAAAATCAAATTTGTGCTACGGGGCAAACATATGAGATTGAAAATTTTGAAATAAAATTTATAGGACCAAATCTGAGAGTTAACGGACTGTCACGGATATGATCAAATTTGTACTACGAAGCAAATTTATAGAAATGAAAATACTAAAATAAATTTTATAGGACTAAAGTTTACAAAATTAAAAATTTATATGATCAATTCTGTATTTTTCCCAAAATAAAAAATAAAATAGAACTGAAGTCTGGACTGAACTGACATCCCTACCGTTTAATATCCCATGACTTTGTTTCTTTGGATGAAGAAATTTGGAGAGCAGGAGCAGTAAAATGAAGAAGCCATTCCGAAAGGCAAGAACTGCACAAGCATTCGCCTCAGCAGCACTTATGGCAATAGGACTATAGGAAATCCCCCAAAATAAAAATCTTTTGCTACGCATGCCGCATCAAGATTATCTACGATATAACGTTTAATACAATATTTGATGTTTCATAATATAAAATATAATATTTATCTTATCAAATGTATTTTGACCGTACTATAAGACTGACTGAGATACATAATAATTGATTATATCAAAGTATCCTTTATTGATATTTGAAATATCTAAAATGTTTGTTCTTTCACAAGCACTAAATATTTTCTTATAAAATAACTATTAATATTGTAATACAAATATTTATTATAATATAATATATAAAAATATGATCAATTTAATATACCATAAAAATAGAAATGGTTAATTGCTCAAACTACCTCTTAATTTCTACCTAAACTAATGGACCCTTCTATCGAAGTTTTAAATTATATTGTACTACTACTCAAAAACTCCATTAGCACATACTTTCTTCTTAAAAAATTATTTTTATTTTCATAAAGTATGATTAAAGTAACATACTATCAGGTGGTGATTATTTATCTTAGGCTTGTGTACTGTAATATACGAGGAATAGACTGGACATGGAATAGGGACAGCCGAACAGACAGAAATACAATAGAGTATGAAATAACTATTCTCTTCATGGGTTGATATGAATAAATCATGAATAACTATTTTTTTATTTGATTAGCCTAAGAAATATAAATGCAACTTGACAAAAATATATTTCTTAATAGTATTAAATATTTATACTAATTTATAATTTATTTACACATCATCAGTGTGTTTCGAATAAGTATGTTCTGACTAAAGGGGGGCAACAAATACCACCTGCCTCAAACTGACCTATGTACTCTAAAATGAAGGACTTGTCACGACTCCTCTCAAGAATATCCTTTCGAGATAGAGAGGGACAGGAGAGAAATTTCGTTCCAAAAAATTAATCATGTCCTTGTCCCTGAGGGGAATACCTGTTGGATCGAACGAGGCTCTGACATCCAGGAAAGAGGAAGCCTCTCTGTGCAGAAAGACTCATCCAAGAAAAATGACCAAACGCTCTCTCTCGATTTAACATTGAAAAAGCGAGTCTTGAAGTTCTTGTACGAACTCTTGTACAAACCGAAGAGATTTATCCCGGGGATACCACTAAAGGACACCACCGATCCCTTATGTGCCACTTTTGCTTGGAAGAAAAAAAATAATACAAAAAGGCCGGGCTTGAACCTGAGACACTCCATCACAATCTTAAATATCAAATGAAGGCTCAACTGTTCGGGTGCAATTGGGTGGGAGAGACATTCACCAAATTGAGAACTCTATGCTCAAAATCAGTAAAAGGGAGACGAACCCCCAACTTATCAAAGAGCGTCTGGTACGTGAAGATAATCTACGATTTGGTACGGTGATACACTCGGTCCGAAGACGAGCACGAAAGACATTCATAATCCTCCTCGGCACCTTCGCGGGCAAGAGGCACATTCTCTCGGAAAGATAAGATGTTGTCCAGGTCGGTCATTACCAAACCTTGCAACTTTAATTCCTCTTGAACTCAGGAATAAGAATCTGGATCCTCCCCCGACAACCTGAACTCTGATTTCACGACAGCATCCCTCTTTGCCATCAACCCAACAAGATCGCAAAAACCCTAAAATGAGGATAAGTTAGTACAAACCTACTGACTTAAGGTCGAACCGACAAAAGCTGAAATAAGGTATAAAAAAACTCACCGGATAAGAAGAGAGGACGGCGACAGTTGAACAAACAATCAATGAAGCAGTCGCAAGAGAAAACCTCCAACGCGTCAAGCACCGAAAGCACGAGCAAAAGTTCAAGAATGGGAAGGGAAAAATTGCCTTATTGGCACACAGGCGATAAACTCCTCATCGAATGGTCAACAATCACACCACAAACAAATCCTAGCCATCCAATTGCCCAGAATGATGGTTTCCTACAAAAACAACAAGGCACATATATACAAACACTTTGTTCACCATCATCGCTCTTCAAGACAAAAGGGCTGGTACCAATCAAAAGTCGCCATGAAGCAGGAAAAACCCATTACTAAGCCGCCATACGAGGTGCAGAAGTCGAGGAGATGCAAAACATCACAACAAAAATACACTGATCTAATTTGCCTCAAGCCAAAAATAAGATCGCCACGTGCCGACCTGCAGGCCGAGCTCGGCCTCAACGGTAACTCTACATAGCTCGGCAAAGATACTTCCAAATATCTCTTAAGTCGCAAGAAAGTCGAAGTCATGAACAAACTTTTCTTAGAGCTCGCCACGCAATCCTCCAGACTCTGACCGAGTTAGTAACATTTGGTTTTGCTTGAGTCGAATTCAGGAGTGCGGGGCACCGCCCGGGGGCTCCACCCGACTATACTCTTGAATCTGACTCGAGCTAGATCGAATGGCTCCCCCTGGGGGCTCCACCTGACCTTACAAGGACACCCCTCCCCCAGGAGAGATACCGCACCAGACTAGATTCCTTCGATCCTCAGTCACAAACATTATATAATATTATAAATATTTAAAAATAATTTTAGAAAATATCGTGGAAAATAACATTTCTTAGGTTGAGGTAAAAAATAATATTAATCATGCATGAGAAATAATATTCTTTATTTATTCTCTATAATTCACCTATTTCTTGTCAATAAATTACAACCAAATAAGAAGATAAATGAGAGCATAAAGAATAATATCTCATACCCTATCTATTTCATCCAACCAAATATTACCTTTCTCTATCAAATACTCAATCAATTGTGAACGGTAAACATTGGTTATATAACTTTAGGATGAATGAGTTCTCAGTAGACGGTTAATATCGGATGACGTAATAGTCACAAGCTAACAATTTTGTTAAAATTATATTTTGAAGGAGAGAACCGGTGTGGACTCAACACTAAAAGTAATACAAATTAATATAACATTTATGAAAGTAGAGAGTAGTTTGATTAATTAACTCACAATTAAAGTACTCATAATTCTAAATGTTATAAATGATATCAAAATAAAATAATTAAAAGAAATAAAAAATCCAAATATCTTTTAATACATAAGAAATGTCATATTATATTAATATTTTGATATATGATAATATATTTTATCTCTAATATAGAAATTGTTTATGATAGTATTTAACATAATATAGTGTATAATAATAGTAACTGTAATTTATCTATAGAGCTTAACTGCATTGCAATATGGTACAAAGCTAGACATTGAAACAACAATTAGATGAATAAGGATAAATTATATAATACATGTGACGAAGGAGAAAAACTATTTGGAGGTCACAGCAAATCAAGCCTTACTGACCTCATTTTAGAGAAATTTATTAAAACTATAATTTTTTATGACACATGCCAAATTACTGTAAGAACATAATCAATTTACTAGTTTAATTATCATAAGTGCTGTACTTTTATATTTATTATATTACTACCAAAGTCTCCAAGTGAATTTTAGTAATAATAACTATTAAATTTGACATATTTATGAAATAAATTGACATAGAAAAATCAGAATTTATATGTTAATCATAGTGTTATTGGATAATAAATACTTTTGATCAAAGTAGTCCTATATGTATATTAATAAATGGACATAAGTTTTAATATAAAAAATATGTTTACCATTATTTTGATATCAATGTCTCAATTTGGATGCATGCAAATGATATACTTAAAAATTTTGAATCAAAATGTTTGACATTTAATAAAGAGTACTTAGAACGGAACGAATTAAGATCTTATAGTTAATTTGAAAAAATGTTCAAAAAAACAAAGATCTAGACAGATCTAATTTCATTTATGATTATATGTAGCTAGAACCTGAATCAATTATGACCTTAGAGTTAATTCGAATAATTGTTTTTTTTACCAAATTCGAATAAATGTTCAAAAAACTAAGATCAAGACAAATGTCTAATTTCATTTATGATTATACCAAAATTTCTAATTTAACACATATGTTTAAAAAATAATTATGTTAAAGAATTATTGGCTTTGCTAAGCCTACGCTTGTTTAATAATTCTGCCAAAATCAACGTACATGAGATAGAGTAGGAGTGCAGTGAGTCAAGCAACCGCGAGTAAGACTCAATTTGATCGAGCACAAGCCGAATTTTAGATGAGCGAGCCGAACTAGAACTAACCAATACTTGGCTCAAGAATCCTAATATATATATATATATATATATATATATATATATTAGCATTTCAAATCGAGTGATACATTTCAATGATACATTTCGTTATAATGATACATTTCAAATTTCATTAACGGCTGCCATGACACAAGATGAAAGAAAATTCTTTTTATATTGGCAATGGCCTTAGTATACGAAGAATTGTTTCTTCTCCGTCAGGAATAAAACACGGCGTACATTATTACTGTTTCCAATGCAATTACTAGGTATATTCCAGAATGGCAAATATTATTGGATATAGAATAGGACACCTGTTACTGACAAAAAATTACATGATACAAAGCAAAATGGAAATACTATTTGTAAAAATAAATTCCGTTCTGCCACAAAGCAAGTATTCTTTGTCAAACGGAACGGAATACGATTGAATCATAAATAAAATAATATATTGACATAAACATGAGAAGGACAAAAGGAGGAGTCTCATCCAATGTAAGCACTGCAACTGGCATGTCAAATCCTCGATTACCTAAAAGACCATAAAAAATAGTAAACAAGCAATAGTAGATGATAATATCCGTTACAGTTACCGTAATAAAACAACTAAAAATAATAATGAAAAGAAAATATATATGATGAGAGCATAAGCTGCATAATAAAGTAAGTGGAGAAGCATTCTATTTAGAGTAACAGTTCGACTAACTACCAATGGAAGTTAGAGAGAAATTTTTAGCGTCCAAAACATAACAGCGTCTGTTAGAGAACATTAATAGTCAGGGAATCATTCACTGTTAATGAGTTCTTAGATCGAGGAAACCATAAAAGGTTTGTGATCTCTAATAGGCTATGAAACTAGATCAAAGTCCGAGACAAATGCGGCCCAAAAAAGCATCAAACAGATGCAAATGAGTTAAGCCTCAGATTCGGAGGTCTTCTTGGAGATCGCGGCGATGACCCAGGTTACTCCGAATGGGTCCTTGACCTTGCCAGCAACCCCTCCCTCCTCTTCGGCAACCTCGGTCACGATCAGTGCGCCCGCAGAAATCGCCTTCTTCATGGCTGCGTCGGCATCATCCACCTCCAGACGGAATGAGATCCCTCCGCCAATAGGTCCTGCTTCCCCACTGCCATCGCCACAAAAATCACGCACCATAGAAAAGGAAAGTAGAACTTATGAAAAAATACCTAAGTGGAGATTAGTTGGGGGCTCACGAGTCATCGACGATGTCACTGACGATGAGGATGGAGGAGCCGATCTTAAGATCGGCGGAGAGGATGAGGGGGTTCTCCTGCTCCGCCTTGCGCTTCGGATGAACCACCCGACGGAGCTCCTCAGCTCCGAATGCTGACTTGTAGAACTGCAAAGCCGCATCCACCTTCATCCCAGGCACCACCAGCAGCGGCTTGAATCCCAGAAACACAACATCAGCAGCAGCAGCAGCGTCCGCCATCTTTTACAGAGATCGAGCAGGAACCCTAACCCTAACGGAAAAAGAGAGCAAAAGAGAAGAACGTATAGCAGAGGGCGAAGCTTTTCAGGCTTCAGATATATTTATAGATGGTATTGGCCGCGAAACCGTTGTAATTGATTGCCATTATTTTAATCGTCCACATAAATGCTCATGGAGTGATGGAAAACTACAACTCTGCCATCCGTCGATTTGACACGGACTCGACACACGCTTTTTTGACACTTCCGAGGCGTCCTCGTACGATGTATCAAAGTCCGCGGATTTTGAAGCGCCGGGAATCCATCTCCGCGGCTGCTCTGGTGTATTTAATGGTGGACGGACGGACAGGATGTGGAGAGGCCATTGAAAACAACGCCCGGCTCGTAGAACGAGTCGGTGGGGGTAGTTTTAATTTTATTCGACCGCAAGTGCAAATGTGTAATTTTGCATTGGAGAGTAGGGGTATTTTTGAACGGAGGGGCTTCACGCTCTTCGTGAAGTGACCGTATGAGGGAAGCTTTAGTTTGGAGCTGTACTATGATTTGTGATCTTGTGCGAGTATACTTTCAAATAACCTCCCGAAACTAAATCAGAGCCATCAAATTATATTGTCCAGCGGGATAAACGACGAGATGGAAGTCAAGTGCTGTAGGCGGAGTCACTGGAGTGGACTCGATAGGTTGTGGTCCCGCAGCAGCACCAGCGGAATGGACCAGTCCGCTATAATTACCCGTACCTGACAGCATAGCCTTATGCTTCCGTGGATTACCCAGGTTTGTACACACAGGTGTACCGTGTGGGCCCATCGCGAAATCGAATTTGAGCGGTGAACTTTTCAGTATGTGGCGTCTCATTTTTTGTAGTATTTTTGGGATTTCTATTAACACTCTACCGCTCTTTTTCCAGACGCTGTACCCGAGATTGGACATTGCTCTCTGAGTCTCTGGTGTAGGACCCGCTATTCACTCAACTGTTGTTGCCCGCCCAAAGTGTGTAATCTTTGGGGTATTAGAAATATGGCCCGCTTTTTTCCTCTTTCGCGAAGGTAGTGGGATGTATTCCTGGTCAATGGAAGGTCAAGGTCTTTTTCCATAGGTCCCCACCGCAAGTTGGCCAGTTTGTACATAATTTCGCACACGGGTAAACTAGTTCATTTGCAGCACATAATCTCGCGAATTAATACGTGTGATTACATTCGTGTATTAAACAATGTGCAGCAATATGTGCAATTTCCTTTATAATTTATGGGCTACATATACAGCATACAAGTAGTAAATATATGTTGTTTTGAATCTTATTTTATGGATTATATACCTTGAGGCTTGACAAAGATGTTCATTAAGGAAAAAAGGCGGTCTTAGAAATAATTAACCTCATATATAATAATGAAAACTCCATTGGAGCTTTACATGACGCAAGGAACAAAGTGGTAATTCTCAATCGCACAGTGAACACTAAACAGGCACTACACAACAAGAGGAAGAACACGTGAAGCGCAACAACACACTTAGACCCGCAACCCACTGATATATTATCACCCTCGAACTCTTATTGCTAGACCTCGATACCCTCGAAAACCATGATCTAAAGAACTCAAGCGTACGAGTAATTATAAAGTGTCACTGGGCGCAGCTGGTTCCTCCGGCTCTTCCGTGACCGGCGTCGTTGGGGTCTCCTCAGCCGCCGGAACGGCGGCCTCGGGCTCCGCTGCCGGCTCCTCGGAAGGCTTCTCCTCTGGCTCTACCGCTGGTGCTTCGACTTCTGCGGCTGCCGGAGCTTCTTCTTTGGGTTCTTCGCCGGCCGGTGGCGCGGGGGTCTCCTCAGTCGCTGGAGCGTCTTCCTCGTGCTCGGCCACCACCTCAGCGGGTGCGGGTGCTTCAGCGGGTGCAGGTGCGGGTGCCTCAGCGACTGCGGGTGGGGGTGCTGGTGCCTCAGCAGGCGCAGGTGGCGGTGCTGGTGCCTCCGCAGGAGGAGGTGCCGGTGCCTCAGCAGGTGCAGGTGGTGGTGCTGGTGCCTCAGCAGGAGGGGGTGCGGGTGCCTCAGCGGGTGCGGGTGGACCGGGTGGTGGTGCCGGTGCCTCCACGGGTGCGGGTGCGGCGTCGACCGCGGCCGGGACGGATGGAGCCTCAACTGGAGCTGATACAACCTGCATGCATAGAGCAGTATATATAATGTCATAAGAGAAGACAAAAATATTAAAGCTCCAATTAAACTTTAGTACTCTGCAATGGCGATGTTCGCATTACAAGGCAACGCCCAGAAGTTCTCCAAACATCAAATTGATATAAATTAGAAACAGGACAGATTGGTGTCCCAGTTGATTTAGAATCATGGAAATTTACGAAGATGCATATGACTCTGAATTAATTTTTTGATACTTAACATTCCGATCTCCTTTAGTATTTATCTGTTTATCGTTTAGCTACACTACGTCGATCTAATATAGTAATATGTTATCGATCATATGAAAAAGAAAGAAAAAATCGATCGATCAAGAGTCTCATCTATATATCCAGCTCAACTTTTATCATCAGATCGATCATCAATCTGATCCGGATAAGAAACAGATGAAAAGATACAGTGTCGGATTTGACAAAGATAGACAATCAAGATCCTGCAAAAACAACTAAATAATATTGCATCTCAAAGAAAGTGAAAAAATAGAAGATGAGATGCAGATCCTGTGTTCTAATGGAATATTTAAAGATATGAACATTGGTGGTCTGCGGCTCACCTCAACAGATGCCATGAGAGATGCTGGAAAAGAGCTTAACTAATGGAAGAGATTGAACGGAAGTAGGAGATGAATTGAGGAAGGTTTTGGGAGAGTGAGGGGTATTTATAAAGGGAGCTCGATCAAGAATACGTTTGGGAATCTTTACAGACAACATACCACGTACTATCTACTCACTCTAGTTTACTATTTTGCTGCTTGCCACTGCATTCATTCATGCACGCAGCTTTTTTTTTACCATTTGTTTTCTTATTAATTTCCCGATGTGCATACTGTGCAGCCTCACCGCAACTCGTTGATATTTACACTCCCTTCGTTGATCTTGATAATATTTCATCTACTAATTGTCGGGGCAAATCCAACTGATGCCGGAGTGAGGAAATAAATTTATAGGGTCGAAACATCAAAGACCCGTAAAACTAAAAGGAACGGAAGAATTAAAAGTGCAGAAGACACCGTGGCGCTCTGCCATTGCCTGCCACATTGACCTCCCGCCATGCCTACATCATTGTCGTCGCCTCCACACCCTCTCCTGCCTTTTCTTTTGCGCTTTGTTGAGGATGGAAAGGACGCGTCCGGCGGGGCCCGCGCGGAGGACCGGGGGACATTGGGCGGTGGACTGGTGGGTCCCGGGCCAATGTAAGGACGACGTGACGCTGACGTGGAGACTGTGCGGCGGGAGCTCGACTCCCGCGCGCGGCCTGGTCTGCAGCGACAGCTCAGCCGGGCCCCGCAGGACGATGACGTGTCGGGCTCAGATCGGGTTTGGACCTTCTTCTAATGTAAATACTAAATAGTTATCGGGCGATCCGGCTCACTTAGACAAGGTAATAAGGTAGCTAGGGTGATGTGTGCCACGTGACAGGCACAAGGGGCGCATCAGGTATAGTGGAGGCACCCAATAATTAAATGACCTAACGATGCCTGGCGACAAACAACACCGACCAAACTCAAATCAAACTCAATATCCCCATGACATTCGAGACAATGCAGCCACCAAAACTTTATATCTTGTGCGTCCATCAGTCTCGTTCCAGGACAAATCACAAGCTTGTCCAACCAAAACTTTAGTTATAGGCAGTACTAGTAATTACTCACCTCGCTGCCTAAATACTAAATTCTACCTCTCTGTTCCTCATCATCAAATTTACAGGTGATATATATATAACTTGGTATAATTCTCTTGCCAGGGTATTGTTATATTGAAGGACTATGAAAGAATGAAAAGTAAGCAATTTCACATCAGCATGTGCGGCACATGATGTGATGCGTTTCATCCACCGAAAGGTGATCAACTTGTTGAGAAATATAGTATTTATTATTAGTCTATATCACAAATATACTGTGAGACCAATGGTGGATAAATTTTTAAAGATTACTTACTTTTTAGAAAAAGAAGATTAATTACTTAATGTAATCCAAACTTTAAAACTATAAATATTTAAAGCAATTTCAGAGGTCAAAAAAGTTCTAACTCAAAAGTTCTTGAATCCATAATTACCTTTTTAGAATATTCTTACTTTTTTGCAATCCCTCCAAATATTAAACTAGTTCACTAAAAAAATCGGTAAAAACTCGCTTAAATCAAAATCATCTACCCGATTTAATTTTTACTATACTTCAGTTCCATGCTTGAAAAAGTATGAAATATTATAAGACAACAACATTATGCTTCCATTAGCCCAATAGATATTTTGCATTAAACATAAAATATTTATCATATTCAAAAATGGATCGTGTTTCAATCGTTTGAAGAAGTCTAGAACTCAGTAAAACGATAAAATTTTGCATCTTTTATCACAATAATTTATTGAAATACATAATAACTTCTTAATCTAGTTATAATATGCATTAGTTAGCTGCATAATTATATAAATTTCGAAAATCAACCTAGGGAGCGTTATAAAGCATGTTAATTATGCTTCTTTTAAGAGCAACAAACGATTAGAACACATAATATTCAATGAACCAAATTAAATAATGCATTAAACATTTGCATAATTTCATTATATTCAAAGCTTTTTCAAAAAGACTAGATTCTATCGATTTCTCAAATGCATAATTTAATTGAGTTCATTAAATATTATGTATTAGAATCGTCTATTGCACTCAAAGGGACAAAACTTCGTCATTTCATTGTGTTCTAGATTCTTTTCCAAAAGATTTGAACTCGATTGATCATTTAATATAGTAAGTATTGCATGTTTAATGCACAATTTAATTGCGTTCATTTAATATTATGTGTTTCAATTATTTATTGCATCGGAAGGAAGCACAATATTATTGTTTTATAATATTTTATATTTTTTAACAATGTATATAATCAGAGTAAGGTAAAAAATCAAATTGGGTTCATCTTGGTTTCAATTTGAGTTGATTTCTCTAGATTTTCTCTTAAATCGGATTCAAATTAATGAGTTTCGATTTGAGCAAATTAATATGAAATGTTTTTACTAAAGGATGTAATAAATTTGTAAAAAAAAACACACATAGTAAGAATATATACATTATTTAAACTATTAATAAATTATCTTATTTGCATTTAGGAAAAATATTTCTCTGAGTTGAAATTACCACAGTTAATCATTATAATTTGCCAATTGTGATTAGCAGAGTTGGTGGTAATATGTTAAATGTTATTTAAAGATCTGAGGTTCAAATCCTAGTATAATCACCCATTATTTTTTTATTTTTGTTAAAAAAAATTAATCATTAAAATTCTTAATTTTCCATTATGTAAATTAATTGCACAATTTAATTAATTATTATTATTAGTGCAGTAAAAAATATAAAACTTTGAAGATTAATAGTATCCTGTTAGCTAGTATTTATAATAAAAATTATCTTTAGGATTAATTTCAGTTACTTAAACTTTGAAGATTTTATTAATTTGCTAAATTTAAAAAATATATTGAAATTGTCAATTTCAGTTGAATTAAATCCTAAATTTCTGATTTTATTTTAATTTGATTCATTCACACCCAACCACTCATGGTGTCTAAAATTTTATTATTTCTCAACTAGGTAGAAAATCTTTTTTTTTACGTAGATAAAAAATCACAATAGGTGATCATACTAGGGATCGAATCCTAAATCTTTAGACAACATACAATATGTTGTCATCAATTTTATTATTTCTCAACCAGGTAGAAAATCCTTATTATCATAACACAATAAAAAATATATATTTATGTCATTTTTACAAACATTCATAGCTAAATTTAATTAAAATAACATGTAAAAGATTTATACTAAACTGCTAACACTTATGAAAAGATATAAATAGCTATTTTTTTGTCATCGAAACAATACATATTTCACATGTAGCTGAAAGAAAAAAAGAATAAATATCATGAATATTTTGAGGGTATAAAAAATCAAAATAAAAGGAAATCAAAATTTCAAGTAATGAAATACATCCGCAAAATCTTAAAATATGGAAGGTGAAATTATTAGTAATTATACTTGTTGTATTTATATTAATCTTGTGAATTTTTCCAACAACTATTGATAAATGACCAAGTGAATTAGGAAGAGGAAGAGGAAGAGGACGGAAGAAAACAAGTGGAAGAGAAATAGCCATGAACACAAGTCCAAAATAAGTAATAGACTCATCCACCTTCATTTGTTGTTATCGATCACTACTTTCGCCGACATAATGAGATACATGCCTTCCTTTTTTATATGTTCATTTTCTTTTTCTAATTTCTAGTCAAATAAGTGACTCAAATTAATTTGCAGTTTTGGGGGAGTTAAAACAAAATGAAACTCCTGATTATAACTATTAGAAAATACTTTTAATACAATGCATGACATAACATATAGATTAAATTAAAATATTAAATTGCAAAAATATATGACATAACATATTTCAATATTTAATGTATTACAAATATTTTACATTATTACACGATATAATAAATTATTAATTTTTATCTATAACATTTAACAATTTTATACTGTTTTGTTATTTTAAGTATTTGCATTATTTATATTAAAATGAAAATAGAAAATCTAATGAAATACTGCCATTATATAATATATCTTCTATATTATAATATATTTTCATATATTTTGTTTATGTTCAAAATATTTACAATAATTGACATTCGAAATATTTTATCTTAGATAATGTTATATAAATATAGTTTCATATTTTTTTAAAAACAAAGATAAAAGTTATAATTTCATAGTCCAACATATTGATCTAATTAAAATGCTTAAGCTAAAATTAATCGTCCACTTAAATCTTGATCTCGTTATTAATATCCAATTCAAACTAACTTACACATAGCACCAAATCATACACACATAGTACTAATTATCACATATCAACTTCATATATAAGCCAATCACTCGCCCAATGATTAAATTGAAGTTAATTATAGTACACTCATAAAATTTTATAAGCCAACATAACATCTCACTGTGGGACTAAACTGAGATATTATATAATTATAATATTTAATTATTTTATAATATAAATTATAGTTTATAATTTGTAAAAATATTCAATTATATATATTTCCAAGCAAAAAAATGAATTCCAAGTTATTTTAAAAAATCAAATACACAAACCAAACATAAAAAACATTTTCAACTTACTTGCAAATGCACAATATCATTTTTCTGTAAAACTATTTTTCTAAAAACATTTTCACTTGTAAAAGATTTTATATGAAGTAAACATAGTCTAGTTAAAGTTGTTTTTTTTCCGGCTAATCTTATAAGTTGAATTTAGAGTAATTTTCGTTTCAAAAGATTGATCTGCATGGTCCATTTTAAAAATAAAAATAAAAATAAAAATATGCATATATAAAAATACAAAAAATATAAAATATAAGCAAAATATATCCAATTAAGCTGATGGGATGACTCTGCCCAAATCTGATTAAAACTAAGTTTAAAGGATCGATTTTACTTTAGTTGTTGTAGTTTTATTCAATGTTCACTTTATTTTTTAACTATTAAATTTTTTTAGTATAATCTTTGTAGTTTTTAATGTAACTTTACTTTAATCAATTCATTTAAGTGTCATTCACATCGATCAACACATAAATACAAGTCCAACTCACAATTAATTATTAATTTCGTAACTAAAATCCTCTGACTTATTTTTTGATCGTGACTTTGGCTCGAATTTATGATTGACTCTCGGTCAAAAACTTAATTTAAATTTTTCAAGTGAAAATAGGTGGCACTCTGATAGCTAGCTAGCTCCTATTGAGTTTTATCCTCAAATTGGATAAGAATTCGAGGATCATTGTTGCTAATATCATCTGATTTATCTGATATTTTTATAATTGTGTTAAGCATGATGAGCGAAAGTTTATCATTTTCATTATAATCACGTGCATCCTTTCCTTCTCAACCCATTTTAAATAGACTGAAATTGAGTCAAATATGCTTATTGACAATCAACATTCTCATTGGCAACCCTCATCTATAGTTGGATAAAAATCAATTGTGATGGTGTTTATCGAAACCAAGATTGTGGAGGCGGAGTAATTATGCGAAACCATAATGGATAGTGTATCTTTGCCTTCTTTACATATTTCTCATCTCCATCTGCCTTTTATTCAAAAATATTTGCGCTATTTAATGCACTTTCTTATGCAAAATATAACCAAATTGATCAACTCATTGTGGAATCTGATTGAAAGCTGTTGATAGATTGTATCAACCAAAAATCAGAAGCTCTTTGGCAATGCAAAAATTTATTCCGAAATATCCATATCTTGCTATACAAACTTCAAAATGTAACATGTAGATTTATTATTAGATTGACAAACCAAGTTGCCCATTGGGCAACAAGTGTAGCTCACAATCGTAGATAGTTCGCGATCTGGACCTGTACTTGTCTACTCGAGCTAAATTGTATCTTGTATGATGATTGTTCTCGTCTAGTGCCTTAATATAGTTCTTTTATTTTTTTTAAAAAAAAAACTAAAATCCTCTAGCAATTATTTTTTAAAAAAAAATGAAGAAAAATAATTGAATCGCTCCTAAGCATATTTTTTAATTGATCGTGAAATTCATAATTATACTCATTAAATTGTTATTACTTTTTTTTGAAAATGCATTATTGGCTTGGATCAATATAAATCGGTATCGATATGCACTAAGGTAGTGCATATTGGGGGCAACCTCAACATGTACAATAGGCCAACATATATTATTGATTGCACCGTCGAGGACTTTCCTATCAACTATCTCGGACTATTTTGTACATGCATTTCATTTTTGAGGCACCCAAATGGGTTATAAAAAACTAGAGCTGAGAAGGAGGCATTTCTTCTAGTGCGGATCCCGAAATACAAATTGCATAGGTAAAAGCCTTGTGAATTGGGAAACAATGTTGGCGGGCAATTTGATGGGTGCATCGATTTACTGGACATACAGCTTCACAATAAGACTAGGTTGGGAAGTTGGCTTTGGAAGTTAGAATGATGATCTTCTTTGGCCAAGACAAACCTTAGCACTCTATCCACCCACTTTGGGTCTGGGAAATAGAAATAGAATCCAAGTGTCATATGTTTGGATAGACATCTACTCCATGCTTAAGGTTTTCAGGAATTCCACAAACTTGTGAGTTGGTGCCATACAAATGATTCGTCAATGGCACAACAACTAACAGAGGAATTTGATATTGCGAGAGAAATACTCGAATCTGTTCGCTCTAGCAATCAGCCTGGATGTTCGAATTGCGAAAGCCAAGGAATATGATGGGTAGGGGGATGTGATCGATTGGAATATACAATTCTCTATTTTTTTACCAATCACAAACATTCTTGTCATTGTTGAGGATCTTAGGGGTATTTTTTAGAGCACGAGTAGGGATACAATTTCATGGAAATTAAGTCATGCGAGTATGTTCAGTACATTCACTATACAATTTACTTATTTTTCGAGGGATTTCTAACATCAAAGCACAGTATTTCTGGCATAAGGATTGTTTCGAGAATATTTCTATTTTCAATTGGTTTGGTTTCCAACAACTTCTATATAGAAAGGACCGTCTGATTGCACGAAACATGTTAGTGGACCCTACTTGACTTTTATGTAAATCAACTTTGGAAACACTCATACACATGTTCAAAGAGTGTACTTTTACCAAGCAAGGCTGACGGTGACTCCTACATATCGATATCCCGCCTCAACCTTTTAGTCTAAACTTTGTCCCTTTTGCTTCGTGGGAGGAAGGGTCCACACAAGGTCAAGCTTCTATACTTCGTAGCAATAATGATATATCTAACGATGAAAGACTTGGATCGAATGAAATTGCCGATGCTTCGATGTGATTGAGCACTCTCCTCGGGAAGTTGCTATTGAGGGTGCAATTCTTTTGAGACTTACGGTAGACACCCCCTCGGGTTAAATCGATGTTTTCTTTTGTAAAAATTAGATTCTTTTGTTCTTGTAGTTTCTCTCTTTAACTTTACTTATTCTCACTCTTTTTACACTTGTATTTCTCAAAACTTCCGATAAACACAAGTTTGTTTTCTCTCTCAACAAAAAAATATAAATGGGTCGATCACCAAAAGTCTAAATCCGAGTGAGTGAGCATTTAACTGGGCGAGTCAAGTGATCATATATCTCAGCCATGGTGATGGTGTGCTTCATGTAGGGGTGAGCATCGGTCCGATTCGGTTAAAAACCGAACCGAAAATTCGGTTAACCGAACCGAAAATTCAGTTAACCGAACCGAAAATTCGGTTAACTGAACCGAACCAAAGAAAAAAATTTAACCGTTTACCGAACCGAAAAAATTCGGTTAATTCGATTCGGTTAACCGAATTTTCGGTTCGGTTCGATTAACCGAATTTTCGGTTCGGTTCGGTTCGGTTAACCGGAAAAAAAAATAAAAAAAATTCAAAGAATGGACTCAAACTCAGCCCACTGAGAAATTAGATTTTAATTTTTACCCTTCTAACCATCTCAGCAAACATTACTATCAATTTATATATAACTTACACCTATTATATATATATACCGAATGTTAAATAAATATTATTACACAACATAGGATTCGAACCCAGGCGGCGAAAAGCCAATATCTAACACTTAACCACCAAGACAAATACCAACATCTAATATATGTTATTATATTATATACATGTATATATATATATATATATATATATATATATATACATATATATTCGGTTAATTCGGTAAATTAATCGAACCGTCGATTAATTTACTGAACCGAACCGAAAACCGAACCGAAATTAATTCGGTTAATTCGGTTAGGTTAAATCGGTTTCGGTTCGGTCGATTTCGGTTCGGTTTCGGTGAATCGGGGAAGTTTGCTCACCCCTAGCTTCATGGACCTTTTGTTTATTTGGTTTGCTGCAAGTGCAAGGACTCGTAAGTGATAAGAAGATAGATGAAGGATAGTTTGGAAAATTAATAAGAGATGGCAAGAAAACCTATTCTTATGAGCAAATGCAAATGAATGCGTAGATTCTAACATTTTAGGTCAAACTTTTTTCCTCACTACTTGATTACCATTTAAGGGCTTTGGAAGCCTCTTTTATTTCGAATGGGCCTCCAGGTTCACAGCCCATTCTTTCAAAACTCAACATGATCATCCTCGCGACGCCACGTGGTAATTTGATGTTCATCACATTCGAATTCTAGATTTATTTATACAACTTTCTTTGCAGCGGATATATTTACTTTTTTCCTTCATAGTTCATCGAGCCCAACGCGACCCAAATATTGATCGCAACTGGGCCGAACCGGAGCGGTTCAGCACGTGGCCGATCGAGATCGGGCACTCGCTGACGATATATTAATTAGTGAATTCGACAAAATTTGCGTCCTCGACGGTACGAGAAAAATAAATGCCGGTCCACCGACATAAGTCGATCTGCATGTCGCCCGCCGGCCACCGCACGTTATTTGCGTATGTAACGTCTGTTACATATATATATATATATCCCACCCGCTGTCGCGCTGCAACCGCCATTAATATATGCTTCGCAGCTGCTGGATTCGATACAAAACGCAGAGCAGTGGCTTCAATTAATGCATATATAAACTCTCCGTCAAAATAATAATTATACATAACAACTTAGAGGACGAGTACGTAGTAGCCACGTCAGTGAGTGCATGTAGCATATTGCTGGCATGACCCAGCGTGGGATACGGCTGTCGGCCTCGGAGTCAAAGCAGGTCCGTTGACGTGAAGCAACCTATGTGCATCTACGTGCATGGGAGAGCAGGAAGAGGCGGTGTTCCTGCTGCGCTGTCCCCAATGCCTGCATCTTTTTTTTAAAAAAATAAAAATTGATTTAAATATAGTTTTTACTACTTGATTTATGAATTTATTTGTGTCGACGAATATTATATATATATACTTGGCATAGTTAGCAAATCATAGTTCATATATGCTGATGATTCAATTTGCAATTTTGCATTCCATAATGAGAAGAAAAAGGAAAGAGAGTTGGATGTCGATGGCAATTATGAACGATTGTGATGCTGGTGATTGGCTGAATATTTTTAGGCACTTGAACATATTTTATTCAATTAAGTGGAGTTTGAATTGAGGAGTCGTTAAAAATTGAATTATTTTGGACACGTTTTTTATTTTTTTTTAATTTTCTTTTTCAATGACAAAGAGTCAAAAAAGAACAAAAATTACATTAGTCTGATAAGATTAAGGGCCAATCTTTATTTCAGATGAAATTTTGCTTCATGAGCTTTGCGTGCTTGACAAGTCAATCTGCAGTTTTATTGATGTACCGATTGACAAACTTGAATTTAATATTTACAATTTTACCTGCAGAGTACCTAATATTAGAGATCAAATTTTGTATATTTAAATAACACTGCATTTTACCATTGATGGAATCAATAACAATGCTTGAGTCACTTTCAATAATGATATTACATAATTTACATTTAATCGCATAAGATAAAACATGTTTAATAGCTAACGCTTCATTTGTAAGAACAAAATTATTATAATGAAAGAAACCTGCAACTATTAAACATGAACCAAGGTAATTCCTGCCAATGAAAGCAAAAGACCCAGCATTAGAAGTAGAACCACTAGCTTAATCAGTATTAAATTTAATCCATCCCGGAGGAGGTAATGTCCAAGTTGACTTATCCTGATCGAGAATATTATTTTTACCCTCAAATGAAGGGATATCCGCATAATGAACCGTCAGGGCCAGGGTGCTAGCAAGCAAACGATTAATACAGGGATTGATATTACTAAAAATAGCCTTATTCCTAGCCAATCAAAGAGAATACAAGGAATTTAGACAACGCCATAGCAGCATAATGGAACTTAATGGTTCCCGTACTCGACACAGTGCTAAATCCAAGATTACTCAAAACTGATTTAATGTCGACAAATCGCCACTCAATCAATTTCAAGAGGGCCCTAGCTACCTCACAATCAAAGAATACATGAGATATGAATTCTTGATGGCTGCCGCAAATGGCACAACAATGGGAATTGACCATCCCAAATCTAAAAAGCCTATCGGCGGTGGAAAGCTTATTATGTAAAGCTTTCCAAACAAAAATTTTAACTCGAGGAGCAACCCGACATTTCCATAATTCATTCCACCGCGAAAGGCTAAGAAGGTTGGGATTCAGATTTTTGAATATAAAAGAATAAACTGATTTAGAGCTAATAATCTCATGGTTATCTGGCCACCAAACTCATTTATCCTCATAAGGTTGATCAGGATGGGTCAAGTCGGAAATAGCCTCCACCATAGTTTTACCAAAACATTCATTCAAAAGATTAAATTTTCAGGAACTGTTCTCAATCAAGCAGTCAACAGAGCAATTCAGATCAAGCATAGACATGTTAACAAATGATGGTTTGAGATATAGAGGAACATCAAACAACCAACAGTCAAAGAAAACAAGAGTGTTCATACCATGCCCAATAATATTTTTAAAACCGGAACTAAGAATATTAATAGCAAAACAAATAAGATTCCAAGCATTACTACAACTAACATGATATTTCAAACTCCAAAGAGAATCAAACTCATATTTAGCTTTCACAACACTGGTAAATATTGTTTTAGATTTATGGCAAAGCTTCTCAACTCTTTTAGCATTCAAAGCAAAACTCATTATCCTAAGATATTTAATACCAAGATCTCCCAAGTTTTTTGGCTTAATTACTTCCTCCCAAGCAATTAAATGCAGACCTTTATTATCTTCCTTAGAAGACCACAAAAAACTCCTAATTACAGCGGTAACTTTATTCAAAACTTTCTCAGGCAACCAAGTAACACAAAGAGTATGTAAATGGACAGAATTTAATACATAATTAATTAAGATAACTCGACCAGCCTGAGAAATATTACCCTTAGTCCAATTATTAAGTCTACTTAAAACCTTGTCAATAATATAATTACAGTCTTTGATCTTATTATATCTAGGAGAAATATGAACACCTAAGTACTTCATAGGAAATGAATCAGTCTTCATTTTAAATTCCTTCTCAATTTTGTACTTAACAACAGAATCAACAATTCTAGGGAAGTAAATCTCAGATTTGTTCACATTAATCACTTGATTTGTAACTCTATTATAAGTATCAAAGATCTTTTTAACATTTCTAATAGATTTATCATTTGCTCTAAAGAATAACAAAATGTCATCCGCATACATTAAATGACAGATTTTAAAAGAATTCTTAATGATAATAGGAGAAATTCTACCATCAAACATGACTTCATTTAAAAGAGAAGAAAGAAGATTACTGACAACAATATAAATGTAAGGGGATATAGGATCCCCTTGCCTAATACCACATTGCCCATGAAAGGATTTAGAGTTATAATTATTCAAACAACACTGAAAAGAAGAAGAGCTAATACTATATTTTATCCAGTTTATAAATAAGTCAGGAAAATTCAGATGACTAAGCATACCAAAAATAGAACTCCAAGAGATTTTATCATAAGCCTTTTCAATGTCCAATTTCATCACAATATAAGGATTCTTGCCTTTAGAATTATAAAAAGAATGAGGGATTTCTTGAGCTACAATGATATTATCATGAATGGATCTATTACTTATGAAAGCAGTTTGATTAACAGAAATAATATCATTTAAAAAGGGCTTCATTCTATTTGCCAAAACCTTAGAAAGGATCCTATAGTTTACATTACATAAAGAAATTGGCCTATAGTCTTTAATAGAAATTGGGGACTCATTTTTTGGGATAAAAATAAGATCAGTATTGTTCCAACCATTTGGTAACCCAGAGCCATCATGGAATTCAGTGAAAGCATGCTTAAAAGAATTAGATACAATGTTCCAATATGTTCTATAAAATTCACCGGTAAAACCATCTGGGCCAGAGCTTTTACCAATGCCCAAAGATTTCACAGCATTTGTAATTTCCTCAAGCAAGAAAGGTTTAATTAATTCAGCATGGTGCTCAGAGTTAATTTTATTCATAGTAGGAATGGGAATGAAATTAATAAAACTATTATCAGAGTAACACCACAAATGCTTATAATAATCAGCAAATTGATTATAGATATCAGATGGAACCACAACACAAGTATCATTAACATTGATAAAAGAAATTCAGTTTTTCCTCTTATTTTTTATAATAGTTTTATGATAAAATTTAGTAATAACATCACCTCTTTAAACCATCTCTCTTTGGACATGGCCCACCACTTCAAATTTATTTGCCTTCTAAGAGCTTTGGCCTTATTATATAGACCAGACAAAACATCAATTTCAAAATCAGAAAGAGAAAGAGAAGCATTTCTAGATTCAAATTCATCAATGTGAGCATTCACCTTACTTAAACAAAGTTCAATATCACCAAGATAATACTTATTCCAGAAGGAAATTTTTTCGTAAGCATAGCTAAAGTCTTAAGAATATAAACCAGAGAAGAAACAGAGTCATTGTTCATATTCCAATTTTTCTCAATGATTTCAGCCACTTGAGGATATTGAGTCCAAAAATTTTGAAAGCGAAATTTAAAAAAACCTTTAAAATCAGAGTTAACCACATTCAAGCAGACAAGACAATGATCCGACAAAGATCTATTAAGATGAACCACAGAAGAATTATTAAATGCATCCAACCATAGAGAATTAGCAAAGGCCCTATCTAGTTTAGCTAATATCCTTTTTCCATTCTTCCTATTGTTACACCAGGTATACTTTGAACCAATAAACCCTAAATCAGTGAGATCACAATCACTAATACACTTTTTAAGGCAAATGATGTTATTATTTTCATTAAAGGGAGAGCCACCACATTTATCAGAAGCATTAACAATGCAATTAAAATCACCAACAAGAAGCCTATGGATATTTTCAAAGTCAAGCTGACTAAGACAATTCCAGAAAGAATTCCTATTTACAGGGTTAGTATCAGCATAAAGACCCGAAAAAAACCAAGGCTTATCATTTCCACATTGAATAACAACATTCAATAAATTCTTAGATCTAGAGACAACATGAGCATTAATAGAAGGAGACTTCCAGGCAAACAATAAACTCCCAGAAGCCCCAATTGAACTCACAGCAGAACTATGCCAATTATAACCAAGAGATGATACAAAATCTAGAGCCAGATTCTCATGAAGATGAGTTTCTTGCAAAAATAGATAGCTAATATTTCCTGATCTAACTTGAGACCTAATAAAATCTTTAACAGGTCTCCTTCTTAAGCCCCTACAATTCCAACTAAGTATTTTCATCATTATTAACATGATTAAAATCCTTACCTAATTTACTGGCTACATGATGAATTTGAGCATGATTAATATCTACCCCAGAGTCAATAAGCAAATTGCTATTAAAATTCTCCTTAGGAGAAGACACAACAAATTTGACTGGAATAGAATTAACCAGCAAATCCAATTCAGATTTTAAATGACTATTGTCCTTCCTAATTTTCTTCTTCTTTTTAGTTTGCATAATGTTGTCCAACTTAGCCAGATTTTTAGAGATTTCAACCTTAGTAAATCTACCTTTTCTAGATTGACTTTTAAGTTTCTTAGAGCATTCTAGAATGGGGGTACTAACAGGTTGCTCAACTAAAGGGCCACCAATACTTACCACATTAGTTTTAACCTGACTTACTATACCCGCAAAGGAAGGGGAAACCTTAGATTTATCAGAACTGGTTAAGATGATATTTGAAGCCCTAGCACAGGAAGACCTATCAGAGGTTTTAGTTTGAAGATCTTTAATACTATATAGCAACATCAATAGGGACATTAATAAGGCTAGCATCTATAGGTTCAGAAGAGTCTTTAATTGGACTAAGAGGCAACTCATTCCTAATATTTTGAGCACTATTCTCAGCCATAGGGATGGGTTTTTGAGAGGTATTCTCCTCATCCTTCCCATCAAGGCTGAGGTTAGACATAGCAGGGCTATTTCTTCCATAATAATCAGGTATTGAAGGAATAGGAGAGGTAGGGATATTATAAGTATCTACAAACTTAGGTTTATTAGGAGCTACCCCTTCTACCAACTTTAATCCAGGGACCATAAATATTAGAGTCATCAGAATTAGATTTAGCAAGAGGATTATCAAACAAAGTAACATTATTACCAGGAATAGAATTCTCAACATTAGCATTATTCATGTCAACAGTAGAGGCAGAAACATGCTTAATATTGCAGTCTTTAGCAAGATGACCAATAATACCATATTTAAAGGAAAAAATAGGTAATCTTTCATACCGAATAGCTTGAAATAAACCATTACCAGGATGCCCAATCCAAATACCTTGCTTGAGAGGTTTATTAAAATCTAATTCAACACAAACACACACAAATTTACCACGCTGCCAACTAAAAAAATTTTCATCGACTTTAATTGGTTTACCAACAATAGAAGCAATTTTAAACAAACTAGAATTTTGCCAATATTCCATCGGTAAATCGGGAAACTAAATCCAAACAGGAGCATACGAAATTTCTTCCGTTAAAGCTTTAAAATCAGGCTTCCAAGGCCGAAGATTAATCAAATCTCCCCGAAAAGCCCACGGGCCATTAGTAAGAACTTTGATCGCATCAACCTCAGAGGAAAACTGAAATACGAAAAACCCATTTTCAAGATCTATGACATTAGATATGTTATACATCGACCAAATCGACATGGCCCAGTCACGGATCTAAAAATGAGGAGGAGATCTACACAAAAACCGACCGATCAAACAACAGAACCAAGGTTGCCGAAGCTCCTTCAATTCATTTTCATTAAATTCGACAAAATCCGACGAAGAAGCCTTAATCGACGAAAGTAATTCCACAGAAGAAAATGCGCGACTATCGTAAACATTCGACTTGAACAAAGAAGCCCAAGAAATTTTTGACATATCATGATTAGGTTTAGATTTTACCAGATCCTGTCTATTAACAGGGGATGAGGGCGGATTAGGCTTAGCAGAGCTTTGACCTGGAACTAGAGGACGATTACCAGTCGAAACCCCAGTCTTCTTTGGATCTGCTACTCGAGGAGAAGCTCCGACTCCGGGAAGGAGATCCAAGTGGTTTTTACCGACGCTGACCTCAATGGGCTTCATCTTCACCTTCGGCTCTCCATCCCGACTGAAAAGTCGAGAGGGGGAAACCCCTAGCGGCGGAAGAAAAAAGCACCCACAAGGCAGCGAACCCTAACCACAATAAAAGTCAAGCCGACCGAAACAATCGAAGCGAATACCAAATCTTCTTCACGTCAGCCTTGGGATAATGTAGCTATCACGCATACGCGCGCCAGCTAGCATTGCGAGAGCTAGGGGAAGAGAGGATCAGAACCCAGAACCCACGAGCCCCAAACAGTCCAAGAATTCGTATCTTGAGTCTTGGAGCGGTAACTAGAGGATTTTTTAGTTGCACTAGCACCGCATCACACGTTTTTTAATTTAATTCATGCAGGATTGGGTATAATTAATTAGTACAGATATAGTTGACTCGCGCGAATCGATGATTTAATTATAGTTATATATATGTTTGATTTATTTCCCTTGATTAAGTAGATCATTAAATTTTGTTTTTTTGCTTTTCAAAATTTAGTTATAAGGGTTGGAAGAAGATGAATTAAATATGTACTAAATTGTTTGGGCTTAAGTTACTTGTATGTATAGTTTTTTATTTCGCATTACATATGTCATGAATTGCTTGATTTTAAGTTAATTAGTCATAAGTTTTTTTGAGAAATGAAAACTTGTATTTATACATACAAGAGATGGGGAGATGAAGAAGAAAAATACACGTGGGAAGTAGGGGATTTAAATAGCTACGTTGGCTTAGGTAAGACAACAACAAAAGAACAATCAAGAGTCGAGACTTGGATACTTCATCGAAATAGTTATTAATTGTTCAGATCTTGCTAGATCTTCAAGGTTCAAATTAAAGCTTGGTATTTCTGTCGTTTAGCAGTAAGATCTCCTTGGGTTGTATGGTGTTGGGGCCGAAAGCTGAATGGAAAAAGAAGGTAAACCACAAGCATCTATGAGGATTCTCCATCCTTGCCCGGTATATATGCATGTAAGGTAAAAGATTCTCATGTGATTCATCATCTAATGCACACAAAGATGGTTTATTGGGTTGTGTACGTGAGCAATCAGTTGGTCCTTAGTTGGCAGTTTATTTTGTAGTGCAATTCAATAGAGAATCGAAATGAATTCAGGGCAGATGCAGTGCCACAAAAACTCAATTGGTAGATCTCTCAGTATGTCTGCAAGTTATACAGAGATTTGGTGGTGAATCGTATGTGAGTGGTCCACTTCAAAGAATTGATCCTTGGACGTGTCTTCAAGTATCGGGGCAATAGTTGTTGCTAAGCTTGCCACTATCGATAAGGGAACATTAAGTTAATTGTAAATTACTTTTCATTGTTGGAGTTTGATTCCTTTTAGATCTTCAATTATTTGAACTCAAATAGGAATTACAACAAATTGAATGTGATGAATCGTACAAAAGTTATATACGTACCAAAATTTATATCAAATAATATGTATTGTATATTTATAAAGGTCCATTCGTTTCGCAAACTATCTAGTACAGGACAAGATTAATCGGTACAGTATAAGATTGTACAGGACAACATAAGAAATAATCTCATGTTCGTTTCGCACGGTACTGGATATCAATTTAGTACTATCTTGTGTTCATTTCGTATTATCACAACACATGACTAGATAATTTGACAAAAATATCATTTGCACTATTTTTTGTTCATTTCATCGTATAAAGCATATCAGATAATATCATTTATTATTATTATTATTATTATTATTATTATTATTATTATTATTATTATTATTATTATTATTATTATTATTATTATTATTATTATTATTATTATTATTTTCATCATCATCATTATCATCATCACCATCATTAAATATTCATCTTAATTATTATTATTATTATTATTATTATTATTATTATTATTATTATTATTATTTTCATCATCATCATTATCATCATCACCATCATTAAATATTCATCTTAATTAGCATAATGATTATAAATCCAATTAATATATTCTATTACAATAATATCACAAGTAGATTAATTAACTAATATGTTGTGACATGAAGGCGCTAGTGTCATCGACAACGCGGCCACACTACCTCACATACTAAATATACCTGCTAATATAGTGAGTATACCTAATTACATAGTAAATATACATAATCATAGTATTTTATTTGACTAAAGAATAATTTTGATCCAATATCTTTTAATCCAAATATACTCTCTCTAAATATTGATATATACTCAGTTTCTATCAAAATATACTCTCGTTAAGTCCAAATATACTCTCTAAACACATATATACACTATTTTTATCAAAATATACTCTATTTGAGTCCATGTATATATATAATGTCTAAATATACTTTCTTTTGATCCAAATGTATTCTCTTTAAATATATAGGTATACCCCTTTTCTATCTAAATATACTTTCTTTTGATCCAAATATATTGCTTTAAGTATATAAATATACTTATTTTCTATTTAAATATACTATCTTTTAATCCAAATATACTATCTTTAAATTTAAATATACTTATTTTGGAAAAATCGAACATTCTTGAAATTTTTCAACCTTGTACCAAAGTAACAAACTCTTGTTACTCCAAATTGGAGTAACAAGAAAATGAGTATGATGTACTGGACTAAGACATTACTCTTGTCATGTCCATGATATATTTTTGCAAATGAACACGTGACAACGGGTGTTGTCCAGTGATGTACCTTAAAATTATGCGAAACGAACGGACTCTAAGGGTTCGTTCGTTTCGCAAATAGTTTAGTACATAACAGACTAATCAGTACTGTATAAGGTTGTATAGGGCAGCATAACAAATAGTCTCATGTTCGTTTCGCACGGTATTGGATATCAAATTTAGTACTATCTTGTGTTCGTTTTGTATTATCACAACACATGATAAGATAATTTGATGAAAATACTCGTTGTACTATTTCTTTTTCATTCATCATATAAAACATACTAGACAATATTACATATTGTTATAATAAAACATTCATTTTAATTAACATAATAATTATAAATCTAATTAATATACTTTATTACAATTATATCACAAGTAGATTAATTAACTAACATATTGCGACATGGAGGCCCCAACGTCGTCGATGACACAGCCACACCGCCTCCTATACTGAATATACATGCTAATATAGTGAGTATACCTGACTGCAAAGAAAATATACATGATCATAATATTTTATTTAACTAAATATCAATTTTTTATCCAAATATACTCTCGATAAATAGAGATATATCTCATTTGAATATATTATATTTTAATCTAAATATACTCTTCCTAAATATAGATACATACTCAATTTCTATTAAAATATACTCTCTTTGAGTCTAAATATTTAATCTAAATATAGATATATACTCGATTTCTATCAAATTATACTATATTTGAGTCCAAATATACTTTATCTAAATATAGATAAATACTCAATTTCTATCAAATATATTTCTTTTGATTCAAATATACTCTTTATATATATATATATATAGTCATTTTTATCAAAATATACTCTCTTCTAATCCAAATATATAATCTTCAAATATAAATATATTCATTTTTGAAAAATTGGACATTCTTGAAAAAATTTACATATATTGAAAATATAAACAAGACTATTATTGTCATTTTCAACCTTGTACCAAAGTAATAAATCATTGTTACTCCAAATTGGAGTAACAAGAAAATGAGTCTGGTGTACTGTTATGAGACATCATTCTTATCCTGTTCATGGTACATTTTCGCAAACGAACATGGAATAACTTGTGTTGTCCAGTGTTGTACCTTAAAATTATGTGAAACGAACGAACCCTAAGAGTTCTTACTTATTGGGAACATTAGGATAATTATAGCTACGTAGATACATCATACAAGTATGGATAAGGATACAAATCATATATGATTAATTTGGATATACTTTCAAAATCGCATCTGCATTTGTGTAGATATTTTTCATATTCATATGCATATCCATATATAGTTTGGTGAAAAAAGGTAAATTATACTGATCTCCCCTGAGGATAGTGAAATTACACCGATCTCCTCTTTATTTGTAACTTTGTCTTGTAACCCCTTAAGTTTTGTAAAATATTACACAGACATTCCCTACTAACGAAAACTATTAGTGGAGGGTATGTCGCTTACTAATGACATTATTAAAATATTTGTATTTTTTCTTATTTTAAATGATAAAAATACCCTTATGTCATTTTTATTTTTCTCAAAAAAATTAATTTTTAAAATATTTTTAAAATAAAATAATTCATTTCAAATTTTTATTTTTAAAATATTTATTCAATTATTTTATGTGTGTAATTTAATAATTTTTCAACAAGGGGCATAAGAGAGAAATCACATTACTAACGAACTTCATTTAACACCGTTAGCTACAAGTGAGGTGAGTGTCACCTGAACAAATAGATGAGAGATCAGTGTAATTAATTTACTCATGAAAAAATAATGTGTACGATACAAATATGAATATTATTGAGCAAATGCAAATAATTGTTATTCCGGCCTAAACCTAAATTAATTTAAACGAGCTTTAATTCTCCGAGCTCATATATAATAAAACATATAGGAGCTTATAAACAAGTTAACACATGGCATTTCTAAATTTTAAAATAATATACTAAATAAATAAAATCAAGTCACCAAATGTATAGAATTATAAGTTTAGAATCGATAAAAATTAAAATTGAAAAAATATATATCAAAGTTATGCATGTAGCTTAAATGTCTTTTTACATTGTTTCCATGAAATATAATATTTATGCTTTAGTGAAACAACGTATCAACATAAAAAAAAATTATCTCATTTTTTCTTGACTGCATGCATCGACATCCACCCTTGCAGTTGTTCAATCTCTATATTCTTTTTTATTCTTGTTATTTTTCTCTAATTAGCTGGAGGCCAGAGTTGAAATGATACTTCCAAAACTTTTTCTTAATATTTTCCTCCGCTCTCCTCTCACTTCTTCCTTAGTCAAAATCATGCCTCAATGGATCCCTAGCACCGCACCCATGACCTCATGTGAAAAAGAAGGAAATGAATTTCGAATGCATCGACCGAAAGGAGATAAGAGAATGGTTAAGGGCGTGTTTGTTTGCGAAAGTATTTTTTGACTTTTTATTTCGTGAAAACCAAAATGGATTTTTAAATTTCAAAATTTTGGTTTCGATTTTTTTGTTTGGCGAAAACGTATTTGTTTGACATGTCCAAATTTCATGTTTCGTGAAATGAAATCGACGAAAATTTATTTGTTTTGTGTTAATTTCGTTGATAATTTTGGGGACGAAAATTGAAACTGTGTTTGTTTATCAAACATAGTTTTAATTTTAGTTTATTAAGTTATATTATTTTATTAATTATAAAATTTAATTTGATATTATTAACTTAAATTTAAAAAATATAAGAATCATATTA
Source organism: Canna indica (assembly GCA_034359265.1). Classification (NCBI taxonomy): domain Eukaryota; kingdom Viridiplantae; phylum Streptophyta; class Magnoliopsida; order Zingiberales; family Cannaceae; genus Canna; species Canna indica. Next base: position 66,023,044 of record CP136896.1, on the reverse strand, counting down.
ATTAGTTGATAAATATATTGTGAATATTATTTATTTAGGATATAAAAATTATTAAAATATATTTTATTATATTTTTTAATTTATAAATAATTCAATATAATATTTGTAAATAATATTAATTAATTAATTAATAAAGTTACGTATCAACTAAATATTAATAATATTATTAATTAATTATCAATTAAATATCAACTAAATATGAGCTACGTATCAACTAAGTATAAACTCGTATTTTTTTACTTCTTTAACTAACCCAACTTAATAATGATTGAAATTATTGATGTAGTAGTTTTCATGAAGTTATAAAATTATAAAGTTACATTTAATTAATGCATAAATAGAGTTACATAGAATTACAAGAGTTGAATATAAAGTTATTATACACACATGATAGTATTAATACAATGATGCTCAACCTTCCATTAATATCCTTGTGCTTATAATTTAAATTCATAAGTGTAATAAGTCGAGAGTTGAGATGAGGTACATGACTAAAATGGATAGAGTTGTTTTGAGATCAGAGGATAAGCTATAAGCTATACACATAGTGTAAAATTGGATAAGCATATATTAGTTAGTCCACATTCTTTCTTATTACTTTACACCAAAGAAAGCTGAAATCGATGCTATTGTTGTCGAGATAGAGACAGAGAAAGCGGCAGCTGAAGCAGCAAAAATATTTTTTAAGTATCAAATACAATGACATATTTTTGTTAACTTAGATTGTAACCTGGTAATAATGATCAATGACATACAAGATTTTTTAAGTATCAAATACAATAATATATTTTTATTAACTTAGATTATAATTTTGTAACACTGATTAATAACATACAAGATTTTTTAAGTATCAAATACAATAATATATTTTTATTAACATAGATTGTAACTTGGTAACACTGATCAATGACATACAAGATTTTTTAAGTATCAAATACAATTACATATTTTTTCATACACTGAGCAAGTTACTGCATCCGTCTGAGGTTGATGAGTTGGAAGTTGGCAATCGAAAAACATCGGCCGAGATCAAGCATTGTTACATTTCTTTTTTTTTCATACACTCATCGATAAGCATTGCATAATAGATACAACCCAATAGCCAAGCACCATCAATAATATTGTTGTCAATTTTGACGGTAAAAATATAGGACAATGAAGGAAAATGCGTATCAGCATTAATTGGTGATCGCCTCCAATTCATAGTCAACCAAAATAAAGTTTGCCCATTATCTTAAAACAACCAAAATATAAAGCACAACCACGCATTTATATAAGCACAACCAAACGATGAAATATAAGCACAACCACACATTTATATAAGCACAACCAAACAATGAAATATAAACACAACCACGCATTTATATAAGCACAACCACACATTTATATAAAACCATAACTGATAAAGGGCAACATTACTTTACGACCTTAGGAGGAAAGTGCGCATAACCATTGATTGGTTATTGCCTTCAATTCTCCGCCGATATAAAACTAAAGTTAATCAAATAATAAGATAAAATAGTCAAATTTTATTAGTAGTCCAATAAAGTATTTATTACTATCAACCCATTGCAATCCATGTTAAGGAGTTTGTCCATTTTTGCCTCAAGTGAAAAGAGGTCCCTACTTCTTTGGCTCACTTCTTCTCATTCCTCATCACGTATTATCGTTGCAATGGGAGTGATCCATCGAAAGAATTGACAATTGGGAATGCCAATTTTGTCTCTATTTATGCAAGTCGCATATAATCGGCCGGGATTTTTCTTACTTTCACTTATCCTTATCGCGGCTCGCAAACCGCAAAAACATTCGTTGTTTCGATATCTCAAATACGTTTCACTTATTCGGGATGAAGAAGCTGTCATACTATTTAATGAAACTAAAATTAGTATATTGTTGGTAACATACACTATCATAGAATTCTAAATAGCAATTAAGTCTATTACAAGTCCAAGACAAAATTCTATTTACATGTTTAAACCTAATTAAAATAGCAAGGGCAATCAGCGTCGATGTGCCCAAAGCTGATTTGCAATCCCTTCCCGAATGTCATGCATAGCATTTTGAGTTAAAAAAGATTCATCACCTACCGATGAAGAAATAGGTGATTGTTCTTCATCATCAATAATAACTTCTTCATTGTTCCAAATATCGATTAATTCATCTGAATTACGGTGTTTAATAATGAAGTTATGAATTGTACAACACGCCAATACGATATTGTTTTGTCTTGCTAGCGAGTAATTCAACATCATCTTTAATATCGAAAAACGTCCTTTCAATAGTCCAAAGCATCGTTCGATTATGTTCCGAACGGAGGAATGTCGTTGATTGAACAATTCTCTTTTTGTTGAGGAGCCTTGCCTGCGATAATCTGATCTATGGTACCTTTCACCATGATAAGGTGCCAAAAATTCAGATACGTTCGGGTATCCCGCATCAACCACGAAGAATTCATCTAACAAAAGGTAAGAAAAATTTTCTATTAAAATCAAATCAACACATAAGGAAGTGACTACGTTGAGTTAAATTTACCTCCTATTGGCATAGGAAAATTTGAGTTGGGAGAATAAATAGTGTGGCTGAAAATATACGTGTCATTCGCGCTTCCCTCCCAACCACTCTTTACGTAGGTGAATAGCATGTTGTGAGCGCATGCTGCCATTACATTTTGCGTAATGGTTCCCTTACGATCCCGATATAAATATGCCTTATTTGCGGGAACGAATGCCAAGATATGTGTCCCATCTATCGCCCCTATGCAATTCTACAAAAGGATTATTCAAATGTTAGACAAACCTTATGCAATTATACATAAGGACTAGGAAAGAATTTTACCTTAAAATAAAGGAACCACCTAGGATGCCCTTGAATTTCAGGTTGAACAGTTCGAGGTTCTCGGGGTTTGATAATTTCTGTCCCCAACCGAAGAACCGTTGCAAGTGTCAACTTGAACCACTTGTGACACGTTTGAGTGGAGTGTTGATAGCTCTCCGCAACCACTCTTGCTCGTTCATTATGACACAGCGTATACAAGAACATTGCAACTGCTTCCTCCACAAATATATTTTGGTCTTCTAAGCCAAGTCTCCTAAGATCGGTGCATAATCTAAGGAATAGACTTGGCTTCATACACAAGTTCTCGTAGCATCGTACATGACTATGTATTAACTTCTGTACATAGTCCGCACCTCTCAAAATTGAAGTGCACACTGCTCTTCTTGGGGTTGGATTTTCTAATTCATCCAACTTATCTAATATATCCAACATGAGTAATAATACCAAGTCATCGAAAATTTCTTCATCGCTATCAAATGTATGTGAAGGTTGATGACTAATTCTACGATAACTAAAAAATAAGTTATACTATTTGCATGAAAACATAACGCATAAAAGTAAATAAACTAGAAATAAATTATTCAGTTCAGTTCATAACCAAAGCATGAAAAAAAAAGTATTCTTACACACATTGTTTTATCCGACATCATAAAAATTAAAATAGTGTCACCAATGCAAACTTTGCATCCATTTCTTCGGTTGTTCGTCATCTAATGACATAATAAGTGGTCGAGCATCAGTGTGCTCAACCAAGTAAGTTATTATCTTAAACAAGTGAGCTTCAGGTAGCCCTTCCATACTAGTAATGCATCCAACATAATTTGGGACGTTATATGAATCCGTGGGTGATGTGTACACTGAACCTGCATCACTTCGACGGGCTGCATAGTGATTTGAAATAAGTTCATACAACTTTTTTTTCTCCTGTTCTAGAGTTGATCTCACCGATGATTTACCTCTTTTATTGCCACATGAGAAAATAGATGGACGTCTATCTACCTACTCAACACTATCATCTTCCTCTACTAGGGGCTCCTTCCCACGTACATCCGGATTCAAATATTCCTTCTCTAATATACTCTCTTCATCCAAATCCATTGGGGGTTGTGTTGATGAACGGGCCATCCCACCAGTTGCGGATTGATTATAGTGTGGTGGTGGCCCGTTCTTAAAGGGTTTGAAATAACTTTTTGTCGTTCCTTTCTGCACACGAAATTTTTTTTCTAAAACCAACTAACTAAAACCTCATTGATTAAATACAAAACAACATACCGATGAGTCCCACATTGTTTCATCGGCATCAATCTCCCCTGTGTCAGGATTTCATGTAACCCCCGTGTGGTTAATCAACTCTTGGAAATGCTTATATAAACGAAGAAGCCGTATTTTTTTGGACTTATATTTCTCCACCCCGTAATTAATCCCACACTTCTCCTTTAGTTTTTTACTAATATCTTCGCACACAGTCTTATCAAAATTGAGATTGCCTAATTCAGCTTATTTATTATGCAAGAGGTACAAAAATTCTTCTGTGACATTTTTTGACCAGGACTCCGACTTTTCCCTCGGATTTCGATGACCACCCATATATTCAACTATTATATCTAGGGGAAACATATTTGTAAGCTAACCATAAATCACATATAAACATTTACATAAATATAAATGAAACAGTAAAATAATATAAATGAAGTAAGCAATAAACAGTCAAATGTTGTCAATAAACGGTCAAATGAAGTCAATAAACAACCAATAAACAGTCATTCATAACATTTTGCAGAGATTGCATAATGAACTCATAAAAGCATACTAACAGTAGATTAACTGAAGTGCATCATAACAGCATACAAAAGCATACATAACAACAACATATGAATGAAGTGCATAATGAACTCATAAAAGCATACTAACAGCATACTAACAGTAGATTAAGTGAAGTGCATCATAACAGTATAACAACATACATACCAACTCAAATTGATCCATAACAGCATATTGAACAAAAGCATACTCACAGTAGATTAACTGAAGTGCATCATAACAGCATAAAGAAGCATACAAATTAACTCAAATTGATCCATACAGCATACATAATAGCATATTAACAACAACATGTGAATGAATTGCATAATGAACTCATAAAAGCATACTAACAGCATACTAACAGTAGATTAACTGAAGTGCATCATAACATCATAACAGCATAACAACATACATACCAACTCAAATTAATCCATAACATCATACTGAACAAAAGCATACTCACAGTAGATTAACTGAAGTGCATTATAACAACATACAGAAGTATAAAAATTAACTCAAATTGATCCATACAACATACATAACAGCATATTAACAGCAACATATGAATGAAGTGCATAATGAACTCATAAAAGCATACTAACAACATACTAACAGTAGATTAACTAAAGTACATCATAATAGCATAACAGCATACTTACCAACTCAAATTAATCCATAACAGCATACTGAACAAAAGCATACTCACAGTAGATTAACTGAAGTGCATCATAACAGCATACAGAAGCATACAAATTAACTCAAATTGATCCATACAACATACATAACAGCAACATATGAATGAAGTGCATAATGAACTCATAAAAGCATACTAACATCATACTAACAGTAGATTAACTGAAGTGCATCATAACAGCATAACAACAAACTTACCAACTCAAATTGATCCATAACAGCATACTGAACAAAAGCATACTCACAGTAGATTAACTGAAGTCATGAAATTGACCAGTCATACTAATACCAATTAAATGTCTATCATACTAAGATCCCAGCAAGATCCATACTAGCAATTAATTGTCTATCATGAAATCATATATGAATAGTCAAGCAATCCATAACAGCATACCGAACAAAAGCATACTAAAAGTAGATTAACTATCGAATGAACAACCTCAAATTGATCCATACAGCATACATAACAACATACATACAAACAGCATACATCGAAAGCAAGATAGTATTCAATATTATAATTTATATGCATTAACCAGCAATTTCTATGAATGATTAAAATAGATCATGAAACATAACATAAACCACAGATATATAGAAACATAACATAAATACAACTAACAAACAGTATAGATAATGACATACTAAACTGATAAACTAATAACAAACATACTAAAAAATCCTAGAGCGGGCAAAAAATTGTAATATTGAATACTATCGAGCAAGAAGAATAAAGCAACAGATAACCCTAGATCGGACAAAAAAATCCTAGATCAGACAATAAATCGAGCAACATCAATAAGAAGAAGAATGTACACAACTTTTAATCCTAGATCAAGAAGTAAGAATACGAAACCCTAATCCGAGAAATAGCGGCGACGAAAAAGACCATGGAGCAAGAAGAACAAAGCAACAAATAACCCTAGATCAGGCAAAAAAATCCTAGATCAGACAATAAACCGAGCAACATCAATAAGAAGAAAAATGTACACAACTTTTAATCCTAGATCAAGAAGTCGAAGAATATGAAACCCATCCGAGAAATAGCGACGATGAAAAAGACCATGAGCAAGAAGAACAAAGCAACAAGTAACCCTAGATCAGGCCGAGATCTCAAAGAAGACCATGGAACAAGAAGAACACATAAGAACACGAAACCCTAGATCGGGCGAACAATGAAAATATGATGAATCAACCAAAGAAATACATATATTGAGTGGTGCTGTGTTCGGTAGAATGGAAAGAGAAGTAGTATTATCCGCCGGCGAAGTGGAATGTCGGGGCTCCGTCGAAGGAGTGAGATTGGCGACAACTTGTCGCCTGTTGTCGTCGAAGAGAGGCTCGCGATCACGAGGCGGGGGGTAGGATGCCCTAACCCGACACTACTAGAAAAATGGTCATCAGCAACGGCTGATGCCGTTGCTGAGCCGTTGCTGAAGAGAATCAGCAACGGCTGAGCCGTTGCAATAGCGTCGTGACAAAAAGTCGCGTTGCTGATGACTTAGCAACGGATCAGCAACGGCCGCTCGGGCCGTCGCTCAAAACATTATCAGCAACGGCCGCTGGGCCGTCGCTAAAAATATTATCAGCAACGGTTTTGCCACAGACCCGGAGCCGTTGCTGATAACATTAATAGCAACGGCCGCTGAGTCCGTAGCAACACCGTTAGTAAAACTCCGTCGCTAAGCCATTGCTGTAGGTCATCAGCAACGGCTTTCGATACACTTTTAGCAACGGCTTTCCCACGGACGCCCGTGGGAAAACCGTTGCTGATGACAAATACCTGCAACCAGAAAATTTGAAAATTTCAAATTTCCATTGATACATTTATCTGATACATAACTCACACACCCATACCCTCATACACACATTCATTCACACATCACAAACACCTCATACACATTCATTCACACATCACAAACACACCAAGATATACATCAAAACAATTATATTTATATTCATAATTATCCACGATAGTATAAACACAATTCAAATGCAAAATTGAAGTATCAATATCCAAACAAAATAAGTTAAACAAGTTCAATATCCAAACAAAAAATCTCACGATCACGATGGAGGATGGTCTGGATTATATGGCGGGGTCTGGAGCGCTTGAGTGTACACCGGCGTGGACTGACTCGAGGACGATGGATTAGATGATGCCGAAGAGATGCCTGCTTCGGGATGACCTGACAAGTTGCGTAGCATAGCTTCTATATTCGCCATCGTCTGACTCTGGCGCTCCATCAACTCAGTCTGACGCGCGACCGTCTCCTCTAGTGTCCTTATCCTATTACTATGATCATAACTGGATCTGGAGGTGGACGGCCGCTCACCAGCGACCGGAGGGGTCGGTGCCCCAAGTGGCCCTAGTACGGCTCGCGCATGACCACTATCTGCGAAGCCATATACGCGGCCATGCTCCCAGCCACCTGCGGCCTCGACCCACGATGCTGCGTCAAAGTCCTCGAGGGTACCCCCGCGCTGCACCACCGTCTGGCTGTAGGTCTCCTACTCGAGTTTGATTTTTTGTTTAATATTTATCATAAAACTTAAATTATAAATATATAATGAATAATTTAAACAAATATATAATTACCATAATGTATGCAGCGCGGTTGTGGATGTACTCCCCAGTCCCATGTGCTCGACGGTGAGTCCGCTCAAACACCGCCATCGGGGAGGGTCGCTGGACACTCCCGTCATCCGACACCATCGTCTACATTTACAAAACAAATACATTAATTAGTACACATAATAACAAATAAAATATATAATTAAAAGATATACTTACCATACGGTTTGCGTGCACTGCAAATGCAACAGAGCCGCCGGTGTGACGCGCTGCTCCCCCCGACATGCGATTTCTAGCCGCATTCCGAGAAACCTCCTGCCATCGATCCGTCGACCATATCCCCACGAGCTGGTCCCATATATCCGGAGTAATCCAACCGGGGCCGTATCCCCGAGTCTCCGCGATGTTAGTGGTCCCAGCTCGGGCCATCGCTTGGGACCGAGCCTGCCCCAGCTGCCCGTTGTACCTTGCCCGGGAAATAGCCTCCCAGGCAGCGTAAATGAAGGGCCTCTGGTCCTCGGCCCATGTATAGCGAGCCTGCAAAATAATAATATCAGTACCAATGTTAATATATCATCATGCATGTAAAAAATAATAATAATACGTGCCTCAAACTCGCGCCATAATATGTCGACGTGCTCGCTAGGCACGTGAGACCACGTAGGCCATGCCCCGTGCATGTATCGTCGAATAGTAGAAGAAATGCTCCTCGGCACTTCTTCTTGCTCGAACCTGCACAACAAAAATAAATTTTAATATTATATTATGATATAATGAATTTGTAATGATTCATAATTCATGATATATTACGTACCGCTCCCCAATCACGCTAATCAATCTACGTGACTCTGTGGCTGGTGGAGGCTGCCACCTGTTCGGCCCGCGTGGCCGCCTACGTCTGGATGTACTAGCCTCGGCAGTATCATCCTCATGAGGATCAGCAACAGGAGGATCAGCAGCATGAGTAAGTGCTGGAGTCTCACCGATCGGAGACTCCGAAACTCTCCTGCGTCGATAACCACGACCAGACATATCTGTCGAACAGACATATAATCAGATTATTGTATAAATAGTAGAGATATATTTAATAAAATATATACTTTACAATTATTCTTCATCATCTGAATAATAGTCTTCGAATTCTTCTTCTTCTTCCTCTTCTTCATCTTCTTCATCTCCAGCTTCCTCAATTTCATGATCGTCATCATCAGCATATTCAACTTCTAATTGAATTGACGTTGTGTCTGCATCCTCGAGTATTGGAATAATACGATCCACAGTAGGAAGATCATCTTCTTGATAGAAACCAGGAGGATCATTTTCTCCTACTATCGGATCAATTTTTCCTCTACCTTTTGTCTTACAGACTACACGCCAATCTGCTCTATCTTTATTTCGAGCCGGATACTTCGCGTAATATACTTGTTCGGCTTGTGATGCCAATATAAAAGGCTCATTTGCTGCCAATTTCGATTTGTAATTAACCTCAACAAGTTTGTATTTTGGATGAACTTTCATGCCCCTTTCTGTTGTATCGAACCAATGACATCTAAATAGGATCACTGATTTCAAGCCGAAGTAGTGCAACTCTATCACTTCTACCACCAGTCCATAGAAATCCATATCACATTCAACATAGGTTGTCCACTACTAGAAACTTGATCTTCAGCAACGGCTATCAGCAACGGCCGCTCAAGCCGTTGCTATTTGCAACGGCATTCTTACGGCCGCCCAAGCCGTTGCAGATATCTGTATCTGCAACGGCGTTCTAACGGAAAACCGAGCCGTTGCGGATTATTTTAATTATCAGCAACGGCTTTCTGACGGAAAGGCGAGCCGTTGTTGATTTTTTAATATTCAGCAACGGCTTGCTAACGGATAAGTGAGCCGTTGCTGATAATAACTTATCAGCAACGGCGTTCTAACGGGCGAGTGAGCCGTTGCTGATAAGTTTATATAGGGCACGCTCTCGCGCCCGACCCTTCTTCCTCCCGCTGCTGCCGCCGCCGCTCCTGCCGACGCCGACGCCTCTCGCCGACGCCTCTCGCCGCTGCTGCCGGTATGTTGATCGGCCGGCCGGCTCTCTCTATGTTTCGGCCGGAGATGTTAAAATCCGACCGAAACCCTATTTCTAGGGTTTCGGCCGGCGGCGGTCGGCCTATGGCCGCCGCCGGACCTTCTACAGTGGCCGGACAGTGTGTCCTGCCACTGTACGCCGACGCCGGAGGGTGGACTCCGGCGCCGAAATTTATATATATATATATATATATATATTATTGTTTTGAAATTATTAGTTAATTATTTTATAATTGTTAATTAATTGTTTAATTTGTTAGATTAATTATTAGGGTTTAAATTAATTTCCGACGCGCGCCGGAATCGTCCACTTCGGACGCGCGCCGGAATCGTCCAATTCGGACGCGCGCCGGAATCGTCCACTTCAGACGCGCGCCGGAATCGTCCAATTCGGACTCGCGCCGGAATCGTCCACTTCGGACGCGCGCCGGAATCGTCCAATTCGGACTCGCGCCGGAATCGTCCACTTCGGACGCGCGTCGAAATCGTCCAATATGGACTCGAACTGTCTCGAAACATTTAGAAAATAATCATCCATCCGACGAGTTGATATGTTTCACGTACGCATCGACGAATCGGATATGATTTAGCAAAACCTTAGATCCGTTCGGGAAATGTATGTTCGTGTAAAAGAAGTAGATGATCTTTTATACGACGTACAATTCTTGAATTGTCCCTGATTGGACAATTTGGGAATATAGTTATTTGTACTGCACTTACGTTTTTATTTTAACTGTTAACTAATTATTCTAAAATTCGGCAACATCTCTCTTGTTCTCCGATACGCGCCCAGATGATATGCGTATTCGGAGAACTGTAGGGAGATGCTGTCGAAATTTAGAATAATTAGTTAACAGTTAAAATAAAAACGTAAGTGTAGTACGAATAACATAAATCCCGAATGGAATAGGACAATCTCACCTAAAGACATTAACCAAAAAAATTATCATTGATTGACAGAATCATGTCGGCTGATCGAAGTTGGATGTACCGACGTCTTGATCGTGGAGCTTTAACGAATGAGTTTCGATTAGGCGTAATGTACTTCCTAAATTTCGCCTATTCGAATCGAATTTTCGTTAGCATGGGTGATCAAATCCGATGTCCGTGCCGCATTTGTTCAAATGGACGATTTTTGGATCGGGAGACTGTCACTCTGCATCTATATAGCAAAGGATTTGCACCAAGATATTTTCTATGGACTTGTCACGGGGAGTCACGCGAAGTCGGGACGTCGAGCAATCCTGTCGTTCAGACATATGGTGAATCTTCCTCTGCTGGTGCTTCTTCATCCGGTCAATGTAATCCCTATAGAACTATGATACTTGATAGTCTTGGGGGTTTATTCCGCCTGAATGATAATGTTGATCGGCCAGTTCTTCAGACATCAGTCCCACCAAAAAAATGTGTTTGATAATATTTTCAACACTGTGATGGATATTTCTGGAAAAACTAAAGATAATGTCAAAGCCCGACATGATCTGAAAATACTTTGTAAAAGACCAGAGTTGGAGTTACAAGAGGTCAACGGACGATATCTGAAACCGAAGGCCCTATATGTGTTAAATAAACAACAGATCAAAGATGTTTGTCAATGGGTAAAAGAGCTCAGATTACCCGATGGATATGCTTCAAACTTATCTCGATGTGTGAACGTCGATGATTGCAAAATATCAGGGATGAAGAGCCATGATTGTCATGTATTCATGCAAAGATTACTTTCGATCGCATTTCGAGATCTTCTACCTGATAATATTTGGGGTCCGTTGACTGAATTAAGTATGTTTTTTAGAAGCATTTGTGCAAATGTCCTTCGAGTCGAAGATATGTCAACACTTGAAAATAATATTGTTGAAATCATATGCAAGCTGGAGCAGTTTTTCCCTCTTGCATTTTTTGATTCGATGGAGCATCTACCGATACACTTAGCATACGAGGCACGAGTTGGTGGCCCCGTTCAATATCGTTGGATGTACTTATTTGAAAGATACATGAATCGTCTGAAGAAAAAAGTAAAGAACACCGCAGCTGTTGAAGGATCAATATCTGAATCGTATATCATCCAAGAAATTTCAACATTCTGCTCATTTTACTTTGAATCGACAGTACAGACAAGATTTGATCGTCTTCCACGTAACGACGACGGGGGTGTTCGACATTCAGATGGACGTTTAAATATATTTTGTCACTCTGGTCGTGCTTTTGGTTCTCGTCCATCTCGACACTTAAGCGATGAAGAGTATCATTTGGCACACTTGTATGTATTACTCAATTGTCCAGAGATTGAACAATTCATTGAAATATTTGACATTGAGATGGTGCAAAAATACTCTATTCACAACGATCAAGAATTGGAGACATTATGGAATCGTGATTTCCCTTCTTGGATTCAGACTTACAGCAAAGATCACAGAGCTGAAATAGATGAAAAAATATTTGAGTTTGTTAGTGGACCGTCGCGACTTGTGTCGTGCTATAGCGGATATTTTGTTAACGGGTATAAATTTCACACGGTTGAATATTCATCTACAAAAAAGACGATGAATTCTGGGGTCTGCGTGAAAGGGACAACTTATGTTGAATGTGATATGGATTTCTATGGACTGGTGGAAGAAGTGATAGAGTTGCACTACTTCGGCTTGAAATCAGTGATCCTATTTAGATGTCATTGGTTCGATACAACAGAAAGGGGCATGAAAGTTCATCCAAAATACAAACTTGTTGAGATTAATTACAAATCGAAATTGGCAGCAAATGAGTCTTTTATATTGGTATCACAAGCCGAACAAGTATATTACGCGAAGTATCCGGCTCGAAATAAAGATAGAGCAGATTGGCGTGTAGTCTGTAAGACAAAAGGTAGAGGAAAAATTGATCCGATAGTAGGAGAAAATGATCCTCCTAGTTTCTATCAAGAAGATGATCTTCCTGCTGTGGATCGTATTATTCTAATACTCAAGGATGCAGACACAACGTCAATTCAATTAGAAGTTGAATATGCTGATGATGACGATCATGAAATTGAGGAAGCTGGAGATGAAGAAGATGAAGAAGAGGAAGAAGAAGAAGAATTCGAAGACTATTATTCAGATGATGAAAAATAATTATAAAGTATATATTTTATTAAATATATCTCTACTATTTATACAATAATCTGATTATATGTCTGTTCGACAGATATGTCTGGTCATGGTTATCGACGCAGGAGAGTTTCGGAGTCTCCGATCGGTGAGACTCCAGCACTTACTCATGCTGCTGATCCTCCTGTTGCTGATCCTCATGAGGATGATACTGCCGAGGCTAGTACATCCAGACGTAGGCGGCCACGCGGGCCGAACAGGTGGCAGCCTCCACCAGCCACAGAGTCACGTAGATTGATTAGCGTGATTGGGGAGCGGTACGTAATATATCATGAATTATGAATCATTACAAATTCATTATATCATAATATAATATTAAAATTTATTTTTGTTGTGCAGGTTCGAGCAAGAAGAAGTGCCGAGGAGCATTTCTTCTACTATTCGACGATACATGCACGGGGCATGGCCTACGTGGTCTCACGTGCCTAGCGAGCACGTCGACATATTATGGCGCGAGTTTGAGGCACGTATTATTATTATTTTTTACATGCATGATGATATATTAATATTGGTACTGATATTATTATTTTGCAGGCTCGCTATACATGGGCCGAGGACCAGAGGCCCTTCATTTACGCTGCCTGGGAGGCTATTTCCCGGGCAAGGTACAACGGGCAGCTGGGGCAGGCTCGGTCCCAAGCGATGGCCCGAGCTGGGACCACTAACATCACGGAGACTCGGGGATACGGCCCCGGTTGGATTACTCCGGATATATGGGACCAGCTCGTGGGGATATGGTCGACGGATCGATGGCAGGAGGTTTCTCGGAATGCGGCTAGAAATCGCATGTCGGGGGGAGCAGCGCGTCACACCGGCGGCTCTGTTGCATTTGCAGTGCACGCAAACCGTATGGTAAGTATATCTTTTAATTATATATTTTATTTGTTATTATGTGTACTAATTAATGTATTTGTTTTGTAAATGTAGACGATGGTGTCGGATGACGGGAGTGTCCAGCGACCCTCCCCGATGGCGGTGTTTGAGCGGACTCACCGTCGAGCACATGGGACTGGGGAGTACATCCACAACCGCGCTGCATACATTATGGTAATTATATATTTGTTTAAATTATTCATTATATATTTATAATTTAAGTTTTATGATAAATATTAAACAAAAAATCAAACTCGAGTAGGAGACCTACAGCCAGACGGTGGTGCAGCGCGGGGGTACCCTCGAGGACTTTGACGCAGCATCGTGGGTCGAGGCCGCAGGTGGCTGGGAGCATGGCCGCGTATATGGCTTCGCAGATAGTGGTCATGCGCGAGCCGTACTAGGGCCACTTGGGGCACCGACCCCTCCGGTCGCTGGTGAGCGGCCGTCCACCTCCAGATCCAGTTATGATCATAGTAATAGGATAAGGACACTAGAGGAGACGGTCGCGCGTCAGACTGAGTTGATGGAGCGCCAGAGTCAGACGATGGCGAATATAGAAGCTATGCTACGCAACTTGTCAGGTCATCCCGAAGCAGGCATCTCTTCGGCATCATCTAATCCATCGTCCTCGAGTCAGTCCACGCCGGTGTACACTCAAGCGCTCCAGACCCCGCCATATAATCCAGACCATCCTCCATCGTGATCGTGAGATTTTTTGTTTGGATATTGAACTTGTTTAACTTATTTTGTTTGGATATTGATACTTCAATTTTGCATTTGAATTGTGTTTATACTATCGTGGATAATTATGAATATAAATATAATTGTTTTGATGTATATCTTGGTGTGTTTGTGATGTGTGAATGAATGTGTATGAGGTGTTTGTGATGTGTGAATGAATGTGTGTATGAGGGTATGGGTGTGTGAGTTATGTATCAGATAAATGTATCAATGGAAATTTGAAATTTTCAAATTTTCTGGTTGCAGGTATTTGTCATCAGCAACGGTTTTCCCACGGGCGTCCGTGGGAAAGCCGTTGCTAAAAGTGTATCGAAAGCCGTTGCTGATGACCTACAGCAATGGCTTAGCGACGGAGTTTTACTAACGGTGTTGCTACGGACTCAGCGGCCGTTGCTATTAATGTTATCAGCAACGGCTCCGGGTCTGTGGCAAAACCGTTGCTGATAATATTTTTAGCGACGGCCCAGCGGCCGTTGCTGATAATGTTTTGAGCGACGGCCCGAGCGGCCGTTGCTGATCCGTTGCTAAGTCATCAGCAACGCGACTTTTTGTCACGACGCTATTGCAACGGCTCAGCCGTTGCTGATTCTCTTCAGCAACGGCTCAGCAACGGCATCAGCCGTTGCTGATGACCATTTTTCTAGTAGTGGTCCCTTTCACGCAGACCCCAGCATTCATCGTCTTTTTTGTAGATGAATATTCAACCGTGTGAAATTTATACCCGTTAACAAAATATCTGCTATAGCACGACACAAGTCGCGACGGTCCACTAACAAACTCAAATATTTTTTCAGCTCTGTGATCTTTGCTATAAGTCTGAATCCAAGAAGGGAAATCACGATTCCGTAATGTCTCCAATTCTTGATCGTTGTGAATAGAGTATTTTTGCACCATCTCAATGTCAAATATTTCAATGAATTGTTCAATCTCTGGACAATTGAGTAATACATACAAGTGTGCCAAATGATACTCTTCATCGCTTAAGTGTCGAGATGGACGAGAACCAAAAGCACGACCAGGGTGACAAAATATATTTAAACGTCCATCTGAATGTCGAACACCCCCGTCGTCGTTACGTGGAAGACGATCAAATCTTGTCTGTACTGTCGATTCAAAGTAAAATGAGCAGAATGTTGAAATTTCTTGGATGATATACGATTCAGATATTGATCCTTCAACAGCTGCGGTGTTCTTTACTTTTTTCTTCAGACGATTCATGTATCTTTCAAATAAGTACATCCAACGATATTGAACGGGGCCACCAACTCGTGCCTCGTATGCCAAGTGTATCGGTAGATGCTCCATCGAGTCAAAAAATGCAGGAGGGAAAAACTGCTCCAGCTTGCATATGATTTCAACAATATTATTTTCAAGTGTTGACATATCTTCGACTCGAAGGACATTTGCACAGATGCTTCTAAAAAACATACTTAATTCAGTCAACGGACCCCAAATATTATCAGGTAGAAGATCTCGAAATGCGATCGGAAGTAATCTCTGCATGAATACATGACAATCATGGCTCTTCAT
The DNA here is from genome assembly GCA_034359265.1 of Canna indica. Classification (NCBI taxonomy): domain Eukaryota; kingdom Viridiplantae; phylum Streptophyta; class Magnoliopsida; order Zingiberales; family Cannaceae; genus Canna; species Canna indica. Next base: position 66,006,772 of record CP136896.1, on the reverse strand, counting down.
CCCTGATATTTTGCAATCATCGACGTTCACACATCGAGATAAGTTTGAAGCATATCCATCGGGTAATCTGAGTTCTTTTACCCATTGACAAACATCTTTGATCTGTTGTTTATTTAACACATATAGGGCCTTCGGTTTCAGATATCGTCCGTTGACCTCTTGTAACTCCAACTCTGGTCTTTTACAAAGTATTTTCAGATCATGTCGGGCTTTGACATTATCTTTAGTTTTTCCAGAAATATCCATCACAGTGTTGAAAATATTATCAAACACATTTTTTTCAATGTGCATGACATCTAAATTATGTCGAATCAATAATGAACTCCAATAGGGCAATTTCCAAAAGATACTTTTTTTCATCCAGTTGTGTGTTTGGCCAAAACCTGACTCTCTTTCATTGCGACCAAATACTATATCTGGAAGTGCTGAAACACGTGCTAACATTTGTTCACCAGACAACATCGGTGGTGGCCCATCTCTTTCGACTCTGCCCTTAGTAAATTTATTACGATTCCTTCGATACTGGTGATGAACCGGTAGGAATCGACGATGACAATCAAAGAATGAGATTTTTCGTCCGTTCTGAAGACTGATTGATTTAGAGTGTTCCATACAATACGGGCAAGAGAGTCGGCCGTGAGTGCTCCAACCCGACAACATGCCGTACGCGGGGAAATCATTGATTGTCCACAAGACCGCGGCCTTTAAATTGAAGTTTTGCTTCCGATGACAATCATAAGTGACAGCTCCCTCAGTCCACAATGTTTTCAATTCATCTATCAAGGGTCTGAGAAATATGTCAATTTCTTTTCGCGGACCCTTAGGACCCGGAATAATCATCGAAAGATAAATAAATTCATTTTTCATGCACATTGACGGTGGCAAATTATAAACTGTCAGCAGCACTGGCCATACTGAATAAGGAGTTGCAGAATGTCCAAACGGATTAAAACCATCTGTGCACAATCCCAATCTGATATTTCTAGTATCCATAGCAAATGAAGGATAACATGTATCCAAATGTTTCCATGCTTCACTGTCAGATGGATGAGTCATTACTGTATCATCACAACTTCTTGCATGTCAACTCATGTAGGGGGTTGTCTTTTCCGACATGAATAATCTTTGAAGCCTCGGTGTTAGTGGAAAATACCGAAGCACCTTAAACGGGATATTTTTCTGTCGGACCGATTTCTTCTCCTTGTAACGAGGGTGTTGACATACAGGGCATTTATCCAACTGCACATTTTCTTTATAATATAAAATGCAGTTATTTTGGCACGCGTGTATTTTTTCGTACCCAAGCCCTAATTTTCTCATTAGCTTTTTAGTCTTATAAAAAGTAGGCTCAAACTTGTTATCAGTAGGCAGCATTCCATTAATCAATCCAGCAATCCGATCATACGCAACTCCGCTGATATTACAATCGGCCTTGATGTTTAAGAGCTGTGTCATTGCTGAAAACCTAGTGTATTTAGGACAATTCTCATACAAAGGTTTATCGGCAGCTTTCAACATCTCGTAAAATTCTGCAGCTTCTTTATTCGGTAATTCAATCTCTACCGCAGCCCCTACTTCTGTGATATCAAGCACTGTAGTATCTGGTGGGACTGATGTCTGTAGAACTGGCCGATCAACATTATCATTCAGGCGGAATTGACCCCCAAGACTATCAAGTATCATAGTTCTATAGGGATTACATTGACCGGATGAAGAAGCACCAGCAGAGGAAGATTCACCATATGTCTGAACGACAGGATTGCTCGACGTCCCGACTTCGCGTGACTCCTCGTGAAAAGTCCATAGAAAATATCTTGGTGCAAATCATTTGCTATATAGATGCAGAGTGACAGTCTCCCGATCCAAAAATCGTCCATTTGAACAAATGCGGCACGGACATCGGATTTGATCACCCATGCTAACGAAATTCCGATTCGAATAGGCGAAATTTAGGAAGTACGTTACGCCTAATCGAAACTCATTCGTTAAAGCTCCACGATCAAGACGTCGGTACATCCAACTTCGATCAGCCGACATGATTCTGTCAATCAATGACAATTTCTTTGGTTAATGTCTTTAGGTGAGATTGTCCTATTCCATTCGGGATTTATGTTATTCGTACTGCACTTACGTTTTTATTTTAACTGTTAACTAATTATTCTAAATTTCGACAGCATCTCCCTACAGTTCTCCGAATACGCATATCATCTGGGCGCGTATCGGAGAACAAGAGAGATGTTGCCGAATTTTAGAATAATTAGTTAACAGTTAAAATAAAAACGTAAGTGCAGTACAAATAACTATATTCCCAAATTGTCCAATCAGGGACAATTCAAGAATTGTACGTCGTATAAAAGATCATCTACTTCTTTTACACGAACATACAATTCCCGAACGGATCTAAGGTTTACGTGAAACATATCAACTCGTCGGATGGATGATTATTTTCTAAATGTTTCGAGACAGTTCGAGTCCATATTGGACGATTTTAGCGCGCGTCCGAAGTGGACGATTCCGGCGCGAGTCCGAAGTGGACGATTCCGGCGCGAGTCCGAAGTGGACGATTCCGGCGCGCGTCCGAAGTGGACGATTCCGGCGCGAGTCCGAATTGGACGATTCCGACGCGCGTCCGAAGTGGACGATTCCGGCGCGCGTCCGAATTGGACGATTCCGGCGCGCGTCCGAATTGGACGATTCCGGCGCGCGTCCGAAGTGGACGATTTCGGCGCGCGTCGGAAATTAATTTAAACCCTAATAATTAATCTAACAAATTAAACAATTAATCTAAACAATTAATTAACAATTATAAAATAATTAACTAACAATTTCAAAACAATAATATATATATATATATATATATATATAAATTCCGGCGCCGGAGTCCACCCTCCGGCGCCGGCGTGCAGTGGCCGGACACACTGTCCGGCCACTGTAGAAGGTCCGGCGGCGGCCATAGGCCGACCGCCGCCGGCCAAAACCCTAGAAATAGGGTTTCGGTTGGATTTTAACATCTCCGGCCGAAACATAGAGAAAGCCGGCCGGCCGATCAACATACCGACAGCAGCGGCAGCGTCGGCGAGAGGCGTCGGCGAGAGGTGTCGGCGTCGGCAGCAGCGACAGCAGCGGCGAGAGGCGTCGGCAGGAGCGGCGGCGGCAGCAGCGGGAGAAAGAAGGGTCGGGCGCGAGAGCGTGCCCTATATAAACTTATCAGCAACGGCTCACTTATCCGTTAGCAAGCCGTTGCTGAATATTAAAAAATCAGCAACGGCTCGCCTTTCCGTCAGAAAGCCGTTGTTGATAATTAAAATAATCCGCAACGGCTCGGTTTTCCGTTAGAACGCCGTTGCAGATACAGATATCTGCAACGGCTTGGGCGGCCGTAAGAATGCTGTTGCAAATAGCAACGGCTTGAGCGGCTGTTGCTGATAGCCGTTGCTGATAGCCGTTGCTGAAGATCAAGTTTCTAGTAATGGAGTCGCGGGTTTTGTTTCGCTTCTCGCGAAACGGGCGGAAACTTGATTTAATTTCAAGTTTGCCACCGCCCGTTTCGAACCGGTTTCGCGAAAATGGGAATTCTACTCAGAGTAGAATTCCAGCGCATGTGTATTTTGTTGTCTTGCGAAAAGTAGGTTTCGCAAAATAGAGACTCGATTTCAATCAACAAACACAGTTTCGAGAGCGGGTTTTGGTTTCAAACGAAATGAAAATCCGAAAACGACCCTAACAAACAAGCCCTAGATATCTCTAATTGCCTGTTGACGTCGATGGCAACAGTGCACAAACAAAAAGGAATGATGCTGAATTTTTTATATATATTTAATGTGTTATTTCACTGAAACAACATATGCGAGATATTTATAGTGCATTTTTTTTCAAAAATTATTTGTATTTTGGTATTTTTTTGTGATTTTTATTTTTATAAATTTAAAACTTATATTTCCAAGTTCGGTAAAATATTGAATAAATAAAAGTATAAAAATCATATGATGTTGGCATCATGGCAAGTTTAAAATATTCAATTAAGCATCCATCCGGCATTTATTGGTTTCATATATATATATATATATGAAGTAAAATACAAACTGAAATTGGTTGAGATGAATCAATTGATGCAAATGACCACTTTGCCATTGCAATGAAAGAGCAGTGAATATGGAATGAATGAATCTTTTAATTAAAAGATGAAGAAATGGTCAAAGGGAGGGTCTGCAAACTTATTGCCTCGAGGCAGCTGCAGAGTGCAGAGTGGGGTAGTGAGTAGTACAATGAGTTGAAGAGTGCATGCATACTTTGAATCCATCCACTCAGCTATGAGCTATTATATATTATTACTGCATGCATGCAGATATATAAATATAAAACATACGCAGGAAAGGAAGGAGAGGTTAATTTAATTTAATTTTCTGGTGGTCTCAGGAAAGCATTGGACGACTAGTACTCCAGTACTCCTTAATTCTACGAGTGCTCCTGTGGGAATTAATGGTGATGGGGAGTGAAACAGTGCCTTTTTGGAGGGGGCAATAGCAGGATGATGTGATAAATGGTAGTTGAGTTGACTACAGGATTTTACATGCACCCAGTCTCTCTCTCTCTCTCTCTGTATATATATCTCTCTCTGGAGGAGCAGCAGCAGAAGCAGCAGTATCAGTGATTAATGGAGCTCTCTCAGATTCTGCTTTATTAGAAGAGGAGGAAGCACTTCTAATTCTCTAATTCCCTTCGCAGAGATTGCCTGCGTCTTCTAAAGCATGGACTGCTCACACTATATATATTAAGAAGACAAGTTCAGATATATTGGGAAAAAAGTAAATATATATTTGACTCATTAACTAATTGATATATATATATATTTTAAGAAGACAAGTTCAGATATATTGGGAAAAAAATAAATATATATTTGACTCATTAATTAATTGTTATACGTAGGGAAAGTGGGTTTGATATCATGTATTTTTTATAATACCCTTGGACTATTCCCAGCATTTTTATGTTGTGAAGAAATAAATTGAATTAGTCTTATTTATTCGATTTTTATCTTTTATTCGAACAAAACACAGCAAAAAAAAATAGATTTTCACCGATAAATTAATTACTAACAAACTAACTTTGTTGGTATTACAACAAACTAATTTTGTTAGTATTATTAATAAATTATAAACAAATATATCATTTGTTGGTATTAATAATATATAAATCACTACAACACAATCGGCCCACAGAGACACATGATTAAAAATAAATTAGATTTTTGTTTATAAATCTTCATATTTAGGACTAATAGACACAAAATTTGTTTTTTAATTAGTCTCTAAAAATAATTTTAAAATTAGATCAATTAAATGACTATATTACTAGTGTTTCTATAGCTTAAAGTCAAATCAATTAAGTGACTTTGTTGTTGTCATTTCTATAGATCTTTGGAGGTTAATTATGAACAAAATTTGTGTCTATTAAACTCTAAATGTGAAGATTTAAAAATAAAAATATAATTTATATCTGATTTTATTTCTTTATAGATCAATTATGTTGTAAGAAATATATCATTTATTGGTAATTGCAAACAAATAAATCTATATTTGTTGGTAATACACTAATACCAACAAATATTGTAATATATGTTGGTAATTCTTAGTACAGTGTCACCAATTGATTTTATCAATGAAAATCTTTTGATATAAGTATTGTCAAAGAATTTTTTTACTATTATAACAAAAATTTTATTATTATCAACCGATTTAAGTGTTACATTATTTTTTGTAGTGAAAGGTACATGATATCTACTTGTCATTTAGGAAAGAGACCCGAAACTAATTAAGTTTTAGATCCAAATCATACCTTATTGAGACTTGAAATTGGATTCTACTCAAAATTTATATTATACCACATGTTTTAGAAGCTATTTTTTTATTTTTTTATTTTCCTCTTTTTTGTATATCATGATTCTATAAATAAACATGACTAAAAAAACTAAAACTAAAGTTGCATGTCTATACAAATAAAACAACATGTCTATACAAAATAAATAATATCTCATCGACTAAAACAAAAAAAAATCCTAATAATATATATATCATTAGCATAATACAAATAATCAATAAAAATGTTTGAAAATAAAATAAACTAATAATTAAGTGGAGCAGGCGATGATAAGCTAATTAATAAAGTGAATTAATAATATAAATAGAAATCAATATTAAATTAAAACACTGCACGTGCTCACGTGGAGGGCATTAAAGCTGTAATAATTAAGCATTGAATGAATGACAACCTTCATACTTCATTTCCCCACTTAAAAAAATAGATCACATCATTCCCTCAATTGAAGGTCTTACGTTGCCATGGAATTTTTCTCTGTGCACCCAAAAAGTTCTCAATAATTTATCAACTGCAAATATTAATTTTTGTCACTATATATCAAAATCATATTTATTAGAAAAATAAATGCAAATGACTGATTACCTTATTTTTCTATTTTTTAGTTAAAAAATTAAATTGATGGCTCGAAGATCATGAATTAATTTGGATTTAAAAACATGATAATTAACATACTAATTAAGCAATATTATCCCTAGCGAAATATAATTAGTCGTCGGATATAAACGAATTTGATCGATTTTTAATCAAGTGATTAGTTCTTATCAAATTCGGTCAATTTCTACTAATATTTGACTAATTAATCTAATTGGAGGAAAACTCAAGGAAACCTAAAATGAGACAAGTTAATTACATTTAGTTAATAGTTACCAAGACTCGGAGTCAGTCCATTTGACTTGTCTAAATCATGAAAATATATAATAGCAAGGACGAGATGCAATAAACGATAGCAAAAAATAACACGAATAAGAAGGACAAAAATCAAATAATCACAAAAAAGACACATGAGTTTTGACGCTCGCTCAACATGAATTCACTCGCATTCTAACTTTATAGAAGAATCCATTAATTTATTGAAATCATACAATATTAATTGCAATAATTATAAGATGTGTTTGGTACCACTAAGAATGTAATATTGAACTAAATAACTCCCTGTGATATATTACGAGCAACCAAATGCTCCCCTAATAATTCATTTTACTCCAATATGTCAAATTCGACTGTCGTGATTACTCACAATTTTTCGTCGCTTGTGCAGGCATCCATACGAATACTTCGGCTGACATAATCTCCGAAATATAATTATACTAATTTAGCGCCGAAATTTTAATGATTCATCGTAGCGTATCTAATTAAGGGAGTGAACCAAAATTAATTACCCATTATATAATATACGCCATGTCATCGTGTTAATCTGTCGATAAAAACAAACAAACGGTGGGCTCCTTTGGATATATGTACATACATGATAACATTACGCAGAGAGCCAGAGAGTATATATCAGTAAAGTAAAGAAAGATCATGTATTATTAGCCTTCTTCGAAGCATTCAAATTAACCATCACAGTTCACACTTCACACACACATGCATGTGCAAATTTAGATGATGTAAGTGATGAGTTTTTTCCCGTGGGCAAAACGTCAAACACCTCAAAGGTCTCGAGAATCGAAGCGTGGAAAGTAAAGAAATCAACCCAAAGCCGGCTTGCTTGCTTTGGGATGCGAGCCACCAAAGCAAAGCAAAGCAAACAGGCAGTAGAAGAACTTGGCAGGGGGAATTGGGTCTTTTTCTGGAACTACTGAGTTGGCAATGGCTTCCCACCCACTATAAACCCAACCCCCTTCCACATCCCAAACAAGCCAAAGCTCCCTTTTTCTTCTTCCCCTCCTCCTACTCTTCAACTCATCTACTCTTCACGCTGACTTCCACTCTGTGAGTTCATATCTATATTCTCTCTTCTTCTTCTGCCATTTCAACAGCTCATGAGCTTGCTGAAATTAGGAATGCATTTGTGTACTTAGTGGCAGGGCGACGATGAACAGGCGCCAAATTCCAGCATTCGGGAACTGGGACTACTGCGACGACCTACCCATCACGCAGTACTTCGAGTCGGCAATGCAGGCTGGTTTAGTGCGAGACCGGTTTCTCGGTAATCCACAAGATCACGATGCTGATCTCTTCAGGGTTGACGATCATAACACCAACGAGAAGCCGCCGTACCATCAGCACATCAGAAAGGTTTACATTATGCACTTGCTTGCGTTTAGAATTTCTTAACTCAACTCCCTGGGAAAATTTAGTGAGCTCAGTTTGTGGTTAATTTGCATTTTGCAAGGCGAAGAAAGGAGGCCAAAAGCAGTACCAGCTGAGAGAAGGGCAAGAGAGAACCAAGCAGGGGAAGGTGTGTGACGTGACGGCACAAGCAGCGACGCCTAGGAGGCCAAGAGCACCCAAGGCGGTGGACGAGGACTTGTACAAGATCCCGCCCGAGCTCCTCTACAAGAAGCCCAAGAGGGTAATTTTACACCTTTTCTTTTTTTCTTTTTCCTGATTAATTAATTAATTTCTGAAAATTGAGTGCAGAAGAGATTGCTGAGGAGCTTGTGGTCAGGATGCCTGGGACTGAACTGCATTGCATGAGGATTTTATCTTCAATTAATAGCATATAAATATATATATAAATCATGAGTATGGAGAGAGGCGTGCATGTAATGTTTCCTTCATCTCTTCTTTCTTTCATCAGTGTTTACAAGTTGATGAAGGAGAGAAGATGGCAGGAAAGCGTGTTGTTTGATTAATCAGTACAGCTTGAGAAAGTTTTGAGCAGTGTCTTCTCTGATATTTAATTGACTCTCTTTTTTTCTGCCAAAGTTGATTTAATGTGATTGAAGCTGGAAGTTCCCCCAAGAAAAGGTTTTTACAGCCTAAATGATAGGTTTTTTAAAAAATACAAATTTCGTAGTGATAGTGTTTATCCGTAGTTATCGAATTTAGCTTCGAATTATTAGTTTACTCATGCATGGAGGGGTCCTCATGGTAAATAGGCAAAACAGAAGCCCTTGGTGGTGAAAATCCAAGAAGATGAGCCCTAGCTCCAAAGGGTAAATTGCCCTAAATTTTGAACCCATTTGAGAGTGCTGTTGTGACAACTTGCTACTAGTCTTTAACTAGTAAGCTACACGTTTGATATCACGTATGATTGATTCAAACTGGCTATTTGGTGTTGTTTCATCAAATATGGAGCTGCAAGCAAAGGGTGAAAGGTGTTTGACATTGAGTACTATTTTGCCCGAAGAGTTGTGGGAAATTGAATGCCTCCAAAAGTGTATTGTGCGGTGCCATCATCAGTCAATTTCCCTTCCTCTCTAGGGACACGCTTTATAAGTTTAAGGCCTGCCCTTGAGACTCCAATTATGAAACTAAAATTATTACATGGTTTGCTTAGAAAAAGAACCAAGGGCATTTTGTTCCATTTTACCTAGGGTGTTTGTTTCGGATTGACCTCCTATTTGATTTTTTTTTTTAAAGGCAAACACACATTAAAAACATACAATACATTTTTTTTTCAAAAATTACAAAAAATATCTAGCAAACTTTAAATTATAAATTCCTCGCTGTATTGATTGAACCATGCTCGATTTGAGCTAAAAAATTGCGATTCTGATTTAACCAAGCAACTAAAGTCAAAAGCTTTACTCGAACCCGTTGAAGATATTTAAAGAAAAAAAATCTAAACCTAATTTCTTGGATGAGTTTGTTGAAATATTGAAATTAAAGGGCAATTCGAAAAGTTGACCAAAATAAGTATGATTTTTTAAAAATTTAAAATATATTTATGATTTTCACAAATATATATATATATATAATATGTTTTTTTTCAAATTTCTCTTTAAAATATTGTGATTTCAGTCGAGCATCAACTGCATATATATAACTCTAAATCAAATTAGATTGTGCCTGCCGTTTACATTCTTATGATGAACTTTTTTATCACAAATTTGCGGAAACGCCTTGGCGTCTGTGTTACTCCCTGCACTAAATGAAACACTCTCTTCTTGCATCCCAGCGCCTCTCCCTCAATCCAGCGCGGAGGAGAGAAGAGGAGTAGTTCGAGCTGGTCTTCCGGCGATCGATCGGAATGATGGCCCGTGATGTTACGCATACGAGGAGCTCCTACTCAAAATAGTCTTTGCCCGTGATGTTAGGATATTTGATGATATATATTCATCTTGGTACATATCATTCATATTATACGATATATAAAATATTAAAAAAAATCTACTCAAATTTTACTCATCTTAAAAATTGACAATTTATGCCAAAACATCGAGAATCATGCCAAATGAGCGGGATTTAGGGTAGAGAGTCTATTATTATTATTATTATTATTATTTATTACGTGGATGACATGTATAAAGGTGGTCATACATACATACTATGTCATCAAACTGATACGTCATTTGTTGATAGGCCAAACTAATAAATTGATCAAAAATTCCCAAAATCCGATTAGGAACCTCTAAATTTCAATAACCAGAATGAAGTATGAAAAAATTCGAAAATATCCTTATGTTAACTTTTTTATCTGATCAATGTTCATCTTATTTTCATTCGAAACTCTGAAACTATTGAATTGATCACAATTCATTGAAAAAATTGAATAAATTCTCAAAAAATATTAATATTTCATGAAAAATATTACAACTAACACGAGGCACGTGGATAATCAGTTTTCTTATTTTACAAGAGTTTCACAAAACTCTTAAATATAGTCATATTTTATTTAAAAAATTAATATTTTTTTTAAAATGAATAATTTATGAACAAATGTTATAATTGATATGAGACACATATATCATAATTTTTTTATAATAGCTTCAGTGGAATTTTGAATTTAGTTCAAGAGTTTCACCAAAATTCTTTAATTTTGTTATATCTCACTAATTTTTTTTGAAAAAAAATCTAAAAAATTAAATAATTATGAGAAATATTATAATTGATACGGGAAACAAATCAACAAATCTTTTATTGTACAAGTATTTCACCAAAACTCTTGAACTAGATATAAGAGTTTTATCAAAATTATTGAACATGATCATATCTTACTAAAATAATTTGATAAAATTTCAAAAATATGAATAACTCGTGAAAAACGTTGTAACTAATATGGAGCACACGTATTAATGTCTTTTGTGGTACAAGAGTTTCAAATCCAATTCAAAAAAATGATCAATTATAACATTTCATATAAGTTAATTTTTCAATAATATATGACAATTTTTAAGAATTTTACTAAAACTTGTACAATACAAAAATAGTAATCCACCTGTCATATATCAGTTATAATAGTTTTAATCAATTATTCATATTTTTGAAAATTTATCAAATTATTTAAAAGAAATATGATCAGTTCAGGATTTTGTGTGAAAATGAAATGACTGATGGAAAAGTTAACAGAGGTCCTTAATCTAATTTCGAGAAATTTTCAAAAACTTATTCAGAAATTGATTTATACAATTACAATAATGTGGAATAAAATATTAAAATTTTTCTCTCTTTTTCACAAATCTTGAGGCACCGCTTCCTTCCACTGGCTTCCCACGTGTCCCCGCAATAATAACATTTTCCCGCGGCTCTTCATTTTCCGCCAAGAACGATCGAGTTTGACAACGAAATCAAGAGGGGTAGAAATTACAAATCAAACTCCAACGAACGAAATAGGGCGAGGGCATCTGCAAGAGAGAGGATGTGCGGAAGGGCTCGTTGCACCCTTAACCCCGACCAAGTCGCTAGGGCTTGCGGCGTCAGCGCCGGCGCGGCCTCCGTTCTCACTCGCCAAATCGACCGGTGAGCACACTCGACTATGGAGTTGATAAATCTTTGACCTATTTTGGGTTATTATGATTCTCAGCAGCGGCTCGTAGTCCGTGTCTCTTTTTTTGGGTTTGGTTCGCAGTTATCGCCCGTCCTACAATGTTTCCCCGGGGGCGTACCTGCCGGTGCTGCTGACGGAAAGGGAGGGGGAACAAGCGGAGGTGTCGCCGGCCATCCGTTGCATGAAGTGGGGCCTCGTTCCCAGCTTCACCAAGAAGACCGAGAAGCCTGATCACTTCAAAATGGTATTAGCAGTTCTGTTTGCACTCTTATACACCGTCATTGATAAAATTTATGCCCGATGAATTATCTTTCTCGGTCTATATAGGAACTGAAACTTTAGTTGGGAAAGCAAAAAATAAAGTTGGAAAGTTCATTGGAAATGGATGGATTAAACGTTTCATTTGAAGATGCAGATTAGGGTTTTAACTTATGTTTCCCAGGATTTAGAACTCGTGTTTTAACTTGATGATATGTGGCTATTCCTATCTAGTTCTCCAATATTAATTTCTTTGTTGTAGCAAAACATTATCCGCACCACCCTGATGTAATTTCTGTTTTATTCATTATGAACTATTCTTTCCTATTTCAATGAAACGGAACAAAGCCTTATGTTTCCTTAAGAAACAATAGACGTCATCTGCACATACGTCTGTACTCAGATAAGTACACAAACCATTCTGTCTACATGAGATACACAGCCGTGAATGTTCTTTGTTGGATCTACATGTTCTAGATTATTAGAAGTTTTTAGTGGAACTCCTGAATCAACTTCAACGTAGTTTCTAATGACATTATTATGGTATATACTCTAATTGAGGTGAGGACTGAACTGATCTCTGTTTCTTTTACCATCTATTCTAAAGATTGTACTTTAAAATTCATTTTGCACATAGGAAGCTACTTGTACAATAATTCCTGGCTTTCATTTTCTGTCTTTTGTCAACTAAATTAGCTGACGTACGGTGTTATAGTCTGAAACGGATATCCAAACTTCTCTTTGAAAGCCATGGAGGTTTATTAAGAGCAAAGACAAGCATGTCTATAAGTGAAATATATAATTTTGCCAGAGGATATACTATTCATAGTATATCTTTATTAGTGCAAACTTTACTAGTAGTTTCTCATAAAAAGAAAACTGAGATTCTTTTTCCTTTTATGCAGTTCAATGCTCGATCAGAATCAATAAAAGAAAAGGCTTCATTTCGCCGACTTGTTCCTACTAATCGGTGCCTTGTGGCAGTAGAAGGGTATTATAGGACTGAGTACTTTGATTTCTTTTTCCAATTACAATCTGCTTTCAAACTATCTTCCTTAATTGCATATAATACTTGTTCCTTGAGCTAATTGTATTCATATGATTTTTCATTTTGCAATCCTAAGTTTGACATGGAAATTATGGATATTTATATATGTGGTTTAAAACAATATACAACTAGTACAAGTTGTTGTGCATGGCAGGGATGACAATAAGAACACGATTAACCGACTAACTGAATCACAAAATTAAGTTATGGATAGTAATTTCGTTGTTCGGTTTCGGTTAGTAAGTTTTAAAAATCGCTTAAAACTTATTGGGTTTCGGTTATAAGTTCGCAGTTTACTGGTAATGGAATCAGTTTTACTTATATATTTATAATATATATAACTTAATTGAAAAAAAATAAAATAACATGGTTTAGAGTATACTTTATTGTTTGTTTTACTTTTGGCTTAAGATATTCATATTTGGTTATTACTCCTCTACTTGCACAAGGGTTTTTTGTGGTTTTAACTTTTGTAAAAAAAATCATTTTAGTTTTTAGTAACCGGTTAATCTTTTATGATCTGCTTCGGTTAATCACCTCATATCCGATATTTGATTGGTTTTGGATAGTAAATTTAAAAGTCGATCAGTTCCTGTTTCGGATAGAGGATTTGTTAACTGATTCGATTTCGGCTATCCATTAACCGATTGCCACCTATTGCTGGATAACGTGGATTTAACTTGCTGACATGCAGGACCAGGACAAGTAGACAACCTAGAAGAATATGATGGTATAAGCTAGTTAATCACTATTTGAAATTTATATATCGTCAGGAGTAGTGTAGTAAGTTGCCGATGCCATTCTTAGAAGACAATTTAATTCCTTGGATCTTTTTCTGAGTCCTCGCAGACTTTGACCCAGATAACAGCAAATATTCAAAAACAAACCAGTAACTTGTGAAATTAAAGGAATATTGAAAGTTTGAAACTATTGCAGAAGGTTTTCTTCACTTCAATATCCTGTGGCATATAAAGCAAGAGTACTGAGAATAGAAAGTTTGAATTCTATATAATGAGAGGAGAGAAATATTTGGAGAAGAGCACAGTGGATTTCCCCTTTACCATGGAAGGATCATGAAATCTTCAGCAAAAGCATTTAAGAATTCATTTCCAGAAATTATACACAATAAAGAATCCATCTGACAATAAAAACCTTTCCTTTTTCTTTTAGTTGCACTATGGAATTCCACTTTAACAATGAAGAATTATCTGCAACCGTTTTAGATTTCCTATAGCAGACTTATTATGTTACTACAACATGCAATTTCTTTGTACCATTTATTGGGTCTGAATATGACTGTACTGAGAATCATATTACTCGAATATACAGTAGTCAAATAGTTAGCCTATAGACTAGTAAGAAATATTTATCATAATTAGACTTACACATGTATCAAACCTCTGAAGGCTCTAGAGTCACTGGCTAGGGTTGAGGACAACTATCCTGACACAGCTACGAAGAACGCTCGGAAAGGATGCGTAGGAGGCAAAACAGAAACCTTAGTCCTAGTCTGGCTAACTAGTTATACATAGTCTCCTGCACTTCACTTCTCTCTTTGATGCTCATATTGACTGAACAAGGCTCTGCCAACGTCTGTAGGCTTGATAAGGTGAGGCCTTCGTCTCAGAGCAAGTATCGCCCGTAGAACTTATATGAAGATGAGATAGACTCCTCGTGTCTCGCCCTTGATGGAGATGATGCTATGTTTGAATGACTTATTTAGGAAGGGATGAAGCAGCATTGAATCTATCTGGAGTTTATGCTATGATTTCTTTATATTTCGAAATCTCTCTTCAGCAGTTTCTGAAAAAACCCTATGGTTTGTGTTAGTTCACGTAGAAAGAAAGGATCGAGAGATCTCTGTTTACTATGGGCTCCAACTATTCAAAGCATGAGAAGGATATCTCATGAACTGACTTGAGCTGTGACTGAACTAATCAAACTACTTAATTAATTCATATAAACACAATTATAAGTTGTTGATGCATGAGCATATCTTTTACCTGGCTCATAGGTAAAACTTTGTTCTTGCAATTAGGTCACAAGCATCTTATTTGAGGAGTTGAAAAGATGACTTTTTCCGGTTTGCAGTTCTATAGGTTTAAGCTTCGTGTAATTGTTCTTTTAATTTTGTTCAATATATTCTTATCAGTGTGTTTGACATTGTTTGGATGTAGATTCTATGAGTGGAAAAAAGATGGTTCAAGAAAACAACCATACTATATACATTTTAAGGATCAGCGACCTCTTGTGTTTGCTGCTCTGTACGACACTTGGAAGAATTCAGAAGGTCAGTTTATTCTATTTCTTTATTACATACTTACATTTCAAGGAGCTTCAAAGAAATGGTTAAAAGAGGTCTTTTAAATATTAGGTAAGGACCTCTATGGAGGTGCATGTCCATTTTGATGATGCATGTCTTACAATAGATTTGTATGCCCCTAGAGAATGTGAAATTAAAACAAACACACTGCGTAACAAATAAGGTTCGCATTTGGCTTACTTATCAAGTTTGGAATGACTTATACTTCTACGTACATGGGTTAATTAGATTGACCAGAGCAATATTGTCATTGTAGTCTTTATATCTTCTTCATTGTTGACCATTTCATTTAATTATGAATCTGAATGTTCTTGGCTCTGCCTTTTTGTCACAGGAGACGTTCTTTACACTTTTACAATTTTGACCACTAGTTCATCAACAACCTTGCAATGGCTTCATGGTATCAATTCTTGTTCTTTCTCTGTCATGGAATTTGCTAGGATCCTTAATCCCTTTTTAATTTTTTGTGGAGAAAATGGGTTTAGTGTACATGCCCGCAGGATGATAAAAAAGTAGAAGTTCTGTTGCTTAGTAATTTAACACAGGCAAATGAAAGGACAATGATCACAATACCATTTGTTTATATGCAATATTTAGTTAGTGATCCAAATTGCAATTACCCAATGTTGGAATATTCTTTAAATAAATTCCTGAAACCCCAACCAGACATGATGCTCTAAAATATGATGGAGAAGAAGATATACAAACTCTAGAACTTTATCTTAATTTTGGTTTGTTCGGAGCCTAAATTGCTTGATCTGTAAAAGCAAAATATTCTGCTGTCAATCTCTTTTGTACTCTTAGAAAGTTGAATTGCCTAAGCTTCTGACCAATCAAAATAGTTTTGTTTAAAATTTGATTAATGCTATGCCAAAGTTTCATGAAAAAGAACTATGCAAACCGGTTGCTAAATTAAAATCCAGAGTATGGTTTCAACCAGTTGGAATGTCTGGATGGCCCATGATATCATTGTAGTTTGTCATCAGTCTTTGTAATAATTTGTTATTCTTGATTTTTCTATTTGAGTGTTTTAGTGGATAGTGCTGGAGATTAGCTGACTACCACAGTCATCTGCAAAATCTGATGTTGCTGCTTTGTACTACTATCGTTTTCTTATTTCCTTGCTTGATGTTTTACTCTTGATGTTAATTATTTTTATGATACTTACCTGCAGATAGGATGCCTGTGATCTTGGGGGATAAGGGTTCTGTGGATGCATGGTTAAACAATGCCATACCAAAAGTTGAAACTGTCCTCCGTCCATATGAGGACACTGATTTGGTCTGTTCTTTTAGATGTAAATTTAACTAGCTTATCCCATCTGTACGGGGACTTATAATCTTTTTGAGGCCTTAGCTTGTGCATATTTTTGCAGCAAATATCTTATATATTGCTAAGCAATATTTCTGGAAATAATTTCTTGTTGAATCTTCTTCACTTCTCCTTAGTATTTGAAATTCATCATATAGCATTGGTTTGTCAATTAATTGGGACTTGTCTCAGTTTCGTTGTAAATTATTCAATAGGTTTGGTATCCTGTGATGACTGAAGTTGGTAAATCATCGTTTGATGGGCCTTATTGCATTAAAGAGGTACATATCTTAACTTGTATTGCTTAGAGTTATTTTATGGAGTTGCTAATGCAACTGCCAGATGAGAGTTTCTAATTGATATTTATTGTATTTCCAGTATCTCGTAACTCATAAGCTTATCTCCAGAAAATTGACAATTATATGCATAAAATACTTGAAGGTACCATTTCTTTGCTCCATGGGAGTAGAAACAGATATGAACACATTGTCTAGTATTTAGATGCTCTATCTTTGGCTTTTAAAGGATTTTCAGAAACCTTCATTTCCAAAGGTTATGATTTGTTTCGATCATGAATGTTGAACTGATATTTCAGGTTCATAATTCTAATTTTAACTACTTATGGTTTATGAGCACATTTCAACTTGGCCTTAATGCTTCTAGTATATTGTTATCAAGTTAAACTGTGCTTGTCATGAAGACTGCAAGATCAAGTAGTTTCTTTATGTAATTGTATAAACACTTTGCAGTTTTGTAGCATGAAGCAAGTAAATAGAGTATTCCAAAGTATTTAACACGAGATTGAGAATGTTACTTATTTTGAGCTTGGACAAAAATCTGTCGAACAAAAAATTGGGTCTTAATTATTTATTCAATCTTATAATGAGATTAACCCTCATCAATTTGCTGTGTGAACATATTGCAGATACAACTCAAATCAGCTGGTGAAAACTCAATATCCAAGTTCTTTACGAAGAAAACTGTTGGAAAGAACCAATTGGAGGTAGAACGCAGTAAATGTTCCAAAGTATCTCCCAAAATTAGAGAGGCTTCAGATGGTATAGAATATGATGCTAGCGGGGTTGAAAAACTCAATTTACCCAAAGAATCTCCACGAGCAGATAGCTTTGAGGATCCAATAGAGGATCCTGAATGCAACACAGACGAAACTGCTGATAAGGCGAATATTATAAAGAAAAGTGCATTTCCAGAGGTTATTGGTACGAAAAGAAACACCAAGGAGCTTGCACCAGACACTGGAGAAACATTTGAGAAAGACTCCAGTCCACTAAAGAAAGCACGGAATGAAGACAAGAAGCAATCTTCCCTCCTATCATATTTTGGTAAGGCCTAGATGCGTTGATGTTCCCCTGATTCCTGATGCTTGTACATCTATCTTTTTCAAATGCAAGTTAGCTCGTCATGGGCCCTTTTTTTGTAGTCTACTTTTTGCACAAATCAGTCCGGCCGACAATGTTTCAAAATTTATTTAAAGTTTTTAAATAATTTATCTGTTACATATAGTATTTAATTAGTTATATGATTATATATGTATATATATTTAGTTATATATGTATATTTAACAATTTAATTATATGTATACTTATTTTTTTGAACAAAATTATATGTATACTTATAGTTATAATTATAACTATTTATGTCATTTATATATAATTATAGTTTTGATTATATAAGGATATACAATCATAGTATATATATTATATATAAATAGCTTGTTAATGTTGATTCTTACATGTCAATCTTGATTCTCTCATGTGGTATAGCATTCCTTATTGTTAATTTATGCCCGAGATAATATATAATGTTTAACTCATGAGTTGTCCATAATTGGATAGTTTGGAACATAATTATTCTTATTGCATTTAGTTATTTCTTTCAGTATTAATTTATTATTAAACTTTGGCTCAATGATATTACTTGTTCTGGTACACACCTACATGATACGTGTAGTTAAAGAACTATAGAGATTAGAGAGATATTATTGAAATTTTGAATGGAGTGGAATTTTAAAAAGAATATTTTGTGAGATATGAATAATATTATACTGGAATGATATAAAATTATCTCATCTGTAAGGACAAATAATGAATTTGGTGATTGGTTGACAAATTCACATTGGTTGATGCGAGGTGGATGCTTTTTGAATATTGCCTATTCGTACATAAAAGTCTTTAAACTGGGAGATTGTAAAAATGCATATATATATATAAAGTTCATATCAAGAAACAATTCATGAGTTTTTATGGGGAGCTGTATGATGTTAGATCGATGACTAATTTTGCAAATTGTAATTCATAGTCCTAGTGAATCATTTAATACATTTATAGTGTCTTGACAGTTTTGATGATCAATTTAATTTGAATGAGAATATACTACTAGAAATCAAGCGATCTACTACAGACTTTTGCGACGGCAAGGGTAGCAATCACATATGTGACTATTTTGCGACCGTAAGTAATCGTAAATATATTAATACATTTATAGTGTTTGCAATTCGTAGTCCTAGTGATCTTTTAATACATTTATAGTGTCTTCATGTAATCCTAGTAATCTGCATAGAAATATTATTCTCGACAGTTTTGATGATCGATCAATTTAATTTGAATGAGAATACACTACTAGAAATCAAGTGATATGCAATGGATGGTTTGTGACGACAATGGTAGTGATTGCATTTGTGACGATTTTGCGATCGCCAGCAATGGGGGTCGTAGAGTCGCCACATCTATGACGGCGGTGCGACTGAGTCATTTGCTGTTGCAAAATTAATAATCTTGTGATGACATGAAGATTGTGTTTCATTTGCCATCACAAAATTGTCAGAGATTATAATATTTAATCCCGCACGCGATTCCTTTTTTGATCGCCACATCTGATGTTGTCCTTACATAAAATATATACATCATCTATCACCCAATATTATATTACAAACTAAAATTTTAATATAAATATTAGTTTTACTTTTTTTTATTTGCACTGAAGTTTCTATAATATTTAAAATTGAATGGTCAACGAAACTGTAAATATATTTTGAAATAATGAAAAATAGTTTTGTGCAATTAACTATAAATAAAGAGAAGGTAAGTGCAAGTCACTTTTAATTTAAAATGCCTAATATTTAGATCTTAAATTTGTGAATTTTATCTCCATTTCTTTCGAGTTCCTTTTCAATTTATTGATATTATCTCAAAAATTTATTTGAAACACAATGTAATTATATATGCATATGTAATTATGGATATCCTATATTTCTATGCATATTCAAACTAAGAATCAATAGCAATATAATTTTAGCTTGAACTATTACCATATTAATATAATTTTAGCAACAAATTTTGATTGAAGCCGTTAAATCAAAATATAAAAAGATGGTCAAATATTTTTACATATCATTCGTATTACATGATTTTAAAAATATTTTAAAAAAATTACTCAAATTTTTTGATAATAACCGAAAATAACCTTTATTGATTAAACAACAAAGTTAACATCATAATCTAACCAGATTGCAAGGAAAGAGGGAGTCTTCTCAACCCATACAAAATGATCATTATGTTCATAACTATGTTTGGCGATAGTATGAGCCACAAAGTTACAACTCTAAGGTACAAATGACCAAAGACAAGATTGTAAAACATTTTTAAGGGACATACAAGATGGTAAAGTCATACCTTGAACCATCCAAAATCCTATCGACAATAAGATTAAAATCTATTTTCTCAATAACATTTAAGAGACAAAGATTCTTTGCTAGCTGAAGACCATAAACAAGAGCCGAACATTCTGACGTGTATGAATCTCAATTTCCAATTGAAACCTCTAAAGCACAAGTTAACACAACTCCCTTGTTATCTCGGAAAACAATACCAAATCCTACATGTTCATCTCCAATGATGATTGCATTAGAGTTCATCTTTACAAAGCCAATCGACGAAGGAGACCAATGGGATGAGTGGTTTGTAGAATTACCACTATAAGCAGCACACACAAGTTATTTTGATCATGACATAAGGACACCTAAAGGAGAAACCCACTGCATGACATAAGTAGGAATAGCCCGTGCAACATCCTTGACGAATAACTCTTTTCATGTCAATGAAAGAACCTTTTCCTTCCAACCTTGGAGATAAGACCACATTCTGCCTTTAATGTTGCTAAAAATCAGATATTTCGATCAACCAATTATTGTAGGAAGTCCCAAATATAAAGCATGTTGAGAGATGATCTTTACCCCGAGAGAATCCGTAAGAGTATGTTGTAAGATTCACGATGATTTGACGATGAGATATTATTGAAACGAATTAAAAATTTAGGTATAAAATTGATACAATCGAAAGTTCAGACCAAAATTGAGAATACTTCTAAAGTTCATGATATATAATGTAGTTAACCATGCCGACATGTGTTTTTTAACTTTATTTATTCAAGTTTATATTTGTTGCTAACGTGGCATGCTGACGCGACGGTGGATAGATTTTTTTAAATATTTTATATTTTTTGGTACACGCATGCCAAGCCACATCAGCAATCAAATGATAAGATTCACGGTGACTTGACGGTGATATATTATTGAAATAAATTGAAAATTAGGGTATAAATTAATACAATCGGAAGTTCGGATCAAAATTAAGAATACAACTCAAATTTGAGGGTATATATAGTGTAATTAATCTAAAAAAACTAAAATTTCAAAAAATATATAAATAATTTATGAAAATACTATAACTGATGTGTGGGCACGTGGATATTTTCCCGCGTATTTTCCCGCAATAATAATTTTTTCCTTTTCGTTTTCCGCCAAGAGCGATCGAGTTTGACATCGAAAGCAAGAGGGGTAGAAATTACAAATCAAAACTCCAACGAACGAAATAGGGCGAGGGCATCTGCGAGAGAGAGGATGTGCGGAAGGGCTCGTTGCACCCTTAACCCCGACCAAATCGCTAGGGCTTGCGGCGTCACCGCCGGCGCGGCCTCCGTCCTCACTCGCCAAATCGACCGGTGAGCACACTCGACTACGGAGTTGATAAATCTTTGACCTATTTTGGGTTATTATGATTCTCAGCAGCGGCTCGTAGTCCGTGTCTCTTTTTTGGGTTTGGTTCGCAGTTATCGCCCGTCCTACAATGTTTCCCCGGGGGCGTACCTGCCGGTGCTGCTGACGGAAAGGGTGGGGGAACAAGCGGAGGAGTCGCCGGCCATCCGTTGCATGAAGTGCGGCCTCGTTCCCAGCTTCACCAAGAAGACCGAGAAGCCTGATCACTTCAAAATGGTATTAGCAGTTCTGTTTGCACTCTTATACACCGTCATTGATAAAATTTCTGCCCGATGAATTATCTTTCTCGGTCTATATAGGAACTGAAACTTTAGTTGGTAAACCGAAAAAATAAAGTTGGAATGTTCATTGGAAATTGATGGATTAAACGTTTCATTTCAAGATGCAGATTAGGGTTTTAACTTGTGTTTCCCACTTTCCCACGATTTAGAACTCGTGTTTTAACTTGATGATATCTTGCTATTCCTATCTAGTTCTCGAATATTAATTTCTTTGTTGTAGCAAGACATTATCTGCACCACCCTGATGTAATTTCTGTTCTTCATTAGGATATAGGAACTATTCTTTCCTATTCAATGAAATGGAGCAAAGCCTTATATTTCCTTAAGAAACCTTTAGACGTCATCTGCACATACGTGTGTACTCAGAGAAGTACGCAACCGTTATGTCTACATGATGAACACAGCCGTGAATGTTCTTTGTTGGATCTACATGTTCTAGATTATTAGAAATTTTTAGTGGAACTCCTGAATCAACTTCAACGTAGTTTCTAATGACATTATTATGATATATACTCTAATTGACACGAGGACTGAATTGATCTCTGTTTCTTTTACCATCTATTCTAAAGATTGTAGTTTAAATTTCATTTTGCACACAGGAAGCTACTTGTACAATAATTCCTGGCTTTCATCTTCTGTCTTTTGTCAATTAAATTAGCTGACGTACAGTGTTTTAATCTGAAACTGATATCCAAACTTCTCTTTGAAAGCCATGGAGGTTTATTAAGAGCAAAGACAGGCATGTCTATAAGTGAAATATATAATTTTGCCAGAGGATATACTATTCACAGTGTATCTTTATTGGTGTAAACTTTACTAGTATTTTCTCATAAAACGAAAACTGAGCTTCTTTTTCCTTATATGCAGTTCAATGCTCGATCAGAATCAATAAAAGAAAAGGCTTTATTACGCCGACTTGTTCCTACTAATCGGTGCCTTGTGGCAGTAGAAGGGTATTATTGGACTTAGTACCTTGATATCTTTTTCCAATTGCAATTTGTTTACAAACTATCTTCCTTAATTGCATATGATACTTGTTCCTTGAGCTAATTGTATTCATATGATTTTTTTTTGCAATGCTAAGTTTGACATGAAAATTATGGATATTTATATATGTGGTTTAAAACAATATACAACTATAACAAGTTGTTGTGCCAGCAATGCTGGACAGTGATGACAATAAAAAGTCGATTAATGAATCACAAAATTAAATTATGGATAGTAATTTCACGTTTTGGTTTTGGATTCGGTCTCGTATTCGGATTTGGATCCCGATTTGGTTTTGGTTTCGGTTAGTAATTCTAAAAATCGCTTAAAACTAATTCGGTTTCGGTTATGGGTTGGCATATTAGCGGTAACGAAATCAGTTTTACTTATATATTAACAATAGATATAATTTAATTGAAAATAATACAAAACATGGCTTAGAGTATACTTTATTGTTTCTTTTACTTTTGGCTTCAGATATTTTCATTTGATTATCACTCTACTTGCACAAGGATTTTTTGTAGTTTCAACTTTGTAAAAAAAAAATTCTTTTAGTAACCGGTTAACCTTTTAGTAATCTGCTTCGTTTAACCACCGGATATTCGATATTTAATTGGTTTTGGGTAGTAATTTTAAAAACCGATCAGTTCTGGTATTGAATAGCGGATAATTTCTTAACTGATTTGATTTTTCATTTATCCATTAGCCCAACAGTTGCCACCCATTGCTGGATAATGTGGATTGAACTTGCAGAAGTGCTGGACCAGGACAAGTAGACAACCTAGAAGAATATGATGGTATAAGCTAGTTAATCACTATTTGATATTTATATATCGTTGGGAGTAGTGTAGTAAGTTGCTGATGTCAATTTTAGAAGACAAAATTTAATTCTCTGGGATCTTTTTGAGTGTTTTTCTGAGTCCTCGCAGACTTTGACCCAGATAGCAGCAAATATTCAAAAATAAACCAGCAACTTGTGAAATTAAAGGAATATTGAAACTATTGCAGAAGGTTTCTTCACTGCAATATCCTGTGGCATATAAAGCAAGAGAACTGATAATAGAAAGTTTGAATTCTATATAATGAGAGGAGAGAAATATTTGGAGAAGAGCACTGTGGATTTCCCCTTTACCATGGAAGGATCATGAAGTCTTCAGCAAAAGTATTTAAGAATTCATTTCCAGCAATTATACACTGGAAAGAATCCATCTGAGAATAAAAACCTTTCCTTTTTCTTTTTATTCCACTTTGGAATTCCACATTAACAAAGAAGAATTATCTGCAACAGTTTTAGATTTCCTAGAGCAGACTTCTCATGTTACTACAAAATGCAATTTCTTTGTACCATTTATTGGGTCTGAATATGACTGTATTCAGAATCATATTACTTGAATATACAGAAATACAGTAGTCAAATAGTTAGCCTATTGACTAGTAAGAAATATTTTTCATAATTAGACTTACACATGTATCAAACCTCTGAAGGCTCTAGAGTCAGTGGCTAGGGTTCAGGAGGACTATCCTGACACAGCTACGGAGAAAGATCCGTAAGGATGCTTAGGAGGCAAAACAGAAGCCTTAGTCCTAGTCTGGCAAACAAACTAGTTATACGTAGTCTCCTACACTTCACTTCTCTCTTTGATGCTCTTATTGCCTGAACAAGGCTCTGCCTACGTCTGTAGGCTTGATAAGGCGAGGGCCTTTGTCTCAGAGCAAGTATTTCCCCGGATAACTTATATGATGAGATAGACTCCTTGTTTCTCGCCCTTGATGGAGATGATTCTATGTTTGAATCTCTTATTTAGGAAGGGATGAAGCAGCATTGAATCTATCTGGTGTGTGTGCTATGATTTCTTTATATTTCTAAATCCCTCTTCAGCAGTTTCTGAAAAAACCCTATGGTTTGTGTTAGTCCACGTAGAAAGAAAGGATTGAGAGATCTTTGCTGCTATGGGCTCCTACTATTCAAAGCACGAGAAGGATATCTCGTGAACTGACTTGAGCTGTGACTGAACTAATCAAACTACTTAGTTAATTCGATTCTAAGTCCTTGATGCATGAGCATATCCTAGAATAGTTTTACTTGGCTCATAGGTAACACTTTGTTCTTGAAATTAGGTCACAAGCATCTGATTTGAGCTGTTGAAAAGATGACTTTTCCAGTTTGCAATTCTATAGGTTTAAGCTTTGTGTAATTGTTCTTGCAATTTTGTTCAATATATTCTTATCTGTGTGTTTGACATTGTTTGGATGTAGATTCTATGAGTGGAAAAAAGATGGTTCGAGAAAACAACCATAGTATATATATTTTAAGGATCAGCGACCTCTTGTGTTTGCTGCTCTGTACGACACTTGGAAGAATTCAGATGGTCAGTTTATTCTATTTCTTTGTTACATTTCAATGAGCTTCAAAGAAATGTGGTTAAGGGATCCTTTAGTATTAGGTAAGGACCTCTATGGAGGCGCATGTCTGTTTTGATGATGCATGTCATATAATAGAGTTGTATGCCTCTAGAGAATGTGAAATTAAAACAAACACACTGCATAAAAAATAAGGGTCCGCATTTGGCTTACTTGTTAAGTTTGGAATGACTTATACTTCTATGTACAGGGGTTAGTTAGATTGACCAGAGCAATATTGTCATTGTAGTCTTTATATCTTCTTCTTTGTTGACTGTCCCATTCAATTATGAATTTGATTGTTCTTGGCTCTGCTTTTTGTCACAGGAGATGTTCTTTACACCTTTACAATTTTGACCACTAATTCATCAACAACCTTGTAATGGATTAATGGTATCAATTCTTGTTCTTTTTCTCTGTCACTAAATTTGCTAGGATCATTAATCACTTTTTAAAATTTTCTGGATAAAATGGGCTTAGTATACATGCCAGTTGTTTATTTGCAGGATGATAAAAAAGTAGAAGTTCTGTTGCTTAGTAATTTAACACGGGCAAAAGAAAGGACAATGATCACAATACCATTTGTTTATATGCAATATTTATTTAGTGAACCAAATTGCAATGACCTAATTTTGGAATATTCTTTAAAAAAGTTTCCTGAAACCCAACCTGACATGATGCTCTAAAATATGATGGAGAAGAAGATATACAAACTCTAGAACTTTATCTTAATTTTTGATGGTTCCGAGCGAGATTGTCAAAGGTGCTTGGCGCACTCGAGGCGCAAAGGTCCCATAATTGCCTGAGGCGCAAGGCGCAAAAAAAGCGCGCGCTTGACCGAAACAAGGCGCATATTTAAAAAATATTATTTATACTTTTCTCAAATAATAAGAATATGATATGCAATGTAAGAATTAAATTATATGCACCATTGCACCAATAACATCAACAGTTCCAACGAAGAATTAAAACATTGCATCTCTAGTTAAAGAGACAAGCAATAAAAAATTCTAAAGTCTAAGAGTTTTTGAAGACAAACATAAATGTTTCACAATTCAAATGTTATCCAACATTGAAAGCACCAAAGATTTTAAGTTTTTAGTTTTAATACAAAGTTAGTGCCTCTCCTCATCCCTACTCGCTACACATCATCTCCGGAGTCCCCATCACTAAAATTATTATTAGTTTCATCATCCTCGAAGTTCCCAAAAAAAAATGTGATGCACACAATTGAAGCCCAAAATGGTTTTTTAATATTTTTTTTACTATTACATTAAGTGGTAGGCCTCGGTAGGCCCCCACTTAAGAAAAAAAAACTAGGACTTCACCTAGGCTCACAAGGCGCGCGCCTGGGTGAAGGCGCTGCGCCTTGTCTTGGCCAAGACGCTTGACCCATTTAGCGCCTCGCATGGTGCACCTAGGCGCCCAGGCGAGCGCTTTTGACAACACTGGTTCCGAGCCTAAATTGCTTGATCTGTAAAAGCAAAATATTGTGCTGTCAGTCTTTTTTACTCTTAGAAAGTTGAATTGTCTAAGCTTCTGAACAAGCAAAATAATTTTGTTTAAGATTTTCATTGACAATGAGCCTCTAAAATTTAAAATTTGATTAATGCTATGCAAAAGTTTCATGAAAAAGAACTATGCAAACGGGTTACTAAATCAAAATCCAGAGCATGGTTTCAACCAGTTGAAATGTCTGGAGATGGCCCGTGATATCATTGTAGTTTGTCATCAGTCTTTGCAATAATATGTTATTCTTGATTTTTCTATTTGAGTGTTTTAGTGGATAGTGTTGGAGATTAGCTGACTACCACTCTCATCTGCAAAATCTGATGTTGCTGCTTTATAGTTTGTACTACTATCATTTTCTTATTGCCATGCTTGATGTTTTACTCTTGATGTTAATTTTTTTTATGATACTTACCTGCAGATAGGATGCCTGTGATCTTGGGGGATATGGGTTCTGTGGATGCATGGTTAAACAATGCCATACCAGAAGTTGAAACTGTCCTCCATCCAAATGAGGATGCTGATCTGGTCTGTTCTTTTAGATGTAAATTTAGCTAGCTTATCCCATCTGGAAGGGGACTTATAATCATTTGGAAGCCTTAGCTTGTATATATTTTTTGCAGCAAATATATTATATTCTGCTAAGCAATATTTCTAGAAATAATTTCTTGTTGAATCTTCTTCACTTCTCCTTAGTATTTGAAATTCATCATATAGCATTGGTTTGTCAATTATTTGGGACTTGTCTCAGTTTCGTTATATCAATAGGTTTGGTATCCTGTGACGACTGAAGTTGGTAAATCATCGTTTGATGGGCCTGATTGCGTTAAAGAGGTACATATCTCTCTAAGTTATTGTTTCTAATCGATACTTATGGAATTTCCAGTTGCTTGTAACTCATAAGCTTCTCCAGAAAATTGACAATTATATGCATAAAATACTTGAAGGCACCATTTCTTTGCTCAATGGGATTAGAAACAGATATGAACACATTATTTGATATTTAGATGCTTTATCTTTGGCTTTTAAAGGATCTTCAGGAAGCTTCATTTCAAAAGGTTATGATTTGTTTAGTTCATGAATGTTGAACTCAAGGTTTTAACCTTCATTATCTAGTGTTTGACCGGTACTGCTGTACCGTACTAACACACGATGATGTAACTGTACCGGAAATGGTACTGGTACCAATTGCGCAGCAGCAGCAGCATGCTCTGCTGTACCGTACACCGATTTCTTTGCAAATAGGTATGCCGCTCGTTATGGTACGGTTTTTAAAACGGTGTTTGAACTGATATTTCAGGTTCATCATTCTAATTTTAACTACTAATGGTTTATGAGCAAATTCCAAATTGGCCTTAATGCTTCCAGTATGTTGTTATCAAGTTAAACTGTGCTTGCCATGAAGATTGCAAGATAGTTTCTTTAGGCAATTATATAAAAACTTATGCAGTTTAGTAGCATGAAGCAAGTAGATAGAGTATTTCAAAGTATTTAACACTAGATTGAGAATGTTACTTATTTTGAGATTGGACAAAAATCTATTGGATAAAAATTGGGTCTTAATTATTTATCCAATCTTATAATGAGATTAGCCCTCATCAATTTGCTGTGTGAACACACTGCAGATACAACTCAAATCAGCTGGTGGTACGAAAAGAAACACCAAGGAACTTGCACCAGACGCTGGAGAAACATTTGAGAAAGACTCCAGTCCACCAAAGAAGGCACGGAATGAAGACAAGAAGCAATCTTCCCTCCTTTCATATTTTGGTAAGGCTGAGATGCGTTGATGTTTCCCTGAGACCTAATGCTTGCACATCTATCTTTTTCAAATGCAAGTTAGCTTGTCATGGGCCCTTTTCTTGTAGTCTACTTTTTACACAAATCAATCCATCCGACAATGTTTCAAAATTTATTTAAAGTTTTTTTTAATAGTTTATCTTAAGGTTTAAAATATCGGTCGGTACGGTACGGTAAGTCCGGTATTTACCGGTTTTTTAGGTTTCCGGTATACGATATACCTGGTATTTGAAAAAACCGGGTATATTGTGTATACTGGGCGGTATATGGCGGTATACCGCCCGGTATGGGCGGTATATGGTGGTATGTCACGAAAAAAAAAAACCTAGCCTATATGAATTTTCATACCGGTACTGGCCGGTGACCGAAACCGGTACCGGTACCGAGATTTTAAACCATGGTTTATCTGTTATATATAGTATTTAATTAGTTATATATATAGTTATAATTATATGTATATTTAACAGTTTAATTATATGTATACTTATAATTATAATTATAACGATTTATGTGATTTATATATAATTATAGTTATGATTATATAGGGATATACAATCATAATATATATATTATATATAAATATATAAATTGCTTGTTAATGTTGATTCTTACATGTTAATCTTGATTCTCGCATGTGGTATATCATTCCTTGTTGTTAATTTATGCCCGAGATAATTACCATTTATGTATATGCATGATGGTTAAATTTATTTATAATTAATTTTGTTGATTTAATTTGAAAAAGAATCATGATTTACAAGTTTATACGTGACATAGACACATACGTATCAACGACATAATTATGATTACATAATGCTTTAGATTCTTTATAAAAGAAGTATATGTACTTATAAATGTTTAACTCATGAGTTGTTCATAATTGGACGGTTTGGGAACATAATTATTTATATTGCATTTAGTTATTTCTTTTAGTATTAATTTATTATTAAACTTTGGCTCAACAGTATTACTTGCTCTCTGGTATTACACCTAGATGATATGTGTAGTTAAAGAAGGATAGAGAGATATTATTGAAATTTTGAACGGAGTGGAATTTCAAAAAGAATATTTAGTGTGATATGAAAAATATTATTTCTGAATGATATAAGATTATCTCATCTATAAAGACAATTAATGAATTTGGTGATTGATTGACAAAATCACATTGGATGATCCAAGTTGGATGTATCAAAAAATTGATTGGAGGGTTTTAATAGATAAGTTTCGAATAGATGAGTTTTTTTTATGGGAGTTGTATGATGTTAGATCGATGCCTAATCATGCAATTCATAGTCCTAGTGAATGATGTTAGATCGATGACTAATCATGCAATTCATAGTCCTAGTGAATCTTTTAATACATTTATAGTGTCTGCAGTGCAGTTCATAGTCCTACTGAATCTTTTAATACATATATAGTGTCTTCATGTAATCCTAGTAATCTGTATAGAAATACGATTCTTGACAATTTTGATGGTCAATTTAATTTGAATGAGAATACACTACTAGAAATCAAGGGATCTGCGATGGACTTTTTGCGACGGCAGAGGTAGCACTCACAGATGCGACAGTTCTATGATCCCCGACAACGGGGGTCGCAGAGTCTCCACATCTGCGACGGCGGTGTGACTGAGACATTTACCGTCGTAAATTTTGTAATCCCGTGATAGCATGGCGATCGCGTTGCGACCGCCTTTTGCGACCGTTATTGGATTACAATATTTAACCCCATGTGTGATCCCTTTTTCCTTCCACACACACTCTCTTTCTG
Organism: Canna indica; assembly: GCA_034359265.1. Lineage (NCBI taxonomy): Eukaryota > Viridiplantae > Streptophyta > Magnoliopsida > Zingiberales > Cannaceae > Canna > Canna indica. The sequence continues at coordinate 65,976,259 of CP136896.1, read as the reverse complement.
TGCGATCTCTCTGCCGTCGCTCCCTGCCAATATTCCTCCCCTCTCTCTCTGGCCGAAACCCTAGTAGTCGGCTAGGTTTCGGTCGTGATTAAAGGGGAGAGCCGCAGCCCTCCCTGCACCTGTTATTTATGCATCAATTTTAGCTACCAATTTTTACATTTATGATGAATGCATGTACTTTTCACTTGTTATTTATGCATCAATTAAAGGGGAGGGCGCATGCTTCTTTTCAGCCTTGTACCAAAATTCATTTATCATGATGAGGCAATTGCTTGTGCTGAAATAATTTCTTCCTTTGGGGTCTAGTAGTGGTAGTGATGCCAAGGAGCTTCTTCTTGAGCTTGGTGTTCCAGAAGTTCTCGATGTCATTGTCTGTCCTGTGGTCCTGCCTGGAAGCTGGGAAGCTATGATGGACCACCTGCATGTAAAGGAGACAACAATATTGTTGCATTTGTCATCAATTCATGAAGAGAATTCAAGTTAATTTCATCTATAAATCAATTTGTAGAATAAGCTTGATATTGCAGTTCTTTGAAGAAATTAACTCCATATATAATAACAGTAGACTTATTTTGCTCCACGTGGGCTTCAATAACAGTAGACTTCTTTTGCTCCAATTGCTCCAATTCCTCCATTGTCTCTTTTTTCACATGCCATTTGTTTATAATTATAGCATGGTATATTTTGCTTATGGATGGAGAATTGCATGGTATATTTTGAGCTATAATTGAGCCATAGCAGATCTATAGTTAGATATAGTTTGTCTACAGTTGCCACAAACTGAAATTTCACAATTGTTTTGCAGGATCAGCTGATAGAACTGTTAAGTGCGGGGATCTTGAAACTTTTAAGTTGATAGGATCTGCTGGACCTAAGGTATTCCTCCGAGTTAGAGTTTATTGGTACTGTTTTGTGCTTTTATTGCCCTAACATATGTTTAGGTATGCTTGGAATATTTGTGCCACTGATTATATCTCATCCTTGTACATTCTATTTATTGATATTTACCATGTCACCATGCTTGTCATGAAGATATGTGTACCAAACCTTGTATTCAAGTGCTTGTGCTAATCTTATGGCTTTAACATATGCACTATTAGAGGTGAGCAAAATTCGAACCAATCTAAAAATTCCAAAAAAATTGACCCAAAAATTCAATTCGGGTCGGGTCGAGTCGGGTTTGATTTTTAGAGAGTTTATATTCCTAATCCGTGCCTGGTCGGGTAAAAATCTTGATATACCCGACTCGAAAATAAAAAGAAATCTTCTAATAGTGAATATTTGATATGTTTATAATAGTGAAAATTAAAAGAAACCTTGATATACCACCCTTTATAGTGAATATTTTAGATGATAATATTTAAAATTGATATGTTTGTAATAGATTAGAATAGTGACAACTTTAGATGATAATATTTTAAAACATTTAAAATTATTTGACAAAATAGTGAATGCTGATTTTTTATATAAAGATAATTCAAGTTATTCGGATTATTAGGGTCGGGCCCTGATCTTATTCGGGTTAATCGAGCCTTGTAGTCAGTATAGTTTTATATGCAAATCTATTGAATTGCAATTAATTTATTGGTATAATTTTAGGATTGAAATTGAAAATAATATTATGAGTTGATAAAATGACATGAACTTATCTATCGTTAAATCATAATTTTTTTTACAATATCTTAGATCCATTCGGAGATCGTATCGTTGTCTATAAGAAGTACAAAATTTATAGATTTTTTACGATTTTTGAATCGTTCATGATCAGACAGTTTGGAATCAAAATTATTTTATTCTACTTGCAATTAAATGTTTTTTTAACACTCATTTCAGTTATAAATTTTAGTAAATATCTCTTGTTCTCCGGGTATGCGACCAGATGATATACATACTTGGAGAATTATAGGGAAATGCTATTGAAATTTTGATTGAAGTTGAATGTTAAAAAATATTTAAATGCAAGTAGATTAAATAGATTTTCGAATGGAATAGGATACCCTAAATATGAAGAGTTCAAAATAAGTGATTGTTGTGATATATCACGTACAGAATCATGATGAAAGAGTTCAAAATAACGTCGCATGTATCGTGAAGGTTTATTTGAAGAATTCAAGAATGATGTTCATGAATTTTTGAACTTTGCATATTCAAATCCACAAGTTGTCGGTGGTAACAAAATTAGATGTTCGTGTCGTTAGTGTATTAACTTATTTTTTCTAGACCGACAGATAGTGACATTACACCTATACAAAAATGGTTCCACGAATTGTTACTATTAATTGATTTCACACGGGGAGTTGACATCATATGAATTAGGAGGTCAATCGTTTAATATTGGATCATCGTTTGCAACTTATAATACATTTGTTGAGCAGTCGTAACATTGACGATCGTGAATTTCAAAGGTTGCTAATGCCTCACACAAAATTAGGAGGTTGTCAAGTATTGAAGCGACAATGGATATAGAGTGTGTGCCACAAGCACTACCAAAAGATTAAATAGAGTTACCAAATCCAAAGACATCACAATTTTATGAGTTACTGAACGCTACAAATGAATCATTGTATGAAAATTGTGATGAATACTCTAAGTTATCAACAATGGTTCAATTGTTAAATATTAAGTCCGACGACAACGTAATCAAAATAGCATATAATCGGCTTGTCAAGTTTTTTCACAAAGCATTGTTTAAAGATAACAAACTAGATAAAAGTTTTTATCTAACGAAAAAGATGATGAAGAGACTTGGTCTAGGGTATTAAAAAGTTTGTGCATGTTAGAACAACTGCTTTCTTTATTACTATGAATATGTAGACTTGCTCGAGTGTCCAACATGTCAACATCCTCGGTACAAAGAGAAATATTAAAATACGCCGAAAGATATATCGCTTAAGGTTCTTCGACATTTTCTAATAATTCCTAGATTCAAGCGGTTGTTTATGTTTGAAAAACATGATATGACATGCCAAGAGTCATGATTTAGATGTTGTGACTCACTCGTCTGACAGTGAAGCATGGAAACGTCTTGATCGATGTTATACCTTGTTTGCAAGTGATTCTAGAAATGTCAAACTAGGGTTATGTACTGATGGGTTCAATCTATTTGGTCAATCATCCACTTCATATTTTGTTTGGCCTTTGCTTATCACAGTGTACAACTTGCCACTGTCGAGTGTGCATGAAAAATGATTTCATATTTATCAGTATAGTAATCCCAGGACCAAGAGGATCAAGAAAAGAATTAGATGTGTTCATTTGACTGTTAATTGGCGATTTAAAGAAAAAGTAGGTTGATAGTTACATCACTTATGATATTTATCGAAAAAGAAATTTAACTTGACGGTTGCGTTATGGACAATTAGTGACTTTCCAGTATATGCACACATGAGAGGCTTGGTTGTCTGTATTATATGGAATGAACAAAAGCTTTCAATCTTTTGAATGGATGAAATATTTCATACTTTGACTGTCACCTTTCATTTTTGAAACTTGATTATTCATACAAAATAAATAGAGATAAATTCATCAGGGGCAGAATGGAAAAAGATGGACTACCTCTGCGCTTGTTTGGTAATCAAATGTTAGTTCGAGTTTTTATTTATCAAACATCACATTCGGAGAGGTTGACAGAATTAGTGGGTTTGGAGAAAAACACAATTGGGTTAAGAAAAATATATTTTGGGAATTGTCTAATTGGAGCACATTACTATTTCAGCACAATTTGGATGTGATGCACATTGAAAAGAATGTGCTTGAGAATATTTTTAATACAGTGATGGACGTTGCAGGAAAAACAAATGATAACGTGACTTAAAAATATATTGTAAATGTCCAGATTTAGATCTATAGGATCTGAACGACGAACAAGTGAAACTAAAAGTCTCTTATGTTCTTAGTGAACAACAAAAAGATGTTTGTCAGTGGATAAAATATATCAAATTATCAGATATTTATGTATCTAATTTAGCTCGATGCGTCAACGTAGACGAAGGTGAAACATCATGTACCACGATTGTCATGTGCTCGTATAGAGACTACTCCCTATTGCATTCCATGATATTTTACCATACAAAATTTGGGGTTCGTTAACCGAACTTAGCTTGTTTCTCAGAGATATCTACACTAATGTTCTTCGTATCGAAGATATGGTAGAACGAGTGAAAAATATTGTAAAAATTCTTTGTAAATTAGAGGAAATATTCTCATTTGGATTTTTTTTACTCAATGGAGCATCTATCGGTTCACTTAGTATATGAGGTAAGTGTTGGTCGTCCGAATCAATATCGGTGGATGTATTTATTCGAGAGGCATATGTAGAGATAAAAAAAGAAAATAAAAAATACAGTGGCGGTGGAAGGTTCAATAAGTGAAGCTTATATAATTCATGAGATATTAACTTTTTATTCTTTTAATTTCGAGTCTAATGTGCACACAAGGTTGAATCGCCTTTCGCGAAATGATGACAGGGAAATGCCAACGTTGTAGATTGTCTACCAATATTTTGTTTTATTGATCGTGGTTTGAGTTCACGTCAATCAAAATATTTAACTGAAGAGGAGTACCATCTTGTAAAATTAAATGTACAAATAAATTATATCGAGATTGATCCTTTCATTTAAAAATTTAACACGGAAATTTGTACACCAAATATTTTTGAGGAAGAATTAGAAGATAAGTGTAACATAGAATTTTTGAATTGAACGGACATATTTAAGAAATGAATAACAAATTATTTGAGATAGCAAGTGGACCGTCACGATTAATCTTATGTTATAACATATACTTTATAAATGGATATAAATTTTATATAATGGAGTACTCGACCACAAAAGAAATAATGAATGATGATGTTTGTGTCAAAGGCTCCACTTGGATTGATTGTGATTATGATTTTTACGGGCTGTTTGAGAAAGTACTTGAGCTTCAATATTTTAGATAAAAAAAATAGTGATATTCAAATGTCATTGGTTTGACACATCATCACGAGAGAGTTAAATTCATCCAAAGTATAAGCTGGTTGACGTTAATTTCAAATCGAAGTTAGCGTTGAACGAGTCTTTTATTTTGATATCACAAGCACAACAAGTATATTATACAAAATATCTATGCAAACGAAGAGATAGATCAGAATGACGGGCAACGTGTAAGATTAAGGCACGTCTGAGAATTGATCAAATGACAAAGGATCTAGGTTATTTTTATCAAGAGGATGATCCTCCTATAGTTGAAGTTGTGGGTCAAACACTTGATGTCGAATTAGATGACATAAAGAACGAGGGAAATGTGAATAGTTGTGAAGATTATGAGACAAGTGAAGAAGAAAATACTCAATCGATTATTATTCAGATGATATCGATGATTGATATGTAACGTTTTCCCTCTTTTTTTTCTTATTAATTATTTATATTATATATTGATCGACATCACTATTCAACACTATATCGGTAGATGTTGCGACCCTCAATCTATCGTTCTAGGACTCGTCGAGCAGGACTAGCTCCGCCACCATCGCCTGTGACAACTGTGCATACCACCACCAATACCACCATTGCAGAGGCTATAGCACCACCATCGACCGCGACATTGGGACCTTCGATGCCTGTCGCATTACCGCCGTCGCAACCACCACAACCAGCTGCGACATCGGGACCTTCGACGTCTGATGTAGTGCCGCCACCACCAACACCAATCGCGATATTGGAACCTTTGACATCTGTCGCAGTGTTGTCGTCGTCGCCGCCACCACCACCACCACCACTAGCCGCAACACTGGGACCTTCGACGTCTGTCGCAGTGCCGTCGCCGCCGCCACCACCACCACCACCACCACTAGCTGCAACACTAGGACCTTCGACGTCTGTCGCAGTGCCGTCGCCGTCGCCGCCGCCGCCGCCGCCTCCACCACCACCACCACCACTAGCCGCTACATCGGGACCTTTGACGTCTGTCGCAGTGTCGTCGCCGCCGCCACCACCACCAACACCGGAGGTTCAAGGCCATCGTAGGCCTCGTGGGCCTAATTGGAGGTCTCAGGTACCTTCATCAATCGACCAACGTTAGCGGATATCGTTGCATGGTCTAAAATAAGTATCAAAGTTTATTTAATATAAATATTAATTTCTACTTATGTTGTTATATTTGAGTTGTAGATTTGTGCAGGATGATGTTTCTCGCTGCATCGCTGCTATTATCAAGAGGTACTTTCAGGAGCCGTGGCGTTCATGGACCCACGTGCCAAAGGATTCTTGAGATTTATTATGGTTCGAGTTCGAGGTATGTAATTTATTATTATTTAGTTAATTGTATTAATATTTAAAATGACTGTGTTAAAATCCCACATTGATTAAAATATGGCTAAGGTAGCCTTTAAATAGTTTGAGCAATCCTCTCCCAAAGAGCTAGCTTTTGGGGTGAGTTAGACCCACTAATTTTTTAACATGGTATCAGAGCCAAGTTGTGGTTGATATTGTGCTGCCTGCAGATGTCCAGTCATGCAAAACTCTACGCTCCAGATGTTCAATTCTGGGCGTGATTTTAGGTAATCCTCTCCCCAAGAGCTAGCTTTTGGGATGGGTTAGACCCACTAATTTCATAACAGATTGTATTACATAATTTCTTTTTTTGTAGGCCCGATACACTTGGGATCCAGCCATTCAGGTCCATGTGAAGGATGCTTGGGAAGCTTATTGTAAGAAGCTTTTTAAGGATATCCTTCATTGGGCACGGAATGAGGCGCATGCGAGTATAGGTGGTAACAGAGATACATCTATGGATGCGCTTAGGGGACATGGGCCCACCTGGATGCTGGTCGAAGTATGAGATCAGCTATGCGACATCTGGGCGTCGGAGGACTGGCAGGGTGCCTCTCGGACGACACACCAGAATCAGATGACGTCGGTCGAGGGATCTGTCATTCGATATACTGGTGGGTCCATCCCATTTATCAGTCACGAGCGTCGATTAGTAAGTAATTTAATAATTTTTTTATTATAAAAAATTAATTATATTTATTTTATTGCAGGGGACGCAAGACGAGGATGCCCTTTGAGGGTCTTCGAGGAGACACATAAATATCAGCATGGTCCTCACCAAGGTGAGTTCATCAGCGGGAGGCCGAAGATGATACTGGTAAGTTAATATTTAATTTTTTTATTTAGTTTTATTATATATAATTAATTTAATTAATCAACTTAATTTTTTTTAAAGACCACGTATAGTGAGTGGGTGACCCAACGAGGAGTTGATCCTGCACAACATCAGTTTGATGCTGACGCATGAATGCAAGTGGCAGGCGTCGACCATGGTCGTGTATATGACATTGGCACAACGGCCCACGCATCGGCGTTGTACCCACCTGGTGCGGGATCGTCTGCCTTCACTTCCTCCACCAGTGGTCCATCAACATCACATGTAGATCATGATCGATTAGTGTTTGTCGAGGTTGCTCAGGCACGCCTCAGCACCAACATGGTCGCTATGAGGGATACTGTGACGCAGATGACCCAATATATGACGCAAATGACCCAGTATATGGCGTTGATGGCTTCATACATACCTGGTGCTCCGGCCCCTCTACCTCCACCGTCATTCGACACCATGATATCAACATCAGATCCATCATCATCGTCGATGCCAATTGATGTGCTCCCCACGCAGTCTCTCTCCTCATCGTCTCCCTTGCCGTCGCCTGATGCGTGTGATCATTGATGTGTTATTTTGATACGATGTAAATATTATTGTTTTGATACAATGCAAAGATTTTATTTTGATATCCATTAAAATTTGATGTCTTTTGTTTGATATGCATTTTAATTAAATATTGCAAATATGAATTTATATTTTTAAATTATAAAAATAAAATAAAATAGACTTCTATGACGACATTGTGAACGCAATGCTGTCGCAAGTGTATCAATCTGATTGCGTACATCGGTCGCAAATGATAATGCGACGACAAACAACGATTATTATGTCGTCGCAAATTTAAAATCATGCGATATCAAGTGTGCATCGTAGTTGGTCCACGACGACTTTTGCGACGCTTGTTGGCTGTCGCTTTGATGGTCACTATATTTATCACGATCTTAGATTAGTTGCGACCACGACTTTTGCTACGAAGATTGGTGGCTGAAGTACAAGGTGACGGCTCTGCAATCGCATTGGGCATTACAGAATACAATGATTTTGGTAGTAACATCGTATCACAATTTTTTTAACTTTTGATTGAAATTGAGTTATCTAACAAATAGACGCTAGAAACTTATGAGTTGTTGAAAGTTATCCATAAAAGTTATCTTTTTTATTTCAATGATTATCTTTAGATCCAGGTATCGTTAAAAAAATGTTATGGTTTTCGGGCTCTTAATTAATGAATTGATTTAAGATTATGATCGAAAACAAAATTTCACATTAAAAGTTGTGGTATTTAGGATAATCTATTATTTTCTAGCTCATACCTTGTATCAAAGAATTTGGATGATTAGATGGATATATTTAAAATTTATCTCGTTATGTAGATATCGATGATGGTAAAATATTAGAGAAGAAAAGCACGCTTTTACTATTGGCATGTATTCAAAAGAGATAATTTTTTATTGTATTTCTTGAGTTTTCACCTAACAAACTTTAGTGTTTATTAATCAAATGAAGTAATTCCTTTAGAAGTATTTGTGCAAACATTTTTTACTCGAAGATGTGTCACACTTGAAAGCAATATTTTGGTGGAATTTTTGCCTCTTATTTTTTTTTATTCAATTGAGCACTATATATATACATAGGTATATAGCATATAAAGCATGAGCTAGTGGTTAGGTTCAATGTTTGTGGGTCTACCTTAGGGCGGAGCAAAACTCGATCCGACCCGAAAAATTATTTCGGATCGGGTTATTCGAGTATTATCGGGTCGGGTCAGGTTATATTTTTTAAATTTTTATTTACTATTTCGGGTTGGGATGGGTTCGGGTGAAAATCTTGTTTAACTTGACCCGATTTTAAGTTAAATACACATATATGTTGTATGTATTGATAAAAGATGGTATTGACTTTGTGGTTAGAAGGGCGGAGATAAAGTTTAGAAAGTCTTAAGCTCATGTCTTAATTGAGTTATAGTTTTAATACAATTGTTTATCTTTTTTATTATCATTTTCAAGATAAATTTTATTTTATTTTATTTTTCTAAATCGAATTCGGGTTAATCGGGTCGGGGCCCGATTTTTCGGGTTATTCGGGTCGGGCCCCGATTAAAAAATCGGGTCGGGTCAGGTATAAATTTTTTGAAATTTTCGGGTTAATAGCCGATCGAGTCGGGTTGGGTATTGACTCGACTCGCCCGATGCTCAGTCCTAGTCTACCTATTTGAGAGGTACATGGTCCTACTTGAGTTATAATTTTAATATAATTATTCATCTTTTTTATCACCATTTTAAAGATAAATTTTATTTTTCTAAATCGAATTCGGGTTAATCGGGTCGGGCCTCGATTTTTTTGAGTTATTCGGGTCGGGCCTCGATTAAAAAATTGGGTCGGGTCAGGTATATTTTTTTAAAATTTTTGGGTTAATACCCGATTGGGTCGGGTCGGGTATTGACCTGACCCGCCCGATGCTCAGCCCTAGTCTACCTATTTGAGAGGTACATGAGTTATCTAAAAAAACAAAAAATACTATTGTAATTGAAGATTCCATATGAAGCATATATTATTTTTTGTTTATATTATTTTAAATCAACGGTTCAAATTCGTTTTTCATGAAATGATTATAGAAAAGTATGAGAATCCGTTGGTCGTTTAAATATAAATTATTTTACCCTGATCGTGGTTTGAGTTCTTCGTCTTGGTACTTGAGCGACAAGAGATATCATTTGATACACTTGTACATATTACTTAATTGTTCAAAAGTGGAATTGTTCATTCAAGTATTTGACTCAGATGATAGAATAATTCTTTATTTGCAAGTATAGGAATTAAAAAGATTATGCAGTTGTGATTTTCTAACTTCCTTCGAGCTTATACTATGGAACACAAGACCAAATAGATGAAGATTATGCAATTGTCGTGACTTTTGACATACTATAATATATATTTTTGTTAATGGGTATAATTTCACATAGTTGAATACTCATTTACGAAAAAGATTATGAATGTGAAGTTATGCATTAAAAGAACAACTTATGTTAAATGTAATATTAATTTCCATGGCTTAACAAAGGAAGTTTACCAATATTCATCTCGAACAAAAGATAGAGTAAATTAAAATGCACTTTGTAAGATTAAAGTAAGGAAAATGATTAATCCAATGTTTGGACAAAATGATACCATGAGTGATTATGCAATTTGGCTTCTTGATTGAGAGAATCCTTTTGAAATGCATGATTATGCAATTGGATTCTATCAAGGAGAGGATCCTATTGAAATTGTAAGATTAAAGTAAGAAAAATGATTAATTCAATATTTGGACAAAATGATACCATGGGTGAGATGATCCTCTTGAAATGCGTGATTATGCAATTGGCTTTTATCAAGGAGAGAATTATTTTGAAATATATCAAGTTAATTCAATACTTGAGGATGCGGAAAAGGGTGATTATCCTCAATGTAACAAAATATTTTTAGATTTATATATTTTTTACATATGATTTTTATACAGTTTTTGCTTTAGGCTTATGTTTCTTGTACTACTTGTGGGGGGCATTTTTCTTTTTGAAGCTGAAATTATTATAATCATGCATCTTATACATGTTAGTCTGTTTTTCTTCTAGTTCTAGTTTTATTTAGGCCAATTTATCTGGAAAACTTTCTACTGGTCAGATAAATTGTAGTATTTTATAAAAAATAACATGCTGATAGGACTGTCTCATAAAAGTAATAGAAGCCAAATAATTTAATATAAAATATATTTTGAAAAAAATAGATTGTACGACTATCACTCTATCTTTTTTTATATACATATTAAAATATAAATACTTTAAATAATTTCTGCTATCTTCTTCCAAGAAGTAAAAACGCTTTTCCTTTTTATTATTAAAAATATCATCAGATGTAATATTACTGTATGAGCAATATTTGTCGTCAATATCTAATTAATCATGGGTCGCATAATTTTGTCATGGGCCAATTATTTTGTGCGGAAGAACTTGTGCGGCACCCTTGCATCCCGTGCAAGGCATATGTTTATCATATTGAATCCATTTCAAATTGAGCTTTTTGACTTAACATCGTGGGGCATATGTTGGTCCATGTGCCAATCTTGCGTCTTCAAAAGATCATGTTGGTCGAATGATATTGAAGGCGCAAAGCAAAATAACAATGACATGATTATGGACACAAGAAAATATAAAATTGGATGTAGGACGAGCTCTGCAATTGTCTTGGGTGAAGATCGACATGTCGTATGCCTATATGGGTCACTCGTTCGTCTTCGCCCAAGGCAACCGCTTTATTTGCCAACGCTTTTCTATATTATACAAGAGACCCCTAACTCCCAAGTGTCACCCCCAAGGTTCCCAAAAGCATGAGGAGCATGACAAAATCGTGGTCATGCGAGATGGTGATTTTTCATGGCCACGACCATGACGAATGCAGAAAAATTGCTCCGCTTAGTTGTAACGCACGCACCAAGCGTCGAATGACCTCGAAATGTATCAAACTTGTACCATAGGCCCTCGGGGATCGCACAAAGGATTTTACACGTACGAACTATAATAAAAGCCAAAATTACATGGACGTGAAAATATATTTACAAACATGTATGGAATATTTCGTCATGATTCATCGTAGTTCGGGCACATCGAAAAGTCTCTAACATCCTCCCCCCTCTCAAGCTTCGACGTCCTCGTCGAACTCGCCTCGGCCGCACCGCCTTTCTGGCATAGGCTGCAATTGTTGAAGTGAATTCTTCACAAGTAGTTTAAGGGAACATCGCCTGAGTAACGACACGCCACAATGGGGCTGCAAGATGTTGAGTTTCGCCGTGAAGTCCGCCACCAGAAAATGACTACTTGGAACATCATTGAGTTTCATCATCTCCTATTGTTGCGAGAAAGAGCTTTGAGATTCCCAAACTCGTTGCTGGGCAATGAAAGTCCCAGACTTGTGGAGCAAACGAGTGTCATTGAGCAACACTCGCTTGAATGGACACCGATAAATGGCTACTGGGTTCACCAAGTCTCGATGTTGCTGGGCTATGAGGGTCCCAGACTTTGTGGGGCACACGAGCGCCGTTGAGCAACGCTCGCGTGAAGGAACCCGAAAAATAGTTACTCAATTCACAAAGTTCCATTTTTGCTGGGCAATGAAAAGTTCCAGACTTAATGAGCATACGAGCAACGCTTGTCTCGGATAACATCTGGGTGTCGTTGTGCAACACCCAAGTGATGAGTAGATCCGTGGCCGCACCACACTAGAGCATTGCCTTCATCGCCTCTTTGAGCCGATCACTACTTGCTCACTCGCCCGCCGTAAGAGTCATGACGCCCTCCTCCGAGCCTATCTCAACGAGCTTTAAGTCTTACAGATCACTGCTTGCTCACTCATCTCTCGCAGAGGTCATGGCGCCCTCCTCCGAGCCCATATCAATGAGCTTCAAATTTTATGGATCACTGCTTGCTCACTAGCCCCCCGTAGAGGTCATGACACCCTCCTCCGAGCCCATATCAACGAGCTTCAAGTCTTACGCCGCTCCTCGAAACACGACTTGAGGGATTTTCTCCAATCGGGCCACAACGTCCGCGAACTCTCCTTACTAAGAGCATTGCTGCCACACCACAGCTGTTCTTCACTAGCTCTTGGCGCACAAACTTAGGGGACATCAGCCATGCGCACCAACTTGGCGTCTCACGAGCAATCTGTGCTACGTCTTAGGAGTCATCAACCATGCGCACAAAATTGGCGACTCATGAGCCATCGGCTATGCGCTGCGTCTTAGGGGTCATCAGCCCTGCACACAAACTTGGTGACTCACGAGCCATCAGCTCTATGCTACGACTTAGGGGACATCGTCCTGCGCACCATCCTTGGTGACTCACGAGCCATCGGCTCCGCGCTGTGTCTTAGGGGACAACGCCCTGCGCACTATCCTCGTGTCTTATGAAAGAATCTGCTTTGCGCATCATGTGCGTCTTACTAGATATCTATTATGCGTAGGATTTTGCGTCTTATGAGAGAGTCTGCTCCGCGCACCACCGTGCGTTTTATGAGAGATTTGCTCCGCGCACACGACTTAAGAGTCATCTGCTCTGCGTGCAAACAACTTCACGTCTTAATAGCACAACACACAAAACGACAAAAGCAAAAACAAAGGTATCATATGGTAAAAATAAAAATATAAATGGGAGCTTTCCAAATAAATATTCTTTGGTAAATAATTTCTGCTATCTTCTTCCAAAAAGAAGTGAAAACGCTTTTCCTTTTTATTATTAAAAATATCATAAGATGTATTGTCACTGAATGAGCAATATTTATCGTCAAATTATGACAGATTTTTTTCTTTTTCCTAAATATATCATTATTTTTGAAGGGAAAAGAAGAGCATCTTTTTTATATAAATATGTGATTAGACATGGGGGACATGTGTCGTATAATTTTGGGAATTTGGAGTCTTATTTTGACTTTTGAGAAAACCATAACAGAGTCGCACAGCAAAGTTTGTTGTCGGGTGGCGGGTGGCGGGCCCTCGGATATGATGATCCGCATTCCTATCCGTCCGTGGATGATATCTCACTTATTCGTATCAACTTCAAGTGCGATTTGGTTGTGAGTCACATCCAATTTTAACTTCTATTATTATGCTGAATTGCTCACGTGTCTCTTTTTACTTCCCAATCATTTCTTCCATTTCCATCCATTCTCTTTAGAGCTGGATCAAATTAAATAAATATATATTTCTTATTTTAAACCAATAAACTCAATTACTATTTTTAATAATCAATTACGAATAGTCTAGTTGATGACAATTTATTTATATTATCTATAAATTTAAGATTCGATTTCTAATATTTTTTATTTGTTAAAAAAAAATAGTGAAAACGATCAATTATTTTTGTTTACAGTTGAATTGATGATTGAGCGTGATCATACACCATTATTATTTCATACACCATTCCCCACCGCTGCATTCACCCATCGCCATCACAGCATCTTTAATTGACAAACATATCGATGCAGTTGCACAAACACATACGGCCCAAATATCTACTGTACATTATTATTTTTCAAAATTCAATTATATTTATTGTAAGATTTACCCAAATAACACGTTATTAATATTTAATTTTCCACGCCTTTTGAATTTTTCCTTGCTATTATAATATAATTTTTTTTATGTCCAAAATATTTTTCCGAAATTATTATTATTTTCCTAGACACAACTATAAAGAGAAATTTATTGAAATAGTTTTATATATTTGATTAAAAATATTTCCCCCTATATTATTATGTACATTGATTAAACTCATGGGCGATATTTTGGATGTTGGCACTTGGCACGCGGCCCGTGACCGTGATCCTTTAATTCATGCATTGCACGTGTCCCCCCTTCTCTCTCTCTCCCTCTCAAAAAGCCGTACGCGGCCAATCCACATAAACTCCGAGACATCGCAGTCTCCCTGCTTCGCCTTCATTCTTCGTTTCCTGCGCTTTCCTTCAGCTTCACTCGAACCACCTCCCACCGCCCAATCTACTACTTAATTCTCCTTTGTTCCCATCTGCAAAAGCTTCTTTTCTTCCTCTCAATTCAATTCGATGGCTTCTCTCCACCACTTCAAACCCCACCTCCTCCGATCCCTTCCCAATCCCCTGCCCTCCTCCCCCTTGGCCACGCCTTGCCGCAGTCTCCCCTTCCCCCCTCTCCGTTCTCCTCTTTCCCATCCTCACCCTCGTCGCCGCTCCTTCTACTGCCGCGGCAGCAGTGCCGCGACGTCCGTCGAGAGGTACGCCGTCTTTTTGCTAAATTAAGAGTCTAATTCTGGTTCAGAAAAATGTGCCAAGAACGAGTTTTTGCTTGTTTTGCAGGAGCGAGGAGAAGACGAGGAAGAAAAAGGAGAAGAAGCGTACCACGGAGGGGAGAATGGTTCGAGTACGCGTCCTGCTCGACCACCAGGTTGAGTTCGGCGAGCACGTCGCTGTCGTCGGCTCGACCAAGGAGCTTGGGTCGTGGAAAAAGCACGTGATGTTGGACTGGACGCCCGATGGATGGGTTAGCGAGCTCGAGCTTCGTGGCGGGGAGTCGGTGGAGTTTAAATTTGTGATCTTGTTGGGAGGGAAGAAAGACGTGGTCTGGGAGGGCGGGGATAATCGGGTCTTGACCCTGCCTGAGAATGGGGCTTTCAATTTGGTTTGCCGATGGAACAATACGAGCGAGATCTTGGAACTGCAGGAGACAGCTCCGGCAAAGGAAGATGAGGAAGTTGAGAATGTGGATGTCGAGGACGAGTATTTGATAAGAGATGATAGGTTGGATTTGGAGGGGGAAGCGAGCCCTTTCGTCGAGCAGTGGCAAGGCAAGACCGCATCTTTCATGCGGTCCAATGAGCATGGAAACAGAGACACACACAGGGTATATAATACGGATGGTCTCGATGGTGCCGCTTTAAAGTTGGTAGAAAGTGACCGATCTGCTAGGAATTGGTGGCGCAAGGTAGAATGCATATTATTTTTGCCTCCATAGGTGACACACTGACACTCATATGATGTTGAATGATAGTTTCACCCTCTACAATGCTTGTGCAAGACCACACATATGAAGCTGTTCTGGTGCCCATATATGCTTTGAAATCATTAAAGAATAATAGAATGTCAACCTCTCCTTTCTTCTTGACGATTAATTGAAACAAAAATACAAATCCTTAAAGATGGGATGACCTATTGTTTCTGCAAGTTCTAGGTAAGCTTTAGCTGATCCAATCACCTTTGCTGATGTTGATGCAATTACTGACTTTATTTTAGTTAAAGGGTCTGGGAACCTACTTTAATAAAGTGCGGTAGCATAGATATGTTAGAGAAATTTGAAGTCTTCTTAATTCTTATTGCATTCCTTGGATTATTTTGCCTACGGCACTAATAAACCCACTAACACTATTTGGATAGGCAATGTAGTTTTCTTGTAGTTGAATGAGATATCCTTTTTACAAATGGGTATTTTAGGAAATATATAATCTAAGAGCGCAAACTTTTTAATAGATTGTTATGATTGTTGTGATCGTTTAATTATCTTGCACGGAGGGATTTCAATGCTGTTTCAGTGCCATTACTTTAAAGTCACCAAAAATTTCTTCTAATATTGTTTCATTGCATTTCCTTGTCATGACATCCATAATGCTTCAGGTTGCAGTTTCTTAACATTTTATCTAATTATTGTCAGTTTTTTTCCCTTACACAGCTAGAGGTTGTACGTGAGCTGTTGATGGATAACATTGATGGAAATCTCTTGGAGGCCCTAATATATTCTGCTATTTACCTGAAGGTTAGGCTTCTTCATACGCTTGTTTGCTTTACAATGCTACTGCTTATTTGTTGTCTGTTGTATCTAAAGCATCCATTAACATGTAGCATGAGTGTTAAGTATATTATCCATTTTCTTTTTGAACTATCGAACTTTGTTCTATCAATTATGGATTCTTTTGGGAGATAGTTAACTTATTTGTCTCTCAGTGGATTAATACTGGTCAAATTCCCTGCTTTGAGGATGGTGGTCATCGCCGGCCAAACAGACATGCAGAAATCTCTAGACTTATATTTCGTGAACTTGAAAGGATACACTACATGAAGAATTCATCATCTCAGGTTGTTTTATGGACATATTTTTTCCTTCGTTATATAAAGTATGTTTTCTAGAGTACCATAGATATACCTATGAATATTTGATTCTTGCATTCTTGTATACTTGTAGGCTGTAGCTATAACTGTCCGAGGCTTTTCATCAGTTTTTTGCGATTGACATTCTCTAATCTCTATCTTGTTGCATTATATACAACTACAGGATGTATTGGTGATCAGGAAGATACATCCATGCTTGCCGTCATTTAAGTCAGAATTTACTGCTTCTGTTCCTCTAACACGTATACGTGATATTGCTCATCGGGGAGATATTCCTCATGATTTGAAGGTTGGTTCTTGCTATTGCATATTAGATGTAATTTTTTCTGATGTTATGTGTTGAATCTTACTTCTGAATTAACAGCAAGAAATCAAACATACAATTCAAAATAAACTTCATCGGAATGCTGGCCCTGAAGACTTAATTGCGACAGAAGCCATGCTTGCTAGGATCACCAAGACACCAGGAGAGTATAATGAGGCATTTATTGAACAGTTCAAGATATTTTATAATGAACTCAAAGATTTCTTCAATGCTGGGAGGTTGGTGCCTTGGTGGTGTTATAATTTTAGTCTTGTAAAGTTCTGAATTCTTGTAAAGTTCCATTGCTTATGGATTGTGTAACCAATCACAACTAGCGGGCCGCATTAGTGTAAGCAATGATCTCACTGTTTTCAGCATCTCTCTCTCTCTCTCTCTCTCATGCACTAGAAAAGAAGTGAAAGTATGTCGCACTTGCAGATTCAAGTACAAAAATGTTGCAGTTTCATTCAGGGATTTAAATTTATAACAGTAGTCCCATTCTTGTTTCTATAAATGTTAAAAAAAAATCATACTGGTTATTTATTGGACCTTGTAAATATCAGGCAGTAAATATATATAAAATCGCTAGTAGACCAAATAATCTGGCAGCAGTCCTTCCCATAGGTGGTATTTAAATGTGGTATTATATTGCATGAAATTTAGAGGTTTTAACCAGAAAGCTATAGGTGCAGCAGTCCTTCCCATAGGCGGTATTTAAATATGTGGTTTCATATTGCATGAAATTTAGAGGTTTTAACCAGAAAGCTATATGTAGGAGTGGAAGAGTCAGGAATGGACTGTTCTTTTAGTATGATTATGTATCTAATCATATATAGAAACCAAGCTATATCATATTTGTTGGTTTTTCTTTTAGGTATTTTTGCTTTTTAACTTGTGTTTTTGCAGTCTTACTGAGCAACTGGAGTCAATCAAGGAATCTTTAGATGAGCATAACTTACAAGCTCTATATCAGTTCTTTGATAGCAAAAAGGTAACTACATTTCTGTTGATAGTTTATATCTTTACTTTTAATGTGAATTTTCTCAAGGAAGGGAAATGATAATAAGAAGCCAAGCCCTTTGAAGCATGGTTGTGAGGGTCATGAATTAGAAAAGACTATGCATTCAGTCATATGATTTATGATCTTTATATTTTCCATTATGCATAGTCATATGTTATTTATATTTTTTCCTCTTATAAAAACATGTTATCAATTAACTTCTTTTCACCACAAATTGAAGAATTATTTAGCACTTTTCATAGTTCAATCATGATTCATGAACATACAACATTTGTGCCTTCAACATTTGGATCACTCAAAAAGACACAAATTAAGTTGAGAAAGTTTCATACACATTTATTTGATTACTATATCAATCATTCAATTTACTGTTGTTGCATTCCTAGCTAAGAGAAGTTTTATTAACATAAGAAATCCTCTAGAGAAAGCTAGAATCTTGTTTGGTAGTTCTCATTTTACGAAGAGATATTTTCTTATCCAAAGCTCATCCTTGTTCTATAAAACCAAGTAGAAAATCCCCAAATTTCTTGATCTTGAGGGTCCAAAACTTTATACGATAACTTTAACATTGAGCCAATAGATTGATAGTTTGAGATAATCCCATCATATTCATATTTAGAAATTGACGTAAGCAAGATTCATAATTTCGATACCACTACCAGATCGTACCAACACTCGGTACGGTCCGATAAGTACCAATATGGTGTAGACCATGGTTTAAAATACCGAACCGTACCGCCCGGTACGGCTGGTATTTACCGGTTTTTCAAAAAACCGGATATACGAGATACCTAGTATTGGGCGATATCGGGTATCTCGGTTAATATCGTCCATACCTAGCGGTATTTGATGTCATACCGGGTGATACCACTCGATATGACGCAACGACTATTTTTAAGAGCCATTGCTACAGTACCCGACAACACCCCAAACGGCTATATAGTCGTTTGGGGCCGGATTTAAGGCTGTTTGAGGTCTTTATAAAGACCTCAAACAATTATGTATTATTGGAGTTATTTTAAATAACAAAAACAAAAAAAACAAATTTTTTTTTCACTTGCCTGTATGCCTTTTTTGTACTGGTCCGTACTGTGTGTCGGTACATACCGGTACCGGTCACTGATTGAGATCGGTACCGGTATTAGTATTTTAAACCATGGTGCAGACCATACTGAGTGTGGTGCTTTGCACCTGTGCATATGGTGCAGAATGGTGTTGAGCACCATACCGGTGCAGACTCAGCACCACACTGGTGCAGACTCAACACCATACCGGTGCAGACTCAGCACCACACCATACCTGTGCAGAGCACACATCACCGTACCGGTGCAGAGCACACAACACCATACCGGTGCACTATGATCATACTGCATCAGGTATACTTGCACCGGTATGGTGTTGACCATACCAGGCGGTACCGCCCGACACTAGGTACGGTACCGTCCGGTATGGGCGGTATTATAAAATACCAGGCGGTATGCCTGGTATTTATTGGTAATGGGTGTACCGAATACCGGAAATCTAAATTTCCCGTACGTACCGACCGTACCGGGCGGTACGGCATGGAATTTAATACCGTGGACGTAAGTTTTCCTATCCTTTCTTCTGTATATGTTAGGAACATATGTATATTCTCGTGTGGTAAAAGAGTTCCAAATTGTTAAAAATATAAAAGTATCAATTGAATCCTTTTCTTATAGCTTAAACTTTTTGGGAAAATTGGTTACCTAATCAAACTTAACATGGTATTTGAAACTTAAGATGGTATCAAAATAGGTCTTGTATTTGAATTCTGCCAAATTATAAGCTGTATGCTCCCAATCAAGTTAAGTTTATCCATGTGTTAGGCTTTAATCAGTGTAGTTCTTGTCCACCCATACATGAGGGAGAGTATAAGAATATGAAAGTATAGGTGGAACCATTTCCTAACAGTTAAACATTCAAAAAAGAATTGTCAGCTATCAGTCTTGACAAAATTATTCTTGCTAAGCTTCTTAAGATCTCCATATTTTTCGAAGTCTGGACTCAATACCACCTAATATGGGCTGAACTGTAATGGTCTCATTTCGAACTGCTACACTCATTTTTTTCGAAGTCTGGACTCAATACCACCTAATATGGGCTGAACCGTTATGGTCTCATTTCGAACTGCTACACTCATTTTTTCTTTAATGTGTAAACCAATTCAAAGTAGTTTGATTTTATAATTGCACAATTTTTTCTTGTAGCTTGATTGTTTTATTTTTCTTGTTTTCCATTTTCGATATGGACAGAATGGTACAATGCAAGTACCGACTGCCCAAGGTCCAATACTTGTATGAAATGGATACTTAGAACCTTGCTTCAGAGGCTCTCTAATTAGATCAATTGTGTAGTGAATATTTTTGACTTCCATGCGTTCTTTGGTGAAAGTTTCAATCGTGTCGAACGTAATGAGATTTCTTGAATAACAATAACATTAGTTGCTTGCAAGTGCTATGACATACTGGCTTGAGATTTAAAGAATCTGGTTGTTTTCTTATCAGTCTCAATCTTAATCATCCTCCATAAGTCATTTGTTTCAGGCTTTTGACTTTATTATAACAGTAACATTTACAATGTCACAGAACTTGGAGAAAATACAGGAAGAAAAGAACTTCTTAGGAAATGGCGGGGTTGAATCACTCATGGAAACTCTGAAATCTTTGACTAATGTAAGGTCACTTATCCTGAAAGGCCTTGAAAGTGGTCTTAGAAATGATGCTTCTGATGCTGCTATTGCAATGCGCCAGAAGGTATGCCGTAAGTTTAGACACGAAATGTTTATGTACTTAGGATATAGTTAAAATTATACATCTATATACCAGTAGGTATCAAATTTATGGCCAATATATGTATATGTCTATATATTTGTTATTATCCATGTCTTGTACTCGCACCTAGTGTGCATGCATATTGCTGTGCATGTTTAAATTCCTACATGAAAATGTGCTTGTATGTCTATACTATTTGAAACTTGAAATCATTATCAAAATATTGTAACCAAAGTTCACTGTTTTGCAGTGGCGTCTATGTGAGATTGGTCTCGAGGATTACTCTTTTGTTCTTTTGAGCAGGTATTAGCTTTACTATCATATTTTTGGAGCTCTTAATTAAACTCAATTTTTGTAGTCTATTATGTAACAACTGTTCCAAGGGACACTTTCACTTTTCAGTTTTCATTAAATATCTAGTGCAGCTTATTTGCTAATTTTTTAATTAGACAGAGTAACTGAAAGTTATTTCTTAACTATCTTGAGTTATACATATATGTGCAGTACAATATGTTTTTATGTATATACTTCTGCTGAAGGATGACCAATGCAAGAAAGTGTTATCTCAGGCTGTGTTTTATTCTCTTGCTAGTGTTGCCTATTCCATACCCTTCTTGCACATCAAGCTTCTTCTTGTGTCATGGCATTTTCTTGTCAGTTACATATATAGCTGCTTCATAGTGTGGCACATGCATTGTGAGTTTTCTTGTCATTCATTTTGAATTGAAGACCTTCGTAGCTTAGGAGACTGATCCTAAGGCCATAACTTGAATTTTAAGAAGCTTGCTATGCTGTACCATGAGGATCCCTATTTGGCGTCTTGGCTCTATGTCTTTGTCATCCAACAGGTATAGATTGGTCCATGGACTGCCTAGTTTCAAGCTGAACTACCTATTCTTAATGCTACCAGATTTTTTGGACTTCTGGAAATCTATGTTTTAACTGTTGAACCACCTTTAGATATAAATTGCACTGGATTGTTTTGATTGTGCAATGAGATTTCTGAAGCTTGAGGCTTAGTAACCAAGCCTTGCAGCACTATGCTTGAAAGGGAGCAGAAAAGGAGTAATGGTAATAGGAAGTAGAGGAAGTGAAAATATGTACTATTGGGTGGGTTTATGTCAAAGTTCGAACTTCGGAGTATCACACTCCACATGGATCTCGGATCTGAGTTGTAATACCCCGGTTTAGTCCCACATCGGGAGTATGTTGGATGTGGTGTTGGCTTATAAGGCTTGATGGGTGTGCTACTATCAACTTCAGCTTAAGCATTTTAATTAGGCCAATAGGTTGGCTTATGAAGTTGGTGGGTTAATTATCCCATCAAACGGGTTGTAACAAATGGTATCAAAGCAGAACCTAGTCCTAAGCATGGTGAGAGAGCCTATGTGAGAAAGGGCTGCCCGGGTGATGGGGTGGAGCCGCTACTAGGCTAGGCCTCACATGTCGCCGACTTGGGTGTGATTCTGGGCTATGTGTTAGACTCGAGTTGGTTCTTGACGAGGACGTCAAGACATAAGTGTGAGAGATTGTAATACCTCGGTTTAGTCCCACATCGGGAGTATGTTGGATGTGGTCTTGATTTATAAGGCTTGATGGGTGTGCTACTATCAACTTCAGCTTAAGCATTTTAATTAGGCCAATAGGTTGGTCTATGAAGTTGATGTGTCAGTTATCCCATCAAGCGGGTTGTAACAAATGGTATTAGAGCAAGACCTAGTCCTAGGCATGGTGAGGGAGCCTATGTGAGAAAGGGCTGTCCAGGTGATGGGGTGGAGCCGCTACTAGGCTAGGCCTCACATGCTGACGACTTGGGTGTGATTCTGGGCTATGTGTTAGACTTGAGTTGGATCTTGACGAGGACGTCAAGACATAAGTGGGGGAGATTGTAATACCCCGGTTTAGTCCCACATCGGGAGTATGTTGGATGTGGTGTTGGCTTATAAGGCTTGATGGGTGTGCTACCATCAACTTCAGCTTAAGCATTTTAATTAGGCCAATATGTTGGCCTATGAAATTGATGAGTTAGTTATCCCATCAAGCGGGTTGTAACAAATGGTATCAGAGCAAGACCTAGTCCTAGGCATGGTGAGGGAGCCTATGTGAGAAAGGGCTGCCCAAGTGATGGGGTGGAGCCGCTACTAGGCTAGGCCTCACATGTCGTCGACTTGGGTGTGATTCTGGGCTATTGTTATACTTGAGTTGAGTCTTGACGAGGACGTCAAGACATAAGTGGGGGAGATTGTAATACCCCGGTTTAGTCCCACATCGGGAGTATGTTGGATGTGGTGTTGGCTTATAAGGCTTGATGGGTGTGCTACTATCAACTTCAGCTTAAGCATTTTAATTAGGCCAATAGGTTGGCTTATGAAGTTGGTGGGTTAATTATCCCATCAAACGGGTTGTAACAAATGGTATCAAAGCAGGACCTAGTCCTAAGCATGGTGAGAGAGCCTATGTGAGAAAGGGCTGCCCGGGTGATGGGGTGGAGCCGCTACTAGGCTAGGCCTCACATTTCGCCGACTTGGGTGTGATTCTGGGCTATGTGTTAGACTCGAGTTGGGTCTTGACGAGGACGTCAAGACATAAGTGTGAGAGATTGTAATACCCCGGTTTAGTCCCACATCGGGAGTATGTTGGATGTGGTCTTGATTTATAAGGCTTGATGGGTGTGCTACTATCAACTTCAGCTTAAGCATTTTAATTAGGCCAATAGGTTGGTCTATGAAGTTGATGTGTCAGTTATCCCATCAAGCGGGTTGTAACATGAGCAGATTGATACAGCTACTATACTGAACTTAACTGGTTATCTTAATTAAAAACCAAAAAAAGGAAAACTGGTTATCTTTGATGTGAAATTATTTTAGGGTATGTAAAGAGGACAATATATGCAAATATGTTTTATTTGTTGTTTAATATCATTTTACAAATAAAAGAACTTATTACATGCACCATTTGCTATAGTGAAGAATACCTGGTTCACTATTGACCTGTACAACATGACCTAAACCGCTTGGAATGTGGTGGTACTTCAAGCACTGGTGTATATTTGTGTTCCTTCTTGCTTTAGTGTTTCATTGGACTTCACGGAAGGAAACTGTTACAAGTGATTGTAACTATGATCACTGGGATCACTGTTTGTTTATTGAGGAGTTCAGATCTCATGATCTTAGCTTTTAAAGAAGTATCACCATTTTCTAACTAAAATATTTAAAACCCTTTGGTTTAGTTAAATGAAGAAGACCACTTTGTTGGATTTTATCACTCACTGTCTACCTGTCCCTAGGTTTTATGTCTTTGATGAGCTGAGTGGTGGTTGATCATGTGACTATGGCTTTTGGATGGTTCTTTTTCTAATTAATCCCTATAGGTCTTTTATTTCTTTTTATATGGTGGGGTTTTCTCCGCTGTTTCCCTAAAAAAACGTCTTTACTTCTTTGATGAGCTGAGCAGGGGTCTACTTGTCGATTCACTGTAACACCATCTTTCTAGGTGGGAGGATCTAGATCCATTCATTCATTTCTGAGAAAGACTGTTTTACCTTTAATAATTGGAGTAGATAGATCCTCACTTGTCGATGACTTTGCATCCTTTTATAAGAACTCGTGTTGCTCTTATCTGAATGAGGGAACCTAGGCTCCCGGTTAATCCAAAGAAATATTGAGGCTGGTGGATAATCCACATTTGGTTCAATCTCATGAAGCAAGAGGACATCTGAGCTCTAAAACAATTTGCACCATCAAAAGATGCCCATGCTCACTCTTCAACTTATATTCTATGGTTAAATTTGGCCTGATCGTAAGCATGGTTTAAAATATCGTATTGGTACCTATCTCGGTGAATGACCTGTACCCCTATGTACATGTATTGTACCGTACCGATACACGCTATGGTCTGGTACACAAAGGCTTGTATTGGCCTGTCTCGAGATTTTTCAAATTTATAAATATTTTTTAAGTATAAGCTCCAAAACATAATATTAAACTCCAAACACACATAGTGTGCTTAAATGAGAGGTTTGGAGGCTTTATATAGTCCCCAAATCCTTAAAAAATCAGCCCCAATGACTAAATTTAGTTTTAGTTGACATCGAGAACTGTTAATATATTGCGACTGTGAACTCTGTGAGGACTAATCTTCTTATCTTTCACTTTGAAGATTTGTTAATTCTCTTGAAGAAATGGGAGGTTCGTTGTGGCTTGCACAAAATGTGGGGTCCAAAAACATAAGTGCTTGGACTCATCCACTTGTTGCCCTAAATACTGGTTTACGCCAACTGGGGCTTTCAGGTTGGAAGTCAGAGGAATGTAGTGCTATACAGAATGAGCTTCTCACTTGGCTACAAAAAGGCATATCTGATAGAGAAGGTACTATAACCCGGCATATGTTCTATTACATTACATGTGTTCCTAACTCCACATTTCTGGTAGTATTCACTAAATATTTTACTTTTTATGCTTATTTATTTATGGTTAGGCAGTGAGGAAGGAAAGTATATTTGGTCACTCAGGCTCAAGGCTACTTTAGATAGAGCAAGGCGATTAACCGAAGAGTATTCTGAAACACTTCTTCAGATTTTTCCTGACAAAGTCCAGGTTGATGGTTGTGTTTAATTTTAAATTTCTACTTTTCACCATGATCACTTCATATGGAGTGATGATAAATTATACAACCAGTTGCTCTTCAAAACCTGCTCATGTTAGAAGCCAGATAACTTTCCAGTTGCATGGAGGGCATCTTTCTTTTCCTGCTCTAGCAGTGCATTTAGCATGATTTAATTACCAACCTTTAATTATAAAAATGTAATCGATCTCAATCTTTTTCTTTTTGATTATCAATTCAGAGTTTGGACTAAGCACATTGCCAATTTTGAATAAAAGAATTGTACAACATCACCTCTTTTACTTTCTTGTGGTTCCTAATAAACGCAATACGAAGCAGTATAGTCTCAGATAATGTGCTTTTCTGTCTTGCTTCATACTGTGGATTAGCAAGTAATATTTTTATTTCTTCTACTCTTACCATCCTGTATAGTGTGTCATTGTTCTCATAGCATGTTTGTTTATTGCACCTTTTGTTGTTTCACAAGTAATTGCCTGTGCTCTTTTGTCAAAGTTCTGTGACATATCTAAATCTAATTAAATGTCTTCCAGGCTAACATGCTTCTGAATGAAGCCTTTCTTATTCTAGATCATTGTTTAGTTTATTGAATCGGCAGTTTATTAATTATTATATTGCGGAATGTGATGTTGTCTGTGTACAGTATTTTGGCTTTATGACATTTCAAGACTGATGGCTTTGATATTGCATTCTTTTGTTTGTATTGTTCTTTCATTGCCCTTTTCTTTGTTTTACTCGTCATCTCAAGATGTAGTGATATTCTAATAGACTGAGCTACAAAAAAAAAAACTTTTGACCTGGTTTATGTTGAAACTACAGCGGCTAGGCCAAGCACTTGGAATCCCTGAAAACACTGTAAGGACATATGCAGAAGCTGAAATTCGTGCCTGGTATTACCCTTTTCTTCTTCTCTTTTCCTTGTTCTTCTAATTCAAAATATTTGTTGGTTATTTTTCAATCATTAGAAATGCAACATTCAATTTGTTAAATATTCCTGAATTGTGTACCCTTTTTTTCCAGTGTTGTTTTTCAGGTGTCGAAGCTCAGCACTCTTCTACTAAGAGCTGTTCGAACTGCATTGGGATCCTCAGGATGGGATGTTCTTGTACCCGGAGTGGCTCATGGTACCCTTGTACAGGTACTACATATTTACCTACTGGCATATTGAGTGTGGGCGTGGTACAATACTCATACTGGTTCGAGAAGACTTGAAACCTTGTTGAGATCAACCAAAACTTCAAACTATGCCATGACAATGCTATCAAAGGCCCTTGCTTGCTAGCTTAGTTGACACATATTGCTGCTGCATGACTTTTCCTAAAATGTCCAAGGTTTAATGACGATTATCTGGTTCATTTCAAGTGTTAATTTAATATAGTTGAATAGTTGAGTCACCATATCTTCCTAAGGATGCTAATTAAATCAAATAAATATAATTTTGTTATATAAACTCTCAAGCTTCTTGGCTTTGTAGAACATATACTCATTTCTAAAAGTAAGCCACGTTTTTCACTCAATTGCTTTACCATATGTACAGGTTGAAAGCATAGTTCCTGGTTCTTTGCCATCATCTATCAAAGGACCTGTCATTCTGGTTGTTAATAAGGCTGATGGAGATGAGGAGGTTGTAAATTTTCTATTTTGGACAATATTTTGAGCCTTCTTGGTTCTAGTACCTTGGGATACTATGATGTCCTTATCTTCTTGGTTCTAATGCCCTTTGTGTTGTTAAAAATTAAAGCATTTTCCTGAATTGTGCTACCACAGATCAAAGCTGCTGGAGATAACATTACAGGCGTTGTACTTCTGCAGGAGCTACCTCACCTTTCTCATCTTGGTGTTAGAGCTCGACAGGTCAGTTTATGACTTTTGCAACTTCTGATTCAAGTTGTTTGGAAATAGGAAATTGAGCTGCTGTCTTTATCAATTTCCATTTGTAGGAGAAAGTGGCATTTGTGAGTTGCGAAGATGATGATAGAATTGCTAGCATCCGAATGCTTGAAGGAAAATATGTTAGGTATGGGATGCAATGCACATCTTTATTCATTAGAAATCGTGTTGATTTTGGTGTCCTTCAATTTTTTTTTGGTTGTATGATGCGTTTCCTTAGGCCTGTTTGGATTGGGGTTAAAGGAGGGGAAGGAAAGGGAGGGAAAAAATTCCCCTTGTTTGGTTTTATAATTTTAATGAAGGGAAAAGGGAATGGAGGGGAATTATTTACCTTGGTTCCCCTCCAAACCTCAATTTTCTGTCAACCCTGATTTGGGGTTGAATGGAGGTGAAAATCATCCAAAATAAATTTACGAAATTACCCTTATTATTTTCATAAATTTACAAGATATTTATTAAACCCTAGTGGCATCTTCCCATCCCTATTGGTTGGGGTTACTCTTCTACAATCAATTTCAATCTTACCTCGAAGTATCACATATAACATAGAAATAAGAAGGGTATAATTGTCTATTAAATAAAAGATTTTCTCATTCTCCTTCTTTCCTCTTACAAGGTACATCCAAATAAGATTAACTTTTTCCCTTCCCTTCCCTTCCCCTTATTAAACTATATCCTAACAAGGTTAATTTTTACCCTCCCTTCCCCTGCCCTCCCCTTCCTTCCCTTCCCTTCCCTTCTCCTTAATGAACAGAATCCAACAGACCTTTAATTTAGAACAACAAGAATTGTAAATTTGGTTTCCCTTCTCTTATTCCCTATTCTTCTCTACCCATCTCCTCCTCACCCATCAGCTCTGCATATCAGAGCCTAATCTTCATGTCCTCCATCTCTATCTTCTTTCTTATCCCCTTCCCTTCTTCCATTTCCTCCTTCGTCTCGCCTTCTGACCGTCCACCACATTACTGCTCTTTGTCCATCGATGCATTGATTGCTACTCCATCCTTGGCATATTTCTTATTGTGCTTTAGGTGTAGCATAAATTAGCACTTTTTATAGTTTTCATTACTTCTATTATTTGGTCTTGCATCACAAAAGAGTCATCTTCATCCTAAATTTTGGAGAATTTTCATTACTTGTGTCTTTTAATCTTGTGGAAAATTTCTGCAATCATTGAACCATTTGCTATGATACCAAGTTAAAAAAAATTGACTTGGACCTAACTCCACCACGAAAGCTAGCTCATGGGGTGAACTGACCAGCATAGCAGACGACCCACAGAATGTTCTATCACAAATCAGAAGAATGTTCTTACTGGAAGATCCAGTGACAGGGTCTACAGATGAGCAAAATAGGGCTTATAATGACCTGGAGAGACTCTCATGCCAAAACATTAAAGATCTGTTTGAGTATATAAATGACTACAAGATACTTGCTGCTAGGTCAGGGAGAATGTATGTATCCCCAGAACTCTCAGAAAAGTTCTTCCGAAAAATGCCCCCAATGATTGGAAAAGAAATTGAGATGGCATATGCCGAAAAACACCCTGGAAATACTCTAGGAGTATTTCCCAGAATACATTTTACATACCAATATCTAGAGGAACAATGTAAAAGAGCAGCCTTCCAAAGGAGCCTAAAGGATCTGACTATTTGCAAGAAGATACCCGTGCCAGGGTATTACAAGAAAGAAAAGAAATATGGGTTGAGGAAAGCAAAGACATACAAAGGAAAACCTCATGACACCCATGTCAGGATATTCAAAAGGAAGCACGCCGACAAGGTAAGGCGTTGCAAATGTTTTATATGTGGGGAAGAAGGGCACTTTGCTCGGGAATGCAACAAGAAGCAAGGCAATATTGCCAGAGCAGCCATAATCGAAAACTTGGAACTGTCGGACAACTGGGATGTTGTCTCAGTTGAACAAAATGAGCCAGATAGTGATGTTATTTGTTCATTTTCAGAAGGAGAAGTTGGAATGGCACTGACCCTTACTGCTGAACTTAGGGACATGCCCTATGAAACTGCGTTTGTTATTCTGGAGGAACAACCTCATACATGGAGGATGAAAATAACGTTACCCAAAGAGATGGATGAATGTGTACACAAATGGGAAGATAATAACCCGGCAATAACTAAGGGTTCTGAGAAGTGTACATGCTGCAAAGAACCAACAAACCCTAAAATGAGGGCACACTGTAGGATCTGTCTTCTGACAGTCTGCCCAATGTGTTCGAGGTTCAACCTAGGCAGAAAAATCATTATCCAGAGGGCAAACTTTATGCCCTACGATGACAAAGACACTCTCATCAAAGAGCTACTAGAATACACAAGATATCTCCTGGCAGAAAACCAAAGATTAAAGGAAGAAATTGATGAGTTAAGATTGAGTCAAAACATGATCGACCTGGAGGGAGAGTTTAGCAACATGAAACTCGACCAGGAACACGAGAAAAGAATTCAGAAGGGAAAATTCCCTGCAAAGGAAGAAGACTCTACAAGCAAAAATGAACAAACAGGGATTATTTTTAAAGAAACGGTGAATACCCTGTCCGAAGAAATCACCATATTGGATGAAATAGAAGCACAATCTATAGTTCCTGACCCGAAAAGAGGAAGAAGAATCTTGAACAGATTATACAACATGGAAATTCTTATGGAAATACCAGGAGTTTAGAATTTTAAAATCCAGGCTATCCTGGATACAGGAGCCACTGTATGTTGTATAGATCAAGATTCAATACCAGCGGAAGCACTAGAACCAAGTGCTTACCCAATCTTGATAAATGAAGTTAATTCATAGCAGACAGCAAGAATGAAGCTCAAAAATGGACAAATGTCAATTGAGGATAATAAGTTTAAAATCCCATTTACTTATGCCTTCCCTATGGGAAAAAGGGATGGTATTCAGATGCTAGTAGGATGTAACTTCATAAGGGCCATGCAAGGAGGGGTCCGCATAGAAGAACAGACGGTTACATTCTATAAGAAGGTGACAACAATAACCACAAGAATTGACACTGAGCTGACAGCAACTGCTGCAATCGACGAATTAAGTCTATCCGAAGAAGAATACTTAGAGGTCAAGAGAGCAGTGACCTATGACCATTTCAAAGAATCAGAACGGTTCAAGAAAAGGTTCGCCCCATTACTTCAGAGGCTAAAAGAACAAGGGTTTATTGGAGAAAACCCGGCCCAGCACTGGGCTAAAAATCAGGTGACTTGCAAATTGGATATTATTAATCCTGATCTGACCATACAGGATAAACCACTCAAGCATGTCACTCCAACTATGAAGGAACAGTTCGACAGACATGTTAAAGTTCTGTTGAAAATCGGAGCTATAAGACCTAGTACAAGTCGCCACAGAACAATGGCGATAATGGTTAACTCAGGTACTAGCGTAGACCCAATAACAAAGAAAGAGGTCAGAGGAAAAGAGCGAATGGTATTTAACTACAGAACTTTGAATGATAATACCCATAAAGACCAATATAGTCTTCCGGGTATAAACACCATCCTAAAAAGGATCGGTAATAGTAAAATTTTTTCTAAGTTTGACCTGAAGAACGACTTCCATCAAGTGGCAATGGAACCAAGCTCTATACCCTGGACAGCTTTTATCGTACCAGGAGGACTATATGAATGGCTGGTGATGCCATTTGGTTTGAAAAACACACCAGTCGTGTTCCAAAGAAAGATGGATCAGTGTTTTCAAGGAACAGAGGATTTTATAGCTGTCTATATTGATGACATCCTGATATTCTCTTAGAATGAAGAACAGCATGCCAGACACCTAGAAACAATGCTAAGTATATGTGAGAAATGGGGGTTAGTCCTATCCCCTACCAAGATGAAGATTGCCACCAAGGAAATTGAGTTTCTAGGAGCTATAATTGGAAATAGCAAGATTAAGCTCCAGCCACATATCATTAAGAAGATAATTAATTTCGATGAAGAAAAGTTAAAGAGCAAAGCTGGGCATAGATCATGGCTGGGCATACTTAATTATGCCAGATCCTACATTCCTAATTTAGGTACCCTTCTGGGACCACTGTACTCAAAGATAAGCCCACATGGGGATAAAAGGATCAAACAATCAGACCAACAGTTAATTACAAAGATCAAAGAGTTGGTCCAAGAACTTCCTGTTTTAGAGTTACCTCCACCAAACGCCTACATAATTCTGGAAACAGATGGATGCATGGAAGGATGGGGTGGTATATGCAAATGGAAGCACAGAAAACATGACCCAAGGAGCACAGAAAAGGTATGTGCATACGCTAGTGGAAAGTTCTCTGTTATAAAATCCACTATTGATGCGGAAATATATGCGTGCATGGAAACGCTGCGGGCCCTTAAAATACACTACCTGGACCAGAATGAAATAACCCTCAGAACTGATTGCCAAGCAATCATAAGTTTCTACAACAAATCCGCGCAGAACAAGCCATCTCGGGTTAGATGGATAAATTTTGTTGATTTTGTTACAGGAACAGGTGTTCAAATTCACTTTGAACACATAGATGGTAAGCTAAACACATTGGCTCATGCAATGTCCAGATTAACAGCCAACCTTGTGCAAGTACATGAACCCGAGTGTATTGGAGATCACTTGACAGATCTAGAAGGAGCACTAAAAGAAGCAGAACATGCTCCTCCAGCAGCAGTTCAACAATTATGTCTAGCTATCAGTAAGATTGAATGATTGATAGCCTGTTAACCTATTCCCATAAAGACAAGAGTCCGATGAGGAACCTAGCCCTCATGGCGGCATGCTCTTGGGAGGATGATCATGAGCTCATTGCTGAAGCCCTTATGGCAGCATGCTCTTGGGATGATGACTACGAAATCAATGCTGAAGACAACCCAAGAGTCATAGGGGAGATCATGGCGCTCGGAAGAGCAGTATGAGCCGAGCATGAAAACGATCCACCTCCTCTGTGGGACAATTCACTCCTCTGGGATGATATTAAGATCAGCCGCAGTCTAAGCGCAAGCCCAACACCTACAGATAACCAGGGTAAAAATTTCCAAAACTCAGGCCCTGTTTCTACCAAGGACAACCCAGAGGAAGACAAAGATGCGGTAATCCTGCGATACACCACTACCGACCTGGAGCTAGAGCATCACTCCAACAACAACAACAACAACAATATCCGCGAGCAGCCAGAATGCTCGTACGTATACGCAGAAGAAGAGGACACATATTCAAGTCAATAGTGGATAAAACCATTCTTTTTCGAAGAAGGTGAAGGAAGTTCCGAAAGAAATTCTAATTTTGAAAATTCAACCCCAGGACAAGAAAGACGGCTGGACGCTGATACCCTGAGAAAGGGAAAATATCCGGCCTACAACAACACCACCTGAACAAGCACCAAAGGGGAGTGGAAACTCTTTAAACATCCACATTTATTGTTAATATTAGTTTGTAAATTTTGCAGAGTTCAAAATGATTTTGGACAAGCTCAAAGGCTTGATGACAAGTTATCATGACACAGCACCGCGAACAAGAAAGGACATCATCACTGCCCAATACTGGGCAGTACTCAGTGGAGCAACCGGCTTAGAAGACCTAGAGCGCTTAACTGGTGAGCTCTTATTCAACTACCCAAGAACAGTGGATAAAAGTCACCAATGGGCTCAAGAAATCTACAACATCCACAATGCCCAAACAATGAAAGCAATTGAAGAGGTTGGGAAACTCTTAGCAATGGCCTATCTCCAGAAAGCTAGACTGGAGCAATCAGCAACCAAGGACAACTGGGCATCAGACGCACTTGGACCAGTGGAACATCACATCAAAAACTTGGTCCAATGCCACAAAGCACTCTGCAGCAGTAGACAAAGCAATATTTACTAAGCCAAAGGGATAAGATCCAACGTTCCATCAAGCACCAGAACCATAGAGGACAATAATTGTCGTAATGTCTTATCAGTAAGCTGTAAAGCTTTAATTATAAGGACAATAGTTGCGTAGTGTCTATATCAGTGAGTTGTAAAGGAATCTATCCTTCTGTGGATAGCCAATAACTCAGTGGACGATGGGGCCCAATGAGCACCCGCACTGAATTATTGAGCTTCCTCGAGAAGCTTCCTTCGTGTCTATATAAGGCACTTAGTTAGGAGTTGCAGAACACACTTGCCTAACAAGTAGTTCTACTTCTCTACTCTTGTAATCCTCTACTACTTTAAAATTTCAAGCTTTCAAGCTTTCCTTTGGAAAATCTTTTGTCCCTCTTTTCGTTCCCGTGTTCTTCATAGCCGGTGAATGAATTGAGACACACTTGCCTTCATGATTTATACTTCATATTTAAGTAGTACATATAGCTTGATACACCTTTAGAACATCAAGAACCCAGCCAAACTTTATATACTTTATGAGTGATTGGCGTCTAGGTGCCTTCTTAAGATTGCGAATGTAACGGGAATTTTTCCTCTCCCTGAGTACTTTTCCCTTCTTTATCGTCTACCTTAAGTACACGTCTCCTAGATGAACAATCTAGATTTAAATCAGATTAAGCAGTATGAAGCTAAACACAGATTTAGAATAACAAGAATACCTGAAACCTTGCTCTGATACCAAAATTAGGCGGAAGCGTGCGTCTCAATTCATTCACTGGCTACGAAGAACACGAGAACGAAAAGAGGGACAAAAGATTTTCCAAAGGAAAGCTTGAAAGCTTGAAAATTTAAAATAGTAGTGGATTACAAGAGTAGAGAAGTAGAACTCCTTGTTAGGCAAGTGTGTTCTGCAACTCCTAACTAAGTGACTTATATAGACACGAAGGAAGCTTCTCGAGGAAGCTCAATAATTCAGTGCGGGTGCTCATTGGGCCCCATCGTCCACTGAGTTATTGGCTATCCACAGAAGGATAGATTCCTTTACAACTCACTGATATAGACACTACGCAATTATTGTCCTTATAATTAAAGCTTTACAGCTCACTGACAAGACATTACGACAATTATTGTCCTCTATGGTTCTGGTGCTTGATGGAACGTTGGATCTTATCCCTTTGGCTTAGTAAATATTGCTCTGTCTACTGTTGCAGAGTGCTTTGTGGCATTGGACCAGGTTTTTGATGTGATGTTCCACTGGTCCAAGTGCGTCTGATGCCCAGTTGTCCTTGGTTACTGATTGCTCCAGTCTAGCTTTTCGTTCCCGTGTTCTTCGTAGCCAGTGAATGAATTGAGACGCGCGCTTCCGCCTAATTTTGGTATCAGAGCAAGGTTTCAGGTATTCTTGTTATTCTAAATCTGTGTTTAGCTTCATACTACTTAATCTGATTTA
The DNA here is from genome assembly GCA_034359265.1 of Canna indica. NCBI lineage: Eukaryota > Viridiplantae > Streptophyta > Magnoliopsida > Zingiberales > Cannaceae > Canna > Canna indica. The sequence goes on along the minus strand of CP136896.1, from coordinate 65,941,533 downwards.
TTGCCCAATCTATTTGAAGGCTATCTAGACCACAATCTCAAGCAATGTGGGACTTTAACATCCTTATTTAGAGAATAATGGGAACTTCACTCTACCATGACAAGAGTTTTCCTAGCACCTAGATTTTTTAGCTTTTTCAGTGTGAGCCAGTGTAGTCAATTTGAATTGGGATTTAACAATTTTGGAACAATTGGACCAATGTTTGCAGTCTAGTAGATGTAAAGTTCTTCTCCCTGATATCTTGTCAATGACAGATAGAATTCCTTTCATATAACATTCTTATCATCAGATATGGACAAATATGATTGTGAAATATTTTAAATATGAATATGACAAAAAAGAAGGATTGTTTCTTATAATTTCTTTTATGCATACAGATGGATTTTATGCACAATTTTATTTATACACAAATGTATGGATTTTATGCAAACACCAATGCACTACCATGTATGGTACATTTTTTTGTGATGTTAGTTGGTACCCATTTGTTTTGTATGGCATAGATCAAATATAGGTTGTTATTGGCCTAACTAGTCCATATGTCAGCATCTCTAGATGGGGTTATACCAAACCCTATGGGTATCTTTTTGTTGTGGTACATTACAGCTTGATCTGACACATGCCATATGGACACGTTTTCGTGCATGTATTTTCACATATGTACATATCTATGAACCTTTTTTTATCAGATAATTTATGATGTTTCTTTCTGAAAATTCAGGTTGGAAGCATCAGCTACTCATGTTGAATTATCTTTGTTGTCTAAAGAACTTCAAGAAGATTTGCTTCAAGAACTTTCCAGTAATTTTACATCAACAAAAGATGAACTCCCAGTTTCTTATTCATCTACCTCGGCTATACCTAATGTGCCCTACTCAAGTGAGGTATCATCTCTCTTTCTTGATTAATCTAGTAGCTATCTTAATTACCTTAGTTACATGTAGTTTATCTTAATTAAGGTATTGTCTTTATTTCTTGATTAAACATGTTAAATTGTTTCACATACTCAAGTTTTTCATGCGCCTTAATTTACTCAACCTCTTCCTTCTCCTGTCTTTAAAGGTTGCTGTCTTTTTGTCATTGTCCTATAGGTTAAACAGAAACCTTCATATGGTAATGCAGTTCTACTAGAGCTTTCACAGGCAACTGCTGAATCATCTGGTGCAAAAGCTGCTGCATGTGGTCTCCTTGCTTCTTTAGCAACCACTTCTGAGAAGGGTAAATATCATTTTGGATATTATTATTTTCGTGTGACTGTGATCTTCTTCAGGCTAAGCCCTATCCCCTTAACTACATATAAAACTGGGAATTTCTACTATGGTCATCACAGTGATTAGAATTTTCAGTCATGACAACTAATTATATAGTTTAGAATAAAACATGTTTACAAACAATTAGAGAAATTATACAGATATGATGAAACAGTTAACCCAGCACTATAAATTCATCCACATGAATTCAGTCCAAGCCTACTCCAACAGAACTCATGAAATGCCTTCAGTGACAGTAGAGTACAATGCTCTTAACTTTGTGTGTGGATATAAGCCCCAGGTTGGGTGAATATATTTTTTATAAAGTTGCCTGCAGTTAAGTTAAACAAACCTGAGAACCTTGAATCAATTAATATGGTCACCCATAGCCAGTGGTGATATAATACACAGTGTTTGGACCTTTTTATTTCTTTTGACATGGGTCATTTGATGTCAGTTTACAGTGACCAAGGAGTTCCTGCTTCATTCCGGGTCCCTTCAGGTGCAGTAATTCCCTTTGGATCAATGGAATTAGCACTTGAAAGAAGTGGTTCTATGAAATCTTTCTTATCACTTGTAGAACACATAGAGACAGCCAAACTTGAAAATGGTGAACTTGATAGTTTATGCTCTGAGCTCCAGGCTTTGATTTCTGCTCAACATCCATCTGAAGAAACATTTGAAGCTATTGGAAAAATTCTCCCAATCAATTCCCGCCTTATTGTACGTTCTAGTGCCAATGTTGAGGACTTAGCTGGAATGTCAGCTGCCGGGTTGTATGATTCTGTTCCAAATGTCAGCCTCTCTAACCCAGGTGCATTTAGAGCAGCTGTTGGACAAGTGTGGGCTTCTCTTTACACTAGACGAGCTATTTTAAGTCGTCGGGCAGTTGGTATCCCCCAAAAGGATGCAAAGATGGCCATTCTAGTGCAGGAGATGTTGTTCCCAGATCTCTCTTTTGTACTTCACACAGTTAGCCCCAGCAACCATGATGCCATGCTGGTTGAAGCAGAGATAGCTCCTGGTCTTGGAGAAACACTTGCCTCTGGGACCCGTGGCACTCCATGGAGGCTTTCATCTGGGAAAGTTGATGGAAGTGTAAAAACCTTGGCTTTTGCAAACTTCAGTGAGGAATTATTGGTGCTTAATTCTGGCCCTGCTGATGGAGAAGTTATCCATCTGACTGTAGATTACAGTAAGAAGCCATTGACCACTGATCCGATCTTCAGGAGGCAGATTGGTCAGCGTCTGTGCGCCATTGGATTCTTTCTTGAACAGATATTCGGGGGTCCTCAGGATGTTGAAGGGTGTTTAGTCGGTAAGGACATCTTCATAGTTCAGACAAGGCCCCAACCATGACTAATTAATGACATCGCTGTCAGAGGCAAACCTTGTTTGATCTGTGGATTGCAATGAAAAGAGACAGAGGGAGGTGCTTCAACTTGATATGCTGCCAATTCTTCCTGATGGACAAGATTAGAAATGAACAAAGTTGGCGGACCAGAAAATCTGTTGCAGCATGGCATCTGCTAAGGTGCTTCAATTATCTCTCATCCAATGGTTTTTGCTGGCTCTAGATTATGTATACGTTCACAATGATAGATGCTGTGAATTCATTCCCTTGCTCCTTACCAATAGAAAGTTTCTGTTGATGATGTTTATATGAAATTTAACAATTTGAACAATCGAATAAGTATGGGAGGGATGGAGTGAATAGGTTGTTTGCTTGGTATTGACCATGACAAATGCCCTTTAAATTGAGTTTTATTGTTGATAATTCACCTTGATGTAAGAAAACATGTCAAGTTGGAGTAGAGTTTACTAGTGTAAGAGATACGTTGATAATTCATGCTCTTTAATTTTGCAGTTGCAATTGTTGTTCTTATTTACACGGGAAAAGATGCTACTTCATTTGCTTCGGTTGCAATTACCTGTTCATCACTTGCAATAGAATACATCTTGTAACTGCAACTTCATTTGTTTCACATTCCCTCTCTTCCTGATTTCTTATTTACACGGGAAAAGATGCTACTTCATTTGCTTCGGTTGCAATTACCTGTTCATCACTTGCAATAGAATACATCTTGTAACTGCAACTTCATTTGTTTCACATTCCCTCTCTTCCTGATTTCTCAGTTTTCCAGTTTTTATTTATGTAGAAATTGTACAAGCTGATTTTTCTCGGCTATTGCCTACTTGTAAATTTTTCTTCGGTTAACATGTTAGCATATTAAAAAACAGAAGATTCTGTTTCAAATTTTTATTATTTTGTAATTATATTTGGTATATGGAAACTAAAATAACTTAGTTATTTTTGTTATTTTAAAATATAAAATATTAAAATAACCCGGGTCTAAGGTTTTCAAATTCTCCTAAATTACTAAATTGTGATGGTTCTAATAGGTATACCCACATATTCTTCATATCTAGTGGGATTGGTCTGTGCACGGCTCATCCTTTCTTTATTCTTCACATCTAGTATTTCTTTCTACTGCCAAATTAAATAGCAGTTGAAAATTTCATATTGTATCTAGAACTAAAATATAAATTTAGAGGCTTTGTAAGAATTGACCAGTTCATTCAGTGCAGGACAGATTGACTGGAATTGCTTAAGAAAAAAGCTAGTATGCCCAGCCGACCCTTTTTTATTTTAAAAAATAAATTAAAACATGTTAATAAATAAAAGTTTATATATATAAATAATAAAATATTTCTACTGTTTTAAAAATAAATATAATAAAAGGACCAGAATATATGCTGATATATATATATATATATATATATATATAAGCTAGTATTGTCCCGTTAAATTTCTGCCCTGATTGATTGCATGCGTATTTCTTATTCATATAATTAAGACGACAAATGCCAATTCGCCTACTCGATCTTCCAAGTCTTCCTTATTTTTCCTACCGGTCGAGGAGCAGAAAATTCCAAGAAGGTCCGAGAGATCATCAAACTGAGCACTCTCCCATACGGCATGGAATTGAAGTCGATCAACATCTTCCAAATCCCCAATCTTTGAATTCATTCACCATCTCCATCCAAAATGATCTCTTCCTCATCTCTCGTCCCCATCTCCTTCTTCTCCTTCTTCTTCGCGCAGATTCATTACACAGCTTGCACCAATTTCTCCTTTACCACCTTCAGCACGCAAAACCAAACAATTTCTTTCTCCGGCGGCACTACCGTCTCCAACGGCTCCCTCCAGCTGACCGACGGCCGAATCCGCGCCCAGCCCAGCACAGCAGCTTACTTCACCTCCCCAATCCAGTTGTGGCACCGCAGAACCAACGAGACCGCCAGCTTCTCCACCTACTTCGAATTCCTCATCTCCTTCCCCAATGGCACCGGCGGCGGCTCTTCCAACTCTACCAGCGGCTTTGCCTTCTTTCTGGCCCCCGCGGATGATTTCGATCCCCGGAACTCCAATTCGCTCAGTTTGTCCAACGCCACCTCCTTAACCAAGCGCTTGCTCGCCGTGGAGTTCGATTCATTTCGAGACAATTCGACTTCCGCCAATAGCTCCTCCGCCGCGAAGAGTGACGCGTTGGCGGCGCAGGTCTCCTACAATTCGACGTCCAAGGCTCTCCTCGTCAACGTAAAGAACCTGCAGAATAGCCCTAATTCGAGCTCGCTGAACCTTTCTCATTCAGTGGATATGAAGCAAGTGTTGCCGGATCGTGTGTTCGTCGGCTTCTCGGCGACCAATGGATCCGGCGTCGCTCTTCAGAGGATTACAAAGTGGAATTTTACATCCGATCTCGAACCGGAAGGGCCGAAAAAGTTCACCTTCAAGACATGGATGCTGGCTCCCATCGTTTCTTTGGTGCTCGCGATGCTCGTTGCAGCCTCGATTTACTATCTTTGGAGAGGGAAGGGATCTCTCAGGCTGAAGATTCTGTACTGGCTTGTGGTTGGGTTGGAGTTGATGGTGAGATTGGCTTGTCTTCCCTTCTCCTGGTGTGGATCGGGGAAGAAGAAGGGCGAGTTCAGCGCGACCTTGGGCGAGTCGGCCATGGATGACGAGTTCAGCACAGGAACAGGGCCGCGGAGGTTCTCGTACAGGGAGCTCGCCGCCGCCACCAGTGACTTCTCCGAGAAGCGATTGCTCGGCGAGGGAGGATTTGGAGGTGTTTACAAAGGGGTTCTCAATCAATCGGGTCGAGAAGTTGCAGTGAAGAAGATATCAAGCAAATCGAAGCAGGGGAGGAAGGAGTACGCCTCGGAGGTCAAGATCATCAGCCGGCTGCGCCACCGGAACCTGGTGCAGCTGCTGGGATGGTGCCACGAGCGCGGCGAGTTCGTCCTCGTCTACGAGTTCCTCCCCAATGGCAGCCTCGACTCCCACCTCTTCGACCGGAAGACCTCCGTCCTCCCATGGCCGATCCGCTTCAACGTCGCGGTCGGCCTCGCCAAGGCCCTGCTTTACCTCCACGAGGAGTGGGAGCAGTGCGTCGTCCACCGCGACATCAAATCCAGCAACGTGATGCTCGACTCCGGTTTCAACGCCAAGCTCGGCGACTTCGGCCTCGCGCGGCTCGTCGACCACCAGCTCGGCCAGTACGCCACCGGGCTAGCCGGCACGCTGGGCTACCTGGCGCCGGAGTGCTTCAACACCGGCAAGGCGAGCAAGGAGTCGGACGTGTACAGCTTCGGCGTGGTGGCGCTGGAGATCGCCACCGGGCGGCGGGCGGTGGAGCACGGCGCTATGTTGGAGGAGGAGGTGCGGTTGGTGGAGTGGGTGTGGGAGCTCAACGGGAGAGGGAGGCTGCTCGACGCCGCCGACAGAAGACTTGAGATGGAGTACGACGCGAAGGAGATGGAGCGGCTGATGCTGGTGGGGTTGTGGAGCGCGCATCCCGATCACCAGCAGAGGCCCTCCATGAGGGAGGTGATCCAAGCTTTCACCTTTGAGGGGGTGATACCGAGTCTTCCGAAGACGATGCCGGTGCCAGTGTTTGCAGCGCCGCCAGTTCAAGGTTCGAATTCTAGCACACCAACAGTGACATTTGGAAGTCTCACCACTGGGAGATGACATTGATTAATTTGTTTGAGCACAATATATATTGTGTAAGAGAGCTTCCAACTTTAGTTAGTTTCTTCTTCTCCATGCATGCATGTATGCAGAACTATCTTTATTGTGGTCTAAGATTTATTTTATGGATGCAGAGTTATAAGCTGTGTGATTTCCTCTTCTTGAGGTTTGGATTACATCAATTAAAATATGAACTCTTTACTCTTTCATTCTCTGGAGGCCATGCAGGTTTCATTTTGGCCATATAATTTTTATGTATATTGCTGCATTGCATGTGTGGGAGAGGGTTGTGAGAATTAGAAACTATCTTTTGATCTTATCAAATTGCTTTGGAACATCTTATTTGATAATCTTGTTATTGTTCTCTTGGGAAAAATTACTATGAAATCGGGTTCTATAGATATTTCTATGAAGCCTCACATAGGAGTGAACCTAGCAATATTGAACCTAGAGTAAAAATATTGGGTTCACTCTCACACGTACAACCCAAATTTACTTGTATTTTAGGTTTGGTCTTAGTAATAGGTTCCTTCCTATATGTGTTTTTTAGGAATTTCTATTGATCCCAACTTCATAGTAGCTTTACTCGTTCTCATTGCAAAAGAACAAACTAAAATATATGATGACTCGCAATTAGGGTTGTCCACTATTCGGTTCACACCGAACCAAACCGAAAAATCGAACCGAATTATTCAGTTCAGTCGATTTCAACAACAATAGGTTCGGTTCTTTATTCGAACCGAAATCGAATACTGGTATTCGACTCTGTTCTCGAAATTTAGGAACCGGCCCGAATCGAAAATCGAAAAAAATTATTATTTTTTTTACTTTTCTATTATACGGTTTAGGATTTAGGGTTCCAACTTTTCAATCTATTTGATCGCTCTTTCTTCTCCCTCTGATGTTCCTCCACAATTCGGTTTTCAGAACCGAACCGAATTTGATCGGTTCGGGTTGATTCAGTTTATGATGTATTTGGTTCGATTTTTGGGTTAAATTTTGAGTGAGAAAAAAATTAGGTTCCACTTCGGTTTAGTTCAGTTTAAACCGAATGAACATCCCTACTCGCAGTATTAGAGAAGAACAAAACCACGTTGTAAGGAGAGTAGTAACGATAGTGCTACTAGAAAGTCTTTAATCTTTGAAGCCCATGCATGTGATAGAAGAAAAGTGATTAGAAATTCTTAATAAATATTATAATAAAATATAATTCCATTTAGATCATACTAAGTGTGATACAGTATTATATGACATAATAAGGTTAATATTCTAGAAATTAAGCAATGAATTGCTAGAGCATAATATCACAAAATTAATGAGAAGACAATTAATGCAAGATTGTGATGATTGCCATAACATCCACCAAAGGATTTTAGGATTTGATGTGATGGCTAACTATTGGTATATTGGAATACCGTACAAAAAGACAAATAGTTAATACTTGTCAAGTTGTCAAAACTTGTATATAAGTGAATGTGCATTTTGTATATAACATACCATTTTAATTTTAGTTTACAAAAACTTTGCATCATAAAAAAAAAAATCCAAGCATTGACAATGAGAATAACACCCATTAAGAGCATTTTTTCAAGCTCAATTTTGAATTTTAAACAATCTAATCAATTATTTGATTTTTTTTTTAAAAAAAAGCTCGTTCAGGTATAGATATGTAGTTAATATCATGTGAATAAAATTAAAGTTATTTATAAATTCATTATAAGTTCGATTAATAGATATACTTTTAAAAAATACTAATTTTTCTTATATAAATAAAACATTTAATATACAATACTCATACTATTGTGTATATATATATATATATCGAAACATACTAAATGACAAGAAGTATTCGTTTGCGAAATTGCATTTCTCAGTTGAATTCCTTTACAAATTTTCTAGAAAACTATGAATCTTTATTTGATTGTTACAAGCAAATTGCAACTTTCAAGAATTAACTTTCTATGATTTGTTTGATTTAATTTTTTTCTTACAAAATATACATCAAATAACTAAAATGTCCTGCGCTTATCATTATAATAGTATTATACTTAATGTATATATTGATTCTAATATGATAATACAAATTAATATATTGTTAATTGTATAATAATGTAAAAAATATAATACTGAATTATAATATTTTAATTATAGAATTATAATAATATATTATATATTTGTTATATATTACAAAGTTCACAGCTTTAAACATGCGCCATGTGATCTGCTCGTAGAGTTGACCGGTAGGTTGCCAATTCGTTGACTTCCTATTGTTCATGATATTCTAATTTTCTTGCACTTGTTTGACCAGGTCAAGTAAGAAAGAAGAATTAATATGCGGGGTCCTCATTATTAAGTAGCGTGTGCGACGGGTCAAGTCAACGAAAATATTTGGTGCATGCAGGCAGATAGAAGTAACGTCGCCATGGAATTGCAAGTCTCGATTTGTAGAATTTCCACCGCATTGGTTGCTTGACAAATTGACAACTGTAGATCTAAATAATTGACAATTGGCGGTTCAAATCCACCGGTTCGACCCTATTTGATTCATTCGAACCGTCAGTTCAATTTATATAGGTTCATTTGAACTAACAATGTTAAAAAAATAGTGAACCTAACTCTACCCAAAAACTAGCTCCCAAGAAGAGAATCGCACAAACTATTTAAAAATTATCTTTGACCATATTTTTAATCAATGTGAGACTTTAATCCACCCCTCTCACGCTCAAGATTGAACATCTCAAGCATAAAATTTTGTATGACTTGACATATACAGGTGGCACAATATCAACCATAAGATAGTCTCTAATACCATGTTAAAAAATTAATGAATCTAACTTCACCTCAAAAATTAGCTCATAAGAAAAAAATTGTCCAAACTATTTAAAAATTATCTTAACCAACATGAGACTTTAACAAACAAACTAATTGTTCAAAGTATTCTACCATATATGGATTCACTTCTAGTCACTTGAACAGATTAATCAATGATTGAAGTGAACCAATTTGTTATATATGGTGAATTAATTGCTTTTAACATTTGGCATCAAGTCATATGATATTTTCAATAATTAAATATGGTGAATTCGTTCAACTAACTCTAATCATGAACTTTCAAAGCGATACTTATAATTGAGATCCATAGTTCTATGTTCTTGGCGGATCAAATAATTTGCTGTACACATTAGGATCAAGCAAATTACTAAGCATTGCATTCTACTGTAGAAATAATCAAGCTGAAAGTGATACATAGCTTGTTAGTTGCTGCGATGATGCATCCGGCGGCAAAAATTCACAGATGTAAGTACAGAGAAAATAAACAAGTTGGTCCGCTGAACAATGACAGCTTTCTTTCCTCCCAACAGACAACTAGAAAACCAGCATTGTAGCCACGAAGTAGAACAAATTGTGCACGTCAAGAACATTTGTGTCGAGCATAGAAGTAGAACAAATCTTGCACACTCTTGATCAACTCAGTCCATAGAAGTGCTATGTTTCTGATATCATCTAGGTGAAAAGGATGCCGCATAATGATAATGACCAGATTGGTAGAGGTAAAGGATTAGTAGATTGTCTCAAGAAATATCACCTGCTTGTAGCCTCTGTCAATCTTAAGGTAAGATCTAAGCAACAGTTTGATAAAGAAGCATGGTTCATTTGAAACTAAATTCTGCAGTATATGTTTGAAAAATCAGAACTCCACTTACATCCAAAACTAAATTTCAATGGTGATCCTTCAGTTTTTTCATCCACCTAGGCTCCCTTGTGGCCTCAAAACTTGATGCAGAAGATCTATCCAACTTAGCTTTATGCTGTCATCTTCAGTGAAGCCATTATGGCTCAAGACAGAAGAGTGTGTCATCAAACAATGTTCTTCAAAGTTCAAATGTTTCATGCCATGCCACTGGTAGTAGCCTCTTTAACTGCTAATATCTCTATTTCCATCACTTGGTTTCATTCTAACCTCTTGATTTCCTTTGCCTGGGGATAAACCCAATGCATTAGCAAAAATCCTCCTAGCAGCTCCAGTTTGCTGTTTCTTCAAATCTTCAACAACAATCACCCGTCTGTTACTTGCATTTGGAGATAAATTATTCTTCAATGAATCACCAATATATTCTTTACTGTACCCATCAGATTTACGACCACTGGAAGAAGTCTTAGTATGTCTTTTCTTTTCATTCATGCATAGTTTACCAGCGGTGATAGCAGTTGATTCTTTAGTATCTTCCATATTTGAACATAAACCTTTACCTTCATTAATTCTGAGTTCATTAGTGATTTCATTTTCATTTACATCCAAGGAGAGATTCTCAATTGATGGAGTAGAAATCCTCTGCCCAAGCGCATGTGCAATCATTCGCCTCGCTACTACTGGAATCTTACGGGACTTGGGAACATTTCCATCCTGTTCATCACCATCGTGCAATGAAAAGATCCGCTCACGGGCAGCTTTATAAGATGCTTCTCTCTCTTCAAATGGAGTCGAAGGTGATAATTGGTGTATTGTCTTCAAAACTGCAAGAGCTTTTAAGTAAAAAATAAGGATCTTTGTAAAGCATAAAAGAGATGAATTATAAGTGTTGCAAGTCTTTTATCTGGAACAATTTATAGATAAAGCTTCAAGCCTTCAACTTGCATAAATTAGTTCTTTTTTCCCTTCCAATGACCTCAAGCTCTTTCCATAATAACAAAGAATATATTGGAGACAAATAAGGCAGCTATCTAAGAATAACTAGCATTAGCTAATCAAGTGCATATGCAGACTAGTGCAACTGAGAATCCTCATGTGACACCTCAGCTTTATCCCACATTGGCAGTTGATGACTAAGCGTGCTAACTTATAAGGTTTGGTGAGTGTACCACTATAACTTGGTCAGGTAAGTGGTTCAAGTCTATCAAGTTATTCCTATGGGCTAGTTAACCCAGGATCAGATTTTAATAAATTGGTATGGAAGGGAACCACATTCTACACTGATGAGAAAGCTAGTAATAAGAAAGTACTACACGGGGTTGAGTTAAACCACCACTAGCTATGCATCACAAGCTACTGAATAAGGTATATTTATGTGCTATTTGTCAACCTTGCATCTGCTAGCTTATAAGACTTGACAATTGTGCTACAATAAACTTGAGCTTAAATATTTCGATTGTGTGATTGAGGCCTGTAAAGTATCAAGCTAATGGGGTAGTTATCCTATTGAGTTAGATTATAACACCTCAAGTCCTTAAAAGGGCAACATTGCCTATTTTCTATATGAAATTAAGTGCAAAGCTTGGTAATTCTGCAACCCTTTTCGAGTGCAAACTCTAGACTCTCTACTCTAATTAATAACCATATGTTGACAACTTAGAAGGAAAAGAGGAAGGGAAAATTTTTAATTCCCTTCCTCCTAAAACTTTCCACCCAAAAGTAGTTGGAAATGGAAGGAAAGCCAAATTTTTTGTATCAGTTCTTCCTTTCTTTCCTTCTTTTCTCTCAAATAAACCAGTCATTTTTCCTTCCTATTTTTCTTTCTTTTCTTTTCTTTTTATTTTTTCTTTCTTTTTCCTCTTATTTTCCATCCTTCCAAGTAAAGAGACCCTAAGATACAGTTTCAGTTTCAACTTTTGTTCCAAAGCAAAAGGCTTCGATTTGAATAGGTGCAGCAAATTCAGAGGTCGGAGTAGTTTCAAAAGATTTAACTAACTTGGGTAAGGTTCATGTGGTTTTGATAAGCATAAATTACAGTCTGCTGCCATACTAAGAAATATCCATCAATAGTAATACTGAATATGGAAAAGGGAGATGACTGATGAGACAAAGACTATTTAAGTGGGTTTGGTTGATTAATTGACATAACATATTCTCCTAGTAAAATGAACCAAGATTCAAGCTCTAGTGGGAAAAGGTCTTGATTGGCTGATCAAATCTGTTCTTAATTAGCTCAATCAGGAAATTCAGCATCAGTTAAAACAAAAAAACCTTGCCTTGATTCATCCAACACTTCTTGTTAGTAGACTAAAAATTTTACCAAAGTTTGTACTTTTGCAAGGAGAATTACAACAATCGCCATTATGTTAGAATCATATAACTACAAGTCAACTGTGTTAATATCAACCCTGCATCTTGCAAAACTAGCATACTTGTATTCCTAAACTTCAGTTGGTCAGTCCTCATTCATCCACTGCAAATGCTCTAATAGAAAAGCAAACAGCAACCATTCATCTTTCTAACTGTTTAAGAAGACTTCAGAGTACGTGAAAAATCCAATTGAGACACTCAAGTTTGATAAACTGCTAAAAGCCTAAAACATAATAAACAAAATAATATATTTCAAAGCTGGAACATTCTGAATTATCAGTATCAGATACTATAGACAAGCACAACGAAAAACAAGAAGTATTTAGTTCGAGAAGATGAAACATGTCAAGATTGTAAATTTGTAATAACAAATGAATTGTTACCTGGAACTTCATTTCTCCTTATTATAAACTTAGAGGTATTCAAAGATTGTTCCTCGTCATACTGCCACAATATATCACTTACAAGAATTGGAGGGCTGCAGTAGAAGTAGAAGTTATTAAAATAAAAACTAAATAGTTATTTTGTCGAAAAATATGCAAACCATTGAGTATCACTAAACAAAATCGCAGATAGCACTATGCTTGTAGCTATGAGAAGATTTACCCCAAAGAAATGCACAAACAAATTGACCAAAATGAAAAACTGCCACAAAGCTACCTTACAAGACAGCACCACCATCAAAAGTTTACAACATTAACAGAAAATAAGTGGTATAAGAACAGTCATCGTTAACTAGCAAAAGTTAAGAATTTTCATTTTTAAGCTCCCCAAAACAACCAGGTTTTGAAAGGTCAAAAAGTCTAACAACATCATCTCCTGTTACTCATATATGTGCAACTTAATGTGAATATAAAGAGAGATCAAATATCTTAGCTGCAAATTCAAAGGTCAGTATCAGTGCCATTGAGATGTGGTTATGATTTATGAATACACAATCATGGTGTTTGGTATAGCATAGCTCTAGAACAATAAATGGTAACTAATGCAGACATCAGGTATTCTGATCTGAAACATACAGATCTACTATCATCAGGAACAACCTTCCAGAGAAACAAATAAGCCCAGCAAAACTGACAATATAATGTTTTATATGTGCATATAATGTTTTCATCTCTCAATGTCAAAATTTGAAGAGAATAACAATTTGTGAATATTAATAATGTCAAAAAGATGAATAAAATAGCTTTATGGAGTATTAAATCATCAAACACAAGAATGGGCAGCTTCTGTGTGCAATAAGAGTAACTGAATAACTAAAATAGAAAAAGAAAAAACTATTGAAATGTAGGTAATTCCCGACAAAAATTGAAAGGGAAACTTAAAGACATTACTAAAAGGCTTAAGTAGAAAGAGAATGTCATACATTGTTGTATCTGAAGACCGCTCCAATATTAAGTGGCGGTCATCCCCTTCACCAACAGACTCATGGGCAAATCTACAAAATCAATAGTTGCAGATAACATAAGACTGGGAGTAGTGTAGAAGATAAATATATAATACAAATCCTTATCAAAGTACAAAAAAGAACCCTTGAAGAAACAAAAAGTAAAAAATGATGTAAACTAGGAAGAAAGATCTTCTACCCATAGATATCTGCAAGGCGATGCAAAAGTAAGCGATGGTATGGACTCATTGGTTGAAGCTCTAAGATTCCATCTGAACTGCATTAAACTCAAATTTGAGAAAATACTTTATGGTGGTGAGTAGACAATAAAAATTGGTGAGAGATGTAATTTCAGTGTAATACTAACACAGGATTATATATATACATATAAATTGGCATGAGCCATGCATACAGAAATAGTTAACTTAAGCAATCTGATCCATGGTTAAAATTATTGTCTATCAACACCAACTACTGACAGATGTATTATGATTTACTACTTCAACATAAAAGTCAAATGTATTATGATTCTATGACAATTAACTCTTCTTTTGTTGCAAATGCATATTCAAGGACCACTCAGTGAATATACCCTCTAGTTCATTATGAGCTGCATTTTCATTCTCACCAGTTATTTCAACTTAAAGCACAGAAAATAGTAAAACATCCATCAATAAAAACTAATAACAGACAGCTTGGCTCGGTAACTAATCAAGCATCAACTGAGAGAAAAGCAAGCTAACACACAACACATGCATATTCAAGGAAGTAATCCTCCCAAATCAAGAGTCTCCATGTCATTTCTTCAATGCACTCAAGAGGCTTGAGTTCTTGAACCGTCTGCTTGGCAACATATACTACCAGTACCAGGTTTGGGTTGCTTGAGTTGATCTCCCTCACTGAGAGGGATGGATCCATCAAGGAGCACTAAACAAAATTTGGAAGCAGTGTCAAAGGTTACAATTTTCTTATATATTGGGGGCTGAAACAGTAAGAAGTTAAGGTTTTTAGGGTTCCAAGAACTTAGTGCAGAAACTCAAGTAACCCTTGAAACAGCTAGTTGAACCAGATGAACCAGGAATTGGATGCCCTACCCAATATGTAACCAGCTCGTTTTAAAAAAAATCTGTCAATGACATCATATGCTTACATTTGAATTGGTCTTTGACTTTTTGTTGTTTGTCTCTTTTTTCTTATTTACCATAATAATTGTCTGGAAATTGTACTTTCTTCTGGATTTTCTTGTCCCTTCATTATAGTAGCATTGTATTTGCAGAATACAAATTTATATTAGCATGCGCCATGCAGAACAAAGTACTTGTTGGTCTGTGCTAGCTAGTGAACCAATTAAAATATGTGAGTTCAACCATCCAATGCACTTTTTATGTTTGATGGACCTTTGTAAAGAATACTCAATCATTAATCTATCCTAACAAGTTGTCCTGGTATCATGAACGTGCTGTTATTTTATTATGATGTTATGTATCAATTTGTACACCGCATTTGAGAATATTCTACACACTCATCAGAGATTTGAACTTAGTAATACTACCTTGTTGCTAAAAATATTTTTGCTGATTAACAACTGACACCTAAGCTGATGAAAAATGTAGTGTCAGCAACACAGACTTATATGTGATGTGATATCACTCGAAAACATATGGAACCAAAAATATCCTCCATTAGCACTTTCAGAATCCTTCGCTGACCAAGGGCCAGATGTCGATATTAAGTAACATGTGGAAATTCGCATTAATGATCAATATACCATGCCCATTTTAGAAGGGAGGCAACTTAAGAAGTAAACAAATATGAATATGTTCTCCCAAGTTCAAAGCATGAAAGCACCATTAAGCCCTCCTCAAGTAGGCAAATGAAATGTCACTCTTCTTCAATGAGAAGGTTGGATGTCAACCACTCTTGTATCATATAAGATCCACATATGGCACTATAACAGTAAAAAAGTTAGGATATTTATAACTAAATACAATTGGTCCTAATTGTTCATGAACAATCATATAAAAAGTAAAGAAAAACTTCTGACAAAGAGAACAAATAAGCAGATTAGTAGAAAACCATCTGTGTGCCAACTTGCCAATGTAACAGAATAAATTGATATCAAGAGTTGGCTTGTTACCTTGTATCCTCAAGAAAGTTGATTAAGGCTTCTTCTATGGAAAGAACAAGATGTTTGCTGTGCAAGTTATCCTTTATAAGAGAAGCCAACTCCTCTACCTGGAACTAAGAAAATTAGTCTGTAGAAGTATATGCTGTAAGCTTCTTAAAACTGAGTTGTGCATTAAACAGTACAGCCACAAGCTATGAAACAACTCAAGTTTAATTGTTAAGGTTTCTAACATTTTCAATTGGTTTTATAGCCTATGGAAGTATATGCCATAAGTTTCTTAAAGATTTGTTGTGTACTTAAACATATAGTAAATAGCTCAAGTTCAAATGTTTATAACATTTGGTTACATCAGTAAAGTCATCATTCCAAAGTTTGATGGAAATAAATGGCCAATAGAAAGTTTGAAGGGAACAAATAATGACAAATAAATGACCAATTCCATCGGAGGAAGATTTGAAGAAAAAAAAGAAAAGAAATGGTCCATTAACTCAGTTATTTGAGGGAGTTTCCAAAGCAGCAAATGATAAACTAATTTGGAAATTCAAGGAATGATTGAATACATATCTCATATTGAAATTTCCTATCTTTTTTGTAATCCCTTGTGTTGTTTTCCTTGGAGGCTTTTCTCATCCTCAAAATTGAGAAACCCTAGTTAGAGGTGGCTATACACATTTGCAGGTAGAAACATGTTTATGTCGTTTGCCCTACATCAGGCAGTAGGCATAAACTCCTCCATGGATACATACTCGTGCCCCACAATATTTCCAAGTCTTTTTACTGAAATTTATATGAAAGGTTTTATCTATTTAAGTCAAAGTCCTTTTTCCCTATCTTTAAGCAAGGTAGGTTAGTGTCCTCCTGTGTCATTTTGAGAGAACTCCCAAGCATTCATAAACTGACATAAATCGTCATTAATTCAAAGTATCAATTATACATTATAGTTGCATAGTTCCCAACCATTTCCAATGGGCATTTCAAATTTCTATATGTGACCACACATGACTTTTTTGCATCGAAGTGCTGGCTAGCAAACTCATATGATGACCAACACCTTAAAAAAGTGTAAAATGCCCTGGAAGCAAACAATTGATTTCTTTAACTCATACTGTTTGTTTTCACCTCCAAAAATACTACACTTCCTAACAAAACTAATATAGACTATAGGACTTACGAGTCACATCCTAATTCAGTTGGGAAAAAAAAAAAACTCCTCTTGGTTCTTCTCTTTCTTAATTCTACAATATTCTCCCTTCACCCAGGCTTTCTACCAGAGAAATAACTCTATGCCACATGCAGACAAAGATAATCTGGCATTATCAACACCACTAATCGCACATTTTTCCAAACAAGTAGTTGGAAACCCTGTAATAGATAATTTGAGAGGAGTTGGAGCTTCACTTACCATTGCGAATTGGGTCGTCGCCATCAATTGAAACCACTCTACGCTTTCAAGTGAACGATTGCGCTAGGATGTGTGGAAGCAGGGACGAAAAGCAATCCTCCTAGGACTCGCTCTATATAAAAAGTAATCGACCGGAAAGTTGGAAACCCTAAAAATCGAAGTTTTGACGGCAACAGTAAATTATATTTGTGGGCATGTGGCAGCTGAAGTCGGTTGGCGACGACTACAGACTACTAATAAAGTTGCGCATACACCTTCGCGCTGAGTCGGTGAGCCACTTGGTCTACCTTTCGGTCAATACATATTTAATTTTTTGTCCTTTTTAAAAATTTTATTAGTTCAAAATTATTCTTAAGAAGAAAGTAAATTTTAATCTAATAAAAAGTAGATTAATTTTATGTAAAATTAATCTACTTTGTAATTCGAAAAAATATTATAAGTGGGTGAATTTTGGGAATAAAAATATATACATGAATTGTGTACACTTAATTTAATTACTACCATAAACTATATATTCTGAAATATTTTTGAATCTATAATATTGAATGGTTTCAATAGAAAATATACTTTTTATATTAAAAATAATTATTTTTCTTTGAATAGACTTAAATAATATAAAATAAAATAATTAGTTTCATCGTTGAAACGATTACCTGAATCGGCACCGCGCACTCAAAGTCAGTAAAAGGCAATCGAACCCCGAGGTCTCCAAACATTGTTCGGTACATGAAGAAGAACTCAATATCACTCCTAGGATAGTAAACCTATCCTCTAGATAATAGGGGAGACACTCAAAGGCTTCATCATCCGAACGAGAAGCCAATGCACTCTTGCGAAAGGACATGATGCTACTTGAGCTGATCATTAATTACCGAGCTATGTTGCCTTATTTTGTCGTGGACCCACGAGTACGGGTATGTGGCTCCGCCCAATGCACCTACCACCAATTAACTCAACATTATCACTCTTCTTCTCCATCGACCAGGTGAAGATTGCAAATCCTAATAAATGAGAGGGACAATTCAATATAACCTATCAATCTAAGGTCAACCCCGAAAATGCAAAAAGCCAAGTATAGAGTCAAGAAGACTTACTGAGAAGAGGCAACGACAGTTGAAGGAAATGATCGGAGCAGTAACGTCACCAGCAAAAACGTACCACCAAATTAAGCACGAGCATGAAGGAGGCATGAACATGGGGCGCAAGAAAGTTTGAAATGAGGAGATCATGAAGACGGCTTTAAATTAAGGTCGAGAGGCAGTAACATCCTCATTGCACTACTAGAAAAATGGGCATCAGCAACGGCCGATGCCGTTGCTGAGCCGTTGCTGAAGAGCATCAGCAACAGCCGCGCCGTTGCAATAGAGCAGTGACAGAAAGTGGCGTTGCTGATAACTTAGCAACGGATCAGCAACGGCCGCTCGGGCCGTCGCTCAAAACATTATCAGCAATGGTCGCTCGGGCCGTCGCTAAAAATATTATCAGCAACGGTTTTGCCACAGACCCGGAGTCGTTGCTGATAACATTAATAGCAACGGTCGCTGAGTCCGTAGCAACGCCGTTAGTAAAAGCCCGTCGCTAAGCCGTTGCTGTAGGTCATCAGCAACGGCTTTCGATACACTTTTAGCAACGGCTTTCCCACGGACGGCCGTGGGAAAGCCGTTGCTGATGATGTGTACCTGGAAACAGAAAATTTGAAAATTGAAAATTTTCATTGATACATTGATACATTATCTGATATATAACTCACACACCCATACCCTGATACACACATTCATTCATACATCACAAACACACCAAGATATACATCAAAATAATTATATTTATATTGATAATTATCCACGATAGTATAAAAACAATTCAAATGCAAAATTGAAGTATCAATATCCAAACAAAATAAGTTAAACAAGTTCAATATCTCAGTAACAAGTTCAATATCCAAACAAAAAATCTCACGATCACGATGGAGGATGGTCTGGATCATATGGCGGGGTCTGGAGTGCTTGAGTGTACACCGGCGTAGACAGACTCGAGGACGATGGATTAGATGATGCCGAAGAGATGTCTGCTTCGGGATGACCTGACATGTTGTGTATCATAGCTTGTATATCCGCCATCATCTGACTCTGGCGCTCCATCATCTCAATCTGACACGCGACCGTGTCCTCTAGAGTCCTTATTCTGCTACTATGATCATAACTGGATCTAGAGGTGGACGGCCGCTCACCAGCGACCGGAGGGGTCGATGCCCCAAGTGGCCCTAGTACGGCTCGCGCATGACCACTATCTGCGAAGCCATATACGCGGCCATGGTCCCAGCCACCTGCGGCCTCGACCCACGATTCTGCGTCAAAGTCCTCGGGGGTACCCCCGCGCTGCACCACCGTCTGGCTGTAGGTCTCCTACTCGAGTTTGATTTTTTGTTTAATATTTATCATAAAACTTAAATTATAAATATATAATGAATAATTTAAACAAATATATAATTACCATAATGTATGCAACGCGATTGTGGATGTACTCCCCCCGTCCCATGTGCTCGACGGTGAGTCCGCTCAAACACCGCCATCGGGGAGGGTCGCTGGACAGTCCCGTCATCCGACACCGTCGTCTACATTTACAAAATAAATACATTAATTAGTACACATAATAACAAATAAAATATATAATTAAAAGATATACTTACCATACGGTTTGCGTGCACTACAAATGCAACAGAGCCGCCGGTGTGACGCGCTGCTCCCCCCGACATGCGATTTCTAGCCGCATTCCGAGAAACCTCCTGCCATCGATCCGTCGACCATATCCCCACGAGCTGGTCCCATATATCCGGAGTAATCCAACCGGGGCTGTATCCCCGAGTCTCCGCGATGTTAGTGGTCCCAGCTCGGGCCATCGCTTGGGACCGAGCCTGCCCCAGCTGCCCGTTGTACCTTGCCCGGGAAATAGCCTCCCAAGCAGCGTAAATGAAGGGCCTCTGGTCCTCGGCCCATGTATAGCGAGCCTACAAAATAATAATATCAGTACCAATATTAATATATCATCATGCATGTAAAAAATAATAATAATAATATGTGCCTCAAACTCGCGCCATAACATGTCGACGTGCTCGCTAGGCACGTGAGACCACGTAGGCCATGCCCCGTGCATGTATTGTCGAATAGTAGAAGAAATGCTCCTCGGCACTTCTTCTTGCTCGAACCTGCACAACAAAAATAAATTTTAATATTATATTATGATATAATGAATTTGTAATGATTCATAATTCATGATATATTACCGCTCCCCAATCACGCTAATCAATCTACGTGACTCTGTGGCTGGTGGAGACTGATTGATTTAGAGTGTTCCATACAATACAGGCAAGAGAGTCGGCCGTGAGTGCTCCAACCCGACAACATACCGTACGCGGGGAAATCATTGATTGTCCACAAGACCGCGGCCTTTAAATTGAAGTTTTGCTTTCAATGACAATCATAAGTGACAGCTCCCTCAGTCCACAATATTTTCAATTCATCTATCAAGGGTCTGAGAAATATGTCAATTTCTTTTCGCGGACCCTTAGGACCTGGAATAATCATCGAAAGATAAATAAATTCATCTTTCATGCACATTGACGGTGGCAAATTATAAACTGTCAGCAGCACTGGCCAAACTGAATAAGGAGTTGCAGAATATCCAAACGGATTAAAACCATTTGTGCACAATCCCAATCTGATATTTCTAGTATCCCTAGCAAATGAAGGATAACATGTATCCAAATGTTTCCATGCTTCACTGTCAGATGGATGAGTCATTACTGTATCATCACGACTTCTTGCATGCCAACTCATGTAGGGGGCTGTCTTTTCCAACATGAATAATCTTTGAAGCCTCGGTGTTAGTGGAAAATACCGAAGCACCTTAAACGGGATATTTTTCTGTCGGACCGATTTCTTCTCCTTGTAACGAGGGTGTTGACATACAGGGCATTTATCCAACTGCACATTTTCTTTATAATATAAAATGCAGTTATTTTGGCACGCGTGTATTTTTTCGTACCCAAGCCCCAATTTTCTCATTAGCTTTTTAGTCTTATAAAAAGTAGGCTCAAACTTGTTATCAGTAGGCAGCATTCCATTAATCAATCCAGCAATCCGATCATACGCACTCCCTATAGTTCTCCGAATACGCATATCATCTGGGCGCGTATCGGAGAACAAGAGAGATGTTGCCGAATTTTAGAATAATTAGTTAACAGTTAAAATAAAAACGTAAGTGCAGTACAAATAACTATATTCCCAAATTGTCCAATCAGAGACAATTCAAGAATTGTACGTCGTATAAAAGATCATCTACTTCTTTTACACGAACATACAATTCCCGAACGGATCTAAGGTTTTGCTAAATCATATCCGATTCGTCGATGCGTACGTGAAACATATCAACTCGTCGGATGGATGATTATTTTCTAAATGTTTCGAGACAGTTCGAGTCCATATTGGACGATTTCGGCGCGCGTCCGAAGTGGATGATTCCGGCGTGAGTCCGAATTGGACGATTCCGGCGCGCGTCCAAAGTGGACGATTCCGGCGCGAGTCCGAATTGGACGATTCCGGCGCGCGTCCGAAATTAATCTAAACCCTAATAATTAATCTAACAAATTAAACAATTAATCTAAACAATTAATTAACAATTATAAAACAATTATAAAACAATTATAAAACAATATAAAAAATATATATAATTATAAATTCCGGTGCCGGGGTCCACCCTCCGGCGGCGGCCATCGGCCGACCGCCGCCGGTCGAAACCCTAGAAATAGGGTTTCGGTCGGATTAATTCCCGCCGGCCGCAACGGGAAGAGACGGCCGGCCGGCGAGGCATACCTGAACAAGTCGGCAGCAGCGGGAGGAGGAAGAGGCGTCGTCGGTGTCGTCGGCGTCGGCAGCAGCGGCAGCGGCGGCGAGAGGCGAGAGCAGCGACGGGAGGAAGAAGGGTCGGGTGCGACTGGTGCCCTATATAAACTTATCAGCAACGGCTCACTCGCCCGTTAGAAAGTCGTTGCTGATAAGTTATCATCAGCAACGGCTCACTTATCCGTTAGCAAGCCGTTGCTGATAATTAAAATATCAGCAACGGCTCGCCTTTCCGTCAGAAAGCCGTTGCTGATAATTAAAATAATCCGCAACGGCTCGGGTGTCCGTTAGAACGCCGTTGCAGATACAAATATCTGCAATGGCTCGGGCGGCCGTAAGAATGCCGTTGCAAATAGCAACGGCTTGAGCGGCCGTTGCTGATAGCCGTTGCTGAAGATCAAGTTTCTAGTAGTGTTGGACGGGTCACGACCGTACTCTAGCAATAGAATAAATCTCAGCTGATCAACCAACCCCTGCATCATGATTACTTTCCAAGCAAAATTTAATGTCAAAGGGACATACAACAATGAAAGGCTGCCACGTAGAAAGAAGTACTCCTCCACGCAGCCATCGCACTAGTTGTGTTTATCTAGAAGTTGCAAAACGACATAACTAAGATACGCCGATCTCGTCTACCTCAGCCACTCAAGAACAGAAAATGGCGCACACACACTTCTCAAGGCTTGTCCAAAATCAGACCTCGGTACATACTTAGGGCTTAGCAGATGGGCAGAAGTTGACACACTACTAGAGCTCGGCACGAAGTCCTCGAACTCCAACCAAGCTCGGGGGTTGTGTTCAGGATTAGCACTTTGGGCCCAACCAGATCATGCCCAGAAGCGCCCACACGCATGAACCAGACTCAAGTCAAGCTTGACACTACTCGACCAGCCCGGGGGCTCCATGTACCCGTCACGTCCTCATTAATTACGTACCAGAGATTCGCCAATAATGAACGTGACATCTCTGGGATTAGCCTCGACCCATTCTGACCATATATACCCCTGCGAGATTCAGAGAGGCATCATCCCTCAAGTCATATCTTATTTTGCACTATATACGTATAGACACGACGCAAATACTATACTCTCGATTCTAATTTTACATCAATCATCTAAAATTCTTTCTTACTTAGCGTCAAAATATCTTTGCCGGTTAAGGTTCCATAGTTCTATAGAGCTAAGGCTCGAATTCGAATCCAAACAGCGCTTAGAAAATTGTTCAAGCCAAGGATGATACGAGGATATATTCTAATGTATTAAACAAATAGTATCTCCTTTAAGCGACCAAGGGCCTCCGGTGACGACACTAGTTGCCAATTCCAGAGAACAAAATCGAAAGATAAAAAAACCATCTTCGGCATCAAGGCACACAATCTGGATTACCAATGATCGAGACTCGTCATCCAGGGTTTATGCCAGGCAAGAAAATGAACTAGCTTTATTGCCTGGACCTAGATGACCTAATAAGGTTCAACGAATCCTAGCAGTAGGGTTGCTGGCTACTTGCTAGGCTTTATATATCCCTTTTAAAACTTGCACCAAGGAAGCTTTCTAGTTTCTAAGGAGCGGTTCCAGAAGCAAAGGGATGTCATGAATCAGAGGAAGAAGACTTTTTTTCCTGTCGCAGGCTCATTGATCTTATATAACAACTTCACCACTTGTATATATTCTCAATATATAGACTAGCTAGCTCTTAATTTCATCCTGACTGTAGCAGGAGGTTGAGGCCGGGGAGATCTTCTCAGTTATTTAAGAGCTATGTGATCCTCCCCTTGTCTTCGTCAAGCAGTGCCGGAGGAGGTCACTGCATCGAGAGAACATCCCCCAAGGGTGAGGCAAAAAGTGTAACTCCTGCTCCTTCAAGGCAGTAGAAATAATCAAAGAACAGAGACAGAGACGGAATGGAAATGTGGATCTCTGATTTGATTCAAAATCACTACTTCCAACAAAAACTAAGTATTACAGGTAATTAACCGTCTCCCTTTTATACAGAGATGTAGCATTAGAAGCTACTAGAGACTGCCACAATAGCTAACACAAATCTTCATTAACAGACAGAATGCATAGAAACAATTATGCAGCTACTTCCTACTTATTACCGACAAAGTAAAGCTATCCGCATACAAGTAATAGCAGAAATATAAATTGCTCCAATACTCCTCCTCAATTTAAATTTCCTGTACTCCTATTTGCTCTCTGAACTTGACAAATTTTTCAATAGGAAGTGCTTTAGTAAATATATCTGCCAATTGTTCATGTGTTGTGCAAAATCTGATTTCAATTGCTCCTGAGTTGACTAGATCTCTCACAAAGTGATGTTTGGTATCAATGTGACGTGATCTAGACTGTTGCACAAGATTTCTTGACATTGCTATGGCTGAAGAATTATCGCACTAGATAATAGTACCAGAACTTTGTTGTCTTTCAAGTTCTCCAAGTACCCTTCTCAGCCACACAGTATGGCAGGCAGCTGTGGACAAGGCCATATATTCAGCTTCTGCAGTGGACAAAGCAACAGTATCCTATTTTTTGGAGCACCAACATATAGCTGCTGATCCAAGTTTCAGGACATATCCTGTGGTACTTTTCCTATCATCAGTGCAGCCGGCCCAATCAGCATCAGCAAAGCCAACTAGTTCATCTTCTTTACTACTCAAGTATACCAGTCCATGATTTGGGGTGCCTTTTACATATCTGATAACCCATTTTGCAGCTATCAAATGGCTAGTCTTAGGTTCCTTCATGTAGCGTGACAGTACTCCAACTGCATACATGATATCAGGCCTGGAATTTGTGAGGTACATCAAGCTTCCGATGATGGACTGATACTGTTCTTTATCAATTTTTTCTTCCTCGTCAGTTTCACTAAGTTTAAGATCAGTTGTCATGGGTGTCTTCACTGGATTACAGTTAGTCATATTGAATCTCTCAAGCATGTCACAAATATACTTCCTTTGGCTGATGCTATATCCTTCTTCATTTTTATCAATTTCAAAGCCTAGGAAATACTTTATTTCCCCTAAATCTGTCATCTCAAAGATGTTGAACATGTTATTCTTGAAGCTTTGAATTATGCTTTCACAACTTCCTGTTATCAGCATATCATCCACATAGAGACATACAAATAAAATGTCATCTGTGCTCTTAAGTGTGTACAGGGTATGGTCATTCAAGCTTCGACTGAAACCTTGATCAGTAAAATATTGGTCAATTTTTTGGTACCAAGCTCTTGGAGCCTGTCGCAGACCATACAATGCCTTTTTAAGTCTGTAGACTTTATCTTCCTGACCCAATACCTCAAAGCCTTCAGGTTGACTTACAAATACTTCCTCTGACAAATCACCATTTAAAAAGGTTGATTTCACATCTAGTTGAAATATTTTCCAGCCTCGATATGCAGTCAAGGCAACCATTACTCGAATTGTTTCAATTCTAGCTACTGGAGCAAATATTTCTTGGAAATCAATGCCCTCCACTTGCATAAAGCCTTTAGCCACCAATCTTGCTTTGTACTTCTGCAATGTGCCATCAGCATTGTACTTAACTTTAAAAATCCATTTCAATCCCACTGGTTTCTTACCTTCTGGCAAGTTGACAAGTTCCCATGACTTGTGTTCTTCTATAGAGTTAAGTTCAACAACCATTGCATCCATCCAGTGCTCATCCATACTTGCTTCTTTATAATTATAAGGTTCTTTCACTCGAGCAGAGTTACATTGCTGAGTTTGATCATATATTTCAACAATGCTTTGAAATCTTCTGGGTGGAGTCTCATCAGCCTCATTTTCATTAGTGTTTTCAACTTCATCTGCTACATTTTCAGTATTAACTGTGGCATTGTTCTGCCCTTCAGTTATACCTGCTATCTCCTCCTCTTTCTCACTATCAACAATAACCTGCTGACTTCTTGGTTCAATTTTCTTACTTCCTTCAAGTTGCCATTTCCATGCTTGTGTTTCATCTATCACTGCATCACGACTGACAATTATTGTCATGGTCTCAGGTTTCAATAATCGATAAGCTTTTGACTCACTGCAATAGCCCAAGAACACACACTTGGTGCTTTTGTCATCAAGCTTCTTCCTCAACTGTTGAGGTACATGTGCATAAGCCACACTTCCAAACACTCTCAAGTGCTTCACAGAAGGCTTCCGTTTGTACAATGCTTCAAAAGGCGTCATGTTATCCAGAGCAGAAGAATATAGACGATTTATTATATACACAGCTGTTTGAGCTGCCTCTGCCCATAGGTATTTTGGTACATCTTTTGCCTTTAACATACATCTTACCATTTCTACAAGAGTTCTGTTTTTCCTCTCTGCAACATAATTTTGTTGCGGAGAGTAGCTTGCTGTCAGCTGTCTATGAACTCCCGAGTTTTTGCAAAATTCATCAAAGCTAGAGCTGAGGTATTCCCCACCTCTGTCAGTTCTCAAGGTTTTAATTTGAGACTCAAGTTCATTCTCAACTTTTAACTTGAAATTCTTGAACTGTTTAAGTGCATCTGATTTTTGTTTCAGAAATCCAATCCAAACAAACCTGCTAAAATCATCAATGAACAATATGAAGTACCTATATCCACTTGGTGTCTCTTCCTGCATTGGTCCACAGATATCTGAGTGGATGAGTTGCAAAGGTCTGATGGCTCTTACTTCAGCCTTATTTGGAAATGGTTGTCGATGCATCTTCCCTAAAGCACATCCTTCACAAGTTCTATCTAGTGAAGATTTCAACTCAGGTAAACCTTGAACCATGCTTCTATTACTCATCAACTTCAAGTACTCTGAGCTAGCATGCCCCATGCAACTGTGCCAAAGAGAAGTCTCATCAGTTACTCCTGCTTTTAAAGCATAGCCAGCAGAATGAGGGTTAAAACTGAACAGGTTGTTATGAGCTACAGGAACCTTAAACATTTTAGTTTTCTTCGATTTATCAGTGTAGACTGTGCAGTAATCTTCTTCAAACACTAATGCAAAGCCTTCCTTCATCAATTGACCCACACTTAACAAATTAGAATCCAATTCAGGCACATATAGCATATTTCGAATTAGTTTTCTGTCACTTTGATTGAGCTTCAGATGTCCTTTTCCTTTAGCCAATTTCACTGACCCATCACCAAACTTAACCTCTGAGACATAGCTTCTATCAAGGTTCACAAACAGATACACTTCAGCAGACATGTGGTTGCTGCAGCCACTGTCTATGTACCATTTTCCTTCCTTCAGATCAATTCCAACCATGAGTACAACTTCATCTTCATGCTCATCCTTCTCCTTTGCCATATGACTCATGTGTTTGTTTTTGAGTCTGCAAAATCTTTCTATATGCCCGAATTTTTTACAGTAATAACACTGGATCCTTTTAAATGATCTATTGTGATTTTTTGATGTTGCAGATACTGATGACACTTGACTTCTAGCATCTATTTCATCCTCTGACTCATCACTAGTATCTGCATTCTGTTTTCCTTTGCCTTTGATTCCATAGCTCATTGGTTTGTTCCAGCTTCCCTTCCCTCTAATTTCAATTGCCTTAGACTTCAATGCTCTCTCTTCTCTTCGTTCTTCATGTCTCTTCAACCTGTCTTCATGCGACAATAAAGAGCCAAGCAATTCATCTGTTGTCATCTCTTCTATGTCATTGCCTTCCTCAATAGCTGCTGCAATGTGATCATATTTATCTGACAAGCTTCTCAAGATTTTTTCAACAACCCTTTGATCATGTACTTTTTCACCATATTGAATCATTTGATTAGCTAGTTCCAGAACTCGAGCCACATACAGACTCACATCTTCATCATCTCGCATAAAGCAATCTTCAAATCTTCTTCTCATTGTCTGCATTTTAACCTTCTTCACTTTAGTGGTCCCTTGATAGGCATTTATTAGCAGATTCCATGCTGTTTTTTCTGTCCGAGCACTTGAGATCCGCTTGAAAACCTTTCTATCCACTGCTTGTTGGATAAAACTTAGGGCTTTAATTTGCATCCCTCTTTTTGATGTCTCTGAGACCTCCTGCTGTCAATCCTTCTTCCATATACCCATTACAAACAATCTCCCATAGATATTGGGAAATGAAGAAAGTCTGCATCATAGTAGACCAATCTTCGTATTCTACGCCATCAAAAAATGGAACAGAAGGACTGACCTGATTCGCTGCCATCCTGAGCTAGGAGATTAGCTCTGATACCAATTGTAACTCCTGCTCCTTCAAGGCAGTAGAAATAATCAAAGAACAGAGACGGAGACGGAATGGAAATGTGGATCTCTGATTTGATTCAAAATCACTACTTCCAACAAAAACTAAGTATTACAGGTTAACCGTCTCCCTTTTATACAGATATGTAGCATTAGAAGCTACTAGAGACTGCCACAATAGCTAACACAAATCTTCATTAACATACAGAATGCATAGAAACAATTATGCAGCTACTTCCTACTTATTACCGACAAAGTAAAGCTATCCGCATACAAGTAATAGCAGAAATATAAATTGCTCCAATAAAAAGGGCATCACGAGTGGATGGGGTTAATTTTACTACTCATGCATGCCTCTCCCCATAATTAATTCTGCATTCCTTTGACTCAGGCTCACTTTTTAAATATTTTTTTCTAAAAAATTATTAATATATATAACTCGAATTAAATGTTACTTAATTTTTTAAGTGTCACAAGTCTTAAAATGAATGAACAATTTTAACGAAAAGGACAAGAGTTTCCAACTCTAACCATAACCATATATGAATATTCTTCTGATTGGAGGCATACACATAATCTTATTTGGTAGAGAGGAGATATATACACAAAGCCCACATCTCAGACTAGGCCTACAATAAGGTCAGTCTTAGTTTCTTTATACACAAAACTCGATCTTGATGAATACAAGTTGCTTATTTTAAATAAAAAAATAAGATCAGTCTTAGTAAACAAACTTATATATATTAATTGCTCCAACAA
Organism: Canna indica; assembly: GCA_034359265.1. Classification (NCBI taxonomy): domain Eukaryota; kingdom Viridiplantae; phylum Streptophyta; class Magnoliopsida; order Zingiberales; family Cannaceae; genus Canna; species Canna indica. Next base: position 65,912,411 of record CP136896.1, on the reverse strand, counting down.
TAAGTTTAATTAGTCGATTAATTTGCATGCATGTAAAGGGTGATGAAGTAGAGATATAAAGAAGCAGAAACAAAAATCATTCTGCAATATATATATATATAAAACCAGAATTGATCTTCACTCTTCAATATTTTGCTGCTTGAGTGCTTTTCTTATCTCCTATAAGAGAGTACTTAAAATGTATACAAATTTTCTAGTTTTTATGTGTGTATATATATTACTTGCTGATCTTTAATTACTATATATATATATATATTCTAAAATAAGAGTCAAGTGTAATTAATAAAAGAAGAAGCCACATATAATATAAATTCTTGATATATATATATATAACGACCTCTTATGCAAGACTGAACTATACGATCTTCTTTTTGCAGAAGGACCAAATATTGCTTTGTGTATATTTTGAATTAATTTGGAAATGAACCAAAAACTAAAACAACACTTTTAAGGAAACTAAAGAGAGGTACTAATTAAGACTGAACTACGTGTCATATATATATATATATATAAGGTCAAGAGAAAATAGAAGTAAAGAAGAACAAGAAAAATTCATCACCAGTAATAAGTACGTGTTGATATATATATATAGAAATATATAGAGCTAGCTCAAATATATATACGGATTATTTAAGGACATGCATATGTAAAGGATTCAAAGTCAAGATTAATTCATATTTAATTAACACTGCAATATTTGCCACAATTTTTTTTAACACATACCATATAGACTTTCCTCCAAAGTGTATATATATATCCATCAATAGACCAAGAGAAGAAGAGAGAGGGTACAGCCTGCTTCATGCATCAGACGTCAAGCCCTAATTTTTGTTCAGCGCTGAGAGCTGAGAGCTGAGAGCTGAGAGCTGAGAGCTGAGGCTGTACTCTCTCTCTTCTCCCATTGGTCTCCATGTGTTGTTTCTTATGATATATATCCTGGCCTCTTGCAACCAGGGTCACCACCCTTTTTATAGGCAGCTGAATTGTCTTCTCTCTTCTTCTCCCCACAAACCATATGAACAATAATGAGGGAGAAGCATTATTGCATTTGAATTAAAGCTCATGCTGTGTCATGCATGCATGGCCAATAATGCAAGGATGGGGTGGAAGACTGGAAGTTGATAAAATTGATGTGTTGATTTCACCCTTCGTCTTCCATTAGTCTCCTGTAGTGTGTCTTTCCTGGCCACTGAAATGCACTTGTGATTGTCAGAATGCAATTCAATAATGCATGTGAGGGGCCAATGCTGCACTAGGGTCAGTATTTTGAAATTGGTTCTAATTAGATTGCATTTCAGATTAATTTTCCAAACTGATAAAATTGGGTCAGTAATTGACCAAATCCAATCATCAAGAACCGATTGAATGTATGCATGCATTGATCAATTAAACCTAGTTAAAACTTAATAAGGATCCATGACAGTTAATTTTCTTTTTAGTACCTATATAACTCATGTTGGATTTAGATTAATATTTATTGACTTAAGTTTTGGTAGAAAAAACTTTCATTGCTACTTAATTGACCTATGCCCTTAAATATTGTATATTTATATATATTTATGAATTATACTGGCCAGTTTGATAGGCTCATGAAGTATAACTCAGCCTAACCATTTAGGGACTCGGATCGTGCTGGCTGGCCCAAGTTCGACTAGGGGGCTCCGCTCGGAAACCCCGAGGGTTTTTTCGTCTTTAATTGTCTTATACCCGAAGATTTGAGCATAATCACATCACAATTAAGGGGCAAAACTGATTCATTCAAGGTATATCCCCACGAGGATTAAGGAGAAATTCCCGTCGAATATCTTTCGCCGAAGACTTGCCTTATAAGCTCAATCTTGCACCTACAAGTATCTTTTTCTAATTCAATTTTTGACAGACACGTCTTAAATACATCCTCACTTGAACGTCAGAGTGTCTTAATTTGCAGGTCGCCTCGAAGCCGCACCTAACCAAGATCTAGCTAGCTAGGAGGACTTGCATCGTTTATGATCTCAGAGGAGAACATGCCATAATTCGATTACGCTTTCTATACTCTTTCAAAAAGACAATTAAATGTCATTTAATTAATTTTGTCAAAATTTTTGTTTTCACACTGCAGAACAAAGTTAGGTGTTGTCTAGTTCACGCAAAAATTCTAACTTTTTGTATGGACTGAATATATATATTCTCATATAATTTTTGTACAAACTGCTAAAAATATCTTTGGTTGACAGTATATAATAAGAGAAGTATATCTTTTTCTAGAAAATAACTTTCTATATTTTGTTTGGTTCAACTCTCTATTTTTCAATCAATATATGTAAAATGGCTAGCCTATTAATTCTCCACTTAATTATATATATACATATTAATTATAATATTCCAATAAAAAGCACAATCATAGTATAGATAATATTAACTACGATAATAATGCAAATAATATAATATATTGATTAGTAATATATTATATTTGTAGGTGAGATTGATTTATTTTTTTTGCAGTTTTATACTTTTATATTTTAGAATTAAAACATAAGAAGTCAAATATACATCAATGGGCTAGATAAGTTATTTTTCTCGTGTGGGTGTGTATATATATAGTTCCTATCAACTAAATAAGATGTGAAAATTATACTCTCCAACATGAAGTATTTTAATTTTCACATTATTCTTTCTCAACCATAAGATTCTTAACAATGACAAATTTATCAGCCATAATAATCCTCGAAAAGACTTAAGTAGTGTTTGATTGAATGGAATAGTTGGGAAATAAAATACTATTCCTTAGGTTTCACTCATTCCCTTGTTTGGTTGCAACTTATAGATAAGAAATAGGTGGACCATAAGAAATAAGTAAGGAATACTATTCCTCATGCATGGGGAATACAATTCCTTACCTCAATTCAAGGAATAATATTCTATATCTATTCCTTATCTCATTTTTTTATATTGTCCTTCAACATTTAAATAGATAATTATGTTACATTAATTCATATTTTTACTATATTGTTATTAATTAAAATAAATTATAATATAATTTATTATATTTTAGAAGAACATTTTGATCATTTTTCTATAATATCATTCAATATTTATAATAAGAATATAAAAATTAAATTATTAAATTGATTTTAATAATTGCATATCTTAAATAGATAATTATTATTTTATTATTAAATAATATTTTAATAATTTTTTTTTGAAGATTCAATTATTTTTATGAAAATAAAAAAAGTGTTTTATTATTTTAAATTAATAAATTATTTTACATTAATTCATATTTTTAGTATGCTGATATTAATTAAAATAAATTATTATATAAATTATTATATAAATTATTATATTTTTAGAATGACATTTTAGTTATTTTTTTCAATTCATTGTATATTCTTTATGTTAAGCAAATTAACAAAATAAATATATTTAGTTTTATTAAGAAGAATATTTTGATCATTTAACTTTCTATTCCTTATCTATTTCTTATGCTAACCAAACAAAAAATTATATTCTTGGCTTATTTACAATATCAACCAAACAAGATAATATTATTCCTTGTTTATTCCTATTCCTAAGTATATATGTTTGGTTGGATGGAGTGAATTCATAAGGAATAGGAATATACAAGAAATAATATTATCTTGTTTGATTGACCTTGTAAATAGGCCAAGAATAAAATTACTTTGTTTGATTAAGGAATAGATAAGGAATAGAAAGTTAGATGACCAAAATATTCTATCTTAATAAAATTGAATATATTTACTTAATTTGTTTGCTTAGACAATGTATTGAGAAAAAAATGACTAAAACATCATTCTAAAAATATAATAAATAATATTCTAATTAATAAAAATATAAATTAATGTAAAATAATTTATTAATTTAAAATAATAAAATACTATTATTTATTTTATTTTCATAAAAATAATTAAATCTTCAAAAAAATAATTATTAAAAATCATTTAATAATAAAATATTAATTATATATTTAAGATATGAAATTATTAAATTAATTTTTTATATTTTTATTATAAATATTTAATGACAATATAGAAAAATGACCAAAATATCCTTCTAAAAATATAATAAATTATATTTTAATTTATTATAATTAATAACAACATAATAAAAATATGAATTAATGTAAAATAATTTATTAATTTAAAATAATAAGAACTATAATTTATTTTATTTTCATTAAAAAACTAAATCTTTTAAAAAATAATTATTAAACTAATATTTAATAATAAAATAATAATTATTTATTTAAGATATGTAATTATTAAAATTAATTTATAACTTAAATTTTTATATTGTTATATAATATTATAAATATTGAATGATAATAAAAAATGAGTCATAAGAAATAGATAGAAAATACTATTTTTTGGATTGAGGTAAAAAATAATATTCTCTCGTGCACGAAAAATAGTATTCATTATATATTCCTTATTATCCATTTATTTCTTATCTATAAATTGTAACCAATTAAATGAGACATAAAAAATAATATTTTATTCATCATTTATTTTATTCAATTAAACACTATCTTATAGCTAGCTAATAGTTATCCTAAGATTAGCTAGTACCAACAAAATGATAGATATTCAAAAACATTAGCCATGAGGTTGGGAATGGGTAGTATCGGCAAATTGAAGTGCATGGCTCCTTCGAGGCGTCTAATGTTCGTTTTGGACGGAATGGTAGGAAAAAATTACTTTGCGATTCATGCTGAGTAATCGGAGCCCGGCTCCGTAACTTTTCCTATGGAGCCGGGCTCCATAGAAGTTGTGTCCGAATGGTAGGAGGACCACGACTGCTAGTAGGATGCATATAGTGGAGATTCTGTAGATAAAGATATGCATCATTAATTGAGGCATTCAATCAAACAGTTGCGCTTCTGTTTCTATATACCCAGACTTTATTTTTATATATATTGCTCTAATTGGAAAGGAAAAAATATCTCTTTCTTTCATTAGGTAAAATGCATGCATTAAATACTTTCAAGGGGGCATATATATGCTCCATGGTCATCGATGTAGGTATGCAAGAATATATCACTGTTTGCAGTTTTACTCTTACTGCGGCAAAGAGTATATATTTTCTGCAACCTGAATTAATTCTTGTCCCCCCACCAAATGCATTGAAGTTTAATTATAAGATCATTCATTTGAAAGGAATCGCCTTTACTTCATGTCAGGCTAGCTTCTGCTACGTACGTACGTGAGCTTCTGGTTGCTAAAATTTGACATCCTAAGAAAGAAATGTGCTTATCCTTCCCCCAAAGTGGAGTTTTTAGTTCATATTTATGTCATTTACTACTAGCTAGTTGCATCCAAGTCCAACCAAATAATTTTTTAATTAAGATTTTCATTCAGCTTATATAATTATTGAGAAAGGAAGAACCTGGTTATATTAATATATATACGTAAAAAAAAAATTATCACATGAGGGGAGTATATAAGATATTGTTTTTCTTAACTATATGATTGCATATATTGATGTCTAATTTCTAAGCTCGAATGTGTGTTTCATTCACATTTTTTATTATTAAGAATAGGCAAAGAGTACAATTATCTTTAGGGCATGCTGTCTGTTTTACGGAATAGAGAAGGATATATAAGATAAAAGTTAAATTTTAATCTTTTATTAATTTGTTTGATATCTAGCTTATAAGAAAATAATACTTAATATTATATTCGATATAATACAGGATTGAAAAATATTATTTATTTATTTTTATTTTTTATCCTATTTTATATTTTACCTTATTCTGTTAAGTAAATTAATATATATACGATTAGATTCATTCGACAAGCCTCCATCCATACGCCAAAATCCAAATTAAAGATGAGGATGACTTACCACAAGAGGCAGAGGCAGAGGCAGTTGTCTCGCAGTTACCAATTAACTCACCAGCTTCAGTGATAAGTCCCCACTTCACAGTTCACATGGATATATGCATGGCTCATTCAATTCATCAAACACATCATGTGCGTGCATCACTACCTCTGGAATTCTTCATCTCCTTAATTATATAACCGGTCGATTTTACCTGTTCAAATCGATTTCGAGTACCCATTGGTTGAATTTAATTAGAAATAGGAGAAAATTCCTCGGGCACCATATTTGGCAACATAAATATTATATGTTTATTTCTTAACTTGGGTCACAATAACTTGGGACCTAATCAGGTGAATGATTTGTCCGGTTTGGTTTAAGAATTTGGAAATTTGTTACTTTAATTTTTAAATATTTTTTTATTATTCTGCAATTTATTTTCAAACAATTATGATTATTTCATTCAAATCAAATGATTCGGGCTCAGACGGTTCCACTTGGATCATGGATTCATAGGTTGGTTCCAAATTAAATTTCCTAGATCTTTCTCATTGTTAACTTGGTTAAAAAAACACCTCAGTAGATTGTTTAATACACATTTTGCGAATAAGATTTTTAACAATAAGACTATATTCTCAGTAATAAACAGGATAATATGGTAATCATAAGATTCATAACCCATGGTTGCTAGAAAAAATAAAACTGCAGAATTTACTGGTTTAAGAGAAAATTTATGGCAAGGGTCCAAATGCTTTGAACTCTAGAATTAATTATCATATAACCCCAGAACATAGCAAACGATCCTCACGAATACACTTCTCAGTATTCCCTTGTAAAACAATACTATACATCATTTATTGGTCACCCCCCTTTTCTCCAACGAACAAATCCCTCCACAACCTAGTCTTAATCGAGAACAAATGGGAAATATTTCCCGACAAATTGATCTTATATGTTTCCAAGGAAGAAAATTAAAATAAAGAAGGCAAAATTGGTGACACTAATGAGTGGCAACCTCTCACCAAGAGATTCCCACCAAAGAATTGCTCATATAAGATAACACAGCATTCACAAAAATGCATGTGTTATCTAGTTTTCTGGGAGAAGCAAAATCTGACGAAGCCGTGAAAGACCTGACAAATACGAATTCGCACAGAATGGAATGGTTCTGTGAACTTAACAGGTGACCATAAATGGTAAGGCACCACCAGTTACCTCTGATCCTTCCCCCAAGGGAAAACAATCTCAATCTTTACTCTGCTATCATTTGACTAAGTTGCAGCTGCCTTTTCCAGCTTTTCTTTCTCAATATCTGCTCTCCTCTGCTCCGCATGTTGAGCAATGCCACTTGCAAGAGCTTGATAGCGGGAGTCCAATGTCTGCATCAGGTTCTGAAATCTTGTAGGATTTGAAGCTTGGACAGCTGAGCATATATTGGTGACATGTCAATTATTTTTTAAATGAAGGGTCATACAATCTGCGACAAAATGGAAAAATAGATGCAAAATACTTCATTACCCTGGATGGTTTCAACAAAGAAAATGAAAGGGTCTACTTCATCAATAGGTGACTGTGAGTCATCGTCATCGTCAGTGTAATCATCGTCAGTATCATCATCCTCATCATTTGACTGAAATCCTCTTGCCTGAGTCATCAAAGATAAACAGAACTAAGTAAATAATCTGAATCAAAATGAGCAAACTACATAATTAAGTGCAAAGTACAGAATCTAAACTCAAATAAGAGATAGGTGTGTACCATAGATAGTGCAGAAAGGTAGAGTTTAATGGGAACATAATACATGCAAAAATACAGGCTTTACATGGTCTAAGATGGAATATACGACTTACGTAGCAGTAAAAAAATGAAAACAAGAGAAAATAGTTATGCATGGAGATGAAAGCTTAAATCAAAATGAAAATATACAAACCAAGAAAGGTCCTGAAAAAGTTTCAAAGCATCTGTGTTTTGGATCCTGGCCAGACCTAGTGTACCAGAACATATCAAACCGGATAGTTTTACACCAAAAAAAAGCGGGGGCAAAAATTTCCTACATGTACCTGCCATTACAGTGAACCAATAAGTGTTGAACCAGTACTTTAAACATTGGGTCCCAAATGAAGTCATCTGTGTGCTCAAGCCACATATTTTATTATTTTTAGACAGTAATTCACAGCATCCAGATTACCCACATGCCACTAGCACAGACAATAATCATGCACATAATAGCTTAAAATCTTAGGACTCAGTCATGGTATACAACAGATCAAGCTTCAGTTGTTGTATACCCATAAACAGCAATAAGAATGACCAACTTTAATTTATGAACAGATAAAACTTCAGAAGACCAATTATTCAATGGGTATTTTGGCATCTTTATAAAAATAATTATATTCAAACTTGACAAGATGCAAAAGGTGCACTACTTCGTGTAAAAAATGAATATATTTAGAATGTAAAAGGACAATATAAGAATAGACAAGAAAGAAAAGAAAACGGATAGCAATATGCTAATCATGGTTCAAAATCAGGTAGGGAGAGAACATCATATGAAAAGCATAAATCTCAAAGATATTTTTTTGCATAAACTTAATTGGAACTCACAGTAAAAATAAGATCTAGAAATTATTGAATAATGGGATAATATTGGCTGGTAAATGTTTATATGTCTTCTAACCTCTGATGCAAATTTCTGTAGTTTCAGGTTATCCAATTCATCCCCATCCTCAGCATCATCTCCCATTTCTTTATCAGACTCTTCTTCCTCATCTTCCTCGTCGCCATAAAAGTCATCCATATCATCAGCGACGGCATTTTGCTTTTCAACTTCTGTCCAATTAAACAAGTTAGCATCCAACCAAATAAGACGACCAAATGCTAAAACAACTTTTTGCATATCTATAAATTTGATAATCATAACAGAAGCATTAGACCTTTAGTTTTTTAGACTATGCTAAAATTACATTTCATATTTTTTAGAATGGTTAAAATTAACTTAAACATTTTGTTTCTAAGGTTTATCTCCATAAACCAAGTTTGAAATTATTTCCATGTATGTTTAATGCAGGCCCTTAATGCAATCTTGAAGTTATACAAAAACACTCACAAAAATATATTCCGTCATATCTTGTACCTGCAACTTGGTCCTTATAAGAATCTAGAAGATCAAGTGTTGCTTTAAAGACACGTTCTAAAGCCTCGTGAGGTAATTGGTCCGCAGGGAGGCTGATGAGTGAAGTTAATCCCAAGCAGCAAACCTTTTTATCATGTACCCTACAATTAAAATAGAGTATTAAGCCTGTGCTATTGATGGAAATGTCATGGTCATATAATACAAAAAACAAGCCTTGCCCTCTAAAGTTTGCCCGCACACCACTCTTTTTCACTTCTTGAAGCATCTGGAACCATAGATTGAAAATATCTGAAGCAACACCACCAAGTTTATGCAATACACCAAGAGTCAAAGAAGGGTTATAGTAAAGAGCATCAGCAATCTGCATATAAATCATTTATAAATTATTATATACAAATAAAACAATATTAACTTGAAAGGAGAAAATTAGATATTTGAATAATGGTTGGAGGGATTATAAAACCAATGATATTTGCATACAAATGAAAAATGAGAAAGTAATATCAAGCAAAGCTTTAGGATAAAGTATGGAGGACCCTTCATAATAAAACACATCATCATATTGTCGTCAATCCTGTTTACTTTGCAATGACACCGACAAAACTTATTCCATAAAATAGAATGATGTAGTATCGAGGAACAAGTAAATCACAAATGCTGAGCTGAAACATTGACAGACTTCTTACCACTTGCATCAGGAGACACTTAAAGCGTGGCTTCTGTGCTTGACGCAATCGATCAATAATTATCCTCAAATAAGGCTCAACCCAGTGATCCACTTGACCTTTACAATTTTGGAATACCACTTCAATCAGCTTAGGAGCAGGCTCAATATCACTGTCATCCAAGTTTCTATCTGACATGATCTGTAAAATAGATCACCAAAAAGATTTCACCACAAACTGTTGGTAATTACAAGCTATCCATAACCAATTAAGCACAAATAGCAAATAGACATTTGTCTGTACAGTTGCATAGCAAACTGAATAAAACGACATCACTTACTGTTGAAAGAACTTTCCACAGGCTTTGCTGGTAGTCTGGATCTTTGCAAGTAAGAAAATGAACAGTACTCCTGGATATATAGTTATCTAATGGAACAAGTATATCTGAAAGAAAATAATGCCAACACCATAAATACCAAAAAAGTAGCTGAAGAAAAGTGAAATCAAGGATATGCATAAGAATCTCTATATACTCTCAAGCCTCAACAATTGCAGGCAATTTCATTTAACGCAATACACTAATAGTCAACCAAATGCTTTCTGCCAAAAGCTATAAAAGGTAAAAAAAATCCTCTGGAGCACCTATTCCATCAACTTAGGAAGAAAATATGAAGTTAAATTTAAGCTGAAGAATTAAAGTTAGTGATCCAGACATTATACAAATGAAAGAATCAGTAAGTATATAAGTATAGCATAGGTATATTGAACTGTACACCCGGTATCATTTGACAATTAATAAACATTTAGATATGATCCGCTACAAGAGCAGAAGGGCAAAAGGCACTTATTGGAGAGGCATTTAAATCCCTCTTTAAGCTAACAAAATGATGAAAACTGTAAACGGACAATTGTAAAGAAAAGGAAGTTAAACTTTGAGTTTCATCTCAAGAAAATAAAAATCTCATAAAGCAACTTGTTTCACCTAGCTTCATCAAGTGCAAATTGCACAGAAAAAATACAAGTGTGAAAGATAAGAGATATTCAATAACAATGAGATAAGCAAAACAAGAGCAGTCGAATTTAAACAGCATAAAATGCACGCTTCTTATCACTAACTTTGACAGCAAAGATTACCCTAGTGCTACGTTCTGACCCGGAAAAAGACAGCAAAGTATATCCTAAATACAAAGGCAAGAACTTAACCTTAGTAGTGACAAGGAGTTATGACATTAACAAGCTGGCATATATAAAAGGTAAACAAGAATTGTGATTTACCAACACTACTGATCAAAATTCTGTATGAAAATTAAGTTACAGTTATAGAGAGGGAGGACCACAAAGAGAATAAGGTTAACAGTGAAAAGTAGGGGGAAGAGGGGGAAAAGTATGAGAAAGAAAGTCGTTCTGTAGTATATATATTGTAAGGGGTAGTTCATATATTAGATTGCAGCAAGACCAGTAAATACCAGGACCATGCCAGTCAGCTTGATATTCTAAACCATGATAAATTAATGTACTAAACATTGTAAAGGATCATCTTTCTCAAAGTAGATAAACCATGGTTAGGTGTTGTATATGCATTCTCCTTTTCCCCTTCTCCCTCCTTTTTTTGTCTACCTTTAAAATCCAGTGCCTCTTTCTACTTCTCCACATGACAGCATATGTCATCTGCAACTTAACAGCATATACTGATACACAACATGTCGGTTGATTATTCTCTTTCTGTAGACAATAAGAAAGCACCAACTGCTGTGCTATAGCAACTTTTACACATCTTGTCAGTCCATCATAACAAATGCAGAAAATAAAGGGCTTAAAGTCAGATTGAAATGCATAATTTTACAAATTCAATGAGCAGAGTAATTTTCAACAAAATCTTACAAGAATAAATATCAGGTGTTCGATCCTTCCCTAAATCTCAATGTAAATGGATGATGGGGATGTTGGATTACATATACAACAGAATTTGCGAGTCAATTTGCAGAAGAAAATATAACAATAGAGCATATAGTTGGTAAAGTATTCCTTTCATAGAATTCAAGGCATGCATTGAAAGAAAATTACATACGAATTAGGATGTGTATCAGCTAATCAGGACTTATTTCAAAAAAAAAAGCTAATCAGGACTTACTCTCAAAGAAATCTATAGCCCAGTCTCCAAGGGCTTCAACAATTAGAGGCCAAAGACTCCACATCTCCAATGAGATAGTTGGGGAGAAGAATGTCATGTAAGAAGCAATTTCCAAAACTTCTTCAAAAACATCTGTAATAATAAAAAACCACATTGTTCAACAATGATTCATAAAACGTTTACAGCAATGAGCTTTGTACATGAAGTTGCATATTGCATTGTGCACGATAAGCAATTAAGCATTGTTATAACATATGAGAGCCACATAATATCAAATCACTCTATATAATATCTGGCAGCAAAATTCACTCTTCCAGAATTCTGATTTACTAGTAACATATAACAGAACTAAGAATGCATGTTATAAGAATATTATTATCTAACAATCTAACAATATAGACTGTTGATGGGTGAATAAATATGCAAGTGTCAAAAGAGAGAAGAAAAAAAAGGCCATATGCAGCATGAAAGAATATCCTGCTCAGAACAAAAAAGAAAACATAATGCAGTATAATCAATAAGGGTTTAATAAAGGATAACCACTAGCAGAAGTTATAAGAGAAAAGGTCCTACTAAACTTTTTAAAGTTCAATTTAGCTTAACAATGAATAGGACTGCAAACACGCCAAGCACAGTCAAGCTATTGCTTGTTCAAGCTTGGCTCCCAAAATTCTATGAAGTTCGAGATCAATCTCAAACTAGCAAAAATCAAGCTAAATCTAAGTTCATTTAAATTTCTTCAAGCTCAATATGAACTTGAATTAGATCATTATTAGGGATGGCAACACATCCAATATGGTGTGGATATTATATGATGTGGACCTGCACTGCATTTCACATCCGCAAAGGATATGGATATCCATATCTGCATTTTAAATAAACTAGTTTAATAAAACCTATAAAAACTTTTATAAAAAATCATAAAAAGTACTAGTAAATAAATAATATGAGGATTAATAACTTAACACTATCAAAAACATATAAAATTACCTAAATGTATAATATTTATTATATATGTTATAACTTATTGGGGTATTATGATTATATATACAGTGTTGAAGAGGATAAGATGTGGTGCGGATATATCTAATTTTGAACTTTGATAGAGGACTAACAAGATGGACAAGAGTCACAAGACACCAATCATAGATTAACTTATCAAACAATCATTCATAGATTAACTTATCAAACAATCATTCATAGATTAACTTATCAAACAATCATTTACATGGCCCGCTTGAAAAGAATGTCATTGATAATAGAAGATGGATAGCAGATGAATGAACCAAGTAAATCATATCCACATTAGGTTCAAATCAAGGGAAAAATGGGAGTCAAAGATAACTTTTGAAGATCATAATTAGTATCACTTCAATCACTTTGTTCAAATGTATAAAATACTTGACTTGAATCAGGTGTGCATTACTACTGCAATATAATTTACATTCGCGGCACGATTTCTGAGGATGAATAAGCTTGAGTGATCGAATAACTGAATAAGCATAAATCTAAGATTTTTCTTATCTCCTCCTTACCTTATTTTTCATCAAAGCTTCTTATTTACATTGTGCCAATTCAACACATCCTTAATTTAATGTACACTTCTACACCTATATTTTTTTCTCTCATATCCTCAAGAGAGAACCAAATGACATGATGATGGTTTGATTTTTTTTTTGGCAACTAATTGTTTTGTTGATTTATCTCAATAGAAAATATGATTATCATCATTTATTCATTTTGACATCAATATGCCTCAATTTAATATGCAAATGACCTACTTAGAAACTTTTGACCAAAATCACTAACTATCAATACATGAGAAGTTAGGGACTTTTCCCCAAAATTCCTAAACTCGGTTCAGAATAAAAGAGTCAAATCAGTTGGATTCTTTTATGGTTTTGCAATAGCCAATAGCTTATTTATGGTTTTGTCAATTTCTCTTAAAATGATTATAGTTTTGTCAAATTTCTCTATTTAATAATGCACAATAACAAACAAGTTTTTTTTGTATTTTCTAATAACTATCTAATATTGATTCCACAATAATAATAATAATAATAATAATAATAATAATTAGGAAATAATTGAGAGGGTGACTTGGCTTAACAGGAAAGTTACCCACTTGTGACCCCGAGGTCATGGGCTCGAACCACGGAAATAGCCTTTCTACAAAAAACATGGGAAGGTAATGTACATCAACTCTCCCTAAAACTCACAAAAGTGGGAATGCTTCGTGCAGAGGGTCACCCCTTCATTATTAGGAATTAATTACATAAATAAAATTATTGATTCTCTCTTGCTCACATGCAATAAATTGATTATTCAATAATTTTATAATTAATTGACTACAAAAAAGTACTAATGAGGATTGGAAATTAATTGTATAGTATTATTGTTATAATATGTCTTTAATAGTTTAAAGACTTTTACAAATTTCCTTAATGTTTTTCTATTTTTATTTTATTTTACTCTATCCAGATTTTTATTAAATGTTTGTCCTCACTCAAATCCTATGGATATGATATATTTAATATCTCATATTTCTAATTTCAATAGTTCTCCCGTGCTTTCATGGGTCTTCTCACAGATTTTATTAGCATCATTATGTCTTTTTTGTTAACAATTTTTCATTCTCTAGGGCTTTCAGCAGAAAAAATTATTGGGATCAATCAAAACTAATTACAATGACCAATTCTTGGATGACTCTTCCAGGTTCATCCAACCTATCAATTAAAGTCTAATTTCTCAGACAAAATGAGATCAACCTTGCTGATCTAGATCCAACTCAGGTCATTCAAATCGAATTCAGTCAATTTTGTAAGCAATGGATACTGGATAGGACCATAATTAGGCCAACCAGAAGGGAATAGTGTCAGTAAGTGAAAACATCTTTGGCAATAATTGAATTCAAAATGATTGCTCAAATGAACATTACTAGGCCAACCCAAAGGGCATAGTGTGACAAGTGATTGTCTGTCTTTGACAATAATTTAATTCAAAAAGATTAAGCAGATGATTTGTTCATCAAAAATTTTCACAAAAAGATAGTTTATTGACCAGCCAGTTGAATTCACAATATATATGCTGCTAAGAAGCCAAATTGATAAGAGCACACATGAAAATACGACAAGAAAGATAAACTTTGTTACCATAACATTATTGTGATTTATGTAGTAATATGTTTATTGCATATCTCAGTTTTAAGATAACCTAATCCAGACAAGGATTGGCCCAAGTCATCTCCAATTTTACCTGGTGATGCTGATTGCTGATCTATATATGACTGATCAGGAACTGGGTCTGGCAATACTTTCACATAAATATTGCATTTAAATTAAAGAAAACAGATATGTAAATTGTGTTTTCTACAGATATATACAAATAAATAATTAAATTTACTAAATGCATCAATGTCTCAAAACATAGTTACCTTGACCATCTGTTGTCAGCATCCTCTGCATTATAGGCAGTAAGATAGGCTCAATTTGAACAAAAAGATGGGGAAGACTGCTAACAGATTCAAGGATTGTGCTTATGGCTCGCAGACAGCCCACAGCAGCTAAAGCACCTGAATCGTCAGCTTCATCATCTTCTTCTGATGTATTCAAGCACTTCCAAAATGCAGCAGCCTGCTCAAAGAATTTTAAATTTCATATGAAAAAGAATGGCAAAAGACTACAAAGACACATTGTAATGTAAATGTCATACCAGATTCTGGCATAAGCCAAAAGCATATGGAGCCATTTCTTCACCAAATTTGTCGACAATAGTCTCAAGAGTGAAGACAAGGTCCTCATTCTCAACCTCATTCATAAGTTTAAAAAACTCTACAGGTGAGAATTTCAATATCTTAGAACACATTACACAACAGATGCTAATAGAAATACAGCTTGGACATACCATCAAGTAATTGGGGAAGAAATGGCCGGATCTCATTTAGATCTATATCAAGAGGATAAAAATCAAAGTTATTTAGGAATAAAAATCGACAACAAAACGTAATGATGAAATTAATTGGAGTTTGTAGAAAAAGCATGCCTTTGCAAGCTTCAACAAAAGAGCGCAAAGCAAACACTGAATCAACCCGCACAGGAAGCTCTGGATCCCTCATTCCAGAAACAACACAGTGAAAAGCTCTTCGGAAATTATTCTGATCAGAAAAGTTGATATGTGCATATTGCCCAGCAACCCAAGCTGCCTAATATTCCAACATAATGGATACACATTCAAAAGTTCTCACATGAACTCGTAAAAAAAATATTGGATAAGCCATCATATTACTGTTTAGAATTTTTTCCATCTTTGTACTCAATAAGATAATAATTATTAGTTCAAATTTACTGAGTAGACAGTTGGATACCAAAGTCCCTATTTGTTTATAAAATTAAGTAAATTAATAGAACTGGGGGCAATTTTGGAATATTATAAAAAAATTGTGGTTTTGACAAATACCATAAAGTTGTTATGGTTTTCCCAAATTTCCCAAAGAAGTATACCTTTGCTCGAAGGTGACCTATGGGACTGGAGAACTCCGGAAGAACATGTTGAACTAACATGCGCTCTAGTTCTGATTTGTAAGGCTCTGATTGCTTAAGTTTATCACACAATGCTCCAATAGCTAGAAGAGCGCCATCTTTCTGACGATATGGTTTATTCTCAACTGGAGCCTCATCATATCTGAAAGACACGGTGAATGATAATGTGTAAATTAAAATCTTCCTCCTGTAAGATCCATGCAGTGAATGTATAAGAGAATAATGGGTCAAAATTAAGAAACCTCCTAAAAATCTCCACAATGAAGTGAATAAACTTCTGTAGATTTGCTTTCCCCCGTTTTCTCACCAATTCACTCACAAAATCCATTGCAGCGGTTCGGGGACTGTATAAATCTTCAATAATATCTGGAGAACACAAAAGCATATGATACTAGCCTATCTGAATCAGAAAAACTGTCCAGAGACTATATATCATAAAAGAATGCAATGCTCAGTGCAGCACAAACAGTTAATGCTCACCATAGCCCTTTCTGACATATTCATGTGGATCTTCAGCCCATAACTTTTGATCGTTGTCATTGAAACACATCAGCGGAAAGACAATCTCAAAAAGAATAATATCGAGCTGTGGCTGCATCAATTGAAACATAGCGCTCTTCGAAATACTGCAGAGCAGCAATGCCAATGAACTAGTTCATTGATTATTGACTAAAAAAATAAAATAGAAGACTAAGTTTCTGGCACCAAAGAGAATCATGATCCCCCAAGAGGACCTGAATTTGCAATGAAAAAGGTCAAAGACAAAGAAAAAGGTTACACAACTAGCAATCCGTAAACACTGGAGAACCAATACAACCAAGAAGAAAAAATATCACTGATTTTAACCATTTTAGATCAGGTGTTAACATCAATATACAAATTTGGGTACCTTATATTCACAACGATGAAAATGCATAACTTAATAGCATGGATTCAAAAGCATTATAACAGATAAATAATTACAAAGAGTCAAACCCCACAGGCAAACCTCAGAATTACCCAAATGAGCAACTATGGAGATTAAGGCAAAAACAAACCTGCTGTTGAGATATTGAAGCATAAGGTTTATAACCCTATCAGGCAGATAACCGCCTGTACGAATAACATTCAGCAATTGCAAGTGGCATCCCAGAATTTTGCCAGCAAAATTCTTTTGAAACATCTGAGCAAAAGCTTTGCTTTCTGGCTTCTGAAGCTTCAAATCCCCAAACCTTTCAGCCAATGTTCGCGAGTCAATAAGCAGAAGGCGATCGAAATGTCTTGCATGACATGTCAAATCAAAAGTCTCACCTAGTATACAAACGATTTAAGATGTGAATTGTCCACTTCTTTACTTTCCACCATCCCCAAGATTTCCTGAGATCAGGGTCAGTTGGTTGACCTTCAAAAGGAACAGGTCTCTCCAATAAATTCAAGAACAGGGCCATCCATGCACTGAATACATTGGGATCAAGCAGCTGCTGTGGGATCTCTAACTGAAAAAGCATATCAAACAGAGGTTAAAGAAACAAAGGCTCTAATAGCTCCAACAAGTAAAGAA
This sequence comes from Canna indica, assembly GCA_034359265.1. Classification (NCBI taxonomy): domain Eukaryota; kingdom Viridiplantae; phylum Streptophyta; class Magnoliopsida; order Zingiberales; family Cannaceae; genus Canna; species Canna indica. The sequence continues at coordinate 65,894,584 of CP136896.1, read as the reverse complement.
ACTAAAATAATTTGGTGGCCTTACATATATGGATGACCAGAATATTTTGCATATGAGCTTGATAAGTTCAGCTACTTCAATTGAAGGATTAACAATCTGAACAAGATTGTTGAAAATATTCAATAAAAGGAGAAATGTCTCCTCGACAATGAGATAAAGTGGTGTTCGATCTTCGTCAGACTTGAACCTTATAATAGAAAGAACCAAAAACAATAAGTCAACTTGCATAAATCATAACATATAAAATAACATCCGTAATAAATTACCAATCTTTGATAGTAAGCATATGCAATTTATTAATTTGAAGTTAACTAGTCATTTTCAGCAGCAACAGACAGACTCTTTGAATGCTCTTAAATGCTTGTGTAGCGACTAATATAGGAGAAACTGACAAAAAAAAAAGCCAGAATACATACGGCAAGTGGATTCAAGGACCAAATTTCTTCAAGCAAACACCGGTCAGAATGTGACACTTTTTTCAAAGGGTTATTGAAAGATTGGTGCAACATAAATACAAATAGACAAAGAAGTAATTATTTACATATTAATAACATTAAGTTAGGCATGATACATTATTATATAAGTGTATAACTTTTATACTCTTGGACATTGGTCACTATATTTAAGTGTAAATTAACTATTACTATTGCAAGTGTCATGTGAATGTCATGCAAAACAAAGAAGAATATCATTGCAATATTACAAATTATTATGTATTTTGATAACTATTGTTGGTCAAGTACAGTGCAATTATGTGAATTGAATGAATATAATTTAATTAAATAAAAAATATTTTCCTTAATATTTTAGCTTTTTATTTTATTTTTTATATACTTCTACAAATTGTAAATTATTGTCATATTCCAATTTTTACAAATTTTAATAAACAAGAAACAATCAGCAGGAACACTGCTCTATGTGTAAAATTATAAGAAAAACCAAGGAAAATAAAAGAACTACCAGATCCACTAACTAAATGAAAAGGAACCTTTTAGGGAGATATATATAAATATAATTCACCTATGCAAGACAAACTGCAATGTTTATAATCGTCTAAGATGTAATAATACGCAATAACAAACTGCCATGATGATAGTAACAGGTTAACTGTCAACCATCTAGAAAACTGCAATGTTTGCACTTCTTCGTTACCACATTACCTAAACTTGAGGATACAATTGTCTAATATGTAATAATATCAAAAGACTAAATTGATAATAGTTAAACACTTAAACCAGAAGATTTGGTTTTTCTACTAGATGATAATGAATTAATCCATTAGAAAACAAAGCACAATAATTAGAAATGAAGTGCCATTTGTTGCTATACTTACTCATATTTCCTAGACAAAATTCTCAACACATACAAAGCTGCAAACACTTGATCTTGCAATAGTAAGTTGCACTTTATCCAGTGAAGAAGACTTGGCCACTGTTCTGGGTAATCATCCAGGACAATAGTTTTTATACATTCTCCAAGTTGTGATCTGTGAAACAAATATAAATTTTAAACAAACTCCAATACATTGCTGATATGATACAAGTGCTCGGAAACAAAGAAAAGGGACATTATGGGAGACGGGAATGTTTAAAGTGGAGATTAGATGCCAAAAGCATTAAAATGAAACTTTTCCAGATTGAATGATCTGAATGATTTTTGTTAATTAGGTATTTATGACATGAAAATTAATTGTGTGCAGCAGCAAAAGCACCAAGAGCATTATCTAGTATTTGTTTCGAAGGAGAGAAACTCATGGTCAGGCCTTAACATAAATTAACTACTATTCAAGTAGACACCATTATCTGAGACACGAGATGAATGGAAGAAGTCAGTTGAACCTCATGAAAGAAGCTAGCCATAAGGGAGATGGTAATGACAACTTCAATTCAGGTATGACCAGCAGTAGAAAGATAAATATTGGAGTAGCAAAGTAAAATAAGAAAAAAGTAAAGGAAAAAATGACTAGACGTACATGATTTTCTAATTGGAAAAGGAAAAGAGCTAGTATGAATAAAAATAGATAGGAATGGACTATGGAGTAATGTAAAAGGTTAAAAGCTAGCTATAGATATATATATATATATATATATATATATCAACAACCAAAAAAGACAGCACCAAAACATCATAACAATAATATTATAGAAGAAAGGTGTGGAATGAAATAAAGTGGTGATTGTTTTCTTGTTAAAAAAATAATATTGAAGAAAGCAGTAGGGTGTCAAGAGGACATAAACCAATTTGTATAGAACGGAGAAGAGGGCTAAATACTACCCCTTTATGAATGAGATACAAGAAGAAAGCACATTCCATAAAAAGTAATAGAGAAAATTTAATGTTCAGAAAAAGAATATGGAAAAGACCCCTTTAAATGGTTCATTACTTCATTTTACCTAGCAAGCTTAACTTTCAAATGACCAACTTAGAACCCTTATAAAATATGATAAGATGATATCCTTGTTTAACTGTGTCATGAAATGTTTGGAAGTTGGAACGTCAAGTTTAAAAAAAAATCTTAAAAAGTCTTACTAAAAAGATAGTTGGGTATAAGTGAAATATTTAACTTTGCAATAATAAGAAAAGAAACCAAAACATAGTGGGGGTAAGTACTAAGTACAGAATTCTCCTTTTGAAAAAAAAGATAATTTCATCATAAAGCAAGCAAAAGCTGCCAGCAGTGAAGGCATAATGCACTCAATAAACAGTATACCTCAAGAGAGGTGGCACTTGCGCAATAAATCCCGGGATATTATCACGAACCATTTGCTTATCAGCCTCTAATATTTTTTGGGCCTCCCCTGGAAACATTAACGACATCCCAGTTAGCAAAAATATCAAGCTCTAAAATTTTTCAATCTATATTCTTCATTCATACCAGGCTCATTGGGCGACCAGTTTTTAGCCACAAAATTTTTGAAGTGAATGCTACCCACTTGGCGTACAGCCATATCACAACTATCATCTATTATGATCTGCAATAACCTTACCAAATGCTGTGGTGTATATTGTAACTGTTCAAGAGAAAAGTTAAATTTGTTACAAAAAAATGAAATAAGAAAAATAACATCCGTCTTGAGTTTTGATCTAGTATTATATCAAATCCTGCTTTCCACCTTTGTCTAATTACAATTAGTAAAGACAAGGACGGACCACTACCTTATGTTCAGATAATCTGCTGCTTGTTATACTAGATCAAATCCTGCTTTCCACCTTTGTCTAATTACAATTAGTAAAGACAAGGACGGACCACTACCTTATGTTCAGATAATCTGCTGCTTGTTATAGGGGAAAGAAAATGCAAAAGCATGATAACATAAGAGATGTAAATTCAGTTTTCAAGCTAATATAGTTCGTGTTGAAACATCATGTAAATTGCAAGTAAACATCAGATGCATTGGCTATATGCAAGATAAACAAACAGACAGGACCAGTGGAAACTTTGTTATAGCAAATACAGCAGCAACAGCACCTCAGAAACCAATATCTGTTGCTTCGTAAGATTACGCATTCTCCATCTCTTTTCATATGTAGTTTTAGTATGAAAAGTTGGATGGCCCTAACAATGGTACCAGATAAATTTACATGATTCATAATTTTTAATATGTGATCATCCCTTGACACAACAATGACTAGTAGGATTCCTTTTAACTAAATAGGCCAATTTCTAATTCGATAACATATGAAACAAACAAGAGAGTGGCTTGAAATTTGCATGATGTTATAATTTTTTAATGGAGAACCAAATTACTATTCGCATATATGTCATGCTTCATTCAAGGCATTGAAATGATCATCTATTGTAAGCATGATTAGATTGGAAATCCATGAAGAAAAAACATTACCAGTGAAAATTTTAAATTTAATAAACTTTTCCACTTTGTATGAAATGTTTTAAAGATACATATGACAAAGAAGAAAATCTTGAAACATATAAGTACATATGAGAATGTACATGTGGAGAAAAAAATAGCATATGGATGAACAGCCGTTAGAAAAAATCAGATATTAAATATAGCTTTCCTTCCCAATTTAGCATACCGAAATCACATCTTTAAGGGGAAAAAAGGAAGAAGAAGAAGAAGCTTTAGAACCCAACTATCTCATGGACCTTTTACCAGCATTGAGCTATAATGATTGCCATATCAAGAGTCAAATTATAGTCTTCTCATCGCAGTGGGTCTGGCAAGTGTATGCAACGTCAATGAACTGACACAAAAAATTCTTAACAGCGGCAATCAGGAACATTGAAAATAGGATACCGTATGCTACAAGAGTCCTCTAGTTCCAATAAATAAGAATTAAGGCTAGTATTTTCTTCTTCATTCAGTAATGAAACGACAAGACGGCAGATAGTGTTGTTCCAATAGCAACCAAAGCAGCAACGAAGTACGCCAACGCGTACAAACAAAACAAAAAAACTCGAATGCACGATAAACCAGCCCACTAGGACTAAGAAGTTAAGAGCAGCTGAACCCAATCAAGAGCTAGAATCCGCACAAAACCGACCAATTGCGATTGAACAGAAGCCATGTTGTTCACCTGGTTGAGGCCCGCCTCGGCGGCCTTCCGCTCCTCAGGGACGTGGCTTAGCGCAGAACGGAGGACAACAGCGAGGCCGGCGAGATCCATGATGGCGGGCCTCGTGATCCTTATCAGTCGCCGGCGACTGGGAACCAACCGCCGGCCGTAATTAGGGTCCTGATCGCAGGGCTTAGAGTAGACACAGAGAAGGCGACGAGGATGACGAGCGACGACGACGAAGACCGGTCCTTCAACGAATTAGAAAGAGGGGGGGGAACGGATGAGGTATTTAGCTCTAGGGTTAGGTCAGGGTTCGTAACTCCGCCGTCGGAACTGGACTGGACCGGTAAGCCATTCCGGCTCGAACTCGGATCCTCTCCAGCGCTTCTTCTAAAAGTAAGTCAGACTGATGAGGGACTCACTTAACCCACCGCGAGGCTATTCTTTCCGCTACGATTAGATGAGTGCTACCATCTATATTTACAATTTGCGATGGACTGGATCCCCCAGTCGCGGATTCCTTGATCGAGCTGGGAGGGTTAATGCGACAGCGAAGTGTTACGGTGTGTGACTCGAGGGTTTTAATTTTCTTTTCTTTTTTGGTGACATACGCTTTTATTTTGCTTAACGGGTTCGATATCCATTAAATACTTATGCTTCGTATATTTAGTGCACATGCTTGCAAAAATTGTACCTGCTTCAATTGACCTTCAATTGTTAATTTTAATTTGTTCTATTTTATAGAAAGAGTAGAAATCATTTGTTTATGAAGGAGTCTTTTCGGTTTATATGGTGATGCAATATAACTTATATGTCGTAATGTGGGTGCAAATGATATGTTAATCTTCCTCGCTAAGAATTTTCTACGCTGGATTGTCGGGTTTGGTTGGATTAGTTGACAGATATTGCCGTGGGTTAATTATTGTATATATCTCAATTTTTATTTTATCTTCTTAATATATTTTATCTTTTCATTTGTATCAAACGAGATCTTTAATTTTTATTTCATTTCAAATTTATCTCATTGTTAATTATATGTTAATTATCTCGTTTGAATGCTGACGTGGATAGGGATGACAACGGTTCGATAAATCGCACTTGTAGGGGTTAATCAAAATCAAAATTGATTTTCAAACCCGCTAACCAAAATCGAAATCGAAATCGAAATCAGTCGATTTCAAAGACCTATATCTGAAATCGAAATCGAATTTTTCGATTCGAATAGAATCGGCTATCTGTTTACTAATCGGTTAGCCGATAGTAAACGAATAACTGGTTCAAATATTTAATGAGTTATGGGTTATAAGTAAATGGGTAAGTGGATAAGAATAACGGGTTCGAATTTATATTTAATATAAATAATATTACTACCGGTTTTGAATACCGCCTAACCGTAAAAAATTGGTAACCGAAATCGAATATATAACCGATTTTGATTATCGATTAACTGCGGTCTGATAATCGAAACTGAATCGATTTTAAACGATTTTTTATTTTTACTATCCGAAATCGAAACCAAACCGCAAATCAACTATCCAAAATTGGATTTTGCGATCAGTTAACTGATTAACCGATTTGAATTGTCATCCCTATACGTGGACATGTTGACTGCCTGACTGGGATTATCAGTCCATGTCAGCATCCCAGTCAGCATGTCAGCATATCCACATCAACCTGCTGACTATTATTATCTTATTATTACGTGAATTAATTACAAAATATATTCCTAATTTTCATGTTTTTCCCTAATATATCTTAACTTTTCAATTTTCTCAATTATATACTTCAGCTTTCGATTTGTTTTAAATTTATCCTACTGTGATCCCAACATCAAAATTATCGTCTGAATGCTGACCTCGCACTTCTGACGTGGGGTAGTAGCCCAATCAGCATTCTTATCAATTTTTTAATTATAAATATTAAATAAAACTTTATTTGTAATTAATCCTAGTTGAATTGTAAGCATTGCCTAGTCAGCAAAGCTAGTTTTAATTTTTTAACTCGTCTAAAATAAAAAAACTTATAGCTTTGCGACTAGACAGTGCTTACCTCTAGGATTAATTACAAATAAAACTTATATATATGATTAATTACAAATAAAACTTTAATTAATATTAGTAATTAAAAGCTTGATAAGAATGTTGAATGAGTTGCTGATCCACATCAGCAGCACCAAGTCAGCATTCACACGATAATTTTGACGTTGGAATTACGGTGTGATAAATTTGAAATAAATCGAAAGCTGTGATATATAATTGAAAAAATTTAAAAAATAAGGATAGATTAGGAAAAAATATGAAAAGTGAATGATATATTTTATAATTAACATACTTAATAATAAGACAATAATTGTCAGCATGCTGACCTAGACTGCTAATCTCAGTCAACATGTTCATGTGAGCATTCAAATGAGATAATCAACGGATAGATAACAGCGGGATAGATATGAAATGAAATAATAATTAGAAATCTCATTTGATACAAATGAAAAAATAAAATATATTAGGGAGAGAGAATAAAATTGAAATATATACGATAATTAATTCTATTGATATCCACGAAGAAAATGGTGATGCCACGCGTCGCCAACAATGGACTTAATGTCGTCTTTTGATGACGATTTGAGTTGTGTTTTGATTTATTTTGACTCGACTTTAAATAAATTCAAGTGAGCGCATAGTTGGTGGTAATATATTATAAGTTGTTGAGATTTAAAATTTGATTCCTAATATGATTATTTATTGTGATTTTTTATTTTTATTTTTATTTTAAATTGTTAGAATTTTTGAAGTCAATTAGAATTTAGAATAGAGTTCTCATTCGATTAACTTGATTCGCCAAAATTACTTTTTATTTATCTCAGTTAAATGAACTTTTTATTTTCTATAATATTTTATAATAAATTATTTGATCGACATACAAATATGTTCCATTAAAGTCCAAAAAACAGTAAAAAAATTATGGAAAAAATAGTTTGCCATAAGACGGTATGATAAATTGAATCATTTTTCTCTTAAAATCATTTTTTTTCTTAGTTCTACACGTGTCTTTTTTAGAAGGTCCACATCGCTTATGTGGCATAAGTATTCCATCACGTATGAAATTTAATAAGATGATTTTTTTCGCTCTTAATATTGTTGCCTCTCTTATTTGATCATGACTTTTGATTAGAACGAGCATTTTCAATATTATACTTTAAATAGGATCCGAATATTTACACTTCTTAGCACGACATTTTGAATCTCAGGTATCTATTATTTTACCATCAAGGCAATTTGAAAGAAAATTATATTTCATGTACATTATATATATCTAATGTAATATATGAAATATACTACAAATGTGGAATATTAGAGTATTTCTATTCTATCTATCCGTCGTATTTTATATATATGCTCAGAGTCAAATATCAAATTGCTTCCATTTAAATTATTTGAATGATACTTTATATATATCAAAATGATAAACAATTAAGCTTATTTCTCAATTGAATATAAACCTTGAAAAGAAATGAATATGATATCCAACCAAATACTAGGCCCGGCAAATCGTGCCGGGCCAGCCCAATTTTTTTTTTGTCCAGCCCGGTCCAATAATAGTTCGGGTTTGAAGTCGCCGACACGAAAAAATAGCGCATAAAAAATGCTAAACTCATATTTGTTATCGGGCCAGTCCGGCCCGATAGCACTAGGCTCGGCCCGGTCGATAAGTGTTCGGGCCATATCAGGCCGGCCCAAAATTGGCCCGAGCCCGATAAGAACTGGCCTGAACCCAATTTTATCGGACCGGGCCGATAATTGTCGGGTCTACTAAATACTGATAAATATGTTAAAAGCATATATCAAAAGCACGTGTGGATACATATATTCCTACTCCTAAATAGAATACAACGACAAGCAATCCATATGTAATAAGTGCAAAACTAATTTCAATTAATTACTGATGCAAAATTAGAATTTGGACATATTGCAAACTATTTAGCAAGCATTTAAACATATAGGATGTCGTGTTATATTAAAAATTAAAACAGTGCAAACATATTAATTTAATTTAGAGTAAATATTCTAAAAAAATATGAACTTTGAATATTTTCTCATTTTTAGTATAAATTTTTTTCGTTAACAAGAAAATATACGAACTTTGATTCCATCACCCCGTTTAGCACACACCGTCTTTTCTGACGATTTTTGTTGATATGGCTGTTAACAACGACGACGTGACAAAGTTATTTTGCCAACATGACATATATTTCAATGGACGAGTAAAGATTAACAAAAAATTATGAAATTACCCACCCTCGATGCTAATGTTTTTTGAAACGGGGACGTGCAAAATGGTAATTTGCCCGTCGTCTCCAAGTTGGGTGCGCTCGATGCCCTAATCCTTATTTTACCTGCTCGCCTGCTCGAACATTGCGAAGAGAGGGATTGTTGTCGCCTTTGTCGCCGGATTAGGGCACGCCTTCTAGAGTCTTTGTCGTCGGATTAAGGCACGAAGGTACGAGCGGTGGGGACATTGCGAAGCTGTGGTCCCAAAAATAACAAGTATATTTTTTGTTTCTTTCGCATGAGCCATCTTTTTTTTTTAATCCATGTGTTGTGGTCTTAATATTATGTGAATTCATTTTTTTTATTTTTTCACTCTTTGCCATCTGTCTCATATTCATTTTCATGTATGATGAAAAAATTTGAGATTGTAGTATATCACGGTGGTCACATGATTTTTGAACCCATGTACGCTATGTGGGGGGTGAACTGCTCTTAGACAGAGAAGATGATATGATTTCAAATACAGCTACATTATCTGACATGAGACTCTTGGTAGAGACATTAGGTTACTCTTGACCTAAATTATGGTACAAAGATCCTAAGATGTTATTTGGTTAGCGAAAACTATTTTCTGATTTGATTTCAGTGAAACTGAAAACTTGATTTCGAAAACTTGGTTTTGATTTTTAGTTTTCAATTTTCTGAAAACGTGTTTGGTACAAAGATCCTAAGATGTTATTTGGTTAGCGAAAACTATTTTCTGATTTGATTTCAGTGAAACTGAAAACTTGATTTCGAAAACTTGATTTTGATTTTTAGTTTTCAATTTTCTGAAAACGTGTTTGGTTAATGAAAACAACATAAGTTTTAGTTAGTTGAATATTTATTTGGCTATAAAAAGTAATATTAATTTTCCTTGAACATTTTTAGTAATAATTAATATTTAGTTAGTTTACAAAATTAAATGTTTGTTAATATAGTTATAAAATATTTGTAATATTTAATTAATTAAGTTATTGATAGTTTGAGATATTTTTGTTCAATTAGATATAAAAATTAATTAATAATTATTATAATATTTTTAAAAAATAAGTCTAGTAGTCTAAAATTAGTTTTGATTAATTATAAATATATTAACTTAAAAAAAAATTAAGTTATTTTAATATTTGGATTTGAGTCAATTAGATATAAATTGGTTTAATTAATTTATAAATTTAAGATAATAGTTTGAGTTGAAAATGATGATTTTTATTTTTTATTTTTTAAAAAAATTAATATAGTTTGATTTATTTTAAAATTAATTAATTTCATAAAAAAAATATTTATAATTACAAAATTGTCACTCCATTTTGATAACGAAATCGACAGTCTCGAAACCACAGAAAATAACATTATGGTGTTTTCATTTTTATTAAGAAAATTGATTTCATTTTTCATTCTGGTTTCGATTCAGTTTCATGAAAACGCTGAACCAAACACGTTTTCGTAAGTAATTTTGGTTTCAGTAAAATCGAAACCATGAAAACAGACTTGGTTTCGCTAACCAAACAGACCCTAAGAATCCCTTATCTTCTGGACTGGTGGAGATAAAGACAGAAACTGAAGTTAAGAAGATGTGTAAATTGACAATAAGTTGTAGGTCTATACACTTATATTCAGAAGGAGTTAGAGATTATGAACTATTGAGAAAAAAGAAACTATAACAGACTCTCAAAACTCAGAACTATGATGAGAATTTGGAGCCTGATCATGAAGGAGCTGACCAGGATGAGGAAAGTGATGAGGATGATGAAGAATACAGAATGGTGAAGAGAAAGAAGATAATTTTTAATTTGCAAAGTGAAGGTGAGTTCAGGGAAGATGAGCAAGATATTAGTGGTGGAGGAGATGAGCAAAGTACTAGTGGTGGTGGAGATGAGCAAGGTACTAGTGGTGGAGAAGATGAGGACATAAAAGATGAGCAAGGTACTAGTGGTGGAGGAGATGAGCACATGAAAGATGAGCAAGATACTAGTGGTGGAGGAGATGAACACAGGGAAGCTGAGGGTGGGAACAATGATTCATTAAGTTCTGATGAATCATCAAGTGATACTTCAATTGAATCAGTGCAGATACCTAATAGTAGTGATGATGAAGATATAAAAAAATAGAAAACCGAAAGGTAAAGGATTTAGGGGCAAAGAATCTAATGAATTTTGCCTTAACATGAGGTTTGAGTCAGCAGGACAGTTCAGGCAAGCTGTTCAAGACTATGCTTTGAAGAATGAGAATGCTATTAAGTTTATTAGGTCTGGTGAGAAAAATGTAGAGGCTAGGTGTAGTGCCAAATGTCCTTGGAGGATTTATGGAAGCTTAACACAAAGGAATGAACCATTTGTGATTAAGATATATAATTCAGAGCATAAATGCTTGAGACCAGCAAGAAACAAGCAAGCCTTATCTCAATAGCTTGCAAGACACTACATGGAAACTTTTAGGGAAAAATCAGACTGGAATGTACTTGAAATGCAAAGAGATATTGACCAAAAATTTGTCATATCAGTCACTAAGAATGTATGTTATAGAGCCAAAGCAAGGGCATTGAAAGCTTTATCAAGCTCATTGGCTGATCATTATAAGATGTTGTCATCTTATGTAGCAGAACTGAAGAAGATGTACAAACATGAGCTATTTTCTACAATGATTAAGGGGCATAACAGATTCAAGAGAATGTTTGTTGGTTTTGATGCATTGGAACAAAGGTTTTTGGGTGGTTGTAGGCCTGTGATTTTATTGGAGGTATGCTTTTTGAAGTCAGAAGCTGGTGGCCAACTATTGTTTGTAGTTGGTAGGGATGAAAATAATCATATGTTTATACTATGTTGGGTTGTGGTTGAAGGCGAGAATGAAGACTCATGGATGTGGTTTTTGATAAGATTAACTGAACACTTAGGCATTGTAGATGGTTTTGGATGAACAATTATAAGTGATCAACAGAAGGTATAAGTGAGCACTTAGCCTTTGTTTTTATATCTCATGTATACTCTACTTATGTTTGTTTGTCTCTTGTAGGGTCTTCAAAATGCAGTTAGGGCTTTTATGCCTAATGCAGAACATAGAAATTGTGCAAGATATTTATATGCTAACTGGAAGAAGAAGCATGTGGGTTATGCTTTGAAGAACCTTTTTTGGAAGGCTACAAAGAGCACCACATAAGCTCAATTCAATGAACACATGTATGAGATGAAGGTACTTTCTCAAGGTGCACACGATGATTTCATTAAAATTGGTTCAGACAAGTTCTGTAGATTTAAAATCAGTACATTGCCAAAATGTGAGGTCATTAACAATAACATGTCTGAATATTTTAATGGATACATTTTGAGGGCAAGAAATAGGCTTTTGATTAACATGTTAGAGGACATTAGAAGGACATTAATGAAAAGGATGACAGAAAAGAGAGAGATGATAATAAAAAGTGATGATATCATATGCCCTAAAATTAGGGAAAAAGTAGAAGAGAATAAGGTTGTTAGTGGTTTCTGCATAGCAACACATGTTGGATATAATAAGTTTGAGGTTAAACACATAGATAGCAATTATGTTGTAGAGCTAGAACAAAATAGTTGCTCATGCAAGATGTGGAAACTTAGTGGCATCCCTTGTCCTCATGTCATTTCATCAATTCATTGGTTGGGAGAGGATCCCATAGAATATGTTCATGATTATTTTAAGAAGTCCACATACCTAAGGGCATATGAGCATCTTATTCAGCCATTAAATGGGAAAAAAAATATGGGCAAAAGTTGAGTCTGGACCTATCTTACCTCCCATTGTGAGAAGACAAACAGGGAGACCAAAAAGAGCAAGTAACAAGGATATTAGTGAGAAGGAAAATGAACAAATAAATCCAACAAAGATGAGTAAGAGGGGGGTGCAGATGAAATGTATACAGTGCAATACATATGTCATAACAAAAGGTCATACAAAAACAAGGATAAAAGACCAGTACCAAGTCAATCATCATCTAGTCAGGTAACTTAATATTTGTCCTTATCTGTTTACTAACAAATCTATTTACTAACAAATCTATTTTGACACAGGGGAAGAAAATGAGGAGACTACATAAGAACTAAGATGTGCAAATCAATTTGGAGAACCAGGGTGTGCAGTCACCTGTAAAAAGACCAAAGATGGCTGTTATTAAGAGACCTATTAGTTATGAGAAGCTTGTGCACAAGGACAGGGCTATGGCAACAAAGGGATTTGGAGTAACAATTGACACTGAAACATGAAATACATATATGCATATAAGTTATTTAATTCCAGTTATAAATTATAGATTTCAATTATCTAATTATAAGTTTCATGTAGATGCCTAATACAAAAGTTAGAATACTCCATGAATGAAGATTTGGAGGAGGGTCGTTTGTCCATGAAGGCACCCAGGTGAAACAACTCACTCAAGGCACCCAGATCAGCCAACCCACTCAAGGCACCCAACCCACCCAAGGCACTCAAAAGAGCACCACCTCAATAAGGATCAGGAGCACCACCTCAGTAAGGAGCAGGAACGCCACCTCAGCAAGGAGCAACAACAGACTTAAGAAAAAAAAGAAGTCAGACAATCAGTCATCTTCAAGTATTAGGATTGATGTGGATTGATATGAATTGTATGTGGATTGTAAGTGGATTGTATGTGGATTGTATGTGGATTGATATGTAGATTGATATGTAGATTGATATGTAGATTGATATGGATTGTATGTAGATTAGTCATGGATTGTATGTGAATTGATATGGATTGATATGTGAATTATATGTAGTAATCATTACTTGATTTTGTATGAATTATGTGTCATTCTAAGTTTTATGTAAGTGACATGTGGAATTCGAAATTTTATGTATATGAAATGATGTGTACTAGTTGAATTGCGTACTGTGCTATAAATAGTTGTGTTATAAATGACAAAATTCATGTATTTTATGGTTAAAAGTAACAAAGTTCATGTATTGTTAGGTTAGAAGTAACAAAGTTCATGTATTTTTACGTTAAAAGTGGTAAAGTTCATGTTTTGCTAGGTTAAAATAGAAAATTTCATGTATATTATCGCAAATATGTGAAAGTTCATATTTTGGGGTGCACAGTTCACTAACAGATTGAAACATGCTAAAATATATTATCTTCAAATATACATGAGAGGGTAACATCAAAATATATAAATCAAACTACTCCATGGTAGTAGCTTCAGGCTATTGTCTTTGTTTCCACCCCCAAATAACATACTAGAAAATACGATACATACAACAAAAAACACAATACACACACTACCCTTTTCTTAAATTGACTTATTTTTTTGTCATTCCTCGGTTGACTTATCTCATTTTCAAGTGTTGTAATTCTTTATTGAAATGTCATTTCTTTCATCTTGCTCAATTCTATCCTTTCTTCCATTAGCTTCAGTTTCTCGAGAAGATTTTTTTCCTCAATAAAATCTCGCGAATTATCTTTTGTGTGGCCGTGATCCTCAGGATCATGCCACGTAAAGAAGTGACAATCATTCTCTTGTTAAAAGATAGGAGTGAGTGATTACAATAAATATAGGACTTTCGAGTGAAGTGATTACAAGAGATCAGACATTCCAATATCTGCATCACCAAAACCTTCTTCCGGGATTTCTTTGGCTCCATGCGGTGAACAGAACAGCTCGCACGTTACTGTAGTCGAAATGACAACACTAGAGGGGGGATGAATAGTGTGTTTACTAAATTAATTAGCCTAAATTCGATTTTAATTGTTTTCTTAAACTAATTAGGCGAATTACAATTTTACGATTGGATGCGGAAGCAATAATAAATAATTAAGCACAAATAAAGTATCAATGCAAACACACAAGTTTATAGTGGTTCAGTCTCAATGCCTACTCCACTACCTAAACACCCCGCTTAGGATTTCCAAACTAAGTTTTACTAGATTAATTGATTTCCCTTTCACAGAGGACTTTGACTCGAAGAGTCGCACTCTCGACCTAAGGTATTTCCATACCCGGAAGTCTCCGTCTTCTTATCGATAGCACTCTTCCACCTCAACCCTAAGAGACAACTTACTTAATCCTAGTAAAAACTAAGTTTACACAAGTGGCTTTACACCTTCACAACAAGGTAACCACTTACACAATAAGACCTAACAACCTAAGTCTTCTTACAAACTCAAATCAAAGGAAATATATTCAAATAACAGTTAAAATACAATCAAAAGAGTTAAAAGAGTAAACCAAGATTAAAAGCTCTTTTCCAAGCCTTGGAACCTCCAACTCGCCGAGTCGTAGAGCTCGATTCAATTCCCGAGTTGAGGCAGCAGCTGGCGCTTGAGAAAATGTTTACGGAAAGAGCAGAGTGCGCTTAATCAATCTCTAGAAGGCTCAAATCTTCCTTTTAATTGCTCAATAAAATCTGTAATCATCAAGGAAGAAGTTTAAAAGGAGTTAGATGAGGTATATTTATACCCTCACGAAGAAACGATAGCTCAACGGATAGAATACTATCTGTTGCAGACGCTTGGTCGATTGGTCGGTAGATCGACCGATCGATCGCTGCATCTTCTCTTTGTGCGGTCGACCGATGGGTCAACTGCCAGACGCAAACTGGTGTTCCCTCAATCCGATCGACCCATCGGTCGATCGACGCAGGGGAAGCAAAGACGCGCGATTGCACGATCCTCCATTCGGTCGACCGCTAGGGCTACTGCCCATTTCTGGCCTCTGTCTGTCGATTGATCGGTCGATCGAAGTAGCCACTGCCAAGTTTTGGCAGTGTTCGGTCGACCGACCGGTCGATCGAATTGGGTACTGCCAATTTCCTTACCCTATTCGGTCGACCGGGCGGTCGACCGAACCTAGGCTGAATTTGGTTTCTTCAGCCTTTTTCTTTCGCGCTTGGTTTCCGAGTTTCGTCTTTCAACGCGCATCAACTTGGAGAGCTTTTCATTTGATCTTTGGACTCATCCAATGCGACTTTGGTGCACTCGTCGAGCTTCAAGAAATTCCCGCGACGAACCCGAGCGCGATGATTAATGTCCTTCCGATTTTCTAATTTCTTCTGATTTATCCGATCGAGGACATCAAACACTAATGACATGGAACCTGAAAGATTTCTCGACGAAATATTAGTTCCATCTTTGTTATCATCAAAACCGAGATTAAGAGATTAAGACCAATGTTGAAAACCTAAAGCCACCCGTTATGACAGCAGTGCAGAACAATAACCTGTGATGAATTCACTGAAGATTCCTCCATTCGTCCCACGGTTTCCCTTCCGGACATGATTGTCTCTTCGTGCCCCAATCCATCGATAAAGACTCCAGAAGGCGTGCCCTAATCTGGCGACAAAGGCGAGAACAATCCCTCTCTTCGCAGTGTTCGAGCAAATGAGCAGGTAAAATAAGAACTAGGGCATCGAGCGCGCCCAACTTGAAGATGACGAGCAAATTACCATTTTGCCCGTCCCCGTTTCAAAAACCATTAGCATCGGGGGTGAGTAATTTCGTAATTTTATGTTAACATTTACTCGTCCGTTGAAATATATGCCACGTTGGCAAAGTAACTTTGCTACGTCGTCGCCGTTAACGGCCATGTCAGCAAAAACCGTCAAAAATGGCGGTGCGTGCTAAACGGGATAACAGAATTAAAGTTCGTGTATTTTCTTGTTAACGAAAATAGTTTATACTAAAAATGAAAAAAATGTTCAAAGTTCTTTTTTTTTTTTGAATATTTACTCTTTAATTTAATACTCAATATAAAAATGTTCTATTATATAACATGGAATAATTAAATAAATGTAATATTTAAAATTATATATATATAATGTTTTTAGCAAAAATTGTGAAGTTTCAGGATAAAAAATTTGAAAGATCCTAAATTTGTGCGATAATGTTCAAATCAATTTTTTTTTGCTGAATATAATAAACTCCACCACAACTCAAAATAGCACTGAATGCTACCTAGTTAGGCCAAGTTTTAGTTGGTTCTTAGTTGATTTCATAAGAGTTCATATTTCGGATCAAGGTGATTAAGTTTTCCCATCCACAAATTGTTGAATGAGTAGGAACAAGAACACAAGTCTTAAATGAGACAAGGGCGCTAGACATATTTCTAAAATGAATATGAAATAAATATATTATTGTCCAGAGTTATTTATCATATTTTACTAAGCGAGCATACTTAGAGCGTTTTGTTTTTAAAAATTATAGTTTCAAATGGTAATGGGGCCTATTCTTAATTTCAAAAAGCTTATTTTCTAATTTCAAATAAATAAAAATGATTTCAGAAAATAGTCATTCATCGCTTGGTTGATAAGCTCCACAACCTCTTTGATGTCAGATTGTTTTAGATTTGTTGTTAACTAAAATATTTCAAAATTATATGAATTTTTTTGGGTAGTTAATCGTAATAGTCATCCTCTTTTTTCCTTTTTTTTTAAAAAAAGACTCAAAATGAGTTAGATTTCACTCAATTAAAAATCATACATAGGGCTGTTCATTGGATCAACCCGACCCAATCAACCTGAGAACCTGACCGATTTGGGTTGGGTCGGGTAATCGAGTCGAGTCGGGTACAATTTGACCAAACCCGATCATAATCGGGTCGGGTCTCGGGTTTTAGAATTTAAAATTCGATGACTTGATTATTTATATTTTTAATTATTTTTAAAATATTTATATTAAAAATTATTTTTTTAATTTTTTTGAAAAATATTATTAAAAATTCATTTTTTACCTAAACGGGTAAACCCGACTACCCAACCCGATCCGACCCGACCTGATTATACTTGGTCGGGTCAGATCATTTTTTTTTCGAAACCTGACCCGACTCATAAACAACCCTAATCCTACATATTCGACTCAAAGGCCAAACAACTCGATAGTTATCGCTCTTAATTGCAAATTATTGTATATTATTTGAAAAAAAATATCTATAATTTATTTCTTCTTGTAGCCACCTTGAGAAGACATTCGGTGTGAATACCAAATAAACTAAATTATCCTATGCATTGATTGTTAATTAAAAATTGTAAAAAGTGTTGCATTTCAATATTTGATAGTACTGGGCAATGAATGCCTTAGAAAACTAAATATCAAGTTTGATAGGCACGAATAATAATTTTATGCAAAAAGTTGTATTTTTTGTGAATTAATTTCTCGTATATATTTCTTATGAAATACTCTAAAAGTGTTTGATAGACAAAAGAAAATTGTGAAAAGTACAATTTTTCATAAATTAACTTTCTAGAACATATTTGATTGATATAGATACTTATCACGTCCCAAAATTCTGGGTCGCGTGATCGGCTTGAATACGTGTTCGTAGTCTAAAGCCTATCAACTCATGCATATCAAATGCGAAATAATAAAATACAACCATGCAGATACCAATGAAAATATAAAATATATAGATCTAACTGAAAGTTTAGACATCATGTTTGTGCACAACTCCATGTCTACAACCAAACTCAACAAGTTGTAAAAGTAAATTCCTACACTCAACTACGACTCGACGCGTCACGAGATCCACTGTCTGAGCATGCACCCCAGCCGCGCAACATGGGTGCCATCGTACCTCTACTAGTTAGGATCTGCAAAACAACAAGAGAGTGAGAGGCATGAGTTCTAACGAACTCAGTGAGTGGCTTGAACCAAGCTATCACCAAGTCAACATATGTGATAATCATAGAGCATTAACATTATTTTAGTTGCACTGAATATTAAATCCTCACAATAATATACACGAATAAATAACCACCCATCATGTGCGCCTTTGCACATCTAACCTTAGCGACCTTCGCCGGCCATAGCATATCAGTGCAATTAAGAAAATCATCTCGTGCACCCTCGCACATCCAACCATACCGGTCTACACCGGCCATAACATCATAGTGCATTTAAGCACTCACACGAGTTGATCACCTAGCAAGCTTCCCGCTCCGGGCCCTTTGAGCTATAATGGCCGACTAGCCTCGATAAACCTCCACTAGTTGGGGAAGACCCTTCAACCAAATATCACTCCCAATCGGTCGTCAGTGTGGCTCGCTGATGAGCTTCCTGATCCATAATCCACTCGTTGAGTCGAGCAATAGCTCCACTAGCTAAAGCGCTTCTCAGCTTGACCATAATTCAAGCACAAGCATCATCACAAGGAATAGGAAATACACAAGAATACACGCCAATGAAGTTACCCAAGTGGTTTAGGTATTTTGTCGATATCACGGGTGCGTGCATGACCACACTGAGTCCAACCTATACCCGGTCTCAATCTCTCGGCCAAGCACCCCACCACTCTAAACCAAAAGAAACCAAACCCATATGTAAGTGTACTTAGCCAATCACTATCCAAACATCCAAGAACAGAATTCCGGCAACCCATTATTGCTTAATGTTGGCTTTAGATTTTCAACCTTAGCCTTAATCTCGGTTTAGATGATTTTGATGATAACAAACATGAGACTAATGATTTTATTAAGAATATCTTTCAGGTTTCATATCAATTAGTGTTCGATGTCCTTGATCGGAGAAATCAAAAATCGAAAGGACATTGATTGTCGCGATCGGGTTCGTCGTAGAAGTTTCTCGAAGATCGACAAGTGCACCAAAGTTGCTTGGATGAGTCCAATGATCAAGTCAAAAGCTCTCCAAGATGATGCTCGTGTTGAAAGCCGGAACCCGAAAACCAAGCGCGGAAGAAATAGGCTGAAAAAACAATTTCAGCCTATGTTCGGTCGACTGGGCGATTGACCGAATATGGGTAAGAAGAAGGCACCAACCATTTCGGTCGACCAGTCAGTCGACCGAACACTGTCAAAAATAGGCAGTGGGTGCTTCAATCGACCAGTCAGTCGACCGATAGAGGCTGGTTTTGGGCAGTAAGGTTGGCGATCGACAGAGCGTTTGACCGACCTGCAAATAGCCGAAGATGCAAAATGCGTCGGACGATCGATGGGTCGATCGGAAGTCGCAGATTGATGGATTAGCGTCTGGCGGTCGATCGACCACAAAGAAAAGAAAGGGATCGAAAGACCGGTCGATCGACCATTCGACCGGCGGCCTATAACGGATAGTTTTCTATCCGCTGAATAGCCGTTTTCTTCAGCAGAGTATAAATATACCCTTATATGATTATTTCATACTTCTTCCTTGACTCCTACAGATCTTTTGAGCACTTTAAAAGGAGATTAAAAGCCTTCCAATGATTGATTGAAGTGCGCTATGTTTCCTTCCGCGACATCTTCTTCAAGCGCACAGCTGCATCAACTCGGGATTGAATTCAAGTTTATCTCTTGACGAGTTGAAGGTTTCAAGGCTTGAAAAAGAGCTTGTAATATTGGTATACATTCCTTGCTCTTTTGACTATGTTTTTTATCTATTATTTAAACTGTGTTTTTATTTGTGCGTGTGAAGACCAAGTGTTTGGTCTTATGTGTGGAAAGTGGTATTCTTGGTGTAGAAGGAGTAAAGCCACATGTGTAACTAAACGTAGTATTTACTAGAATTAGTTTACTTGTCCCTTAGGGTTGAGGTGGAAGAGGACTCTCGATAAGAAGGCGGTGACTTCCGGGTGCGGAAGTGCCTTAGGTCGAGAGTGCGTCTCTTCGGTGAAAAGTCCTCGTGTGTAAGGGAAACGTAAATTAATCTAGTAAAACTAGTTTGGAAATCATAAGCGGGGTGCTTAGGTAGTGGAGTAGGCATTAGGGCCAAACCATTATAAATATCGTGTTTGCATTGTTTCATTGTGTGTTTTATTTGCTTAATTATTTATCGCTTCCACATTCATTCATCAAATTACAAATTGCCTAAACGAGTTAAGTAATCGATTAAAATTAAATTTAGGCTAACTATTTTAGTAAACACACTATTCACCCCTCCTCAAGTGTCGTCATTTCGCCCATATTTATTATCAAGACGGGTCGTAGATTGAGATTTCACTGTCTCCTCTACATCTAGTCTCGATCCGAAAAAATGGCACTAGAGAGTATAGCATGTGCACTACCTAGGTTTGATGAAGAAAACTTTGGTGTTTGGAAGAGTAGGATGTATACCTTTCTTAAAACACAAAGTTTAGATTTATTGTGCATGCTAAAGAATGAGTATGTTGAGCCCACCATTGACTTAAATGATTGGACTCAAGAACAAATTAGATTATTTGAATTGAATGCTAAAACAACGCATCTCCTATATTGCTCATTTTCAAATGAAATACTTAAAAATATCGTGCATTGTTCATCCGCATCCGATATTTGGGCTTGTTTAAACATGCTTTACGATTATGCAAAAACTGAGGAGCTTACTACTTTCAATGAAGGAGGTGATGACAATTGTCATACCTCTAGTCATAATGAAGTTTTTGATGCCCAAAGCACTTCTAGCCAAAGAAGCACAAGCAAGAATCGAAAAAAAAAACTTAGGTGCTTTCTTTGCCAAGAGAAGGGACACAAGAAGAAGAATTGTCCACTCTTGAAGAAGAAATCTAAAAAAAAGTGTGCTTCCTCGTCCACATCTCAAACAAGTGAAGCCTCTTCTAGACATGACGATGAAGCTACATCAAATGTTTACCTCATGAGTCTTCGAGATGAGGTATATTCTTCATCTTCTAGTCATGTTCAAAATATTAATGAGAGTGATTCTAGTAGCTCTAAATCCCTTGACATATCTTATGAAGAACTACTAGAAGAAAGCAAGAAAATGTATGTCATCCTTGTAAAAAGAACAAATAAAATAAGAAATTGAATAAAGAAAACTTAAATATTAGTTCTCAATTGCATGAATGCAAATTAGAAAAATGAGAAAATGACATCTAGTTCTTTTAATTCTTACCATGATGATATGAAACTTGAGAATAAGGATTTGAAATATAAAAATGAAGAATTAGAAATTAAGAATAATGAGTTGTTAACTAAGATTTTAAAAATTAGAAATGAGAATGAAAACACAAAAAATAATGTGAATCTCAATAGTAAGGATTGTATAAGTGATTTCAAATTTGAGCATGATATATTGAAAAATAAAAATTGCTTGTTGAAATATCAAATTCAAGCTTTACACAAATCCATCAATGACTTAAAAAATGAGGTTATTTTCTTGAGTAAGAAATCTAGTAACTTATCAAATGCTTCATCTCTTAGGAGTCCTAAAAATCAAAATGTTTCATTTAAGAAATCTCCAAAAAAAAATGCTCATGCTCATAATATTTCACATGTTAAGCATTCTAACTCTAAACCTCATGTCCATAGCAAAAACAAAAAGAAATTTAATGAACATTATTTTTGTTGTGGTATTTATGGGCATGCCATATATGATTGTGCTTTCAAAGTGAACCATAGTGTTATTAAGACACTTTGGGTACCTAAGCCCATTAACCCCCAAGGACCCAAAGCTATTTGAGTACCAAAGGTCTCATCTTCTCTTGTAAGGGGAGCTATCACACAAGGGTAGAAAGAAGTGGTGTATTGGAGTTGACCATGGACTTGAATGATGAATCCTTCCTTGGTTGCAACTTCAAGCTACCTTGATGCCTTAGGTAAAGTTAGCATCAAAACTATTCCGGTATCATCTCCTATATCCCTTTGCTTTATCTAAGTTGGAGTTATGATACATGCTTAAAATTGATTAATTTTTCCCGCTCTTAATATATTTCAAAAACGTTTTTGATTTTTGATTTCCCGGTCTCTTTGGAGACCTACGTGGCCTGTAATGGGTCTAAGCGACCTTGCGGTTCTAAATCGTAGGCCAATTGTGGCTTTCGATTTTCAACCAATAGGAAGGGTTGGAGATCTTATTTTTCAAAATTTTATATTTTGAGATCTCTTGATTCATTTTGTTATCATGAATAATTTCTGTAAAAATGAATCCATGCTATTTAGTGAAGTTGAAGTTAATAAATGATACTTGGTTTTTCTCTTCACTATTTAGTTTAATAGCTTGCATGTAGATTTGATTTCATTTCCTATTTATAAAGTATACTTGCAAGTTATGATAAAATGGAAGACTAATTAGAATGGAAAAATTAGTTTGGCTAAATTATCATGAATAAGGTATAACTTTGATTAATTCAAAATCTTAGTGTTATACATCAATGTTTAAGCTTAAACTATGTCTCTATACTCTTGATTAGATATGCATGATAAAATCCTTGATTTCTCATGAGTAGGTAGGATTTTAGCACTTAGGTAAATTTCATCAAATGAAACTTGCTCTAGGTTGGTATTCATTATTAGAGACCTTATCATTAAGTCCAAACTAGTTAAACATGTTTAGATATCTTACTCTTTAAATATTTCATAATTTAAGATCTCTATAATTCATTTTGATATCATGGTAAAAACTTTCTTAAAAATAAATCTTAACTATCTAGCATAGGTTAAAGTTTTAAATGAAACTTTGCATTGAACCTTGCTATGTAGTAAGTTAGCTTGCTAAGCTGACATATTATTTCATTATGATACAAATGAAGTCTACTTGCAAGTTAAGAGTTAGAAAGCTATGCTATCTAAAATAAAATAAATATATATATATGAAAAGTTGGGTAAATTTTCAAGAAGAATATATGATTTTGATTTTGCAAAAATCTTAATTTAATACTTAAAAATCCATGCTTAATGATGTCTCTATACTCATGATTGTTTTTGCATGATAAATATATGAATCTTCAAGAGTATGCAATTTCATGATAACTAGGCAATTTCATGATATTAATATTGAATGAAATTGAACTAGTTTGAAATTTTTTGTTAGAGACATCATTTTGAGTAAAACACCTAATGAACATGTTTAGATACACATATCATATAAGTCTAGGTAGTTAAAATTGAAAATTCATGTCTAAATGAATAATGTGATAACTATATCACTTTAGGGGACTTAAACTTGAAATATTTGACTCAAGTCAACAAATCGACTTGAAAAATTCATTTTAAGTCCAAAACTTCATAAACATGTTTAGGAATAGGTATGACATGTTTCTATGCACTTAGAATGAAAAATTCATATGAATATGGATAAAATGACATAGATGTGGTTTCATGAAAATCTCTTTTGAACCAAGTTGACCCAAGTCAATAAGTTGACTTAAAGGTCTCATTTTCAATCCATATTTTAGAAACCTGTTTAGATTTACTCATGTTAGGTATCCATAGGTTTAAATTTGAAAAATCATGAGTAAATGTTAAGATTGAAACAACCAACTTAGTTTTGAATGAAACTATGCTAGATTGATATCTTGACTTAACAATATAATTTTTATCTCAAACTTGACATACACTCTTTACATAATCACTTTATGGTGTCATAAAATTTTGAATGAAAATTGAACAAGTTTTAAGAATAACTGAAAATTACAATAATTGTCATTTGTTCAACAATTGATATCACGAATTTCAAATATTTCTAGAGAAATATAGAAAAATTATTTTCAGATGATTCTTGAAACTACACATTCACTGAAAAATCTAATTTTATGTGTAATTTTTTTTTCAAAAAGTTTCATCAAGAATCTAATTTAGAATGAAATTTTGAAGTTGGATTTTGGAAAACACAAAGTATCCTTATATGAAATATCAATCTTTTCGATACTTTGATTTTTCTTCAAAAACTTCATATAAAAACTCATGTACATCATTTGGATTTCATTTCTAATATCATTCACTCAATTTCATGAGTAAGATCGTTTCTAGGAATGATTTTGATATTTTGGATGATAGCTAGGATCCATTTGTTTGTTTGAAAATAATGTAGGATGAAAAATAAACTTAGAAAATTTATTTTGAGTTCAAACTTGATACATGTATCTCAAATGATCATTCAATAATTGGTATCAAAAAATTTCATCCAAACAAATTGATTTCAAAAATTTTGTCAAAAATATCACTTTGTATAAACTCCAAAGTTTGATTTTTGAAAACTTTAAGTATAGGTTGACCTAAGTCAATAAAGTGAGTTAAAAATTCCATCTTAAGCCCAAACTTGATTCATAGACTTACATTATCTCATGTTTAATGCCTAGATGCCTAAGTTTGAGAAAACATGAGTAGATAGCAAAACTTGAGACTTAGCACCTTCATATTTTCATGTTTATTTCAAATGAAAATGTGCTAAGTTCATATTTAGATCAAATGACATTAGTTTCACTTCAAACTTAATACATGAGTTAAATGACTATATCTTTGTATTTTGAAAGTTTGAATGAAATTTAAAAATGTCATGAAAAAGAAACAATATTCATTTTGAGAACATACATGACTTATCTTGAATTCAAAAATTTAGCTTTAAACATATCATGTATGATTTTGTTTCATATTAATCATTTGTTTTCCATCCCTTGGTTGAGATTTTCATGTTACATAAAAAATCTTTAGAGTCTCAATTTTAAAAATAAAAAAATAAAAATTATGTTTCATCCATTTGATTAGATTGACCTTTCTTGCCCTTTCTGATTGATGTCAAAAGGTGGAGAAAAGTATAAGAAAAAAAGGGAGAAATATGTAGTCAAAATGGGGAGAAAAGTATAGGTAAATGGAAGGAAAATATAAGAAATTCATGCATATAGATAGAGGGAGTTTATTCTTATAGATATGCATGTTGATAGGGGAGAAATCCCTAAGTTGATATCCTATATACTTTAATGTATATATATTTTCTTAAGGATGTTTGTCATCATCAAAAAGAGGGAGATTGTTGGCTTTAGGTTTTCAACCGTAGCCTTAATCTCGATTTTGATGATAACAAAGATGAGACTAATGATTTCATTGAGAATATCTTTCAGGTTCCATATCAATTAGCGTTCGATGTCCTCGATCGGAGAAATTAGAAATCGAAAGGACATTGATCCTCGCAGAAGTTTCTCGAAGATCGATGAGTGCACCAAAGTCGCTTGGATGAGTCCAATGATCAAGTCAAAAGCTCTCCAAGATGATGCTCGTACGTTGAAAGCCGAAACTCGGAAACCAAGCACGAAAGAAATAGGCTGAAAAAACAATTTTAGCCTATGTTCGATCGATCGGGCGGTCGACCGAATAGGGGTAAGAAGAAGGCACCAGCCATTTCGATCGACCGAACACTGCCAAAAAAAGGCAGTGGGTGCTTCGGTCGACTAGTCGGTCGATCGATAGAGGCTAGTTTTGCGCAGTAAGGTTGGCGATCGATCGAGCAGTCGACCGACCTGCAAATAGTCGAAGATGCAAAATGCGTCAATCGACCGATGGGTCGACTGGAAGTCGCGGATCGATGGATTTGCGTCTGGCGGTCGACCCGTCGATCGACTGACCACAAAGAAAAGAAAGTGGTTGAAACACCGATCGACCGACCATTTGACCGGCGGCTTGTAACGAATAGTTTTCTATCTGTTGAACAATCGTTTCTTCAGCAAGGTATAAATATACCCTCATATGATTCTTTCATACTTCTTTCTTGACTCCTACATATCTTTTGAGCACTTTAAAAGGAGATTAAAAGCCTTCCAATGATTGATTGAAGTGCGCTATGTTTCCTTCCGCGACATCTTCTTCAAGCGCACAGCTGCATCAACTCGGGATTGAATTCAAGTTTATCTCTTGACGAGTTGAAGGTTCCAAAGCTTGAAAAAGAGCTTGTAATATTGGTATACATTCCTTGCTCTTTTGACTATGTTTTTTATCTATTATTTAAACTGTGTTTTTATTTGTGCGTGTGAAGACCAAGTGTTTGGTCTTATGTGTGGAAAGTGGTATTCTTGGTGTAGAAGGAGTAAAGCCACATGTGTAACTAAACGTAGTATTTACTAGAATTAGTTTAGTTGTCCCTTAGGGTTGAGGTGGAAGAGGACTCTCGATAAGAAGGCGGTGACTTCCGGGTGCGGAAGTGCCTTAGGTCGAGAGTGCGTCTCTTCGGTGAAAAGTCCTCGTGTGTAAGGGAAACGTAAATTAATCTAGTAAAACTAGTTTGGAAATCATAAGCGGGGTGCTTAGGTAGTGGAGTAGGCATTAGGGCCAAACCATTATAAATATCGTGTTTGCATTGTT
This sequence comes from Canna indica, assembly GCA_034359265.1. Taxonomy (NCBI): domain Eukaryota; kingdom Viridiplantae; phylum Streptophyta; class Magnoliopsida; order Zingiberales; family Cannaceae; genus Canna; species Canna indica. Next base: position 65,867,777 of record CP136896.1, on the reverse strand, counting down.
TCATTGTGTGTTTTATTTGCTTAATTATTTATCGCTTCCACATTCATTCATCAAATTACAAATTGCCTAAACGAGTTAAGTAATCGATTAAAATTAAATTTAGGCTAACTATTTTAGTAAACACACTATTCACCCCTCCTCAAGTGTCGCCATTTCGCCCACACTTACCAAGTTTGAAATTTTAGCATGTTACTTCTAGCATCTCATAGCAATGTTTTAACATAACCATGAAGATCATAACCAAGTACACCAGACATAAAAAGAAAATGAAAATAACTTACATGAACACTTAGCAAATTCATAATAAGCTCTACTCATCACAAACAACCCCTTTTATCCTAGATTATGACACCGAATATCCAAGTTACCATTTCCCCCTTTCTCTATACCAAAGTCTAGGTTCACCTTAAGCCATAAGTGAACCTTCATCTTTAGGATCATTCTGCCCTTAACCCTCCAAGTAGGATATCTAATCGAGTACCCCTAGTAAGGAGTCTCATTGCATTCACCAAGTTATTTCCCTATCTCTAACCACTGACCCCCTAAGAGTTCGAAGACTACCATAAGTTGTCCCACATCGGTTCCTATCCACAAGGAACCATTTGCCTTTCATATAATATCAATTTACAAGTAAATCATTGATCAAAACATAGGATAAATAAACATTCCAGCAACACCATCTTTCCCAAGCCGCTAGCCCTGAATCCCTAGGGTTGCCCTAACCGGCCCTAATCCAAGAGACCATAAAAAACATTGCAAATCCAGAAATGGTATCGCAGAGTATTACCAACGAAGAATTTGTTGGTAATGGTATTACGATTATTGACTATTATCAACGAATTTAATTCGTTGATGATACAATGTTTTTTTGTAGCGCAAAGCCTTTAGATCAGCTCAAGTAAAAAGAACTAGATGCTTTCTCTGTTGTCTCTCTCCAACTTAGACCTCAAGTAATACAATTTATTATTGCTCTGGATTTAGATCAGCTCTACTAATTTAAGTTAGCTCAAACTGATAGATTTTATAGAAATACAACATGATCTAACTGATGACATAATCAAGTCACAAATAGCGCATGCATAAATTTATAAACATGTTAGATTACGGAAGCATAAGATCAATACTAATCTCCAGCCATTGATATTGTATTGTTGTTTCGCTGCGCTGCTCTGACTGTGTTTCCTCCTGTGTTCCTTTCTCAGTAGGTCTTTCAATACTCTCTTCTAGAACTCTCAATAGATGATGTAGAAAAGTAGGAATGAGTACGATGACCTATGAGTACCCTGATCTATTTATATACGCACATTGTCATCAAAGGTGGTAAGACACTACAAGAAAATTGTCATATACTAACGAACATTAACACTAACACTGAAAATATTCGTTAGCAAATGTAATTTACACTAATGGAAAGAATTCTTGTTACTAAAAGTTTGTTATATACTAACACATAATATCACCTGTTAGTAAATCTTTAGCAATGCCAATATGTTTTCGCATCCGTTAATAAAAGGTACCAACTGATTGTATAATTTGTTAGTAGAGCAACCCTTACAATAACAATATTTCATATCATTATTCAAGGTAGCATAAATTATTTTTATCTGTTAGTGATTTTTTTAATGCACAAACACACAATACGGTGTTAGCTAAGCAAAGATCTCTTCTAACCATCATTAACTTTTGCTAATGATGTTTCTATTAGTACATCATATTTTATTCTAAAATCATGATTTTTTTTCTTGTTAATTGATTTACTAATTAAATGGAGAAATATGATGATTAATTTTATATGATTACATATTGCAAAGAATAAATATGATTAGTCTTAGATAGAGTTTTAATTTTATTTTTTCAACCTTTTCTAAAAAGTTGAATAAGTATGGTATATAAAAACTTTTTTTGTATATAAACCTATATAATACTATATATAGTATGGTACAAACCTATATAAAAACCTATATAAAAAGTTGAATAAGATAATTTACCATAATATATATAGCATATAGCTAGCTATCTAACTAGACGCGAAAAACAGGGCTACCATAGGTCCCCTTCTTTGCTTTATAGCCTTGTCACACTAATCAGTGTGCTTTTCAGAACAAACTTTTATGCCTTAATCATGTTTTTTTGTTTGGTACAGTACCACTGAACGTGGTTTTGATTCTTTTCACAATCCATGATTATCGATAGCGAAGACCAAGTCTGTAAGCTAAAAGACGCCATCTTGACAAGATCGCGAGTCAGTAGGTAGGAGGCAGAACCCCCAAAATGAATCCTTCATATATATATAACTCTTATTTTAAAAGAAAAAAGATCTCTCTCTTTATCAAATTTTCACCGTCCAAAGATTGATTCCAATAATAAATTTTAAGTGTCAATTATATATTTAACTATAACGTTTGTACCATTATATATATATTTAATTAAATAAAATCTATATTTAATTAGGGCACCTCCCATTGCAGAGGGTCTCACTTTCTCCCTATCTCCCGTGGCTAATTAGGGCACCTCGCTATTGGCTCCCTAAAACCATTTCCAATTGAAGATGAATTGGAGATGGCCACGAAAGACATGGAGTGGGAGACATGCGCCGCTGGAGGAGCGGCGTTCTCTACAGAGAGATGACGCCTCCTAAGATTATTTACATCAAATCACACGGCGCGAATATTTCAAAATCCCAACAGATATTCATCGTGAAATTTTATCAAAGGTAAGGAAATTATATGTCAATCTGATTCCATATGTTTTCTTCCATCGCGAATCGTGGTTTCCCACCTCATTGCTACCTTTGGCATGTCGATTCCTCCTTGTCACAAAGCGAAAATCGTAAGCCTTACTCTCTCTTCTATCTGCACCGCTTGCTTTTGATCCTAATTTTGAATCTCAAAATTAAGGAAGGTCATGTTTTCAAGTATTTGATACTGTTTGAGGACTGCTTTTGTTGGATTTTTACGGTGTAATCATTCATCATTTACTGAGGTAAAAATTGTCTGCTACATCCTGATATATTGATATATATTTTAGTGGTCTTAATCAATTTATGAAAATTGTCCGTTACAATGAAAGGTTTGGCCTCACAAGTTGCAGCTTTCTTTTAATCACATGTTTTTCTTTCTAGCTCTTAGTATTTGGTATTTTGATAACTAGAGTGCCACCATAGACGGCATATAATCTAGTCCTTGTGAATAGGCAAAGCACATTGATAACCATTTTGCAGTTAATTGCAACTTCATGATCTTTCACTTTCCTACATCCATTCCACCAAAGACACAAGGATAAATGGCTATGGACATTTTCTTGCAAAGTTCTGAGTAGTTATATGATGATTTCCAACCTTAGGGTATACTAGAGTTACCATCTTAACTCCATTTAGGCTTCTCATAGATTAGTGCCACCTATCGTATTTGTATACATTTTCTATTAATTGAATATAACTAAATACTCCCTCACTTCATATTTAAGTTCAAACAAAACAATTTAACATCACATAAATTGTTTGCATATTGTGTTTGCCTATTCTGCATCTTTATAGTTGAGGGGGTGGGAGGAGTGTAATCGTGTAATAGGGGTCTATAGTAACTTCACATTCAATGAGTGTCAACAAAATGGCGTGACATTTTAAAAACTAAATTACCACCGTTCCTACCTCATAACAATTGAATCAGATTTAAGATTTGCTTTTCAGCTATACTCCTGAAGGATTTGACATATACCTTCCTGTCTAGTCATGAAATAAGCTGGCAAAATGTGTTGGAGTCTAACTTGAATATTTCATTGCTGATACAGCTCTGAACTCGAACCCTTGACAACCAAACCTTTTAACTCTCACTAAAGATATATAATTTAGACAAGTGGACTATTACCGGATTGACTAAAGAAATAAAAAATAATACTCTTCATATTTTTGCTAATTCCTTATGATCAGTTATCAAGTCTAGCTAACCCAGAAATCCAAGAAGGGTAGAACTCTTCCATATTATCCTATCTTCATCCTACCAATATACATTATTCTACATGTAGTTTAGTTGCTCGAAACTTAGCCACATTGCATTTTCAGTTAAGTCCAACTAGACATAACCTAGTTACAAAATCAAATTCTCAGTACATATAGTCCCAAATAGATTAAATTTTATAGATTATTGTTGTTAAAAACTTAGAATATCAAATTCTTAGTTAATAGTCTTGCTCACATTGTTAGACAATCAAATTCTCAGTTAATAATTCCATTTTTTGATATCAATGCTTCAAAATTATTAAGTTAAAGTAATTTTGTACTTATAGATGTATTCTTACACACTATGCTTCTTTTTTCTATTTAATTAGAATTGAGAATATGAAAAATATGGATAAATCTTGGATTCGCCTCACAAAAAGAGCTAGCGTCGATTATGTAAAGGGCACTCTGGATTTTTTAAAATTTGCATTTGAAAAGTCGTCAAAAGATGGAAAGATCTTATGTCCTTGCGTTAGGTGTGTAAATGCATATTGGCATGCCGAAAAGGATGTATATGATCACATCATATGTTATGGGTTCCTTAAAGGTTATGTATGGTGGACTTGTCACGGGGAAAATCTTGAAGCCTCTACTTCCACTATCCAAACTATTGCGGATCCCAATGAGGGATTTCTAGATGATATGCAAGGTTTGGTGCAAGATGCATTTCTTGTGCCCGCTCAGAAAAGCTTGGGAGATATGAGCATGAACGTTGTTGATGCTCAACTTGGGCAAGGCCACGGAAGGTTATTAACTTAGCAAGATGCATTGCTAATTAACTATGAATAGTAAGATTACCTTTCTTGATTTGATGTAGTAGGTTATTAAAATTGCTAAGTTTTTATATGAATTTTGTGTCTTTGATGTTATATAAAAATTTCTTTTTACAGAGATTTTTCTATACAAATCTGTTTTGGTATCCTACGGAGGATTTTCATGGCAAAACAGGAAGTTGTAAGTCCAGCATAGAATACATGGTTTCACTACTTTATTATTAGTTGGCAATTAACTATTTTGTAGTGTATTCATATACAATGTGGTATTCTAATTAAATGCATCCTTTTGTTATTATATTGCGTTGTCCTAGATTGCTATTCTTAATTACTTTATCCAATATTACTATTATATAGGTTCATGTTGGTTTGGCTTAGTAGACATGAGATGTTAACTAGCTAGTATATTTTCAAATGGTAATGGGGCATATTTTTAATTTCAAAAGCTCATTTTCTAATTTCAAAAAAATAAAAATAATTTCAGAATATAGTCATTCATCACTTAGTTGATAAGCTCCACAAGCTCTTAATTTGATGTCAGATTGTTTTAGACTTGTTGTTAACTAAAATATTTCAAAATTATATGAACTTTTTTGGGTAGTTAATCATGATAGTCATCATTCTTTTTTTTTTTTTAAAACACGACTCAAAATGAGTTAGATTTCACTCAATTAGGGATCCTACATATTCGGCTCAAAGGCTAGACAACTCGATAGTTATCGCTCTTAATTGCAAGTTATTGTATATTATTTGACAAAAAAAAATCAATAATTCATTTCTTCTTGTAGCCACCATGAGAAGGCATTCAGTGTGAATACCAAATAAACTAAATTATACTATGCATGGATTGTTAATTAAAAATTATAAAAAGTGTTGCATTTCAATATTTGATAGTACTATGGAGCAATGAATGCCTTGAAAACTAAATACTTATATCAAGTTTGATAGGCATGAATAATAATTTTATGTAAAACGTTGTACTTTTTGTGAATTAATTTCTCACATATATTTTTTATGAAGTACCCTAAAAGTGTTTGATAGACAAAAAAAAATTCGTGAAAATTACAACTTTTCATAAATTAACTTTCTAGAACATGTTTGATTGGCATAGATATTTATCATGCCCCAAAATCCTGGATCGCGTGACTAGCTAGAACACGTGTTCGTAGTCTAAAGCCTATCAACTCATGCATATAAAATGCGAAATAATAAAACACAACCATGCTGTACACAACTCCATGTCTATAACCAAACTCAACAAGATGCAAAAGTAAATTCCTACACTCAACTACGACTCGACACGTCATGAGATCCACTATCTGAGCATGCACCCCCAATCGTCCCACATGGGTGTCATCGTACCTCTACTAGTTAGGATCTGCAAAATAACAAGAGAGTGAGAGGGATGAGTTCCAACGGACTCAGTGAGTGGCTTGAACCAAGCCCTCGCCAAGCCAACACATGTGATAATCATAGAGCATCGACATTATTTTAGTTGCACTGAATATTAAATCCTCACGATAATATACACGAATAAATAACCACCCATCATGTGCGCCCTTGCACATCTAACCATAGCGACCTCCACCGGCCATAGCATATCATTGCAATTAAGAAAATCATCTCGTGCGCCCTCGCACATCCAACCATACTGGTCAACACCGACCATAACATCAAAGTGCATTTAAGCACTCACACGAGTCGATCGCCAGGACATCACCTAGCAAGCTTCCCGCTCCGAGCCCTCTAAGCTATGATGGCCGACTAGCCTTGATAATCCTCCTCTGGTTGGGAAAGGCCCTTCAACCAAATGTCACTCTCAATCGATCGTCAGTGTGTCTCGCTAACGAGCTTCCCGGTCCACTGACGAGCTTCCCGATCCATAATCCACTCGCTGAGTCGAGCAATAGCTCCACTAGCTAAAGCGCTTCTTAGCTTGGCCATAATTCAAGCACAAGCATCATCACAAGGAATAGGAAATACACAAGAATACACACCAATGAAGTTACCCGAGTGGTTTAAGCATTTTGTCGATATGACGGGTGTGCGCATGACCACATTGAGTTCGACCTATACATGGTCTCAATCTCTCGGCCAAGCATCCCACCACTCCAAACCAAAAGAAACCAAACCTATATGTAAGTGTACTTAACCAATCACTATCCAAACATCCAAGAACAAAATTCCGGCAACCCATTATTGCTTACCAAGTTTGAAATTTTAGCATGTTACTTCTAGCATCTCATAGCAATGTTTTAACATAACCATGAACATCATAACCAAGTACATCAGACATAAAAAGAAAATGAAAATAACTTACATGAACACTTAGCAAATTCATAATAAGCTCTACTCATCACAAACAACCCCTTTTATCCTAGATTATGACACCGAATATCCAAGTTACCATTTCCTCCTTTCTCTATACCAAAGTCTAGGTTCACCTTAAGCCATAAGTGAACCTTTATCTTTAGGATCATTCTGCCCTTAACCCTCCAAGTAGGATATCTAATCGAGTACCCCTAGTAAGGAGTCTCATTGCATTCATCAAGTTATCCAAACCATCATGCATAAACATATGTCAATGCAGTAAACTACCAAGGTTATTTCCCTATCTCTAACCGCCGACCCCCTAAGAGTTCGAAGACTACCATAAGTTGTCCCACATCGGTTCCTATCCACAAGGAACCATTTGTCTTTCATATAATATCAATTTACAAGTAAATCAGTGATCAAAACATAGGATAAATAAACATTCCAGCAACACCATCTTTCCCAAGCCGCTAGCCCTGAATCCCTAGGGCTGCCCTAACCGGCCTTAATCCAAGAGACCATCAAAAATATTGCAAATTCAGAAATGGTATCGCATAGTATTATTGGCTTTAGGTTTTCAACCTTAGCCTTAATCTCGATCTTAATGGTTTTGATGATAACAAACATGGAACTAATGATTTCATTGAAAATATCTTTCAGGTTCCATATCGACTAGCGTTCGATGTCCTCGATCAGATAAATCGAAGAAATCACAAAATCGGAAGGACATTGATCATTGCGCTCGGGTCCGACGCGAAACTTCCCGAAGATCGACGTGTGCGCCGAAGACGTATTGGACGAGCTCAAAGATAACATGAAAGCTCTCCAAGTTGACAGTCGTTGAATGCCGGAACCCAGAATCGAAGCGCGAAAGAAATAAGCTGAAGAAACAACATTCAGCCTAGGTTCGATCGACCTATCGACCGACCGACCGAATGTAAAGAAAGTAGCAGAGCTACTTCGATCGACCGAGCGATCGACCGATAGAAATCCAAAACGGGCAGTAGCTCGGGCGATCGACCCGTTGGTCGACCGAACTGCTGATCCCCGCGATGAAAAATTGCGTTGGTCGACCGACGGGTCGACCGAATAGAGAAAGAAATTAGCCGAGGCTGGCGGTCGACCGACTTGCGTATAAGCCGAAGACGCAATCGCATCGGTCGACTGACGTTCGACCGAAGATCGCGGATCGCGCAATCTGTGACTGGTGGTCAACCAGTCGATCGACCGACCACAGGGAAAGTTGCAGCGGTCGAATGACCGATCGTCCGATGCTTCGACCGACGCTTCGATCGGTGGTTTGTAACGGATAGTTTTCTACCCGTTGAACAGTCGTTGCTTCTCGAGAGTATAAATACACCCTTTGATACTTCATTAATCTCCTTCTCCTACTGTAATAGAATTTATTGAGCATTTCAAAAGGAGATTAAAGCCTTCCAAAGATTAATTAAGCGACACTATGTTCTTCATCAAGTTCTTCTTCAAGCGCATCTGCTTCCCTCAACTCGAGCTTCAACTCAAGCTCTACTAGTGGCGAGTTGGAGGTTTTGAAGGGCTGAAAAGAGTAGCTAATCTTGCATTTATCCTTTAGCTCTTTTCAATTATAATTTTACTATTATTTGAACTATTTTTAATTTGGGTTTGTAGAAGACCATGTGTTTGGTCTTGAATTGGGTGAAGTGGTATCCTTGGTGTAGAAGGAGTAAAGCCACTTGTGTAAACGTAGTGTTTATTAAGATTAGTTTAGTTATCCCTTAAGGTTGAGGTGGGATAAGTGCTCTCGACAAGAAGGCTGAGACTTTCAGGTGCGGAAGTACCTTAGGTCGAGAGTGAGACTTTCCGGTGAAAAGTCCTCGTGTATAAGGGAAACTCAAATTAATCTAGTAAAACTAGTTTAGAAATTCTAAGCGGGTGCTTAGGTAGTGGAGTAGGCATTGGGGCCGAACCACTATAAATTGCGTATTTGCATTGCCTTATTGTTTTGTGTTTATTGCTTTATCATTTATCTTGCTTCCGCATCGCATAAGTGTAATTCATCTAAATGAGTCAAGTAATCAATTAAAAGTGAAATTAGGCGAATCGTATAGTAAATATACTATTCACCCCCCCTCTAGTGTCGCCATTTCGCCAACAATTGGTATCAGAGCGGGTTCGTAGCTTGAGATTTCACCATCTCTTCTACACCTTGTCTCGATTTAGAAATGGCTCTAGAAAGTGTAGCGTCTTCACCTCCTAGGTTCAATGAGTCAAACTTTGGTCTGTGGAAGTCTAGGATGTATACCTTCTTAAAGATCCAAGGTTTGGTTGTTTTCAACATGGTAAAAATTAGGTATAGTGAACCTAAGGAAGACATGAATGCATGGACCTAAGAACAAATTAGCATGTTCAAGTTAAATGCTAAAGCTATATATTGCTTATTTTGTTCTTTGGAAAACAATGTATTTGAAAAAATCATGCATTGTACTTCGGCTTTTGATATATGGGCAACATTGAATATGTTATACGATTATGCTAAAATCGAAGACCTTACCACTTATGTTGAGGGCGGTGATGACAATGGTCATCCCCCTAGTACTAACCTCGATTTTGATGATTTTAGTGCTTCTAGTCAAAGAAGCAAATCAAAAAGCCGAAAAAGAAAAGTGAGTTGTCATTTGTGCAAGGAGAAGGGGCATATCAAGAAGAATTGCCCATTATTGAAAAACAAAACAAGGAAGAGGTCGAATGCTTCTACATCGTCCTCCGATTCCCTCGAAGCATCCTCTCATCATGACAATAGAGCCACTTCTCAAGTGTGCCTCATGGGATTAAAAAATGAGGTAAATCCTTCCACCTCTTGTCATGATAAGAATTTTATTGATAATGATAGTCATAGCCCATCTAGTTCATTTGACATGCCATATGAGGAACTAGTTGAGGAATATCAAAAAATGTATGCCTTTCTTGTGAAAAAGAATAATGAAAATAAGAAGTTAAAGAAAGAAAATTTAAAGCTTAGTTCTCATGTGCATGAATTAGAGAATGAAAAATTGAATACTAACTCTTTTGATTCTTGTCATGATGCTTTAAAAATTAAAATTGAGGACTTAAAAAGTGAGAACATTGATTTAAAAAATAAAAATGATCATGTGAAAATTGAAAATGAAAGTTTGAAATAAAAAATGAAACTTAGGAGTAATGACTTGGAAAATGATTTCAAACTTGAAAATGAAAAATTAAAAGTTGAGAATTGCATGTTAAAATCTCAACTTCATGCATTGCATAAATCCATGGATGAGTTAAAAAATGAGGTTGTTTTATTAAATAAGAAAACTAGTAGTTTATCACATTTCTCATCTTCTAAAAATCCTAGGAAGAAAAATGCTTTATCTAAGAATGCTCATGTTCATCATAAATTTCATGCTATGCATTCTAATGTAAAACCTCATGTTAGACATTCTACTCTTAGACCTCATGATCATAAGAAGAAGAGTAATGTCTTTAAGAATGCTCATACTCATCATGTTTCATATGCTAAGCATTCTAATGATAAATCTCATGTCCATAACAAAAATAAAAATTTTAATGGACATTGCTTTTGTTATGGTGTTTTTGGGCATGCTATCTATGATTGCGCATTAAAGAGAAATTCAAGTGTTGCTAGGACACTTTGGATTCCTAAGCCCTCTAACCCCCAAGGACCCAAAGCCATTTGGGTACCAAAAGTCTCATCTTCTTTTTTAGGGGGAGCTACCACACAAGGATGAATGAGAAGAGGTGTATTGGAGTTGACCATGGACTTGAATGATGAATCCTCCATTGGTTGCAACTTCAAGCTACCTAGATGCCTATAGTAAATTTGGCATTAAACACTTTGGTATCATCTTCTTACTTTGACTTGCTTTAGTTAAGTTGGAGTCATGATACATGTCTAATTGAGTTGTTTTTCCCACTATTGCAAAAGAGTTTGTTTCAAAAACGTTTTTGATTTTTGATTTTCCGGTCTCTTCGGAGACCCAGATAGCCTGTAATGGGCTTAAGCGACCTTGTGGTTCTAAATCGTAGGCACATTGTGACCTTTCGGTTTTCAACCAATAGGAAGGGTTGGAGATATTATTTTTCAAAATTTTATATTTTAAGATCTTTTGATTCATTTTGTTATCATGGTTGATTTATATGATAATGAATTAATGCTATTCAGTGAAGTGGAATTTGATAAATGATACTTGGTTTTTCTCTTCACTATTTAATTTGATAGCTTACCTGTAGATTTAATTTCATTGTATACTTAAGATGTATACTTGCAAGTTATAAGGTTTTAGGAAGGCTAATTAAGAAGAAAAAAATTAGTTTGATAAATTATCATGAATTAGGTATAACTTTAATTAATTCAAAATCTTAGTGTTATACCTCATTGTTTAAGCTAAAATCATGTCTCTATGCTTATGACTTGAATTGCATGCAAATCTTTGATTTCTCATGAGTAGGTAGAACTTTAGCACTTAGGCAAAATTCATCAAATGAAACATGCTCTAGGTTGGTATTCATTATTAGAGACATTCTTGTAAGTCCAAACTAGTTTAACATAGGTAGAGATCTTATTCTTTAAATGTTTCACAATTTAAGATCTCTTATATTCATTTTGAAACCATGGTATCCATCTTAAAAATGAAACTTCACTATCTAGCATATGTTAAATTATTCTAATGAAACCTTGCATTGAACCTTGATAGTTAGTATAGTAGCTTGCTAGTTGACATATTATTTCATTATGATACTAATGATGTCCACTTGCAAGTTATGAAAGTAAATGAAGGCAATGCTATCTAGAAGTAAATGAAAAATGAAATAAAAAAGTTGGACAAATTTTCTAGAAAAAGGTATGAATTTTATTTTGTAAAATTTTTGAAAAATAAATTGAATTTTCATGTTTAATGATGTCTCTATGCTCATGATTGATTATGCATGATGAATAGTTGATCTTTCATGAGTAGATAAAATAATTTGATAACTTAGGCAAATCTCATGATAATTTTGATTAAATGAAACTTGTTCTAGGTTAAAATTCTTGTTAGAGATCTCATTTTAAGTTAAAATTTGATGAACACGTTTAGATACACATATCACATAAGTCTAAAAAATTAAAATTGAAAATTCATGTCTAGATGAACAATGTGATATCTATACCACTTTAGTGGACTTAAGCTTGAAAAGCTTGGTTCAAGTCAACAAACCACAATTGGTATTAATTGACTTGAATATTTTATTTTAAGTCCAAATCTTCATAAACATGTTTAGGAATAGGTTTGACATGTTTCCAAGCACTTAGAATGGAAAATTCATATGGATATGGATAAAATGACATAGAGGTGGTTTCATGGATACCTCTTTTGAACTATGTTGACCCAAGTCAACAAGTTGATTTAAAGGTCTCATTCATGATCCATATTTGAGAAACATGTTTAGATTTACTCATGTTAGGTATTCATAGGTTTAATCTTGAAAAATCATGAGTAAATGTTAAGATTGAAATTTGGCAAATTTCATAAAAAATTAGTTTAGTTTTGAATGAAACCATGCTAGGATGATATATTGACTTAAGAACTTAATTTTTATTCCAAACTTGATATATACTCTTTACATGACCATCATGTGATGTCATGAAGGTTTGAATGAAAATAAAGAAGTTTTAGGAAAAACTGAAATTTACAAAAATACCACTTCAATCTACATTTGGTATCAAATTTCAGTTATTTCTAAAGAAATATAGAAAATTGATTTTGAAATAATTCTTGAAGCTACACCTTCATTGAAAAATCTAAAATGTTGTATAAAAATTTCAAAAAGTTTCATAAAAAATCTAAATTTTAGTGAAATTTTGAAGTTGGATTTTCAAAATGAAAAGTATCATCCTTAATTGAAATATCAATCTTCTATACTTTGATTTTTCTTTAAAAACTTCAATAAAAACTCATGTACATCATTTGGATTCTAATTCTAATATCATTCACACATTTTCATGAGTAAAATTATTTCTAGGAATGATTTTGATATTTTGGATGATAGCTAGGATCCATTTGTTTATTTGAAAACAATATAGGATGGAAAATGAGCTTTGACTTTTAAATTCATTTCGAGTTCAACTTTGATACATGCATTTCAAATGTCTATCCAATAATTTGTATCAAAATTTTCATCCCACATTTGGTATCAAAATGCGCATTCTATATTTGGTATCAAATATTTTATCCAAAAATTAGTTTCAAAATCATTTGTCAAAAATATAATTTTGATTAAACTTTAAAGGGTGATTTTTGAAAACTAGAAGTATAGGTTGACTTAAGTCAACAAAGTAACTTAAAAATCTCATCTTAAGCCCAAACTTAATTCATAGTCTTACACTACCTCATGTTGGATGTCTAGATGCCTAAATATGAGAAAACATGAGTAGATAGCAAATCTTGAGTCTTAGCACTTTCATTGTTTTCATGCTTATTTCAAATGAAAATATGCTAAGTTCCAATTTAGATCAAATAAAATTAGTTTCACTTCAAACTTGATATACATGATTTAAATGACCATATCTTGATATATTGAAAGTTTGAATGAAAACAAAAATGTCATGAAAAAGATAAACTACAACATTGGTATCAATTGAGTGCATACATGATTTAGACTTGATTGTATATATCATCTCTTTCATATCATGTATGATTTAATTTTCCTATTAAGTAGGTGTTTTCCATCCCTTAGTTGAGATTTTCATGCTTCATGAAAAATAATTTTAGAAGTCTCAACTTCATGATAAAAATATGTTCTTCATCCCTTTGATTAGATAGACCTTTCTTGCCCTTTTTTGATTGATGTTGAAAGGAGGAGAAATGTATAAGAAAATATGGGAGAAATGTATAAGTCAAAAAGGATAAAAGTATAGGTACAAAGGGGAGGAATATATAGAAAATCCATGCATATAGTTAGGGGGAGTTTATTTCATAGATATGCATATTGATAGGGGGAGAAATTCCTTAATTGATATCATATATGCTTTAATGATATATTTTCTTATGGATGTTTGTCATCATCAAAAAGGGGGATATTGTTTGCTTTAGGTTTTCAACCTTAGCCTTAATCTCGATCTTAATGGTTTTGATGATAACAAATATGGAACTAATGATTTCATTGAGAATATCTTTCAGGTTCCATATCGACTAGCGTTCGATGTCATCGATTAGATAAATCGGAGAAATCACAAAATCGGAAGGACATTGATCGTCACGCTCGGGTCCGTCGCGAAACTTCTCGAAGATCGACGTGTGTGCCAAAGACGTATTGGACGAGCTCAAAGATCATATGAAAGCTCTCCAAGTTGACCGTCGTTAAATGCCGGAACCCGAAATCGAAGCGCGGAAGAAATAGACTGAAGAAACAACATTCAGCCTAGGTTCGATCGACCTGTCGGTCGACCGACCGAAGGTAAAGAAAGTAGCAGAGCTACTTCGGTCGACCGAGCGGTCGATCGATGGAAGCCCAAAACGGGCAGTAGCTCGAGTGGTCGACCCGTCGGTCGATCGACCTGCTGATCCCCGCGATAAAAGATCGCATCGATCGACTGACGGGTTGACCGAATAGAGAAAGAAATTGGCCGAGGCTGGCGGTCGACCAAGCGGTCGACCGACCTGCCTATAAGTCGAAGACGCAATCGCGTCGGTCGACCGACCACAGTGAAAGTTGTAGCGATCGAATGACCGATCGACCGATGCTTCGACCAGCACTTCGACCGGCGGTCTGTAACGGATAGTTTTCTACCCGTTGAACAGTTGTTGCTTCTCGAGGGTATAAATACACCCCCTGATACTTCATTAATCTCCTTCTCCTACTCTAACAGAATTTATTGAGCATTTTAAAAGGAGATTAAAGCCTTCCAAAGATTGATTAAGCGACGCTCTGTTCTTCATCAAGTTCTTCTTCAAGCGCAATCTGCTTCCCTCAACTCGGGCTTCAACTCAAGCTCTACTACTGGCGAGTTGGAGGTTTTGAAGGGCTGAAAAGAGTAGCTAATCATGTATTTATCATTTAGCTCTTTTCAATTGTAATTTTACTTTTATTTGAACTATTTTTAATTTGGGTTTGTAGAAGACCAGGTGTTTGGTCTTGAATTGGGTGAAGTGGTATCCTTGGTGTAGAAGGAGTAAAGCCACTTATGTAAACGTAGTGTTTACTAGGATTAGTTTAGTTGTCCCTTAGGGTTGAGGTGAGATAAGTGCTCTCGACAAGAAGACGGAGACTTCCGGGTGTGGAAGTACCTTAGGTCGAGAGTGAGACTTTCCGGTGAAAAGTCCTCGTGTATAAGGGAAACTCAAATTAATCTAGTAAAACTAGTTTGAAAATCCGAAGCGGGTGCTTAGGTAGTAGAGTAGGCATTGGGGCTGAACCACTATAAATTGCGTGTTTGCATTGCCTTATTGTTTTGTATTTATTGCTTTATCATTTATCTTGCTTCCGCATCGCATAAGTGTAATTCGCCTAAACGAGTCAAGTAATCGATTAAAAGTGAAATTAGACGAATCGTATAGTAAACATACTGTTCACACACCCCCATCTAGTGTCGCCATTTCGCCAACAAGTATTACCAACGAAGAATATGTTGGTCGTTGGTAAATTTGTTGGTAATGGTATTACGATTATTGACTATTATCAACGGATTTAATTCATTGATGATACAATGTTTTTTTTTGTAGTGAAAAGCCTTTAGATCAGCTCAAGTAAAAAGAACTAGATGTTTTCTCTGTTGTCTCTCTCCAACTTAGACCTCAAGTAATAAGGGTAAATTACATTGATCTCCTTTGAGATTTAATGAAATTACATTGATCCCCCTCTATTTGTCCAGGTTACAATCATCTCCACTGAGTAATTTTTTTAGGAAAGATTTGTGTAATATTTTACAAAACTTAGGGGAGGTTTGTGTAATCTTATTTCGTAATAGGGGAGCTAGGTTTGTGTAATCTTTTACAAAATTCAGGGGAGTTACAAGATAAAATTACAAATAGAGGGGATGTCAGTATAATTTTACTAAATCTCAGGGGAGGTCAGTGTAATTTATTACTGCTCTGAATTTAGATCAGCTTTACTAATTTAAGTTAGCTCGAACTGATAGATTTTATAGAAACATAATATGATCTAACTGATGATATAATCAAGTCACAAATAGAGCATGCATAAATCTATAAACATGTTAGATTGCGGAAGCGTAGGATCAATACTAACCTTCAGCTATTGATATTGTATTGTTGTTTCACTGCGCTGCTATGACTGTGTTCCTTCTTGTGTTCCTTTCTCAATAAGTTTTTCAATACTCTCTTCTTGAACTCTCAATAGATGGTATTAAAAAAATAGGAATGAATACGATGACCTATGAGTACTCCGATATATTTATATACATACATTGTCATCAAAGGTAGTAAGATAGACTTGAATTGGGTTTAGGATAAAAATGAATAAATTAATAAAATCATATAATATGTGAATCACATTAGAATAGTAACATGGACACATGGACACATGATCCATATCTGATAACGACTAGACCATGTTCAAAATAAAATCATATAATATGTGAATCACATTAGGATAGTAACATGGCACATGATAACGACTAGACCATGTTCAATTTAAATGGTCACGTCTAACAAGAACACGTAATAATACAAACCACAACTAGGAAAAGCCAAAAACTAATACAAACCTTAAGAATTATAGGCCGCAATGGTGTTACAGTAGCAAATTAGAATATTACTTTTTGTTTATTAAAAATATGAATGCATCTATTGATTTTTTTTCTAAAGATTTAAGATTTTGAAAAACGTAGTCATCAAGGAAAAATTGGACTGTACAGGATCAAGGAAAGAAAAGTTACTGTTTTGAAGCCTAAAAACATAAGAAGCAAAACTTACAGCACGGATCAGGATCAACGAACAACAAATTTAAAACAGTTGACCATTAATTAGATTCAGTCAACACATCAAATGCATTAAATCCAATTAATTATCTTCCAACTCGCACTCACGTACTGTTAATTGCGGTCAACACAAAGAAGTCAAACCGATGATGCTTTCCCTGCGCTCACGCGTCTGAGCCGCGTCAATCACGAGGAACAGAACGAAAGCGCGGCATCATGATCTTGAACGCGGCGTCGTTGTAGGATGAAAAAGAGAGGAAAGCGTGTAGTTTTTTATGCGGATTGCTGGTCTAAAAGTGGCGTAAAGCGGCAGCAAGCCGGCAACTTAATTAACTCCGTCTCCCCACATTTATCTTTTTATCTATAGGACTACGATCCGAACTCATGATATCGTCACGCTCCAGATTCCAAATGCAGCCCGCCGCGTGTTCTATGTATTAACGGCACACTTTGGTTTGTCTTCACTTTTATATCCACGTAACATTATTAATGCCTTTTTTTTTTTTTACTTTTGTTTGGCTTTGCACATGCTAAGAAAGTGCTTAAAAAGAAATCACTTGATTTGAACTTTGCACAAATGTGAACAACATGTGAATAGTGAATACCAATGAGAAGCTAGAGATGATAAATTTCTATAGTCCGACGTATGCCCGTACAATAAAATCGCACTTGGATATACCCTCGTATTCTCATCTGATAATATAATAGTCCGACGTATGCCCGTGCAATAAAAGTTATAATATTCTTCCCGTTTCCAATAAATAATTTTTTAATTTTTTTAAAAAATTTATATTAAATGATATTTTAAACTTTCAATATAGTATTAATTATTATTATTATTTTTATCAATTTTAACTTCTAATAAACGTTTCTCCCATCAACGAAGTACAATAATAAAAGCATAAAATTTAAAGATCATACTATGAATAATTTAATATTTTTTTTTAAAATTAAAAATTAAGTTATTAAATAATATTCTTAATTTATGTGTCAAAACTTAAAAAATTACTTATTATGAAACGAAAAAAATATAATATAATAGTGTAATTATAGGGCAACTGTGCAAATACGGATTGAATGTTGTATAGATATACCCTCGTATTCTCATCTGATATACATTCGCACATATACGAATATTTCAAATCCACATCTATACCAATACTTATCATAGTGCATCTTCCAAGTCATTTCCGACACAATGCATGTCTTAATTTAATTTGTCTAGATTGATGCCATACAAGATGAATAATGCAGATCTTGACTTAATTTATGAGGTAAGCAAATAATTAAAATTATCTATATTTATTGTATATCATGGAAAGCACTCACAAGATATTGTGATGAAAATAACTTTATATATAATTATTGCATAATTTAAGTTATTTTAAATGCATATTTATTCTTAGATCACATTATTTAGAATCTAATCATGTTCTTTTTTATGGAGAGATAATATATCTCGCTAAGTCGCTAATGCATTGTTCGCTATAAAGATCATAGTTATTTCCCTTACGTCATATTTAAGAAAAATAACAACTTGCAACGACGTCATATTCAAATTGTTACGCTACGACATGCATCGTGTTACGCTGTACCGGAATATGAGTTATTAGGAAAATGTCAAGTGGTGAGAATATACAAACCGTTAATAAAGAGCTTCTCATCGAACTCCTTTCAATTTCCATTTCCCTGACCGTTTTCTTCTCTCTGCCTCCCCCCCTCCCCACCCACCTTTCTCCTCTTCTCATTTACTTCTTACCGCCACCTCTTCGAGGCAGCAAAAAGAATCGATTTTTTTTCTCTCCCTTGCAACTACTACTACTTTTTCTTCCCAATTTCTCTTTTCATCGGTCCCAATCTCGCACAAATTTCGCACCCACTCCGCAGGATTGATGCTGCCGCCGATTCTGTGAGTATTCTGAGCTGGAGAATAGTCCTTACATTATAGTAGCGAAAAAGGGTCGCTTTTCTCGTTGGCGGTGATGGCTTCCAGGAGGCCCTCTTCTTCTTGTTTCCGCTTCTTGGTTCTCGAGCTGGTTCTGTTACTGGGGCTGCTGGTGTTGAGCCCTCCGGCGCGGGGCGCCGGGATGTTCAAGGTGCGGCGCAAGTTTGCCGGCCGTAGTCCCACCATCGGCGATCTCCGCGCTCACGATACCCGCCGCCACAGCCGGATCCTCGCTGCCGCTGTCGATCTCCCCCTCGGCGGCATCGGCATCCCAACCGACACCGGGTTCTCCCTCCCTCTGCCCTTCCGCTACCTTATTCGATTGCTACCTGTGATTGTTGAATCGCGTTTTGATCTCTGGGTTTTTGTCCGATAATTTGTAGGCTGTACTTCGCGGAGATTGGGATTGGAACGCCGTCGAAAAATTACTATGTTCAGGTTGACACCGGGAGTGACATCCTCTGGGTGAATTGCATCTCCTGCAGGCGGTGCCCTCTGAAGAGCGATCTCGGTGTATGAAAAAGAGTCATTTTTTCTTTTCTTTTTCATGGATTTTAGATGTTTCTATTTTTTCTTTGTTGGAGCTATAATGTAGAGAGTCTAGTGAGAACTGAGCTGGTTGTTGTAGGTTGAGTTGACGTTATATGATCCAAATGCGTCGGGCAGTGGGAGCTTGGTTTCTTGCGAGGAGAAGTTTTGCGTGTCCACATATGGAGACATTCCTGGCTGTGCAGCAAACTTGCCGTGCCAGTATTCTGTGATGTACGGTGATGGGAGCTCCACTTCCGGCTACTTCGTAACAGACACTGTACAATATAACCAAGTTTCTGGTGACCACCAAACGAAACCGGCCAATGCAAGTGTTACATTTGGGTAGGTGTACGTCACTTTTTTAGCTTCTATTTTGAAAGTTCACATTTTTACTAACTGGTGTTTTATGGAGACAGTACATAAGGATTAGGAGTGCAGATTGAATTTTCCATCTTTTTTCTCTTTAGATTTTACCTAATATCTTGCTTCTGTTGTTTATCTGTAAGTGTTTATCAGGTAACTTTTTATGAGTTCTATGTTAGACAGAAATGTAAACATAAATATTGAACATACATGAATCAGTAAGAACAACATCATCAACTTGTGTTGGTCCCTTTGGACTGTATAGTTTCTCACTATAATATGGTATACTTGGTACATCACTAGGGACAAATATATGTAAATGCTTATTGTGTAGCTAATGTCCTTATGGTCATGGTTTAAAATACCGATACCGGTCATCATCTCGGTGGATGACCGGTACCGGTACGTACCGATACCGTACCGTACCGACACACGGTACGGTCCGGTACAAAAATTGCATACCGAGCTTTTTTTTTTTTTTTTTGATTTTACTGCTAAAAATAACTCTCGTGTGCTAAATAGCTCGTACCGCCCGGTATTTGCTAAATACCGGGCGGTATTTATCGGTATTTATCGGTATACCGATCGGTATTTATCGGTATTTATCGGTATTTATCGGTAATACCGATATTTTTAAAGTATTGATATTTTGCTACAGTGCAAAATATCATACCGGGCGGTATATCCCGGTATGATAGCAAATACCGCCCGGTATTTCATAAATACCGGACATACCGGGCGGTATTTACCGAGATGCCCGGTATTTACCCATACCGGGCATCTCGTATACCGGTTTTTTCAAAAACCGGTAAATACCGAGCTTACCGCCCGGTATACCGTGAGATTTGAAACCATGCTTATGGTTACATTTTAACCTATGATGTTAGGAAACTAGGCCTTATAGTTAAATCAAGAAACTTATATGACATTATTTTCTCCAAATACTACCAATCATGGCATAATCCGTTATTGTCCATGGTGTATTGTGTCAAAGTTCATACAAATACATAATGACAGTCCAATGTCATTTTTTCGAGTTGTCTAATGCATCGATGTTTTATGACAAAATTCTTACAGTTATGAACTTCTAAGTAGCTTAATTCTTTCTCCATTTGTGAAGTTGTGCGTGCTCTTTTTTCTTGGTCTAATATGATAATGGTAGGTGCGGTGCTCAACAATCTGGAGATTTGGGCTCACCAAACTCAGCACTTGATGGAATTCTTGGTTTCGGGCAGTCAAATTCATCCATGCTCTCTCAGTTGGCTTCTGCTGGAAAAGTGAAAAAGATATTTGCTCATTGTTTGGATACGGTGAATGGAGGAGGAATTTTTGCTATAGGACATGTAGTGCAACCGAAAGTGAAAACAACACCTTTGGTGCCCGATCAGTAAGTTGTTCTATACTTATATGTATAGCTGTGAACTCACGCCCTAATTTATCTCATACCTCATCTTAGATGCAACTTTTTGGTATTGCTTGAAAGTATATGACTGGTTATGTAGTAGCAAGTTAAATACATCAAGTTATTAGATCTCTCTCTCGCTCACAACTATAAGGCTCATTTTGTAATATAAAATACCCTTAAGTATATCATGTCCATATTTTGGTTGGTTATGCATTTTCAAGAATAGCACTGTAGTTCTGAACAGATTCATATTTGACACGCTTAAATTCACAACGGTATGCTATTTCTATCTTAAACTATCAATTTCATTCATGCGGCAAACATATTTTGACCTTCAAGATCCTCACACTAGGCCTTCCACGGAGTATTGGTGACAAAGAGAGCTTTGGATGTCTAAAGTAGCCTCCAAAAGGGAAGTGCTGGTGTGCATTTTTAAGCACAATCTTTTTTTATCTCCACCGTTCTTCAGGAATCAGAGATGAGGTATGATTAGATCATATATCTAACAGCTAACAACTTCCATTTAGGTCAGGTAATCAGCCATAGGATGCCTCCAAAATGAAAATGAGAATTAAAGATAACCATTGAGAAGGAAGTGGATGAAGAGACCGGATTTGGTTGGTCAGGGAGACTGGTCAAAGTCATATAGCCAGGTTTGGGAAAATGAGGAGCCTTCATAATTTACATAATGGCAGTGACCAAGAGAAATGGCCTGAAGCCAAACAATGAGATTAATACCATGTGGAACAACCTCAGTCTGTCAGTCATGTTGAAAAAGCAGTAATCTCAGCCCATTGATCATGTTGTAAATATTGCAACTATAGAATTGCTACATAAATCTTCAACCCTGAATGCCAGCCATCCTTCACATGATGTGTTGGATTATGCATTTTTTTTCAATCCAATTGTATGTGATCTCTGATGATTTGGTATTCTTGGATCGCATGTTAATGGTTGCATTTGAGTAATGGATCATCAGTTCATTGGAATAAGACCAGGACACTCAGTCACTGTGGGGCAGAACAACTCACTGCTGGCTACACCAATCACTAACAAGATTTGAATGTGAAAATGGTTGCATTTGGTGAAGAGCGTACTATCCACCATCCTGCTGCCTTCTTTCACCACAGAACTATCACATTTCAGTGACATGTTTCCTACTGGCCAAGTTAGTCAGTTTGAATACTTTTTAGAGTAGATTCCGTGTAAATTAAAGTCACTTAGAGTTCATGAAATGCGTCCTTAAGTTAAGGTGAAAACCATTTAACTAACTGACACATCAGTTCCAATTCTTTTCAGATGCTTAGTCATTAAGCCTTTATCTTCTTCTGGCTCATTAACTCTTAAAGAATCATAACACTTTTTAACTTCAATTATTGTTAATTCTGATATTCTATATTCATGTTTGTCATAAATTATTCTCAGATTTACTTTGATGAGTTGATGCAAACATTCTTATGAACTATAGTAACTTGTTCTCGAAGTACAATGTTAAACAAATACATTCTAGTGTTGAAAGTGAAGAATGGAGGAGTTTAATAGGAAAAGTAGAATTTAAATATAAATTTCATCCCCTGAGGACGCTAGAAATGTTAACATAGGCAATATTTTGAGTACAAAATGGTAAAATTATTGTTTGTCAATTAATACTGGATCGAGGAGTGAGCAGAAGTTGGAGACTATATCTTTAGTGAGAAAATGTTAATAAAAATTTCAATAGTTTTTGGGATTTGGTTTTTTGAATTTGAGTGAGGATCAATTTTTTCAAAAACTTGAGCTATTAGTAAATGGCGCAATCTAGATGTAAATTATTACTTTTTTAGTTGAAAATATTGTCATTCAATCTAAAATTTACTATTGTGTATTAATAAAATTGATGATTGGTTGCGATGATCTTTTGCTTATCTAGATTCTTAGTATGTACTCCAACATGAAGGATTGAAGGTATTTGTGAAATTACGGGGGAAGAAGAATTATCTCATGGTAGCCCCACTAATTTATAACATATATAATATACTTTACACATATGTACTAGGAGATAATATATTTACAACTAGGTCACTAAGACTCCCCCTCAAGTTGGGCCAACTTACTCTGAAGGATTTAGTTAACATTCAGCCAACTATTTGATCACTAAAATTTACAAATATTGTCAATCTCCATGTGTTTTTGTCCTCCATTGTCAACTACTTGGCCTTATCAACTCACATGTTACAAGTATCATAAATTCATAACTCTGTATTTTGCATTTTTGCCTTTGCACTAAACTAACCATCACAGTCTCTTTCTTACTTTTTTATGAGATCATATTGCCACCAAGCATCACACAATATCCTCAAGTGACTGACCCTGCCCAATCACCATTAGAGTAGCGGAATCATAATAAATGAGGTGAGGGTGATTGAATTGGAGAAAGCAAAAACTTATGAGACATGATTAGATGCTTACGAGTCTAAAATCCAAAAGTGTGCACTAGAAGTATGAGCCAAGCACAAGGTACGAGTATGAAAAAAAGCCGAGACTAATGGCTATGACTCGGAGTATTCATCTACAAGAATATTGAATATAACTTTAGGAGGTTGTGGTTGATTGTCCACAACACCCTCGGATGACTACTCAAAATGTGCTAGACCAAGAGAATAGCCATCTAAAGAATAACAATTATCTTTCACATGCTTTTTTTCCTACCGTTAAGAGTATAAATGCACAAATTGGTCTCTTTCCTAACAGCTTAAGTTTTTAGGAAAGTTGGTCATCCAATCAAATTTAACATGGTATCAGAGTGGAGGTCTTGTGTTCGAATCCTCCTAGCATCAATATTTAAAAAAAATACCTCCCACCTCAATTAAGTCAATCCACTTGTTGGGATTGGGTCAACAGATTGGTCTCTTTCCGAACTGCTTAAGCTTTTAGGAAAGTTGGTCATCCAATCAAATTTGACACCTACAATGAGCACACTTAGGTGGCCTCAACCATAACCACAATTAGGCCTGCATCCATCATTGCGCCCATCGTGAGCCCGCCAAATCCATACTGCAAAGTAGACGGAGGCTCAAGCTCATATTGTACAACAAGAGCAAATCGATCATCCTTGGGCTCTGCAAAAGAATGGTCAACGAGGACGTGGACAAGAAGAGGAGGGCATTGCGGGACTTGGGAATCACGGCTGGCACGGATGCTTCGAAGTCGCTGATTTCTGGGGAGTGTGATCATCATGCTCTAGGAAGGGAATGACAGAGTCGTGGATAGCTGTAGGGGTGAGCAACGGTTCGGTTCGGTTAATAATCGAACCGAATCATCGGTTAATCGAACCGAACCAAAATTTTTTTTTTAACCGTTTATCGAACCGAAAAATTTGGCTAATTCGGTTCGGTTAACCGAATTTTTGGTTCGGTTCGGTTCGGTTCGGTTAATTTACCAAATTAACCGAAAAGATTTAAAAAAACCAAAAAGATTTTTTTTAAAAAAACATTTGCTAAGACTCGAACCCAGGCAACCCAACTCCAATTTTATACCTCTAACCATGGTTTAAAATCTCGGTACCGGTACCGATTTCGGTCACCGGCCAGTACCGTACCGTACTGTACTGACACACGGTACGGTACGGTACGAAAATTGCATACATGCGGGTTTTATTTATTTATTTAAGAAATAACTCCAAATCTCCATACCGGGTGGTATACCGCCCAAACCGGGCGGT
Organism: Canna indica; assembly: GCA_034359265.1. NCBI lineage: Eukaryota > Viridiplantae > Streptophyta > Magnoliopsida > Zingiberales > Cannaceae > Canna > Canna indica. The sequence goes on along the minus strand of CP136896.1, from coordinate 65,842,816 downwards.
ATGAACCCGAAACAAGTGGCCAACAGCCTTGTCCAATGGTACGAAGGCCTCATACCGCCCATACCGGGCGGTATATGACAAAATACCGCCATATACCGCCTAGTATACCCAATATACCCGGTTTTTTTAAATACTGGGTATATCGTATACCGGAAACCTAAAAATCCGGTAAATACCGGGCTTACCGTACCGTACCGGGCGAGATTTTAAACTATGTCTCTAACCATCTTAGCAAACTCCATTATCAATTTATTTCTAACTAACACATTACACATATTATATATACAGTCGAAATAAAATAAATAATATTATACATGCACTAGGATTCGAACCTGGGCAGTCGGGAGGCTTAAAACTATACTTAACCACCATGGCAATAGCAATATATGATATATTTTTTATTATATATATATATATATATACGGTTAATTCGGTAAATTAACCGAACCGTCGGTTAATTTACCGAACCGAGCCGAAAACCGAAATCCAAAATTTTCTTTAACCGAAAACCGAACCGAAATTAATTCGGTAAATTCTGTTCGGTTAAATCGGTTTCGGTTCGGTCGGTTTCGGTGAATTGGGGAATTCTGCTCACCCCTAGATAGCTGGGGCTGGGGAGTTGCATATTGCAGCGTTGATCGCCATTGCTGTTGGTCGCGGGTTGCAAAGAAGAGACAACAATAGGTGGCATATGAGGTGCGCGAAAGGGGGAACGCGACAAGTGGCGCTGATGAGGTGTGATTGTTGCGTGTAGGTGGCGACTCGGCTGCTCTCCGATGACACCTAAGAAGGAAGAGGAGGATGGAGGCCACCGGGGTCAACATTTAGGGAGAAAGGAGAAATGATGAGACATGGTTGATGGTAGTGGGACCCAACAATGAGGGGAGCAATCGAGTGACTATGATACCATGTGAAATAATAGGGAAATAAGAATTATCGCATGGTAGGCACCTAAACCTATATATATATATATATATATATATGATACTTTACATATAGGTACAATGAGATTATATATTTACAACTAGGTCTCTAACAGTGTTAACACCTAGCATCTAGATATTTCTTCATATACTTCCATCCACAACTTCCATATTTTAGTTTTCATTTTTTTTTGCTTTTTTTGTTTTTAAAAAATGTGCTATTAATGAGTCTGTGTCTGGTTTAGGCCACATTACAATGTGAACCTGAAGGCAATTGAAGTTGGTGGGTCATTTCTACAGCTTCCAACTGATTTGTTTGACACCGGGGACAGGAAAGGGACAATAATTGATAGTGGTACAACATTAGCTTATTTACCAGAGGTTGCCTATAAGGCCCTAATGAATGCGGTATGAGATTTCAGTCAAAATTGTTTTGTTTATTTTTTTGGTATTCATTGTTTATTTTCTTTGTAGATACTTTCTCAGCGTTCAGATTTGAGCTTCTTTACCAGTCAGGACTTCCTGTGTTTCCGTTATTCTGGAAGGTATAATTTCAGCAACTATACTTTGACCATTTCTGTTTCAGAAGAGAAAGTTTATATAGACACCACTCCTTGTAACTGCAAGCTAATGTGAAGTATCCTTGATTGTTGTGTGCATCTTGTGTTTTACATTGCATTAATTTGCTGAAATGTTTTCCATATGACTCATCTTACTACTTGATTTGCAGCATCAATGCTTGTCATTGTTTTGCATGAATTATAGAGATTTTTTGGGAGCTAATTAGGGCATCATTCATTGGTTTGGGTTGCTTCCACATATTTGAGCAACTCAAGTTACATCTTACATACATGACAGGAGGAGGTTTTTTGCATAAATCTAAAAGGCTAATTTTCTACTATTGATCTTGAACTCTTATTAGCTTTACACTCTGTTCCCCGTGGTTCCTTATGATTTTCAACATAATTTCCTACGGTCCTCAGATTTTCTTTTACCAAATTGGTTATGACCTATGTAATATTGCTTCATGCAACCCTAAGGTTTTCTTTTTGCCAAATTGGTTATGAAATTATTGCTACCTTATTTATTGTTGTAGACACTGGGTGCACAATTTGACACTTTATCCATTTTGGAGTTTTATTTTACACCTATATCATATCATATTCAGTTGCTTTCTGCATCTTGTAGTATATGAGAATTGTAAAAATTCCTAACATAGTTAATTATCGTATTTTGGTTTAAGATCACCCTAATAAAATTGATTAGCAAATCTGAATCACTATTGCTTTGTCAGCAAAATTTCACTAAAGACTGATTTACTTTATTGATTCATTGTTAGGTTTACCTATAACAATCATAGTCCTGTCTTTTTATAAGACACTTTTTAGATGCCAGCAATCTTATTGTGGTTAGGCTACATGGATGTGGTTGGCATGCAAATAGCTATGGATAAAATAAGGCTTAGGTTGCATTCGTTTACCGTTTCTCTTCGGCTAACCTAATCTTGGTTGTTGTACGATAAGTTTATGAAGTTTTTAGAATCTTTATGCCATTTTTGTTAAGCATTTATTTAGTTCATTTATATCTAGTTAAACATTTAGTGCTTTAGCCATTTATTTTGACCAAGTTTTGTTATTTTGTAGATAGAAATCATCAAGTTATCTGACTACTAATTGTTTTCATTACTAATTGCAGTGTGGATGATGGATTCCCAGAGGTCGTTTTTCATTTTCAGAACTCACTTTTGCTGAATGTATATCCTCATGATTATCTTTTTGAAAATGGGGTAAGATAGCTCATGATATCTTTATTTTATAGGGTGATTATTGCCCTCGGTAGTTATTGTAAATTTGAATAGAGAAACATTGAGATTACCCACTTAGGCTTCTCTCATGCTCTATATATATATATGAAAGAGTTTTACATAAAGGTCCTTTCTCTTTACAAATAGGTCCTCACATATCTTTACACATAGGTTCTAACACTCTCCCTCAAGCTGGAGCAAATATATTACAAAGTCCTAGCTTGTTACATATAAACTTGATTCTTGGACCTTTTAAGGATTTAGTAAAGATGTCAGCTAACTGGTCATTTGAGTTTACAAATGCCATTGTGATTTCTTTAGATTGCACTTTTTCTCTGATAAAATGACAGTCGATCTCTATATGCTTTGTCCTCTCATGAAAAAACGGATTGGATGCAATGTGCATAGCAGCTTGATTATCACAGTATAACTTCATAGGTTCACTATGTCTGAAACCTAATTCTGCCTTTAATTGTTTTAGCCAAGTTAGCTCACAAGTGACTAATGCCATGGCTCTGTATTCAGCCTCTGCGCTAGATCTTGCTACCACATTTTTTTTCTTGCTCTTCCATGAGATCAGATTGCCTCCTAAGAAAACACAATATCCTGAGGTGGATCGACGATCAGTGGGTGCACCGCTTTAATGGGCGAACAGCCCAACCCTTGGAACATACTACAGCCCCAGGTGGCGAAGAGCCGACATCGAGGTGCCAAACCTTCCCGTCGATGTGAACTCTTGGGGAAGATCAGCCTGTTATCCCTAGAGTAACTTTTATCCGTTGAGCGACGGCCCTTCCACTCGGCACCGTCGGATCACTAAGGCCGACTTTCGTCCCTGCTCGACGGGTGGGTCTTGCAGTCAAGCTCCCTTCTGCCTTTGCACTCGAGGGCCAATCTCCGTCCGGCCCGAGGAAACCTTTGCACGCCTCCGTTACCTCCCGCCCAATCAGCATTAGTATATTCGGTCACCTGAAGATGGCCTTGATTGTGATATAGAAGTCCTTTGCCTGGGGCAGACTTAAGATAACGTAGTACCCTCAAAGCCCCGCTGTCCAGTGATCCTCACAAGGAGACTCTAGGAACTGACTGATCACACTTACAGCGAAGGAAATGTCTAGTGATCGTAAGATAGTTAAGCTTACCCACTAGCCTGCGATATTTTGATATTTGGTTCCATCGGGGTATCAGCTGGTTTGGCCCCTAGAAGGTCTGCTTCCTCAAGTATATCTAACATATATTTTCTTTGTGATACATAGATATCTCCTCTAGATCGGGCTATTTCAATACCCAAGAAATACTTTAAGTTGCCCAAATCCTTGGTTTCAAATTGTTGATGTAAATAGGCTTTGAGTCCTTGTATTCCTTCAATATCATCCCTTGTAATAATTATATCGTCAACATAAACAATCAGGAGAATTTTTTTCTCAGAGGATGAAGTAATGTGAAAAACCGAATGGTCTGAGATGCTCCTAGTCATCCCAAACCGGAGTAAGGCAGAACTGAATTTTCCAAACCATGCTCGAGGAGATTGTTTCAAGCCATATAGTGATTTCTTCGGTCGACATACTAGACCAGACTCCCTCTGAGCAACGAACCCTGGTGGTTGCTCCATATAGACTTCATCATCCAGATCACCATGTAGAAATGCATTTTTAATGTCAAGTTGATGAAGTGGCCATCCATGGATCACCGCTAGAGTGAGAAACAAGCCATGTTATCTTGGCCACCGGGGAGAAGGTATCCAAGTAATCAATGCCATAAGTCTGAGTATAGCCTTTTGCCACTAGACGGGCCTTAAGGCGAGCAACAGACCCATCTGGTAAGGTTTTTACTGTGTATACCCACTTGCATTCTACAGTGGATTTTCCAGGTGGAAGAGAAACCACTTCCCAAGTGTCATTAGCATGGAGAGCATTTCGTCCACCATAGCTTGCCGCCACCCCTGATGGTGAAGGGCCTCTGAAAGGTGCTGCGGAATGGAAATAGAAGACAAAGAGGAAAGAAAGACATAATAATCCGGTGAAATAGCAGAGTATGAAATGTAATGAGATATAGGATGAGATGTAGTACACCGACGAGTGCCCTTCCGGTAGCAGTGTTATTAATGGCGGATGGCGGCTCATGGCGGAAAGCCAAAAATCCGCCATACAGATATGGCGGATGGCGTTGCGGCCAATGGCGGAAGCATGACGGCCGTGCATATATATATACATATAACTACAACTAAGCAGCAAGCACTAATAAGAACATCAACATTTTCAGATTTTTTTTTAAAAAAAGTTGAATGAGAAGCTCTCATTCAAATGATCAAATGAAAACTGAAATGAAAGAAACAAAATAAAAAACATAAGTAGAAAAATGAAACTGAAATGATCAAATGAAAGAAAAAAAACAGGAGAAAAAAATATACCCACTGAAGTAAAAAAAGAATGAAGAAAACTGCAGAAGTAAAAAAACAGAAATGAATAAAATGAAAGAAAGAAACAAAAACAGAAGTATAGAACTAAAAAGCAGAAGAGAAATAGGAAAAAAACAAAAGTATGAAAGAAAGAAACAGAAAGAAAAAAAAATCAGACGTGAAAAAAAAGAATTGAACAGAAGTAAAAAAAACAGGAGCCGCAAATAAGAAAGAAAAAAAAAAAACATAAGTAAAAAAGAAAAGTAGAAAACAGAATAGAAAGAGAAAAAAAAAGAAAACAAGAAAAAAAAAGAAAACATAAACAAGAAAAAAGAAAAGAAAACAGAAGTAAAATCGAAAGAAACCGGAAAAAAAAAACTGCACATATGTATGGGAGAGAAAAGAGAGAGGAAATAACCTAAAAAACAAGAAAAAATTAATGATATGAAGAAGAGAAGTGAATGGGAGAGAAATACCTTAAAAAACATTAAAAAATGTTATTTTGCCACCGGAACTCCTTGCCAGAGCTCATCGCCGGATTTCATCGCCGGAATGGAGCAGCCGCGGGTGGAAAGTTTTTAAGTGGGAGCAGCCTCCAGCCATATGAAGAAGTTTAGGGTTTTAATTTTAACCCTTCTAAAAAAATTACACAAACACCCTTACTTTAAAAAAAAAATTAAAAAAAAAGGTGAAGTAGCGCCATTTCCGCCATTGGCGCCATGGCGGATGGCGGGCGCCACACAGCGCCACACAGAAACCGCAACATTGCGGTTTCTGTGTGGCGGATTTAGAAAAATCCGCCACGCCATGGCGCCATGGCGCCGCCATGGCCTCTATTTGACAACACTGTCCGGTAGGCAATGGGAAGATCAAGATCAGGTGGAAGATCCTGTACTGGAGGAGCAACGGGCGGGGCAATAGAGTCTGACGGATGTACCTGCCTGGAACGACGATAATAAACCTATAGTGGCTGAGGCTGAGGAGCAAGAGGTTCTACCGGAAGGGATAAAGGGACTGGACAAGGTAGAACCTCGGTAATAGTGTCTGGTGGAGTGGACTGGCTTGTAAAGAAGGGTGTGGTCTCAAAAAATGTCACATCTGCAGAGATAAAGGAGCGATGGAGGGCAGGAGAGTAACATCGGTACCGACGCTGAAGTCGAGAGTACCCAAGAAAAACACATCGAATAGCTCGGGGAGTGAGCTTATCTCGACCAGGGGATAAGTCATGAACAAAGGATGTACAACCAAAGACACGAGGTGGAAGACGATATATGTCATCCTGTGGAAAGAGAATAGAAAAGGGAATACGATGGTGAAGGACAGAAGAGGGCATTCAATTAATGAGGTAACAAGCGGTGAGGATTGCATCGTCCCAAAATTTCAGTTGAACATTCATATGGATGAGAAGGGTACGAGCTCTCGACCAAATGTCTATTCTTGCGTTCAGCAACCCCATTCTGTTGAGTATGGGGACAAGAGGATTGATGGAGAATGCCATGAAGAGTCAAGAACGACTGAAAGGTGCTTGAGAAGTATTCTTTGGCATTATCACTTCTTAGCACTTGGATAGAAGTACCAAATTGATTTTTAATTTCAGCAAAAAAAGAGGAGAAGATGGTAAACAACTCAAAGCGTTCTTTCAATAAGAAAAACCATGTCATTCTTGAATATTCATCAATAAAGGTAACAAAGTATTTATACCCAAATTTGGATGTGACTCGACTAGGACCTCAAATATCAGAATGAACCAAAGCAAAAGGTGCACAAGCACGTTGACTAACACTACTGGGAAACGATGACCTAGAGTGTTTTCCCAACTGACAAGACTGACATTCAAGACTCTTAAGATTAGATAAAGAAGGGACCATCTTCTGAAGAGTTTGGAGATGTGGATGCCCGAACTGACTATGAAGTAGAAGCGGAGAAGAGGTAGTCACTAAAGAAGAAGGTGTCGCATCGAGCTGGTACAAGCCGCGAGATTCATGCCCGGTGCCAATCACCCTTCCAGTCCTCGGATCCTGAAGAGAAACAGAAGTAGCTGTGAATGTAATAGAACAATTCAGCATTTTAGTGAGCTTACTCACAGATAGTAAATTGAGCGGGAATGTAGGAATATAAAAGACAGAGGATAAGCATAAAGATGAAGTAAGAGGAATGGTGCCAATACCCGTTAGGCCGTTACTGATGAAAGGGAGCCATCAGCAAGGGTAACACTGGTGGGGTGAGGTGGTGGATGGAGGGAAGAAAAGGACGATACAGTTAATGGTAAACCTGTAAACTGTGTTGTTGGAGGAAATGATGATCTTCACTAGCAACCAGGAATGTGAAAAGTAGGATTGGAGAACTGCTCAGGAGAGATCAGCAGGATTGCACTAGTCAATGCATTGACTACGGGAATCAAAATCAGGGGCTGTGCGTCATTATGCCGACCACAGGAATAGAAGGCAGGAGCAATAAAGTATCAAAAGGTGATGATGGCGCCGCCGAGGTTGAACACGCTCGGCCACAACTTGCGCTGCCTCTGAATTCGCAATAAACTCCCACGATGCCGACGAGTTTCCGCTGACGAAGACAAGGAAGAGGCGCCGCTGATGCTCGAACAGTAGGCGCCTCTGAAGATGTCGTTGAAGGGAGAAAGACGCCTCCGCCTGACTGAGGCGTCTCGGGTTGCATTTGACGAGTGGAGAATGACGAGTTGCTACTGTGCGGCGGCACCGTGAAAAAAGATAGGTTTTTTTTTTCTCGCCCTAGCTCTGGTACCATGTAACTTTGAATAGAGAAATATTGAGATTACCCACTTAGGCTTCTCTCATGCTCTATATATATATATATGAAAGAGTTTTACATAAAGGTCCTTTCTCTTTACAAATAGGTCCTCACATATCTTTACACATAGGTTCTAACAGTTATCGTGCATATGGCAAAATCCATTATCCTATTTGCCTAATATGATTACTTTGTGGGGTGCCGCTTGACATGCTATCTTGTTTATCCTCCTATTCTAGAAGTTCCATTTACACCTTTTTAATATTAGCTATTATGGCACATGGAATATTGGGATTAGTTTCATTATTCAAATATATTGTTGTTGGTTGTTCTACTTTTCTTTTCACAAGGAATGTTATTTATGCTTATTAGATTTAAATATCTAATTCTTAATAAAACATTTTTACAAGCCATATATCAGATAATGATGGAACATATCTACTTGACTGAAATACCTTATCCTTTTGTTAATTATTTTTAATCTTATAAACAATAAAAAATTATACTTTAGCTTCATCATTTTTCATTAGTCTATTTAGTCGATTTTGAGCAAGAAATTGAGGAAAAGAGGGTGGGAGAACTTTTATGTCTATTTATGTCACAACAAATAGAAGTCAAAGCCAACTATTTCTCTTTGTCCTACTTTGGAGTCAGTGACTCGGTGTTTCATTTTTTTCCTTAATGTTTGGAGTATGTGTATGTCATTGAGAACATGGTTTAAAATCTCGGTACCGGTACCGATTTCGGTCACCGGCCGGTACCGGTACCGTACCGTACCGACACACGGTACGGACCGGTATGAAAATGCATACCGGCCGTTTTTTTTTTCTTTCGTGACATATCGCCCGGTATCGCCCATACCGGGCGGTATATGGCATCATACCGCCATATACCGCCCATACCGGGCGGTATACCGCCATATACCGCCCGGTATACACAATATACCCGGTTTTTTCAAATACCGGGTATATCGTATACCGGAAACCTAAAAAACCGGTAAATACCGGACTTACCATACCGTACCGACCGAGATTTTAAATTTGAGAACCTATTGCCTTAAGTTTTAATGTTCAGCATTTCCAACATTTATGCTGTTTGTACTCCTTTCCACATTCCCACTTGCTAATCATATCAAAATCTCCTTTCTGCATTGGGAACCACATATTAATGAGGTTTCTAGCAAGGTTTTAAAAACTGTAGTAAACGGCAGGTTCAGGGCGATATGAACCCAACCAATGGTGAACATATTCCTGTTTAGGGCTGAATGATTAACACAAATGGTGTTTTCATTTATATTTTTTTTAGAAAAATTTATGTTTCCTAGTTGATTTTTCCAAGTATTTGGTGTAACTATTAGTCAGAGATTTGATGTGTTTAAATTTTGAGCAATTTCCCTAGTCCGGAATAACTTTTTCAGAAATTCCAGTATTCAGAATAGGGATCCCTAAATTCCCAGAACCCAAATGAAATATGAAAAAAATATATCCAAAAATACCCTTTTGTTTCATATTTCGTTAACTTTTCCACTCGGTCGTCCCGTTTCCAGTCGGAAACTCTTAAATATGGCTATATCTCACTCAAAAAATATGAATAATTTGTGAAGAAATGTTATAACTTATATGGGGCATGTGGATCATCAGATCTTCTTTTATTATGTAAGAGTTGAAACTCTTAAACATGGTCATATCTTATTGAAAAACCTGATAAAATTTTAAAAAAATTAATAATTAATGAAAAATGTTATAACTTGATATGAGGCATGAGGATCATCAAATCTTTTGTTGTACAAGTGTTTCACCGGAATTTTTGAACACCAAAACTCTTGAACATCATCATATCTCACTGAAAAAACACGATAAAATTCTAAAATAATAATAATAATTCATGAAAAATGTTATAACTATTATGGAGCACACAGATTATCATATATTTTGTTCTACAAGAGCTTCAGTTCAAGAGCTTTAGTGAAACTTTTGCATAACAAAATAATTGATGATCCTCATGCCTCATATCAAATTATAACATTTTTCATGAATTTTTCAAAATTTTCTCTTTTTTTTTTCAGTAAGATATGATCACATTTAAAAGTTTGGTGAAACTCTTGAATCCAATTCAAGAGTTTTGATGAAACTCTTGTACAACAGAAGATATGGTGATCCATGTGCCCCATATCAATTATAACACTTTTTTCACGAATTATTCATATTTTTTGGAATTTTATAAGATTTTTTCAGTGAGATATGACCATATTTAAGAGTTTCGATTCAATTCAAGATTTTTAGGTGGAAATGGGATGACCGAGTGAAAAGGTTATCCGAATATGAAACAAAATGGTATTTTTGGGTTTTTCATATTTCATTCCGGTTCTGGGAATTTAGGAGTCCATATTACGGATTCGGGAATTTCTAGAAAAGTTGTTCCGGATCAGGGAAATTGCTCTTAAAATTTTGTATTCATTTTCAAGATAATTTTGGTGTGTTGGTCAACTTGAATTAACAAAATTCTAACTAGGTAAGAGGTGATATGTTTTAACTTCTTATAACTATTTCAGACATCAAGTGCTTTGATTTATTGTGATACAGGGTATAAACAAATACAGCCACATATTGAAAATTTGCTTTAGGTTTAAGGTTCAGAGTCGCTGTTGAAAAAGAGTTCAGTCAATATTAAATACGCAATTAAGGAAATAAAAGAGGTTCATACATAAGACCAAGGATATATCTACATCTTGAATGAGCTAATTATACAATGTTGACCTATTCAATATGTAACTCTAAGAAAAAGGTGATTATCTTGATCTGATAAATATACTATTTTGTTGTTGGTTTGGCTGATTAGGTCAGTTTCATATGCTGAACTAGGCACCTACCTGCTCGAGGGTTAGGTTCAGTTTTTAAACCTTGGTTTCTATATCCAATGATCAAATGTTGTTTTAATTGATGTTTCTTCCAGGGTCCAAATTTCATCATGCATCTGCTTTGTTCTGATTATTAAAGCAGTCTGTTTATTTTTAGCATTTCTTTCACATCCTATCCTACTGTCCTCGAGTCATGTTTGGGGTAGTGGATCTGACTTTTTCACTTTCATTCTTGGCATCTGAAAAAATCAGGCTAATGTTTACTGTGTTGGCTGGCAAAATGGTGGAGTGCAATCTAAAGATGGGAAAGATATGTTTCTTTTGGGAGGTAAGCACTTGGAGTTGGAATTTATATGCATAAATATATTAACAGTTTGTGTTCTACATGTACCATGTACTTTTATCTTAAGTTTGGGCTCTTTTGGGCAGCACTGGCTATCCTAAATTAGAACAAGTTTAATTACAGTTTACCTGCCTTATTGTTATGTACTTATGTCCAATATCACTTCGCCCATATGTGCTTTTTTAAATCAATTTTCTCCCCTGATGTTAATAGACTTTAACATTTTTTTGGTTACCCACGTTTTCTTAGTGAATTCATATTTTTTTAAAAGGAAACATTATCGAGCGGTGAAGGTAACATGATTATAGTATTAAACACATGACAAATGATCAAATACAAATTTACAGGTAGGCAACATTAAAAGTTGAAATATTCACAACTCACAAGTAGGTAAGGAGATAAAAAGGCTGACAATGTACTCATTTTATTAAACACATGCAGGAAAAGTGATTAAACAAACTTACAACCACTAGTGAGTAAACTGGAATTTTACGTGAGGACAATAACCATATTGGAGAGTAGGATCAGTGTGGAACTTAATGCCTGCCCGTTAGGTCAACATTTATAGATTCTTACTAAGCTTATTTTGTGTGGTTATTATGTAAAAAAATAAATAGAGCTTAATGATATAGGAAAGAAGTCTTCCTCTTCCATAAGAGTATACGGCCAGAAACAAAACATTAAATGCTAGTTCTTAAAAATGTGGGAACAATTAATGTTATTTTTTTTCTTGAAATGGATGCATTATATGAATATTTTCTTATTTCTTATATGCAATTTCATTTCCGACTTCCTTTTCTTCCATTTTTGGCTTTTGATTCAGAATGTGATGTTCAGGTTAGCATCATGTTGGGTTTTATCTTTCCAACTCATGTTACTCATTACCTGTACAAAGTTTTGTTCATGTGTTCTACTGTTTCTCTGCAGATCTAGTCCTATCAAACAAGCTAGTTCTTTATGATCTTGAGAACCAAGTCATTGGATGGACAGAATACAACTGTAAGTCTGCAATAAATTTATTGTTTGTTTTGACTTAGATATGCTATAGTCCAGAATTGACATCATACACATATATACTGATATATATTCTCTTATCATATATTCTAATATGTTAGCTGAAAGCCTGAAACATTGAGCATAATGCCATGATGCCCCTTTTATTGAAAGTGAATGTATATAGATGAAATGCTGCTATGTTTGTACATAGTTTTGCTTAAGTTTGATTGGTGACAATTAATTCCAAAAACATAAGCTGTTAGGAAAGAACTGGATTTATAGCTAACTAGTTTTGTCCTTTTGCTTTCATGGCGAAGTTTTATGCTTTATCAATTAAAAACTAGTTTCCATATAGTCTACAACCACCAGGAATATATGTTGATTTAATTACATCTGTGATACGAAAAGTTTTCCTAGATATAATCTACTTCAGTTTAAAATCACTAATTATTGTCATAATTTCAGGTTCCTCAAGCATCAAGGTCCAGGATGACAAGACGGGAGCAATCTACACTGTTGATGCTCATAATATTTCTCCTGGCAGAAGATTGCAGCTGGGAAGGTCCATTTTCTGGTTGTTGGTAACCCTTGTGTGCTGCTTGATTTATTGATCACCAACAGCAAATACAAATATTTTAGTGAATTTGCCACATTCATATTCTTTCTATAGAAAAAAAAATTCTTGTCCCCCAAATGAGAGGCAAGTTTTTGCGCCAAGCAACGCCAGTTTCAGTTCATTAATCTTCATGATTTAATCTATGACAAGTTTCCTTGTGTACTGATCATTTCATTACAAGCTGATGCAACTATAGGCTACATCATATTTTAGTGAGCAGATGTCAGGAGAATTTTCTCTGCATTGGGCCAAAAATCAAGTGACCTGCAGGTTAGATATTATCAATCCAGACCTGACAATTCAAGACAAGCCATTAAAACATGTGACACCAATGATGAAAGATCAGTTTGAAAAGCATGTTCAAGCCCTATTGAAGATCGGAGCAATCCGACCAAGTACAAGCAGACATAGAACAATGGCCATAATGATAAACTCGGGCACAAGTGTAGAGTATATGTGTTAAAGCCACAGAAATTGATATACATGTTTTAGCAACTCTCAGAAAGCTTCTTAAGGAAAGGGGACATGAATTTTGGAACCTCAAGATTACATGGCTGCAGTATTATTTTTCACTGTAAACTTTAATTTGGTAAGTTCTTAAGTTCTTTGCTTAGAGATGGGAGTGAAGCTTGCAGACATATCAACAGCTATCTCTGCTGTTACTTGCTCATTCATAATTGAAATGGTAATGTTTCCAATCACATGGTGCTTATGCATTTTATATTGTACCCGGCAATAGCATTTTCTTACTATGCAATGGTAATGTTGCGAGCATTAACTTTTGCACAAGCGAGATTCTCGTGTATGTGGACTGTCCTTTGAATTTGTCTCATGTCCAGGACCCCAGGTTGATATGTAGGGAAGCCAACGAAATTATCCCATTTAATTGGTTGTACACATTTAATTGCTTTTGTCCTGGCCAATAATTTGTCTTGATTTGTACTTGAATGTAGGGATGACAATTTTATGGATTATTATGGTACATATGAGTCCTATTCGCCCATTTCCCAGTATTCTTTGAATTGCTTTTTTATCTAGGTCAATAATTATTTTTCTTGATTGCTTTTTGCATGTAGGGATGAGAATAGAGTGGATTATTGTGGTAGCCGGACCCGCTCACCTCTACAATTTAATCTGGTTCAAGTGATTGTTTATTGCCTTTGTGACAGGTTTCGGCTACAGGGATTACTACTTTTGATGGGTTTGGATGAAGCTTCAGGGCTTGAGTATTTGCTACTTAACCATTTTTGTTATTGCAGTTTTGTTATTCCGGGATAGGATTTCAGTCGAATAAGAATTTAAATAAATTAATAGAATAAATATATATATAGAATAATAAACCTATATAATATTTTGCATTTGTCTAGATCTTGGATAACATGATAGGATAAAGTTAAATTTTTAAACCATATATTTATTTTAGCTTTAGATAAGAAAGTCAAATATTAATAATCTAATACATAAATTTTAATTTTATCAATTTTTATTATAAAAATTATGAAATTAAATTAAAATTAATTGATTTTAACATAATAATATGAAAATTTTAGACAATGTATTTTCTAAAAATTGAATTAACACAAATTTATGAAAAATGATTACTTTCTGTATGCTATAATGGCGGTCTATTAATTTTTTATAATGAGTAAAATATTTTTGAATTTATTTCAGTATATATGATATATTTTGTTTCAAAATAATAGTTGATTTTTTATTGTTTTTTGAAAAATATATTTTTTTAAAAAAAATTCAGCAACTTTAAGGATGTGTTTGATTGGATAGAATGAATTCATAAGGAATATGAATAGACAAGGAATAAAAATAAACAAGGAATGAAATAGATGATGAATAATATTATATTATTTGGTTGACATTGTAAAATAGACGGAATAAAATTACTTTGTTTGGTTAGCATAAGTAATAAACAATGAATAAAAAATTAAATGATCAAAATATCATTCTTAATAAAATTGAATATATTTATTTTGTTTACTTAACACGAAAAATATATAATAAATTGAGAGGAAATGACTAAAATGTCATCCTAAAAATATAATAAATTATATTCTAATTTATTCTAATTAATAATAATATAATAAAAATATGGATTAATATAAAATAATTTATTAATTTAAAATAATAAAATACTATTATTTATTTTATTTTCATAAAAAATAAATAAATTTTCAAAAAATAATTAAAATATTATTTAATAATAAAATAATAATTATCTATTTAAGATATGTAATTATTAAAAATAATTTAATAATTTAATTTTTATATTCATATTATAAATATTGAATGATAAAATAGAAAAATGATCAAAATATTTTTCTAAAAATATAATAAATTATGTTATAATTTATTTTAACTAATAACAACATTATAAAAATATGAATTAATATAAAATAATATATTAATTTAAAATAATAAAAACTATTATTTATTTATTTTCATAAAAAAACTAAATCTTAAAAAATAATAATTATTTAAATAATATTTAATAATAAAATAATAATTATCTATTTAAGATAAATAATTATTAAATTTAATAATTTAATTTTCTATATTACTATGTAATATTATAAATATTAAAGGATAATATAGAAAAATATCATAATGAATAAATAAGGAATATTATTCATTGGGTTGAGATAAGAAATAATATTCTCCATGCATAAAAAATAATATTCTTTATCTATTTCTTATGGATCACCTATTTTTTGTCTATAAGTTATAATCAAATAAGAGAATAAATGAGACATAAGAAATAATATTTCATTCCCTCTCTCTCTCTCTCTCTCATCCAACTAAATACTATCTTAGGATTTAAATTTTTGTCTGTCTTCTCGAGATATTTGTACATCGCTCTACTCAAAATTCAACGAAACATGTGTATAGGTAATTAGACAAATACTCGGAAGTGTCATCCCTTTCGTATAGCTCTTGACCGCCTATATTTCTAGCATTACCACAATCCAATGAAATTGAGTTAATTGCAAATAATCATGGTTATCAATAAGTTAAAAACATGTTTATTGATTATTATCAATTTACCAGTAGGAATAAGTAAACTCTCTAAAACATTCATAATGGTATGTTGCATCTTGCATTTGCAGGTGCTACATTTCAATATAGGAATGACATCTGATCGGTTACGATAAGGATACTATCTGCATCCATAATGCACATCCACATTCGCATCTGCATCGTATTTAAATTTTTTTTATTAAATAATATACTAAATAAAAAATAATAACTTGCATTATTAAAATCCATAACAATTACTAACTTACTAGTATTTCATATGTAATTTACTATAAAATCCACCTATATAATATATACTATAATGTATATATGGATAAAATGGTATATTTTTATCCGCATTCGTATTCGTATCCATATTGCATCCGCATGGATAGAAATTTTCTAAATTCATATACGTTTTTATTTGCGAATATGGATTGGATACGGTGCAAATGCGATTTTTAGTTGATGGATGCGGATAAATTGCCACCCCTATTTCAATATTTGACACTTCATTTCAATGAACAAGAGAAGCTATCAAAACAAAGAATCTAGGGCATGTTTGGTACCCTGTATAAGCATCATGTATAGTATTAGAGTAATACTATACAATGTTTGGGAAGGATATTAACTAATACCTGCACTAAAAATAGTACCACAAAAGCTGTCATATGGTGTATTAGTAATACACTCTTAAAGCTTTTCATTAGCCTGCACTAGAACTTTCAATATTTTGGATACTCATTTTACCTCCGACCAAAAATTTATATATATATATAAAATTTTATTTATGAAATATTTTTAATGATAAAACTTATTATATAATATTATATTATATTATACAGGTTAGTCAATACATACTAGTACTATACAGGCTAGTACATGTGTGCACCAAATACTGTATAATAATAGTACAATACAGGCTAGTACTATACATGTTAGTCAATACAGACTAGTACTATACCGGCTAGTACTATACGGTGTACCAAACGAGCCCCTAATGTCTTTATGTCGGCTAGGCATCAGGAGATTTATTAGCATTACAAATGCTGCAACTCTTCATAAACAATAACTAATTATAAACTTTACATGGATAGTATCTTAATTAAGGAGCTGCTGATGACCTACCAATTACAAATTTAGAACAAGATGGAACAAGGATGATATGAACAGAATGAGATTAGAACTTTGACCTCCTCATTCATATATAGACTTCTTGCTTTTCTTTATGAGTCTCTTCTTGATTGGGGAAGGGAGTGCCTTCCAAGTGGCAGCTGCTTTCTTTGCTTTGCCCCAACCTTTCTTGCACGAGGATTTCATCTTCTTCATCCCCTTCTTGAGCTTGCGCATCAGGCTCTTCGCTGAATCCTTGATCTCATCAAGCTCCCCCATTTTTATACTTAATTTGTTTGTGATTAATTAAGGAGGAAAGAGAAGTGCAAGAAGCTATTCTTTACTCTATTTCTTAATTAATCATGAGGAGGAAGAAGGAAGGAAACAAGGAATATATAGATTTTGCTAATTTGGTCTTCCTTTTATTCCTACAACCATTCGCTTGGTGTCTTTGTGAATCGTGATTGAAAAAGGTTTTTGTCAAACAGCCCTGTAATAGATTTTACAGATTGTAAGCGAGAAATTAGCTAAATTTAAGAAGTGGTTAATTTTGATCACTTCTTAAATTTAGCTGTCTTAATCATCAACCATTTCGCTCAGAGAAACACCAATTAGTAATTTTGATCTGCCGTTGTCCACCACCATCATGCTTAGCTGTCTTAATCATCCCTTGTACACACTACACATTGGTGTCCTGAGATCTCTGTCCACCCGTTACATTCCCTAATTAGATTGCAAACATGACATTGACAACATGCCCCATATCTTTGGAGACTTATATTAGGGAAGAGTTTTGCTATTTCCTCCTAAAAATTAGCCTAATAATTCTGCCAAATATGAGACTTATATTAGGGAAGAGTCTTGCTATTTCCTCCTAAAAATTAGCCTAATAATTCTGCCAACCGCTCACAATGGTATGAGTGAATGATAATTTCATCAATAATCATGAACAATTTATTATATGTGAGTCACATGAGTTAAGAGGGTTTAACATTTCTCGTTAGGGAATGAAAATCAATTTTAGTTTCTGCTTTACTAAAGATGCACGTAAGTATTTTTTTCAAAAAATTAAATCAGGCCCGGATGATCCAATCTAAATTTTCACCTAAATTCAATTTGGTCAAGAAGCTTTTAGTAAGTAATAACTGATCATAACAAAGCTAATTGGACAGGTAGCTCAAAAACTGGTGGCCAAATCCCAATTTAGATTTGGTTTGGATTGATAAGCATCCTGAAAAGATAGTAGCACTCAAAACAGCTTGAAGAACAATTGTCAACATAAACTAGGGTACCCATCTCATTCTGCAAAGAAGAAATTGTCTCTTAAGATAACAAAAAATGATATCCCTTGATGGCGATAATAGTTAAAAAATTAAATAAATATTAGCATTGCATTGGTTCTTGCATATAACTAAGTATATAGGTACTAAAAAACAGAAATTTCCTGGCTTTAATGATTCTCAGAACTGCAGAAGAACATAAACATAAATAATGAGTTGCAGCAATCAAAGGTCCAGACTTTTTGGTCAGGAACTATTTTCCAGAGGTTCTTTTAACTTCTCATCTGTGAACTTGTCATCACTAAATAAGTCATGGGAAGGAACGCTGCGATGAAATGATACCTGCTATGGCTTTAATAGCAGCAGCTGTCCTGTCTGAGCTTACTGTTGGTTCTGCACTTTGTTCTGGTGGATCTAATTTCTCTGACAAGTCACTTTCTTGCTTTGGTGGTGGCACGAAGAAAGGTTACCTCTTTGCCAGTCATGCAGGATCATCTTTGCTGCAGTCATTAGATCAGGTTCACCTCCCTGAAAACATCAAATATCGGTTACAGGAATTGAAGTGTTCAGTGTAAAGAGAAAGATCCATGAAATATGCTGATAATATACTACAAACTAACCAGCATTCGAAAAAGCATTAACACAATCAGACTATTTCTGTAAAATAAGCAATATACAAATGAATGTCCTTGATCATAAGAAGACTAGCATACCCTTAAAAGTTTTCCTGTTGATTTGCACAACTGGACAAGAAAGTCATTCTCGTCAGCCCTGAAAAAAGAGTAAAATGTAAGAAGCAAAAAACATTAAAAGCAATCTAGATCTAATGTTTGACAAATGGACAAGGCACAAAGGAGAAGGCACATATAATAGAATTAAAGCAGCGATGACTTAGCACCATCGTAAGATTTGCACCTATGCAACGTAGGTGATCAATTATGTCAAACAATATTGGTCAACTTTCATGCAAAAATGACCCAGCATGCAATTAGTTGACTTACTAAAAAGTTTCTTGTCTTAGGATAATGAAAGTCCACAACCGAAGATCAGCAATAAAAATAAAATGATTAGAACCAGAAACTAAAGTTAAATTGAACTTCATCCGGAGCATCTAGGTATCTGTTCCTTCAGATAAGAGTCTATGACTATGCATGTAAATATAATATTTGATACTAAGTTATAGAGTCAGAATATCCATACCAGTCATCAATCTTATATGTTCTTTGAAGATGTTCCTTCTTTACACGCTTCAAGACTTCGCCTATATGGTCAGAAGCATCTTCCAAGTTCGTCACACGTACCTATCATGATTACAAAACAATACATATCTTATGCAAAGCTTATCATCAAGGCAATTGTAAATTCAACTAGAGACTCAATTTCATTTATCAAAAGATGAAAGCAGGAAAGACAGCAATCAGATGTGAGCGACTACTTTACTGGAATGATAGCACACAAAACAATATAACCAAAATAGTAATTAGTAAAAGCACTGGAAAATCTAGAACGATTTTATTCTCTTCAAAAAGCAACCAACTATATCGATTAAATCTATCTTGAGGTAAATTTCTCACTTTTGATTACTTTCTATGTAATTAGTAAAAGCACTGGAAAATCAAAATATCATACCTTCTGATGGTCACGTAAAAGGGAAAATCAATATCACATTGTAATTATTTGAGAGTCGGTTTTGAAGCTCCTCACGGAAGAATTCAAGTTCCTTCTGACTAACAACGCGTGTATTTTCTGGGTTACATAGCAGGAAGACAATAAAATAATATGAGCAAATACAAGTAGCAAGATCCAGATAGAGAAATAAATGCCGAAGAATCAGATACCGTCTTTTTTTTCATAATACATGTTCTTAACAAGTTGTAAATAAGAAAATACTTACGCCAACTTCACGTGGATAAACAAAGCACAAACTTCACAATCAATCCTTTTTGATCTTTTCCCATAATAAATTCATAGTATTTCGAGGATATAAAATTGATGTTTGAGGCTTTCAGTTCTTTAAAACCTTTGCAATATACGCTGAGTTTATGTTGAATTTAAAGCACTTCGAGATCGGGTAAAGGGGGCGCACCAAACAAGCGGCGATCGGGCTCGATGCGGGTGGAAGGTAGATCCTTGGACTGGAGATCATGCTTTAAGATCTTCCCCTTCCGGTCCCTCTTGGGCCGGGTGCTATACATCTTGAGTCGCCGCACTGTCACGGCGCTCCGGGCGCCCTTGTCGGCGCCGGCGCCATTGCTTCGGTTCACATCCAACGAGTGCCTCGGTTTTCCGAAAACGTTCACCTTCTTCTTCGTCGTCGTTGCGCCGAACCCAGGCAAGCAAAAGAGAGGGGAGAGGGGAGAGGGGAGAGCACGATCAGCCAAGTTCGCTCTAGTTAGGCTTTGTTTGTTTCATAATAGTAGATAGTAGAGTATAATTTACTATGATATGATATGATATAATTTTATATTTGGAAAAATATTTAAGAGCAAATACCCAAAATCATAACTTTCTCTCTTCTTTATTTCAAATCTATAACTTTCAATTGGATATTCTCAAAACCATAACTTAAAGTTGATTTTTCCGATTTTGCCCCTAGCTTTTGGTTTGGATGTTGGCCGACCGGTTCAACAAGATTTTAAGTAATGATGGACGTGGAACTGGAGCACGTAACTTCTTCTTCACTTCTTCTCCGACCGGTGTTAGAACTTCTGGAGACTCAAGGTTTTCTCCGGTGTCTTGCTTTGTTGACGTCGCATTTGCTCTTCCCTGTGCTCGGATGTGTCGTTTGCTCAACTTCCGCTCAATCGTTTGCTCTTCCCCATATTAGCTAGCTCGACGTTGTTGCTACTGGCGGCTTCCTTTGTTGACGCCGAGGTTTTCTCTTCATTCCTCCACAACCTCGACTAATACCTTGGTTGTTATATACTTTCGGCAAAGTCACAGGTTTGTACTTCTCAAACAAGAATGATTGTTACACTCTATTTAACATGAACCCTAATTGTAACTTGAGAGTTGTTTCAAGACTTTCGCAAAAGTCTATAAGTACATCCGCCCAGGTTTGTATCATCAGTCTCCTTGGTTTTTTGTTTAATTTAGTAGAATCATTCTATATTAGTAATGATAAAAATAATGATATTATCTTTTTTGATCAATTTCATACTTTTGTGAAATTATGAAATTCTATAATCTATTTCATACATATTCTGATTTGATTTGGTTATATGTGTATGTGTGATGACTGATGCATATAATTTTGTGGTGCAAGATTCTGATATTGATAATATCTTGTGAGTTATTGAATTATATGTCACTCATCCTCATTTATTGTTAACTACGGATAAATAAATAATTATCAACTTATATCATTGTAGGTCGCAACATCTTGACAATGATGATTTTATTGTGCCTGATACATATGCCAATGTACAAACTTCTACACAACAAGCGTCAAACTAGGTTGAAACTATAACTGACACTGTCATTGTAGCTCAAGAGGCTCAAGAAAATACAAGTCAAGTATTTTTAGATCTGAACTTCCCTTTGACATTTGATGATGATGAGTATGACTACATTGAGGAAGAGCTTGCTTAGGAGAGGATAAGAGAAGAAGTGGAAGCAATTGAGAAATTCTCATATTCAATTTTTACTTCTAGTGATGTAATTGAAAGATATTTTTCATTGGAGGAACATATGTACGAGAATAATGGAGCATGTGAGAGTGTGGAGAATATCCACACAAGCGATATGGAGACTGAAACATATGTGAACAATGATGAAGATGTCATTCCTTCTGGATCCTATGATGTTTTCACTTCTGAAGATGTGAATTGCATTGATTTTGACTTCATTGATGGTCAGTATGACATAGGGGATCATGATTGTCAAGTCGAAGAAGAAGAAGAAGATGACACCCTGGTAAACTCCATGAATGTTTATCCAATTGATGATGATTCACAGACTTCATAATTGTATCTACATCAGGTAATTCATTTGAAAATAATAAGGTGTATTCTATACTTTTTTGAAAGTATTGAACTAGAGGAAATAGTAGTTATGTTGTCTATAATGTATACTTGTATATGTTACCCTATGTAAAACTACAATAATCATACTAGTATAAGGCATTCCATACTTTCACCAAAGTATAGAACTCGAGAAAATATCATTCAAAGTATCATTTTTTTTGTACCAGTCTAATAGATATCATTTGTAATGATTATATTTGAATTATGTATGAGTCCATATAATAGTCGTATTCGTTGATAGACATTCCATACTTTTGTGAAAGTATGGAATTATATAAAATATCAGTCCAGATATCATTATTGGATATCAATCTAATGAATACCAGTCTTGTATTAATTTCAGGTATTCTTTGATAGAGATAGTTTCATGAGAGCTCTTACCACTTATTGCATCAAGCGAAATTTTGAATTGAGACACATCCAAAGCAATAGTCATTATATCAAAGTCGGATGCAAAGAGCCCAATTGTTGTTGGACGTTGTCAGCAATCGACAGGGGTAAATTTCAAATAATGACTTTTGTTAATGAGTACAATTGTACTGTTGCAAGGCTGAACTTGGACCATCGACAATGCACTACCACTTTTGTTGTGAATCACATAAAGGAGCATCTTTTGGGCAATGAGAAAATCAATAGTACTTTCGTTATCTCTGAGATAACGAAATATTTATTGTTGATTTAGCTAATAGATCATGCTCATGCAGGAAGTTTTAACTTTATGGTATTCCTTGTTCACATATCATGGCTGTTATCGGTTATTGTAGTTTTGACCCTTATGAGTATTGTGAGCGTTATTTCACTGTTGAGACATATAAAAAAATATATGAGGATAAAATTTATCCGACAAAGAGCAAGCAATATTGGCATAGAGAACCTTATGATACCGAAGTGAAACCACCCCAATCTTTAGCAAGACCTGGTAGAAAAAGAAAAAATAGAAGAGAATCAAGACAAAGTGGCAGACTTCAGAGGAAGTGCTCAAGATGCAAGCAAGTATGGCACAACAAACGTTCATGTAGAGCTCCCCCACCCAGCTGACAACACACTTCATTTCTGATAATATTTTTGTTGGATAAAATTTTGAGGGTTTATATCATATTTTGGATACCATTTGATGTATAGTCATACTTCATTTTTGAATTATGTATGAGTTAAGCTCAAAAGAAGACATTCCATACCTTCGTGAGCTTAAATCATACAGAATTCATTGGTGAAAGTACTAATTTTGGACTTTGTATCACAATTACCATCTGTTAATATATTATTGATATCCTTTCTAAAGTCTGTAAGTATGGAACTGATGAAAATACTAATTTTTGACTATGTATCACAATTACTATATATTAATATATGATTGGATATTCTTTCTAAAGTCTGTAAGTTGAATTCTGTATGAGTTGAGCTCAGAAGAAGGCATTTCATACTTTTATGAAAGTATGAAACTGATGAAAATACTAGTTTTTTTCTGTCAAAATGCCAAATAGTCATATTGAATATTCTTTCTAAAGTCTGAAAGTTAAATTCTGTATGAGTTGAGCTCAGAAGAAGGCATTCCATACTTTCATGAAAGTATGGAACTGATAAAAATACTAGTTTTTGACTTTGTATCACAATTACTATCTGTTAATATATGATTGGATAGATATGAGATCTTTTCTAAAGTTTGTAAGTTGAATTATGTATGAGTTGAGCTCAGAAGAAGACATTCCATACTTTCATGAAAGTATGGAACTGGTGAAAATACTAGTTTTTTACTGTCAAAATGCCAATTAGTCATATTGGATATTCTTTCTAAAGTCTGTAAGTTGAATTCTTTATGAATTAAGCTCAGAAGAAGATATTTCATACTTTCATTCCATACTTTTATGAAAGTTTGGAACTCGTGAAAATACTAGTTTTTTACTGTCAAAATGCCAATTAACCATATTGGATATTCTTTCTAAAGTCTGTAAGTTAAATTATGTATGAATTAAGCTCAGAAGAAGACATTTCATACTTTCATGAAAGAATGAAACTGGTAAAAATACTAGTTTTTGACTCTGTATCACAATTACTATATGTTAATATATGATTGGATAGATATGAGATCTTTTCTAAAGTTTGTAAGTTGAATTCTGTATAAGTTGAACTCAGAAGAAGGCATTTCATACTTTCATGAAAGTATGGAACTGGTGAAAATACTAGTTTTTTACTGTCAAAATGCCAATTAGTCATATTGGATATTCTTTCTAAAATTTATAAATTGAATTCTGTATGAATTAAGCTCAGAAGAAGACATTCCATACTTTCATGAAAGTATGGAACTGGTGAAAATACTAATTTTTTACTGTCAAAATGCCAATTAGCCATATTGGATATTCTTTCTAAAGTCTGTAAGTTGAATTCTGTATGAATTAAGCTCAGAAGAAGACATTCCATACTTTCATGAAAGTATGAGACTGGTGAAAATACTATTTTTTTACTGTCAAAATGTCAATTAGCCATATTGGATATTCTTTCTAAAGTCTGGAAGTTGAATTCTGCATGAGTTGAGCTCAGAAGAAGGCATTACATACTTTCATGAAAGTATGAAACTGGTGAAAATACTATTTTTTTACTGTCAAAGTGCCAATTAGCTATATTGGATATTCTTTCCAAAGTTTGTAAGTTAAATTCTGTATGAATTAAGTCAGAAGAAGGGGATGAAAGTATGGAACTGATGAAAATACTAGTTTTTTACTGTCAAAATACCAATTAGCCATATTGGATATTCTTTCTAAAGTCTGGAAGTTGAATTCTGCATAAGTTGAGCTCAGAAGAAGGCATTACATACTTTCATGAAAGTATGAAACTGGTGAAAATACTAATTTTTTACTGTCAAAGTGCCAATTAGCCATATTGGATATTCTTTCCAAAGTCTGTAAGTTAAATTCTGTATGAATTAAGTCAGAAGAAGGCATTCCATACTTTCATGAAAGTATAGAACTGATGAAAATACTAGTTTTTTACTGTCAAAATGCCAATTAGCCATATTGGATATTCTTTCTAAAGTCTGGAAGTTGAATTCTGTATGAGTTAAGCTCAGAAGAAGGCATTTCATACTTTCATGAAAGTATGGAACTAGTGAAAATACTAATTTTTTACTGTCAAAATGCCAACTAGCAAATTAAACAGCTCAGAATTCCAATTAGCCAACTAGTTTTTGTCATAGAACTAAGAAGAATTTTGGAGTATGATAAAATACAAATTAAACACTGTACAATTATATTACACTGTGATAATCCTCTATCAAATAGGGGATTATAAAGAGTTTTTGTTTCAAACTGTGATCGTACGTTATAACTTGACATTTGAATAAGAGTCATATAAGAAAGTTGTTGCAAGCTCCAACCGAAATCTTTTCATATTCTGTTGATTCCAGTCCGTGATTCTGATTTGATCAAATATTCAATATATACTTCATCAGAAAGATACCACTATCAACACTCATATTTTGTTGAGGACATTCAAATATTTTTGTTCTCCAACCTTCCGATTTCATATAGATGCTAAGGTTGGGGCATATGACATCCAAATGTTCATTTGGCATGGATTGAAGCATTGAAACATTATCCTCGAAATCTTGAGAGGAGCCATGGTAGGACCACATTGAATTTAGATGAAAGAATAATTTTTGCTCAATGTCCACCACAAGGAGATGCCAATGTCCTCCGATATCTTGTTCTTGATTTGAATGACGAAGACGACTACTATTAATGGGCATAAAAATATATTTAGGAATAGAAGACAGGACCGATGACCTTTGAATGGAATTCAATGCAGCAGCCCCATGGCTTCTATAATATCTTTGGAAAAAGAAATAATTTTTTTTAGTCTAAAAGTGCAAAAGTAATGAATCCATATTTTATCAAAACTATAGAATGTCATTAATACACAGAAAAACCCAACATTCATACTCTAGAAGTGCAAAACTAATGATTCCATACTTTGAGAAAACTCTGGATACCAAAAAATAAACCATTAACCAATTTCCATACTTTATCAAAACTATAGAATGTCATTAATACATAGAAAAATCCAACTTTCATACTCTGAAAGTGCAAAACTAATGATTCCATACTTTGAGAAAACTATAGAATACCAATAAATAAATCATTAACCAATTTTCATACTTTATCAAAACTATAGAATGTCATTAATACACAGAAAAACCCAACTTTCATACTCTGGAAGTGCAAAACTAATGATTCCATATTTTGAGAAAACTCTGAAATTCTAAGAAATAAACTATTAATCAATTTTCATACTTTCTCAAAACTATAGAATATCATTAATACACAGAAAAACCCAACTTCCATACTCTGGAAGTGCAAAACTAATGATTCCATACTTTGAGAAAACTCTGGAATACCAAGAAATAAACCATTAACCAATTTTCATACTTTATCAAAACTATAGAATGTCATTAATACATATAAAAATTCAACTTCCATACTCTGGAAGTACAAAACTAATGATTCCATACTTTGAGAAAACTCTGAAATTCCAAGAAATAAACCATTAACCAATTTCCATACTTTATCAAAACTATAGAATGTCATTAATACACAGAAAAACCCAACTTTCATACTCTGGAAGTGCAAAACTAATGATTCCATACTTTGAGAAAATTATGGAATTCCAAAATTTTGCAAAATAAATGATAAATTTACCTCGAAAATTATGCCCAAATATATATGATTAGTTGGGCTGCTACAAGAATTCCTTAATAAGATTGACGTGTAGCCATCAATCGTGTCGTCGTCAATGAGCTCATCAAAGTCTAGTATATTCCATAAACATTCCAAATTTAAAAAGTAGTGCCTGAAGTCGAAATGACGGCACTAGAGGGGGTGAATAGTATGTTTACCAAATAATTAGCCTAAATTCTAATTTAATCATTTTCTTAAATCGTTTAGGCAATTTGCAATCTTACGATTTGATACGAAAGCGATATAAACAATTAAGCACAAGCAATAATAAATAACAATGCAAACACAAGATTTATAGTGGTTCGGCCCCAATGCCTACTCCACTACCTAAGCACCCCGCTTATGATTTTTAAACTAGTTTTACTAGATTAATTGTCGTTTCCCTTACACATAGGACTTTGACTCGAACAGTCGCACTCTCGACCTAAGGCACTTCCACTCGGAAGTCTTCGCCTTCTTATCGAGAGCACTCTTCCACCCCAACCCTAAGGGACAACTAAACTAATCATAGTAAAACTACGTTTAATTACACCGGTGGATTTAAACCTCAAACGTAGGCTACCACCCAATTCACTACTAGAAATTAGGTCTTCAGCAACGGCTATCAGCAACGGCCGCTCAAGCCGTTGTTATTTGCAATGGCGTTCTTACGGCCGCTCGAGCCGTTGCGGATTATTTTAATTATCCGCAACGGCTTTCTGACGGAAAGGCGAGCCGTTGCTGATATTTTAATTATCAGCAACGGCGTGCTAACGGACAAGTGAGCCATTGCTGATGATAACTTATTAGCAACGGCTTTCTAACGGGCGAGTGAGCCGTTGCTGATAAGTTTATATAGGGCACCAGTCGCGCCCGACCCTTCTTCCTCCCGCTACTGCCGCCGCCACTGCTGCTCTCGCCTCTCGCCGCCGCTGCCGCTGCTGCCGACGCCGACGATGCCGCCGCTCCTGCTCTCGCCTCCCCCGCTGCTGCCGACTTGTTCAGGTATGCCTCGCCGGCCGGTCGTCTCTTCCCGTGGCGGCCGGCGAGATCGAATTAATCTGACCGAAACCCTATTTCTAGGGTTTCGGCCGGCGGCGGTCGGCCGATGGCCGCCGCCGGACCTTGTACAGTGGCCGGACAGTGTGTCCGGCCACTGTACGCCGGCGCCGGAGTCCACCTGACTCCGGCGCCGGAATTTATAAATTTATATATAATATTTTATTGTTTTATAATTGTTAATTAATTATTTAGATTAATTGTTTAATTTGTTAGATTAATTATTAGGGTTTAGATTAATTTCGGACGCGCGCCGGAATCGTCCACTTCGGACGCGCGCCGGTATTGTCCACTTTGGACGCGCGCCGGAATCGTCCACTTCGGACGCGCGCCGGAATCGTCCAATATGGACTCGAACGGTCTCGAAACATTTAGAAAATAATCATCCATCCGACAAGTTCATATGTTTCACGTACGCATCGACGAGTCGGATATGATTTAGCAAAACCTTAGATCCGTTCGGGGATTGTATGTTCGTGTAAAAGAAGTAGATGATCTTTTATACGATGTACAATTCTTGAATTGTCCCTGATTGGACAATTTGGGAATATAGTTATTTGTACTGCACTTACGTTTTTATTTTAATTGTTAACTAATTATTCTAAAGTTCGACAACATCTCTCTTGTTCTCCGATACGCGCCCAGATGATATGCGTATTCGGAGAACTATAGGGAGATGCTACCGAAATTTAGAATAATTAGTTAACAGTTAAAATAAAAACGTAAGTGCAGTTCAAATAACATAAATCCCGAATGGAATAGGACAATCTCACCTAAAGACATTAACCAAAGAAATTGTCATTGATTGACAGAATCATGTCGGCTGATCGAAGTTGGATGTACCGACGTCTTGATCGTGGAGCTTTAACGAATGAGTTTCGATTAGGCGTAACGTACTTCCTAAATTTCGCCTATTCGAATTAGAATTTCGTTAGCATGGGTGATCAAATCCGATGTTCGTGCCGCATTTGTTCAAATGGACGATTTTTGGATCGGGAGACTGTCACTCTGCATCTATATACCAAAGGATTTGCACCAAGATATTTTCCATGGACTTGTCACGGGGAGTCACGCGAAGTCGGGACGTCGAGCAATCCTTTCGTTCAGACATATGGTGAATCTTCCTCTGCTGGTGCTTCCTCATCCAGTCAATGTAATCCCTATAGAACTATGATACTTGATAGTCTTGGGGGTCAATTCCACCTGAATGATAATGTTGATCGGCCAGTTCTACAGACATCAGTCCCACCAGATACTACAGCGGTTGATATCACAGAAGTAGGGGCTGCGGTAGAGATTGAATTACCGAATAAAGAAGCTGCAGAATTTTACGAAATGTTGAAAGCTGCCGATGAACCTTTGTATGAGAATTGTCCTAAATACACTAGGTTTTCAGCAATGACACAGCTCTTAAACATCAAGGCCGATTGTAATATCAGCGGAGTTGCGTATGACACATGGTTTCTATCAAGAAGATGATCCTCCTGCTGTAGATCGTATTATTCCAATACTCGAGGAAGCAGACACAACATCAATTCAATTAGAAGTTGAATATGCTGATGATGACGATCATGAAATTGAGGAAGCTGAAGATGAAGAAGATGAAGAAGAGGAAGAAGAGGAAGAAGAGGAAGAATTCGAAGACTATTATTCAGATGATGAGGAATAATTGTAAAGTATATATTTTATTAAATATATCTCTATTATTTATACAATAATCTGATTATATGTCTGTTCGACAGATATGTCTGGTCGTGGTTATCGACGCAGGAGAGCTTCGGAGTCTCCGATCGGTGAGACTCCAACACTTACTCATGCTGCTGATCCTCCTGTTGCTGATCCTCATGAGGATGATACTGCCGAGGCTAGTACATCCAGACGCAGGCGGCCACGCGGGCCGAACAGGTGGCAGCCTCCACCAGCCACAGAGTCACGTAGATTGATTAGCGTGATTGGGGAGCGGTAATATATCATGAATTATGAATCATTACAAATTCATTATATCATAATATAATATTAAAATTTATTTTTGTTGTGCAGGTTCGAGCAAGAAGAAGTGCTGAGGAGCATTTCTTCTACTATTCGACGATACATGCACGGGGCATGGCCTACGTGGTCTCACGTGCCTAGCGAGCACGTTGACATGTTATGGCGCGAGTTTGAGGCACGTATTATTATGTTTTTTACATGCATGATGATATATTAATATTGGTACTGATATTATTATTTTGCAGGCTCGCTATACATGGGCCGAGGACCAGAGGCCCTTCATTTACGCTGCCTGGGAGGCTATTTCCCGGGCAAGGTACAACGGGCAGCTGGGGCAGGCTCGGTCCCAGGCGATGGCCCGAGCTGGGACCACTAACATCGCGGAGACTCGGGGATACGGCCCCGGTTGGATTACTCCGGATATATGGGATCAGCTCGTGGGAATATGGTCGACGAATCGATGGCAGGAGGTTTCTCGGAATGCGGCTAGAAATCGCATGTCCGGGGGAGTAGTGCGTCACACCGGCGGCTCTGTTGCATTTGCAGTGCACGCGAACCGTATGGTAAGTATATCTTTTAATTATATATTTTATTTGTTACTATGTGTACTAATTAATGTATTTGTTTTGTAAATGTAGACGACGGTGTCAGATGACGGGACTGTCCAGCGACCCTCCCCGATGGCGGTGTTTGAGCGGACTCACCGTCGAGCACATGGGACGGGGGAGTACATCCACAACCGCGCTGCATACATTATGGTAATTATATATTTGTTTAAATTATTCATTATATATTTATAATTTAAGTTTTATGATAAATATTAAACAAAAAATCAAACTCCAGTAGGAGACCTACAGCCAGACGGTGGTGCAGCGCGGGGGTACCCCCGAGGACTTTGACGCAGCATCGTGGGTCGATGCCGCAGGTGGCTGGGACCATGGCCGCGTATATGGCTTCGCAGATAGTGGTCATGCGCGAGCCGTACTAGGGCCACTTGGGGCACCGACCCCTCCGGTCGCTGGTGGGCGGCCGTCCACCTCTAGATCCAGTTATGATCATAGTAGCAGAATAAGGACTCTAGAGGACACCGTCGCGCGTCAGACTGAGATGATGGAGCGCCAGAGTCAGATGATGGCGGATATACAATCTATGCTACGCAACATGTCAGGTCATCCCGAAGCAGTCATCTCTTCGGCATCATCTAATCCATCGTCCTCGAGTCAGTCCACGCCGGTGTACACTCAAGCACTCCAGACCCCGCCATATGATCCAGACCATCCTCCATCGTGATCGTGAGATTTTCTGTTTGGATATTGAACTTGTTACTGAGATATTGAACTAGTTTAACTTATTTTGTTTGGATATTGATACTTTAATTTTGCATTTGAATTGTTTTTATACTATCGTGGATAATTATCAATATAAATATATCCACGATATTGAACGACCATCCTCCATCGTGATCGTGAGATTTTCTGTTTGGATATTGAACTTGTTACTGAGATATTGAACTAGTTTAACTTATTTTGTTTGGATATTGATACTTTAATTTTGCATTTGAATTGTTTTTATACTATCGTGGATAATTATCAATATAAATATAATTGTTTTGATGTATATCTTGGTGTGTTTGTGATGTGTGAATGAATGTGTGTATCAGGGTATGGGTGTGTGAGTTATGTATCAGATAATGTATCAATGTATCAATGGAAATTTTTAATTTTCAAATTTTCTGTTTCCAGGTACGCATCATCAGCAACGGCTTTTCCACGGCCGTCCGTGGGAAAGCCGTTGCTAAAAGTGTATCGAAAGCCGTTGCTGATGACCTACAGCAACGGCTTAGCGACGGGCTTTTACTAACGGCGTTGCTACAGACTCAGCGACCGTTGCTATTAATGTTATCAGCAACGGCGCCGGGTCTGTGGCAAAACCGTTGCTGATAATATTTTTAGCGACGGCCCGAGCGGCCGTTGCTGATCCGTTGCTAAGTTATCAGCAACGCGACTTTCTGTCACGGCTCTATTGCAACGGCGCGGCCGTTGCTGATGCCCATTTTTTCTAGTAGTGATTTCAAGACCTAACAATCCTAGGTCTTCACACGCACAAATCAAATAAAACATGTTCAAATAAATAGTTAAAATACAATCAAAAGAGCTAAAAGATTAAACCAAGATTAAAGCTCATTTGCAAGCCTTTGGCGCCTTCAACTCGTCAAGAGGTAGAGCTTGATCGAAACCCTAGTTGAACCCAGCTTGTGCACTTGAAGAAGATGTTCGCGAAAATAATAGAGCGCAAGCAGTTCCTCTTTTGGAAGGCTTAAATCTTCCTCTTAATTGCTCAATTAAATCTGTAGAAGTCAAGGAAGATAAGTCAAAAAAGTTATATGAGGTATATTTATACCCTCATCAAGAAACGGTAGCTCAACGGATAGTTTTTTATCCGTTGCAGGCCGTCGATCGATTGGTCAGTCGACCGATCGATCGGTCATTCAACCGCTGCTCTTCTCTATGTGGTCGGTTGATCGACGGGTAGATCGCCCAGACGTAAATCTCCCGACCCCGCATTCAGTCGACCAGTCGGTCAATCGATGCGATCTTGCGTCTTCAACAAACGCAGGTCAGTCGACCGATTGGTCGATCGACAGAGCTACTGCCCATTTTGGGCCTCGATCGGTCGACCGCCCGGTCGACCGAAGTAGTTGTTGCCTTTTATAGGCACTGTTCGGTCGACCGAAATGGCTAGTGCCATTTTCCATACCCTATTCGGTCGACCGCCCGGTCGATTGAACTTAGGTTGAATTGAAATTCCAGCCCTTTTTTCTTTCATGCTTTGTTTTCGAGTTCCGACTTTTAACGAGCATCAACATGGAGAGCTTTCATGTGATCTTTGAGCCCGTCCAATGCGACTTTGGTGCACTCGTTGATCTTCGAGACATTTTCACGACGATCAATGTCCTTTTGATAAATCAAATAAAAAATACTAATAAGTATTCAATCTAATTTGTTGTCCCGCAATAAATACTATACTCACTTTAATTTCTAATGTATTCACTCATAAATACAATTATTGTCCCGCAATAACAATTTAAATTGTAATAACACTCACTCTAATTTATTCAAAGATGGAAGTAAATTGGCAATGTCCTCGTCATCTTTGAATTCATTTCTTATCTGCACCAAAAATAAGAAGAAAGTTATTACCATTATAGTTAATTGGCTGCATCCTTATACACTTCGAAGAATTCAATTTTTACCCTTCGAAGAATTTTTCCTTTTGTGGTTGCATGCTTTTTAATAACTTTTTCGGCTGCATCCTCATCTTTTTTTCTCCTCATCTTCATCATCCAGACTTAAATTCAATGGAAAAATTGATGTGGTATCTTTTGTCTCTTGTTTTGACCTCTTAGTGTATCTCTTTACAACAGCTTTTTTTTTCTTTTGGTTGGCTCCGGGCTTGCAACAGTAATGATGGTTGGTTCCGAGCTTGCAACAACAACTTTGGTTGGTTCCGGGGTTGCAACAAGAACTTTGGTTGGTTCCGGGCTTGGGACAACAATTTCTTCAACCTTCTTCTGAATTTTTTTGGCTTTTTTGCCATTTATTTTCTGCCACATGGGGATTCCCTCCTTTTCCTCACACTATATTTATTCTTTTGAATTGATGCCCTCTTAACAATAGTCATATATACAATGCTGGGTGAGAGGGCATGCATCAACAGCACATCTCTTTGTTCTGCCTTATTTTTTCCTTCATTTCCCTTCGCAAATATCTATTTATGTGTTCTTGGCAGTATTCCGTTACAAAATCAATCAACAAATCTTCGGCCGTCTGAAAAAAATTACATAATAAAAGGTCATTTCATAGTTTGGTGAAAGTATGGAATTAGAGAAAATACCATTGAACTAGAATAGATATGTAACTTCATACCCTAGTGCGTGGTCGGAATAAAGTTTGTTCTTCGGCTGAAGGAATAAGATTTTCAACAACTTCAAAATGGGTCACAACCTCCCATTTGGACTCGAGGGTCCTTGTTTGTCAGTTTATAATAACACATTTCCATAATATGGGCCTATTTGGCATGGCTTTGGGAACCAAAATGAGAATATGTTCAAAAAACCAACATTGTCAAAGAAAATATAATCCATAAAATAGGTTATTAACAATATAAAATAAAATATTGACATAAAAAATATCATACTAACCAGCAAAAAAATAACACCACCACGCATGTAGGTGGCAGTTGGGTTAGCTTGTTGTTGTTCAACTATTAATCTGATTCTTTCCCCAATTGAGGGGATTTGTCCGGCTACGAATGAATATATACAATTGGACCAGTTGTACTTACTAATGTCATTCAGGTTATCTACATAACCCAACAAATAACCCGGTACACGATATCCGAGCGTACAAAACAATATACAGGAAAATACATATAAAATGTACAAACAACAAAAATCTTCTATATCTTGAGGATTGTTGGAGCCATGCACTTGAATCATTAGGTCTTCAATTTGTGTCCTACTAGGTGCTGCTTTATCCGAAAAAAAATTGGCCTTTATATAGCCCTCGCAAGTGGCTTCACTTGCCTCTGGAGTTGGAATTATTTCTCTATGATTAGGCAGACCTAAGAGGAGAGCCACGTCAGATTCTGAAAACGTCGCCTCCTTTCCTTTGAAGTTAAAAACTAGGTCTTTCACCCAGTGCTTCATAATTAAGAGAAGCAAATTCCTAGACATCGAGAATTCTCTTATGTCCAGGAATATTCCAAAAGGAGTGGTTTCTATCAGAGTTTTCTCTTGTGCACTTATGTGAATGCTTTGTAGGTTGCCCCAATTGTGCTCTAAACCTAGTCGGAGGAACCTTCTGAATCTGTCTACATAGCAAGTCCATTGAAGGACATGTCCATGTCATTTTACCACTCTTGAGGGTGGTGCATAAGAGGGTTCTGCTAACTCTGTTCCACAACCTTCATCTTGTTGATTTGGAGCTTGCTGACTTCTATCATCAATTGGGTCTGCAACATATGCAGTTTGTTGTTTGAAAAACAAGATAAGATCTAATCGTTAATAAACAAAGAAAACAACAAATTCATACCTGCAAAGCTAACCTTGCGAGTGATGTGTCGGGTCCTCATTTTCCAAATGTAATTCTAAAAAAACTAAGCACCACATTTCATTAAAAATAAATGAATCATTGGATCAATGAAATATAGAAGTCTATATAAGCCTTAATGTTTCAATATTGGACTGATTTATGACCCATATATGACATTTTCATACTTTTTCAAAAGTGTGGAAAGGAACTAAATTTATAATATTTCAATAAATTTGCCAATAAACTATATATAGAAGTCAACATTAAGCTAATTAATGCAATATTACCCTAATTTATGACAATTCCATACTTTTGCAAAAGTATAGAATTGCATTTACATTATACTATTTCATAAGTTTATCAACTTATATGTCTGTAATAGGGTCATATAAAACCAAATAGTATTTGGACTCAAATAAAATAGTATTTCATATTTCTTTAAAAGTCTATAACTAACAAAAAAAGAGAGTAAATTTCATTCAAAATATGGAATCATTGGATAAATGAAATATAGAAGTCTATATAAGCTTTAATATTTTAATATTGGACTAATTTATGACCCATACATGATCATTCCATACTTTTCCAAAAGTGTGGAAATGAACTGAATTTATAATATTTCTTAAGTATTTCAATAAATTTGCCAATAAACGATATATAGAAGTCAACATTAAGCTAATTAATGAATATTACCTTAATTTATGGCAATTCCATACTTTCGCAAAAGTATGAATTGCATTTACATTATACTATTTCATAAATTTATCAACATATATGCTTGTAATAGGGTCATATAAAATTAAATAGTACTTGGACTCAAATAAAACTAAATAATACTCAATAAAATAGTATATCATACTTCTTTAAAAGTCTATAACTAACAAAAAAAAAACTAGATTTCATTCAAATATGGAATCAATATATACATGCATATATAAGTCTATATAAAGCTAATTAATGCAATATTACCATAAATATTAACAAATCCATACTTTTGCAAAAGTATGGAATCACATTAAAATCATACTATTTAATTTCTATAAATCTTGAAAATTTGAAATTAGGGCACAAGCTCGTAAAGGACTCAAATATAATCAAATAGTATTCAATAAAATAGTATCCCATACTTTTGGCATTGAAATTAGATGAGTTATTCTTAAACAGAAAATAACAAAATGTGTAATGTGTAACAATTAAAGGTAATAAATAAAAACTAAGGAAATAGTTCATAAAGTTAGAATTTATATCACTTGGATTTGGAAAATTAGCACAAACCATCAAAGTTACAGTGAGGAGCTTACCTGCGGGGTTAGGAGCTTTAAAGAACTTGTCCGGAGAATGGGGCGGTAACACTGAGGTATGATGCGGCGATTGGAGCGATTTGGGAGACAACAGAGGGCGCGAGAACACAAGGTGGCGGTTTGCTTCAAGGGCTTTATGCGAGATGCGAGAACACAGGGTCGCGATTTCCTTCTAGGGATTCGGCCGAAGAAGACAACAAAGGATGACGGTTTTCTTCCGGCGATTCAAGCGGCGACAAAGGAAGACGAAAGGGTGATCGGTAAAAAGGTAAAAAGTAAGATCGATCAGTAAAAAGGTAAAAAGTAGTAGAGACCGGTCGGCCAGCGTCCAAACCCACAGCCAGGGGCAAAACCGAAAAAGTCAACTTTAAGTTATGATTTTATGAATATCCAATTGAAAGTTATGGATTTGGGAAAAAGATGAGAGAAAGTTATGATTTTGGGTATTTGCTCAACTTTTAAAACCATGGTATAGTATGGTATGGTAATCTCATGATTTTAAAACCATGGATTTTGTAAGATTTTTTAAACCACCAATTTGGTGGTTTCCCATGGTTACCAAATTTTAATACCTAAAATACCCATCAACTTTTCATATATTTCTTTTATCCGTCGATCCTTATTATGCTTCCATTTCTTCTTTTATCTATTGGCCCTTATTATGCTTTCATTTCTTCTGATTTCTTTCTTTTGTAAAAAAATTATGTATTTAATTAAATCTAATATTTTGACCAAAAAAATGAATTTAATATAATGTTACATGAATTTTTATATTTGAGAGCATTTTGATCATTTTATCATTTGAGGAACCATACCATACCATCAAACCAAACAAAAATATACTATTTAACCATACCATACCATACTATCTTCCCAAACATGATAACAATAATTACAATACCATACCATACATTACTAAATCATGCTACACCTCATTCAAACAAGGCCTTAGGGTATTAAGTATTGGACCAACGGTGGCAGGTTAAACCATTGGATCTCGTGAACCTGCCCAATTAAAAACCGACTAAGTAAATTGAACCGGAAGGTAAACTACACAGTATGCCATATCACATCGCCAGTGGCAGTGTTGCGGAAAACAAAGAAATAATACCCGAAATAGAAACAAACACGATTTTAACTTTGATTTCATTTTTGCGAAAACAAAATCGAAAATGGGCTGGCTCATTTTCAGAAACATTTACGCGGTAAACATTAATATATATACTTACGTATACTGAAATTTTGATTAGGCTGCATGCATGTAGGGGCGACTCAAGAGATATTACGGCCCAAGGAAAATCTTAAGATGATGCCTTTTGGTCCTAATGGACGAATCGCTCATGAACCGTTGGTCTTAATTGAAGATGGCATGAGCGTTGTCACTTAATTAATTGAAGATTTGTATGTATTAGGGATGTGCATAAGTATCGAGTTGACCCGGAATCAGTTGGAACCTACCCATTCAGGTAGATTGCGGGTAGATCCGAATTAAATTTGAGTAGGGTCCGGGATAAAACTTAAGGAACGGGTTAAAATCGGTTTTGGTTCTAGGTCCAACACATCGAATATCCAGAATTGGAACCGGAACGAATTAAGTAATTAGGTATTACGAAAAATAATTAAAAAATTAGATTGATCGAGAGAAAATACAGAAAAGTGAGAAATTGATAAAATAATAGTGGACTAATTAATGAAAATGTGAGAAAGATATTATAGAAGAATAAATGACTTATTTGATGCCTTAATTTATAATAAAATAAATATAATATTCAAACATCTATCTAAGTACTTGGAGGCCTAAAATTTTGGGGGGCCTAAGACAATGGGCTTTTTGGCCAAAGGGTAGAGCCGACTCTGCATGCATGCATCAAATGACACCCTGTGTATTATTTGCATCCGCACGAGATCCGCACGGCATTCCGATGCATATATCTGCATCCGCACCTTATTTAACAAAAATAAAATAATAATAATTTACATTATTAAAATTCATAGTAACTCACTAGGATTTCATATGTAATTTATCATAAAATATATCTATATAATAGGGTAAATTACACATAACCCTCATCAACTATAGTCAATGTGCGCAAAGACTACCTAAACTACCAAGTGTGCATAGAATCCACCATGACTATATTTTTTGTTCAAATAACCCTCATTCGTTAGTCTGTCTGTTAGTAACTTAACGTTAAAACTTTCACGTGCGCATAATCCCCCTCCCCGGTGCCACGTGGTAGCAAGCCAACAATCTTCATCCTCCATCTCATCTGACGGCCATCACTTATTCTTCTACTTATCCTCTAGGAGGAGAAGGAGGAGGAGTCGGCGACCTCTTCCTCTTCTGCAGTAGCGGGAGGAGGAGGAGGAGGAGGAGGCGACGACGGCAATGGCGGCGGCGACGACGGCAATGGCGGCGGCGACGACGGCGATGGCGGCGGCGACGACGGCGATGGCGGCGACGACGGCAATGGCGGCGGCGACGACGGCGATGGCGGCGACGACGGCGATGGCGGCAGTGACGGTGGTGGTGGAGTCTAGGGCAAGGGGATAGGTAGAAGAAGAAGTGGTGGCCATCGGATGAGATGAAGGGTGGAGATTACTGCAACGTGGCACCGGGGAGAGGGGTTCTGCGCGTGTGAAAGTTTTACTGTTAAGTTACTAACGGATAGGCTAACAGAGAGGAATTATTTGAACGAAAAGTGTAGTCGCGGGGGTTTCTGTGCACACTTGATAGTTTACATAGTCTTTGCGCACATCAACTATAGTCGATGGGGTTCCGTGTAATTTATCCAATATAATATATACTAAGGGGACGTTTGGTTGTCCGCAAGTGCAAATGCTGCAAAATCTATTTGCATGCAAAAACAAATATCCGTAAATATATTTTGCAACCTACCATTTGGTTGCCCGCAAGTAGAGTTGCAACTTCTATTTGCAAGTGTTTGGTTGGCCGCAAATGGAAGTTGCAATTACACTTCCAACTTGCAACTCGCATCTTATGAATTTTTCTGGGTCGGGCTGAGCACGAATTTTTTTGGGTCTGGCCGAGCTAGGCCGGGGCGAGCCAGGCTATGCACGAATTTTTTCTGGTAGGGCCGAGCCGAGCACGAACTTTTTCCGGACTGAGTCGGGCACAGATTTTTTCGGGCCGGGTCGGGCACAAATTTTTTCAGATAGAGCCGAGCCGGGCCGTGCACGAATTTTTTTAAGCTGGACCGGGCTTGGCTGAGCAGGAATTTTTTCGGATCGGGCCAAGCCGAGCATGAATTTTTTTGGGTCGGATCGAGCTAGGGCGAGAACAAATTTTTTTCGGGTCGGGCCGGGCACGAATTTTTTCGGGCCAGGCCAGGCACGAATTTCTTCGGGCGAGGCCGGGCACAAATTTTTTCGAGCTGGGTCTAGCGCGAATTTTTTGGGCCGAGCCCGAAACTTAAGCCCGACACGATTTGCCAGACCTAGTATGATAAATTAATGATTTTTAATTTTTATATAATACTGAAAATATATTAAAAAATCTATCAAACGGCATCAGATCTAAAATCTAACACTACCATCGCGTTCAGCGCGCGAAAACCTACAACTTTGATATTTATCCCGTCTCTATCGAACGACTCTAAGTCGCTAAAATTAATCATTTTTTCAAAACTTAAATTATTGCATTTGCAGCCCGCAATCTTGTATTGCGGATTTTTTGGGCTGCAATTTCATTTGCAGCTCGCAAATGATATTAGAAATACAAGTTGTAACTTGTAAATGCTGTAAAATACTTTTGCAGTCAACCAAACAAATTTATTATCTAAATGTTACAATTAGAGTTGCAGCATTTGCACTTGCGGGTAACCAAACGCCCCTTAAGTAATGTATATAGGGTAAAATGGTAAATTTTTATACGTGGATATGTGATGCGGATACGATGCGGATTGTATCCATATTTGTATCCACACTGCATACAAATGGATATAAATTTTTTTAGTTCATATTTGTATTCATATCTATTTTTATTTGCGGATATAGATGAGATACAGTGCGGATGCAGTTTTTAGTTGATGGATGCAGATAAGATTATCACCTCTATTTCAATATCTGACACTTCATTTCAATTAACAAGAAAAACTATCAAAATAAAGAACCTAAAATGTCTTTATATCGGCTAGGCATCGGGAGATTTATTAGCATTACAAAATACAAATGCTGCAAGTCTTCATAAACAAGAATTAATTACAAACTTTATATGGACAGTATCTAAGTCTTCATAAACAGGAATTAATTACAAACTTTACATGGACAGTATCTCAATTAAGGAGCTGCTGAGGACCTACTATTACTAATTCCGAAGAAGATGGAATAAGGATGATATGAACAGAACGAGATTAGAACTTTGACCTCCTCATTCATATATAGACTTCTTGCTTTTCTTGATGAGTCTCTTCTTGACTGGGGAAGGGAGTACCTTCCAAGTGGCAGCTGCTTTCTTTGCTTTGCCCCACCCTTTCTTGCATGAGGATTTCATCTTCTTCATCCCCTTCTTGAGCTTGCGCATCAGGCCCTTCGCTGAATCCTTGATCTCATCAAGCTCCCCCATTTTTATACTTAATTTGTTGTGATTAATTAAGGAGGAAAGAGAAGTGCAAGAAGATATTCTTTCTTCCTCACTTTCTTAATTAATCATGAGGAGGAAGAAGGAAGCAAACAAGGAATATATAGATTTTGCTAACTTGGTCTTCCTTTTATTCCTACAACCGTTCGCTTGGTGTCTTTATGAGTCGTGATTGAAAAGTTGTGTCAAACTGCCCAGTAATAGATTTTACAGAGTGTAAGCGAGGAATTAGCTAAATTTAAGAGGTGGCTAATAACCATTTCGCTCAACAGAGAAACACCAATTAGTAATTTTGATCTGCCGTTCACAACCACCATCATGCTTACCCGTCTTAATCATCCCTTGAACACGTTGGTGATCTGAGATCTATGTCCACCCGTTACATTCCTAATTAGATTGCAAATATGACATTGACAACATGCCCCATATCTTCGGAGATATTAGGAAATGAAAACAACTCCAGTTTACGCTGACTTCGACTTTCCGTCGGTGAAGGATCTCAAGTCTCAACTTTTTTTAACTTTAAATGGTCAAATCTAGTTGATTTGATCATTTCAAAGGTTTATAATTTTTTCGACAAAGTTGAACCAGATAATC
Organism: Canna indica; assembly: GCA_034359265.1. Taxonomy (NCBI): domain Eukaryota; kingdom Viridiplantae; phylum Streptophyta; class Magnoliopsida; order Zingiberales; family Cannaceae; genus Canna; species Canna indica. The sequence continues at coordinate 65,801,320 of CP136896.1, read as the reverse complement.
AATTTTAGTTTCTACTTTATTGAAGATGCACGAAAGTAGTATTTCAAAAAATTAAATCAGGCCCGGACGATCCAATCTAAATTTTCCCATAAATTCAATTTGGTCAAGAACATTTTACTAAGTAATAACTGACAACTAACTGGACAAGGTAGCTCAAAAACTGATAGTTAAAAAATTTCATCTGAAATAAAATAAATATTAGCATTGCATTGGTTCTTGCATATAACTAAGTGTATAGGTACTAAAAAACAGAAATTTCCTGGCTTTAATGATTCTCCTAACAGCAGAAAGAACATAAACAGAAATAATGAGTTTGCAGCAATCGAAGGTCCAGACTTTTTGATCAGGAACTATTTTCCAGAGGTTCTTCTAACTTCTCATCTGTGAACTTGTCATCACTAAATAAGTCGTGGGAAGGAACGCGCATCTGTTGCTGCGATGAAATGATACCTGCTATGGCTTTGATAGCAGCAGCTGTCTTGTCTGAGCTTACTGTTGGTGATGCAATTTGTTCTGGAGGATCTAATTTCTCTGACAAGTCACTTTCTTGCTTCAGTGGTGGCACGAAGAAAGGTATTTTACCTCTTTGCCAGTCATGCAGGATCATCTTTGCTGCAGTCATTAGATCAGGTTCACCTCCCTGAAAACATCAAACATGGGTTAGTGTTCAGTGTAAAGAGAAAGATCCATGAAATCTGCTGATAATATACTACAAACTAAACCAGCATTCGAAAAAGCATTAACACAATCAGACTGGTTCTGTAAAATAAGCACTACAAATGAATGTCCTTGATCATAAGACTAGCATACCCTTAAAAGTTTTCCTGTTGATTTGCACAACTGGACAAGAAAGTCATTCTCATCGGCCCTGAAAGAAGAGTAAAATGTAAGAAGCAAAAAATGTTAAAACCAATCTGGCTCATCTAATGTTTGGCAAATGGACAAGGCACAAAGGAGAAGGCACATATATCAGATGAAGTTATAATAGAATTAAAGCAGCGATGACTTGGCACCATTGTAAGATTTGCACCTATGCAACGTAGGTGATCAATTATGTCAAACATTATTCATCAACTTTCATGCTAAAATGATCCAGCGCTCAATTAGTTGACTTACTACAAAGTTTCTTTAGATATGTCATTCCATAGTCTTAGGATAAATGAAAGTCCACAATCAAAGATCAGCAATAAAAATAAAATGATTAAAACCAGAAACTAAAGTTAAATTGAACTTCATCTGGAGCATCTAAGTATTTGTTCCTTCAGATAAGAGTCTATGACTATACATGTAAATATAATATTTGATACTAAGTTAAAGAGTCAGAATATCCATACCAGTCATCAATCTTATATGCTCTTTGAAGATGTTCCTTCTTTACACGCTTCAAGACTTCGCCTATATGCTCAGAAGCATCTTCCAAGTTTGTCACACGTACCTATCATGATTACAAAACAATATATATCTAATGCAAAGCTTGTCATTAAGGCAATTGTAAATTCAACTAGAGACTCAATTTCATTGATCAAGAGACGAAAGCAGGAAAGGCAGCAATCAGATGTGAGCGACTACTTTACTGGAATGATAGCACACAAAAAAATATAACCTAAGGTCCTAAGCTAATATACATTGTAAATTAGGGTCGAAACTTAAAAAGAATATGAGCATGCCCATACCACTCCTTTGAGAACAATATCTGTTTCTGAGTCCTTATTCTGATAGACAACTCCAGGACAATCGATTAGGAAGATCCTCTTAGTTAAAGTAATGTATTGCCACACCTTGGTCTCTCCCGGAATGGGGGCCACTTTACAAACCTGTCGAAATAACAAAATAGTGGGTATGCCATCAATTACTAACAAATTTTTAACAGCTTAGAAAATAAGATGAGATTGTCTTCTATTTCCCTAATTTAAGACAATGTAGAAAGAGGCTATTCATCTGTCTAATGCTACCTATTTTGCTTTCCGTTGTAACAAAATGCGCAGGAGGCACATGATACGGAATTCAAGGAAGCAACCTATTTCATATGAGAAAGCACAGAAGCAGAAAGACAATTTATATTGACAGAAAGGGAAAATTAGGAGCTGTGCCTATGCTTTAAAAGGTTCACTTTCCTTCCAAGATAGTAACTATAGATAATAATCAGGCGTATGCACTGATAAAATCTGGGACTCTGGGTTAAGCCAAATTTGGGAAATCTCATTCATGTTCTTGTCCATCAAAATTACCAGGAATCACCAATAAGAGAGAGAGAGATAAAAATGATCAAAACAAGAACAAGATGTAGTTGTGTAGAAAAAGTACGTCAACAATTGCACTATTTTGTCTTCAAGCTTCTGTATTTGATAAAAATAATTGTTTAATAGATGTTAATGCAATAGTAACTATGTGGTATACTTTGGTTACATATCTTAATGAGTTTCTTCTTATCACATCTAATTGAACCATCTAGTGACTCAAACTTGAACATGTTCCAACTTCTCATGAAAAGCTTCTATAAATAAACTTCTCATGAACAAGTGCAAGAAGTTTACATTCTTTGTGCGTAGTGTGTTAATAACAGATGACTTCCCAACATTAGGATACCCAACAAATCCTACTGATATTGCTTGCTTGTCACTCTTCAAACGAGAAAACTGTCGAAGAACTGATAGAAGAGAACCCTGCAAGTAAAAGGAAAAGATAACTAAAGGGTAGTCTAGAGAAAAAATACAAATGAATAAAAAATGAAAATTATAGGAACCTTGCCAAATGATTTGTTGATGCTTGCATGGAATGCTAGAGTAGGGTATTCTTTAGACAGCAGCCGCAACCATCCTTTAGTTGCCCATGCAGGAACCAGGTCACACTTTAAATATGAAAAAAGCCAAATCAGAAAAGTTGCCAAATTTTAAATTTTTTGTTTAAAAAGTAACAACCAGCACAATATTCCTAGAAGCCCGAACCTTATTCAGCAAGAGAACCATGTGTTTATGCGAGCAGTGTTCCTTCAAGTGCTTCTCCAAATGATAGCATCTTGTACCTTGTGGATCCCTAGCATCTAAGACCTGTAAACAGAGTTATCAATCGGAATTAGAACAGAAAAAAGATAAGGCATCCATTTAAACAAACACAAGGGGGAAATAATATATGAACCATAAATGAAAATCAATTATAAGTAACTAACAAAACTATACTAGTCACAGCTCTTGCACTGAGGTCAAAAGCATTTATGCCTTTTCGTGCAAATATGAAAATCATTTGTAGATCTCTACTGATCTGGAAGATGCTGGCACAGCTAAAGATCATTTTCAAATTTTTACCAGCCAAATAACGTCAGATCTCTACAAATCAACAAAAGCTAACCTGGACTACAACATCCGACGAATCCACAACTTTGTACAGTTCACCCCAGATCCGCTTGCTTTGACCCTTCTCGAACATTGTATGTCTGACTAAGTCTCTTAATCCATCTTCTTCTTCCTCCTCCTTGGATAAATTATTAGCAGATTTCTGCTCAAAGGCATCTACAAGGGAATAAAACAAGCTTAGGTCAAATACAAAGGAAAATAGCCAAAGAAAATATTAACATCTGAAGAAGCATAGCAAGTTGCCTAGACCAATTTGGAGAATTTGACTTTGACCCATAAAAAAAACCCAGATTCAGATTAATTAGATAATAAGGCTAAAAAAACAATTACATCAGTATTTAAGAGTAAGAATTTTAGAGTTTAGCAATTTGAAAATTTTCACAATGTAGTCTATACTCTATACCTTGAGAATTATCTGCTTGCTTAATCAAAGATTCATAATCAAATGCCAAATTTTTTGGGCGTTTTCTTTTATTTTTTGGCCCAAAAGCATCCTCAAAAGATTCTGTGTCAAGAAGATGTGCCTTGGCTTGCTGCAAAAACAATTCAATCAAATTAGTATTAATGCTTCCTATTTTTATGGATACAGGTATCTCTGCATAAACTAAAAAGGAAAGCTTGCTGATGCTTCAGATGAAGGAAGGAAGGGAGAGCATGTAAGTTTATATACATAATAAATGAGATGTATAACAATTTAGGTAATTCTCCTTCATCGCAGAAGAGTGCTTGCTGCTGAGAAGAAGAAAGAGGGAGCGAATAACTAGGTGCAAAGCCTCAAAGCCATTTCACTGGCTGAAAGCCCGCTTACAATGGTCGGTCACATAAGATCCATAAATGGAGTACATATTTATCAGCAAATCCATCTAATAATATATAACACCTAATTTCTTTGTCTGATACTATATGAAGAAAATCACCTAGTGCTACTACAACATTGCTAGATCAATACTGTATCACTTCATGTGAATTTGATCTTTGAAGGAACTTCAGTTCGAGATTGGCTTCATTTATGCAAGATATCATGGCTAATGTAATAAACTCCAATGCAGTCTATATGAAACCCCCCAGAAGATTTCCCGTCAACATTTTATTATTTGTCAAGGAAAAGTTGTTTGACTGGGAAAGAATCATTAATCATTAATGCTAAATGAGCAATGGGAAATGAGTAGATTCAGAAAGCAAAGCTTGGATTAACAATTTACAGGAAAAATAGATAAATGGAATGTCAATTAAGCATATGATTATCCAGGTCAAATGAGTTACAAATATGGCAGCGTAGATGAAAACATTGCCTCTGAAGGAGTGAAATTGAATACATTCAAAATTTGTGTCACCGACAAAAAATTATTCTCTTCAAAAAGCAACCAACTATAGCGATTAAATCTATCCCGAGGTGAATTTCTCAATTTTGACTACTTTCTATATAATTAGTAAAAGCACTGGAAAAATCAAAATATCATACCTTCTGATGGTCACGTAAAAGGGACATAGGCAGTTTCCTCTCCTTCAATATCACATTGTAATTATTTGAAAGTCGGTTTTGAAGCTCCTCGCGGAAGAATTCAAGTTCTTTCTGATTAACAACGCGTGTATTTCCTGGGTTACATAGCAGGAGCACAATAAAATAATATGAGCAAATACAAGTAGCAAGATCCAGATAGAGAAATAAATGCCGAAGAATCAGATACCGTCTTTTTTTACATAATACATGTTCTTAACAATTTGTTAATAACAAAATGCTTCTGCCAACTTCACGTGGATAAATAAAGCACAAACTTCACAATCAATCCTTTTTGATCTTTCCCCATAATAAATTCATAGTATTTCGAGGATGTAAAATTGATGTTCGAGGCTTTCAGTTCTTTAAAACCTTAGCTATATGCGCTGAATTTATGTTGAATTTAAAGCACTTCGAGATCGGGTAAGCGGGGCGTACCAAACCAGCGGCGATCAGGCTCGATGCGGGTGGAAGGTAACTCCTTGGACTGGAGATCATGCTTTAAGATCTTCCCCTTCCGGTCCCTCTTGGGCCGGGTGCTATACATCTTGAGCCGCCGTACTGTCGCGGCGCTCCGGGCGCCCTTGTCCGCACCGGCGCCATTGCTTCGGTTCACATCCAACGAGTGCTTCGGTTTTCCGGAAACGTTCACCTTCTTCTCCTTCTTCTTCGTCATCGCGCCGACCCAGGCAAGCAATAGAGAGGGAAGAGGAGGGGAGAGGGGAGAGCACGAACACTCAAGTGGCGCTCTAGTAGTCTAGTTAGGGTTTTAAGTAGTGGACCAGCGGTGGTGGGTTGGGCCGTTGGATTTCCGTGAACCGGCCCAATTAAAAATCGCCTAAATAAATTGAACCTGAAGGTAAACTACACAGTATGCCATCCCATGCCGCCGAAGTGGCAGTGTTGCGGAAAACAAAGAAATAATACCCGAAACAGAAACAAACACGATTCTAACTTCGATTTCATTTTCACGAAAACAAAATCGAAAACGGGCCGGCTCGTTTTCAGAAACGTTTTCGCGGTAAACATTAATATATATACTTACGTATACTGAAATTTTGATTTGGCTGCAAGCCTGCAACACACATGATCTCAATTGTACAATTCTTTAATTCTTCTGATTTAATTCATTTCTCTCTTTATTTGTATTTAACACTCTATAACGTAGTTGTTTGTAAATTATTTGTTATTTTATTTAATTACTATTTTATTTGTAAGTATTATTACTTCATTTAATTGTTTGTAAATGGTAATCATGTTAATTTATTTTAGTTAAATTAAATAGCTTAGATTAAATTATATAATTTATATTAATTCTACTTTAACTAAATTAGTCAAGATTGATTTGGATTAATTAAAATAATTTAGTTTAATTTAATATAATTTAATTAGTTAAGATTAATGTGGATTTAATTAAATAATAAACTAGTTTTAATTATTTAATTTAATTGGTTGAGATTAATTTGAATTAAACTAAATATAAATAACTTAGTTTAATTTAAATTTAATTTAATTAGTCGAATTAAAGGTGATTAAATTACTTAAGCTAGTTTTATATTAATTTAATTTAATTTAATTAATTAAATAACCTAGTATATTTTTAAGTTAATTAAAATAGTTAGATTGATGTTGATAAGTAACTTAGTTTAGTTTTAATTATATAAAAAATATAGGTTAATTACTTATATTTTATGTAATAAAAGTTTAATTTGTATTTTTTATTATCAAACATTTTTTACATAATAAAAGCTTGATTTATATCTAACATCATTTGGTAAGTATATTTTAAAAATTATATATATATATAATATCATTGATATTTTGATACAAACTTAAAAATATTGAACTCATCTGGGGTCCTACCTTCGCCATTTCAGTGGCACTATCATTAGTCGGCACAAAATTCAACTTTCATTCACAGAAATAAGTAAACCAGATAATAATTGAAAAATTCATAGTTCATCAATGAAGAGCAAGCATCAATCAAGCCTCTTAATGGCCAAAAGTTCAATTCCTGATATACAATTTATGAATGCAACAGGCTTAAATGATAATTGGTCTAAGTAATCATTTCAGGCCTAGCTTGATACAATGAATCACTACTCTGCAAATGTCTCGTTAGGGCCTCCCTCATGGTCTTCCCTTGGGGATCCACCTGCTGAGAGCTTGGCTCTTTGTAACCTATATCATGATGATCTGATAGAGCAACCTCAGCATTTAACTCATCACCAGTGTCAATAATAATGTTATGAAGCAGACAGCATACAAGTATAATACTCGGCAACTTGTGCTTATCCGGTCTCCACATCACCTTGTGTAAGATCCTCCAGCCACCCTTTAATTGTGACAATGCCCTTGCTGCAAGAAGTCTTGCGGCCTTTTGTTTGGTGTTGAAGCAAATCATGGAAGCTGGTAAATTTTTACCTTCATATGGAGTCATGAGCCAGGGAAGAAGGGGATAAGTTGCATCTCCTACTATGAATTCTTTGATTTCTGAGTTCTGTGCAGACATTTTAAGAGGGCCATTTAGCCGTTTCCCACTCTCACAGAGTTTGAAAAAACCTGAGCACTTCAATAGGCGGGAGACAGTCATGCTCCCTGGCCAACCAGTAACAATGTCAAGGAATCTCAATTCTTGGTCTACAACTCCTTGCAAGAACATGCTGTAATTGCTCTCTTGGTCACACCAATCATCTGATGATTCGACTGCCGGAAGTGTCATTATGATATGGGTTGCATCAATTGCTCCACAGCAATTAGGCAAACCAAAGGCCGCTTCCAATTTGGTTTTGGTATGTTCCATTCTGTCTGCATCAGGCCACCTGAGATGATGCCTGGCTCGCTCTTCCATGGATTCAATAAATCTCCATGTGACCTGGGAAACAGTAGATTGCCCAACACCAAAGGCAGCCCCAACTGATACTTGTGATTCACCAGAAGCTAATCTTCTCATTGCAATGGCAACTTGCTTCTCGACACTCAGCAGTCTGCCTTCAATATTTATAAGACCTGAAGGAGGCCTCGAAACCAAGTCTTGTCTAACTAGTGAACATATGTACTCAAAAGTCTTCTTTGACACTCGAAAGAAATATTTGAAAGCTTCATCTTCATCAGAAGGAATTGAAAGCCCTGCATGTTACGCAATCAGGTTAAAGGATTCTATTGACGTCCAGGCTTGTCAAGATTATGCTGTATAGCAAGTTAGGCAGGGTTCAAATGCTGCAATAGATGACATGTGATTGTATAATGTCTATTTTAGAAGAAATGAAGCTTTGTGTTTATTTTCTGTCTCCTCTATTTCTTCTTTTCTTACCTTTCAGACGAATCGGAGCTTTGCTGAACTTAACCTTAAGAAGTGGCCAAATCCAAAGCCTAAAAGAAGGGTTAACCATGGTCTTATACATTAAAAGTAGATAAATTGGAAGGCAAACTGGCATCGAATAGAATTAATATTGATTAGATTCAGAAAGCCAAAAGATCATAAAAAATTGTAAGGGTGATACAAATAAAATGGATGGGAATGTAAGTCAAGTAGACCTATAATAGTTAGTTTTAGGGTTGAGTTGATTGAATTGCTAATTGATTCCAAGGAATCCTATGATAGAGATTAATTAGTTCTTGTTTAATATCTGCTTTAAGGTGCTAATGGTAATGAAGTTTAGAGTTCAATTAGGGCACTGAATTTCTGTTTGATTAAGAAATTAGGTACATCTGCCACTAGTATTCCCAAAGCCTAAAACACCTAATAGATTCAGCTCTCGGAATCTGAATATTAGTTGAACAGTTGCAATAAGAATTGTGATTCACCAAATACTTTAACTCTCCAAATAATTTACTTGGAACTTCAAACAAGGGCCAAATGATCTGTGCCAAATCATAGCTCAGTCGGATGATCTATTTTTTATTTTTCATGTTCCCGGATTGAAGAGGGAAACCTAGGCCAACAAACTATAAAAAGCTTCATGTATTATCCATTTGCTTTGAATATATTTAATTTCCTTCTTTAGATACTAATTCGCTACAAAATTAAGTTTTAGCTCAATAACAAGCTATATCTTCTGCATTTTATCTTGTCTATTTTCAATATAGTCTTCTCTCATCTCCTTTATCTCTCTTTCTCTCCTTTACAACTCAGCCATGGCAATAAAGCTCAAAAGGAAAAAAAAAAAAAAAGTAATACCAACGTTGAAGTAACAGCTAAAGGTTTCAAATCCAGTTCACATCAATTAAGGATCTTCTAAGAACAAGGTCAAATCAAGAAACATGCACATTCATATGAGCCTTACTGCAACAGCTTAAAAGATTATAACAGGTCACCCATTTTTAATGTGGAAAATTTAAGCTTGATGTTTAAATGAAATATTCTCATCCTTGCACAAAGAAAAGGCAATAGTGTTTGAAATGGTTTTGTGCAACAATTTGGAAAATGAAGGAACACTAGACATAAATAATGCTTATTCCCTTCTGAGTTTTTTTTTCATTTTGACTAACCTATCTATCGCATTTGTCCTCGTACAACTTAGCAGAGAGATCGTGTAACTTTGTGAGCCATGGAATTAAAAGCATTATAAGAATCTTTCTGTTTTAACTTACTTCACACCAGTTGCCATGTTTGACATCACATGATCTCCAGTCCATGAACAACGGAAAGATAACAAAGATAACAGATTTGCAATTGCTCTGAAAAATTTTAGTCCAAGAGCTAAAACAACGAAAGAGAAAACTATAAACCCTAATCCAACATATCGAATCAAAGCCAAGAAAGACGGAGATCGGAAGAAATGATCGTAAATTAAACTAGAGACAGAACAGAAGGAAATGGAATCACGAGGGGAGATAATCGGAGTACCGGCAGCGTTGCCGTTCTTGTGCCAGAAGGTGTACCACCACTCGGTGTCCCCAGCCTTGAGCTCCGCGTGGGGATTGGACTTCTCCCCGAGCTTGGAAGGATCCTTGGCTTTGCGCTTGGGTTTCTTGGATTTCTTCGGGGGAGCCATTGGAGTAGCTCCCGCCGGCGTCGAGCGCTTTCCTGCTCGCCTTGACCGAAATCGAGCTGCTAAATGTCCGCTATATCGGATATAACGGATGCTTTGCGGAGCGGCTCTTTCGAGCCCATCATATAACCACTAAAATGGGCCCAATTGAGCCCATATGCGATCAAATTAAATGAATGACAAATTAATTATATAAATAGGGAATTTTTTGATACCGCCCCCTCTACTCAGAGTAAATTACATTTACCACCACAGTTGTTATATCCTCCTAAAAATGTGCCTAATAATATTCTTAAGTATATATATTGATACAACATTATATAATATTAATTACTTAGACGATGGATCATTCAGCAAATTAATAATTGAGAGGAGGAGGTCAATGTGAGAAGCGTGCATGATTTCTTTTACTTGTCTGAGTCGATAGGCAAAATTATTGCGCCTCTAATTTGTTTTAATGCGTTTCACTACTACTGCTTTACTTTGTCGTAATTAGAAGTTTGATCGCATAAGATAAGAAATTAGCTCGCCGAAAGTGATCCAAGAAAGCAATTGCTAGCTGTATATTTTTGGCATTAACTTGATTTCTTTTGGTTGATTTCTTTTGGCTTCATCTATGCATGAGGTCAATATATATATTTTCAACTATCTAATCTTCTTTGCACGGAAAACATTTCAAAAACTTAATTACTAAAATAGTAAAATGTATTCCTCAGGTCTCTCAACTCTTTTTCTTTTTTTTTATAACAAAAATAAAAAATCACAATAGATAATCATACTAAGATTCAAATCTTATATCTCTAAGCAATATATATACAACATGTTATCACCAACTGTGCTACACATAATTGATTATATACTAACATGTATTCCTTCTCATATCTCCCTCCTAGGATCTCATCCACCTCTCTCTTGGTTTATCTCCCCATTCGTTCAATTTGATTTGTACCATAATTGTGTGATGCACCACGTACCATCGGTTGCTCACATGACCAATTTCTTCTTCCTCTTTCTTAATTTTCTCGTCTAGTTTCTTTGTATTCTTCAATCTTAATTAACAATCATAAATGCAATTACAATAAATGAAACATGGTAGACCCGATAGATTTTAGCCTCGTCTGATAGCTGGACACGATAAAATCATGCTTTGGGCCGACCTTTAATCGTGTCGGCCCACTAATGGGCTGGTACGTTAAGGCACACATGATTAATGGTTGGGGTCGTGCCAGGCCAAGTGATGTAGGCTTGACACTGCCTGATAGCCTGATATATTTTTGAAAAATATATTAAATATACATGTTAGCTTGTTACCTATTACTCGTTAATTGCATCCACTATCGATCCATAGTTGCCAATTTTGTGTGCTAATTGAAACATATATATTTCCTTGTTTAATTCTAAATATTTTTATAAGAGATTTTGAATTATGTAACCCAAATACAGGTTGAGCCAAATCGAATCAATTCAGACTTTCATGTTGAATCAGACCAACGTATTACGAACAAGTCATTTTCTCCTTTTCATTATCATGCTAATGAACCATTCTAGACGACCTATTTATTTTGTGTGTTGTGCTGGATCCAAGGGTCTCAAGCCCGAAGTTTTATCGGGCTAGGTCGGCCATAATTTTTGTTTGTGCCGGGACGACCCGACCCATTAGCTTGAGCCCGACATGATTTGCCATGCTTGGCTAAAACATGGCAAAGGAAGAGAGTTAGGATCTCACTTCAATTTGAGTTCGGTGAAGAACCTTCCTTGACCGTGCATGTCGACCTTGATCTCTAATCTCCGTTTTCTCCTTATTGACAACAAATATAGGAACTCTATTAAAGGATATTAACTTAGGTTTTAATCTAGTTTGGGCATTTTGAAAAAAAAAAAAACCTCCAATACTTGAATTATAAATGCACCTCTCAAGCCTAAGAAATTTCTAAAATTGTAATAAATATTATTATATTTTGGACATAACAATATTTGCTCATTTTCTTTTTAAAAAAATATATTATGACAATATTAATTACTCAACTATAAGACCGCCCACTTGGTGAGCAATTCTGTTTGATGATGATAAGACCCTTTCTCTACTACGTACCTAACGTCGTTCATATGTAAAACAATTATCTTTAACAAATAATTATAATATTTTCATATATGTTATTTATTAAATAATAACTTATTTCAGTAATTATTCACCAAACATATATATAGTTCAAATGGTGTTTGACACACTGAAATGTTAAAAAAATGATGCCAAATTGATCCTTATCACACAATTGGTCTTGTAATTGACAGTTTGTATTCATTCGTCTTCTAACTTGAATCAAATTACTTTGCTTTTTCCAAAACAAAAAACTAGCTAATATATCCATGCATATATATATTTCATCATTATCATATATTAAGTCCAATTATTATACATTTAACCCATTTAATATTATATTTAATATTTACTATTATATAACCCAAGTATTTATAACTCCAATATTTCTCAACAATTATTACTCAGAAAGCAATATGCTAAAATAGTACCAACTAGAGCTAGGGTTGGAATATATCAAAATCAGTTGCATATGCATGGATTACTTGTGTTAATTATTTTCACCTATTATAATAAGTAACATAAGTTGTACTTATACCTAATAATAATTATAATTTTATATGGCTGATTAATTAATTAAACTAAGGAGGCTAGCTCGTGGAAAGCATGTTGAATTATTTATATATATATAAATATATTATCACCACATTTCAATTATTTGTTATATATTAGCATAAAATACTGTGGATGCATGCTTCGTCGTTCACGTAGCTATCAATTTAATTGCACGGTGTGCACTTTTGACTTGTTTGCAATAGTACAAACCACAGGTTCAATTAAATGATTTAATTAACCATGCATGATATATGTTCATATATTATAAGTGCCTCTCGTTTTTGCATGGCTTGGGAGGGTTCGTGGATATAATTAATTGGGTGGAGAAATAAGTATTTTAACTTGTTTTGTTGCACCATTTTCTATATTTCACATCAATAATTAATTAATTGGGCCACTATCGTTATACAATAATTAATAATCGTATATATATATATATATATGTGGCAACAAGAAGAGCCAAAAATCTGGGTGATATATTGAGAATATTGAAATATTGTTCTTGTCATGATGTGGACTGGTTGAGGTAATTTAGAAATATCAGTTTGTGATTATTTAAGAATTAGGGTTACTCTTTTAGCATTAGAGCATGCATGAATTTAATCATATATTATATATTTGCACTAGGACATTAATTAAATTGAGTATTTTGGAGATTTTATAGATGGAATCTTTGCTTTTTGTTTTTGTTAAGTTTCGGTTGAATGTGGAGTTTGATATTCATGTTTTCTTTTTAAAAAAATACATATTTTCATATTTGACTTGAAAACAGTTTGTTTGTTTTATGAATAAGATAGATTTTTTTTTATCGAAAGATAGCGAGAATAAAGCAAATTTACACTACAATTCAGATAAACATCCAATATCACGTACTTTAACACATGGAAGAATGAACAAATCAATATTACAAATTAACATAACTAGATAAATTAAAAAATACGTAATTAAGCGATCATACTGGGATACAAACCCAAATCAACCGAATATATATATGGTTCACAATGGATAAGATATCATAATAAATGAATGATTATTGAATATATATATATATATATATATATATAAGTATATTAGATATAATATTAATTTATATTTATATTTATTTTTCTTTATAATTTGTTGTGTGGTCTTTGAACTATTATATTTGAATTATTGGATTATAATTAAATCACGATAAATCAAAACTACTATTTCGTACGAAAATGTGCTTTTCTTACTATTATTTTAATGAATTTTGGTAGTCATTCAAAACATGCACCCTCAAGTCATTAAGACGTGAGGCAACCTCACAGGTGAAAAGGAGATGGGAAGTGCTCCAAATAATGATATAAGAACAAAGGCAAGCAAGGGGAAGTTGCATACTGGTTTCTTAAGAGCAAAGAAAAACTGAGGGAGGGACCAAATGTGGATTGGAGGAGCATTTGGAACTTGATGATCCCACAAAATGCTAAAGTTTTTTTATTTGGAAGTTTGTATGAGGCAGGTTACCGGTGGTAGCATGGTTTGCAAAATTCAAAGGGGAGGAGGCACTACTAGAAAAATGGGCATCAGCAACGGCTGATGCCGTTGCTGAACCGTTGCTGAAGAGAATCAGCAACGGCCGAGCCGTTGCAAAAGAGCCGTGACAGAAAGTCGCGTTGCTGATAACATAGCAATGGATCAGCAACGGCCGTTATCAGCAACGGCCGCCCGGGCCGTCGCTAAAAATATTATCAGCAACGGTTTTGTCACGGACCCGGAGCCGTTGCTGATAACATTAATAGCAACGACCGCTGAGTCCGTAGCAACGCCGTTAGTAAAAGACCGTCGCTAAGCCGTTGCTGTAGGTCATCAGCAACGACTTTCGATACACTTTTAGCAACGGCTTTCCCACAGATGGCCGTGGGAAAGCCGTTGCTGATGATGTGGACCTGGGGACAGAAACATTTAAAATTTCTAATTTTCATTGATACATTGATACATTATCTGATACATAACTCACACACCCATACTCTCATACACACATTCATTCACATCACAAACACACCAAGATATACATCAAAACAATTATATTTATATTGATAATTATCCACGATAGTATAAAAACAATTCAAATGCAAAATTGAAGTATCAATATCCAAACAAAATAAGTTAAACAAATTCAATATCTCAGTAACAAGTTCAATATCCTAACAAAAAATCTCACGATGACGATGGAGGATGGTCTGGATCATATGGCGGGGTCTGGAGTGCTTGAGTGTACACCGGCGTGGACTGACTCGAGGACGATGGATTAGATGATGCCGAAGAGATGCCTGCTGCGGGATGACCTAACATGTTGCGTAGCATAGCATGCATCTCCTCCATCATCTGACTCTGACGCGCGACCGTCTCCTCTAGAGTCCTTATTCTGCTACTATGATCATAACTGGATCTAGAGGTGGACGACCGCTCACCAGCGACCGGAGGGGTCGGTGCCCCAAGTGGCCCTAGCACGGCTCGCGCATGACCACTATCTGCGAAGCCATATACGCGGCCATGGTCCCAGCCACCTGCGGCCTCGACCCACGATGCTGCGTCAAAGTCCTCGGGGGTACCCCCACGCTGCACCACCGTCTGGCTGTAGGTCTCCTACTCGAGTTTGATTTTTTGTTTAATATTTATCATAAAACTTAAATTATAAATATATAATGAATAACTTAAACAAATATTAATTACCATAATGTATGCAGCGCGATTGTGGATGTACTCCCCCGTCCCATGTGCTCGACGGTGAGTCCGCTCAAACACCGCCATCGGGGAGGGTCGCTGGACACTCCCGTCATCCGACACCGTCGTCTACATTTACAAAACAAATATATTAATTAGTACACATAATAACAAATAAAATATATAATTAAACGATATACTTACCATACGGTTGGCGTGCACTGCAAATGCAACAGAGCCGCCGGTGTGACGCGCTGCTCCCCCCGACATGCGATTTCTAGCCGCATTCCGAGAAACCTCCTGCCATCGATCCGTCGACCATATCCCCACGAGCTGGTCCCATATATCCGGAGTAATCCAACCGGGGCCGTATCCCCGAGTCTCCGCGATGTTAGTGGTCCCAGCTCGGGCCATCGCTTGGGACCGAGCCTGCCCCAGCTGCCCGTTGTACCTTGCCCGGGAAATAGACTCCCAGGCAGCGTAAATAAAGGGCCTCTGGTCCTCGGCCCATGTATAGCGAGCCTGCAAAATAATAATATCAGTACCAATATTAATATATCATCATGCATGTAAAAAATAATAATAATACGTGTCTCAAACTCGCGCCATAACATGTCGACGTGCTCGCTAGGCACGTGAGACCACGTAGGCCATGCCCCGTGCATGTATCGTCGAATAGTAGAAGAAATGCTCCTCGGCACTTCTTCTTGCTCGAACCTGCACAACAAAAATAAATTTTAATATTATATTATGATATAATGAATTTGTAATGATTCATAATTCATGATATATTACCGCTCCCCAATCACGCTAATCAATCTACGTGACTCTGTGGCTGGTGGAGGCTGCCACCTGTTCGGCCCGCGTGGCCGCCTGCGTCTGGATGTACTAGCCTCAGCAGTATCATCCTCATGAGGATCAGCAACAGGAGGATCAGCAGCATGAGTAAGTGTTGGAGTCTCACCGATCGGAGACTCCGAAGCTCTCCTGCGTCGATAACCACGACCAGACATATCTGTCGAACATACATATAATCAGATTATTGTATAAATAGTAGAGATATATTTAATAAAATATATACTTTACAATTATTCTTCATCATCTGAATAATAGTCTTCGAATTCTTCTTCTTCTTCCTCTTCTTCCTCTTCTTCATCTTCTTCATCTCCAGCTTCCTCAATTTCATGATCGTCATCATCAGCATATTCAACTTCTAATTGAATTGACGTTGTGTCTGCATCCTCGAGTATTGGAATAATACGATCCACAGCAGGAAGATCATCTTCTTGATAGAAATCAGGAGGATCATTTTCTCCTACTATCGGATCAATTTTTCCTCTACCTTTTGTCTTACAGACTACACGCCAATCCGCTCTATCTTTATTTCGAGCCGGATACTTCGCGTAATATACTTGTTCGGCTTGTGATGCCAATATAAAAGGCTCATTTGCTGCCAATTTCGATTTGTAATTAACCTCAACAAGTTTGTATTTTGGATGAACTTTCATGCCCCTTTCTGTTGTATCGAACCAATGACATCTAAATAGGATCACTGATTTCAAGCCGAAGTAGTGCAACTCTATCACTTCTTCCACCAGTCCATAAAAATCCATATCACATTCAACATAGGTTGTCCCTTTCACGCAGACCCCAGCATTCATCGTCTTTTTTGCAAATGAATATTCAACCGTGTGAAATTTATACCCGTTAACAAAATATCCGCTATAGCACGACACAAGTCGCGACGGTCCACTAACAAACTCAAATATTCTTTCATCTATTTCAGCTCTGTGATCTTTGCTGTAAGTCTGAATCCAAGTAGGGAAATCACGATTCCGTAATGTCTCCAATTCTTGATCGTTGTGAATAGAGTATTTTTGCACCATCTCAATGTCAAATATTTCAATGAATTGTTCAATCTCTGGACAATTGAGTAATACATACAAGTGTG
This sequence comes from Canna indica, assembly GCA_034359265.1. NCBI lineage: Eukaryota > Viridiplantae > Streptophyta > Magnoliopsida > Zingiberales > Cannaceae > Canna > Canna indica. The sequence continues at coordinate 65,784,186 of CP136896.1, read as the reverse complement.
CCAAATGATACTCTTCATCGCTTAAGTGTCGAGATGGACGAGAACCAAAAGCACGACCAGAGTGACAAAATATATTTAAACGTCCATCTGAATGTCGAACACCCCCGTCGTCGTTACGTGGAAGACGATCAAATCTTGTCTGTACTGTCGATTCAAAGTAAAATGAGCAGAATGTTGAAATTTCTTGGATGATATACGATTCAGATATTGATCCTTCAACAGCTGCGGTGTTCTTTACTTTTTTCTTCAGACGATTCATGTGTCTTTCAAATAAGTACATCCAACGATATTGAACGGGGCCACCAACTCGTGCCTCGTATGCCAAGTGTATCGGTAGATGCTCCATCGAGTCAAAAAATGCAGGAGGGAAAAACTGCTCCTGCTTGCATATGATTTCAACAATATTATTTTCAAGTGTTGACATATCTTCGACTCGAAGGACATTTGCACAGATGCTTCTAAAAAACATACTTAATTCAGTCAACGGACCCCAAATATTATCAGGTAGAAGATCTCGAAATGCGATCGGAAGTAATATCTGCATGAATACATGACAATCATGGCTCTTCATCCCTGATATTTTGCAATCATCGACGTTCACACATCGAGATAAGTTTGAAGCATATCCATCGGGTAATCTGAGTTCTTTTACCCATTGACAAACATCTTTGATCTGTTGTTTATTTAACACATATAGGGCCTTCGGTTTCAGATATCGTCCGTTGACCTCTTGTAACTCCAACTCTGGTATTTTACAAAGTATTTTCAGATCATGTCGGGCTTTGACATTATCTTTAGTTTTTCCAGAAATATCCATCACAGTGTTGAAAATATTATCAAACACATTTTTTTCAATGTGCATGACATCTAAATTATGTCGAATCAATAATGAACTCCAATAGGGCAATTCCCAAAAGATACTTTTTTTCACCCAGTTGTGTGTTTGGCCAAAACCTGACACTCTTTCATTGCGACCAAATACTATATCTGGAAGTGCTGAAACACGTGCTAACATTTGTTCACCAGACAACATCGGTGGTGGCCCATCTCTTTCGACTCTGCCCTTAGTAAATTTATTACGATTCCTTCGATACTGGTGATTAACCGGTAGGAATCGACGATGACAATCAAAGAATGAGATTTTTCGTCCGTTCTGAAGACTGATTGATTTAGAGTGTTCCATACAATACGGACAAAAGAGTCGGCCGTGAGTGCTCCAACCCGACAACATGCCGTACGCCTGGAAATCATTGATTGTCCACAAGACCGCGGCCTTTAAATTGAAGTTTTGCTTCCGATGACAATCATAAGTGACAGCTCCCTCAGTCCACAATGTTTTCAATTCATCTATCAAGGGTCTGAGAAATATATCAATTTCTTTTCGCGGACCCTTAGGACCCGGAATAATCATCGAAAGATAAATAAATTCATCTTTCATGCACATTGACGGTGGCAAATTATAAACTGTCAGCAGCACTGGCCAAACTGAATAAGGAGTTGCAGAATGTCCAAACGGATTAAAACCATCTGTGCACAATCCCAATATGATATTTCTAGTATCCCTAGCAAATGAAGGATAACATGTATCCAAATGTTTCCATGCTTCACTGTCAGATGGATGAGTCATTACTGTATCATCACGACTTCTTGCATGCCAACTCATGTAGGGGGCTGTCTTTTCCGACATGAATAACCTTTGAAGCCTCGGTGTTAGTGGAAAATACCGAAGCACCTTAAACGGGATATTTTTCTGTCGGACCGATTTCTTCTCCTTGTAACGAGGGTGTTGACATACAGGGCATTTATCCAACTGCACATTTTCTTTATAATATAAAATGCAGTTATTTTGGCACGCGTGTATTTTTTCGTACCCAAGCCCCAATTTTCTCATTAGCTTTTTAGTCTTATAAAAAGTAGGCTCAAACTTGTTATCAGTAGGCAACATTCCATTAATCAATCCAGCAATCCGATCATGCGCAACTCCGCTGATATTACAATCGGCCTTGATGCTTAAGAGCTGTGTCATTGCTGAAAACCTAGTGTATTTAGGACAATTCTCATACAAAGGTTCATCGGCAGCTTTCAACATCTCGTAAAATTCTGCAGCTTCTTTATTCGGTAATTCAATCTCTACCGCAGCCCCTACTTCTGTGATATCAACCGCTGTAGTATCTGGTGGGACTGATGTCTGAAGAACTGGCCGATCAACATTATCATTCAGGCGGAATTGACCCCCAAGACTATCAAGTATCATAGTTCTATAGGGATTACATTGACCGGATGAAGAAGCACCAGCAGAGGAAGATTCACCATATGTCTGAACGACAGGATTGCTCGACGTCCCGACTTCGCGTGACTCCCCGTGACAAGTCCATAGAAAATATCTCGGTGCAAATCCTTTGGTATATAGATGCAGAGTGACAGTCTCCCGATCCAAAAATCGTCCATTTGAACAAATGCGGCACGGACATCGGATTTGATCACCCATGCTAACGAAATTCCGATTCGAATAGGCGAAATTTAGGAAGTACGTTACGCCTAATCGAAACTCATTCGTTAAAGCTCCACGATCAAGACGTCGGTACATCCAACTTCGATCAGCCGACATGATTCTGTCAATCAATGACAATTTCTTTGGTTAATGTCTTTAGGTGAGATTGTCCTATTCCATTCGGGATTTATGTTATTCGTACTGCACTTACGTTTTTATTTTAACTGTTAACTAATTATTCTAAATTTCGACAGCATCTCCCTACAGTTCTCCGAATACGCATATCATCTGGGCGCGTATCGGAGAACAAGAGAGATGTTGCCGAAATTTAGAATAATTAGTTAACAGTTAAAATAAAAACGTAAGTGCAGTACAAATAACTATATTCCCAAATTGTCCAATCAGGGACAATTCAAGAATTGTACGTCGTATAAAAGATCATCTACTTCTTTTACACGAACATACAATTCCCGAACGGATCTAAGGTTTTGCTAAATCATATCCGATCGTCGATGCGTACGTGAAACATATCAACTCGTCGGAGGATGATTATTTTCTAAATGTTTCGAGACAGTTCGAGTCCATATTGGACGATTTCGGCGCGCGTCCGAAGTGGACGATTCCGGCGCGAGTCCGAAGTGGATGATTCCGGCGCGAGTCCGAATTGGACGATTCCGGCGCGCGTCCGAAATGGACGATTCCGGCGCGAGTCCGAATTGGACGATACCGGCGCGCGTCCGAAGTGGACGATACCGGCGCGCGCCCGAAGTGGACGATTTCGGCGCGCGCCCGAAGTGGACGATTCCGGCGCGCGTCCGAAATTAATCTAACAAATTAAACAATTAATCTAAACAATTAATTAACAATTATTAAATAATTAATTAACAAATATAAAATAATATAAACTATATATATATATATATTATAAATTCCGGCGCCGGAGTCCACCCTCCGGCGGCGGCCATCGGCCGACCGCCGCCGGCCGAAACCCTAGAAATAGGGTTTCGGTCGGGTGATTTCCGCCGGCCGCAGGGAAGAGACGGCAGCAGGGAAGAGACTTACCTGAACAAGTCGGCAGCAGCGGTCGGCGTCGTCGGCGTCGTCGGCGTCGGCAGCGGCGGCGAGTGGCGTCGGCAGGAGCGGCGGCGGCAGCAGTGAGCAGCGGGAGGAAGAAGAGTCGGGCGCGAGAGCGTGCCCTATATAAACTTATCAGCAACGGCTCACTCGCCCGTTAGAACGCCGTTGCTGATAAGTTATTATCAGCAACGGCTCACTTATCCGTTAGCAAGCCGTTGCTGAATATTAAAAAATCAGCAACGGCTCGCCTTTCCGTCCGAAAGCCGTTGCTGATAATTAAAATAATCAGCAACGGCTCGGTTTTCCGTTAGAACACCGTTGCAGATACAGTTTTCTGCAACGGCTCGAGCGGCCGTAAGAATGCCGTTGCAAATAGCAACGGCTTGAGCGGCCGTCGCTGATAGCCGTTGCTGAAGACGAAGTTTCTAGTAGTGAGGTAGACAAGTGTCATGTATGCAACAATATGGAAGATTAGATTGAGCATGTATTTTTTAAGTGCTCAGTAGCAACTCAATACTGGAAGTTGGTAGAAAAAATACTGGGGATAAAATTCAGATATATGGACAGTTGGAAGGAGGAAACTTGAATGATGGAGGGTGATGGCCATGAGAAAAAATATGCCAAGAAATTGAGAGCATTTCTTGCTATCTCCTTTTGGCTAATTTGAAAAAATAGGAATATGATCAAATATAAAGAGAAGGAATAGGGCATAAGAACTATGTTTAACTATCCCCATGATGAAGCTATGCAGTATGAAGTGACAACAACAAAAAAACAATAAAAGAAATGATAGCACTAAGATCATGATGAACCCAAATGAAGGTGAAAAGTCAGATCAGTATAATGCTGAGAATAGAGTTTTTTACTGTTATGGAAGCTGGATGCATGACACAAATGCAGGAATGAGATATCTTATAGCAAAACAAGGCTCTTGGAAGATTGCTGGTTTCACGAATGGCGCTGCAGATGAGCCAATGTTAGCTGAGGCCCTTGCAATATGGTATGAACTTGACAATGCTAGGATAAAAAAGTGGAAGTATTTGGATGTTACTTCGGATTGTGAGGTGCTCATCAAATGCTTAAATTAATGGTGAGACTAAATCTCCATAGAAATTATGCTATTTTGTTAATAAAATTTCAAGACTGAAGGAATTTGGAACAGTAGCTAGCTGGGTACATATCAGGAGAAGAATGAATAGAAAAGCTCATGCACTTACAAAAAATACATTACTAGAAAAATGGTCATCAGCAACGGCTGATGCCGTTGCTGAGCCGTTGCTGAAGAGAATCAGCAACGGCTGAGCCGTTGCAATAGCGCCGTGACAGAAAGTCGTGTTGCTGATGACTTAGCAACGGATCAGCAACGGCCGCTCGGGCCGTCGCTCAAAACATTATCAGCAACGGCCGCTGGGCCGTCGCTAAAAATATTATCAGCAACGGTTTTGCCACAGACCTGGAGCCGTTGCTGATAACATTAATAGCAACGGCCGCTGAGTCCGTAGCAACACCGTTAGTAAAACTCCGTCGCTAAGCCGTTGCTGTAGGTCATCAGCAACGGCTTTCGATACACTTTTAGCAACGGCTTTCCCACGGACGCCCGTGGGAAAGCCGTTGCTGATGACAAATACCTGCAACCAAAAAATTTGAAAATTTCAAATTTCCATTGATATATTTATCTGATACATAACTCACACACCCATACCCTCATACACACATTCATTCACACATCACAAACACCTCATACACATTCATTCACACATCACAAACACACCAAGATATACATCAAAACAATTATATTTATATTCATAATTATCCACGATAGTATAAACACAATTCAAATGCAAAATTGAAGTATCAATATCCAAACAAAATAAGTTAAACAAGTTCAATATCCAAACAAAAAATCTCACGATCACGATGGAGGATGGTCTGGATTATATGGCGGGGTCTGGAGCGCTTGAGTGTACACCGGCGTGGACTGACTCGAGGACGATGGATTAGATGATGCCGAAGAGATGCCTGCTTCGGGATGACCTGACAAGTTGCGTAGCATAGCTTCTATATTCGCCATCGTCTGACTCTGGCGCTCCATCAACTCAGTCTGACGCGCGACCGTCTCCTCTAGTGTCCTTATCCTATTACTATGATCATAACTGGATCTGGAGGTGGACGGCCGCTCACCAGCGACCGGAGGGGTCGGTGCCCCAAGTGGCCCTAGTACGGCTCGCGCATGACCACTATCTGCGAAGCCATATACGCGGCCATGGTCCCAGCCACCTGCGGCCTCGACCCACGATGCTGCGTCAAAGTCCTCGGGGGTACCCCCGCGCTGCACCACCGTCTGGCTGTAGGTCTCCTACTCGAGTTTGATTTTTTGTTTAATATTTATCATAAAACTTAAATTATAAATATATAATGAATAATTTAAACAAATATATAATTACCATAATGTATGCAGCGCGGTTGTGGATGTACTCCCCAGTCCCATGTGCTCGACGGTGAGTCCGCTCAAACACCGCCATCGGGGAGGGTCGCTGGACACTCCCGTCATCCGACACCGTCGTCTACATTTACAAAACAAATACATTAATTAGTACACATAATAACAAATAAAATATATAATTAAAAGATATACTTACCATACGGTTTGCGTGCACTGCAAATGCAACAGAGCCGCCGGTGTGACGCGCTGCTCCCCCCGACATGCGATTTCTAGCCGCATTCCGAGAAACCTCCTGCCATCGATCCGTCGACCATATCCCCACGAGCTGGTCCCATATATCCGGAGTAATCCAACCGGGGTCGTATCCCCGAGTCTCCGCGATGTTAGTGGTCCCAGCTCGGGCCATCGCTTGGGACCGAGCCTGCCCCAGCTGCCCGTTGTACCTTGCCCGGGAAATAGCCTCCCAGGCAGCGTAAATGAAGGGCCTCTGGTCCTCGGCCCATGTATAGCGAGCCTGCAAAATAATAATATCAGTACCAATATTAATATATCATCATGCATGTAAAAAATAATAATAATACGTGTCTCAAACTCGCGCCATAACATGTCGACGTGCTCGCTAGGCACGTGAGACCACGTAGGCCATGCCCCGTGCATGTATCGTCGAATAGTAGAAGAAATGCTCCTCGGCACTTCTTCTTGCTCGAACCTGCACAACAAAAATAAATTTTAATATTATATTATGATATAATGAATTTGTAATGATTCATAATTCATGATATATTACGTACCGCTCCCCAATCACGCTAATCAATCTACGTGACTTTGTGGCTGGTGGAGGCTGCCACCTGTTCGGCCCGCGTGGCCGCCTACGTCTGGATGTACTAGCCTCGGCAGTATCATCCTCATGAGGATCAGCAACAGGAGGATCAGCAGCATGAGTAAGTGCTGGAGTCTCACCGATCGGAGACTCCGAAGCTCTCCTGCGTCGATAACCACGACCAGACATATCTGTCGAACAGACATATAATCAGATTATTGTATAAATAGTAGAGATATATTTAATAAAATATATACTTTACAATTATTCTTCATCATCTGAATAATAGTCTTCGAATTCTTCTTCTTCTTCCTCTTCTTCCTCTTCTTCATCTTCTTCATCTCCAGCTTCCTCAATTTCATGATCGTCATCATCAGCATATTCAACTTCTAATTGAATTGACGTTGTGTCTGCATCCTCGAGTATTGGAATAATACGATCCACAGCAGGAAGATCATCTTCTTGATAGAAATCAGGAGGATCATTTTCTCCTACTATCGGATCAATTTTTCCTCTACCTTTTGTCTTACAGACTACACGCCAATCCGCTCTATCTTTATTTCGAGCCGGATACTTCGCGTAATATACTTGTTCGGCTTGTGATGCCAATATAAAAGGCTCATTTGCTGCCAATTTCGATTTGTAATTAACCTCAACAAGTTTGTATTTTGGATGAACTTTCATGCCCCTTTCTGTTGTATCGAACCAATGACATCTAAATAGGATCACTGATTTCAAGCCGAAGTAGTGCAACTCTATCACTTCTTCCACCAGTCCATAAAAATCCATATCACATTCAACATAGGTTGTCCCTTTCACGCAGACCCCAGCATTCATCGTCTTTTTTGCAAATGAATATTCAACCGTGTGAAATTTATACCCGTTAACAAAATATCCGCTATAGCACGACACAAGTCGCGACGGTCCACTAACAAACTCAAATATTCTTTCATCTATTTCAGCTCTGTGATCTTTGCTGTAAGTCTGAATCCAAGTAGGGAAATCACGATTCCGTAATGTCTCCAATTCTTGATCGTTGTGAATAGAGTATTTTTGCACCATCTCAATGTCAAATATTTCAATGAATTGTTCAATCTCTGGACAATTGAGTAATACATACAAGTGTGCCAAATGATACTCTTCATCGCTTAAGTGTCGAGATGGACGAGAACCAAAAGCACGACCAGAGTGACAAAATATATTTAAACGTCCATCTGAATGTCGAACACCCCCGTCGTCGTTACGTGGAAGACGATCAAATCTTGTCTGTACTGTCGATTCAAAGTAAAATGAGCAGAATGTTGAAATTTCTTGGATGATATACGATTCAGATATTGATCCTTCAACAGCTGCGGTGTTCTTTACTTTTTTCTTCAGACGATTCATGTGTCTTTCAAATAAGTACATCCAACGATATTGAACGGGGCCACCAACTCGTGCCTCGTATGCCAAGTGTATCGGTAGATGCTCCATCGAGTCAAAAAATGCAGGAGGGAAAAACTGCTCCTGCTTGCATATGATTTCAACAATATTATTTTCAAGTGTTGACATATCTTCGACTCGAAGGACATTTGCACAGATGCTTCTAAAAAACATACTTAATTCAGTCAACGGACCCCAAATATTATCAGGTAGAAGATCTCGAAATGCGATCGGAAGTAATATCTGCATGAATACATGACAATCATGGCTCTTCATCCCTGATATTTTGCAATCATCGACGTTCACACATCGAGATAAGTTTGAAGCATATCCATCGGGTAATCTGAGTTCTTTTACCCATTGACAAACATCTTTGATCTGTTGTTTATTTAACACATATAGGGCCTTCGGTTTCAGATATCGTCCGTTGACCTCTTGTAACTCCAACTCTGGTCTTTTACAAAGTATTTTCAGATCACGTCGGGCTTTGACATTATCTTTAGTTTTTCCAGAAATATCCATCACAGTGTTGAAAATATTATCAAACACATTTTTTTCAATGTGCATGACATCTAAATTATGTCGAATCAATAATGAACTCCAATAGGGCAATTCCCAAAAGATACTTTTTTTTACCCAGTTGTGTGTTTGGCCAAAACCTGACACTCTTTCATTGCGACCAAATACTATATCTGGAAGTGCTGAAACACGTGCTAACATTTGTTCACCAGACAACATCGGTGGTGGCCCATCTCTTTCGACTCTGCCCTTAGTAAATTTATTACGATTCCTTCGATACTGGTGATGAACCGGTAGGAATCGACGATGACAATCAAAGAATGAGATTTTTCGTTCGTTCTGAAGACTGATTGATTTAGTGTGTTTCATACAATACGGGCAAGAGAGTCGGCCGTGAGTGCTCCAACCCGACAACATGCCGTACGCCGGGAAATCATTGATTGTCCACAAGACCGCGGCCTTTAAATTGAAGTTTTGCTTCCGATGACAATCATAAGTGACAGCTCCCTCAGTCCACAATGTTTTTAATTCATCTATCAAGGGTCTGAAAAATATGTCAATTTCTATTCGCGGACCCTTAGGAGCCGGAATAATCATCGAAAGATAAATAAATTCATCTTTCATGCACATTGACGGTGGCAAATTATAAACTGTCAGCAGCACTGGCCAAACTGAATAAGGAGTTGCAGAATGTCCAAACGGATTAAAACCATCTGTGCACAATCCCAATCTGATATTTCTAGTATCCATAGCAAATGAAGGATAACATGTATCCAAATGTTTCCATGCTTCACTGTCAGATGGATGAGTCATTACTGTATCATCACGACTTCTTGCATGCCAACTCATGTAGGGGGCTGTCTTTTCCGACATGAATAATCTTTGAAGCCTCGGTGTTAGTGGAAAATACCGAAGCACCTTAAACGGGATATTTTTTTGTCGGACCGATTTCTTCTCCTTGTAACGAGGGTGTTGAGATACAGGGCATTTATCCAACTGCACATTTTCTTTATAATATAAAATGCAGTTATTTTGGCACGCGTGTATTTTTTCGTACCCAAGCCTCAATTTTCTCATTAGCTTTTTAGTCTTATAAAAAGTAGGCTCAAACTTGTTATCAGTAGGCAACATTCCATTAATCAATCCAGCAATCCGATCATACGCAACTCCGCTGATATTACAATCGGCCTTGATGTTTAAGAGCTGTGCCATTGCTGAAAACCTAGTGTATTTAGGACAATTCTCATACAAAGGTTCATCGGCAGCTTTCAACATCTCGTAAAATTCTGCAGCTTCTTTATTCAGTAATTCAATCTCTACCGCAGCCCATACTTCTGTGATATCAACCACTGTAGTATCTGGTGGGACTGATGTCTGAAGAACTGGCCGATCAACATTATCATTCAGGCGGAATTGACCCCCAAGACTATCAAGTATCATAGTTCTATATGGATTACATTGACCGGATGAAGAAGCACCAGCAGAGGAAGATTCACCATATGTCTGAACGACAGGATTGCTCGACGTCCCGACTTCGCGTGACTCCCCGTGACAAGTCCATAGAAAATATCTTGGTGCAAATCCTTTGGTATATAGATGCAGAGTGACAGTCTCCCGATCCAAAAATCGTCCATTTGAACAAATGCGGCACGGACATCGGATTTGATCACCCATGCTAACGAAATTCTAATTCAAATAGGCAAAATTTAGGAAGTACGTTACGCCTAATCGAAACTCATTCGTTAAAGCTCCACGATCAAGACGTCGGTACATCCAACTTCGATCAGCCGACATGATTCTGTCAATCAATGACAATTTCTTTGGTTAATGTCTTTAGGTGAGATTGTCCTATTCCATTCGGGATTTATGTTATTCGTACTGCACTTACGTTTTTATTTTAACTGTTAACTAATTATTCTAAATTTCGACAGCATCTCCCTACAGTTCTCCGAATACGCATATCATTTGGGCGCGTATCGGAGAACAAGAGAGATGTTGCCGAATTTTAGAATAATTAGTTAACAGTTAAAATAAAAACGTAAGTGCAGTACAAATAACTATATTCCCAAATTATCCAATCAGGGACAATTCAAGAATTGTACGTCGTATAAAAGATCATCTACTTCTTTTACACGAACATACAATTCCCGAACGGATTTAAGGTTTTGCTAAATCATATCCGATTCGTCGATGCGTACGTGAAACATATCAACTCGTCGGATGGATGATTATTTTCTAAATGTTTCGAGACAGTTCGAGTCCATATTGGACGATTTCGGCGCGCGTCCGAAGTGGACGATTCCGGCGCGCGTCCGAAGTGGACGATTCCGGGGCGAATCCGAATTGGACGATTCCGGCGCGCGTCGGAAATTAATTTAAACCCTAATAATATATAAATTCCGACGCCAGAGTCCACCCTCCGGCGCCGGCGTACAGTGGCCGGACACACTGTCCGGCCACTGTAGAAGGTCCGGCGGCGGCCATAGGCCGACTGCCGCCGGCCGAAACCCTAGAAATAGGGTTTCGATCGGATTTTAACATCTCCGGCCGAAACATAGAGAGAGCCGGCCGGCCGATCAACATACCGGCAGCAGCGGCAGCGTCGGCGAGAGGCGTCGGCGTCGGCAGCAGCAGCGACAGGCGTCGGCAGGAGCGGCGGGAGGAAGAAGTGTCGGGCGCGAGAGCGTGCCCTATATAAACTTATCAGCAACGGCTCACTCGCCCGTTAGAACGCCGTTGCTGATAAGTTATTATCGGCAACGGCTCACTTATCCGTTAGCAAGCCGTTGCTGAATATTAAAAAATCAGCAACGGCTCGTCTTTCCGTCAGAAAGCCGTTGCTAATAATTAAAATAATCCGCAACGGCTCGGTTTTCCGTTAGAACGCCGTTGCAGATACAGATATCTGCAACGGCTTGGGTGGCCGTAAGAATGTCGTTGCAAATAGCAACGGCTTGAGCGGCCGTTGCTGATAGCCGTTGCTGAAGATCAAGTTTTTAGTAGTGATAGAATTGATTAGTAATGAAAGTAAGGAGCGGGAATGTTGTGAAGAGAATATATTCTCTGCAGACTGCTGGTATAAAGACACGTTTCATGTTCTTCTAGCACCCAAAAGTTAATTAAGAATTAACGATCAAAATTGGTCCACGGAGGAATGATGATTGATGAGATCACATTGCAGCACTGGTCCTCCTCAAAGTTGTGGATTTCAAATTACCATTATAAAAAAAATATCAGTTTTCGTTTTTTATGTATTAATTATAATTAAAATAAACTTTTTATGTCATATGGATCATCATCATTGTCATATGGTTTTTTATGTCATTTCAACAATAATAATAAACATTAATATATTAAGAAGAATTACCAACAGTATAATAAAGGTGGATATATTTTAAAAAAAAAAATAAAAACAACAATAAATGCAAATTAGTAAAAGGAAATAACATCAATCATAAACACTTCAAGTATTTCTTCGCAAAAAATGAAAAAAAAAATACTATATAAAGCTATGTATTACAATCAACTCAATTATATTCGTTCAGGAATTTAAATTTTTCTCAAGAAATGCAAAATTTAGAATCAAAAAATTGAAATGTAAAAAATATAAATTAAACTAAATTAATGAAAAGTGAACTATTTAATTAATAATATAATCAAAAAATATTGATATGATTGGAAGTATTGAATTTTTTCCTAAAATGCATAACATAACTAAATAAAAAAACACAAAACTAAACAAAATTAAAAATAATATAAATATATATTAACATATATAATTACAAATTAATACTACCAAAATATAAAATAAAATAATTTTTTTATTAAAATAGTAGATGATGATGAGGACGACAACAACAAAAATAAAATAAGAAATAAAAGTAAAAGTAAAAAGTAAAAATAGTAATATATAATATATAATGTGACAAAATGTATATTAGAAAGTTCTAGATAAATTGCAATGATAAAATCATATCATTTTGCTCATGACGGTTCACAAAAATTTAAATTTGATTAAAATAAAATTATATTACAAAGATGAGATAGAAACTAAGCATTTTTTTTTTCAAATCAAATTGAATAGAAAAATTTATACACGAGACAACCTGATATAATATTATCTAATTTTAAATTATACAAAATATATGTTGATTTCTTATTCCATTCAATTCAAGGTTTTATAATTATGTTGGAAAATGCAAAATCAAAAAATATATTCAAGAAAAACCAAGGAATTAAAATGAATAATGAAAATAAATATTTAACTGATAGTGATATAAGCAATAAATATTAGTTAAGTTTAATTCTAAATTTAAAATTTTCTCCAAAATGCGGTAGTCAAACTTAATTAAAAAAATTAAAATAATACGAAAGAGATTTGAAATTTTAGATTTTTCTAATGCAATAATTAAATAACACAAACAAATAAAATCTTAAAAACTAAGTCAAATTTAAGAATATCACTTTGAAATTTTAGATTATGTGAAATGTAATAAATTGAATCAAATAAATTAAATTAAAATTTGATCCAATTAAAAAGTTAAATTTTAACATGTAATAGATAAAATATAATACTACCATGAAATATATATTAAATAATAATATTATAAGTAAAAAATATTGATTTGATTCAGATTTTTAAATTCTTCTAAATGTTGACCTAATATAATATAAAAATAGGAAAAGTTTAATTCATAATACTAAAATTTAAAATTAGTTAAAGTTTGGAAGAAAAATTTTAATATATAAAATAAAAGTAAACTGAAAAATGAAAAAAATGAAAAAAAAACAGAAATGAGCATTTTTGAAAATTAAAATTTTAAAAAACTATGGAAGAAATATTTTGATATCTAAAATAAAAGTAAATTTTAAAATTTAAAAAGAAAATTGAAAACCAAAAATGAAAATTTTCAAAATTAAAAATAGAAAAAACATACAAAGGCAGCGCTGTAATGAAATATAAAAAAAAAAAAGATTTTTTTTTTAAGAAAAAAGAAAATCGGTAGTGCTCACAACGCTGCTCCTTCTCCAAATTAAAAAGAAAAAAAAAAACCAGTGATGTTGCAGTATATGAAATAAATAAATAAATAAATAAAAAGAAGATAGCCTCTTAGACTCTTAGTCTTAGTGTTGTCATACATCTCATCCTCTTCTATTTTTACCATTAAAATCAGCCACGTGCCAGCATACTTACCGGCACAAAAACGATGTCAAAGTGAAAAAAAAAAGTAAAAAAAAAAGTGAGAAAATCATAAGAGAGTAGAGAGCCTCTCTGTACATAACACAACATCCAACTTCTAAAATTACTATATAGTAACTATTAAAATCAGCCACGTGCCAGCATACTTACCGGTACAAAAATGAAGGCAAAGTGAAAAGAAAAAAAGAAAAAGTGAGGAAATCGTGGAGAGAGCAGAGAGCCTCTCCGTACATAACACAACATCCAATTAACTTCTAAAATTACTATATATTAGATAATATGCATTGCTTGGGGATTAATTACAATGATAACAATTGAGTTTATGTGCATAATTAATTTTCTTCAGAAAATAACTAATTTTATTTCTAAAATAAAAGTTAGAAGTACAATCAAGTACAAGATTAAAAAATTCACACTAAGAGATATTTACTGGGGTTTGGTTTGAGCAATTGACTGTGCTAATTATAGTTGGCTAGATGCATAATTAACTTGTTGCAATATAATTAAAATATTGAGCATTCAATTGTTATATTGTGCAATCAAATTAATGGTCGACATTTGAGAGCCACGTCGGTGATTTCCAATCATGATTGAGTCCTCATGCTCGATCTTGACTTATTAGCAAGTAGTTAATAGCAACTACTCAATATATATGTGGTAGATGTTGAGATTTGCAACGTGTTGGAATGTGGTTCACGACTACATCCAAAAGACCATCAAAACAAATATAACATTTCATAAATTAATGTTATTAATTATTGGTCAATTAAATTAAAGTTAAATGTTAATATATATGACAATTTACATTATGAAATTAATAATAAAAAAACTTTAGGCCATTTAAAAAAAAAATATTTAATATTCACTCAAATTCTACTATTCGTCATGCAAGCTTGCATGTTAGTTGATATGTACCTTTCTAATGTAATAATGCTTTTAATTAAATTAAAAGTTATTTTGATTATTATTTGGAGCACCGACTAAAACAAATTTTATTGATGACAATAACCATTCGAATGCGTAGTAGTTCGACTACAGAAGAGGAGAAAAATGGACGATTCCTTTGAGGTTGTCTGAGAGTCTGAGACAATAGTGGAGATTGATATATAATCATAGCGCAAGGGGTGACATCGACTCGAATTAGAGACGAGACAGATTCGATATGTAATAATGCTAAATGTTTGAAGTGATGAGGTGATAAATGACCTGAACTCCACAAATAGATATATTATTTTATTGTTTAAAATATTTAAAAAACGAAAGAGTTGTTGATTGGATATAATGATACGATGATGTTAGTATAATTTAAATATTATATAAGTATTTTGATAAACTAACCTTAAATACTGAAGTGATTGGTGCAATGGATTATAGTAACAAAATTGAAGCTAGTTAAATTTCATGTATAAAATAAAAAAAATTAAATTAATAGTTAACCTTATGGAGTTTTAAGATATTAGAAGGTAGGTGCATTTTTTAAGGAGAAAAAGGTAAATTAAATTAAAATTAATATATATATATATATATTAAAAAATATAGAGTTCAAATTAATTTATTTATTTTGCTGAAATAAGAACTTAAATTAATATGCGCAAAAAAGGCGGACCATGTCGATCACGCAACAGAATCTCGTCCAGGATTGGCTAAGGAGGTCAAATCGTGGACCATATGCCCGAAAATTTATTGGTGCGGGACCAATTTACTGCCTAGTGGGCAGCTTGATTACATTCATAAAAGAAAAAAGAAAAGAAATAAAAAAGTTGAGGGGTAATCTGCTCTCCCCATTTATTTATATATATTGCGATATAGATGTCCTCTCCAGACTTATTAATAGGGCAAATTTGAGGAATTTATTAACGGTGCCCTAGCGGACCATATTGATGGAGGTTTCTCTCACATCCTTTATGCGGATGATTTGATCATATTCTATCGCACCTCAAACTTTCAACTCTGTAACCTGAGGCTCTTGCTCAAAGACTTTGAACTGGCTTATGGTCTCAAAATTAATTATGTCAAATCCAAAGTCCTTTACCTTTTGGGTAATGAGAATCGCTGTAATCAAGTGGCTTTGATATTGGTTTGTGCTCCAGGCTCCTTTCCCATTGATTACCTCGGCCTACCGCTCCAAGTAGACCGTCTCCACAAAGATTACTAGAGGACGATCATTTCTAAATTTGATAAAGCTTTGGCGCTTTGGGCGGGCTCTCTCCTTTATAGGGTTTGTCGTCTTGCTCTTGTCAATAGTACATTTTCTTGTCAAGTTGCTTATGCACTTTCTATTTTTGAAGCTCTTGCTTGGGTTATCAAAGAAATTGACAAAAGAATAAGAAACTTTTTTTGGATTGGAACCCCCTCTGATGCCCCTGGAATATGTCATGTAAATTGGGACATTATTATCGGACCCATTACCGAGGGTGGTCTTGTTCTACTGAACCTCGCTCATCACAACTCAGCTAGATTATATTGGGCGTCTGGTTGTGGAAATTGATGTAGACTTTTGACTTTCCTTGGGCCAAAGTGATTTTAGCTTTATACTCGGGTATTACTTCTTGGTCCGAACACTCTAGGCTCCACCTCTCGGGGACATGGTTAGGTATATTCAAACTTAGAACATTATTAAATTGAGTATTTTGGAGATCATATATATATATATATATATATATATATATATATATATATATATATATATATATATATATGTGGATGGAATCTTTGCTTTTTGTTTTTGTTTTATTTTTATAATTCTTAAGAGTTTGATATTCATATTTTCTTTTAAAAAAATACATATTTTCATATTAGACTTAAAACAATTCGTTTGTTTTATAAATAAGATAATCTTTTTTTGTTCGAAAGTTATCGAAATTTATTTTTTTAGAATGAAGCAAATTTACACTACAATCGAGTACAAGATTGGATAAACATTCAATATCACTTTAACATATTAAAGGATGAACAAATCAATATTACAAATTAACAGAACTAGATAAATTAAAAAATACGTAATTAAACGATCATACTGTGATTCAAATCCAAATTAACTGAATATATATATATATATATATATATATATATATATATATATATAGGTTCACAATGAATAAGATATCATAATAAATGAATGATTATTGAACAATGATTAATATTATATTATATATATATGTATATATATAATATTTATTTTATTTTATTTTTCTTTATAATTCTTTGGGTGGTCTTTGAACTACTATATTTGAATGGGATTATAATTAAAATTAAATCATGAGAAATCAAAACTACAACTTCGTACGGAAAAGTGTTTTTCTTACCCTTATTTTTAATGAATTTTGGTAGCCATTCAAAACATGCACCCAAAAGTTAATTAAGAATTAACGATCAAAATTGATCCGCGGAGGAATGATGAGATCACATTGCAGTGGTCCTCCTCAATTCCTCATAGCTGTGGACTTCAAATTAACCATTATAAAAAAATATCACGTTTTGATTTTTTATGTATTAATTATAATTAATAAACTTCTTTTTATGTCATATCGATCATCATCACGTACTTCCATCTTATTTTTCTCGAAAAACCGTGCATGGGTTCACACTTTTGCTTCGTCTATACTTTTAAATATAGGAAAAATTATATTTTTGATCATTATAATTTATTCAAATTTTAATTTTAATCTTCATAATTTTAAAATTTTAATTTTGATCTCAACACTTTATTTTCGTTTAGGATTTGATCATTGCTGTCATATAAAATCTAAACAGAACTGACGTGGATAACAAATGCTGATTGAACATTGCTGATGTGAACCTGTAGGGGCTAAAATCAAAATTTTATAAATTATATTAGGTTAAACTAAAATATAAACAAACTCAGTCGTTGTCGACTTCATCGTCTCATGCTCCATCACCTCCACTACAGCCGTGAAATTTTGTTTGATTGTATTTTGATACTTGATATTTTGATACTTATATACTTAATACTTGTATATATACTTTAGTTTTGTTATTTGATACTTGTTTGCCTCCATTTGAGGCTTAAATTGATGACATTTAAGTAAAAATTATGTGGTTGCTTATATTTGTGTGTAAGATGTGCTTGTGATTGCAAATTGATTGTTCGTGTATAATGTATCGTGTGAATATTGATATATATAAGAATTTCTAAAATTTTAATTTTTTTTTTTCAATTACATGATATAACGTTAGCGCTTACCAACGGATGACCGTCACTAGGTCATCGCCGAAAGCGTATCGTAACTGGCAGATGGCTTGGGGCAACAACAAATATCACGATTGCTAATAATATCAACGACGACTCCTAGTCGTTGCTGATAATTAAATGTCGGCGATAACCGTTTGGGACTGTCGCTAATGTATTTAAATTAGTAACGACTCTTGCGACTGTCACTGATAATTACTTGGGACGGTCGCCCTGCACCGTCACAAATTATCTAAGACGCACACATAAGCGACAACTCTTTGCAACGGCGCGCACCGTCTGTGATAGTCATCGCCGACGATTTATCAACAACAACCGCCGTCGGTGGCAGCGATTATTTTAGTAGTGAAACATTTGTATTTAATAATATAGGTAAATATTATTAAATACATATACGAATTTTTTGATAAAAATATATGCAAATTTTAAAATAATAATAATCATGTTAAATATCATTGTGTTACAGACGAAGCAAAAAACAAAATTTATTATGTTATATATAAGGGTTAATTTTAGTTAACCTTACGAAGTTTTAAGATAATAGGACATGTTTGGTATCCTGTATAACTCCCTATATAGTATTATTATCATAATATTATATAATATTTGAGAACTCTTAAAAGAAGTATTAACTAATACATGGATTATAAATAATATCATATATGGTGTATTAGTAATATACCATGAGACCCATCATTAGGTTTATTAGAAAAGCAATAATTTTTTAAAATTTATTTTTTGAGTGGAAATTCTCAAATTTGAATTTTGACAGTGAAATTTTTTAAATTCTAAATGTAATATTTTAGATACCCATTTTACTCCCGGCTAAAAATAATAATAAAAAAAACAAAAAAACAAAAAAAAACAAATATATATATATATATATATATATATATATATATATATATATTAAAAAATAGTTTTAATTTATGAAATATTTTTTAATGATAAAATATATTATATAAATTATATATTATATTATATTATATTATATCTATGGAAAGAGTATTAGAGACTTTTGTAAATACTCTGTAATGCATTAGAGACTTTTGTACAAAGTCTATAAAATTAAATTTAAATTAAAAAATTATGAAATATTTTAATGAAAGATATTTTCTTAAACTACAATACATCTTTTGTAATATAAAAAATATATTTCATTAACTAAAAACTAACGAGTTAAAATTTATTTTATTAATTAAAATATTAAATAATTATACATGCTTATTATATATGTCTACATCAAATACTATATAATAATAATATAATACGTGATGATATTATACATGCTATTCAATACAGACTAGTACTATATATGCTAATATTATATAATGTACCAAACGAGCTCTTAGAGTGCACTAGCATTTTTGAACGCGAAAAAGGTAAATTAAAATTAAACTTAAATTTTAAAGATCAAATTAGTATTTGTAAAATATCCAGTTCAAATTAGTATTTCTTAACATTTAACAAACTCTTGGAAGTTGATAGGCAATTCGAAAATATATGCAATTTAATATTTTACTTCATTCCTTTTGAAAACATGTTGACGGGATGCCGCGTCACCCGTTCCATTCGTCAGAGTGATTCAGCTATTACGGGAACCCAAACCCGTGAAAAAAGTGCCTGACAAGCCAGCTAATAAAGGACTGATATATCAGTCGCCCAAATTAGGACAAAATCCGATATACGATAATAACTTGTTGATTCACCGTGTTATAAAATCCCGTCAAAAACTCTTTAGATTGAGGGAGAGCAGAGGGCACGAAGTCATAGGAGATAAACCTAGGATAATAATAAAAGCCAAGTAACAGCCGAAGACGCAGAAGCGAGGGAGAGAACAGAGAACGGGAATAAAGGAAGCACTCGAGCCACGGAATTCGCGAGAGAGAGAGAAAGAAAGAGGATGGAGGGAATCTGCTTCTGTCTTCTATCTATCCGCTATCCTCAACCTCGACGAACAATCGAATAAATACTTTTGGAATAGAGATCTTTTCTTCGCAATCTGCCCAATCTCCAACCTCTTCCCTCCCCTTATCTCTCTCTCTCTCTCTCTCTCTCCTCGCTCGCTCGCTCGCTTTTTTATATCATACTTTTGTTTAAGAAGATTTATTTTCTCTTCTTTTCTTGCAAAGACGTAGTTTTTCCCCCCTTTTGTCGAACTGCTGTGATCTTTCTACCAAGATTTGCTTTCTGCTTTCCATTTTGCAATCCGCCGTATGCAATAACTGTCCTCCTTTCATATATACGAAGATATACGCGTCTATATTGCTTGCTTTCTTGTTATTGCTCTTCTTTTCCTCCTACAAGGCATCTGCGGTTCTTCAAAATCGGCCAAAGAAGAAATTTTGCCGCATCTGGCATCCATTTTCTGGTCGGTTTTTGGGCTTCAGATAGGAGAGGGAGGAGTCTAGAGAGAAGGAACCGGATTGATCGGATCGAAGAGCGCAAAAAGGGCGTGTTTTTAAAGTGAGGTTCGACGGATCCGCCAATTCGAACCGTTTGGTTGAGCTGCCTGGCTGCCCTGGAGTGCATATTGGAAGTGATCAGGACCCTCCCAATGGGGTCCTGCCTGTCGTCCGACGGGCGGAGCGGCGGCTCCAGCCCGTCTTCTCCGGAGTCGCCGGCGCCGGGGGCCAGGCGGCGCTCGAGGAGGCGGACGCGGGCCTCGCTGGAGGAGGACCTCCGCGGGGTCCCTGGGAGGAGGTCCCTCAATGGCGCCACCAGCGCCGCGTCGCTCTTCACTCAGCAGGGAAAGAAGGGGACCAACCAGGACGCCATGCTCGTTTGGGAGGTCAGTCCGGTTCCTTTTTTTTGTCATATTTCGATTGGGCATTCTAGTATTCGCAAATTGTTTGTTAACGTTTAGATGTTTGTGATACCTGAATGGTACTCCCGATCTCTATGTTAATCAATCGGGGCTTCTACATACTTTTTGTTCTGCAGATGCTTTGTCAAAATTAATCCCATAAAGAAATTGAGTTCACTCACCCAATGCCTTTTGCTATCGCCTGCTAATATGCCATGATCCGTCTTTTTTGCTATTACCTGCCCCTTGTCATGATGATCTTCTCTTGTGCCTCCATAGCATTTGAACTTTTTAATGATTTTTTCCTTTCCTCTTTCTTTTTCTTTTCAATTTACACACGTAATATTTTCCTTTGATAATTGTATGCTTGCAGAATTATTCAGTAAGCAAGCAATATGTTTCTTTTCTGGGAAATCAATAGATTCAAATGATTACTATATAGTATTATCTAGAAAGATTTTCCCTGTACCATATTTTCTCATTAACTTTATTTATTTGTTTGTTTCTTCCTGCTGTTGACTGTTTTTAAATCATTTCTTACTTGCTCGGTGCTATTATTTTCTGTTCTCTTGGTAATTTTATCTTTTATGTGCAGAATTTTGGCGGTAAGTATGACACTGTTTTTTGCGGAGTTTTTGATGGTCATGGCCCAAATGGCCACATGGTGGCAAGGAAAGTAAGAGATATTCTCCCTATGAAGCTACGTGCCAGTTGGGAAATTACTATGGGACATGATGGATGTAAAGAGAACAATATCAATGCTTTTGGAGGCATAAATTCAGAGGATATTCCATCAACTGAAGAGCCCAGAGCTTCCACTGGCTTTGAAGAAAGCAACAAGCATTCAGATTTCTTGAAAACAATGAAAGAACCATTCTTAAAGGCTTTTAGAATAGTGGATAAAGAACTGAGACTGCATCCAGAAATTGATTGCTTCTATAGCGGGACAACAGCAGTCACTTTGATCAAGCAGGTTAACTAATAGCCATATCACTTCCCGTTATAAGTTTTAGAAGAATGGTGAAACGTATATCCATCAGTTTTAGTTTATTTCTAAAAATTTTAGATCATTCTGGTTTAATATTGATCTTGTTATTTTATAGGGTCAAGATCTCATCATTGGAAATGTTGGAGACTCAAGAGCAGTATTGGGCACTAGAGATCAAAATAACTCTTTGGTTGCAGTCCAGTTGACTGTGGACCTCAAACCAAATCTTCCAAGTATGTTATTTTGTATTTTGTTTTGTCATACTTCCAAGCAAGGTTTTAAATCTCGTACCGTACCGGGCGGTAAGCCCGGTATTTATCGGTTTTTGAAAAAACCGGTATACGAGATACCCGGTATGGGGAGATACCGGGTATCTCGATAAATACCGCCCGGTATGCCCGGTATTTGCTATCATACAGGGCTATACCGCCCGGTATGACCTTGTATACTGTAGCGGGTATTGGAAAATACTGGTATACCAGTAAATACCGCCCGGTATGCCCCGGTATTTAGCAAATACCGGGCGGTATTTGCTATCATACCGGGCGATACCGCCCAGTATGACCCAACTCAACGGCTCTTAAAAAGAGCCGTTGGGTTGCTACAGTGTCGACACTTACGGTTGGTATGATGACACAGGATCATTTTCAGATATGGGCATTGGAGACTTACAGTGTTGACCTTAGTCGTGTATGTCCCAAGATATGTACGAGTACGACGGACGTCATTCGTCCGCATTTTAAACATTGTATTCATGTATTTGACATTTGAATCTTAAATTTAAGTATTTCTTGATCAATTATGTGTTATTGGAGTTACTTTTAGCAGCAAATAAAAAAAAAGGGTCCGGTATGCATTTTTCGTACCGGTACCGGTCAACCACCGAGATGATGACCGGTACCGGTATTTTAAACCTTGCTTCCAAGCATGCTAATTTATATGTTACACAACTCTTCTCAATAACATGTGCATCTATATGATTTTGTGATCAAGGAATTTATAATTTTGTGTCTAGTGTTGTGATCATAAACTCGTAGCTTTTGGGACCCCATGCTCCTAATCTCTTAGGAAATAAACAAGGATTCTAGTTCCTACGCTTATTACTAACTATAGTGTACTCATTTTAGCAAATAAATATGTTCATTATTTTAATCATTTGATTGCATATTTAATGAGTTATGTCTAGGATTCAACATTTTTTAAAAATAAATATACATATTAGAAGCTGTCAGCTGCTTGTACGAAAGCTATCTATGTTGTTACACTTGATAAAACTAGGATCATCATCTATGGAATTTGTCTGTAAAGACATTTCTAGGACAGATGCCATTTACATTCTTATGATATTTATTGTTATCGGTTGCCACATGTCCTTTTCTTGGATGATTCCTTACCTTGATAAAACAATATGCCAGAATTCAATAGGTGTGCAATTGCTGAAGAATGGACAGGTTAGATCAATTATATCCGGAGACTCCAAGAATCAGATTAATAAAACACCATCCTATCATGAACATATATTTTTTGTTAGAAGATTTGCATTGTGATTGATGGATTTAGTGTACGTGCTTTGTTGCACCACAAGCAAATCAATGTAGCCTAGGCCAATTCTAGACTTTCTAGTTGACTACAATTAGATTGCAACCGAATATTATTAAATGTAGAAACACTTTGTGCTTACATGTTTTACATATAATTTTGTCTATGCTACTAAATATTACCTGCAGCAGGTTCCTCTTGTTTGAGGTTTCATAGTCAGATATGTTAATCATTCCATAGGGCAAGTTGACATGGCATCCTATTTTAGTAAATTTTTGTGGAATGTAATAAGATAATTTCTATTATTTATTTATGTATTTTTCATATTTTGACATGGAAATCTCATTTTCTCATTTATACCCATATAACAAGATCCTAGGATTTGGACATTGCAAATCACAAAGTGGTATGTTGATGTGTTTGACTCAAATCCCTGTGAAATTCCTATACAAATAGGTTTTGAAATCTGACCCAAGGTTTGATTTAAAGGACTTACTTTCAGTAATGTTATGTTGTATCTGGGATCTGGAGAATGAAGGTTTTATGGGTAGAAATTTAAGGGTATTTGGCTAAAATAGTAGCAATTTTTAAATAAATCACCTTTACAAACACGGTATTCGAGTTTTTAATGGCCACTAGGTGTTATCCGTTGGTAGAAGAATCCAAAATAAACTTAAACATGCCATCGATGTATAATAACAAAAGATATGCTCGGTTTCTTATTTATGTATTTCATGTTATATTGAGTTGTTTAAGGATCTTACCAATATATACACTTAATTTAGTTTCCTTATTGAGTTCTGAGGATCTTATCGAATATATACACTTACTTCGGTGCCTTGTTGAGTTCTATAAGGATCTTACACATGTATATTGTTAATTTGATTGCCTTATTGAGTTGAATAAGGATCTTATCAGAAGGAATAGTAATGTACAGCTTAAAAAAGAATACTAACTTTCATATTGACATCAAATAATGAGAAAATTAATTCTTCAAGGGTTAGTGTTGAATAGGATGGAAGGATATGGGCACAACATTATGATCATCTTAGTTGTTGCTTACTCTTTGCTCATTTGAGAAGCTGATTGGACCATTCTTCTGTCACCGTATATTGTTTTTGCTTCTTAAATCTTCAAGATAACAAATGTTTTAGATTACTTTTTTCTGCAACCTCATCAAAATGATTACTTATGCCGTTATGCGGACTTCTATGTGTATATTTGGACATAGGTAGCTGATGGTTTGCTCCTTATAGTTTAGATATTTTCTCTTATTCAAGCAAATTCCTTATATGGATAAGGATTCCAAGTGTCCTACCACTTAGCAAGTGGCTTAATTTCTTCAAATATTATGATGTTCTTTTACAGGGGAAGCAGAAAGAATTAGGCGTTGTAGGGGCCGTGTCTTTGCACTTAGAGATGAGCCAGAGGTGGCTCGAGTATGGCTGCCTAATGCCAACTCCCCAGGCTTGGCTATGGCACGAGCTCTCGGTGATTTTTGTTTGAAGGATTTTGGTTTGATTTCTGTGCCTGAGATTTCATACCGACGCATTACAGAAAAAGATGAGTTTATCATCTTGGCGACTGACGGGGTGAGGCCGAATACAATTTTTGTCTCTACTTGTCTGCTTTGATTTCCATGAAATTTCTCTGAATTTAACTTTGTTTTCTCCGTAGTTTCCAAATAGCACGATTACATTGTCAATGCATCTCAGGTACTATCCTCACATTTTAAGCAAATTTTGTCAGGTGTGGGACGTTTTATCCAACAAAGAGGTGGTAAGCATTGTTGCTTCAGCTCCTGCAAGGTCCTCCGCAGCTCGTTTTCTTGTTGAATCAGCTGTACGATCCTGGAGGGCTAAGTATCCGACCTCAAAGATTGATGACTGTGCTGCTGTCTGCCTGTTCCTTAACATGGAAACATCTATCAAATCCTCTGCCAACACCAAAGAAGCTGATGGCCCTCTGGATGGCATCGAGGTAACTAGTTATATACAGGGTCCTACAGGGTATTTGGACAAATCGAGCACAATCAGATCTTGTGCCGGGATTCAACAGGGAAAGAACAAGGAAACTCCAGAGAACCATGTCTAGATATCTGTCAAACCAACAACCATCCGTCAACTATGACACCCTCATGCAGGGTGACAATTGATGTGCTTTCAAGAGTGTCTTTATTATGCTGCTAAATTGCAGGGCAGGACCAGCCAACCACTACAACTGATAGTTGGCTTAAACTTGGTCTCCCCGGGCTAATCGAGGATGTCTTGTAGTCGGAACCCCTATTTTTGATGAGAAGAGCAGCCCGACTATATTAGAATGTCCAGGTGTTCTCTCCTTCTGTGATTTATAAATTGCAGTTAGTAGGATTGCATTCTTTGTACATTTCCAGTTTGCTCACTGTGAGTTGTTATAATTTGTCATGTCATTTTGCAATTTGAGGAATCGAATGCTTCACTGGTCATAATTCTGTTTTCTTCAGTCTGACCGCCCGCGTCAAACCCTTCTCTCTCTCTCTCTCTCTCTCTATATATATATATATATATATATATATATATATATATATATATATTGAAATTATGAGAAAAAAATCCCATTTGATTCAAGGAATGGCTACAAAATGATTCCACTTCATGTGTATGCCTAGTTGAACAAGTGGTGAATGTTGCGGATGATAACAGCATGGAGGAGTTGTGGAGGAAAGAGCTCTGCAATTGAGGAAATCTCGATAGAGGAGAATCCAGCTTTAGATGAGGCTGCCAGCATGGAAAAGTGTGGACCAGGAATCAAATTGTTCAGAACACAACCTGGCTTAGTGACTTGTTATATGTTTCTTTATTCTCCTTGTTTTGTCTTGATCACCCAAGTTGTTCATAGAGAACAATGTGGAGCAGCTTTAGATGCCAAACGCACCTCATCCTTGTGGAATTTATCCTCTTTGAAGAGAGTGATTGACGAGAGAACAAGCAGCAAATATGAGACTCGTCAGAGAGTACAAATATGGCCACCACTGTCACCGTGTGGTCTTAAAAGAATCTGATGTGTAAACTTATCCAGTTTCTGCAAAAGAATGTGGTCTTCAAGAGTCTGAGGTGTCCAAAGTTATCCAGATTAATTATGCAAGATTTGTGGGTCCCAGAAGGGTCTGATGAATGCAAAGTTATCCAGTCTCTGGAGAAGATGTTTGCATGCTTCCAACTCATCCAGATGAAGTACACGTAGCTTTCTGCCTAATTATAGAAGAACTTGATTGATACACCTCAACTCCTGTAATTATTGAAAGGAAAATGCTTTTCAAGAAAATGTATTTCCTACGTTCTTGTGAATTTGACAAGGAAAAAGTACCAATCAACTGAAAAATGTTTTATGGTAAATTTAAATAATAATGTGAGCATTTAAAAAACAACATCAGATTTTGAAAAGAGGAAGTTACTTTTTCCTAAGCCATGAGATAGTTGAAATGTTTTTTAAGATTATATTATTTATGTATGAAATATCTGTATATACTTTAACATTATTTATTATTCAATATATTAAAATGATTTCATCTTTTTACTAGATTATATTGACTAATTTGATAAGTTTTTAATATATTTAATGTTTTAAAATAATGTATATTTTAAAAGATATATCAAATTAGAATGTAACATATATTCATATATCATTTTACAATTTAAAATAGTATAAAATGTGTTGATATCATAATTAGCTTGTTATCATCAACTATAACAAACACAATGTCGCTCTTTTTTCATACTCGCTGCATCAAAGAAATTAATTAATTCCCCATACTTGTCATTCAAGATAAAATAAAATGAGATTGATTACAAGATTACAGGACGAATGCGGAACAAAATGCAAGTTGGAGTGCAGGTACAAAAATAAAGTTATAGAATATTATGTATAAAATAAAATTTTAAGAGCAGGTTAGGTGTCAGAATTATTAAAATATATTTTTTTCGTCTATTTTCTTAAAATATTTTATTTTTTTCATTTGATCTCTCTTTAGGTCAGGTCAGCATTCCATGTTGGCACTTAACATCAAAGAGGAACCAAACGAAAACGAAGATAATTTTTTAAAAACTAAACGATTTTTTTTTAAAAAAATGAAGAACCAAACGAAAAAAATATTATATTTTGAAGAACCAAAAACATAACTAAACCTATAATTGCACTCATAAAGGTATCAGTTCATATTAAATCAGTCAAAGATTGAGGGGAGCATAAGCTCTCTCATATGTAGATTGAGGGAAACCTAACACATGACTGAAAACTAGAAAAGAAATATACAAACATCTCGCTACAATTCATCAAAACAAGGTAGAAATTAATTTGCTTTTGACATGAACGAATATCTTAAAATGAGATCTTGCAATATATCGACCATCTGACTAGAGATGACAATAAATTTGTCATTAATTTATCATTTCAGGAGAGAGTAACTTCATCCAAACATATTAGCTTAATACTCTACATTTGCCCCATCCCAAGCGAACTGGCAAACTATTACTTAAATTGATCAAAGTAAGATGCACCAGCGGCAAGATGTTGCAAAATTGTACAAGTTCAACCAAATACATTTAGAAATTAAGGTAGATAAAGAATTTAATCATTTTATTCAGAGGCTTGAACCAGCTAGCCAACGGGTGTAGAATGCCAATGCCTCCTTTGGCTTGTACTCGGGAACAGTATGTCCAGATCCCTGCAACAAGATCATGTAGAAAGTATGATAGAACAAAAAGCAACAGCATCTTTAAGAGGACAAAAAAACCAAGTTCACAAATCTACCTTCACGGTGAGAAAGGTAAGATTATGCTCATAACCTTGGGTGTACCTGCAAAAGAATTCGATAACAAGGGATAAGTATTATAATAGAGCAAAAGACTGTATAATGTGGGTCTGATTAATAAATTACAATGAAGCTAATCAGCTCGTCTGAACCAATAACTTGACATGAACAATGATTTAACCTTACAGAATGCACTCTTTTAATGTGTCTAAGCATGCGGCAAAGTAAAGTAGATTAAAAAGCATACCCAGCAACTTGATCACCAAAATACCAAGGCCTCCATTCATCTACAATTTGGTAACCCATTGAACTAGTCCAAGCTTCACTACCAGTGTAAGGCACACACATGTCGTGGTCACCACTGCGACAAAAGAACAGTATTGCATCAAGAACATTTAGAACAGTTCCAAACAGTTTGAAACTTTAACTTTGTAGAAACAAAAGGAAAAAGGTTTTCTAGATTCCATTCTTGGAAAGCAATACACTCAGTTTAAAAGTTGAACAGACATTTCAAGTACTATAACATAAACCAGAAAGCAATTAATGGGAAAGTATTTATCAAAAATTGAAAGTAAATTTCTTTGGATAGGTTTACAAGGATCATATCCTAAAAACATAGTTTTAAATATTTGTATCGTGAGCAGGTATGTAGGTATTTACCAGGTACACCTACGTACAACCCAGTACCAAGGTGTACCGAATGTATCGCCCGATACAAGTAATGTAACGAGCATACTTGTACAAAACATGCCCAAGGGTTTTTCAGCCCTTGGGCATGTTTTGTACCGGCCCCAAAAGTTCTATATTGGAGGACTATAAAAACTCCCAAACCTCTCATTTACCCCCCTCACTCACTTATACTCTCTCAAATCTTTCTCATTTTCTTCGCTTTCTTAAAGATCATCCCAATTAAGTATGTTTTTCTTATCATCTATTAGTAGGCCATGTGTGTTTCTTAACCATTTCAATGATAAAATAAAGTATTTAGAGCTTAAAATTATGTTTAGGAGCTTACATTTTTTAACAAAAAGAATCGAAAAAATCTGATACATGCCTGTTTGGACCTTTGTACCAAACAATGTCGTCAATACGGTATGATATGATACTTGTATACGTAACCATACCGGTATACGTACCTGTACCAATCATTCACTGAGGTATGAGCCTAAAAGGATAGGAGGATAAGTTGATTAAGATAATTTTACAACAATACAAGATAGTTATAGATTAAATAATAGCATCTTAAGGCCCATTTGGAATTTGAGATGTAGGCAAAAATGTGAGTGGCAATGCACCATGTGCCAATGCCATACGCTGAACCATGGTAAGTAAACCCACAAGGCCATAATCCAGTTCGCAAACATACACAATTTCTACATTTCAGATGTGATTATAAATCTAATCCCATTGTCATGGTTCTGCAAAGACGATTTACTGATACAAATTTCAATGAAGAAATGTTGCCAAATTTTTCTGTGCATGGTGGCGTTTTCAGAGAGGGGAAGGCACAAGGAAAAAGTATCGTTACCTAAATATGAGTGAACGGTAACCTTTAATAGTAAGGTTCCTATGATACTTTATCATGCTGCCAGAATCATGGTTGAAGGAAATCTTGCTTGTACACAAAACCCATGGGCCTGCCACGCTTGCCTGAAACACTCAATGAGAAATGCAAAACAATATAAGACAATGCAAAAGAATATAAATAATTATCTTTTGTATCATACCGGGTCAGCATGAATTGCTGATCTCGCTGCTTCATCGTTCAGCCATAAAGTTGCAACTTCGTCATCCTACAAGACAGTCATGCTAAGAATGGTAAACAGTGCAAGATGATAGAGCAATAAGTTCTCTATCAAATAAAATTCAACCATAGTGTAGAAGTTTTTACTCAGTAAACAATCTATGGATTATATGAAACAAAATTTGGAAAAGAAAATCATTGCAGAAGTCATCAACTCCAGCATTATATTCCATATAATATTTCTGAGTCCATGCCCTTCATATATTTTAATATCCTAGCAATTTATTCACAATCCAGACCTGGTTTGCCGAGCATAAGTGATGGAACTGGTTCAGTTAGATACAAGAGATACGATAGATGGGTTCTTTCTGGAAATTAAGGTGAGCAAGATTCAAGGCAATATTATTAGATGCATCATGCTTCGACCAACTTTGTGAAACAACAAAAAAGTTATTCTATAAATGAAAAAAAAGGTTAGGAACTTAAAAGTTCAAATTGAATCAGAGAAATGTATGACCAATCGATTAATCAACTAGAAGATAAGACAATATAGATAAACTGTGCTTTATGTTTCATATTATATAATATTGTAAGAGAAAATATGAGACCTTGGATGGGATAGGTATGATCCAGGTCAGCAGCATTGCACAGGCCAAAAAATAGATTCATAATCCCAACTTTAAGATTTTGTTGCAACTCCGGAATGAAGTGGTAAGTTCACAACTGTTAGAATACTCACCGTACAAGGAACATTGCTACTTCCAAGCTCTGGCCATGTTGGGACATGACCTTCTCTTACTGGAGCCCGATAAGGCCAAGCACGACCGAACATTCTTTTTCGAACAGGGAGAGGTCTATCTGTTTCACCCAATCTTCTGAAACTTGATGGTAACTTATTACTGCTAAGTGTAACTTCCCTGATTTCAGGACTATGATAGCATGGCTCAAGGATATCATAGATGTTGAGGTCATCAAGTACCTGTATATGAAGGGAAAAGAAACTTTGTACGTCAGTAGGAAGACTAACTAAAACAGTAATTATATTAGTGCTACCTTATCAACTTTGCTTAGCTCTGTTTCACAATTTGAATTTGAAGGATTCCAGTAGCTTCCCTGACAAGCAGTTTTTACAGCCTGAAACAGCAGCACATAATCATATAACTGGGTTCAAAACCACTAAAATTGAACAATGAAGTAGGAAGATATAAATATAGTCAGGTAAAATGTTGTTAATAAAATACAGTTCAACGATATAAGAAACTCCTACTGTAGATTGCATCATGCAGCTTATAGCTTAAAAAAGTAGATTCAATGAATGTTGGAAGAGTGAAATACCTGATACATCTGGCTAGATATAAGACCCATCCCAAACGCAAATGGTACAAGAGCATCACCATCAAATACATCATCAGTGACCCCATTTCCAACCATGTACCCCTGAATGGAGATTAAGAGGGTCAAATTTAAGTTTTATTGTATGTTGAAAAAGGAAAGAAAAAGTTGTTCACATCTTCTGACCTTGAAATTTAGAGTAGGCTTTGCACCAGATTCAATTCCTGTGAGGACCTTTATCAATAAACAAAGGATAAGAAGAATAACTGATAAACTAAATGGCATTGCCCTATACCTCGAGCAACTTCAGAAGCAAGAGTTGGAACATAAACTCCAGCATATGACTCGCCAGATATGTAAAATGGATTTGCAAGAAACTCTGGGTATAGTTCAAACCACTGCTCGAACAACCAAATAATGTCAGAATTTTGTTAAAAAAAAAAAATTACGCCCCACGACTCCAACAAGAATATGAATTTAAAACAACTGATGTAGATACAATCAAATTTCCAAAACAATTTTTTTTTGTATTCTAAAAGATCAAAAGGACCATATTGATGAAAAAATCAAACCAAACTACTTGTCAGTTGCACCTTCAATAGAAACTTGTGTGAATCAGAAGCTGTCTGAAGATCACCAGTGATGTAATCAGTTTTATTTTTTGAGTATGACAACCCAACACCAGCCGGAGAATCCAAATAAATGATATTAGAGACCTGAGATCCAAAGTCAATAAGAAATCATGACAAGGCTGAAGGATCAAACAATTAGTTCAAGCAACAGTATGCTCCCAATCAACATTCATGAGCCGACCTTTGACCAGCTATAAAGATTAAGATGTAGCTTGGGCAGGCTCCCATTGGATCCACCAGATTCAAAATTGAATGGACCTGTTATGCCATAATATTACACCAAGATAAATAAATAATGCTTTAAAAACTTATGTTTCTTCAAGTACTAATTTGTCAACTTTATACTAATTGTGCTTCCCCCGTTCACTCCCAGAACACAATTCCATACCAGAAAGTCTACATTTCATTATACCAAGGCTTCAGATAAGACGAAGAAAGAAGGTCTATCTATGGTTTACTCGGGGGCTAATTAATGACATTCTCAGATAATGTGGAAAATGTCAAAGCTGGTGCTTTTGTAGCATAGCTGCAATTTGTTGAGTAAATTAGCTTCTTTTCATTTCAAAAGACAAATATTATACAAAAGTGCTTATTTTTTATATATAAACTTTCTTTAAAACAAGGAAAAATTAGAAAATTTATGTAGATAGCTGCAATGTAAAG
Organism: Canna indica; assembly: GCA_034359265.1. NCBI lineage: Eukaryota > Viridiplantae > Streptophyta > Magnoliopsida > Zingiberales > Cannaceae > Canna > Canna indica. The sequence goes on along the minus strand of CP136896.1, from coordinate 65,751,511 downwards.
AAACTGCCAAAGTGCCAATTGATATTTTTAACTTGTAGGTACGTACAGTTTCTCAAGTAAATGCATTTTTAGTTATTTCAAATGATAAAGTCCGATTCCGCAAGATACCATGTTCATAAACGAAGCCATCGAAGCTGGAGCATCCCGGTCCACCATTGAGCCACAGCACCACCGGATCTTTGGAGGGATTCCCCTCCGAGACCACAAAGTAGTAGTAGAGCTTCTTCCCATGGTCCTCATCTATCGTCACGTATCTACTCTACCAGCACAACAAGAGCAAAAACGAATCACAGACCAAGAAGAATATGCCAGCACGTTCATTCTATATCAAGCAAGCATTCGGTCAAACACATTAACCGCATACCCGCCATAATGATCGGACGGAAATCTTCCATCGAATCCGGGGAGGGAAGTGATCAGAGCGCCATCCGGAGCAGCGGAGGACAAACTAAAAAGGCCGCTGCTTAGCAGCAGCAGCAACCCTAGCGGGATAGGGCAGCATCGAGAGGTGGCCATTGGATCGGTCATCCTTGACCTCGGAGGGATTCCCAATATTTATGGAGCAAGGTCGCTTTGGCTTCAAGATGATTTCTGGGATCGGCCAATCAGAGTGGCCCAGCTGGGGTAGACTGGGTCGATTTACCCGCATGGCATGGGGGTCCAATCGGTCATTTTATCCGAGTATGTTGGGCGGCTGTCAACGAGAGAGGCGGGTGATTGGTTGAGTGTGTGAGTGAGTGCGGGAAAGGTTTTTGGGGTTGGTCTGGTGTCGGGATCTGGCGTGGAAACGACATTAAAGGAAAGCGGATGAGAACTTTTGGAACCGTTGAGGGTGAATAGTATTAAAGGAAAGCGGATCTCCCGCGCCTTTCTTCTTCTCTTTTGGGGCTAATTGATATGCCACTTATTCCTTCTTTTTCGGCATTACTACTAATAAATAATATTTATTGAGTTTAAATCAGTGTTTTAAATCTATTATTCTTCGGCTATTTATAAAAAACAGAACTATGCTTCAAATAGAACTTAACTGTCACGCCAAGTCACTCTTTCTTTTAACAATACTAGTTGAAGACCACGCATTACATAATTATATGTATGTATAATTTAAAGTTTAAATAAATTTAAAATTTTAAAAATATTTAAATTAAGTTAAATTAAATTATATTTTAAATAATAATATTCATATCAAAATAATTGAGAATAATAACAAATATTATATATGTAAAAATTTATAAATATATAGAAACTAATAAATATTCATTTTAATTTAATTTATATAAGTATAAAAAATAAAAAATATTTGTTTTAAATATGATATTCATTTTTATTTTAAATTTGAAATCAAAACTTAATCAAATACACTAATATATACACAAAATGTAAAAAATGCATAAATAAAACTCATTGTAATTAATTACTATATTTAAATGTATTTGGCCGTTGAATTATTTTTTTCTCTTATGAGCTCTTCAAAATGTTACTTTCTGATATTAACTCAAATTTGAGCTCCTCAAAGTAGAGTTATCTAGTAAATAGAATTAAATGCATATTTGATGTATTTTCCTTTTTTGGATTATGGTAAATGAGCCATATTTTTTTATTTGAATCACTAAATTAATTAATTATTTAAAAGAAAAAAAAAATCTTCTTTGAATTACTAAATTAATTAATTATTAAAAAAAGAAAGGTTCTTAAGACAGTGGAGGTTAATTTTAAATTATTATGAAATAATTGATTTATGACTCTATATTTTGTCGAAAAAGCAATCTATTAAAAATGCTTAAAATTAAAAAAAATTTCTCTGATGAAAATTTAATTTTAAAAATGCTTTAATAAAACTTTAAATAATAATAATAAATTTAATTTGTGATGCCAAATATATGATTTTGGTATTAAAAAAATAATAAGACAAAATTAAATGCTTGTTTGATGTATTTTTCTTTTAATTTGGCTTATGGTACATTACAAAAAAAATGAGTATCAATGACGAAAGTTTTGTGATGGCTAAAATTCGGCACAAACTGTGACAGATTTGTAACAGATTTATCATGGCGTGAAATGAACTTTCTTTTATTCAAAACAGTGACGAAAAATCTGACACAAGACGATTTCATCACAAATCAGTCACAGAATTTTTGATCAATTTGGCCTAGAATTTTTAATAAATAGCATCAGTAACAGAATAGTGACGGATTTCATTTCCGTCACTAATTTTTTGACACTAGTCCGTCACTGAATTTTTTTCTTCATATCTGTCACAGATCTGTCACTGAGTCACAAATCAGTCACAGATCTGTCAATGGGTTAAAAAATATTTTTTACTTATTCTTAATAATAAATATAATTTTTTTAGTCTTATATGAATTATTTTTTTCTCTCATAAGTTTCTTAAATTTTATAAATTCACACCTCATGAGATCAAAAAGTTTATTATCATGCTATTTTTTATAAATTTATTAAAAATATTATAAAAGTATAAATAATAATATAATGTAATATCATTATTGATTATTATAATATATTATTATATTATTACAATATACTATTATATTATAAAAATCTATAATATAATATAGTTGATATATTTTTATTAATAAAAATTATAATTAATATCATAATTAGTGACGAAAAATTTATTTTCGGTCATCGACATCAGTGACGGATTTTGTGACGAAAATATTTTCGTCACAGATTTTTGTGACGGAAACATCTGTCACAGAAGAGCAAATGAAGCATTAGTCACGAGACTTTCAGCGACGGAATTTGTGACGGAAATTTTTGTCATTGATACCCTTCAGTGACGGATTTTCAAGTATTAGTGACGGATTTTTTCGTCACTAATGCCTATTTTTCTTGTGGTGGTAATTGAGCGACATTTTCTTATTTAAATTACTAAATTAGTTAATTATTCAAAAGAAATTTTTTTTCTTATTTGAATCGTTAAATTAATTAATTATAAAAAATGAAATGTTCCTAAGAGATCAAATCTTAATTTTAAATTATCCTCAGATAATTAATTTATGACTATATATTTAGTTGAAAAAGTAATATTTTAAAAATGCTTAAAATTAAATGTTTTCTCTTATGAAAATATAATTTTAAAACGCTTTAATAAAATTTTAAATCAAAAACAAATTTATTTCAAATACTTTTATTGCAAATTTAAAGCCTCTCATTTTTATTTTATTATTTCCTCTTAATAAAAAAAATCTCATGAGAGGAAAAAAAAGCAAGAATAGAAATGAAGAGGATGAACACAACTTTCTTTTCTTGGAAATCATGGAGGAAGACTTCCATTTTTTCGCATGGTAATGACGGTACAACTTTCTCTTTCTTTGCAAACTCCTCACAAAAACACTCATTTATTCTGCACGGGTGCAACCTTTCTCTCACCGAAAAGCCTCTTTTTTGGTCTCCCATTAGTCGCTCCTTCTCTTCCCTCAATCGCTTTTTACTCGTAGATGTCTCTAGTCGCCACACCCCTAATTGCCGCACAACATGCACGTAAAATCTTACACCTTTCCATTGCACTTGAGTTGATTTCAAACTGCAAATACTATCGCACCCAACCGCATCCTCGCCTCAACGTCGGCCTCGTCGCCACCCCAAATTTCGCCTTCGCCATGCCGTGCTTGCGTCCTTGAGTTGCCGCTGCACCTACCTATAATAGAGAGGATATATATATAATTGGAAACCTGCATTTATAAACATTATTACTGTCCAATATATTTAGAGAGAGAGAGAGAATAAATTTCGGCTTTTCCATATAATAACGTAATTGGAAACATGCAATTATAAATCCAATTGCAATTTCCAATTACTTTATTGTTGTCCAATTATATACAGAGAGGAGATATATATAATTACATATTTTTCATTATGTTAAACTATATAAATTTATTTTGTTTTGAAATATTATTAAAAACAAACTAAATAAATAAATTTGAAATATTATTAAAAACAAACTCAACAAATAAAATTTCAAAAACTCAAAAATTAATATATAAAAAATAATTTAATACATTAAAAAATATTTTTAGAGAAAGAGCTAGGAGACGTGAGAAAGAAAGGACACGTGTGAGAGAGAGATTTAAAAAAAAGGCATTGTTCCGTTGTCACCGCAATTAACATTCTCCGACCAATTCCTCCAAGTATGCATAGTGTTCCTCCAACTGCAAGCATCAAGTAATTAATTAAAGCTAGGCAAAACATGATATCGATCCAAAATCATATTATATATGTAAGTTAGCATGCAGCTAATAAATTACTGGTTCGAAGCTGTTTCCAAATGCAATACTAGCAGCTGCGAACCTCATGGAGAAAAACTAAAGGTATATATCAAGGAAGCACATCAAAAGGAAACAAGCATGTTTCATTTACATTGTTCTTGGTGGATATAATGATGATGATCTAGCTACTTCTAGTATCAGTGGTAGATGCTGCAGTGACCTCCTGATGGAGCATCGCCTGCTTTATAAAAGAAACTAAACCAAATAACCGATGCACATGAAAATATCAATAGTTTTTCATACGAAAGAGAATTTTACCGAGAAAATAAAATTATAGCCCTTTTCAAGAACAACACGCAAAAACTCTATTCTTCTCCACATCATTGACCAATATCCCGTAGACATGAATAACTTCTCTTTAGATAAATCCATTCCCTCAGTAATAAGAGCAAAACAGTGGGTGTGTACAGACAAACATTGCATGTATATATGCCTTCTTCTCCAAGGTGATAATTACCAAATGGTCCAAAAGTATGCGTGTTCCATCACCTATCCAGAAACTCTCAATGAATAAACCAATAGTAGACTCAGAAGAAGCTCATGCAAGTATGCAACATTCAAGATGGTTAATACTTAATTAATATCAATGATTAATATCAATGATTAATATCAACATTCAAGCAAAACTTAATATCAACATTGAAGGTGCCATATATATATATATATATATATGTATAATTTACATCTATTTTGTCAAAACACAATATTATTTAATATTTTATTTTGGCAAAATATTATATTGAACATATTTATTTTCTTCTTCTTTTTTGCATCTCAGTCTAGACTGGACTGTGCCGACATTCGCCTCTTGGCATTTTCCTCCTTATCACCATTCTTCAACCAGCCAAAGTTGAAATGAAATTCCAGATCTTTTTCTTCATCATTGGTAAAGCCAAACAAAAATGATTCTGGCAACCTATAGCTTAACGCCCTCACTGCACAATCACTACTAGAATATACTATATCAACAACGGGGATCAGCGACGGTCGCCAGAGCCGTCAGAATCATTCACGGCTTTGCGTCGGCCTCGATGGCTGTGGCTGATGTAACAAAATCAGTTGCGGCTCGCATACGGTCGACCAAAGCCGCCGTTCTTAGATCATGGCGCGCACGGCGCGCGAAATAAAATGGGTTAGTAGCCACAGCTTAGAGAGGGCTCCGGAGCCGTTGGTGATGAGAGTAATTGGGTGCGCGAAATAAAATAGGTTAGTAGCGACGACTATGCTACGCCGTCGGTGATATGAGTAAGTCATTAGCCACGGCTGGTTGCGACCGTCGCTTACCACAAACACAGCGCGAATATAAAATTACAGATCCACGATTTTCCGTCGGCCGATGAGCCATCGGTGAAAATCCTTTTTATTACCATCGGCCCCAATGCCGACGAGCAGTAGCCAGCAGTGATGCCGACAACTACTTGAGATTAGGGTATTATTACCCTAATCACAGATGATTATTTTTTTTTTAAAAAAAATATTGTTAATTATTAGAAATTAATTGTTAATAATTAGAAATTAATTGTTAATAATTAGAAATTAATTGTTAATAATTAGAAATTAATCGTTAATAATTAGAAATTAATGGTTAATTATTAGAATTTAATTGTTAATTAGGTTAAGTATTAGTTTAATATTAATTAATAGTCACGCGAAATTATCCATTGAGGACTCGCGCCGGAATCGTCCACAGTGGACTCGCGGCGAAATCGTCCACTTTGGACTCGCGGTCAAATCATCCATGGTGGACTCGTGTCGAAATCGTCCACAATGAATGGACTCGCGCGTGCCGGAATCGTCCACAATGGATGGACTAGTGACAGAATCGTCCACTTTGGGCTCGCGTGGAATCATCCACTTTGGACTCGCGCGGAATCGTCCACAATGGATGGACTCGTGCCGGAATCGTCCACTTTGGACTCACGCGGAATCGTCCACAATAGATGGAATCGTGTCGAAATCGTCCACTTTGGACTTGCACGAAATCGTCCACTTTGGACTCGCGCGGAATCGTCCACTATTAACTCGCACCGGCATCCAAAAAGTTAGAAAAAAATCAAGACGAGTTGATACGTTTTACGTACGATCGACGAGTCAAATTTTAATTTTGCAAAACCTTAGATCCGTTCGGGGGTTGTATGTTCGTGTAAACGAAGTTAATGATCTTTTATACGACATACAACCCTTGAATTGTCCCTAATTGGACAATTTGGGGGCATAGTATTTATATTGCACTTAGTTTATTTTTTTTAGTCATTAACTTCATTTTTAAATTTTGGCTTGTATCTCCCTTGTTCTCCGATACGTGCCCAGATGATATGCGTATTCGGAGAACTATAGGAAGATGCTGCCGAAATTTAGAATGAAGTTAATGACGAAAAAAAATACTAAGTTCAATATGAATAACATGAATCCTGAATGGAATAGGAATATCTCACCTAAAGACATTACCTAAAGATATTGTAAACTTTTTGACAGAACATGTCGGGTGATCGAAGTTGGATGTACTGGCGAATTCATCGTGGAACTATAACAGACGAATTTCGAGTAGGCGTAACTTACTTCTTAAATTTCGCCTACTCGAATGAAAAATTCCTTAGTGGTGATAAAATCTGATGTCCGTGCAGGAAATGTTCGAACATAAGATTTTTGGATCGAGAAACTGTCACACTGCATCTGTATACAAAAGGATTCACACTAAGATATTTTGTATGGAATTGTCACGGGGAGTCATGTCAAGTCGGGACGTCGAGCAATCCTGTTGTCCAAACTCATGGTGAATCTTTTTCTGCTGATGTTTCTTCTTCCAATCCACCTAATCCTTATAAAACAATGATTCTGGATAGTCTTGGAGGACAATTCCATTTAAATAATAATATTGAGTCAGTTACTGAGACGGTAGTGCCACCAGATACTATGACAGTTGAAGTCACTGAAGAACAACCTGAGATACAGATTGAATTGCCGAATAAGGAGGCTACAGAATTTTACGAGATGTTGAAAGCTGCCAATGAATCTTTGTATGAGAATTGTCCTAATTATACAAGATTTTTGGCAATGACACAACTCCTGAACATCAAGTACGATTGTAATATCAGCGGGGTTGAGTTTGATCGGATTGCAGGCTTTATCAGTGGTATGCTACCTTCAAATAACAAGTTTGAGCCAACCTTTTATAAGACAAAAAAATTGATGAGGAAATTAGGACTTGGGTACGAAAGATACACGCGTGCCCAAATAACTGCATTTTATATTATAAAGAAAATGCACAGTTAGAACAATGCCCGGTATGTGAACATCCTCGTTACAAGGAGAAGAAATTGGTCCGACAAAAAAATATTCCATTTAAGGTACTTCGGTATTTTCCCCTGACACCGAAACTTCAAAGGTTATTCATGTCGGAAAAGACTGCCCCCCTATATGAGTTGGCATACAAGAAGTCGTGATGATACAGTAATGACTCATCCATCCGACAGTGAAGCATGAAAACATTTGGATAGGTGTTATCCATCATTTGCTGGGGAGACTAGAAATATCAGGTTGGGATTGTGCACAGATGGTTTTAATCTGTTTGGTAATTCGGCAACTTCGTATTCAGTATGGCCAGTGTTGTTAACAGTTTATAATTTTCCGCCCTCAATGTGTATAAAAGATGAATTTATCTATTTTTCGATGATTATTCCGGGTCCTAAGGGTCCTCGCAAAGAAATTGACATATTTCTCCGTCCCCTAATTAATGAACTCAAAACATTGTGGGCTGAGGGAGTTGTCACTTATGATTGTTACCGGAAGCAAAACTTCACTTTACGAGCTGCTATATTATGGACAATCAATGATTTCCCGGCCTATGACATGTTGTCTGGTTGGGGCACGCATGGTCGATTCTCTTGCCCCGTATTGCATGGAACACTCAAAATCCTTCAGTCTTGAGAATGGTCGGAAAATTTCCTTCTTTGATTGTCATCGCCGGTTCCTACCGTCTATTATATGCAGTATTCGTCTCGAAAGAAAGACATGGCAGATTGGCGTGTAGTCTGTAAGACTAAAGCCAGAGGAAAAATTGACCCAATAGTTGGAGATAATGAGCCAGTATATGACTTCTATCAAGAAGAGGATTCTTCCGAAGTGGAATGAGTTAGTCTAATACTCGAGGATGATGACACAGAGTTAGTTCAATTGGAAATAGAATACATTGATGAGGACGATAATGAAGTTGAGGAAGGACAGAATGAAGATGAGGGAGACGAAGAAGAATTTCAAGATTCAGATACAGAAGAACAAGAAGAAGAGTATTACACGGATGATGATAATGACGATGATGAATAATTGTGAATGTGAAGTATGTATTCAATTATTAAATATATCTATTATATATAATCTAATTATATTAAATTTTTACAGCTATGGTACGAGATATCAGTTCTCGAGGAGGCATTCCTCGTAGGACCCCCCGACGATTACCACCCGCCCCACCTGTACCCACTGATCCTTCGTCTTCCACTACCATCCCCCCGCCTCCGGCCACCATCCCCCCACCTGGTCCGGCCACCATTCCCCCACCTGATCCATCCACTATTCCCCCAGTTGATATGGTCACCATCCCCCCACCTCCAGCCACCATCCCTTCAGCCGATCCAAGCCCGTTGACATCGAGACGTATGTCACGAGGGCCTAACAGAATTCTCCCTCCGCCACCTGAGGGACAACTGCGCATAGCAGTTACTGTGCGCGGAAGAAGGTAAGTATATGCATTAATTATTTCTTATAATTTATTTATAATTCAAAATATCATAATATGAATTTATATATGGTGCAGATTTGAGCAGGAGGACATCCCCCGCACGATAGCGGGGACGATCCGAAAGTTTATGCACGGGGCGTAGCCTACATGGTCTCACGTGCCCCGTGAGCATATAGATTTATTGTGGCAAGAGTTCACGGTAAGTATATTTATTAAATTAATATTAATGTTAAATATTGATCGATAATAAAAAAAATAAATTTGCAGGGTCATTATACATTGCCGGAGGACCATACCACTTTTGTGGAGGCTGCATGGGAGCGTGTTGCTCGTGCTCGCTATAACAGGCTGCTTCAGCAGGCCCGTCAGACCGTGATGAGACGGCTGGGGGCCACACAGATAGGGCAGACTCGGGGACACGCCCCCGAGTGGATTCCTGGCCCTGTGTGTGACCAGCTCGTTGAGCGGTGGGATACTCCTGAGTGGCAGGAGGTCTCCCGGACTGCATCGAGAAATCGCATGTCCGGGGGGGGACGGTACGGGGGCGTGCCACACTAGTGGCTCCATATCTTTTGCGGTGCATGAGCGTCGTATGATATGTATAATTTTCTTACTTTTAATTAAATTATATATTGTGTATAATGATACTAATGTATTTGTTTTCTAATGTAAGACGCGCGTGACGGAGGACGGCGCCGTCCAACGTCCATCGATGATGGAGGTGTTTAAGCGCACCCATCGTCGTCGACGAATGGTAAGTATTTATATATGTCTATTTGATTTACACAATTTTTATTTATAGTTTATATATATTTAAAATATAAACACGCGTAGGAAACTTATTCGAGGACTGTGATCGAGCGTGGAGGGACATCAGAGGAGTTCGACGCATGAGCTTGGGTGGAGGCCGCAGGTGGCTGGGAGCACGACCGTGTTTATGGCTTTGCAAATAGTGGTCATGCACGCACCGTGCTCGGGCCACTTGGGGCACCGACCCCTCCGACTGTGGGTGAGCGGCCCTCGTCATCCCGAGCGCAGGACCAGAGCCGGATAGCAGCCATGGAGTTGGAGCTCACCCAACAGAGACAGACGATAGAGGAGCAGAGGCACGCGATGGAGGAGAGGATGCAAGAGCAGAGACTGACGATGGAGGAGCAGATGCAAGAGCAGAGATGGTCGAATGACGAGTTGAGACAGACGATCCAGAACATGCAGACACTCCTCACTCAGATTGCGTCTCAGTCCGACCTTCTACCTATGATGTCGCAGCCGTCGTCCTCCTCGACTCAATCGACGCTCCTGACCAGTCGTTGTCGACTCCACCGCCTCCACCGCCGCCACCGTCGTCGTGAGATTTTGATTAATTGTATTTTGTTTATATTTTGATACTTGATATAGATGATATTTTGATACTTGGATATATTTTGAAACTTGTATATATAGATGATATTTTGATAATTGTTTGTCTCCGGTTTGAGGTTGAGATTGATGATATTTATGTAAAACTTGTATGTTTAGTTTCAAATGCATGTGTATGATGTTTTCTGATTGTAATATGTGATTGAAAATAGATTGTAGTCGATATATCATTATATACAGGAATTTATAAAATTTTCAATTTTTTTAGTTACAAGATAACATCTTTAGCCATGATTTACCCACGGTTAACCGTCACTAAGCCGTGGCTGAAAGCCTATCGTAAATGGCTGATAGCCTCGGCAGGACCAAGTATCACAGTTGCTAATAGTATCACCGACGACTTTGAGCTGATCGAGGCTGATGTGCTGATATCAGTGACAGCGCCCAGAGCCGTCACTGATGATTTTAAATCAGCGACAGTCCACTAGGTTGTCGCTGATGATTATGTGTGACGGCCGTGCGCGGCCGTCACAAAACATTTGAGACGCGCGCATCAGAGATGGTTTTTTTCCACGGTTGACGCCGTCCGTGATATTCATCGCCGACGGTTCAACCACGGTATCAGCCGTCGCTGATGACCACAATTCTAGTAGTGAATTAAGCACTTGTTCGATTCGTGCAATTGCGATTTTCAAGTTATCGCCAACAATCAATTTTGGTCGATCATCTTCATTCTAGAGTCACCACTATGATAATGAAACGAAATGGAATGAAAAATGGACTTTCGTTAGAAAGACGTTGTATGAGAGCGTTTGGGAGAAGTTCTTTGACGGTGATCATAGTGAACTGAGAAACTAATCTTTTTAAGAAAATATACTCCTTTCTTCTTCACAATATGATTATTCATCATAATCAAAATCGGAGCATCACAATCGAAGCTATAATACATTTTGATTAATTTGGTCTCTTGAAAGCATAAAACTGATTAGTCCTGAACCTATTGGGTAGAAATTTTTTGATTTTTGACTTTTACCTTTTAACATATTTGAAATAAAAGGATTATGTTGCAGTAATATCTCCCGACTAAGGTCAAGATTTTTTGTAGCTTCCCGTCCATAAACCGACCATATATGAAACATATCAAATGGGTAGAAAGTAATTAATACTTTCCCCAACACATAAATATATTGAAAGGGGATAAGTGAAATGAAATTGAACAGACGAAATGTCTGAAAGATAGGAAGACAAGAATGATGAACCAAGTATATCGTGTCATTGGTTGTCGTTAGGATGGGAAGAATGGGTAGAAAGTAATGCACCATAAATTGGGTGCCACTTAGGATGAGTTTGGATGCCACATATGAGTTGATTTGAAGTTTTATTGGCAGCTCATTGATGATGTGTAGTCGTGCTCTCATTGGTTGTCATTGGCATCGTTTGCTACGTCATTTTATTATCCCAAAAAGGATATTTTCGTACTAATTTTGATGGTTTGGGAGCATATTGGGTTCAAAAAAATTCTAGAGGCATTTTCGCACAATTTGCTAAAGTTCAGGGGCAAAAAAATCTCTTATCCATTTATTTTGAAAGGTCATTAGTGATGTATCGTACTCTCATTGGTTGTCGTTAGCACCATTTGTCATGTTAGTTTACCGTACCAAAAATGGTATTTTCGCACTAGTGTTGATGATTCGAGGACATATTGAACTCAAAAAAAAAAAATTCTAGAGATATTTTTGTACTTTTTGTTAAAGTTTAAGGGGAAAAAAATCCCTTATCCCTTTATTTTACTCTAAGCTTAGTATAATTTGGGAATAAAGCTTTCATGTTCCATATTTGCTCTTAACTCTTAGAAATGGCAAATACTTAAGGAAATGTGTGAATTTATGAAGTCTTTGTTCTGCTCCCAATTCTATTGATTATAAATGGTTTTATTTCTACTGCAAATCAAAAAATATATCGTTATTCTTTCTTCATTTCATTATAGGTCTCCCACTAAATGTCCCCGTACGTTATAAATTTGAAATTGAATTGGAAAATTTTTTTGTATATATAAAAGCAGCATAAATTCTGAGTTTTTTCGAGTATTATCTTTTAATAAATTTTTTTAAAAAATGATTTCATTGTTTTTAACTAATCGCATTGTTAATTGTGTATTTAATACCTTTATTACATGTTTATATTGCTTTAAATTGCTGCTCATTATTAATGTCTTAATTAGATGTATGTGTTGCTTTAAGTTACTACATGCTCAAGCATTTAAAATTTGTGAACATAATATAATATTCTATTAACATCTTGTTTGTCTCGTGCCAAGGTATGATTTTACTTGGTATGATATTCTTTAATTTTTTGTTTGGAAAAACCTTTAAATGATGATCATGGTTTGTGATTATAATCTCGTAGTTTAAAAATCATAGATTTTAGCCAAATTTTTAAATCATGAATTTGATACATTCAATCAAAATTAATTTATTTTTAAAATATCTTCAATCAAAATTTATAATTCCTCTTATGCCCTTTATTTACCCATATCATATTGGACTTTTATTTTTCGTTCTTGATCGGCTTAGTCAAGATGCGTTTAGACCTTGCTTCTATATCACATTAAATACATGATTAATATGATATATCACATTAAATATGATACCATATTAAATACGATACCATACCATTCTTGATCGTCTTGACTATATCAAATTAAATACGATACCATATCACCTTATCCAAACAAGGCTTAAATTGTGTTATTAATCATGTATTTAATATCAAAATTATACGGTTATTGCTTTCAAATTAATACCATTATTAATATATATATTTTTAATAAAAATAAAAAATCATAATAGGTGATTATTAATACCTTAATTACACGTATATAACTACATGAATATAAACTTATTTTAGAAAATTCAAAAAGCTAAGTATTAGTGAACCCACTTGTGCTCAAGTAGTAGTAGCATTTGGATATGTTGCCTAAGTTTTAGGTTTATTCTCTAGTTGTAATGTTCTGTGCATTTTTTTCACGTCTTTATATATCTTGTAATATATCTTGTGTGTATATTATCACGTCTACACTGTGTAATGATCGTGTTATAAAGTTATTTTTAAAAAACACTAAAGTATTAAAACAATTGTAACTTCCATTTGGCCTCAGTTACTTTATTGTTATTTATATATTTTTATTGCTTACGAACGTTGGTGTACATTACACCAAAGTTTATTGAAAATTTAATTCCACTTGCTCGGCGCTACCCTAGCTAGGCCAAGCAACTTTTTCATTTTAATTGTTCCAAATACAATGTTTTGTGTCTACATGATATGCCAAATCATTTTATTACAAAGATATAGCAAATTGTATTATTATTATTTTTAGCTCTCTTTTAAGTTTTCATTTTATAATTTTCATTATCTGTTTTGCTTTTTATGCTAAAATGATTGTAATTTCTTATTGTACATTGAAATTAGAGTTCTTTATTATATTTTTAGGAAATTACCTTTGAGTTTTTCTCATCTCAATCTAATATTTTCATTTGTTTCCATTAAATTATGTACTAATAAATTTATCTCAATTGTATATTGACGTATATTTTTCGTGAACAGCCATGTTGAGAGATAGAGGTGGGTCCATAATTTATATTGATAAATTTTTAATATTTGTCACGGAACAGAAATTAGACGACATGATGCAATTGAGATAAATATGTTAGTACATGATTCAATTAAAATAAATGAAAGGACCGGATTGAGATTATGAGAAAAAATCAAAATATGATATATTTAGATAATTTTCTCATATTTTAAAGTAATCCTACTTGAATAAAAGTTAGTGTTTGATGCACCTTGAGGTTTGATTTTTTAACTTTGTGAAAAATATATCTTAATATGTTAATGTTAGTTTATTAGTTTTTCATCGAAATTGATAGAAAATATTAATTATGTACTTACTGTTAAGATATTTTCAAGTTTTTTCGTTTTGCCTTAGTTTGGATTTTTTATATAATTTTTTTAATTCATTAATAAATAGTATACAATTGGAGAATTGTATAATGATGTTTATTTTTTTTATCTACAAAAACATGGTCAACAATATTAGAAATGAAAAATCTCTTAAAATATAGCTACCTCATATTAATGCTATTGGTTAGAGGTGGCAAATCGTGGGCTAGTCCGACACAAACAAAAATTAGGGCCGTCCCGACACGACCCGATTAAAGTTCGAACTTAGGCCCTTGGACCCGACACAAGCTGATAAAAGTTTGGACTTGGGACCCTCGGGCCCGACATGATACACATAAATTAACAGGCCGTCCGACACGACCCGTTAATTAGCACAATAACGGAAATGACATATCGATTGCTATTGGGCTACAACGACCCGAGTTGACACAATAGCGCATGCAACTTGATTTGATTAATAATCTAAGCTTATTTTTTTTAAAAAAAAAATCATAATGAGCTAATGGGCCATGCCGGGCCTAACTCGTTAGTGGTTTGGCATGATAAGGCTCGACCCAAGCACGACTTTATTGTGTCGAGCTATCGAGCCGAGTTGAAATTTGCCATATATACTTTTGGTGAATATATTTTTTTTCTCCAAAAATTATATTATTGGGCTATTCTTTCATTTTGTTGTTATTTATTGTATATAATAATATAGGAATATTTGGTTAAATAATTAAAGGAGCGTTTGGTTGTCTGCAAGTGCAAATGTTGTAAAAAGCATTTGCATGCAAAAACAAATGCCCGCAAATAAAATTTATGGTCTATCGTTTGGTTGCCCGTAAGTAGACTTGCAACTTGCAACTTGCAACTTCTACTCTATATAAATAATATTTATACGAAAATAAAAATATATATTATGGCAGGTATGATAAATAGGAATAAATAGATATGAATTAATTAAATAAAAATAGGAATGCTGCCGATCAAGTTATGTGAATTAATTGCTTAGAAAAAATAGGAATAAATAAAAAAGATTAATTCATGTGATGTATAATTAAAGTTGAGATTGAATGGAAAATGGTTAAAAGAAATTGAATGGAAAAATATATATTTATATTTAATTAATATCTTCAACTTAAATTTTCCGGTATCCGATCACCACCATTAACATTGTAGCAATTCCTGCCTCGAGATAGTAGAGTGGCCATCAAGGTTGATGATTGGCATTTGGAGAAGACAATTGAAAGTTGAAACAACGTCTGCAACTCCAGCTCAGCGGCGTTCCTCGACCTCGATTGCGGTGAAGGGTGCAAGTAGAATCGCTTTGATCTCTTTTCATTGCTTTGATTTCGTTTCTCGTGTTCGCCCATTGAAAGACCGAACTTAGATTGGCGGCCACGCCACTCTTGCAAAAAGAAATTGAGCTGATGCACCCTGTTCCATGTCCAAACTCAGAATCATCTACTATTTTTCTTAATTTGGTGGCGAATCGTCGGTATTCCACAAAGCATGGGCTTGTTGTCGGGCGGCGCTCGCAAGCTTGCACGCCTACTCGTTCCTAAATCAAACGAGGGGTGGTCACTGACAATCTCACAAACGAAGATGATCACTGCGTATGAGAAGTCGGGTAAGTCTGGGAGGTTGTCGGTGAGAAGGGTTGAGTAGGTGGAGCTGTCGGCGAGGAAAGCAGAGTTGGTGAGTCCGACATTGAGTCGGTAGGTTGTCAGGGGTCGGTAGGTGGAGTACTCGGCGAGGAAGGCGGCTGCGAGGGCGCCAAGGACGACGACGGGCGATTCTGCTCGTGTGTGTCGTCAAGAAGGGTGACGAGAGTGGGTTGGGGGAGTAGCCAACAATAGGTCTATCTAAAGATGCCCTTGTTGCAGCTTGTAAAATGGGCTTGCAGGCTTTTGGGTCTGCAGCCAATTTTGCAGCCTGCAAGCATTTGTAGGTTGTAAAATCTAAATCATGCAATTAGTCCAATTGCAAGTAACTAAACCCGAAGAGTATGTAAATGCTGCAAATTTAGTTGCCTACAAATCCAGGCAACCAAACAACCTCTAAATGAATTAATATTGCATAGTTGTGTTCAAGGAACCTCCTCCATTTCCTTTGCGTATACAAATTAGATTTATTATATTTCTATATACACAATGGATTAGTTAATTTAACATTTGTTCTTCTTCAGTGTCGAGTCCAACAAATGGAGGATTATTTGATTTCAATTTTGTTAGTTTCGGTTAGTAAAATTTAAAATCGCTTAAAATCGATTCAATTTCGATTATCAATTTGTGTATAATCGGTAACCGAAATTGATTTTACATATATATTAATGATATAAAATATGGCTAATTTAGAGTATAATTTATTGTTTGTTTCATTTTTGACTTAAGATATTTCATTTAATTATTGCACAATGATTTTTTATTGTTTAAATTTTACAATAATTTTTATTTTATTTTTTTAGTAACTAATTAACCATTTAGAAATAAATTTTAGTTAATTGTTAGATATCCAATATTTAATCGATTTCGAATAATAATATATTATAATTAGGGGTGAGCGGGTTCGGGTACCCTGTATTTTTCATGATACCCGGACCCTACCCTGTTGGAACATGGACCAAACCCTACTTGGAACCACATATTTCGGTTTTGGTTCCGGGTACCCTGTTGGAACATGTTCATATACAGGTTTTAGGGTACAGGTTCTGGTACTCTGTCAGTGAATTTCAGAGTCATTTTTTAATTTTTCGATTTTTCATGTTTGGGGTTTGGGTTTGGTATTTTGGGTTCTTTACATCATCATGAGGACTTACAACACATACTAGACACCCTAAACCTAAACTCTAACTTCTCGAAAAATCTCGAGCGTCGACGAGCGTCTTTGTTGATTTCTCTAATCGGGGACATCATGCGCTAAACGATATGAAACATGAAAATATATAACTCTTCATAAAATCATTAGTTTCATATTTGTTATCATCAAAACCAAGATTAAGACCAAAGTTGAAAATCTTGAGCCAACACTTACTGCCTTGATTGTAGATCTCAATAAACATGTCACAATACTACTGCATGGACACTAGGTAGGATATTTGAACTGGTTGATTTGAATTGCTGGCAGATCGTAAGAGTTCTAATAGTTTCCCTATTATTTGACTCGACATGATTATAAAGAATTACTATACATAAATAATAAGGACATTTTGGATATAACTGATTGATACATTTTAGAAAGTTTTCTTTACTGAATCTTTAGTTGCATAATATAAAAACACTTTGAAATAAGATTTGCTTGTCAATTTGAAAGAATCCGAGTTGGATTTCATATTGTGGAATTTTTTCAGGTTGCATAACTACGAAGGGGCTTGAAACTGTGATGCGTTCTCTGGGTACATAAGCATAACTGCAATACATGATCAATGAGGTTGATGCTGATGGAATTGATTTCCCGAAGTTTCTTAAGTTGTTGGCTAGGAGGATGAAGGATACAGATTCAGATGATGAATTGAATGAGGCATTCAAAGTATTTGACAAGGACCCGAATGATTTCATGTCTGCTGCTGAACTCCGCCATGTCATACCAACCTCGGCGAGAAGCTTACGGATGAGGAAGTCGATGAAATGAGGCGGATGTTGATGGTGATGGCCAGATCAACTACAAGGAGTTTGTAAAAGTCATGATGACGAAGTGAGTCCTTAATCAAAATACAAAATGAGAAAATTTTATGGTGGATGCATAATGCGCTATAACAATTTCGGAACATAGTCTATAGTATGATTTTTTTTCCCCTTGCAACACATATCAATAGTTTGAAGCTAACCAAGTTCTTTCTAAAATCATAAAGAAACATTGAAAGAAGCTACACCTTTAAGGTTTTTCAGAATCATATTTACTATTTGATGGATGTGTTATTGTCTTTAGATTTTAGTTTAAAAAGATTTAAGAAGATATATATTATTCCAGCTCTTGCATTCTCTCCATGACTAAATAACAATTTAAATTTTCTCTTCCTTATGCAGTAGTTAAATATTTATCTTTTAACTGACCACATACCAAGGATCTATCCTCATCTAATATCAAATCTTTTGTCTTCCATTCTCCATACACTATCAAATATTCTCAAATGACATGCTCTTCGTACTAAGATATGCTTGATTGAACATGCTCTTGTTTTATGTTCTACTTTAATTGATTATTTCTAATACAGAACTCTAAAAATAAAATGTTTTCTAGTTTCTTCTCATAATTCTAGCATCACTAAGGCTGTGAACGGTATCGCAAGGCTACTATTGTTACATTGCAATCACGAGATTAGTGAGCCCTTGAGTTTGCAGCCCGCAACTAATTAAGATTTGTGAGCTTTTGTGTCTCTAATCTAAGTTGCGGCCCACAATTATAATATGGAAAAAATAAATGCTGCAATTATTCTAATTTCAGTTAACCAAACAATAAAATCATTTTGATGCTGCAAATCCAAATCATGCAAGTCTGTTTGCAGCTAACCAAACAATACCTAAATTTTAAAAAAATATTTGATTGTAATATTGATGCTAGGACCAATTAAATTGTTTTCATATGTTTTTTTTCAATCAAATATTACTAATTATTATCGAATATCCAAATTTAAATATTAATTAGAACATTTAAATATTTATTTATTTAAATAAAAATAATATATTGATGATAGTTGTTACAATTAAATTCTAAAAAAATTAATTTGAGAATGAGAAATAAATTTTGAAGGCCCATCACCTAAAAAACTAATTCCGGTTGTCAATGACAAATTAAACTTTATACTTACTGCCTTGATCGTAGATCTCAATAACCATGTCAAAGGTACTACTGCATGGATACTATATAGGATATTTGAAATGATTTGAATTGCCGATAGATCATGGAGTTCTAATGATTTTCCTATTATTTGTCTGGACATGATTATAAAGAATTAGTATACATATATAATAAGGACTTTTTGGATAGAACTGATTGACACATTTTAGAAAAAAAAGTTATTGAATATTTAGTTGCATAATATAAAAACACTTTGCAACTAGATTTGTTTGTCAATTTGAAAGAGGGAAAAGAGTTAGGATTTCATATTTTGGAATTTCTTCAGTTTGCATAACTATGAAGGGGTTTGGAATCATGATGCGTTCTCTAGGTCAGAACCCTATAGGAGCATAACTGCAGTACATGATCAATGAGGTTTGTGCTGATGGAATTAATTTTCCGGAGTTTCTTAAGTTGTTGGCTAGGAGGATGAAGGATACAGATTCAAAGGAGGAATTGAATGAGACATTCAGAGTATTTGACAAGGACCCGAATGATTTCATATCTGCTACATGATCTGCCATGTCATGACCAACCTCAGCGAGAAGCTTACGGATGAGGAAGTCGATGAATGAGGCTGATGTTGATGGTGATGGCCAGATCAACTACGAGGAGTTTGTAAAAGTCATGATGGCTAAGTTAGTCCTTAATCAAAATAGAAAATTAGAAAATTTTATGGTGGATGCGCTGTAACAATTTTGGAACATCGTCTATAGTATGAATTTTTTCCTCTTGCAACACATATTAATAGTATGAAGCTAACTAAGTTCCTTTCAAAATCATAAACAAGTATTGAAAGAAGCTACGCCTTTAAGGCTTTTTCAGAATCATATTTACTGTTTGATAGATGTGTTATTGTCGTTAGATTTTAGTTTAAAAAGATTTAAGAAGATATATATTATTCCAGCTCTTGCATTCTCTCCGTGACTAAATAACAATTTAAATTTTCTCTTCCTTATGCAATAGTTAACTATTTATCTTTTAATTGATCACGTACCAAAGATCTATCCTCATCTAATATCAAACCTTTTGTCTTCCCTTCTCCATACACTATCAAATATTCCCAAATGACATGCTATTTGTATTAAGATATGCTTGAGTGAACATGTTCTTATTTTATGTTCCACTTTATAATCGATTATTTCTGATACAGAACTCTGAAAATAAAATATTTTCTAGTTTCTTCTCATAATTCTAGCATCTAAGGCTGTGACCGATATCACAAGACTGCTATTGTTACATTGCAATCACGAGATTAGTGTGCCCTTGAGTTTGCAACCTACAACTCAGATTTGCGGGCTTTTGTGTCTCTAGTCTAAGTTGCGGTCCACAATTACAACATGGAAAAAATAAATGCTGCAATTATCTAATTTCAGTTAACCAAACAATAAAATCATTTTGATGCTGCAAATCCAAATCCTGCAAGTCTGTTTGCAGCTAACCAAACAATACCTAAATTTAAAAAATTTATTTGATTGTAATATTGATGGTAGGACCAATTAATTTTTTCTCATATGTTATTTTTCAATCAAATATTATTAATTATTATCGAATATCCAAATTAAAATATTAATTAGAACATTTAAATCTTCATTTATTTAAATAAAAATAACAAATTGATGATAGTTGTTACAATTAAATTCTAAAAAAACTAATTTGAGAAGGAGAAATTAATTCTTGAATGCCGATCACCTAAAAAACTAATTCCTGTTGTCAATAACATATTAAACTTTATGCGCATTGATTTTAAATCTCAATAACCATGTCAAAGATACTACTGCATGTACACTAAGTAGGATATTTGAATTGATTTGAATTGCCGGCAGATCGTAAGAGTTCTAATGGTTTTCCTATTATTTGCCTAGACATGATTATAAATAATTATTATACAGGAATAATAAGGACAATTTGGATAGAAACACATTTTATAAATTTTTGTTTAGTGAATCTTTAGTTGCATAATATAAAAAAACACTTTGAAACTAGATTTGCTTGTCAATTTGAAAGAGTCAAAATAGTTGAATTTCATGTTGTGAAATTTCTTCAGGTTGCATAACTATGAAGGGCTTAGAAACGTGATGTGTTCTCTGGGTCAGAACCCTACAGAAGCAGAACTGCAATACTTGATCAATGAAGTTGATGCTGATGGAATTGATTTCCCGGAGTTTCTTAAGTTGTTGGCTAGGAGGATGAAAGATGCAGATTTAGAGGACTTGAATGAGGCATTCAGAGTATTTGACAATGACCTGAATGATTTCATATATGCTGCTGAACTCCGCCATGTCATGACCAACCTCGGTGAGAAGCTTACGGATGAGGAAGTCAATGAAATGAGGCTGATGTTGATGGTGATTGCCAGATCAACTACGTACGAGGAGTTTGTAAAAGTCATGATGGCCAAGTAAGTCCTTAATCAAAATAGAAAATTTTATGGTGGATGAGCGGTATAATGCGCTGTAACAATTTCGAAACATCGTCTATAGTATGAATTTTTTCCCCTTGCAACACATATCAATAATATGAAGCTAACTATTTTTTTTTTCCGAATCATAAAGAAACATTGAAAGAAGCTACGTATTTATGGTTTTTTCAGAATCATATTTACTGTTTGATGGATGTGTTATTGTCTTTGGATTTTAGTTTAAAAAGATTTAAGAAAATATATATTATTTCAGCTCTTGCATTCTATCCATGACTAAATAACAATTTAATTTTTTTCTTCCTTATACAGTAGTTAACTATTTATCTTTTAACTGACCACATACCAAGGATCTATCATGATCTAATATCAAATCTTTTGTCTTCCATTCTCCATACACTATCAAATATTCCCAAATGACATGCTATTCGTACTAAGATATGCTTGGGTGAACATGTTCTTGTTTTATGTTCTACTTTATAATCGATTATTTCTGATACAGAACTCTGAAAATAAAATATTTTCTAGTTTCTTCTCATAATTTTAGCATCACTAAGGCTGTGAACGATATCACAAGGCTACTATTGTTACATTGCAATCACGAGATTAGTGTGCCCTTGAGTTTGCAGTTTGCAACTCAGATTTGCGAGCTTTTGTGTCTCTAGTCTAAGTTGCGGCCCACAATTACAATGTGGAAAAAATAAATGTTGCAATTATTTTAATTTTAGTTAACCAAACAATGAGGACGGGTTTTTGGGGTTAGCTCACCCTCGCGGGATCGTGACCCTTTGTCCTGGCCATTATAGCACGTGTGTCGCCCAGGGCATAAGGGGCATGATGACTTGACGTCATCCTCACCTTCCTTCGACTTATCACCGACAGTCTGTTCAGGGTTCCAAACTCAATGGTGGCAACTAAACACGAGGGTTGCACTCGTTGCGGGACTTAACCCAACACCTTATGACACAAACTGACGACAGCCATGCACCACCTGTGTCCGCGTTCCCGAAGGCACCCCTCTCTTTCAAGAGGATTCACGGCATGTCAAGCCCTGGTAAGGTTCTTAGCTTTGCCCGAATTAAACCACATGCTCCACCGCTTGTGCGGGCCCCCGTCAATTCCTTTGAGTTTCATTCTTGCAAACGTACCCCCCAGGCAGGATAATCATTTTGATTCTGCAAATCCAAATCCTGCAAGTCTGTTTGCAGCTAACCAAACAATACCTAAATTTAAAAAAATTATTTGATTGTAATATTGATGGTAGGACCAATTAAATTTTACTCATATGTTATTTTTCAATGAAAATGAGAAATTAATTCTAGAAGGCCCATCACCTAAAAAACTAATTCTTGTTGTCAATGACAAATTAAACTTTATGTGTACTGCCTTGATTGTAGATCTCAATAACTATGTCAAGGATACTACTGCATGGACACTAGGTAGGATATTTGAACTGATTTGAATTGCCGACAAATCATGAGTTCTAATGATTTTCTTATTATCTGGCTGGACATGATTATAAAGAATTATTATACAGAACTAATAAGGACATTTTGGATAGAATTGATGGGCACATTTTAGAAATTTTTGTTTACTAAATCTTTAGTTGCATAATATAAAAAAACACTTTGGAACTAGATTTGCTTGTCAATTTAAAAGAGTCAAAAGAGTTGAATTTCACGTTGTGAAATTTCTTCAGGTTGCATAACTACGAAGGGGCTTGGAATTGTGATGCGTTCTCTGGGTCAGAATCCTACAGGCTTAGAACTGCAATACATGATCAATGAGGTTGATGATGATGGAATTGATTTCTCGAAGTTTCTTACGTTGTTGGCTAGGATGACGAAGGATACATATTCAGAGGAGGAATTGAATGAGACATTCAGAGTATTTGACAAGGACCCGAATGATTTCATATCTGCTGCTGAACTCGGCCATGTCATGACCAACCTCAGCTCGGCGAGAAGCTTACGGATGAGCAAATCGATGAAATGAGGCTGATGTTGATGGTGATGATCAGATTAATTGCGAGGAGTTTGTCAAAGTCATGATAGCAAAGTGAGTCCTTAATCAAAATAGAAAATGAGGAAATTTTATGTTGGATGTGCTGTAAAAATTTTGAAACATCATCTATAGTATGATTTTTTCCCCCTTGCAATACATATCAATTGTATGGAGCTAACTAAGTTCTTTTCAAAATCATAAAGAAATATTGACAGAAACTATGCCCTTAAGGTTTTTTCATAATCATATTTAGGGTTTGATGGATGTGTTATTGTCTTTAGATTTTAGTTTAAAAAGATTTAAGAAGATATATATATATATATATTATTCCAGCTCTTGCATTCTCTCAATAACTAAATAACAATTTAATTTTTTTTTCTTCCTTATGCAATAGTTAATTATTTATCTTTTAACCGACTACATACCAAGGATCTATCCTGATTTAATATCAATTCTTTTGTTTTTCATTCTCCATGCACTATCAAATATTCCCAAATGACATGCTTTCCGTACTAAGATATGCTTGAGTGAACATGTTCTTGTTTTATGTTCTACCTTATAATCGATTATTTCTGATACAAAACTCTGAAAATAAAATGTTTTTTAGTTTCTTCTCATAATTCTAGCATCACTAAGGCTGTGAACGGTATCGCAAGACTACTATTGTTACATTGCAATCACGAGGTTAGTGTGCCCTTGAGTTTGCAGCCTGCAATTCAGATTTGCGAGCTTTTGTGTCTCTAGTCTAAGTTGCGGCCTACAATTACAATGTGGAAAAAATAAATACTGCAATTATTCTAATTTTAGTTAACCAAACAATAAAATCATTTTGATGCTGCAAATCCAAATTCTGCAAGTCTGTTTGCAGCTAATCAAATAGTACCTAAATTAATGTTTTTTATTTGATTGTAATATTGATGGTATGATAAATTAAATTTTATTCATATGTTATTTTCAACCAAATATTATTAATTATTATCAAATATGCAAATTTAAATATTAATTTGAACCTTTAAATCTTTATTTATTTAAATAAAAATAACAAATTAATGATAGTTGTTACAATAAAATTCTCAAAAAGAATGGATGTACACAAATATTTTGAATAAATTAGTTTAAATTTGGGGAAAAATATTTCATGAGTAGGATATTTTGGTTGTGATTTAATTAATCTAAATAAAATAAAATATTTATTTATAAGTATTTATAATTGTATATTATTTCAAGTATAATATTTCTCAATATTTAAGCTTACATATATATTTATAATGTACATTTTCCAATACTATTTTTATTGTTTTGAATATTAATATTAATATTTTCAGTCATTATAAATATATTGATGTATTATATATATATTTTTTAAAGATAACTTTTTCAAACATGGTACTTTGAGGTGTACATGCTCATAATACTCGATTTGCTTAGTTGTCAAATAGTGATTTTTTATTTATTTCCAACCACAAGTCATATGTAAAATTGTAAATATAATATACATTAATTTTTTGTTCTTATCTCATTTAAATTTCATTTAATACTTAGCGGCATTAATAATATATATATATATATATATATATAACTTAGCTATATCACCACATATGAAATGAAATTATTTTATGCAATCAATTATGAGAAATTAGGAACATGAGGGACAATTTTATAAAAATGGGAGAAGGAATTAAAATCGTCATTCACCCTCCATAAGTAAATGATTTTTAAAATTGAGGGGAGGGGCAATTGTCCCCTCCCTTCCACACGCCTCTGCCATCGAATACAATGATTTATGCCACTATAACTTAAAATAGTAAAATAGTATATAATTCAATAAAATTAATTTTATTATTTATAGTTTGTATTATTTTAAAACTATTATTTAATATTTTTACTAATTATTCAGTTCAAAAATAATAAAGTAATGGCATGAAACAAACCTTAAGCCATTATAATCATGCACAATAGTGAGCAGAAATCTATCATAAAAGAAAAAAAAATGATATGTGCTTTGTAAATATAGACGTAACCAATTAACCAAATGATGGTACATAACAAACTCATGTTTTCAAAATATCGACCAGCTTATTTGCTTGATAGGTTAAAGATGATAAGATAGTATATGTTTCTATTAATTATTTATTCAATGTATGAATTAGAATAAAATGAAATTAAAAATTAAAATTGATATTATTAAAATAACTATTAGATTTTTAAAAAAATTATTTAATTCAGTTTAAGTTTATTATATAATCCAGTGAAGTAAGCATGTCTTGACCAACTAAAGTAGCAGTGGTTGACCTTATTTTCGATTAAATACTTCGCACAAACTTTAGCTGAGTGGTATTATAAACTTAAATACTTAATTCAAATATTTTTTGATTTCATGAATGCATACATATATATATATATATATATATATATATATATATATATATATATATATATATATATAAATTTAGTTAGGACATTTGGGGTTCGGACATTTCAACTAGAGATGGCAACGGGCCATGCCCGGGCCGGCCCGGGCAAGCCCGACCACCTCCGAGCCGAGCCGAGCCGAGCCGAGCCGGGCACGACTCGAACGTGTGGCAGCCAAGCCCAACCTGGGCCCGAGCCCGCCCAGCCGGGCTCGGGCCGGCCCAAAAGTTAATTATTTAATTTAATTTTAAAAGATTTAAAATTTAATTTTTTAATTTAAATTTTAAAAGATTTAAAATTTAATTTTAAAAATTAATGATTACGGATGAGTTTTGAATTTGAATATCTAATTTTATTTGAGATAGCTTAATTATTGTATTAAATTTTATTATATATTTTTAATACATTTTTTATATGTAACATTGTAACACAGTACAAATTAATAAAAAGATTTTTAAAAAATTAAATTAAAATTAAATTTTTATTTATCTTTAATACAAAAATATTCATCCAATGATAAAATATTTTTTTTAATAGACCACACCTTAAAAGGTTGCCTACGTACCTTCTATAGCTAAACTTGTACTCCCCAATGATTAACTATAGAAGGATCATGTCTAAGTAGTTGTTTTTACATTTTTAATCACCCGTAGTTCCGGTGATTTAACTTGTACTTAGACCAACAGCACCAGCTTCGCTTGTTTGAGCTTCCTCCTCTCCCGATGATGAAGTGTCGTGTCCTCCCTTATCTCGTAATCTATCTTCAGCATCCAACTAATCTTTTATGCAAATGCACATTTCAACCGTTTCTTCACTCGTTCGACTCCTTTTTTCGTTGAGAAATTTATTTCCTGCACTAAAACAAGACTCAGAAGCTACCGTAGACACATGAACAATTAGTATATCACGTGCCATGATGGAAATAATAAGATACATATTTTCTTATTTTTTCCACCATGCTAAAATTTCATTTTCATCTATTTTTAGAATGGTTATGATCTAGAAAAAAAAGTAATTCATTAAAATTAGTAGATTTAGTTTTTATTATTCTACGACTAAGTTGAGAATTAATATTATTTTCACCATCTATCTCTTAATCTAGAAGAAGATATTGTCTTATTTGTAATTGTATCACCAAATATTGAAGCTTAAAATACAAACATAGAATTCAATAAATTCGAAATTTTAATTTTTTTTTTTCTTCAACATTATCTAATTTCATATTGTTATAATAATCATCTAACAACATATTTAAACCATCAATTTTCATTCTATGATCTAAACATATTGCTAAACAAAATAAAGTAGATATATCTGACTAATACTTTTTAAATTTAGATTTTCATTAAAGAAATCATTTGTGCAAATAAAAGATGATGTCTATATGAAGAAAATACTTCACTAATACGAACTATATGTGAAAGAGTTAAATTACATGTAGGATAATAAACACCGAAAAGTTATTCAGTAGCTTTATTAAAAAGTTTTAAAATTTGAGTAATATGACCAGCAACTAACCAATCATTATTATTAATTGGATTACCGGACATATTTTGATTGTAAAACATTGTAAGGATCTCTTATATGATATGTTGAATTTCATCTAGTAATAATATCACCATTAAATTTTTAAATAGTTTATTAAAAAATTGACATAATTTTTTAAATTTTTGTGTTCTTGCTTTTGAAGAACGCATATATCTAATAACATCACTTATTTTTTCTACATGTATATTTATTTGTTTTAAATCATCTTGTACACATAAATTAAGAACATGATAAATACAACGAATATGAAAAATTCACCATCTAATACTGATTTAAATAATTGTAAAAGGGGATGAATAACAGTATTATTATTACTAGCATTATCAAAATAATCAAATTTTTTTAATCATTTATATTATAGAAAAATGTTACAAATCTAATAGCAGAAAACATGACAATATAAGTGTGTGAATATTCAAAAATTTTAAAACTAATTCTTTTTTTTTTTGCAAAATAAAATTTTCATCAATCCAACGTGCAGTAACACAAATGTAAGAATTAGTAGTACGTTGACTAGACCAAACATCAGATGTTAATTTTTTTTTTGATTTATTATTTTAAAAACTAGTCATTATATTTTCTCTATATATAAAAAATAATTTTAAAGCATCACTTTTCATTGTATTTTGAGTAATTTTTTTATATTTTGGGTGTAAAGTATTTTGAATCCAACTAGAAAATCTTGGTTGATCAACAAAACTAAAAGAAGATTCCCTTTGAACAATTAATTTTGCAATTTCTCGATGTTGAAAATCACGATCATACGAAAAAACTATTAAACTAGAAGAAGATAAATTAAGAATTTATTGAGCTTGTGCAACCTTATTGTTATGACTCTTTGCATAACATAATAAATGACCAGTTCATCCGGTTGTTGAAGCTGAAATTTTTTTTTGACATTTTTTGCATCGGGCTGTTGTTATGGTGCCATTAGGTTCAATATTTTTCTCAAAATATTCCCAAACCATATTTTTTTTTTCTACCTGATGGACATAAATTAATATATGAACTTATCTCAATGTTTTAATTTTGTTGAGTGGCAGGAGTAGTATGAGACATTTCTTCTAACATATTTGATCCAGTTTGTGGAGTATAACCTGAAAAATCTCCATCCGCCATAAATAAAAATTAAAAATATAAAATGTATAAATATTATACTAATCAATGAAACAAATTGAAGAGATTAATTTTTTTTAACAATAATGTTGAATCATTGTCTTCTTGATAAGCTAAAAATATTGTTGAGAATGATTGTAAATGAACTTAAATTGTTGAGAGTAAAAGAGTTGAGAGTTGAGAATTGAGAGTTGAGAGTTGAGAGTTGAGAGTTGAGAGAAAGAGTTGAAGATATGATGAAGATAGAAGAAATGAAGAAGGAGAGAGGATATTTATAGATTTTTTTTTTAATAATATATTTGTCGGCCCGAGCCAGACTTGGCTCGCACCGACCTAGGCTTGGCGTGCGCCAGGCCTCCCGTGCTCGCCCAGAGCACGATCCGACTGCGGGTCGTGCCGAGCACGGTCCGTCTGCGGGTCATGCCGAGCACGGCCCGCGTGCCCAGAAGGCGAGCCCGACCCGTCTTCTGGGCACAACCGTGTCGGGCCAGACCTGGCCCAAAATCGGGCCGGACCTGTACCACCCATGGGCTGATCCAGCCCGTTGCCACCTCTGATTGTGATCCCTGTTCTCGCTAGCTGCCATTCTCGTGGCGGAGAGTCAAATCAAGCCAAGGGTTCGAACCAAATGTCCGTCTCTTGAAGACGGTGGTCAGTGGTCACGAGCTTCGATTCAAATCCACCACCCGTTCTTGATGGATCGGACGCACTCAAATCGTCATCCCGCACCTCTAACGGAATCTCCCACGAGCCGGCCATAAAACGGTGCCGCCCTGCCCCTTCGCCATTACCGTTCCGTTTTCTCCCTCTTTCTCCATTTTTCCTTCGTTTTTATTTCATTTGTAGGATCGATCGTCACCTCGCCGGCTCGCCTTCGCCCTCGTTCGCTCATTGGATTGCTACTTCGCCCGCTGTCTGCCGTTCGCTATCTTCTCCATCCCGCCACGAGGGGGGTCTCCTGGATAGCTGGCGTTTCTTATCCCGCTGTCTGCCGCCGATCCGCGGCCACGATCGCAGTGCTTACACATGGAGGTTTAGCGAATCGCCTTGATCCGTCCTTTCAGGCGGCACCATGTTCGAAGCTCACGTAGGATTCTCCTCGATCTCTTGTTGCTTTTTGACTGCGATTTGGATTTTGCTATTGGTCTTTCCCTTCGAACATAAGTTATATATACTTTGCTCGGTTGGTTTTAATCGCCATATTACGTGAAGCATGCATCGATCGAAGAGGAAAAATGAACGGGACATATGTCAATGTTTGAAGTGCATAACATTGGTCTTCAATCTTCACCTTCTCGGTGGGCACATAATGGTTACGATTGCCCATTATTGGTAATTCGATGTCATGGATGGAAGACCAATTATTCGATGAAATCGAATTCTATAGCAAGAAATTTTGTCTAAGTTGCAGCAAAGACTATGCCGTGATAAGGTGAAGCAGAGTCATTTCTGCGATCACTGATTCGTGAAATGAATACTCAAGAAGCATCGTGTTTCGCACTTACTCTTAGTAGCAGAATTTGGAAAAATTTCAGTATTTGATTGCTAGATTTCATTTCCTTTTAGAGATACATACAGGGGACATGTTTGTTTGTAGGGAAGTGAGAGCTGGTGATGGGGGCTACAACAATTGTGTATTTGTGTATGAGTCTGGCTATGGTGGGTAATCAGGAGGTGAGGGAGGTGAGGGAGGTGAGAAGTATTAGGCAGAGAGATTAGTAACAGTTGCTAATAACTTCTGTTGGCTCGCACTATATAGAATGGGAGAGAAATGAAGTGCCATTAAACGGACAATTTTATCTTGGGTGCAAGTGCAACACATTCTGTCACACTATGATGACTTCGGTTTGTGTTTTTGTATTTACTTGACAATTATTATAAAAGTAAATGTTGAAGCAACATAATAATCAAACCAATGATACAGTAATTTTTTCTGTATTATCAAAAATTTAATATATAGTTTCTTCCTCAAATGTATCAGTATTGTCCAAGATGGTTGATGGACCTCTAAGGGATCTGTACTAGTTAACATAATATCTCAGGGTTGATCACCCAAAACATATTAAAGAATCTTATATGTTCCATAGACATGCTATGATCTTCTAGAGCTCCAGTGCCTTTTTCTTTTCTTAATAGGCTTTATATATTTGTTGGGAAGAACACTACCGTAGCACCTTCCGATCCCTGTAGGGCTTCTGGGCTTGAACACTTAGAGAAATTTGTTTTAGCAATTTGAGATCATTAAAACAATGAAACAAAAATGTATGTTAATTACCAACTAGGGATCAAAAGGTAGAAGCAAAAGCAAATTATTTGTTGGCGAAAAAAATGCTCATTACTTTTTAGTCTGATGAAATAATACTACATTTGGGTACACATCCATATTCTCATGTTAAATATCAGCTTGATATGGTCACCATTTCTAATACTGTAGTATCTATGAGCATCATATTTTGTACTCTCTCCATGATCTTGATAAAAATTGAAGTGGTTTTAATGCAAGATACTATTACGGTGCTACTTTTGATGATATCAATGCTTTCTGATGCTCTAATAGGTTTTGTATCTACTTCGCAAATATTTGGGAGAATATGTAGAGGGTCTTTCTGCTGAAGCTCTTAGAATTAGTGTTTGGAATGGTCAGTACATCCTTTATCAATATCTTCACTTTCTTACTTCTTGTTGCTCAGATACATTGTCTATCTGAAGAATACTTAAATTATATATTCCTGCCACCTTATTTCATATATTATTGCCTTTTTATTAAAAAAATTCAAACTAAAGTATGGTCCTTGATATCTTTCTACCTATCACTAAATGTTACTTGGTTGCTTTTTGTTTTCTTTTATTTTTTTCCCACATATGCCTTATAACCTAAAAACTATGTTTTTCATATGTATATTAATACACATGAAATACTTGTGGTGAAGCTTGCATCATGAGTTATTGTTCTTTATTGGATAGCATGCCATTCATGAGCACTTCTATTTTCTTTAAATATTCTATTTCTTTAGGTTTCATGCAAATGTACTGAATTACTATATGATAGTTTATTTGTTCTTGCTACCTAGTTAGTCATATGCAAAGCAAGTTGGTTTAAAATGGAAGACAATTGTGAGAAGGGTAAATTACTCTACATCCTCAAGACCTCAACTATCAATGAAATAACGGATGTATATTGAAAATTCTTTCAAACGAATCTTCTACTCATCCAATATTCCAGCTGAAATTATTTTTGCAGTTATTTTTACGACATGGCATACATGTCACTGTATGCTGTTTGCCACGTCCTTTGATAGATGACACATCTTAATATAATTTTTATTCCCTTTTAATATTAAATTTTTTAAATTATATCAAGTTATAAAAGGGAAGAATTATATAGAAATGAATGAAAATTAAGTTAAGATGTGTCACGTGTCTTATGATGTGGCAAATACCATGCGATGGCATGTAAACTATTTCGTTAAGATAACTACGAAACTAACTCCAACTTAACTGCTGGACACATCTGTTATAAAGCTAAGAGTTGATTGACATATTTGTTTGAAAGAATTTTTTGGATGCATCCCTTATTCCATTGACAGTTGTTTACGTGCACACTAATTTGCCCTTAAGAGAATTTTGTTGATGGATGGTGCTCTATAAGAAAGTGAGCTAATTTCAATAAAATATTTGTTGTTGGGGAAGATTGTCTCTCAATTCAAAGGTGAAATGAAGATCCTCCAAATTGTTAGCCACATCCTACCTGATTACGTTTTAGGAATGTTCTTTTTTTCCTTCATTTTTAAAATTTATTGGAGGGTCTATAAAGGGCATGCTTGTGATCAAGGGTAAGAAGTGATTTTTTTGGATTCTGCACATGATGGGAGGGGGATGGCGATTTAATGCACAAGGCTTCCACCAATGAGGGCAAGGGGAAAGGTCAATTTATGCAACCTTATCCTTGCATTGCAAAGAGGATTTTTCCCCAACTTGAACCTTGGTCTCCTCTCCGCCGCGCAATTTTAACGTTGTACCAAGACATACCCTCTTTTGTAGTTTTTAGAATTTATAGTTCTATTGCTTTGCTTCTCTTATTGGCTTTGTCATGCATGTTGCTGTTTCTAGGTAACTCAGACGTAGATTTGATTTTCTTCGTCCTCTCTGCAGTTCTTGGTCTTCTTCTTTGGGGTTGTTAGCATTTGTTAGAAAATTAGCCTTGGACCTAACTCCACCTCAAAAGCTAGCTCATAGGGGAAGGATCGTCCAAGCCATTATAAAGAGCACTTTACAGTTTACACTCATAACTAGCCAATGTGGGATATCTAACACCCCCTCACGTCCGGTGCCGAACTCAGGTCCGAAGCGTGAAGTTTGTAGGACTAGACATCTGCGGGTGGTGGCCCAACATCGCAAGACTGGTGGGCATTGGTGGCTCTAATACCATGTTATAAAATCAGCCTTGGATCTAACTCCACCCGAAAAGTTAGCTCATAGGGGAAGGATTGTCCAAGCCGTTATAAGGAGCATTTTACACTTATAACCAGCCAATGTGGGATATCTAACAACATCAAAGGAGTTAATTAAACCATCCTATGCCAGAATTAGCTTAAATAAGTTGATGATTTTGAATTTGAATTGATTGATCTTTAGGAAAGCCGTGTTTCTCTTGATTCAAATGATTCCTGCTGGTTTCTATTCTTCCACTTCCCAATGTCCTCTGTGACTGTTCTCTAGTGCAGACCCGACCTTTTGGCGAAAATCAAATTGGCCGTTGCTAAAAACCGAATTCGTCATTCCCGATCCTGATCCAACATCCTAATCTGTCAAATTATCAAGATATGGTGTTAACTAAATTTGCTTGTTTTCTTTTGTTTTTTCATATTAAAGTTCATTGGCACTTTAACATTTCCACTAATTTTCCAGTTTCTTAGCGAGATGTCATAAAATAATTTACCATATTGGTGTTTGGTACAAGCATAGCCACTGGTATAACTTATGGATCCATCCCTTTCATTTCCGCAAGACCTAATTAGCTCGAGTTTAAATTTTGAAAGAGATCAAAGTTAATATTTATCTTTAATGAATTTCACTTATATACTTTGAACCACAAAACCACTTTTGGATTAATTAGTTGACAAATAGTCAAATAACGTCCCGGACAATTAAACAAAAAATTGCAAAATATTGAAGTTGATTTTAGCTTAACTTTCCTGAGAGAGAAGGGTGAGAGATTAAATAGGCTTCAAAACCACTGATAATAGCTAAAGTTATTGTTTTCAGCCATTGGAACACTTGGACATACCATGCTGAAATACAGCCGTTGTGCTTGCACTGTGAATTATAAATCTGTACTACCAGAGACAAGCTGTACAAATCTGAACAGGTTGTATGCCACTGGTTTAAGTACTGGTCCTTAGACCAGTGCAAATTGATTGATCATGAGTATGATCGAAAATTGATTGATTATGAGTATGACTAATGGTACTTTTCCTGATTTGGACCCATCAGACTCCAACCTAGACTTTGACTGTATTCTTATAGGATATGATTGCAGCTTTAACCAATCATAGACTGGATTGACCTTTGCATACTTACCTTTCATAGTTCTCATTTAATATTTAATAAACACTACAGGATTTTTTCTAATAAGTTATCTGTGAATTTATTTACCATCTGTATGGTAATAGTTACTAGTTAGTATTCAGATTGTCTTTTCCCCTCAATTCTTTGTTATATTTCTCTGTGGTTAGTCTTTGCTCATTGCATACATGATGGAATCTATTTTCTCTGTTTTGTTTTAATCCATGTCATAAATTTATTATTAATTGTCGTTCCCCAAAGGTGATGTTGTTCTTAAGGACTTGAACCTGAAGGCTGAAGCATTGAATTCTTTGAGGCTTCCTGTCATTGTCAAAGCTGGTTTTATTGGAACTATAACATTAAAGGTAGGATAGTACTTTAGTTGCTTCTTTTTGATCCCTGCATATTCATAAGTTACCATAAACAGGTATTCAAGTAGAGCTCTATTTTTGATTTCTCTTAAACATCTGTCACTTTCTTTTTCATAGTTATCGTACATGTTTATAATTGTCTGAAAACTGTCTTCTTAAGTACATGTATTGAAAATGATTATGGTAATCTTTTTGTAATTGTCAACAAAAACTATGCTAATTATTTTATTTTCACAAACGTCTTTGTCCAAGTGCATATTTACCTTTTTGTGACTGCTTCATCTTTGATTGACAGGATCTGTTTATGGCTCTTGCTTAGTTATCTATTTTGGCATGGTTGTAGTTCTTTTAAGGAATTTTAACATAACCTTTGTGGCATATTTCTCCGTGGGCTGTGTGAACTAATGAGTTTATTGACGAGAGTTAAGAGTTGCTAATCCATGCCTTATCTTTATCTCAGTTTTTTAGTCACTGATTTTCCTAGATAACCTAAAAATTGTCTCAGCAAAGCCTCAACAGGGAGTGAATATTCTTATAGATATCACGTTTCTTACTCCATTTAAGTTGTAGTTGAATTAGACTTTCTATCTTCGTTAAAAAAGAAGAAGTTGTAGTTGAATTAACATAGGTCCATTTGATGTTTTAATAGCACCATTTATTAATTTATTCAAAATGCTGTTGCACAACGTTAAATGATTGAGAAGTGGCCAATTATATCTTATAGCTTGTTATATCATGGTTTTAAGTTTTGATACTTATGATAGGTATCATAGTTGCACCGTACTAAACACTTGCTTTATGTTGGTATAGGGTTTTAAGTTTTGATACTTAGGATAGGTATCATAGTTGCACCGTACCAGATACTTGCTTTATGTTGGTATAACAAGGTTCTAATTATAGGGCAATCTAAACCCTGTTAAACCTTATTTGGTCCAAAATGAATGAATATGCTTTTTCAAAAAGACCATGTGATTTGAGCTGCATCTAGCTTAAGGTTGAACTAGAATTATTATACTAAGAACACATAGACCCAAGCTCAATTAAACAAGAAAAGCATTCATTTAAAGCAAACATTAAGCAGCTTATAGATCCATGAATGAAAAATTGGTATCTAAATTAAAGTAGTTTCAGGTATCTTGATTTGGAGAATAATGCAATTTTTTCATGAAATCCAATTTTACTCTTTTAATATTAAAACTAGGGTAACATGGTCTACATAAAAATGCAACCTTTGCCTTTCTCTGCAAACAAGGGAAACACTTTCCTCTCTATAATACCCGGTTTTGTCTCACATCTGGAGTATATTGGATGTTGTGTTGATTTATAAGGCTTGATGGGTGTGCTACTATTAACTTCAGCTTAAACATTTTTAATTAGGCCATTGGTATGGGCCTAAGAAGTCGATGGATCAGTTATCCCCCAATTGAGCAGATTGTAACAATTTGTATTAGAGCCTAGGATCTTTCTTAGGGCAAGTAGGAACTAGGATGTGTTAGGATTAGGATGATAAAGAGTGAATTCGTATGAAACTTGTTTGTGTTACAAGGTTGTATGCTTTGTGCTTGACATATGATAATTTGTTTGATGTTGGTATTACTTATATTAAGAGTGGTGGTTTGATGATGGTGATATATAATATCATGTAGCATAGATAAATGGATGTGAAAGCTTGAGGTAAGAATGGGTATGGAATTAGTTGTATATACATAAAAATATAATGAATTGGAAATTTGGAATTGCTATAGAGGAGATCTCTATAGTTTCTTTATTTAATTATGCATTTAATTGATAAATGAGCTATTTGATCTATGATCATATTGTTTTGAATGTTGAAGAGTGGAGTGATGAAGTACTTAATGGGATTTGATGTAACCACTCACCTAATTGAGTGTGTAATTCACGTATTAAGATTATTATTTTAAGTTGATAAATTTAAATGTATAGTTAATAGGTGATAATTGGTGCTATGCGTGTATGGTTTGACGCTATGTGTTAGTTCAATTTGGGTCTTGATAGTGAGATCGTGACTCAAGTAGGGATGATTAACTCCAATTTAAGCATAAGGCCAATAAAGTTGATAGGTGATAATTGAAATTAAAGCAAACTAAGTCTTTGACTTGGTGAGAGATCCTATGTGAGAAAGGGCTGCCTAGGTTGGTGAGAGATACTAGGCTAGGCCTCACATGTCATTGACTAAGTTGTGTAGTTTGGTGCTATGTGTTACGACTTGGGTCTTCACAGTAACATCAAGACTCAAATAAGGATGATTAACTTCGCTTAAGCATTTTAATTAGACCAATGGTTTGGGCCTAAGAAGTTGATGGGCCAGTTATCCCATCAAGCGGATCATAATACTCATTGACCGTCTCTCTCCTATCCGTTTATTAGGGGCGAGCAACATGGTTTAAAATCTCGGTACCGGTACCATACCGTACCGTACTGACACACGGTACGGACCGGTATGAAAATCAAGGTTTAAAATCTCGGTACCGGTACATACCGGTACCGTACCGTACCGACACACGGTACGGTCCGGTATGGATAATGCATACCGGCCGGTTGTTTTTTTTTTTTTTTTTTTTTTTTTTTTTTTTAAGAACTCCAATAACACATAACTGATGAAGAAATGCTTAAAATTAATATTCAAATGTCAAATACAAGAATACAATTTTTAAAATGCGGACGAATGACGTCCGTCGTACCCATACATATCTTCGGCTTCGGGACATACACGGCTAAGGTCAACACTATAGTTCTCTAATGCCCATATTTGGAAATTTTCCCACGGCATAATGCCTTGGTATCCATTATACCACATTGACATTAGCGTTTCTTTGTTGGGTTTCCAAGAACTAGACCCTGTATCATCAGTTGAGTAGGTACTGGATACAGAGTAGGTGGATTCAGAAACCTCTTGCAAACTACTCATCATATCGTGATGGTAATCTTGCAAAGCTGTCGGTCCACCTCTTCGACGCGAGCCTCTCTTCTTGTACACCTGAGTTGTTTGTCCGGTACTAGCACCACGGTCATCATATTGGCTGGCGTGATCGAAGTATTGCTCATTTGTCCATGGATCATCATATGACAATGTTGATGGCACGACGGTGTCTTCTCCACCAGCTCCATCATCATCATCATCTCCTCCGTCTTTTGTGCTGCTACTGCTATGAATGGAGGGTTCGTCTTCTTCGTCCTCTTCTGCTTCTGCAATCGCTTCCAAAGGATCAATTGGTCGTTTACCTTTGGCTTTGCCTTTTGCCGTTGAAGGTGTTGCCTTCTGTTTTCCCTTTGATCGGGAAGATGGAGAGTCTGATTTGGATCGGCGTCTTGCTTGCCGAATTCGTTGAGAGTCCAAGGGAGTAATGCCTATGTCTTCTGGTTGGCTCTCAGACTCAAGTGCATCAGATATAATTGGTGAAGGCTGAGGTGGTTCGCCTGGTTCATCAAGAAGAGGCTGGTCGCTTTCCATTGCACTCCACCAATCAATTATCGGGTCCGTATCGTCTTGGACGAACTCAACATCGAACGGATCTACATGTCGAATATCTTCGTTTTGTAATGTCCGCATTCGAAGCCGCATGTTGTAATGAACATATACTAGCTTCTCTAATCGGGCATATGAAAGCCGATTGCGCGGCTTGGTATGAATTAAGGAGAAGGTCGACCAATTTCTCTCGCATCCACTTGCTGATGTGGTTTGCGAGAGGATACGTGTTGCAATCTTCCGAAGAGTTGGAGCTTCGATTCCGAATTGCAACCACCATTCAACTGCAATAGATATAAAATTGATTTTAGTAACGAGATTACCAATTTTATAATTAATAAATAAATTGAAAAAAATTATATCTACCTGGATCCATAGAATCTCGGCACGATATTGCAAATGGATCTCCGAAATTGCCACTTGAATCTCGAAAATATTTTGATTCATTTAGAGCTTGCGCCGCTTCTCTGGTTGTTGCCGACATTCGTTGTATGACCTTGCGAAGCGGATATAAGAAACTATCCGTCGTTCCAAGATCATATCGATACTGGTATGCGGGATTTAAATAATACGCTACAAAAAATTATCAATTTAATAAGTAATTTAGCATAATGAATTAAAATTAAATAAATTTTAGAAAATTAAATAAAAAATTACCCGCGATGTGTATGTCACGACCCATTTGATCCTCCCACCTCTGGGAGATAATGTCGATGAAGGGTTTATACTTGGTCTCCGAAATCAACACCCTCTTGATTTCTTCTTGTGCTTGATGGATGTAGTAGTAGAGATGACCCATTTGAGGCGTCTTTTCCATCTCCACCTGTTGTAGAACCTTGTACAATGGTTCTACGGCGACGACTATCTCCGCAATGCGATCCCAGAACCGCGTGTTGAGGACGTTCTTCTCGGTTTGCTTTCCATCATTAGTTCCGACATATCTTGATGTAGACCATTCCTCACTTGTAAACATTGATCGAAGGCCCGCCTTACGTTGTTGGAGCGACCTTAATGCGATGAAATTGGTTGCAAAACGAGTCGCTCCCGGTCGAAGAATTTCACCTAAATTATGAAATTATTATTAGTAATTATCACCTAAACTAATTAATAAATAAATACTATAAATTATTTTAAAAAAATACCTTCTGTAAATTTTCTCATAAGGGCGTGTACCCATGTGTGGTTGTATATGAAGCGCGTAATTTGTTGCCCCATTTTTACCGTCTTATTGACCATCGATATATCACCGATATCTTTCATCATTAGGTCTACACAATGCGCTGCACATGGAGTCCAATATATGTGAGAATAATCCAGTTCAATTATCTCACCAGCCCTTTTGAAATTAGCTCCGTTGTCGGTTATAATTTGAACAAAGTTCTCGGGTCCATTCTCCTCGATCACCTCCTTCATCAGCTTCGAGATGTAGAGAGAACTATGGACTTCATCGGATGCGTTCACCGACTTGTGATAGATAACCCTTCTGTTGCAATAGATGAGGAAGTTGATGATGCTCATTCGGGTTGGACCGGTCCAACTATCGCACATCAAAGTGCATCCGTAATCCCCCCATTGCCGCTTGATTCTGTCGATCCATTGATTTATTTCCTTGACCTCTTCTTCAAGGAAAGGTCCTGAAATTTCATACGGAGTTGGAGGGGTAATACCTGGGCCTACCTTTTGGATGGTAGACACCATAGTTCGGTAGTACGGGTTGTTGGCTGCATTTGCGGGAATCCGGCTGAAGTGGAACCATTTGGAGATGGCTTTTCCCAACTCCCACTTCTTCGACTTGTTGTACATATCGTTTATGCGTTGTTGCTTTGCCGATGAAGGAGGAAATGCCCTGGGATCAAGATCAGAAATATCAACATTAGTTCTCCTACCACTTGCTCCGAGGTTTGTGAAGAATCCACGAAGGCCTCCTCTGCTGCTTCCTCTGCTCTGAGTTTGAGGTGCTCTCATGCTAGAACTCCGACCAATATAAGGACCGGAGGGAATTGGACCGCTTCGGTCCATTGCTCCGGCAGCCGAAGTTGAGCCGACGCTGCTTATCCCACCGCTGCCACTGCCGCCGCCATATTCGAATTGAGATCCGGGATAATACATCCGTTCTCGTTCGAATTCAGCATGCTCCAATGAAGCTCGGATGCCGGCTTCAAGTTCCGGATCCTCGTCGTTATCGCCACCTCGAGCCTCATAATGGCCACCGCTGACATCTTGGGTAGCTCGTCGGTCGAACTCGGCTTGTTGAGCTGCAGTCTTAAGACGTTCCTCCTTCTTGTTGTTGAGTTGCGCTTTGAACACCTTCCGGACTTCGGGCGGTACTTTGGCGCAATTGAGTACGTCGGGATATCCTCCGGCCAAGTGTTGCTTCAATCGAGTGATGCCTCCACCACGTGAAATCATATTACAGTGCTGGCATTGCCAGTGATGAGCCTTCTCCAACCGAGTACCGTGTTGCCATGCGGGGTCGGGTTGAGATTTCGGCGCCATTTCGATAGAATTTCGACGTAGAAATTAATAAAGAGAGAGATTGAGAGAGATTGAGAGATTGAGAGTTTAGAGGGGTGAGTGAGGATGAAAGAAGGGTGTTTTGGGGGCTTTATATAGCCCCAAAACAACCCAAATGTATCCCAAACGGCTCTATAGCCGGTTGGGATCACTATTGATCATACCGGGCGGTATACCGCCCGGTATGTATGTAATACCGCCCGGTTTGGGCGGTATGATTCCCCATGTGGCCGACAGCCCTGTCGGGCTGTCGGCCACAGAGCCGTTGGCAACGCCAACGGCATTGCGGTGACATACCGCCCGGTATCGCCCATACCGGGCGGTATGATCATATACCGCCCATACCGGGCGGTATATCGCATCATACCGCTATATACCGCCCGGTATACACAGTATACCCGGTTTTTTTCAAAACCGGGTATATCGAATACCGGGAAACTCAAAAACCGGTATATACCGTTTCGGGCGGTATTTTAAACCTTAATGAAAATGCATACCGGCCGTTTTTTTTTTTTCCGTGACATACCGCCTGGTATCGCCCATACCGGGCGGTATGAGCCATATACCGCCCATACCGGGCGGTATGAGCCATATACCGCCCATACCGGGCGGTATATGGCATCATACCGCCATATATCGCCCGGTATACACAATATACCCGGTTTTTTCAAATACCGGGTATATCGTATACCGGAAACCTAAAAAATCGGTAAATACCGGACTTACCGTACCGTACTGATCGAGATTTTAAACCTTAGCGAGCAAAACCCGAACCGACCCGAATAACCCGAAAAAACCGACCCGAAAATCAATTCGGGTCGGGTTAATTGGTAAAATGGGTCGGTTCGGGTCTCCATTTTAAGAATTCCATACACTTTATTCGGGTTGGGTCGGGTGAAAACCTTGATTTACTCAACCTGACCCAAAAATGTAGTTAAATACATATTTATGTATAATGTATTTATAAAAGATGGTGTTGGCTTTGTGGTTAGAAGGTCGAAAATAAAGTTTAGGAGGTCTTAAGTTCAATTCCTAGTGGAGTCATATTTTTAATACAATTGTCCACCTTTTTTATCACCATTTTCAAGATGAATTTTATTTTTTTTGTTTTTCTAAAGGGAACTTGGGTTATTTGGGTTTTTTTATTTGTTTAATTTTTTTTGGTGTAGGTCAAAACCTGACCCAGCCGATGCTCACCCCTACCGTTTATACCCTTCCCCTTCCTCTCCCTAATGAAAAAACTTTGAAACAAAACCTTAGTTTTACTCATTAATGGTTAAGATATAAATGAATAGATTTGAGTGATTGGACCTTTTCCTAACAACTTAAAACTTTTGAGAAAGTTGATCATAGTCAAACTTAATATGGAGAATAAGGTCCTATGTTCAAATCTTGCAAATGACAATATATATCCTCAGTTAAGGTCAATTTCATGTGTTGGATTTGACCATCAGTCCACCCATCCATACGTTGGACTTAACCATCAGTCCACCAGTCCACCCATCCATATGCAAGGAGTGTTAAGATAGACATGGATAGATTGGACCTTTACCTTAATGGCTTAAACTGTTGAAAGAGTTTGTCACCCAATGTCATTAACAATTAACAAAGCCCACACATGCAAAATTCTTTGTTAACGTGCAGACTACAATGTAAAAGCCTAGATCCATATTGTAGTATGAGTATCATTTGATATAAATTTTTGTTTTAGGCCTACATGCATGTGGCTATATGAAATTCTCTTGGGCTTTCCTGGTGATAGACAAGTGCCATGAACTCCATAGTCCATACAAATATGGATTTCAACATTTATAGAATCCTGGAGGTGTTCAGGTGCCATGTACGCAAGCTATGTGCACATGATTGTATACATTGCAGAAATTCATGTGCCCTCTCTAACATGTACTTTCTTTTTTAGGATATTGCAGCCTTCTATACTTAACATCTTTTATTAATATCTTGTCTGTTTCTCCATTTCATTGTATACTTATCATCTTCCATTATTATGCCTTGTTGTTTTCCTCACCTAGTATCTTGGTTCAATATTTCATACCGGTTTCAATTTCACTAATTGGCCAGTACCGTTACATACTGTATTGTATCAACACAAAGTAAAGGCTGGTATAGACTGCCTATACCAGCTTGTCTCAGTTTCTTTTTCAATTTAAGCTCCAAAGACATAATTTTAAATCATGATTCATTAAAATGATGAAAAATCATACATAATTCCCACTAACAGAGCATAAAAACCTTCTCAATCTCAATCTCATAAGCGATAATAACCAATACATTAAAAACATAATTTAAATCTTCAAGTTATAATGAAAAAAATATAAGTTTAAAGCAAGGTTTCAAATTTCGCATCGTAGCACCCGTATCCGGGCGGTACGTACCGCTTTTTGGAAAACCGGTATAAGTACCGGGTGTACCAATACATACCGGGTGGTACCGCCCGCGTTTTTGACTACTTAGGTTAAGAATTTTATGAATGTTTTTCATCATTTATTGGTCAAGTAGGTGTTTTATAGCTTTAAACTCTATTTTAAACTTCAAATTTGAAGATCAAAGTGAAATTTATCAATATTTGAGTTCAAAACTATACTTTCCCGCTTGAAAAAACTAGTACCCCTTTTCGGTACCGTATGGTATGTTACCGACCAAACACTAGTACCGGTACGTACGGTACCGGCCAAACACCAGTACCGGTAGAAATCCAAGATTTTGATCCTTTGTTT
The DNA here is from genome assembly GCA_034359265.1 of Canna indica. Lineage (NCBI taxonomy): Eukaryota > Viridiplantae > Streptophyta > Magnoliopsida > Zingiberales > Cannaceae > Canna > Canna indica. Next base: position 65,708,176 of record CP136896.1, on the reverse strand, counting down.
AAAGTTAAAATAGTCGTGTGCGTCAAAGAAGTTAGACATCTCGATGAGCACAACATGACTAGTGTAATCATAATTGGATAAATTTGCCAATGATGTTTCTTCTCCAATTGATGGCAATGCTACCGTGCATGATCATCTTGAGACTATGTTGTCTTTCCGACAAAGTTTCATGATGAACTTTAAGAAAATGAAGAGAATGTGAGAGAAAATGAGAGAAATTTGAGTGAGAATGATATATAAGAGTGAGTGTGGAGCAAATGAGGAGCTTTGGGGGCTTTATATATATAAGCCCCCAAAGGCACTATAGACCGGTTCCAATGGCTCAAACAGCCATTTGGAACTATTACAAATAAAGCCCAATGGTTGTATAACTAGCCATTGGGCTTGTATCAAATGGCACAGGCTTTGTACCTGGCGGTATTGAACCACTATAAAGCCTGTACCGAGTGGTACGATTGGTACATCTGGTATTTTTTAACTATTGGGGTGTACCAGTATTATTTTTTTTTCAAAAATTAGTATTTCTACTACGCAGTACGGTACGGTATTTAAAACCATGCCTAGTATCCATTATGGACATTTTTGTCATTTGAATCCTTAATTTATTCTATATTTCTATTACTATTTTTTTCATGTTCCATCTTTGTACATCTCTATTATTTGGGATGTCATTTTCATGAGAATCATGTCTACTTAGTGTCTTTTGCTTTGATTATGCATGTGCAATGCACCTCAGCTTCTTGTCTTATTTCTGAAATTTGATTTGTCCTTAGGAATGCCACTACATATGCTGAGTGTGTTTAATCAATTATCTCATAATATTCTAATTTAAATTCTGACTTCAGGTTCCTTGGAAAAGTCTTGGAAAAGAACCTGTCATTGTCCTTATAGATCGTGTTTATGTTCTTGCTCATCCTGCTCCTGATCAGCAAACACTTAAGGTAATATTTTTATATCTTTTTGTTATTTTGCAGGAACAATGTTGTCTTGTTGTTACTGCATATTTGTATAATATTTAGACTTTGGGCTTACTATGTCCTTTTGTTCGAGCTTCCAGGATGAAGACAGAGAGAAGCTTTTCCAAGCTAAACTGCAGCAAATCGAGGTGTGCATATATTTTTCTTTGAGAATGCTCATTTCACTATTTGGTTGGATCACAAGCTTCCTTGATTTTGATGATAAAAAGTTTTGTTTTGTTTCCTACTTGTTCTATTGCTTTTTTGAGGCTATCTTAGGTTCTCTTACAACAGTGATGACTATAAATGGGACAATTCAAATTCAAGGTGTACAATTTATAGAAAACTTTTTCTTCTATATTTTGCCGCGTTTCACTATTGCTTTGATGTAGTCATGTTTAGATATAGATTTTATATACTTTCTTCGGTATTTTTACAGGTCTGCTTCACAATATATTTCTAAACTAAGGTTTCAATTATTGATATGGGCACCCATACCCCTGTTCTCTTGGATGGAAACAGGTACTGGACTGATCTGTACCGACACACTGAAGATGTCCGTATGCATCTGGACTCTCCGAGGTTTCCAGCATGCTTTGAATTGGACATGGCCCCTCTGATCCATCTTTAGGGCCTTGTTTACTTGAAAAATAAACAGAAACTCACAAGCCAAAAATGAGATAACATTGAATGAAACATTGCATTTGAGCAAGGCAAACTTAAAATTTGGTTTAACATGAATACCCGAACTTAAATGGTTGTCAAAGGCGCTCGCCTGGGTGCCTAGGCGCACCAGGCGAGGCGCCATTTCAGTCCGGCCAAGGCGCAGCGTCTTCACCCAGGCGTGCGCTTGGCTACGCCCGTAGGCTTTTTTTTGAAGCCCCAGGCACGCGCCTTATGAGCATGGGTGAAACCTGGTAACGTAATATTAAAAAAAGAAAAAAAGAAAACATCTTGGGCTTCACCTGACCTCTTTCATCCGTTCCCTTCTATTTCTCCTTCGCTTTCATTGCCGCCCTGGCGCCCTCTCTTTTCCTTCTTTTGCACTCGCGTGACTTTGAAGAGAGTAAGGCGGATTCATATGAAACAAAAGATGATGTTGAAGGATACAAGTCAGATGGAGATAATGAAACTCATAGAAATTCTAGTGATGGGGACTTCGGGGATGATGTCTAGGGAGTAGGGACGAGGAGGGTCACAAACTTTGTGTTAAAACTTAAAAGCTTTGGCGTTTTTAATTTTTAATTTGAATTACCTAGTTTGATGGATTGTGAAAAACTCTTGGTCTTTAAAAGATTTTATTGTTTGTCTCCTTAACTAGATTCATGATATGCAATGTTTTAATTCTCCTTTGGAGTTGTTGATGTTATAGGTGTAATGGTGCATATAATCTAATTCTTACATTGCATATCATATTTTTTATTGTTTGAGAATACTTTAGGTAATGTTTTTTAAAAAAGCCCGTCTTGCTTCGGTCAGGCGCGTGCTTTTTTTGCGCCTTGTGCCTCGGGGCTCGGGCGATATGAGACCTTTGCACCTTGAGTGCGCCTAGCGCCTTTGACAAGCTTTACTTAACCACTATTTGGTTTAACATGAATAACTGAACTGAAAAAAATCGTGAACTAAAAATGTAATTCCATTCAATTTTGATTTAAAACTGAACGGAACCAAACAAACCATTTTTTTTAACAAAGTTAAATGCAAATTTGTTTACTTTAGATTTAAAGCATACAATGTTTATAAATTTTTTATTTTAGTTCTTTATTAATAAAAAATAGATATTTTAAAATAATGAATTAAAATTAAGTAAATAAAAAAGTGAAAAGTGAAAATTGTATATTTTATAAGTTATATATTTTAGTCCTTTATCAATTAAAAGAACCCCGTTTTCAATATAATAATTAAAATTACGTAAATAAAAATTTGTAAAATAGTATATTTTGCATTCAATCCTTTAATTTATAAATTTTATATTTTAGTCCTTTATCGATAACAAATTGCTTATTTGTAAAAATAATAAAGTAAAATTAACTAAATAGCAATAAATGAAAATCAGCATTATTATTTTGCATTTCTGTCATTTTAATTTTACTAATGTTAAAACATATTTTTAAAAATATTAAATTAAAATTGTTAAAAAATATTAAATTAAAATTAAGTATATAAAAATTAGTAAAGTGCATATTTTGCATTTAAGTCCTTCAATTTTATTAAGTTTTTATTTTGTTACGTCGTAGGATAAAATATTTATATAAAATCTTACTTGATTCCAATCCTCAAATTTTGGTAATCAAATTGGCAATTTGGGAAAGATTTTTGTTCCTACATTACGACCAAAGAACCCCACATTGGTATGAGATTTTATTCCCAATCCCATGGGATTTGATTTTGATTCTCGATTGAGAAAGAAATGACCATTAGTAAGGTACACATATGTTCTCTAATAAAAAGTGAGTTACACATAAATTAAACCAACAAATTGTAGTTTTTATATACAGTTAGCTATAACCCTATTATAATTCCAAAGCCAATTACACATAGCACGCTTAGCTTAATGTTTTTGTGCTGTTCCTGATTGAATATAAATTAACATACTAATCTATGCATTCAGAATCAGACCACTAATTGACTTTGTCAAGGGGCCCATTCACTAGTTCATTGGTCAAATCAGTGGGGGTCAGATTGTCAATTTAACAATTCTTTTAGGGAAAAGTACTAAAATGCCCCTAGCATTTTCTCACGGTTATTAAAATGTCCCTAAGATTTTTTTAGATAAAAAAAACCCTTACGTAATGGAATTTCGTACATAAATGACCCTATAGGTAAATGACGTTAATGGAGGGATAATGATGCTGACGTGGTTGATGACTATGATTGATGACTTGGACACGTGGCGCACACGCAAACCAAGATTTGTCAGCACGTCACATGACACGTCAGCCAAGGGTTCCACCACTAATTTTTCTGAGAGATAAGAGTAACTGAGAGAGTGAGTTAGGATTTAATACCATTGAGAAGTGACGAAAAAATTAATATTAGCGGTGGGACCCAGGCTTACGTGGCAACACGTGTCGCTTGCGTGACAAGTTGTTCTTTGCATGTGCGCCATGAGTAAGTCAACATCTCAGTTAGCATCCATGTCGTCAACGTGAAGTCTATCAACGTGAAGTCTCAGATAACAAAAGTTAGTTTGGATGTCATTTCTGTACCATTTTCAATAACCGATAGGGGCATTGTAGTACCCTGGTGAAAACGTTAAGGACATTTTAGTATATTTTCCCATTTTTTAAATATATGATAAATATATAATTATTCTTAAAGATTACTAAAATTGTTAAAAGTTATTGAACATTATTTTCTTATAAAATAAATATGTAAAAATTATATTTTCTACATAATTCATCACATATGCAACCTATTAGATGTTAGTAAAATTATATAAGAGATTTTAAAAATTAAGTTTTTGTATAAATAGATCAAGAAAAAAAGTAGATAATAGTATTATATTAACTACAACAGTTTCTTTTGCGAAAATAAAAAAATTTGGACTTCAACATTAATAAATATTCATTTAAGCACACCAAATGTGCTAAGTTAAATTGATGTTAAGCTTGAGTTGAGATTTGATTTGAGCTAAATTTGAGTTTGACTAAAATTAAAAAATGATTTAATTAGCTAAACTTGAATTAAATTAAACTAGACATTGGATTGACTGAATCAGTCTGAAATTTTAATACATGATGCATTGTTTGTCAAGTCAGTTATTGCTCTAACTCATGAAAGTTGTGAAAAATAAAAAAAATAAAAATTTTGGTTTTAAATGAACCTTACTGAACTGATATTTTTGGTTTGGTTCAAATCTAATTCGGTTTGGACCGAATGGATACCGTTAATCCATACAGATGTGTACATAAGTTATGGCTTGAAACAGCATGGCCCATGTATTGGAAAGCTATCTGACAGTATGTAACAAGCAGTATGCCTGGTACTTAAAAACTTGTTCTAAAATCTAAACTATTTTAAATTGGAGGTGGTTCAGTAATTTGTAGGATTTAGTCAGTGATAGGGTTTTGAAGGTTTTAGCAACTAACTTCAATCACTTTCTGAGATTGTATCCTTCATTGTTCTGTGATTACTATGTATTTCATCTTTACATGACTATCATGTGTAGAACTTGGTTTTTTCTCTAACTTTTTTTGCTTCTGTCATTTGTGTAATTTTTTGCAGCTCACTGTGAGCCTCTTTCTTATTTTTGTAATAACTATTTTTGTGCACAGGAGGCAGAGATGGCTACCCTTGAAGCAGCCAGGAGATCACGAGCAGGAAGTGTATGGCTTCTCTCTCTGATGAAGTTTTCTTTCTCCTTTTTGGATTGCAGTTCTATATATTTTAAATTAGTTGATCAATATTTCAGTAGGATTTTGTCGATGGATGATTGTGGGTCCTGAATCACTTCAGGAGAAAATGATGCTAACAATCTTGATAACTAAATTTGTTCTGATGAATTTCTAAATTCTGAAGGTACTCAAAAGGATTGTGTACTCTATAAAGTTTTTCCTGTTATTTTTAAACAGTAACTGTAACAAATATTAAGTTGATAATTTTATGTACTTGATTTTTAAAGGAAAACAGTTATGAAGGGTGCATAACCTGGAAATTTTTTGTGTTGATTATAATGAAGTTTAATGTTAGCTTTGGAATCTACAAACAATGAATAACTATTTGTTTCTGTGAGTACTTACAACTGGTAAAAAGCATCAAATTTGCATGCTTATAAAGATTATTACTTTTTCATTTGTACTTTCCAAGTTGCAGAGTAGGATACTGAAAATTGCAAGTAATTTTCTATTTAGTAGTCTTTCCATTATGCATGTGGTGGTCTTTTATGATTTAGTTTCCTTATTAGTGTATTTCATAGATGGCTTTGGTGTAACGGTAAAGTTACCCACTTGTGACTTGGAGATCATGGGTTCTAGCCACGGAAACCTCTCTGGAGGGGAAGGCTACGTACATCAATCCTCCTCAAAGCCCACAAAAGAGGGATTGCTTCGTGCTTTGGGTCACCCCTTTATTAGTGGATTTCATAGCCTTTTTTATTTCCTTTAAACATTATAATTTAAGTGTGAAAATGTTATTGGTAATTTGAATGATTAAGGTCATTAATGGTTATATTTTTCTAAATTAGTGGTGGCACTCCCTAGTCTCTTGTTCATTGCCCCCTCAAGAAAAGGCCATTAATGGTTCAATGCATGCTGATATTGTTCCAGGCACCCAGTGGAAACTCATGGTTGGGCTCTCTCGTTTCAACTATAATAGGCAATCTTAAAGTTACTATTAGCAATGTGCATATCAGATATGAAGACACTATCAGGTTGTGCAGGCAGTCATCATTTATGCCATTAATTTACTTAATTTATTATTTTATGCCATGTTCTTGACCTGACTTTTGCATTCTTCATATCTTTTCAGCAATCCAGGCCATCCATTTTGCACTGGATTTACTTTATCAAAGCTTGCTGCTTTTACAATGGATGAACAGGGTAATGAAACATTTGATACTAGTGGTGCTCTTGATAAGCTGCGGAAGGTACATTATGTTATTAGTTTTTTTTGTTAACCATGCTTTAGATGTAATCACTTGCCAAAATAGAAATAATATTAATAACTAGTGGTTTGTCTTGGTTAGTTTATTAAGTTTTGGGATGATCCTGAACCCAAAGTGAAAGAGTTCATTTTAACCATAACCAAAAAGAAACCATTCTATTCCACTGATATACAGGTTTCTTCAGTTCTGTTTATCATTTGGCGCTTTCTAATGTGGTTAAATGGGTTTTTATGTTAATGTTGGAAAATGCTTTAAGAAAAATGTAAAATGTCTAGGTGTATGCTTATTCATGCAATATGATAGTTTAAAAATCTTTTATATGCATAAGCCCTCAAAGACACCATTAAAAGGGAAATTACAACCTTGGAGATACCGGCTTTGAAGGACATCATATGTGGTAATCTTTGTTCTTATAACTGTAGAGTCATAACTCGTTAGCACATTGTTTGGTCCAATCCAGTAAAAATCATGGACCTTATTGACATTGAGAGCATGGTTTTAAAAATTGTACCGTACTGGTTTTTTGAGAAAACTAATATCCGATACACCCGGTACCCATTGGTACTGGGTGTACCGATACATACTGGGCGGTACCGCTCGATATTCAATAATATCACCCAGTATGGGTGGTATACCGGGCGGTACAGTGCGGTATGGTGCAGCTGCACCATGCTGTACCGTGTACAGTATGGTTGTGCAAGGTGCAGCAGCACCATTCTGCATCCGGTGTCGGCGTGTCGGTACCGAAAATGTTACCGTACCGTGTGTCGGTATGGTCCGGCATTGGTACACCGAAATTTTAGGCCTTGATTGAGAGTAATCTAGAATAATAACTCAACCTAGATTGAGGAAAAAACTATGACATCGATTGAACACGAGGTTTTGCTGCTCACTACAAGGCATGGTTTAAAATACCGATACCGGTCATCATCTCGGTGGATGACCGGTACCGGTACGTACCGATACCGTACCGTACCGACACACGGTACGGTCCGGTACAAAAATTGCATACCGAGCTTTTTTTTTTTTTTTTTGATTTTACTGCTAAAAATAACTCTCGTGTGCTAAATAGCTCGTACCGCCCGGTATTTGCTAAATACCGGGCGGTATTTGCTAAATACCGGGCGGTATTTATCGGTATTTATCGGTATACCGGGCGGTATTTATCGGTATTTATCGGTATACCGATATTTTTAAAGTATTGATATTTTGCTACAGTGCAAAATATCATACCGGGCGGTATTTACCGAGATGCCCGGTATTTACCCATACCGGGCATCTCGTATACCGGTTTTTTCAAAAACCGGTAAATACCGAGCTTACCGCCCGGTATACCGCGAGATTTGAAACCATACAAGGTTGATGCCTTGTTGGAGTTACTTATGAAGATGAAAAGGCTATTGGGAAAATACATGGCCGACAATTGGTGCTGGAATCATGGTTTCAAAGACAGTACCGTACTGTTGACCTGTACCAATTTTTGAGAAAATTGGTATCCGGTACCCGGTACCAGTCAGTACCAGGTGTATCAATACATACCAGATGCACCGTCCGGTATTCCATAATACCGCCCATACCGGGAGGCGGGAGGTATCCAACCTGATACCGCCCGGTATGGGTACTGCAGCACCGTATTGCCATACTTGCAGGCTTGCAGCATGATGCTAGTGCAAGTACGAGGAGCACCATACTACTCATTTTCGGTACCAGACCGTACTCTGTCGGTACTGAGATTTTAAAGCTTGGCTGGAATATGTCTAATTGCAATACCATGATAGAACCTTCACTTTCTTAATGATAAACTAGTTTCATAGATCAAGGCGTAGCTCCTTTCAGTTTAAGATCCACCTTTTTTGTAATTTAGTTTGAGACAACCTTTTTTTGCTTTATGACTAGGAAGGATGTTTTAGTAATTGGTTTGTTGACCTATGGCCTATGGAGTATGGGCTATGGTTAGGTTAAAAATAGGTCCTGAATTTAAAGGTTGAGGCATCTTGGAATCAATTTTTTCCCCTCTTGAACCTATCTTAAATTTCTCTGCCACTCTATGGTTGTGCAATGTGCATCAAGTGGTATGAGAACCATTTTTCTTTTCTCTCTTTCTCTGCTCTTTTATTCTTCTCCCTTCTTTCTTTATCTTTTCTCTCTTTATTTCTCTGCATAGGTTTCATCCATCAGGATTTTTTTCCTGTTTGACCACCAGCCCAAGCCAACCACCATTGCTCACCATCTCCATTACAAATCCTCCTCTCCCACTCATTTTCTACTCGTGGTGACCTAGCACCATGGTTTAAAATCTCGGTATCGGTACCGGTTTCGGTCACCGGCCGGTACCGTACCGACACACGGTACAGACCGGTATGAAAATGCATACCGGCCGTTTTTTTTTCGTGACATACCGCCCATACCGGGCGGTATATGGCATCATACCGCCATATACCGCCTGGTATACACAATATACCTGATTTTTTCAAATACCGGGTATATCGTATACCGGAAACCATGGTTTAAAATCTCGGTACCGGTACCGGTTTCGGTCACCGGCTGGTACTGGTATATACCGGTACCGTACCGACACACGGTACGGACCGGTATGAAAATGCATACTGGCCGTTTTTTTTTTTTTCGTGACATACCGCCCGGTATCGCCCATACCGGGTGGTATGAGCCATATACCGCCCATACCGGGCGGTATATGGCATCATACCGCCATATACCGCCCGGTATACACAATATACCCGGTTTTTTCAAATACCGGGTATATCGTATACCGGAAACCTAAAAAACCGGTAAATACCGGACTTACCGTACCGTACCGACCGAGATTTTAAACCTTACCGGAAACCTAAAAAACCGGTAAATAGCGGACTTACCGTACCAACCGAGATTTTAAACCTTACCTAGCACAGCTCTATAATTTCACTGTCTTCCAGCTGCAGGCACACACATATCTCCAGTTTGCATGAGATCTTGTCGTATTAGAACCACTTAAAGAATTTTGTGTAGGCAAAAATTTGATCTTGTCATATAGATCTTGTCGTATTGATCTTGTCATATTGATCTTGAAGATCTTGTCGTATTGATCTTGTCATATAGGCACGTTGAGTTAAAAGATCCCTTAATTCCTGCTTGACAGAATGAGGTTGACCTTTTCATATATGCACTTGTTCTAAACTTACGATTGCCACTAGCATGCTCGTAACTATATGATTACAATGTTCCTGCAATGGCACACCTACAAAATTCATGCCATTGTTATGATTATGTTGAGAGTAAGATATTTTCTTTCATGATTTTTTCCCTTTGGTATTAATTGACAACATGTTCTCATCAATGTTTAAAGAATAGGACAGGTGATGGACATAGTCAAGCTTGGGTTCCCTGGTTGAACTGGTGGTTCAATTGGTTGAACTGTTGTTTTTTTTTAAAAATATTTAAAATTATGTTTATGTGATAACCATATAATTCTTCTTATAAAGTCTTAAAGATGTAAAATAATTATTTTTAAATTTATATGATAAATATGTAAATATTATGTTTTCTAATTAATATATTTAACATGCAACTTATTTGATCGTTAGTATAATTTAATAACAAATTAAAAGAATTAAATTTTAGCGTATAATAGATTAAGGAGAAATATCTATATAATAGATATTATACTAGTTATCAAATACAATTTCCTTTTGAAAATATAAATGTTAGTTATAGATTTTGAACACAAGATCTTTTGTTTCAAAGGCTAAAACTCTCACCAACTAAGCTAACAACACTTTAGTTTAATGCAAGTTCCATGAGAACATTCAAGTATATGACATTCTTATCATGTATTGTTGTATATATTGAGTTTAGACTTTTATACCCACATGGCATGTTGGAGAAAATTCCTTGTACTAGTCTCCTATATAGTGACTCGGCGTTCCTTCTTAACACATTGATTTTGAAGTACAACTATTGTGCTATGTCAAATTCAAGTTAAGCTCCAACTAAAATTTGAGTTTCATTAATTTTAAAATGAATTATTCTTATTGTGTTTATAACTAAAAATATTTGATTTCAATTAAACTGGACAGGTTAGTCCAATTCAACAAAGTAGTTGGTTGGTTCAATTGCTTATCCGGTCCTAAAATTGGAAAGAACTGGCCTTGGGTTCAGGTTCGGGTCCCCTTTTTTTGGGGTCAGATGGGCCAGTACAGTCTGAGTTTTAAAACATTCGTTCTAATGATAGCCTAGTGCTCATTTGTTCTTTTGTTTCGACAAGAAAGGAATTCGCGTTTGTTTCGACAAGAATCTTCTTCCTCTCAGACGCTGGCCGCTGCGGCCGCAAGTTTCTATATTGGTTGCTCAAAACATATTATCGTGTAGTCTGTCCCTGTAGACGTAGTGACATGTTTTCTTATTTTTGCTTATGTTTTACTTAAGTATGTCTTAAAATGTTTTCATCTCCCTCCCCTTTATAACCTGTTATCTTTCAATTCTCTTGAATAAGATACCAGGTTTTCTTGCTTCAAAAAAAAATGATAGCCTAGTGCTCATTTGTTCTTTTGTAACTTGGATGATCCGATTTGAGTTTGAATCAGAAAATCAACATTTTTGCTTGCAATGGTAAAGCTTCTTACTTAGACTTTGCATCGGTGGAAGCCTTTTCACTGTGTTGTTATGGTATTTGTTTGCCCCATATGATAGCATGTTCAGCACAGTTTCAAAACAAGGCAAATTTTGGTGGGTTGGCTCATTCAAAATGAGTCATAGGATTATGGAGAATTGTCTTAGTTTGGACCTCATTGTTCTTGGGTGGTCCATATTGAGACGATGTCTTTGTGAAAGTACATTCACAATTTTGTGAAATGATTTGCACTTAACTCATGCTCAAGTTGTATATGCATGTATGGGTTTGTTCCTAACTCTGATTTTCCTCACTTTTATTAATATATGGCTCACCTTATTTCTTATGGATCAATCTTGAGTTTGATTCTCTTGGTGTTATGTATTAACTATTAAGTATACACAACTTGATATTTTGACATTTTATACATTCTCATTGGGATACATGTTTTTCCATACCAGTCTGTACAATTAGAGAAGCTCGCTCTATATCATGATTCTGGCAGCTCTCCTTGGAAGCTTGACCAGAAGTGGGAGGATTTGACCCCTAAAAGATGGAGTGAGGTTTATATTCAGCCTACTGTTCATTTGTAGAAGGATATTTTGGGTGCTCTCTGTTAGTAGTATACAGAAAAGAAACAGTTTGTCTTTTTGTTACATTTGGCAGATATTCCAAGAAGGAATTCATGGACATTCTAGCCATGGAACTGCGACTTGGGCATCTAACCGTAGATACTTGTTATCACCGATTAATGGAGTCCTTAAATATCACCGCCTTGGAAAGCAAGAAAGACATGATCCTGAGATCCCATTTGAGAAATCTTCGCTTGTTCTTAGTGATGTTTCTATAGCCATTTCTGAGGTATTTTGATTGCTAATGCCCTTATTCATGTATATACTGTATCAAATTACATTCATGTCTCTCTTGCTTCTAACAGTCCCAGTACTATGATGGCATAAAGCTCCTAGAAACCTTTTCAAGATATAAGACACGTGTTGATATATCTCATTTGAGACCTGTTGTACCAATCTCAAAAGATCCTCAGTCTTGGTGGAGGTTTGCTGTGTTGGCTGGTTTACAGCAGAAAAAGCTGTGGTGTGTTGTGCTGTTATTTTCTTGCACTTCCATTTCATTGAGAATTAATTGATTTGAAACTTGCTAATTGAGCTAATAGCCTCATATAATCCTTCGACCTATATTTGTAAGTTCCGTTTTCCTTGTCTAATCAATATGCTTTTTCTTGATTTAAGCTACTGGTTCTCATGGGATAAAATCAAGCATCTTTGCCAGCTCCGTCGGCGTTATGTACATTTGTATGTATATACTTTGCAGCATTCTCCGAATGCGGATGTTTCTGAAATTCGCCAGATTGAGCGAATTCTTGATTCCAAAGTAATAATACTATGGAGGTGGGTCCTAAATCACTAAATGAATTAAGTTTGCTTGACCACTTGCTTGAATATTGAAAATTTGAAATGCTGTCGTCCCTCTGGGTTTATTTTGTTCAGGTTGCTGGCACATGCTAAGTTTGGATATGTGAAATCAAAAGAAGCATCTGAACAGAAGGGAAGTTGGTGGTCTTTTAGTTGGTATGTAGAATGTAGAGACAACTTTTCTGTCTGTCATTTTTGTTTGTACTACTAGTGTGTATAACATTAAAAGCTGTAGATACTTTGCACATGCATATGTATCATAATTTATGACAATTGCTACTATCTTCTTTGTCTTTACTTCATATAATAGGCGGACTTCAGAAGATCCTTCAGTGGCAAGTAAATCTAGTGAATCACAGTTGGTTGAAGAGAAGTTGACCAAGGAAGAATGGCAGGCAATCAATGAAATGCTGAGCTACCAGCCTGATGAGGACACTACCTCTCTCTTAGGGAAGGACTTGCAGAATATGATGCAATACCTCGTAGAAGTGTCCATTGGAAAAGCTGCAGCTCGAATCATCAATATTGAGGAGACAGAGATCATTTGTGGCAGATTTGAAGAACTTAATGTTATCACCAAGCTGTACCCTAGAACCATCCACTGTAATGTGTCCTTAAAATCTTGTGGTTTATCGTCTCCTGAAGGGTCACTTGCTGAGGTTTGTTTGCTTTTATGTGAAGGTTTGTTTTTTAACTTTTGATGATTTTTTGTTTATTGATTCTGTTAATTTTTGTATGCAGAGCATTGTTAGTGAGAGGGAGGCTAATGCTCTGGATGGTAGTTTTATACATGCACCTATTGGTGAGGGTGTAGATTGGCGGCTCACAGCAGCTATTGCTCCATGTCATGTGACGGTAATTCTCAGACCTTAACATACATGTGTAAAAGTTGCCATCTAAAATGATAAAAAGCTATCATTTATCTTGCTTTCTCAGTTTCTCCTGTTTACTGAAAATTCTGATCACTACTTAAATTCAATTGTTTGATAACATAATGGAGATATGCTTAAGAGAAGTGGGCGTCATGGTTTTAAAATTCGTACCTTAGTACGGGCGGTACGTACCATTTTTGTTTCAAAAACCGGTAATCGGTACACCTGGTACTTTATAATACCGCCCATATCGGGTGGTACCGCCCAGTATGGGGTGTAGAGATGGTGCAGTTTGCACCATACTGCACCAGTATGGTGCAGAGCAGTATGGTCAACCTCTGCACCATACTTACCACTTTACCAGTACCATATTTGGTACCGTTACCGGTATTTAAAACGTTAGTGGGCGTACTGTTAGATCCTTCAGTTCAGGGATAAGATGTTGATGGATTTTAGAAGAAATACATTACATCCATTTTTTCCTTAGGCATTGGTACTATCTATTCATCACCTTCTCCCAGTGGAGTCTTCCTATTACGATGTTCTCAAGGCTTGTAAGATCTAGTTAGGGGTGGGACTTGGATCCGGTCAATATATTTTAGAACTCAAATCTGAACACAATTAATGAAAATCTGGAGACATGGTTCGGGTCAGGTTTTGAATAAAAATTTGTTAACTAAGATTCGAGTAATTAAGTTTTGGGTCAAGGTTTTGCAATTAATCTCAGGTTAGGTGAAATTAGGTTTTAAATTTGATTCTTTAAAATAATTTTGAATCAATTTTGGGAGTCTTTTAAAATTGCTTCAACTAAGGTTGGGTCAGATTTTTCGGGTGTCAGGTCAGGTTTTTATGAGTAAGATTTTTTAGGGGATTTTCAATAAATACCCAAAAGGCTGAAACCCAACCCGGACTCAAAATTCCCCAAAAAAAAACCCGACGAGGTTAGGTCGAGATTGGCTTGGGTTCGGTCGATCAGTTTTTTTATCCACCCTAGATGTAGGCAATCGCCTTTAGGAACTTCTATTGTCATTTTCTAAGCCTATTAGGGCTTTGATATTTGATATTCTGGGATTTCCATATGTAGTCAACATATCCTAATCATGGTTAAAAATCTTGGTTTCGGTACCGATTTCAGTACCTGGCCGAAACCGGTACCATACCGTACCGTACCGACACTTGGTACGGTCCGGTACGGAAAACACCATACCGTTTTTTTTTTTAAAGAGTTAGATATAACTCTAATAATACATAATTGATGAATAAATGCTTAAAATTAATATTCAAATGTCAAATACATGAATACAATGTTTAAAAGCTATTTGGTACTGTATTAGGATTTTTCACAGATACAAGAGAATTACATTAGAATTAGTATAGGGCAACACATGGTATTCATCATCTTAGTTGATGTTGCGCTACGCAGAGTCTTCGGCGCTCCCGCCATATACCGCCCGGTATACCATATTCAAATGTGAAAAATCCTAATACAGTACCAAATAGCTTTTAAACATTGTATTCATGTATTTGATATTTGAATATTGATTTTAAGCATTTATTCATCAATTATGTATTATTAGAGTTATATCTAACTCTAAAAAAAATAAATCGATATTGCGTCATACCGGGCGGTATATGGCGAAATACCGCCATATACCGCCCGGTATACCATATATACCCGGTATTTGAAAATACCGGGTATATCGAATACCGGAATCCCCAAAAACCGGTAAATACCGGGCTTACCGTACCGTTTCGGCCGATTTTTTAAACCATGATCCTAATTGATTTTTCTGAAAAATTCTTCTCTGCTTGCCTGTATCCACCTTGTTCTCTTCTTTATTCAATTCCACCAAGATTTAGAACTGAACCTGCCTTTGAACTTGTGGGGGCTGGTTTGGTTCAACCGAATTGTTGAATGGGTAGCAAACTAACAATAAAATAATATTTTTTTAACTATTTATATAATTTTAATTTGTCAAAGATAATATCTTTTAATTAAGAGTTTACTATTTATTATATAGAAATTTGTATAATTAGATTATTTAAGATGTTTTGAGAGTATTAGCTAATTCTAAGTAAGTTCCCACTTGTGAAAAAAAAGACAAATTAGATTCCAAACCATGAGACAAGATGAATGTTGTTTTATCATGTGGAATCTATTTTGTCTCGTCTTTAATAGATAATTATTCATCTTCTCTTGTCTAGCTCTATGCCATATATCACTTGCACTCGGCGGATGAGCTGCTGATCAGCTCACGGGGTGGGGGTGGGGTGGGGGTGGGGGTGGGGTGGGGGCGAGGGGCTGTAGTAAACCCTTGCTGGGTTGACATAGATATGATCAAAGCTTAAAAAAAAATTAGTAAAACTCTTTTCATGGTTCACCTCAAAATCTCTTTTCGTATCGATCATTTAGCCCTATTTCAGACTAACATTGATGTTATCTTTCATTCACACCCCAATATCCAAATTGACCCCTTGAATGCTTTTGCTTGAAGCTCAACTGGGTCGCCTTGACGAAGGGGTCATGTTCGTCCTAGATTTAGCAATCAGTTTTGTAATCCATCATGACGGAGAAATCTCTTGCTATCCTGAAAATCTTGTAAGGAAGTATTTATACTATATTCAGGGATTACCTGTAACTCTCTTGCTCGTTCTTGTACTCTTTTTTTTGGCACTCTTTTTTTATTAGCAATCTCTTGCACTCTTCAGCAATCATGAGCAATCACTATCTTCAAATTCCTTATTCAATTGGTGTATCCAATATTTTCTTTTCTTCTCTTTTCGAAAATGAATACAGATATTTTTGATCGATGGGGATTGTCTTAATCTTGAAATTAAATGACACACATTGCCATGGCAGAGAGCATTTGTGTCATTTGGCATTCTTCTTCTTCCACTCTCAAGCATATTTCCATAGGAGTCCTTGAAAATTTTATCGTCTTTTACCATATGATCCAACCAAGGAGTTGAAGTATCCTCTACAAAAGTGCATTCTCAGGGAAAAGTCTAAATGCAATGCCTCAGGATTTGAGAGACCCGTGGCCCCGTACATTGGTAAGAACTGTGGAGAGGAGGATGAATATAAGAGGTTGAAGTCTTAATGTTTAATAGTTGTGCAAACTCTCTTGTTCCACCACATTTATCATCAGAATAGAGAGTACCGTGAAAATCACCATAGAACAACCAAGGAAAATCATCTAGAGGCAAATTGCTTAAAAGATTCCAAAGTAATTTCTAACCATTGCACTGACATAAATGTTGGCCTAAGCTTTTCAACTTTGGTCTTAATGAGAAATAATAACAAACTCAGAACTAATGTTTGAATGAGAACAAATTTTAGGTTCCAAGTTGAGTAGCACACAACGTCCTCCATCGGAAGATCGACATGAAATCGGAAAATTCAAGAAGGACGTTGATCAATGCTCAGAAGTTGTCGAAGACATAGAGTCTAGGTTTTTGTGTCTAGCATTAATGTAAATTCCTCAAAATGTGTATTGATGATGAAGAAACCAAAACTCAAAACCCGAACCTGAACTAAAGTCCCGCTGAGTGCGGTTTCGTCCGAACCTCCGGTCGACCGAAGATTGGCCGGTGAGCCCAACGGTCGGATATAGAGCTGTTGATACCCGTTGAGCCCGAGTCTCCTCTTCATATTTGCATATACAAATACATTCTAAGCCTTCCTATGAGTTCTCTATGATCCTTGGGCCATCATTTGACATCTCAAAGCTTTGATTGAGCCACTTCTTTCAAAACCCTAGTTTTATGTGATTAGCTTCTTGTTCTTGCCTTCAAGCTTGATTCGATTCATCATCAAGGCGTCAAGAGGAGCTAGGATTCGTCATTGGAGCTAGTTGTTTATGTTGTAATTTTTGCTCCATTTACTTGTGTTTATGTGGTTTATTTTGTGTATTTAAAGCTTGCTTTGATAGACCTTAGGTGTAGGTCTTGATTGAGTGGTTGCCTTGGTGTAGAGGCATAAATCCACTCTTGTACACTAGATTTAGGGTGTCCTAGTAGAGTGAGGTGTGAAGTTGCCTTCGGGGAGAAGGTGGAGAGCTTTCGGTGTAAAATTCCTCATTGTAGGAACCTTAAATTGAATAGTGGATTTAGGTTAAAATCCTAAGGACGGGGGAGCTTAGCTAGTGTAGTAGGGAAGGTTCCGAACCAACTATAAATATCTTTGTGTTAGCATTGATTATTGTGTGTGCGCGCTTAATTATATCATTATTTGCTTCCGCTTAGTTGATTGAATTGTGCATTGCCTAGAAAGTTAAGAATACGATAAGATCAATTTTAAGCTTAATTTTAGTTATAACACACTATTCAACCCCTCTAGTGTGGCCATTCACTCCACAATAAATCCCCAAAAAAATCCAAGGTCAACCGGAGTTAAAGAGTCCAAAGCGAAAACAACAGCTTGATTAGAGTGCATCTCTTGAAAAATAACCATAACTTTCAACTGATTCACATCCCAGGCCAGATTTATACCACCTGACCTGTTGGTAGCAGAAACATAATACCTAGGCCAGTGCTTAGTGCTTACCAAGTTTACCAATGAACTTCGAAAAATCAGCAGACAAAAATGAGTTTCAAGCAGAAGAATACAAGACACTCTATGATTTGAAAAACTGATCAAACTGTCCTTACCAGCACCTTTCACATTCCATGAAAGAACATTCATTGGCATTAGATAATGGATGTTCCGGCATCCTTACTACTAGTGTGAGGAGGTTCCCTCTTTTCTTACCCTTTGCATGCTTATAAGGTGCTCTTGTTCCCACCTCAGAAAGAGCTTTGGAAGATCTAGATCATCAATATCAGATATTGAATTGGGAACATTTTCCTTCACAACAAGAAATTCTTGAAAAACATCTGAGATTTTATTGCACATATCCTCAAAAAACAAAACCTAGTTTATTTCCTACAACAGTCGTGGAAGAATCTTTAGTTCCCTCAATCCCTCCTTTTCAACTTTCGGATTTTTCCTCTTTTCAGGTGAAAGGAATTAACACTAGGTGAAAGAAATTAACACTAACTGAGACTTTGAGCACCGGAGGTCATGGGTTCGAGACACAGAAACAGCCTCTGGAAGGCTACATACATCAACCCTCCACACAGCCCACAAAAGTAGGATTGCTTCGTGCACTGGGTCACCCTTTCTTTCTTTCTTTTTGAGACTTTGGGCAAAGGATCAAGAGGAGCTGACTCAACAACAAGCTCCTGTTGTTCACAAGACTGGACGACTTTGAAAGTGTTAGCAACAGAATCATTAATATTGAGATTAGCCTTTGGCCTCCCTCTGATGTGGAGTTAGATCCATGGACCATATAAAGTTTTGGGTGAGTTCACATCATTTGGACCCCCAAGGCCTCAACATAATTATTACCAGCAAAAGTAGCAGAAAAACATCATGACTCAGATTTGTGTCAAACTTTCCCACAATCAAAACAAACTATAAGTAAATTTTCATAAGAGACAGTATGAAAGAAAGAATGTCCTTCAGCCTCTATCCAAAGAGACTACTTAGGAGGTTTACACATATCCTGGCATATTTTCCCCTTGAAGCATAATTATCATCTACTTTTAGAAGCTTTCCTATGTTTGCAGCAATTTGGGGAAGAATGCTTGGGGTCAACAGTTCATAGGGAAGCGATGGAAGATGAATCCAGTCAATCTACACAGTAATACACTCAATCTTCTCAACAGGCTTAAATTCTGTTTCCACAGTATCAACTATCAACATCAAAGTATAAAGCCTAATCATAAAATCAAGGACTATCAGCAAGAATTGAATCAAAAGCTTCTTTCAATTAAAATTACCAGCGGCTAAATTCACATTTCTACACTAGAAATCAAATTCTAAATCGTTGGTAAAATTAGATAGAATTAAATCAAGTGTAGGAGTTTTACCAAAAAAATTTCTGTAGAGACACAATGAACATGATGTACAAGTGGTATCAAAACCTTCATCATGAATTGTGAAGTGAGCTGATGTATTCACTTGTATCCTCTTGAACTTCTCCTCCAACTACAGTTAGGAGCTTGGTACAATCGGTGTTTATCCATTATTTGAAATCAGTATTAGTACAGTGTGGTATATAAAAAATATAGCCTGTACCGGTTGTATCGGGTTGTACATGCCAATATGCTATGTGCCTATGTATGGTACGTACTGGAAGGATACAGTTTGTTACAGGGCCTATACTGACCTGTATATTTTCTAGCCGTTGGGTAATTTTTGTTACCAGTTTTTAATGGCTATTTTGGTCATTGGAGCTGGTATTTGGGGGGCTTGAGGCTTATGAAAGCTCTCAAATCTCTTGTGAAGCTATGTACATTCATCTTCATCTATCTACATTAAATAGTGGTGACTCCCAAGCATGGTTTAGAACCTCAGACCAGTAGCGCTCTCGATATCAGCCAGTTATGGAGATTGGTATTCGTATGACATTTTAAACCTTGCTCAGAGTTGCAAATATTTAAAGAAGCTTCAAGGAACAATTCAACACAAGAATTTGGGTGTAGGGATACACTTTGCTCCCTAGCAGCAGTGGTGGAAGATGCCAGAGGGGGGAACTGCTCTACACATAGAGTGGCAGATCAGAGTTTCCTTTTGGAGGGAATTGCCTTCAGAGTCACCTATGGAAGCACCTATCACCTCTAGAAACATTTCTTTCTCACTATGCATGACTGCCTTACTTTTACATCTTTTATATGCTTTTGTTGATGCAGACCTATGGCTATTCTCCTTAAATAACAATAATTTCTTGTCTAGGTTTTTGTGTTTGTTGTTTTTTTTATGTGATACTGCTCTGCTAACATTAAGGGGTAAAATTAGTTCAGAGTCTTCAGACTTCAGATTCAATCTTTAATTTATCCGGAAACTTCTGATTTTATGAATTTGTTTGATCTGGTAGATCTTGAAAGAGAGCTATGAACGATTTTTGGAGTTTGTGAAAAGGAGTAACGCAGTTAGCCCTACAGTGGCTATGGAAACTGCTACTGCTTTACAGGTATCATGGGTTTTTCAATAATTCATATATAACAAGTATTTTGGCTAATGAAGTTTTCCTTTTGATGTCTATTACCGTGGACAGATGAAGATAGAGCAGGTGACTCGAATAGCCCAGGAACAGATTCAAATAGCGCTGAAAGAGAGAAGCAGGTTGATTCATTCTATGACTCACTATGGTGACAATATCGAACTGGTTAATTACATGATTATCATAATTACCGGACAAGTAGAACCTATCTAATGAGAATAACAAATATAGATAATACTTTTTTTTAAAAAAATCTAAGGTCTTGTACTTGCAGCATCACTGATTGGAGAAAATTGTTCTTGCCAAGTGTTATATTGTTACAATCTGTCTCATGCTAAGAAACCTGTTCTGTAGTTCAGTTTATATCTTTGTTTGCACATGTAGTCCCAAGTGTCTGTTTGTGGAGAGCGACTAGATAAGATAAACTTTTGCATATTTATTGATCCGTATGGCCCTCCGTCTCCCGGAGTTCCACAAGGAGAAAAATCTTCTTGCTTGAGTGCTGGTCAGATAGGATGATGGCTGAAATTATTGCTCCAACCCAACCCTAAAAGTGGAATCGGGGTACATTCTTCCTTCTTTAATTCTCAGCTGCTGGTGACCTGGTTTCAGCCCTGTTTCAGGCCGGCGGCTGAGATTTCTGTTGGCTGCAGCTCAGGGAACAAAAGGGGGCCAGCCAGCTGCCCCTATTAGGGTCCGGCTGCAAGGGGAGAAGGGAGAAGAATCATGGAGTTTTTGGAGAAAATGGTAGAGGAAGAAAGTAGATGGTTTTATTTCAAGATTCCCTAGGCCTTTATAAGAAGAGGCGAAAGGGGATTTACTAGAGAAAGTGTCCACCAATTGAGGAGAAAAACTAGAGAAAAAGATAAACAACTCTCTAAGAGAAAAACTAGGAATAATACAAGGTCTCCCACCAGTAACAATTCAAGAGGAAAAAACTCAAATTCAAAAATAAAAACTAAAATTCGGAATTAAAACTTTCACAGGTAAAATAACATCCTAACTTGAACATGGGACCACTAGTGGCCATATGCTAGTGGACTCATGGTGTATGGGTCCTCCCGAGTCATCTATACAACACAAGCTGACTGAACCCTTCTAATTATGTGAGCAACCTGAAACCCTAAACTCTCAAGGACTCTAATGAAGCATTGAAGCCTAATCGTAAAGTACTGGCTTATCCCGCACCAAAATCTGGTGGGACACTGAATGACTGAAGTTTCTCATAAAAAGGTAAGACCATGTTATAATCTAATTCACAGGTCGGTGAATAGCTGCCAACACAATAGAGACTTGTATATTGAAATCATTGTTACACAAGCTAGTTATGGTCTATCTGTTGTCATTTACAGGATCATAAACTTTGCTTTATGAATCACAAGTATGTTTTGTAGTAAGGAAGTGTTAAATCTGCTGTGCATTTATCTTCTCGTTTCCTTGTCACCAGATTTGCGCTTGACATTGATTTTTATGCTCCAATAGTAAGAGTTCCTTTGAGATCTAGTGGGTCTATTGCGAATGGTGGCTTATTTCTGCTGGATTTTGGACATTTTACATTGCATACCAAAGTAAGTTGGTAGAACTGAGTTCTTGTGGTATGCTATTCTTTTTCCATCACATCTGTTTATAAATATACAATTGCAGGATGCTCTACGCAATGAAAGGCAGAGTTTGTATTCTCGCTTTTATATATCAGGAAGAGATATGGCTGCTTTTTTTATTGATGACTTTTCCAAAGAGAAGGAGATGTTTATGATGAAGAATATGAGCCAAATTTGTATATCACCCACTTTAAAGGATATGGATCACTTCTACTCTATTCTTGATCGCTGTGGTATGTCAGTTGTAGTTGACCAGGTAAGTTAGGTTGTGGATGTCATCAGTCACATGAATTATGAGTTATTTTTTATTCAAGTCGATGATTCATTCAACATGCCTTCCAAATCATGGTTTGTTTATGCACTAAAGTTCTAGTTGTTTTATCTCCAATGCTATCAAAGTTGTCAGTTGTTGATTATATATTTATATTGTGGCCAATGTTACCATACTCATGAAATATGAGTTATTTTGTCATTCATTGTAGACTTATTTTTTATCTTACGGAATTATCTCTGACATGAAATTCTACACTGCGAATAGATTTGTGGATAGGCATGAAGACATGCATGATACACAATTTCTTTGTGTTTATGTATTACGAGATAGATTAGCATAACATAGGTCATTTCTTGTTTTTAAGCTTCTTTTATAGGAAATATCAAAATGATAATAATACCACTGGAAATGATTCATTTAACATGCCTTCGAATCATGGATCATCTATGCTTCAAAGTTCTGACTTGACCTAGTTCTTAACAACTTTAACAAATAGCTTACATTTATTAGAAATTCAATTGCAACACCCAAAACCAATAACTAACTACTAAAAAGTAAGAACAAATTTAAATACAGGAGTTCAACTTTTAGTTCTACAAGTTTCTTATTATAAGTCTAAAAGAATGAATTGAGAGATTAAGGCATTTATACGCCCTTATATGAACCAAACTAGCTCCCAACTATCAAAATAATTGTTGGAAACTATTCGAGTATTGCTCCAATGACTATATTAGACCGTCGGGCATGTACTAAGTGGTTGTACAGTCTGATAGTGGCTTTGTAGCACTCAACAGTACAGTTCAATACAGGCTCTACACCACTCAGTACGCTTGGTATGGGTGAGACAAGTTTGTACCTAACTGATATTTGTTAAGGTATCAGTTTAACAAAGGATAATATCGTCCATACTCCTTGGTACAGTATGGTATTTAAAGCCATTGCTTGTGCTGATATTTTAACTTGTATTACAAAACTTCACTAACATCTTTGTATGTTTTTCTTTACAATATGCTTTTGAAGATCAAAGTACCCCATCCAAGATATCCTTCAACCAGAGTTTCTATTCAAGTGCCCAATCTTGGTATTCACTTTTCTCCAGAACGGTATTTCAGAATAATGGAACTCTTAGACATATTGAATGGCTCAAGTCAAAGCAATGAGCAGATTCTTGGTGGACATCTGCAATCTGGTCATGCACCTTGGCATCCTGTTGATCTTGCAAGTGATGCTAGAACTCTGGTTTGGAGGGTATGATCCTTAGGCTAATATATAATTTTTAATACCTGTCTGGGTTTTATACATGGCTTATTCTTGTCTCTCTGTTTAATTGGAAGGGCCTGGGAAATTCATTGGCGGAATGGACTCCTTGTTATCTTGTTTTATCTGGTTTCTATCTTTATGTTCTGGAATCTGAAGTATCTCATGGCTATCAAAGATGTCTAAGGTAGGTCCAAAATTCTTGTTTTTTTCCTTTTTATTAAGGCTAGAGTGCTAGACTAAGATTCAATATTGAAATTTTATTGTTGCATATAACCCACTACGTTTGCCAAACTTTGCAGCATGGCTGGCCGGCAGGTACTTGAAGTTCCACCTGTGAGTATTGGTGGGTCAGCTTATGCTATTGCTGTTAGCCTGAGAGGGGTTGATATTCAGAAGGTAACACTTTCATTTGTTTGGAAAATCTGTCTTTACTGTGACTGCACTTTATGCTATGACTTTTTCTGTCAAGAGCTTCATCTATCGTTTCTACAAGAAAAACTTCAAAACTCCACGATTAATAATGTTGCTGGCTTAGATATGTTTTATACAATGCATCTCTTTTTGTAATGGCCATTAGTATAACAATTCTGAAGTTGTAAAGGTTGATCATCATATTGGTATTTGAAATATTATTTTACTATAATAGTGGACAAAAAACTCATTTGACTTGACAAACCTGAACTGATCTGATCCGGCCTGAAATTCTGTATTTGAAGATTTTTGTATGATACTGACCTGAACGGCACCTGAACCCTGACCCAGTAGGAGTGTGAAATTTTTTGACTCTGAACCAGCATTGGATTGAATTTGGGTTGTATGACTGTATAGTCTGTATCAAAAAATCAAATTGGTTAAGAGTCAGTCCAAATTGGTCAACTTTGTCCAAAAGTTAATTGGTTTGGTCAAAGCCAATTGGATAGAATTAAGTCTCTCCACCTGCCATGTAAGATATTCTTTAGAGTTTTTCTTTCCTTTCCTCTAAAATTTAAACCATATTTAAGTTGGGAAGGTTTCTTTTCACTTTGAAGTTTGAAAATAACTGCTGGGTAAAACTCCCAAAATACAATCATTAGTAAGTCCTCTCCCAAGTATATAGGGGGAGAGAAATAAAGAGAATATGGAAGGATGAGAACCAACATAAGTTAACCTACACCAACAAGAGAATAATTACAAGTAACTCTAATACTCCTCTCAATTCTCAAGCTGGAGAATACATATCAATCGTGCCCAGCTTGTCACATAGATAGTGATTCTGGTAGGCCTAAGTGCTTTAGTGAAGATATGAGCAGTCTATTTTGTTTGTTTGTTGGTGTGAGGAGTGATAATCTTTTTGGAGAGAACAACATCACAAATGAAATCATAGATAAAATTACAATCAACCTTAATCTGCTTAGTTCTCTCATGAAACACTGGCTTGTTTGCAATGGAGATGAAACACTGGTTTGTTTGCAATAGAGATGACAGACTAATTGTCAAAAGACATCACCACAGGCTCAGTGGAACGAAACCCAAATTCTTGCAGTAGGATCTTGATTCACATCATTTCACAAGCAATGTCTGCCTTAGCTTTATACTTTGCTTTAGCACTAGAGCGAGCAACGACACCTTGCTTTTTTTCTTTTCCAAGGAACGAGATTTCGTCCATCATAGATGCAAAAGCTGGAAGTTGACCTTCTTTAGTTGATAGAACCTATATTATCATCATGGTTTAAAATACCGTATTGTTAGGGACCTTCGGGGTTGTCAAGTCCTGTATGTGTCATGACTGTCCCTAATGTGCATTGTAAATATTGCATCATGAGCATCCATGTAAATATGCATTGTAAAACGCATTCGCGCACCGCCCACCGCTCTTGCTCACGCCTAGGCAAACGGCCTCGTTTGCGTAGGCGTGACATGGACGGTGGGGGTGTGCGAACATAGGAATTTTGTCACGCTCCTTGTGCTTTTGGGAACCTTGGGGGTGGCACTTGGGGGTTAGGTTCCACTAGTATAGTACCCAAGTATAGCCTGGGCACACTCTAGTCTTTCGTTCTAGCTTTCGTTTAAGCATTTTTCAGCATTTTCATGCAATCGGCCATTTGGCCCAACCATGGTTTAAAATACTGGTACCGGTATGTACCGGTACCGAACTGACACACGGTACGGTCCGGTACGAAAAATGCTACCGGACAGTTGTTGTTTTTTTTTTGATTTTTCTGTTAAAAATAACTCCAATAACACATAATTGATCAAAAAATACTTAAATTTAATATTCAAATGTCAAATACATGAATATAATGTTTAAAATGCGGACGAATGACGTCCATCGTACTCGTACATATCTTGGGGACATACACGACTAAGGTCAACACCGTATGTTGGGATGTGTGGCGACTAATTTGCCCTAACCCTCTTATGTTGCGCTACATAGAGTCTTTGGGCTGTGGGCCTGTGTCGCCCTATATAAACTCTAATGTAATGATTCTCTTGTATCTGTGAAAAACCCTAATATAGTACCAAACAGTACCCAATGGCTCTTTTTAAGAGCCGTTGGGTCATACCGGGTAGTATCGCCCGGTATGACATCAAATACCGCCCGGTATGGGCGGTATTTACCGAGATACCCGGTGTCGCCCAATACCGGGTATCTCGTATATCGGTTTTTTCAAAAACCGGTAAATACCGGCCGTACCGCTCGGTACGGTACGATATTTGATACCATGGGCCCAACAACGTTTTGCGTCCAAGCACTCAGAGGTTCCGACCCACGCGAAGTGGGAGCCCGCGACTTTTCATCATTGGCCAAGCTGATTGGCTTAAGGCTGATTCCTCGCACGGGAAGCGAGGGAGCCACACGAACATTTGCCGCCCAAACAGTTAGTCTGTGACAGTACCGTACTGCTCAGTACGGCCGGTATTTACCAGTTTTTCAAAAAACTAGTATACGAGATACCCGGTATTGGGTGACAACGAGTATCTCGGTTAATACCGCCTGGTATGGGCGGTATTTATCAAATACCGATAAATACTGTCCATACCAGCTGGTATTTGATGTCATACCGGGCGATACCACCCGGTATGACGCAACATCTCTTTTTTAAGAGCCGTTGCTATAGTACCCAACAGCACCCCAAACGGCTATATGATCGAATTTAAGGTTGTTTGGGGTCTTTATAAAGACCTCAAACAATTATGTGTTATTGGAGTTATTTTTAACACCAAAAACAAAAAAAAAACAAAACAATTTTTTTCAGTGCCTGGTATGCCTTTTTCGTATTGGCCCGTACCGCGTGTCGGTACTGTACGGTACCGGTACATACCTGTACCGGTCACTGATCGAGATTGGTACCGATACCGGTATAAAAGCCTTTAACCTGAAGATGTCCATTCCATGGTTTAAAATATCGATACCGGTACCGATTGCGGTCATCGGCCGGTACTGGTATAGGTATATACCAGTACTGTACCGTTTCGACACATGGTACGAGCCGGTACTAAAACTCGTACCAAGTGAATTTTTTTTGCTGTTAAAAATAACTCCAATGACATAATTGATCAAGAAATGCTTAAATTTATGATCTTAAATGTCAAATACATGAATACAATGTTTAAAATGCGGACGAATCACGTCCGTTGTACATCTCTTGGGGACATACACGACTAAGGTCGATACTATAGGTCTGCAATGCCCATATCTAGAAATTATCCCATGGCATAATGCCTTGGTATCTAGTATACCACATTGACATGAGTGTTTCTTTGGTGGGAGTCCAAGAACTAGCCCTTATATCTGCATAGTCAGTTGAGTAGGTACTGGATGGATATAGAGTAGGTTGATTCAGAAACCTCTTGCAAGCTACTCATCATATAGTGATGTTAATCTTGCAAAGTTGTCGGTCCACCTCGATGCCGATCTTTGACTCTTCTCGGACACCCAAGTTGTTCCTCCGGTCCTAGCATCGTGATCCTGATCTTGGTCGAAGTATTGCTCATTCGTCAACAGATCGGTAGGTGCCGGTGTTGATGGCACGACGGTGTTGATGGCACGAAAGTATCTTCTCCACCAGCTCCATCATCATCATCTCCTCCGTCTTCTGTGCTGCTACTGCTATGAACCGAGGGTTCTTTTTCGTCCTTTTCCGCTTTTGCAATCACATCCAAAGGATCAATTGGTCGTTTTTCTTTGGCTCTGGCTTTGCCTTTTGCCTTTGAAGGTGAAGGTGCTGCTTTCTTCTTTTCCTTTGATTGGGAAGATGGAGAGTCGGACTCGGATTATCGTCTTGCTTGCCACGTTCGTTGAGAGTCCAAGGGAGCAAGGCTCATGTCCCTCTCAAAAGTTTAGCTGTCCGTGTCTTCTTGTTGGCTCTCAGACTCAACTGCATCAGCTATAATTAGTGAAGGCCGAGGTGGATCGCCTGGTTCATCAAGAAGAGGCTGGTCACTTTCCATTGCACTCAACCAATCAATCATCGGGTCCGCATCGCTTTGGACGAACTCGTCATCGAACGGATCTACATGTGCATTGTCTTTATCTTCATTCTGTAATACCCGCATTCGAAATCGCATGTTGTAATGAACATATACGAGCTTCTCTAATCGAGCGTATGAAAGACGGTTGCACGGCTTGGTATGAATCAAGGAGAAGGTCGACCAATTCCTCTTGTATCCACTCGATGATGTGATTTGCGAGAGGATGCGTACAACAATCTTTCGAAGTGTTGTAGCTTTAGTTCCAAATTGCAACCACCATTCGACTGCAATACATTTAAATATATATATATATATATATTTAAAATGTATTAAAAAATATAAAAAACTCGCTCGGGAAGACGCGACTTCCCCAGCTTCCCGAGAAGTCTCGAGAAGACATGGGAGAAGAAGCGGGCCACGTCTTCTCGGGTATCTCGAGACGCGCCTCTCGTTAATTTTCTTTTTAAAATGTTTATTTTTATTTTTTCAAATGGGTACCCAACTACACGACCCGACCCTAGATCGGGTCGGGTTCAAATTTTTTTACCTTCAAACCCGATCCGACCTGACTCAGTTGCTTGTTGGTCAGGTCGGGCCGATTTTTTCTCCAAACCCGAGCCGACCCGACCCATGAATAGCCCTATTAGGGATAATAGACTCCATTGAGATTACAGAACAGGAGGAAGACATTGAGTAGTAACCCTAAACTGGGTTTGAACTTTGAAGAAACCCTAAACTGCTTGCAATAGTTGAGACTTGAGAAAATGATGGCAGTCCGCTTGTGAGGCTGCTGTCCTCTTTTGGGCAGAAAACAACAAGGATTTTTAGGGCAGCAGCTGTGGCTGAAAATAGGAGGGCTGCTGCCTTCTTTTTGCTTCTCTTTTGGAGAGGAAAGGGCTGTTGTTGCCTAGCCAAAGAGAAGAAGACAGAAGGGATGGAATGAGAGAAGGGACGGAATGAGAGAGAGGGGAGGATAAGATTACGGAAATCCTTACCCTAGTGCTTTGGTACCATGTTGGTTAGAACTCCCAAAATCTAATCGTATATAAAGGGAGAGAATACAATAGCATGAGAAACAACTTCAGTTAACCTAATTACAAGTAACTCTAAGTCTCTAACAATAACAAATCTGTTGTTTCCCTTAAATGTATGCCTTTATTGTCTCTTTGTATGTCTACCTGGAAGTTAGGATGGTCTAGCCAGGACTAAGTAGTAGTATCCTATTCCTAAGTTGGAACCAACGTAAGAACATGATTTTTGTCAAAGCAACAGTAGAGCAAGGTTATGTGATGTTGTTACAGGCTCCACCTCACCCGCACACATCAGCACCAACTGCCACATCACTAGCAGGAGGTGAAAACTTGAAAGCAACTTGGAAGTTGGAAGTAAGGTTTAAAATCTCGGTCGGTACGGTACGGTAAGTCCGGTATTTACCGGTTTTTTAGGTTTCCAGTATCCGATATACCCGGTATTTGAAAAAACCGGGTATATTGTGTATACCGGGCGGTATATGGCGGTATGATGCCATATACCGCCCGGTATGGGCGGTATATGGCTCATACCGCCCGGTATGGGCGATACCGGGCAGTATGTCACGAAAAAAAAAAAAAAAACGGCCGGTATGCATTTTCATACCGGTCCGTACCGTGTGTCGGTACGGTATGGTACCGGTATATACCGGTACCGGTACCGAGATTTTAAACCATGCTTGGAAGTGTAGAATTTCTGTTTGAATTTTGAACTCTATGTAATAAAGTCTCTTTTCATTTGATTCTGTTACTGATACATTGGCAGCCTTTAATAGGCCTTGTCGAAAACTGGATACAACGTATCCAGGAATGACAAAGAGAAACCAGACTTGGATTCTCAATTACAACTCTTCTCTCTCTCTCTCTCTCTCAACCAACTGACTCATTGCTTCAAAATTCCAGCAAGCATCCTCACTAAAAACACCCAACGTACGTGAAGATGTTAACCCACATCATCCTCGAACCCCAGCTTATACCAAAGGTCCATAACAGATGCACATTATTAATTTTTTTTCGAAAAGAAGAATTTTGCATTCATTTCAAGAGGAATGAAAGGAATACAACTAGTGGGGGAGGGAGAAAAGATAGAGCACAGGAAGAGAAATAAAAGAGGGAGGTAAAAACTAAAAAGGGACTAGTACAACTATCCATCACTACCCAACCCAATAGAAGATAGGTAGCATGCTACCAAGACTGCTGTGAGGAGTGGCAGTTTCTCCGTCGTTCAAGGCATCTTTGGTTTTGTTGAAACCACAAGAACCAGTTCGAAACTAGAACCAATTTGTATCTATGTATGGAATCCTTTTTGCTTAGTGCGCTGGGTGCCCTCCAGGGAGACCAAGTTGGTGGGAAAACAGCATGCTTGAGTAGGTAAAGGAGATTTTGTCAGCCCCCTTTGGTATAGGAACAGTCACCAAATATGTGGCCATGAGATTCCAATCCAATGTTGCAAAAGATACACTTGCCATCTACCTAAGTTCCCAACTTCCCATCTTAATGAGCGTGTCTTTCGTGAGGAGTCTTTGCCTTACAAGGATCCGTCCATGATGGAGATTTTAGGAGGGACTTTTGAGATCCATAACAAGGGTGAGAATTTGTCCTTACTCCTTAGTTCCCTTAGAGGTTAGCAAGCAATATAGAGAAAGAGTGGTGAACTCTTGATGCTTGGTCCATTTCCACTTCACTGTGAGTTTTGAATGCAAACGAGATCATTTGCCAGTTCATATAAGGAAGCCACAACATATAAGTGCTAAAAGTCAGATTCCAATCCACGAAGGTCCCTTCCTCATTCCTGATCCTTGCATTTTTAGATTGTAATATCCTGGTGTTCCACATGCTCGAACAGAAGTGGGTATTTATCCGCTAATCTCTTTCCGTTCCTCCAAGCCTCTTTCCATAGTTTGATTGTGTCTCCATTGCCAACATTGAAACTCATGCTGGATTTGAAAATTGATTGAAGCTTGTTGATATTGTTCCAAACTGGTGACAATTCCTGATGGGGCCAATGCTCAGACCATTGCCTTGGAGTACTCATTGTCCCTTTAATAATGTCAATCCACAAACAACTTCTATCCTGGAAGAATTTCCAGAGCCAAGAGCCCAGACATGCTTTACAGATTAAGAATGCCAAGTCCACTATCCTCTTTGGAACTCGTTAAGGAGCTCCATTCTAT
Source organism: Canna indica (assembly GCA_034359265.1). Classification (NCBI taxonomy): domain Eukaryota; kingdom Viridiplantae; phylum Streptophyta; class Magnoliopsida; order Zingiberales; family Cannaceae; genus Canna; species Canna indica. The sequence goes on along the minus strand of CP136896.1, from coordinate 65,676,869 downwards.
TAGGTATTTATTTACCTCTTGTCCATGTTGTGTCAGCGCCTGCTCAGAAGAACCACTGTCTTCTTTTGTGGATCTGGTCTATCACTCATAGTGAGGAGCTTTGAATAGAGAGAGGATATAGGAAGGACAACTAGTGATCGTGCTGTTGATGAGGGTGAGGCGCACGACTCTTGACAACAATCTGCTTTGCCAATTGCACAATTTCCTGTCGATCCTGGTAATGATGATGCACATCATTATAGATCTCAACAATAGCAACAGATTCTTAGAGAAATGAGAGAGTACAACAAAATATGTGAAAAAGGCTGCTTCAAAAGAGGTTTCTTTTTCAAAATGATCGAAAAAAAGCTAATTACCGATTAGATAGGTTCTCATCAAATTTTGGCCTTTGTTTGGCAATGAACTATTAGTTTTAGTGATTAGCTTGTTAGCGGTTAGTCTATCATGTTAGTTGATTTGACCAACTATAACATTAACTGTTTGGTAAAACTAACTTGTTTTCTATTAGCTGTCTGAATGTGCAAAATGACGTTATATGAGTATATTTGATCATGTTTGTAGTAGTGGTAGGCAAGGATGTCTTTTTGATTTTAAATCTAAAGCTGTCTTCTGGTTTTTTTAAATTAGCTGTAAACAACCCCCAAAAGCAAAAAGCTCTTTGCCAAAGAGGTCTTTATCTTATCAACCTTTTATTTCACCAAGCTTTATCATAATAGACTTGTAATTTACCGAAAGAAGTGATGTCATGGTGCTCGCTTAGGTACTAAAAGGAGATGCCAAAGACCAAAAGCGCCTCAGCATAGCTAAGATGAGGTGCATTAGTAAGGGCTTTTTGGAGCTTAAACTTTCACTTCGGTCAATGCGAGAAGCACCGAAAGTCCTTGCCTAGAGCAAGAATCTAATGATATATTGTATGTTATATGTACATAATTTGTAATATATTGTACCTTGTTCTAGTGAGGCAATTACTTTTTTTACCTAATAGGAATGTTTAAAAATTGTTTCAAGGGAACCAACGCAAATATATGTTATGTTTGATTTTTGACTTTGTTTTACACATGGAAAACAAAAATAGTTCACAACAAGGTTTAAAATTTCGATACCAGTACTGTATTGTGTGTACGTACCGACACACGATCCCGTCCGGTACATGGTTTAAAAAATCGTACCTTATCGGGCGGTATGCCCGCCCGCCCGGTATTTAGTGTGTACCGCCCTTATCGGGCGGTATAGTGACCCATATTGGGCGGTACAGTGACCCATATGGGCGGTAGTAGCTGGTATGGTTATGCAGCTCTGCACCATGTTGTTCTGGTGCTGCTGCTGCAGTACCATGCTGTGCACAACAGCACTGGTACCATTTTTGGTATCGGACCGTACCGTGTCGGTACGGTACGGTACCCAGTACGTACCTTGGTCCAGTACCAAAAAATTTTAAGCCTTGGTCTAGTTCCAAAAAATGATACCAGTACTAGCACCATGTTGCAGTGGTGCTGCTCCCATACCGAGCGTTACGCCCGGTACACCCGGTACACCTGATATTGACCGGTATTGGGTGTACCGGATATTAGTTTCTTAAAAAACCGGTACGTATCGCCCATAACGGGTGGTACGGTGCGAGATTTAAAACCTTGGTTCATAGCATGTATTAGTCTGGTCTATTGGTGGATGAGTACAATGTGTCACATACCACCCTGTATGTGGTGGCATTTCAAGCTGTGATTGTTTTTGTGTTTGAGTTATTATATTTTTCAAACTTGATCTTGCAAGACGATACTTGCTTTGGTTTTGATAGGAAATCAACTATAATTATCAGTTAATATCTGCGATACAAGAACTTAATTATGAAATGATGTTCCAGAGTTTGGTCTTGAACTTCTTGTTTCAACTTGATAGTTAAAAATACATTTGGTGAGCTAGAACATTATGTCTTCATTGGCATTTTGTTCTTGATGATTATGATACTGATTTTAGGCAGAATTGGAATTTTAGTCGCGAGTTCGCGACTAAAGAAATCACGCTTAATTTAGAGAATCCTCAAATGCATTCTATAACTTTAAAGCTCCATTTATAAATGGCCTGCCTTTTATGCATGTTAATTCACTTCTATGATTTCATCTTAGTACGTGATGCTGTTTTGTTGAGCAGGCTTTGGAATCGACAAATACTTTGATCATTGAATTTCATGATGATGAGTCAAAGGCTACCTGGCTGAAAGAACTAGTTCAAGCAACCTACAGAGCTTCTGTATGACTTTCTTCATTATATATTGTTTCATGTTCTAGTTTTCTATCTGATTTTTATTTCTTATTTCCTAATTGTTTTTTTCTTGTGTTTTTGTAGGCTCCCCCTGCAGTGGACTTATTTGGAGAATCAGCCAATACTTCATCACAATCTGGTGAAGAGATAGCGGGTACTTTGGGAACATCAGATCTTGTTATCAATGGCACATTGATTGAAACTAAGTTGTCAATATACGGAAAAGTAAGATGTTTTTTCATCATCTTTATGGTGTTCTGCTTTTTTCTCTTTCTATTTGTTTTTGGCAATAGCCTACTGTTTATTGTTATACTTACTTTTGTTCTGTTTTTCTTGCAGTTGGATAGAAAGTCTAAATGTGCAGAGGAACTTATTATAGAACTGATTGCTACTGGAGGAAAGGTCAGCATTTTGTTGAAAATACTTCTACTTTAGATCCCTTATTACTCTATGTGAAAGGAGAGAACCATAATTCATATTATCAGCCTGATCTTGCCCCATAACCAAAATTTCTACTAAGGTGGCTATGATGCATAGTTCTGCATTTTTCCCTGAAGATAACCATAGACCCCGATAAGGAGGATATAGAAGTAGGAATTCAGATGGAAGAAATCTGAGGAGAGGATGGTGTTGATGACATTGACATCGTGCTCAAGGGGTGGCCACTTGCCCTTTGTAGGTGCTGCCCTAAAGGAGAAGGAAGCACAAACTTGAAGAAGGGGCAACTGCAGTTTTGAAAGCAGCGACTGCACTTGAGGGACGCCGACGGCTGCACCTGTAGAAGGAGGAGAGGGAGGAGCAGCTTGCAGGGTGTTTGTGTAGTGTTGGTATGGATGGCCTGTAGCAGGCTTGGCGGAGAGAGGAAAAGAGAGTGAAAAGAAGAAGAAAAGTATGGTTAGAGTTTCTGCTCTGATATAATGCGAAAGGAGAAAACCCTAATCCATATTATCATTAACATAATCCCTCCTCTATTTATATGGAGGAGGGGGGATACAATTAACTAAGGAACAATATAGTAATCCTATAATAATGATACTCTCAAGTCTCAACTCTCAACTCTCAACTCTCAAGTCTCAACACCCTCAACTTCTGCATTACATGGATATTAGGATTGGTTAAGGACTTAAGGTACACTCTTGAGTCTTGATATGTATATGCAAGTGCAACAATGTTTTGATCATATGCTGGAGACTCTATTTGCTATTTTCTGCACGTTGCGTTGCGTCTAACAGAAGTCCACTTAGTTGTTCACTCATTGACACATTGTAAGAAATCCGTGTTAATTAAAGCCAACTTCTAGCAAAGAGAATTTGCATAGTGACATGGTTTAGAATCTTGGTGTATTACATTTACGGGATCCTATCTAGGCACAGAGGCATACAGCACTCACACCAATACAACATGTTAGTATGTGCAGGCTGCACCAACCTGTTTGGAACTGGCAACCCCTGTGCATTACTCAAGACCTATTTGGGCTGTTTTACTTGCAAAAATAAAGAAAAATGTCAGTTTCAACTTTCAACTTTAATTTTTGTAACTGTAACTTTGACTATGATTTAGCATTTCAAATTGAATGATAAATCTTCACTTATTGACTTTAAATCATACAAACCACCTATGGATTAATTTCTTTTCCATAGATAATCTCATTTCTGATAGTTTAGGTCCTTTAGGAAATATTGTTCAATATTAAGGCAAATGCTAGATTAAACTCCCAAGACAAGATTTATTTACAGGCGACATTGGGAACAATATTCTCACAAAATAAGAGGAGAGTTTTGAGAGACACATGAGCATTTTCCAGTACACTTGTACAGTAGGAAGAAATTGTTATGGTTGGTAGGCTGCATACTTGTATGAAGTCAGATGGGTTTCATGGAGAAAATGTGTTCTGGTATTTCAACCCATAACATCCTAACATACTATGCTGTGAGTGTGAGATATGAAAAAACTCACAAAGCTTTACATCCTGTCTTCTGATGGCATTTTGAATTAGTCATGCCTTGAACTACTGGATGAGGTAGGAATAGGAATGCATATAGTGTACCTGGTAATCTGGTATTTAACATATGTCATATCATATAGCAATCTGTCTTTATGGCTCAATATCATTCAATGCTTCTGAATACATTTTTTTGTTCACCCATTTTGCCTATCACCTTGTTGACTGTGGCCTAAACCATTATTGCTATCTGATAGTAAAGTTCTATTGACTTTAATGTTTTGTCATATGAAATAGGTAAACTTTTCTCGATCTGAAAGTGACCTGATTGTCAAAATGAAGCTGCACTCTTTGATGATTAAAGATGAACTTCAGGGTCGTTTGTCAAATTTTCCGGAATATTTAGCTTGTTCTGTGCTTAGTGATAAGCAAAAAGCTGGGGGATCGGGCACATCTGATGTCAAAGGGAAGGGTTTTGAACCATTTTTCCAGGAAGAAGAAGATTGCTTCACTGATGCTTTTTCTGATTTTCACTCCATGGATCAGAGCTCTTGTTTAAAGCATCTTGACTTTGCAAGTAACACCGAACGTAGTTCTGATGGTTCTAAGATGTATGCTGGAGTCTATCACAGTGATGCTTCAGATCATGAAAAAGATTTGGTGAACGGGAAGCTCTGTGATGTATTTTATGAGGCACAAGACAGTAACATCTCTGACTTTGTGGCAATTACATTTTCATGTAGGAGTCCTGATTCACCTCTATATGATGGTATCGACACTCAGGTATCACTATAAATTTTTATTTCTTTTCATTCACCTTTTGTTGAAGTCATGTTGGATTATGTCCATTTTTTAATAAAAATAGATTATTTTGTTTCATTTGTTACAGATGAGCATCCGCATGTCTGCTTTAGAATTCTTTTGCAATAGGCCCACACTTGTTGCTTTGATCGAATTTAGCTTTGACCTAAGCCTTGTCAAGTCTGAGGGGAGCCCCGAAAATAACAATGATGCTGTAACGCCTGACACCAAATGTATAGAGAAGAAGGATGACAATTCTCGTACTTTAGTTAAAGGATTACTTGGTCATGGTAAGGGTCGTGTAGTTTTCAACCTGAAGATGGATGTTGACAGTGTCTGCGTGTTGCTTAACAAGGAGGATGGTTCTCAACTTGCAATGTTCATACAAGAAAGTTTTCTGTTGGATCTTAAGGTAACCAGTATCCATGTTCATAATTGGTTTAAACTAATGAAATATGCTATGAAATTTGAACAATATGTGATTGCCATTCTTTGTCATAGGGTATATAATTTATTGTCTTGTTTATGCTTTTCACTTTATATCTCCATTATTCTGATTAGGGGTTTGGATGAAATGATGAATGACCATATATGCTGGTTTACCATGTTAATAATTGTTACTCTTTCCTATTAACTTACAAGTATCTTACATTTTTTTGGAAATATGGTTTGATACTTTGATATTCCATAAAGAACTGTGTCATGTTTATTAGATATCAAGTGGTCCTTTTGAAGTTGATTAAACATTTCAGGCTGTTTAGCCTTACTAAAATACTTTGATTCCTAATCATCTTTTGTTAGGGGTGGAACTTGTCATTAACATGTACAACATTTTTTCTTGTGCTATCCAGGTTCATCCAAGTTGTATTTCCATTGATGGTATACTAGGAAATATGAGACTTCGTGATATGACCCTTGGTCCAGATAGTCGGTGGGGCTGGCTTTGTGACATTCGCCACCAAGGGGTTGAGTCTCTTATTAAGGTATATAGTCTTTTCATGTTCTCCCCATTGCACGTTTGTTGATTACATTATCAAACTACTTGATCTGGTTATTGCTGTTAACTGATTATCAATTAAATGCACCCTTAAAATCTCTATGAACCATAGTGTTCTGACTTCTGAGCAGTAAATATGTATGTTTGGCATAAACATCTCTGTTACCATCTTGTGACACTTGTAACTGAGTTAGTTTGCATAGAAAAATTTATAGTTATAGAGATAATGCAAGTTAAGAACTTTGTTTAAATATATAAGTAGTGGCCATTTTTCTAAGATATTGCTTTTTACAGCTGAAGTGTGGTTTTGGATAATCTGGTTTCTTGTGTAATATTTGAAAAAAACTCAGTGGACCAAAGATTTAATTTCCTTCTCACTAGGTGGTGCAAAACTTTTTTATCTGAGGGGAGTGGATAGATGGTAGATACATAACTGTCCCATTCTGACCGGTATAACTGGTTGGACCGTTTGAGACGAGCTGAAGCCTTTGTCTTTATTCTTCCCTTTTCCCCCTTGATTGGAGTGTGTTGGTGGTAGCCTGGTAGGTACATAACTATTCCTTCTTACTTCTCTGGCTTTCCTTTGTCTGGTTTTTCTCTCTCTGATACTTTTTTTTCTCCTTTCCGGTCCCTTTGTGTCAGTACTTTTTTTCCCGCATTTTTTCCCCTTATCTCTCTCAGTTTTCTGCTGTCTCTCTCTGTGCTCTTTCAGCAAGCTGCAGCAGTAGTTACCTTCCTCCTACTTGCATCCTTTTTTTCTGACAATTATAAATCTGTACCATGTCCGATACAAGATACAATACAAATGAAGCACCAGACCAGGCTCGCATTAATATCTGGCATGGATTGACACTTCAGACCATACAGTGGAGAAACATGAGGTTATACTTGTTCGATACTTTTGGAGAAGGTGGGTTTTCTAAAATAAGAGAAAATAATATTGGTGAAGAGAAACTTTCTAGTAATGGTGCAAATGCTGATATGCCATATATTGATCCATTATTAAACCGGTGTACTAATAGGATATAATGTAAATACGTTTGATGCAAGGTTCCAAATATCGTACCATACCCCGCCCGGTATCAACCAACAGCTCTTTTAAGAGCCGTTGGGCACTGTAGGACAACGACTGGTTTTAGGGGTTTTTGGGGCTATAAAAACACCCCAAAACCCCTCTTTCTCTTCCACTCACCCCCTAACTCCCTCAAACTCTCTCAACTCTCAATCTCTCTTAATCTTTCTCAAATTCTCCCAAACTCTCTCAAACTCTCAATCTCTCTCAATCTTTCTCAAATACCACATGTAGATCCGTTCGATACTGAGTTCGTCCAAAGCGATACGCACCTGATCATGGATTGGTGGAGCGCAATGGAGAGTCACCAGCCTCTTCTTGACGAAACAGGCGACCCACCTCGGCCTTCATCGATTGTATTTGATGCACTCGAGTTAGAGAGCCAACAAGACACGGATAGCCAGACTTTTGAGAGGGAGACATGAGCCAACAAGACACCTCTCAACGAACGCGTCAAGCAACATGATGATCTGTGTCCGACTCTCCATCTTCCCAATCACAATCAAAGGAAAAGAAGAAGGTCGCACCTTCACCATCAAAGGCAAAAGACAAAGGAAAACGACCAGTAGTGGATTCTTTTGATGCAATTGCAGAAGCATAAGCAAAAGAAGAAGAAGAGGACACACCTACCGATCTTTGGACGAATGTGCTCTACTTCGACCACTGCACCCAAGATACCGATCACAATGGTAAGTAAGGAAGAACAACCAAGGTGTATGAGAAGAGAGTGAAAGATCACCGTCAACCAAAATGAGGAGGGGGACCAACAGCCTTGCAAGATTACCATCACGATATGATGAGTAGCTTGCAAGAGGTTTCTGAATCAACCTACTCTGACTTTGCAGATTACCTACTCAACTGACTTTGCGGATACAAAGACTAGTGCTTGGGCTGCCACAAAAGAATTTCTCTTGTCAATGTGGTATTAAACCATTTTGACTTGGGATAATTTCCAAATATGGGTATTGGAGACCTACGATATCGACCTTAGTCGTGTTGGTCCCCAAGAGATGGCTACTTTTTACGATAGACGTCATTCGTCCGCATTTTAAACCTTGTATTCATGTATTTGACAATTAAGTTCTGAATTTTATGGATATTTTTTAGCATTTCTTGGTCAATTATGATGTATTCTAGTGGTATTTAATAGCAAAAAAAAATAATTCACTTGGTACCCATTTTCGATACCTGTCAAGCACCGATATTGGTACCGAGATTTTGAACCTTGGTTTGATGTGTCATTTCCTCATTGGTATTATTAAGAATATAAAGCAAAGATTTGGACTTTTCGTATAGTGCTATGAAAAAAGTACACTCAGGTTAAATTAAGTCAGTTTGCTTGCCCATATCTAAGGAGTGTTGAGAAAATAACATAGAGATGGGAGCATTTTCTAATAGCATAAGCTTTTGTGGATGGACCTATAAACTCTATTCAATATGTTTCTTTGTTTGAATCCTAAAGGGACCGTTTGGTTGATGGAACATATGGGGAATGAAATAATATTCCTTATGCCCCACCTATTCCCTTGTTTGCTTGCAACCTTTTGACAATAAATAATTGAGCAATAAGGAGCAATACTATTCTTTACTTTAACGGTTTAACCTACGGCATAGTATTTTCCATCTGTCCTTGTGATATTTTCACTGCTACCCTTTAATATTTATAATAATTACATAAGAATATAGAAATTTAATTATTAAATTGATATTAATAATTACATTTATTTAAAATAAAATGTTCTACATACAATAATAGTTTTTAATCTATATTGTTATTGTTATTTTACGGAGATTCAACTAATATATATGAAAAAATGATAATTATTATTGTTTAAAATTGATAAATTATTTATAATTAATTCAAAATTAATTTATATTTTTTATATTTTCAAATTAATATTTGATGTTAAAAAAAACATTTTAACTAATATTTTTATAATGTTATTATTAAGTAGAATAAAATTATATTACAATCATGGTTTAAAATCTCGGTACCGGTACCGGTATATACCGGTACCGTACCGTACCGACACACGGTACGGACCGGTATGAAAATGCATACTGGCCGGATTTTTTTTTCGTGACATACCACCATATACCGCCCATACCGGGCGGTATACTGTCATATACCGCCCGGTATACACAATATACCCGGTTTTTTCAAATACCGGTAAGTACCGGTATATCGTATATCGGAAACCTAAAAAACCGGTAAATACCGGACTTACCGTACCGTACCGACCGAGATTTCAAACCTTAATTACAATATAATTTGAAAACATAAATATTAAATATTGTTAATGTTAGAGTTAGTTATGGTCATTTTGTAATCACCTTGGGGTGTAGCTTTACTTAAATTATTCCTGCTACGGGCTACCTGCTACCTATTACGCCGCCATGGAAAGGAAACAAAAAAATCGAACAGAAAACAAAAGAATACACAAGATTTACGTGGTTCGGCAAGACTGCCTACGTCCATGGCCGCCTTTTAAGTTCTTCTTGTTTCTTTTTAGTATTTTTCAAGTACAAGAGAAATATTACATTGCAATATATATTGCAAAAAAAAATAGGGTAACATAAGCCCACAACCCAAAGGGCCCCCAAATAAAGGAGAAAAAAACCTCTGCAGAGCATAACATAAATGGGGCTGAACTAATCAGTCGCCACACATCCGAACAACCACATCCTCTATTATTTCTTAGAGGACGAACAATGAGAATGAGATTTTGGCTTTTCTCTCTTAACATTATATTAGACCATGGTTTAGGGTTAGGGTTTCCCTATTCCCTTTTCCCTTCACGATCTCTTCTTTTCCTTCTCCCTTTCCTCCTCTTTTTCTTCCTCTTTTCTCCTCTTTCTGCTGTCGCCATCTCTTGCTGCTGCCACCATCTAGGAAGGCAACAGCTGCCCAAGGTAATCCAACAACAGCAGTAATCCAGCAGCAGCTACTGTTGTCGACGCCTTCTTCGGAAAGGGCAGCCTTGGACGCTGCTTTTTCCAGGGCTGCCTTAGCCAATAGCACAGGAAGGGCTGCCGCTAGCCCTAGAAAAGGGCGCCGCCAGCCCTAAAGACTCTCACCGGCCTTCCTTTCAAGAATAAAGGCAGATCTGCCAATCTTAGGAGAAAATGCTGCTGGAAACGCAATCATGAAGAGGGGTGGCTACAGCCGGGTTTGCAACCATTAAAGGAGATTCTAGTTGGTGTTTCAATTTTCCCAAGATAATGTTTGTTCCGATTAGGGCAGCAGCCCATATTCCCTATTTTAGGGTTGTTTCAACTTTCAAGTCTCCATCTCAAAGACAGTCTCCAACCTTTGTTGATGCGGTAGTTCTCTCTTGGTAGTCTCTCTATAATCAAAAGTCTCGCTGTCAGATGGCTACTTCCTCCATGGCAAATCCCTAGGTGACATCTCTATCAAACTCAACGGTGCAAATTATCTTTTGTGGTCTAGGGCATTAGGGCATTGACTTCTTTGTCGGTCACAAAGGAAGACCTATCATTTTAATGAAGAGCCACCTGATACAACAAATATTGAATATTATGCACAGTGGCAGGCAAATGATTGTGAAGTACTCTCTTGGATGCTCAATAGTCTTGAACCTTACATTGCCTCAATTGCGGTTTTTTGATCCCACCGCTAAAAGCATGTGAGATGCACTCAAGAACATCTCAAGGATCTTCATATTGTAATATTTAATCTGAAGTTGGAAGGAGGGTTTGTTCACAATTTTTATGCCATCTCAAAAGGAAAAGCAGATGAATTTATAAAGTATCATCCATTCACAACATATATTTCAAGTTAAAAAGAAACAATGAGAGGAATTTCTCATAGCTAGGTTTATATCTGCGTTTTCACCTTCACTTCATAGTGTGAAATCTTAATTCATGGCAGACAACACCCATTCTTCAACTTGGTAGTGTCATGGCACACGTCAGGGACAACACCATTCTTCAACTTGGTAGTGTCATGGCACACGTCGCTGAACTCTCTCCCGAACTCTCTCCTATTGCTCCTATGTTTGTACATGAGAGCCTTGCTCTTGCTGCTAGTGGTAGAGGCCGTGGTGGTGGAAAAGTTGGTGGTCGTGGTCGTGGGAGGAATTCCTTCCCTCTATGTATGCATTGTGGTTGGACCAATCATCCATGTGAATATTGCTGGCAGAAGTTTGGTTGACCACCGCAAGCTCAAGTTGTCACTTCGTCACCAACCACCATGTGTTACTGCCTCTGCGCACATGAGCTGTCTTTGTGCCGTAAAGCCATCAAAATCCCTCTAACTTGGTGGTCCGCAGCCTGCTCGCATTGGAGGTTGACACTCGCGGTCGTCCATGAGCTTTAGGGGTCTAACACATGGTGGCACTCAACCTGGGGGAAACTCTAGCACAATACTCCATGGTGATAGCTAAGGCTAAATATGATGAGCTCCTCCCTTGCTGCCTCTGCTACAGCCATGTCATCCACTCATGGGGTCGCATCCACAGTTTCTTCCCGTAAATCTTGGGACCTTCATGCTGGTGTCTCTAACCATATGTTAGGTAATCAAAACCTTTTCTCCACCTTCCGTTCATCTCCTAATCTACCGTATGTTTTTCTTACTGATGGTTCCACTTCACCTGTACATGGTTTAGGGTCTATTAAAACTGCCAATGACCTTAAACTTGATGGAGTGTACTATCTTCCTAAATTTCCTCTCAACCTGCCTTCTATTAGTCAAATAACCAAAAGCCTCAAGCCTCGGTTGTTGTGAACCATGGTTTCAAATCTCGTACCGTACCGGGCGGTAAGTCCGGTATTTACCGGTTTTTGAAAAAACCGGTATACGAGATACCCGGTATGGGTAAATTCCGGGTATCTCGGTAAATACCGCCCGGTATGCCCGGTATTTATTAAATACCGGGCGGTATTTGCTATCATACAGGGCTATACCGCCCGGTATGATATTTTGCACTGTAGCAAAATATCGATACTTTAGGAATACCGGTATACCGATAAATACCGCCCGGTATGCTCCGATATTTAGCAAATACCGGGCGGTAATAGCTATGATACCGGGCGGTATCGCCCGGTATCACCCGGTATCACCCAACCCAACGGCTCTTTTTAAGAGCCGTTGGGCTGCTACAGTGCCGACAGCCAGCACTGTAGCACCGACAGCCCAAACGGCTCTTAGGGTGTTTTTGGTCATTTTTGGATGTTTTGGTGGCTATATATAGCCCCCAAAACACCTCTTTTACTCTCACTCACCCCCTCTACTCATCTAAACTCTCTAAACTCTCAATCTTTCTCAATCTCTCTCTCTCTACTTTCTTAATTTCTACGTCGAAATTCTGCTCAAATGGCGCCGAAATCTCAAGTCGACCCCGCATGGCAACACGGTGTTCGGTTGGAGAAGGCTAACCACTGGAAATGCATCCACTGTAATATGATTTCTCGTGGTGGAGGCGTCACTCGATTAAAGGCACACTTGGCCGGAACATCCAGCGACGTCGTCAAATGCACCAAAGCATCGCCGGAAGTCCGACAAATGTTTAAAGATATGCTCACCAACAAGAAGGAGCAGTGTCTTAAGAATGCAGCTCAACAAGCCGAGTTCGACCGACGAGCTACCCAAGATGTCAGCGGTGGCCATTATGAGGCTCGAGGTGGCGATAACGACGAGGATCCGGAACTTGAAGCCGGCATCCGAGCTTCATTGGAGCATGCTGAATTCGAACGAGAACGGATGTATTATCCCGGATCTCAATTCGAATATGGCGGCGGCAGTGGCAGCGGTGGCATAAGCAGCGTCGGCTCAACTTCGGCTGCCGGAGCAATGGACCGAAGCGGTCCAATTCCCTCCGGTCCTTATATTGGTCGGAGTTCTAGCATGAGAGGACCTCAAACTCAGAGCAGAGGAAGCAGCAGAGGAGGCCTTCGTGGATTCTTCACAAACCTCGGAGCAAGTGGTAGGAAAACTAATATTAATGTTTTTGATCTTGATCCCAGGGCATTTCCTCCTCCATCAGCAAAGCAACCACGTATAGACGATGCTTGGGGCAAGACGAAGAAGTGGGAGTTGGGGAGAGCCATCTCCAAATGGTTCCATTTCAGCCGGATTCCCGCAAATGCAGCCAACAACCCATACTACCGAACCATGGTGTCTACCATCCAAAAGGTAGGCCCAGGTATTGCCCCTCCAACTCCCTATGAAATTTCAGGTCCTTACCTAGAAGCGGAGGTCGATGAAATAAAAACCTGGATCGATGGAATCAAGCGACAATGGGGGGAGTACGGATGCAGTTTGATGTGCGACAATGTGAACATTCTATTTTTCTCATTTTGTGATTCAGGATCTAAAGAAGAGGAGGACAATTGGTGGGAGAACTGAATTTGGAGGCTCTCTTGTTGCTACACATCACTCCACTACATTCACCACACCTTACAAGTGTCACTATTATCTTGGTCATCCGTCGGTAGACAAATGGAAGTCCTTTCTTCCTAAATCTGTGTCCTCTGTTCCTTTCCAATGTGAAGCTTGCCACTTGGATAAACAACATTGTGTTTTTTCCACGCAACTCAGATACGTAGTGAGTCTGCATTTGTTCTTGTTCATTTAGATATTTGGGGTCCCAGTCTGACTGTTAGTCGTTTGGGATATAGATATTTTGTTACTTGTATTGATGACCACACTCATATGACATGGGTCTACTTGCTAAAGTGTAGGTTGGAAGTCTTACATGTATTCCATAACTTTTATTCCGAAATCAAGAATTAATTCAGTGTTTTCATCAAAATAATGTGTATTGTTAATGCTCGAGAATACCCGCAATTTGACTTTGTAAAACTTTTGTACTTCTCGTGGGATCATTAATGAAACATCATGTCTCTACACTAAGGTTTAAAATCTTGGTCTGTACGGTAAGGTAAGTCCGGTATTTACCGGTTTTTTAGGTTTCCGGTATACGATATACCTGGTATTTGAAAAAACCGGGTATATTGTGTATACCGGGCGGTATATGGCTCATACCGCCCGGTATGGTACCGGGCGATACCGGACGGTATGTCACGAAAAAAAAAAAAAAAACGGCCGGTATGCATTTTCATACCGGTCCGTACCGTGTGTCGGTACGGTACGGTACCGGTATATACCGGTACCGAGATTTTAAACCATGCTCTACACCTCTCGATAGAATAGAGTTGCTGAATGTAAAAATTGGTATCTTCTTGATGTAGGTACCATGATGTTTCATACATAGTTTAAAATATCATACCGTACCAGGCGGCAGGGCTACAGTCGATTTGGAAAACTGATATCGGCACACCTCAGTACCAACCAGTACCGGGGTGTATCGGGTGTATTGGGCGGTATACGCCTGGTACCGAGAATACCGGGTCAGTACTGGGTGGTAACGACCCGGTACCATCCCAAATTCCCAACAACTAAAAAATTAACCGTTGGAAATTATTTTACCATTCCCTACGGCTAAAATTAGCCATTGGGACCGGTTTTGGGGGTTTTAGGGCTATATAAACCCCCTAAACCCATTTATTAGTAGATTTCGTGTGTTCTGTAGCTTAAAACTTTGTTTTCTAGATATTAATTAAAACCCTACTATAAGAGTTCGGATTTGTCTCTCCTACACCTATGGTGATGCATTGTGACAATCAACCAACCATCTATATTGCAAATAATCCTGTCATTTCATTCTTGATTTGTGATGCAATACTTTCTAAGAATATCGTCACTCACACCTCTTCTCAAGAACAAACTGCTAATATTTTCACCCCCTTGGACCTACTGGATTCAAATATTTATGTGACATGCTGGGCATAGTTGATATCTATGCCCCAGCTTGAGGGGGGAGAGTTATTATTAATTATGGTCATTTTGTAATTTCCTTTGGGTGTATCTTTACTTAAATTATTCCTGCTATCTGTTGTGCATTGTCAACATCCTCTATTATTTCGTAGAGGATGACTAATGACTAATGAGAATGTGATTTTGGCTTTTCTCTCTTAACATTTAACAAAGCAAACTATTTTTATCATTTTCCTGTATATTCCTTATACTAACCAAACAAGGGAATAGCTATTTCCATTCTATTGCAAATGTCAACTAAACAAGGTAATACTATCCTTGTCTATTCCATTCTTTATGAATTCTTATTCCTTATGATTTCATTCCATCAACCAGGCATGTCCTTAATTTTTATTATTTCCTTGTAGCTCATTTTACAGAATTTGTTGAAAATTTGAAATGACAAGTACTGAGTACATGTGAAATTGTGAATTATGATTTACTAAGATGATTGATGGTACCTTTAAGTCAACTGTGCAATTGTGATGTAATAATTTTTTTCTCTCTATATATGTTAGTTTTATCATTTTTTTTCTCTTTTTATCCAGTTCACATTCAACTCCTACATTATTGAAGATGATGACTACGAAGGATATGATTATAGCTTGAGCGGACGACTTTCTGCAGTCCGCATTGTGTTTCTATATCGTTTTGTTCAGGAGGTATGTAATGACCTTATTGAGCAGCATCATATGACTACTCTGTTCAGCTTCAACTTGTAGAAAACCTGAACTCTGGTCTAACATGATTCATTAACAAGGTTTTTCTGATGGCAAATTGCATGCATGAATCAACTGCAATGCTTGTATACAACATGCCTCATTCCAGGACCTTCTTTTTGAATAAAAGTTTATTTCTTGGTTGGTTGATCTGCTTTCCAAATCCATACTGAAATTGTATATTCAACTCTAAAATTTTGCAGATAACTTCATACTTTATGGAGCTTGCTTCTCCTCACACTGAAGAAGCAATTAAATTAGTTGACAAGGTTGGTGGTTTTGAATGGCTCATTCAGAAATACGAGATGGATGGTGCAACTGCAGTGAAGCTGGACCTATCTTTGGACAGACCAATTATAATTGTGCCCAAGAATTCCATGAGTAATGAGTTCGTATCTATGATCCTGTTACTTGAAACTTTCGGCATAGTGAAATATCATTCAGCTTTTTATACAATGCATAATAGGGTTGGAACACACCGATGTGCAATGTGCTATATTGTTGTTACATCACATTCACTAAAACAATAAAATTGATCTGATACCCTGCTGAGTGATTGCATTCCAATAATCGCTTAGCTTTGTTTAATTACTGCTCTCTTTTTTGTTGAAGCCGTAAGTTATTTTTGCATTAGTTCTGTGCAAAACCTTTAAATTTTGGAAATTTATATATAGATTCTTTGCTCTGTATTGGCCTCATTTCTTATTTTGTGCTTTTATACAATTTTTCTTCACATTTAGTTACCTTTATTCTCTATTTTTTGGTGGGTGGTGCACTATTATTTATTATATTTTCTTTTCTTTTTATGCTAATAATTGAGTCTTCAATCTTTATAATTTGTATTGTTATACCTTGGGTTTGTAACTTGTACTGTTGTTCCTGGGGTTTTTTCTAGCTTGTAGACAAACAAATAGATTTGGTCTTGCAGTGGCAAAGAAAGAGCTATTTTCTATTGCATTTGGTTACGCATTAATCTCTTTTTGTATTGTTTATTTTCTTTATGAAGTTTCCAAAATTTGTTGACCTATTGGTATCAAGGAATGTCATTCTTTCTTTTGATGTCTATGTACATGCACCATTGCATTAGAAATGCTAGTTGTAAGCTTGGTTTTAAATCTCATACCGGATTGCTTGGTATGGTGTTTGCCGATTTTGTAGAAACCCCTTACCAAGTGCGATATTTTCATATTGGTTGTGTCATCTGGTACATGGCTTGAACCAGACATACTTGATAGGTACTGTCTGATACAAATCATGTACTCCATGGCATGGTTTAAAATACCGGTACTGGTACCCATCTTGGACGTTGACCGGTACCGGTATGTACCGGTACCGTACCGACACACGGTACGGTCCGGTATGAAAAATGCATACCGGGCTTTTTTTTTACTTTTTTTTTGATTTTGCTGCTAAAAATAACTCCAATAACACATAATTGATCATGAAATACTTAAATTTAAGATTCAAATGCCAAATACATGAATACAATATTTAAAATGCGGACAAATGACGTTCGTCGTACTCGTACATATCTTAGGGACATACACGACTAAGGTCAACACCGTATGTTGGGATGTGTGGCGACTGATTTGCCCTAACCGTCTTATGTTGCGTTACGCAGAGTCTTCGACTATATAAACTCCAATATAATAATTCTCTTGTATCTATGAAAAATCCTAATACAGTACCAAACAATACCCAACGGCTCTTTTTAAGAGCCGTTGGGTCATACCGGGCGATACCGCCCGGTATGACCTCAAATACCGCCCGGTATGGGCGGTATTTACCGAGATACCCGGTATCTCCCAATACCGGGTATCTTGCTATAGTAACCCAATGACTCTTAAATAGAGCCGTTGGGTCATACTGGGCGGTATCGCCCGGTATGACAGCAAATACCGTCCGGTATTTGATAAATACCGCCCATACCGGCGGTATTTACCGAGATACCCAGCATTTCCCAATACCGGGTATCTCGTACGGTATTTTAAACCATGCTCCTTGGTACCATCCCAATAAATATATGTAGCCTCTTTGATTTTTTTTACTATTTCCCAATTGGTTGTGTTGTTTTTTAATTTTTTTATGGGGCTTGAGCCTATTTAAAGGCTCTGAACCCTTAAACTTTCTCATACTCTCCCAAGAACTCTCCTACTCTAAGTATCTCAGGCTACTCTCTTTGACTAAAGAATGTTTGATGGCAAGGTGTGGTATTTCAGCTTGCTATACGGAGGTTTCTAACATGGACCTTGGGAACCTATGAGATAGACCCTAGTCGTATTGAGCTTGTTGAGATGGAATCTACCAATTATGATGCACACCACTTGAATATTTTACTTGTATTTGGACTTCAATTTTTCTATTTCAGATATGTTTTTTATGGAAGTTCCATGCATTTATCATCTTATTTGAGGAATACTTATTGAAGTGCGACGAAGCTTACTAATCACAAAAAATTAGAATGTCCATTTTACTTTTCAAAAGAGTACATGTACCTATTAGATGACACAGCTTACTATTCTCCTTTCTAATTTGAGGAGCCGCACATGCCTCACATGCAATTTCATTTGCTGCAGTTATATGCAACTTGATCTTGGACAACTCCAAGTGAATAACAGTTTTACTTGGCATGGCTGTAAAGAAAGTGATCCCTCAGCTATACATCTTGATATTCTTCACGCTGAGGTATATGTAACATTGAACAAAATTTTCACCTTATGAGTTCTCTTAACATGAAGATCATTAGAGTACATAATATGAAAACTTGCAGATCCATGGAATTAACATGGCAGTTGGAGTTAATGGAGCTTTGGGGAAACCTATGATACGTGAAGGTCAAGGAATACTTATTGAAGTGCGACGAAGCTTGAGAGATGTATTCCGTAAGGTTCCCACAATGTCTATCAAAGTGAAGGTGATTATTTTATTTGTTGTAAAATATTTATCATAATATGTACTGTATGCAGAAAGTAATGTCACACAGCTCAGATGGTTTTTTGATTGCCTTGTTTGGCAATCAAATGGCTACGTTTTATTGTGTTATGGAATGAAAATATTGAACCCAAATGTAGAGATTAGTTTCATTTATCCAAAAGGTTATCATGTTATGGATACTTCAGCTATCTAAACAAGTTATGGACCATGCTTGAATTAAATTTTGGCTTCGGAATTATTTAAAATTTGCATGTAATGGTCTTCTTTTATGCCTCTCAAGATAATGACGTCATCTGTTTATAATTTTAACTTATTACAATTCCATTTTGGGTGCTTAAAATGATGTGGAATCTATTAAAATCTGTTATTTTGTAGCACAAGGGGGTCAATATGTTTTATCATGTTACTATCATAGGAATAAGCTTTTTCCCTTTGTGTTCTTTTGAATTATGGGCTAAGGAGAAGTCTGTCTTATCTTTCTTTAGTTTCTCTGTTTCTTTCTTCGTGATAGACTCTGATTCTCTTTGCCCAAAAAAGATTTAATGTTTATACTTTATACCTATATATACTCATGTTTATCTCCCGGCTTATTCTAATTCACTTGTGTAATTAATACAACTTTCAGAATTGTTTCTTAACAATATTATCTGATTTTGTTTTTAACTTTTTATTGTGGTTTTATTTTCGCAGGTTGGTCTGCTACAAGGTGTGATGTCTGATAAGGAATATGCTGTCATAATAAACTGTATTTCAATGAATCTTTCAGAACTTCCTAATCTTCCTCCAAGTTTCCGTGACAATCTAACTGGCATGAAGGAGTCTATTCGTATGATTGCTGATATAGTTAATCTGAATAGTCAAATCTTACTCTCAAGCACTGTATTTATTCTAGCTGTTGAGATCCGCTATGCTTTACTGGAGCTTTGCAATGGTCTCGAAGAGGGGTTTCCTTTAGCTCAGATAACGGTAAATTTTTCTGAACCCCTGGCCCTGGGGACCCTATATTATTTTTATTTGTCTTATGGCTGTGATCTTTTGATCTGTTCTCCAATATTTGTATTTCTTTTCCCTGTCGGAACGAAGTAACTGTTTACTCTTGTTTGGACTTTGGTGACTTACTGAATTTCCTGTGGAGAGTGTTCTGTTTCTTTTTTTTTCGTTCTTGAAAAGTTGAAATGCTTATGATGTTTTGGCAGTTGGAAGGTCTTTGGGTATCATATAGGACAACATCCTTTTCTGAAGCTGACCTCTATGTGACAATTCCTAAGTTCTCTATATTGGATATACGTCCTGATACAAAGCCAGAAATGCGTCTGATGCTTGGCTCTCACACCAATATATGCAAGCCTAATTTGTATTTTACTGGTTCTGGAGGAACTGATCTGATATTTCCAAGAGATGAGTCAACTGCCATGAATTTGGAAAGTGCAACTGATGCAAATGTTTCTTACTTGACCATGCTGATATTAGATTTCCGATGGCGAGCATCATTTCAATCTGCTGTGATTAGAATTCAGCAACCACGTGTTCTTGTTGTTATTGATTTTCTTCTGGCAATTACTGAATATTTTGTGCCTAGTTTAGGTTCCATTACAGGCAGAGAGGAGACAATGAATCCAAAGAATGATCCACTGGTAAACTCAGACAATATAATACTTTCTGGGTCTCTTTACATGCAGAGAGACCAAGTTGTGAACCTCTCTCCTAGAAGACAGTTAATTGTTGATGGTTGCGCTTCTAGTGAGTTTATTTACGATGGTGGTGGAGGCACATTATCTTTGAATGAAGAATTTGACATGAAAGGACAGTCATATACAGGACCTATTGTAATAATTGGACGTGGGAAAAGATTAAGATTCAGAAATGTAAAAATTGAGGTAAGTGTCTTCTTATTCTAGTTGGCCATCATTCTTATATTAGCCAACTTCATTGCATGTATACATAGGTATAATATTTTGACTTTGGTGAATGCTGGTTTGACTTTGGCCATCTAATATTTTGCACGTAAAAACAAATAAAGTAAATTTATTGGTGAATGCTGGTTTGACTTTGGCTCATCAACCAGTTGGCCAACTTTTTTTGGGCTTGCCTTATGTCAGCTCAAGTAAGAGCTTAATCAATGTTTAGTTGGAGCTGAGCTCAAAGCTTCAAACATGAGTTTTTGTCAAAACTTGAACCTCAGTTTTGAATCTTCTGAAAAATCAAAGTAAATTATGAAAAAATTCTATTCAAATAATAGAATTAAGAAAATATTGCACTGAAATTGGAGGAGAGGGGGATAGCAGCTTTTAGATCAGGGAAAAACATATTTTGTTCAGTTATTTTCTTTCTGCAAGCTGTTTGTGAACCATAGCCCAGGGGTGTTTGATATTCTCTTATATGTTTCAGATATGGGAGTGGAAACATCTCAGGTGAAATTATAATGGGTGTTAAGAATATAATTGCATAGATTGATCTCTTTTCCTAACAACTTAAGCTTTTGGGGAAGTTGGTCATCCAATCAAATTTAACATAGAGGTCATGAGTTTGAATCCTCCTAGCATTAATATTAAAAAAATACCCTCACTTCAATTCAATTCACGTGTTGGGCTTGGGTCAGTCTCCTCATGTTTGCCCGCCCACACGTAAGGGGAAGTATTAAGAATATAAATGCAGCTTAAGCTTTTGGGAAAGTTGGTCATCCAATCAAATTTAACAATGAGAACTCGAATTTGATTAGGGTCTCATACCACCCAATACACATCACTTCGTAAAGGACAGATATTAGAGTGACCTGACCGCACCGAATAATGCATATTTTTTAAAATTACTTTCTCAGTGAAGGTACATGTATATGTGTCGTGCACAATTTTTATTTTCCTTTAATTGAGTACAAGGTGGTGCAGCTCGGTATACACAAATTTTTGTTATTTTTTATCAGCTTGGTGTTTTAGATATCCATCCTGCTATGTTACAGAATTTCCGTAATATTCACATAAAAAAGAAGCTATCAGTACAGCAAATTTGTGTTACTTCAACTGTATTCTTTTATTGTGATCTCTTTCTTCTCTGTGATATATCATCTGCTTACCTTCTAAGTTTGCAAGCATTTTCAAATCCTTTTTTCCTTTAATTTCATTTTGGTTTGGGAACTTTTGGGTTAACTTGGCTTTCTAATCTGGATTTCTGCAATGCTCAACAGAAGTGCCCTTTAGTTCTATTCCACGTTTTAATATTGTTGGGGGAAACTGACCAGAAGCTAATTTGCATGCTTTCTTCCATCAGGCCTATGGTTAATTAGTCTCCTACATGGCGAGCGTCAGTACAACAGTAAGATCATTCCATCATGCCTAGGAAATCAGGGTTGAGTCATGGAAGTAGCCTCTTTATTGTGCAAGGTTAATGTTCTTTCCCAGATGCCACATTGGCAGGAGCATCTTGCTTGGGATCACCCTTTTTTAGTCTAAGAGGGGAAGTTTGAGACTTTGAGTTTTAACTTGTTCGTTTCTTCCAAATTGTTCTCACCTTTTGGGGTTGGATGGCATTAGTACAGTTCATTGGTTCAGTCCAAATTTTGTGCAAGATCAGTCTAGGGTTTGGGTTAGCCCAGTCATTTGTGGTATACTCTAGTTAGCATGTTTATTCTTTTAGTTGACTATACTCTTTTGATAGACATATGATTCGTGATGTAAAACCACTTAGGCAGTTCACATGTGCATAGGCTGAGGAGTGAGGATAAGTTGAGTATGGTGTTAACCCAGGCATTTCTGTATTCTGCCTTCTAGTTGACCATATTGTTTTGACTTTTGAGTTCTGGTAGACATATAATCATGTTGTAAAAGTTGATTTTTGCCAATTTTAGATTGACGACAATCATTGCTTGATAGCAAAGTTTAAAAATATTGTTCTCTACCACCCTATATGGACACTGGACAGTGCACAATTTTTTATTTTTTATTAGAACTGTGCATAATGTGCAGTACACATATTTGTTACGTTTCATTTAAAAACTTTCTTCTTTTGCACTTAAAGTTTGCTTGTCTATAGATATCTGTCCCATCATTGTTGCTACTTGTTTGCCATCTATTTATGTTGTGTGTAGTTAAGAAGGTTGTTATGAAAATATCTGGGGATCATTATTATTATTTATTTTCTTATCTATGTGACATGTATTTGTTGTTTGTCTATCAGAATGGTGCATTATTGAGAAAGTGTACATACCTAAGTAATGGCAGCAGCTATTCAGTGTCTGCAGATGATAATGTTGAAATTTCCTTATTGGATAATTTTACATCAGATTTAGCTAAGCAGGGTTCTACTCAAACTCAAGAAGGACAACAGACAATTGATCCAAATGCAGACACAGGAGCTACCTCAAGTCAAATGAGTGTTACGTTTGAGGCCCAGGTACACAGAGCTTTCTCTGTAGTTGAATCTGTTCCTCTGAAAATTAAATCATAACCATCTTTTAATCATTTTCTGCACTTCTTGCGTTGTCTTGCTCTTGTCTAGTTAGAAACGTGTGAAATAAAATTTAAAGTTTTGTAATGGTTGGAAAACACTCAAGTAAGACAACACTGCTGGATATCTTTCAGTTTCTATTAAGTTCATACAACTGACTGATGTATTTAATATTATTTGCTGCACTGTGGGATTTTTCTTCTACATCCCTTTTTGTGATTTCTTCTGTTTTAATGAAAAGAGTTTGATGAGCTTTTTGTCTATCCTCTACCTAAAAGAAAAAATGGTATATCACCAATCTCAATGAATGTATCTCCTTTTCGTGCTTCCACCGTCTCTCCTCACTTCTTAGTCTTTGAGTTGACCGTGGCCCACTTCTCTTTAAAGGATTGAAATTGTCCTTCAAGTGGTAGTACTTTTTCTTAGTCCTTTATGATATGGGGCTATTTGGTTGAAGGAAATAGCTAGTCCATTCCCAGTCTATTGTTAGTGGAACACTATTTTGATTAGGTGTGCCTTTAGGTATAGACTGAGACTACTGAGTACAATTGTCATGATTGGGATTCCAACTAATGTAACCTATCTGATTGTTGCCCTATGCGGCTCTTCTATTGTGCCCTTGATGCCTCCTTGATTGCCATCTTGCTGCCCTCTTCCTATGCTATGTATTCACTGCCTCACAATCCTCCTCTCAACAACCTTGAATATTGTTTTGACCTCAAAAAATAATAATTCGATGAAATTGTTATTAATATAAACTTACAAAATCAGACCGTAGGTATTCTCGAGCATTATTAGTACATAAGATTTTGATGGAGACATTGAATTGAGTTTTTATTTCAAAATAAAAGTTTTGGAATTACATACATTTTAACAGGTAGCCACAAGTCATACGAGAGTGGTCATCTTTATATCAATAAAGATGACAATCCATATCCCAAACAAGTAACATTAGGATAAGGATCCCAAGTATCATAATGGGCAAGAACAAATGTGGACTCACTACAACGATGTGAGCTCCATAGGAAAGACACATGATGGTGTTTACCCAATTGGCAAGCTTTGGAAAGGAATAGAAGACAAACTTAGGAAGAAAATACTTCAACTTATCTATCGACGGATCACCAAGCAGACAGTGCCATTGTTATGGTGTGGTGAATGGTGGAGTGGTGAGCAGCAACAGGAGAGGTGGATAGCAGATAAATTCCTCTAGATTCAGTTCCTTATCAATAGTCCCCATCCTAGATCCTGAATAACACAATGAGAAGAGTAGAAGGTTATGTAACAATTGAGGACAGGAAATTTAGGAAGATAGTAAACTCCATCAAGCTTAAGGTTATTATTAGTTCTATTAAACGCTATACCATGAACAGGTGAAGTGGAACCATCAAGGAAAATATATGGTAGATTAGATGATCGAATTTGTGCTAGAGCTTATAATGATCAACCAAACATCTGTCTGCACATTTAAAAGGATGATTAGAGCCAAGGTTTAAAATACCGATACCGGTCATCATCTCGGTGGATGACTAGTATCGGTACATACCGATACCGTACCATACCGACACACGGTACGGTCCGGTACGGAAATTGCATACCGGTCCCATTTTTTTTAAAAAAAAAAAAAATTTGCTGTTAAAAATAACTCGAATAACACATCATTGATCAAGAAATACTTAAAATTAAGATTCAAATGTCAAATACATGAATGCAATGTTTAAAGAGCCGTTGGGTACTATTTTGATATTGTATTAGGGTTTTTCATAGATACAAGAGAATCATTACATTGGAGTTTATATAGTCGTGTATATCCCCAAGATATGTATGAGTACGACGAACTAAGATCAACACCGTATGTTGGGATGTGTAGCGACTGATTTGCCCTAAGCGTCTTATGTTGCGCTACGTGGAGTTTTCGGTGGCACGTAAGATTTTTTGGGTCCGTTGGGTTGTGGGCCTGTGTCACCCTATATAAATTCTAATGTAATGATTCTCTTATATCTATGAAAAACCCTAATACAGTATCGAACAATACCCAACGGCTCTTTTTAAGAGCTGTTGGATCATACCGGGCGGTATCGCCCGGTATGGCAGCAAATACCGCCCGGTATTTGCTAAATACCGGAGCATACCGGGCGGTATTTACCGAGATACCGGTATTTTCCAATACTCGGTATGTTGCAACAGTACACAATGTCATACCGGGCGGTATATCCCGGTATGACAGCAAATACCGCCCGGTATTTCATAAATACCGGGCGGTATTTACCGAGATACCCGGTATTTACCCATACCGGGTATCTCGTATACCGGTTTTTTCAAAAACCGGTATATACCGAGCTTACCGTCCGGTACGGTACGAGATTTAAAACCATGATTAGAGCAACCACAATGAGTGCACGAAGACAAAGAGTTCCTCCCACGACCACGACCACGGTCTCTACCCCCAATGACAAGAGCAGAGTTTTCTCATGTACCGGAAGTAGGAGTCAGTTCAGTAACTCTAAGAATGCGTGTCATGGCTCTATTGAGATCTCTGCCATGAGTTGTTATTTGATACTCTAAACTCTAAAGTGAAGGTGGTAGAGCATATAGAAATCTAGCTATGAGAAATTCCTCTCGTTACTTCTTTCAAGTTGAAATGGATGATACTTGATACTTGATCAATTCATTTGCTTTTCCTTTCAAGGTAGCATAAATCCTGAACATACCCTCCTTCAAATTTCAAATTAAATATTTCGAGTACAGCGTATAGATCCTTGAGATGTTTTTGTATTGGAAGTAGATCGTCTTGAGTGCATCCCACATGCTTTTGGCGGTGGGATTAAAAACAACGGTTGAGGCAATCTGAGGCTCAAGATTGTTGAGCATCCATGAGAGTATAGCACAGTCATTAGCCTCCCACTCAGCATACTCTTCAATATTTGCTACATCATGTGGCTCATCATCAAGGTTCTTGGTCTTCCTTTGTGACCCACATAGGAGACAGAATGCCCACCACTAAGCTTTATGGAGGTGCATAGAAACGTCATCTTCATACTCTTCAATATTCGCTACGTCAGGTGGCTCATCATCAAGGTGCTTGGTCTTCCTTTGTGACCCACAGTGGAGACGAAATGCCCTGGACCAGAGGAGATAATTTGCACTATTAAAGTATTAAGTTTTGTGGAGGTGCAAAGAAACGTCATCTTGGGATCTGCAATGGAGGAGGAAGTCACCACTCCACAATGAGAGCTTTTGATGATAGAGAAGCAGCTCCAGAGTGAGAACTACACCATCAATGAAGAAGGAAGGCTGCCTTGGTGATGAAGACTTGAAACAGCCCTAAATGAGGGGATAGAGGGCCTAGAGGCTACTACCGTAATTGAAACAGCCCTTACTTTTGGACAGGCTGAAAACACCTGCTGGAAATCCTTTTAATGGCGGCAACTCTGACTGTAGCACCACTTGGCAGCGGGATCTTCAGCGGCTGGTCCTCCTAGGGCTGTCAGACCAGCCAGGTTTCTTGAAAAAGGGGGCGGTTGCAGCCCCTTTTTGATGGGAGCCGCTGCTCCCTCTTGATGGAGGCAGCCCTGAACCCCTCCCCCCCCCCTCTTCCTGTGGTGTAGGCAGCACTGGTGGCCGCCTCGGTTGCAGCGGCAGCAGCAGTGGTTGCCTCTTAGGTTTGTTGTGGCGGCTGCTGCTGCCCTGGATGACAGCAGTGGCTTGGTGAGGAGAAGACAAGAAGAAAAGAAGAAATGGATGAGAGGAGGAAGGAGAAGAATATGGAGGAGAAAATGATTAGGGATCCCTAACCCCTGAACCATGCTCCGCTGCCATGTTAAGGGAGAGAAAAGCATGATTAGAATAAAGCTATACTAAGTACTAACGATATTTGTAGTGGGAACACTTTTAAGTAAAGCTACACCAACGGTATTTAAATGATAATTACAATTAACTCTAACTCTCCGAACCAAATAAACAAATAATTACTTTTGTCTATTCCCAGTGTAAAATAAGCAATCGAGTATTCCCTCTGTCGTATCTTTATTTCCTATTCCATCCTACCAAATGGTCCTTATATATTTAATTATGTTGGACAAGTTGATATTGATTGTCTCCTTCATTGTCTTGGGTAATTAGAAGTTTAGGACTATGGCATGTCATATGGTATCATTTATTATTTACAGCCTTTGGCCAATTAGAATGCCATGCTAAATTGTAGTATTTGGAAACCATTGGGAACCTACAAATTTTAATGTGCATGACCCATTACTAAGCCACTCTACTCTTCTTGCTAAACCCTGCATCTCCACTGGTGGCTGCTCTTTCTCCTGATTACTCCTCGCATCCACATCAGCTGGATTATTATTGAGTGTATCTATCCCCAATGATTTCAAATACCACAGTGTACCACCTGGTATGGCTGGTATTTAAACCTTTTTCTGGATGCAGAAATTGTTAATTGGGTAGTACATGAAAATACTGACAATACTTGACAGAACAAGTTTTATATGAGCGATACTAGCACTGTACCGCTTGGTAGATGCCCAATGGCTAGGTTTTTAGCCATTAAGCAATTTTTCATTATTTTGAATTGGTTTGTAGGGCATTGTCAACCTATATAGGCCTCAAACCTCTCATTATAATTTGTTATCACATTGTACTTTTTTAATCAAATTCTCTATGGAAAAAAGGGTTAACAGTTAACACTAAACAGTATAAACTATAAAATGAAATGTGAAAGGTTTACGGTATAAAATAAAATACTCAGTAAACTACGAGACTATACCAAGTGTTAGTAGAGATGGACACCAATTGCCAAATTTTAAACCTTGATCCATCCTACAGATTGTAGAAAATTTTGGACAGGATGGTGAAGAGTGGGAATTGTTATTTGTTGGAGCCTTGGAGGCATACATGGACTATCCTTGTTTATTTACTGCCTAAGAAATAAGTAAAAAAAGCAACAGACATATTAGACAAACATATTAGATATGCTCATATGCTGGTAAAATGGTAATGTTTAAACTTTACACCAATAGATATTTCTTCTAAAAGTTCCTGCATGATGGACATAGGTTCTTTGGAAGACATTTGTTTGTTTTGAGACTGATAGATATAGATTTGTATTAAAGATGTCAAGTTGTTCCTTGTCATCTGCTCTTTGATCATGTTGACTCTTTGTCTTTTTTTTCATCCACATAAGATGACCAGTTCTTGCCTAAAAAAAATCAGATAGAGAGAACGGGAGAATGGGTCTGTTATTCAATAGATGCCTCAGACGGAAGAAAACAATGAAGATGATGTGGTTAAGTCAATAGTTTGAACTTTGAACTACATGATATGATAAATTATATTATACGAACCAATATGCTTCATCTGCTGCTGGAGGGCTAGTTCTTCTATTGTTATTTTGGCATTTTATTGTGTTAGGATATTTATCATAGTACTTATATAGTTATATTATTCAAGTTTGTACTTGAAAAGTTGAAATCATTGTTGATATCTTCTTCCATTTCAGGATTGATTTTACTACACAGGATTTTTTAGTTTTATTTTTATTGACACAACATAAAAGTTGAAAAGAAGGGAACACCTAAATTTTGGTGTTTGTGTGTTTTTCTTTTTGCAGATTGTGTCTCCAGAATTTACTTTCTATGATAGTTCAAAACTGTACTCCAGTGATTCCTTGCATATTGAGAAGTTACTTCGTGCAAAGATGGACTTGAGTTTCATGTAAGTATTTAACATCCACTGTAATTTGTTTATACAGTAATTCTCTTTTTATTAATTTCTAAAGTAAGCCGATTTCCTGGTTTTGTTTCTTTCAATTTGTATTCAAATGTTTTATTGACAGGTATGCTTCAAAAGAAAATGACACATGGGCTAGATCCCTCGTGAAAGATTTCACTGTTGAGGCTGGCTCAGGTCTTGTTGTTCTTGCACCTGTCGATATCTCTGGCGGATATACATCTGTAAAGGAGAAGACAAATATATCCATCACATCTACAGATATATGCATCCACCTATCTCTTAGTGTTGCTTCTCTCTTATTTAAATTGCAAAATGAGGCTATTGCTGCATTGCAGTTTGGTAATATCAATCCTTTGGCTTCCTGTTCCAACTTTAAAAGAATATGGGTGTCACCAAAAGGTTATAATTTTTTCGTTACTGGTTTTGATGTCCTTCAGTACAGAAAAGTTCATATTTATACTTGTTTTATTTATTAATATAAGCTTCTTTTTTGGTCATGTTCTTACTGATTTGCCCATTATTGCAGGAGACCTACCTGGATACAATCTCACATTTTGGAGGCCCCAAGCTCCTCCCAATTATGCTATCTTAGGTGATTGTGTGACATCAAGGTATATGAATGTTACTGAGATAAGATTATTTTTTGCTATTTGAGAATCTTGGTGAAATGCAGGTATCTCACGTTCAACATTACTCTGAAAAATGGTAGTCTTGTATGACTCATGGGTTGTTCGTACCAACACAAACCTTTTGTAGGGATGGCAATTAAAATCAGTTAACCACAGTTAACCGACTAACCAAACCACAAAATTTGGTTATGAAAAGTCATTTGCGGTTCAATTTCGGTTTCGGTTAGTAGGTTTAGAAAATTGCTTAAAATCAGAGCTTCACGGATAACTCGTAACCGAAATTGATTTTACTTATATATTAATAATCTATATAATGAAAAAAAAAAATGACTTTTAGGGTATACTTTATTGTTTGGTTCACTTTTGGCTTAAGATATTTTCATTTGATTATTACTCTACTTGCACAAGGGTTTTTTATAGATTCAACTTTTGTATTTTTTATTTTATTTTATTTTTTTAGTAACCAACCATCTAGTAATCGGTTATCAGTTTAATAATACGGTTCACATCTCTTCAAACCGATTAATATGGTTCTGTTAACCGTTGGATATCCAAATCTAATTGGTTTCGGTTTCGGTTTCGGATAGTAATTTTAAAAATCGATCGGTTTAGGTTTTGAATAGTAGATTTGTAAATGATTTTGATTTCCGTTATCCATATATAAAGGAGTTAACTGAACCATTGCCATCCCTAAAGTTGTGCCTAACTATGAGTGCATGGTAAGGAAGTGGATGCATTTTTTTAGTTTTGGTAGAGATCTAAGGTCCATATATGATATATCACTAGAGATTTGGATAACTAGATATTTGTTGATCCATTTACTATCTAGTTTGTGGTTGCTCTTATTGGACAAAGATTGAATTAGATTCTTTTAATATGCTTATAATGTAGATTCCTATGAGATTTTATCCAAATCTATAACTAAGTAGGATATGTGGTCGAGAAAATCTTAATTAGGACTTGTTTGGTTAACATGAAAAGTAATTGCACGAAGTTCTACTTTCTATGAATTAACTTCTCACGTGCATTTCTAGGAAGTATCAAAAATGTGTTTGGTCGGGAAGTTATACTTCCCATGCCACAATATGTTTGGTTGACATGGATACTTTATGTAAAGTACCTTTAAATGATTAAAATGACCTTCATTTATAAATTAATATTTTTATTTTTTTCATATATGTTTTAAATATATAATTAAATATAATTTGTTCATATATAATTATATATGAAAAAATTAATTTTTATTTGTAAATTAAATATGAGTATAATATCATTTCTCGATTTATAATTTGTTATTATATAACTAACATGATTTTTATATATTATATAATATGATTATTTTATTTTTTTATTTTTATATAATTAAAATAAAAAATGGAAAAAAAAATATGGCTAGAACAGTCATTTTATGTCCTGCAAAACACACGAAGGTGGATAAGCGACTTTCTTCATTTTCCAGAAAATTACACTTCCTAAGGAAGTACAACTTTTCAGGTTTTCCCCAGTGTCAACCAAACAAGAGGTAAAAATTGAACTTCCACATGTCATTCTATCATCCAAATGAGAGGACTTTCCTATGGATGGCTAGCAAATTCAAGTATAATGATACTATATTACTATTTGTATAAAGCTATTAAGATCTTACAATTTGATCTTATTATCAAATCTTGTCATTAGAATATATTGGGAGTGAATCTCAGTTGAACTGTGATGAGATTCTGTAGTATTAAGTTAAATGTTGAAAACTTGCCACTAATTCTAGTGTTGTATGGTTTTTACTTGTATACATGTTAGAAATAGACTCTCCTGTTGAATTATTTGACAGTAATTTCTCTTTTATTTCCGTTTCTTTGTATCTTAATTTATCTTTTCCAATATGGTTGTACCATGCAAATATTTTGCAAGTATCTTTCTTTATTAGATATTATTTCTTTTCTACTGTTGACTGTTGTTAAAGGGATACGAAATGCGTTTGCAGGCCTGTACCTCCTTCACAAGTTGTTGTAGCTGTGAGCAATACTTATGGTCGGGTTCGGAAACCCCTTGGATTCAAGTTCATTGCATCAATATCTAATATTCTGGATTTGGGAGGCATGACCCATCTAAACAAGGATGTGGATTGCTCTATATGGGTGCCAATCCCACCTCCAGGCTACTTTGCAGTAGGATGTGTAGCTCATCCTGGAAATCAGCCTCCTCCAAATCACATTATTTACTGCCTTCGTGGTGACCTTGTAACATCCACCAAGTTTTCAGGGAGCATTTTCTTTTCACCACCTAATTCTAGGTATTTCTCTTTACCTACATTTTTAGTACATGTATATAAGAATGATGTACTAACTTGTCTTTCGTATTATTTTAGGGTTCCTTCTAGTTTTAGCATATGGCGTGTTGATAATGTTGTTGGGTCATTTTATGCACATAATTCAGTGGATTGTCCTTCAGAGGCAGAATGTTTTAACTTACACCAGATTCTTCTGCGGGATGCTGATGATAACGGCTCGAAAGAAACAACTGACAAGAAGCCACAATATGAGGAAGATGGTAATAGTAGTTCTAGTTCTTCTGGATGGGATATTCTGAGATCACTATCTGGAGCTACTGCATATTGTATGTCCACTCCACACTTTGAAAGAATTTGGTGGGATAAAGGATGTGATGTGAGAAGGTCAATTTCAATTTGGCGGCCAGTAAGACGTCAAGGCTTTGCTGCCCTTGGTGATTGTGTGACAGAAGGGTTGGACACTGTTCTTAATCTCTTTCTTTTCATATATCTATAATTCTATATATATGTTAACAAATATTTACATATATTTATGTTCTGATATGTTAGCTGACATGTTTCTTATGTCATTGTTCAGTTTAGAACCACCAGCTTTAGGTTTAGTCTTCAAGTGTGATAATCCTGCTATTTCTGCAAGGCCTGTGCAATTCACTAAAGTTGCACATGTTTTTGGAAAGGGAGTTGATGAAGCATTTTTTTGGTATCCAATTCCTCCTCCTGGTTATGCTTCATTTGGATGCATGGTGACAACAAATGATGAAGCACCAAATAAGGACTTTGTTTGCTGTCCTCGTTTGGACCTTGTTAGCCAAGCAAATATTGCTGGTGAGCCCATCTCCAGGTCATCCAGTTCAAGGGGCTCAAATTGCTGGAGTATCTGGAAAGTCGACAATCAGGTCCTTGAAATTGTTTTCAAAGGAATATATTTGTCCTCTTGTGTTGCTCTTGATATAAGAGGTTTCATTATTCACTTCTATTCCTTCATCAGATCCCTTCTAATTGGTTGTCCTCTGTTCAGGCCTGCACTTTTCTTGCACGTTCTGATCTCACAACACCAACAACCCGATTGGCGTACAAAATTAGTGACAATGTCAAACCTAAAACTCGTGAAAACGTTGCTGCTGAGTTGAAGTTGGGACTTCTTTCACTGAGTGTCTTGGACAACTTTTGTGGAACTGTGAGTAGCCTTGTAATACAGTTATATGTAGTGACCTGAAAAAGTAGCATATATTACCAACCCTATTCACAATAGCAACCCTTACTTTGATTCTGTTCAGATGACACCACTTGTTGACACAACAGTAACAAACATAAATCTTGCTACACATGGACGTTTTGAGGCAATGAATGCTGTTCTGATCTGCTCAATTGCTGCCTCCACATTCAACAGACAACTAGAAGCATGGGAGCCTTTAATTGAACCATTTGATGGGATATTCAAGTAATATGCTATAACTATTGTTGGATTCCAAATATATACAAGCAGTTCTAATACTCGCTTGAATACTATATATGATTTGGACCCTTATAAGTAATGTTGATCAGTTGATGTTAAACTTGGTTATTTTGGTTTTATTTATTTGCATTTTTTAGGATGGAAACATATCATTCCAGCAAAAACTCTCAACCAATGGTTGGCAAGCATATTCGTTTTTCTGCGACGAGTTCCCTAAATCTCAACATCAGTGCTGCAAATCTTGATACCCTTACAGAAACTATTGTTTCATGGGGTAGGCAAAATGATGTTGAGCACAAATCATCAAGAAGAAGTGAGGTGCTGTATTTTGTCAATTTCACTACACACTGTCTGATACAGTTTGGTGACTTTGGTTTATGAGAATTTAAGGTGTTATGTGCTTCATTTTTTCCAGGAAGCTGGTGAAAATTTTAGTCAGAGTGAGGACTTAATATCCTCTGCATTGGATGATGATGATCTTCAGCAAGTGATAGTTGAGAATAAACTAGGATGTGATGTCTATCTCAGAGAATTTAAGCGAGATTCGGAGATCACCAAAATTTTACATCATGACAAGGAAGTATCACTGTTTTTGCCAACTCAAAGGTTTTTAGATGAGCTAAATGTAGTGACCAAATCCAGGGAGTCACGTTATTATGTTGCCATACAGATTCTTGAGTCTAAGGTTATACAACTTTGATTATTGTTATAGTCTTATATTTACTTTGAAATTCATACTTTTGATCAAGGATTCAAATTTCGTACCGTACCGCCCGTACGTACCACCTGTACTGGGCGGTACGTACCGTTGTACCGGTAAATACCGGGCATACCGCCCGGTATTTAGTGTGTACCGCCCTCACCGGGAGTTCACCTACCTAAGGTTTAAAATCTCGACCGAAACGGTACGGTAAGTCCGGTATTTACCGGTTTTTTAGGTTTCCGGTATACGATATACCCGGTATTTGAAAAAACCGGGTATATTGTGTATACCGGGCGGTATATGGCGGTATACCGCCCGGTATGGGCGGTATATACCGGTATACTGCCAGTATGGGCGGTATATACCGGTATACCGCCCGGTATGGGTAGTATATGGTGGTATGTCACGATAAAAAAAATAAAAAAAATAAAAAAACCTTGCCGGTATTTATTTTCATACCGGTCCGTATCGTGTGTCGGTACGGTACGGTACCGGTATGTACCGGTACCGGCCGGTGACCGAAACCGGTACCGGTACCGAGATTTTAAACCATACACCTACCCATATCGGGCGGTACCGCCATGTATAGGTACAGTATGGTGCCTGCAGTATGGTGCCATACTGTGTGCAGTACGTGTACCAAAATGGTATGGGACAGTACCATGTGTCGGTACGCTCCGGTACTAGTACCTACTGGTACCAGTCAAACACCAGTACCGAAGTACCGAAATTTAATGCCTTGCTTTTGATATAAGTCTTTGCACACATTTGCAGGGGTTAAGTATAGTGGATGATGGCAATAGCCAGGACTACTTTTGTGCATTACGGTTGCTCATTGATGGAAAGGTTTCAGATCAGTACAAGCTTTTCCCGCAAAGTGCAAGGACAAGATGTGTAAACCCATTGAGAATTGGTTTAGTTGAGGGTTGCGCCAAGTGGAATGAACTTTTCATATTTGAAGTTCCTGAAAAGGCAGGGTTTAGTTTACTTCCAACTTTATGCTTGTTAAATATTATTTTGGCTATGTCTAATCTCTTATACATACATAAAATATCTTCAACTTTGGCATATCCAATTAGAAGCGATCTTTTCCTTTTGCCAAGTTTATTTGTTTTTGGAATGTTCATTTTCAACATCTGCATTGTTTGTCGTGTCTTATTTCTAACAACACTAAGTAGTATATTCACTTTAATTTTTAAAGTTTGTTACATTAGTTGTGTTCTTCCTTTTGTTCTTTATCATTTTTTCCACGTTGTCCATAGATGTCCATGCTGTCCAGCAAGTTTGTTAACTATAAAATAAAATACAAGGTGAGAATTTTATATACAACACTATTTGTTGTACCAACTATCCTTAGACATATGGTTAACATTGCGAATAACATTGCTCAAGTGATTATGGTTGCATCCATTCATCCCATATGGTGAGCTACTATCGGTGGACATATGACTAATGTTGAGAATAATATTAAACAAGATTATAATTTTGATAACTTTCAATTTGTGTAGCTTCTCGTATTTGTTGATGTATCTTTAGTTTTGCAAGATAGGGTTGTGTTATGTTTTTTTAAAAAAAATAAGCAATTGTATTCAATTCAGAAGTTGTGAATGGAATACACATAGGGTTGTGTTATGTTTGAATCATCAGGTTGTCATGCATCCTTTTCTTCTGATGTGGTTGTGATATTGTTATGACTTTGGTGTTTATTTAGTTAGCAACTTAGCATATGTAATTCTGATTGAGATATAATGCTTCATATAATTATGACCTTAAAGTCTTAAACAACAGATACAATAATGATTTGTATGGTAGATGATAGATGTATATTTAAATGGAATACTCACTATGTTTTGGTATTCATATTTTAGTGTCCAAGATACGAGTTCAACATACAATATACAAATGTAGGCTTAATTATTGGCTCCCACATTGATTTAATTGCAAAATAAGTTTGCATTTAAAAAAGATAATTATGTCCTTTTATTTTAGAAGTTTGGAGATCAAAGAGGAAATACATGTGTGACTAGAAAAATACCTCACCACCCAAAAAAGAACCCTCTTTGCATACAGTGCGCAAAGAGCATCACCTCTCCTCATGTGCAGAGGAACATCCACATAGATGTTTTTACACTTGTTAGAGATAATATACACTCTGCTTCCTATACATAGGAGTCTTGGGCAAACACATATACCCAAATGATAACAACCCAATCCCCCACCCCTACACACAAATCTATGTTGACCCCTAGCGTATTTCTGTTTAGCATTGATTCTTGTTTGTGTGGCAGCATGTCTATGATACTATCGTAGTGCCATAAATGCAATCTCCAACTTCAACGTAAGAGGTTATTAACAGTTACTTGAATCCACCAAACATTTACTAGGTTAGGAAGAAAGATAAACCTCATGGAAATTAGAAGATGAAATTTTATTTAAAATAACATTTATCCCTACATGCACGGCTTAAGGAGTTTATATATATAAATAAGCTTTCCCTTGCCTACCTGTCAAAGTGTCAAGAACAAAATAATACACGTGAATAATAATTAAAGTATAAGATGTATGGCTTAAAGTTTCGTTTTGTACAGGGCGGTATGTGGTGGTCGAACAATAGACTATATCATAGCTTACTGCTATTTTCGACCGATACAAATCAGTATATATTTTTCGATATGTATAGGGTGATATTGTTTGGTAAAACACTAGATACACCAAAACCAAAGGAGTGCAGAGACTAAGAGGCCATTAGCCAAAAAGAAACTTGGAAAGCATTTAGTAAGAAGAAAAATATCACTTCCAAAATATCATTTAATTTAATCTGACAAACATGAAAACTTTTAGAATATCTTCATCTGATTTCAACTTGCAAAATATTTTATTTATGAAAACTAGATATAGGAGCATGGTTTCAAATCTCGCGGTATACCGGGCGGTAAGCTCGGTATTTACCGGTTTTTGAAAAAACCGGTATACGAGATGCCCGGTATGGGTAAATACCGGGCATCTCGGTAAATACCGCCCGGTATGTCCGGTATTTATGAAATACCGGGCGGTATTTGCTATCATACCGGGCTATACCGCCCGGTATGATATTTTGCACTGTAGCAAAATTTGTATACTTTAGGAATACCGATAAATACCGATAAATACCGATAAATACCGATAAATACCGCCCGGTATACCGATAAATACCGCCCGGTATACCGATAAATACCGATAAATACCGCCCGGTATTTGCTAAATACCGGGCGGTAAGAGCTATTTAGCACACGAGAGTTATTTTTAGCAGTAAAATCAAAAAAAAGAAAAAAGAAAAGCTCGGTATGCAATTTTCGTACCGGACCGTACCGTGTGTTGGTACGGTACGGTATCGGTACGTACCGGTACCGGTCATCCACCGAGATGATGACCGGTATCGGTATTTTAAACCATGTATAGGAGTTTCCAGTGACATTCCAGTCAAAGAAAATGGTTTCCATAATGTGATGATAGGTTAGAACAAAGTTAACATGAGTTAACTCCTTGAAATCTATTGACATAGGGGTTAAAAATGACTCTTCGTAATCTGTCAGCATGAGTTTCTGCTTTCTAGTATATTTTGTTAAAGCCCCACATTGGTTGAGGTTGTGGTCTAGATAGCCCTTAAATAGATTAGATAATCCTCTCCTCTTGAGCTAGTTTTGGGGTGGAGTTAGGTCCAAGGCTGATTTTCTAACATGGTATATTGGGCCACCCGCAGAACTTCACGCTCCATATGTGGATCTTGGACGTGAGAGGGGTGTGTTGAAGTCCCACATTGGTTGAGGTTGTGGTCTGGATAACCTTTGAATTAGATTAGACAATCCTCTCCTCTTGAGCTAGCTTTTGGGATGGAGTTAGGTCCAAGGCTGATTTTCTAAAATCTAAGTATTTGATTTCTGAATGTTGGATGAGTCTTGTGCCACTTCACAATTTTCAGTTAGTACTTGAATTTTTATACCCCAAAGGCCCAAATATTGTGTCACTGTCACTACTACCAAATGATTTCCAAGCTTTGAATGGTGAAATGAAAGTTCCGCTGCAATCTTCTTAGGATTTACTATTTAGTGTAATGAATCTTCTGGATGGTTTGTTTTCTCTTAGAACTCTATTTGTCTTCAATGTGTGGATTTCATAACTAAATTGGCCTCAATACTTTTAGGGAATGGCTAATCTGGAGGTTGAGGTTACAAATCTTGCTTCTAAGGCTGGGAAAGGTACTCACTTGATATATGCATTTTTAATATCTAAAGCATTTAGGACTTGTTTGGTTACATGGAACAAGGATGGATGGTTAAATGGGAAAAAGATAATTGAAATATGGAAATGGGAATGGAGATGAGTATGTCATTTCTTTTGTTTCCTTAATTTGGAACTGGAATGCTAATGAATTGCATATTAGACTATAATTCTTGTTGTCAAAATAATTAGATAGCATAAACACCAAGAATAATAGGAGTGAAAGTTTGAAGAAGTGCTAAATTTATTCCCTCATAAACACCTATTGGAATGAAATCATCTTATCATTTCATTTCATTTCCAGTCTATTAATTCTCATTCAAAACTATTACTTACTTTCAAACATCTTAAAATTAGGGAATGCCTTCTCAATTCCCATGACACGGTCTTCATTCCAAGTAACCAAATGGACCCTTACAATATATTTGGTTGGGGTTTTTGGCGAGAAGGCGAGGGAATTTTTCTAACATTTTTGTTTGGTTGGAGGGTAGGATGGGTAGGAGGGATCTCGAGGGGAGGAAAAAAGGTAGATTTTGGCTCCCTCCTAAATTCAGGAAATTTGGAGGGGAAGGAGCACTAAAAATTTAAATGATACAAAGACAAATTTTGTCCTCATAAAAATACACAGTCCCAAAACTAAGAGTAGGTTCTTCTCCCATTTTCTACCACCATAGCAGCCCTACACATATTGCCACTTCTCGTTGATTCTGATAAGCTATGTTGCCCGTCACCATACAATTAGAGCAATATGTTGTCAATTTATTTTTAATGTTATTAAAGGGTACACTAGTCTAAACTTTAAACATCTCTTCATTCTCATCCAACCAAATGAAAGAGGACAAAACATTGCTCCCATCCCATCCCTTTTCCATCGTTGAATAAAAACAGGAACAACTAAAACACTCGCTTTCCTTTCCTGCCTCTTCCTTGGCCCCTTCTTTGAACCTAAGGGCATGTTTGGTTGGATGGAATAGATGGGAAATGGAATACTACTCCTTATGGCCCACCTATTCCCTTGTTTGGTTGCAACTTTTTAATAGGGAATAGGTGGGCTGTGGCATAGTGAGTACTATTCTTCATCAATAAGGAATATAGTATTCCTTATGATAATTTCCAATGTTGTCCTTCAATGTTTATAATATTACATAAGAATATATAAAAATTAAATTATTAAATTAATTTTAACACTGCCATATATAAATAAATTATTATTATTTTATTACTAAATAATGTTTTAAGTTTTAACTACAATTATTTTATGAAGATTCATTTGATTTTAATGGGAAGAAAATAAGTGATAGTTTTTATTATTTAAAATTAATAAACTATTTTACATTAGTCCATGTTCTTATTATGTTGTTGCTAAGAAGTATATTTTGGTCATTTTCTTCTTATTCCTTCCCTATTTCATATGCTAACTAAACAAAGTAATATTATTCCTTGTCTATTTCATTCCTTATCTATTCATATCCTTATAATTTCATTCCACCCAACCAAACACCCGTAAGAGAGTGACAGTAAGTATATCTAGGAAATGTCTTGATCATGACAACTGCTTCTCCCAGTTGGTGTTTTCTCTTTGTTTCATCTTATTTCATTAGTCCTATATACTTTTTGGCTCTTGCTATTCTTTTACTTTAGTTTTTCCTTACCATTTTTAGGTTTATATGCTATGTGATTATCTGACCCTAAATAGTTGTGACTTTGCATCTTGTTTTTGTTGTATGCTATGTGATTATATTGTTTGTTTCCTAATTCCTGAGTTGAGTTGAAGTTATCTTTATACATTGTTCTTTACTCATGTTGATCAATGATGAATGATGTAGGTGAAGTGATAGGGGCATTGTCTATTCCAATCAGTAATCGTGCAAGTATGTTAAAACGTGCTGCTTCAATAAAAATGTTACAGCATGCGCCTGATTGTCATGAATTCTCATCCTATCCTCTTAGGAGAAAGGTAGCCATGTGACATCCCTTGCATATCTGCTTGTTCATGATCCTATAGAGAAAATTGTTGGATACATTTGTTTACTGAAAATATAATTTTTTCTCTGAACTGTAATGCAAAACTTAACCAATACTGAAAACATTTTGTTTGGACAGGGACAATTTGTCAGTAACGAGGAAAACAAAGAGTCTGGTGCTCTTGTAATTTCTATTTCTTATATCGATCAGAATTCTGAAATGAATTTTCAGAGTAGTGACAAAATGGCACCTGTTGAGAGTGATGTGGGTTTCTTGGTTGGCATTGGCCCGGATGGTCCATGGGAAAGCTTTAGTTCAGTTCTTCCACTGTCAGTTGTTCCAAAAATACTTGACAAAAACCCCATAGCCTTTGAAGTTATCATAAGGAATAGCAAGAAGTGTGCTCTTCTTAGATCTCTTGCTCTCCTCGTGAATGATACTGATATCAAGCTTGAAGTGTCCCTGTGCCATCCCAAGTTCAGTAGTTCTACCTTTAACTTGGGAACTGGCAGTTCTGTCCCTGTCACAGAAGAGATCTTTGAAAATCAGCGATATCAACCAATTTCTGGTTGGGGAAGTAAATCTTCAAGCGTTCGTGCTAACGATCCAGCACACTGGAGCACTAGAGACTATTCTTATTCATGCAAGGTGAGAGATTAATATGCATGTATTAAACAGTATTATTAAATTAAATTCTCTTATTAATGTAATATCATTGTTCTTACAATATAATTAATTTTTATAGGACTTCTTTGAACCTCCTCTACCAAGTGGTTGGAAATGGACTTCACCTTGGAAAATTGATAAGTGTCAGTATGTGGATAGTGATGGTTGGGCATATGGAACGGATTTTCAGAACTTCAAATGGCCTCCAATTTCCTCTAAATCATCTTCTAGATCACCTTCTGATTTTGTGAGAAGAAGGCGATGGACACGTACGATGCAACAGTTGCCTGAGGAGAAAACTGATAGTAGGAGTAGGAGAAATGTCATTGCTGTTTTAAGTCCAGGTTCATCCACTTATTTACCATGGACGAGTATGATTAAGGGTAAGGATTTGTGTTTGCAAGTTCGCCCTTGTGCCGAAAGTTCTCATGAATCTTATACCTGGGGTCAAATGTTTAGCCTTGGTACCAAAAGGGATCAACCTTTCAATATGCAACCTCAAGTTTCCAGGACTAGTAGCTCAAAATCTTTAGATTTCACATCACAAAGTTATGCTCTTAGATTGAATCAGCTT
Source organism: Canna indica (assembly GCA_034359265.1). Lineage (NCBI taxonomy): Eukaryota > Viridiplantae > Streptophyta > Magnoliopsida > Zingiberales > Cannaceae > Canna > Canna indica. Next base: position 65,635,598 of record CP136896.1, on the reverse strand, counting down.
GAGAAGAAGGATCTTCTTTTGTATTGTATTCAGAATAGTAATGCTCAACAGTATTTTTGGCTTAGTGTTGGAATGGATGCCTCAGTTCTTCACACAGAATTAAATGCTCCAGTTTATGATTGGAAAATATCCATTAGTTCAGCTCTCAGATTGGAAAATAAGCTTCCTAGTCAAACTGAATATGCTGTTTGGGAAAAAACAACTGATGGGAAAATGATTGAACGGCAGAATGGTGTTATCCAATCAAGTGAAAGTGCATTTATTTATTCAGCAGACATTCGGAAACCTATTTTCCTCACATTGTTTGTTCAAGGTGGCTGGGTTTTGGAAAAGGTAACAGAGGGATTTAGTTATGATATTCATGATATCTTCGAAGGGTGTTTCTATCTGACAATATTTTAACTTTCTATTGCAGGATGCTATTCTAATTTTGGATTTACTAGGCCATGACCATGCTTCCTCGTTTTGGATGGTTCAGCAACAAACTAACAGGTCTGAGTGTCTAACATTTGGACAATATATAAGTGATTCTACCTACAACTCGAGTAGTATTTTCATTTACTTTCGTTAACAGGATTCATATAGTAGATTCTCTTGAGTTTATTTGAACAAGTAGGTGGTCTAACAAACTTTATTGGTTTATTATGAAATATAATATGAGAATATATATATATACTACCTGATATATATATATATATATATCAGTAATTCAGAAGTCTAGTTAAACTTTAGTGCTTATAACCATGGTTTAAAATACCGGTACCGGTACCATACCGTACCGACACACGGTACGGACCGGTATGAAAATGCATACCACGGGTTTTTTTTGTTTTAGTTAGAAATTACTCCAAGTCTCCAATAACACATAATTGATAAAGAAATGCTTAAAATCAATATTCAAATGTCAAATACCAACATGGGGGTACTGTACATCATACCGGGCAGGGGCGGAGCCAGCATAGTGTGAGGGGGGGCAGCTGCCCCCCCTCACATTTGTCTCCCCTTTGTAATATATAATAATTTATATTAAATATATTAATATTTAGTTATATTTGCCCCCTCTAAAAATATTTTTTTATCATGTAATTTACTCTCTGATATATTTTGCCCCTCCTGAAATAATTTTCTGGCTTCGCCCCTGATACCGGGTGAAACTGCCCGGTATGACACCCAATACCGCCTGGTATGGGCGGTATTTATCAATACCGCCCATACCGGGCGGTATTTGATAAATACTGCCCAAACCAGGCGGTATTGTCATGACATGCTATGTGGCCGACAGCCCGACATGGCTGTCGGCCACGGTAGCAATGGCTATATAGTCGTTGCATCATACTGGGCAATATCGCCCAGTATGACACTAAACTGCACAGTATGGGTGGTATGTGATAAATACCGCCCCATACCGGGCGGTATTTACCGAGATACCTGGTATTCTCCCATATTGGGTATCTCGTATACCGGTAAGGCGGTAAGTCCAAAAACCAGAAAAAACCGGGCATATCGCCCAGTACGGTACGATTTTTTGAACCATGCTTATAACTACCTATAAGTTCCAGAATGAAGAAATTATTAAACCAACATAAATTATCTACTTATAGAGCTACCTTATTTTGTCGTAAAAAAGTTTTAGTTTTTTTCCTTAACATTATTGATTGTTAACAAGGAAAAATTATATGCACTTTTGGTTATTAGAAATTTGATATTTAAAGTTTAAACACAATAGATTATCATTTCTTTATCAAAGTTATCAAGTTCTCTCGTTCATCGTTCACTTTGTTTTCAGGAGGTTGCGGGTAAGTGTTGAGCATGATTTAGGAGGAACTGATGCTGCTCCAAAAACAATAAGGTTTTTTGTACCTTACTGGATTCAGAATGATTCACCGGTGCCACTTTCATATCGCGTTGTAGAAGTTGAGCCAGTGGACAGCTTGGATGTTGATTCTCTCTTAATTCCAAGAGCAGTTAAATCAGCAAAATTTGCCATGAAAAATTCATCAAAGTCTCTCGATAGAAGAAATTCTACCTCAAGGAGAAACATCCTGATATTTGATTTTATTGAGGATGTTAATCCAAAGTTTGTGATGTTATCTCCACAGGATTATATGAACCGTAGTGGAAGCCTGTCATTTCAGTCACGTGGCAGTTCTTTTACATCAGCACGTGTGGGAATATCCATTGCTGTCAGTCAATCAGAGATGTATTGTCTAGGAATTTCTCTTCTTGAGCTTGAAAGAAAGGTTAACAAATATTTGCATTCATGTGTATTTTGACCTACTATTCTAAAGAATTTAAATTATTCTACTTCATTATCTGCATTGAAAATGGATAACATGGAATCCTTGTGCAGGAGCGGGTTGATTTTAAAGCATTTGCTTCTGACGGATCATACTACAGGTTATCGGCACAACTTAAGATGGCTTCTGATAGAACAAAGGTTGATTCTTCTTTATTGTTTGTTATCATTTGAAAAGTTAGACAAGATTATTGGAGAGTTGAAAGTTTGGTACAATTAACCAGTTCCTGATTACTCATTTTTTTGCGTGTGGAGTTTATTCCTAGACACAACTGTTAAAGTCCCACATTGGTTGAGGTTGTGGTCTAGATAGCCTTTAAATAGATTGGGCAATCCTCTCCCCTTGAGCTAGCTTTAAATAGAGCAAGGCGGCCTTTCAACTCACAGTGAGACGCAATTAATTAAAGAAGAGAGGATAGTTAATCCATCTAATTCTTGACTCAAGTCAAAACCAAAAAATTCAGGTGGCTCAACTCTTTTATGCAATAGTCAATGTAGCTCAAAGCATAGTTCAAATTGGGCTCCAAGCTCCTCTAACACTTGTTTTTTCTATTAGCAAGCAATCCTATAGATCTGTCAATATATTTTCTAGATTTCTATTAAATTGTACTGATGTATCAAAAAGCTATGTTCACTATTAATGTATTGAAGGCTTTGTTTTTTTGGCTTACAACTATTAAATTTACTATTTTTTGGATAAAATAGGGTTTATAAGTTATGACTGTTAAATATAGGGTTATAGGTAAGGTTTAAAATCTCGGTCGGTACAGTACGGTAAGTCCGGTATTTACCGGTTTTTTAGGTTTCCGGTATACGATATACCCGGTATTTGAAAAAACCGGGTATATTGTGTATACCGGGCGGTATATGGCGGTATGATGCCATATACCGTATACCGCCATATACCGCCCGGTATGGGCGGTATATGGCTCATACCGCCCGGTATGGGCGATATCGGGCGGTATGTCATGAAAAAAAAACGGCCGGTATGCATTTTCATACCGGTCCGTACCGTGTGTCAGTACGGTACGGTACGGTACCGGTACCGGTACCGAGATTTTAAACCATGGTTATAGGTTGTTCCAAAGTGTGTGAAACTATTTGGCATGCTTTGAGGTGCACTGAGGTGGAATGAATGTTGGTGCAGTACTCGGACCAGTCCAAGGGGGACCCACAATGGGTCCCAAAACTGAGACTGAGACTTTAAACCTTGGTTTCTACATCTTTCTATTAATTTGTATGCTTACCACAGGAATTCTTTCTTAAGATTTTTAGTTTCTCACCTAACTGTTATTGCTACGCACTGTCTTCTATCAATGTCATAGCTAATTACATTAAATTCTTCTGTAGGTCATCCATATACTGCCACGGACCCTATTTATCAACAGGCTAGGACGCAGTATATGTTTGTCACAGTATAACTCTAAAAAAGAGCAGTGGATTCACCCAACTGACCCTCCAAAGCTACTTATATGGGATTCAAATGCTAGAAATGAACTTTTGAGGGTAAGGATTCTCATTTGGTCCATATTATTTTGCCTTTGATAATACTCTTGTAAATGGAAACCTTAAGGTATCAATTATCATGCACCTACTGTTTGTAGATACGATTTGATGAGTGCAATTGGAGTACACCATTTAGCATCGAAAACGATGGTATCATGGGTGTTTTCATGAAGAATAGTCAAGGGAATGATTTGATTTTCCTGAGAGTAGAAGTAAGGGGAGGAACAAAAAGTTCACGCTATGAGGTTGTGCTTTACCTTCCCTCTTTAACAAGCCCTTACAGGTATATTTCATTCCTCTTCTTTGCATTTACTTTTCCATTAAAGGCTTCTAATATGTATGCCTACTTGAACCTTTTCACAGAATTGAAAATCGCTCTATGTTCTTACCTGTGCATGTCCGTCAAGTAGATGGTAGTGATGACTCCTGGCAAAGTCTTCTTCCTAATTCTGCTGCTTCATTTTTCTGGCAAGATCTTGGTAGACAGAGGTTATTAGAGGTCTTAATTGATGGAATGGATCCCTTAAAATCTTCCAAGTACAACATTGATGAGATTATGGAGAGCCATCCTATGCTTGAATCTAGTGGACCTATTAAGGCTTTGCGAGTAACCATTCATAAAGAGGGGAAGATGCATGTAGCTCGAATAAGTGACTGGATGCCAGAAAACGATGCTCAAGAATTTGGAGGTGGAAGGCTTCCCTTACATGCACCTCAACCACCACAGATTGATTATAAGGAATCATCTTCTACCTTGGATAGTGAATTCCATGTCACTTTTGAGCTGTCAGAGCTGGGCCTATCTGTAATAGATCATATGCCTGAGGAAGTTCTATATCTGTCTGTGCAGAATCTTCTCATTTCCTATTCATCTGGACTGGGTTCTGGAATCAGTAGGTATGTTTCTTTTTGAAGGCATAGCAGTAAGGCTAGCTAGTTTTACAACAAGAGCATTTTTTTGAGGGAAAGCTTCATAAGATATTGCAATTAAGTGCAAGAGGATGGAACACAGAGAGAGAAGGCAAAATAAAAGGGAGCAAAGAGGAACAAAAACATTATTTGTGCAATCTTTGCCTAAGTTCTGACGGCTGATGATGTTAGAAAGTTTTAGTTTTTTCTAAGTTTTAAACATATTTATTTGAAAAGTTATGTATTATTCTTTATTCAGGTTCAAATTGCGAATGGATGAGATTCAAGTAGATAACCAACTGCCTTTTAGCCCAATGCCAGTTCTATTTAGACTACAGAGGATTGGGGAACAGACTGACTTCGTTTTGAAGTTCTCTATGACCACGCAAACTAACAATTCCCTAGATTTTTGTGTATACCCGTATATTGGACTGCAGGTACATGGATAAACTCTTTTTGCTTCTTGAATTCAATTTCAATTCATTTAACATTATTCTGAATCTTTTGTTATTTCTAGTTGGATCAATCATCTGTCATAACATTCATTTGTTATAGGTTCCTGATAATTCTGCATTTTTGGTTAATATTCATGAACCAATTATTTGGCGTCTTCATGAGATGTTTCAACAAGTCAAGATTGACAGGATTTCAAGCTCTTCAACTACTGCTGTTCCTGTAGATCCAATAATAAAAATTGGGTATGTGAAAATTGCACCATATTGTGGTAATGGATAACACACAGGATTCTGCAAATGCACTATTCCAGTTTGTAGGTATTAATAAAACCTCTATTTTGTTATCAGGCTTCTAAATTTTTCTGAAATTCGATTTAAAGTATCAATGGCAATGTCACCATCTCAACGACCAAGAGGTGTCCTTGGTTTTTGGTCATCTTTAATGACCGCACTGGGTAACATGGAACATATGCCGGTAGGTTTAATATTTTCAGTGAACAGTTTTAATCAAGTATGTATTGTACCTAAATTAGACAGCAAAGTAATTCCATTTTGGATTAATGGTGGCTATTAATGTATATTAGGTGCGCATTGCTCATAGATATCGTCAAGATGTATGCATGCGTCACAGTGCTCTTGTGAGTACTGCAGTATCTAACATACAAAAAGATCTTCTTAGCCAACCTCTTCAGCTGCTCTCTGGTGTTGATATTCTTGGAAATGCCAGCAGTGCACTTAGTAATATGAGTAAAGGTGTCGCAGCTTTATCCATGGACAGGAAATTTATTCAGAGCCGTCAGAAACAGGTTTGAAAACTTCTTATAAAATTAAACTAAACTCTTCACATTGTCTGCTATCTGTTCTTTAAAGATGAAATGGATGTGATGGCACACTATAATCATGTTTCTTCCAGGATAGCAAAGGAATTGAAGACATTGGTGATGTAATTAGAGAAGGTGGTGGTGCTCTAGCGAAAGGACTCTTTAGAGGTGTAACGGGCATACTGACAAAACCTCTTGAAGGTGCAAAATCTTCTGGTGTTGAAGGCTTTGTCCATGGTGTAGGTAAAGGTATAATTGGTGCAGCTACACAACCTGTGAGTGGGGTCCTTGATCTTTTATCAAAAACTACTGAAGGTGCCAATGCTGTAAGAATGAAGATCTCTTCAGCTATCATGTCAGAAGAGCAGTTGCTCCGTAAACGCCTACCTCGAGCAATTGGAGGAGACAATTTGCTCCGTCCTTATGATGAACATAAAGCACAAGGGCAGGTAATGAGCCTTCACTATACATATTGCAAACTACGATGTACAAAGTTTAAGTTGTTTGTTTCAAAAACCTTTTTTGCTTTATTATAATGAGTAATAAAGCATGAATACGGCAAAATTGGTAATTGGTTTAATCTAATACATAACTTTGACACTAATAATTAAAATAATAAAACATCTAGACTAGTTAACCCTAAGTCTTTTCAAATCAATTTAAAGCTTTTAATCTAATTTTCAAATTCAATACTTTTTAACGTAAAATTTTCGTAATGTTGAAAAAATGTATCTTGAGAATTGTTCTTTTTTTCTTGATTTACATGTTTGAAAGTTTGACCTGCATTTCAACCAAGCATATATATACTTCTCTTGTGAAGGTTATCTTGCAACTTGCTGAATGTGGTACATTCCTTGGCCAAGTTGATCTCTTTAAAGTCCGAGGAAAATTTGCACTATCTGATGCTTATGAAGATCACTTTTTGCTTCGAAAAGGAAAGATACTTGTAGTCACTCATCGAAGAGTTTTGTTACTTCAGGTTAGTAAAATTTCAAGTTTTTCTTTTTTTCCTGTGATAACTCTTTAAGGATCCCTTTGAATGTCAATATTGAATCAGCAACCAACAAATATCATGGCACAAAGGAAATTCAATCCACCAAGAGATCCTTGCTCAGTCTTGTGGGATGTCCTTTGGGATGATTTGGTGACAATGGAACTGACTCGTGGAAAGAAAGATCAGCAAGGATCATTGCCCTCACAACTTATCTTATACCTGCAAATGAGATCCACTGAGTCAAATGCTACTCGTGTGATAAAGTGTCACCGTGGAACTGAACAAGCTACTAATGTCTATTCATCCATTCAGCAAGCACTAAATGCCTATGGCCCTCATGCATCAAAGGTATATTTTGTATTGTTTTTAAGTAGGTTTTGAAAAAGAGAACTGTTGTGACATTTGATCTGCAAACTGCAACCTCATTCTACAGGAAGGACACAGAAGGAAGGTGCCACAACCATATAGCCCATCTAAAGCATCTTTTTCTGCTGAAGTTTTTCCTAAAGAAACTATTCAGATCTCAGGAATGTATGATGCTCAAATGTCTATTCCTACAAAATCTGATTTGGGTGCTCCCTTTACACAAACATCTGATCAAGAACACCGACCATATGGTTAATAGAAAGCACATTGTCATGCTGGTTCAAGCAGATATATAGATATCTTCTGCTTCTGTTTCAACAAAGGTATATTGGCAGAACACAAACCTTATCATCTTTCACATGTGACCCTTATTTTCCCTCTTGTTCAATTGATATGACTTGAATTTTCTTGCATTTTATATTACCGATTATCATCACGCTGATTACATGCTTGTCTACAGATGGTGACCTATTCATCTCAAAGTTGCAGCTAATGCTCGCACTGCGTTCAACATAAATGTATGCAGAGTTTGTGAAAGTGTATATAATATATGTTCTAGTGATAGTTCTACCATTCTTTTCTGTACATATGCATAGTTATACATTTTAAATATACATCTCAATCAAATTCTATGCAAAGATTGACAGTGCCCTCCGCGTCCATTTTGTATGAGCACAAGAGCCAATACATTAAAACTGGTTAGCGGCTCTTTCTAATTAGTTTAAGCCTCTGTACAATCTTCATTCATTAAAACATTAATGTACTTTTGTCAGAAAAATAAACAATAGAAATTTTTAAGTTAGCTCTGCCCAATCCTTGACATTATAACACACATATATATATATGGGGATTTATATAGTATTTGTTATGGAACGGATCAAGTTAAATATGTTTTAGAAGAAAATTGAAATTGGGCCTATATTTGGAATTAGTGCATTTTCGAGTTGGGTTCAACAATTGAATTTCTTTTGTAAAGCTGACCCCAAATAAGACTTTAAAAAATGGTCATATTTTACTATTTTAGACAAAAATATCATTGGAATCAATTTTTAAAATCTTCGTCTCCTAATTAAAAGCAAAATGTGCCAATTTTGTTCGAAAATAAGAAACTTTCGCATCCTAAAAGTTCCAAAGATGTCATTTCTCTTCAACCTACATTTCAATTTTAAAGTTGTTTTCTCCTCAACTTGCTTTTAAAAAATTGTTAGATTTCACCGCTCGTGGCCGATTTTCCCTCAACCTGTGTTCCAAGAATTGTTAGATTTCATCGCTTGTGGCCGATCCAATGTACCTAGATTTTAATTTGTTGGTGCTTTTTGTCCTTTTTTGTAATTTGTTCATTGTTTCATAAAGCAAGGGTTCAATGCTCAACGAAGGAATCAATTATTTCTTTAGCTTTAGTTTAGGTTATACTTCTCAGAATAAAATTGAGTTATGCTTATGAAATATTGGAATTTTAAATTTGGGTATATGATGATATGATGAGATGATGTTATAGACGGACGACTTGTTGTGAGAGTGAGCTAGATGTTATAAAGGGGACAAGATGTTATGAGAGTGGACGGAATGTTATACTCATACAGGATGTTGTGAGAAGGAACGAAATGTTATATCCACAGAAAGGATGTTGTGACAGTGGACAATATTTTATAACTACGGATGAGATGTTATGAGAGTGGACATAATATTATAACCAATGATGGGATGTTGAGAGTGAACTAATTGTTCTGAGAATGGACGAGATGTTATAATCACGGACGGGCGAGATATTATAATTACATACGAAATATTATGAGATTGGGTGGGTTTTTTCTGAGAAGAGACGAGATGTCATAACCAATAACCACAGACGGGATATTATAATTAACCACGACGGAATATTGTGAGAATGAGCATGATGTTGACTTAGCAATTTAACATATAGGGACAATGTTGTCCAAAAAATATTCTCTGTCATTTTTTATTAGGCTTATGTTTGAAGTTATTTTTAAAAAAGTCTTATCCAAATAGATCATATATGAAACCGGCCCAAAATAAAATTATTTTGCTTTATTACGAATTAAGATCTTGAACATAAAACCTATAATAAATTTTTTATTTTTAAAAAATAACTTTATAGTATGTCATTACGTACAATGCAAACAAAATAACACAAATAAGACAACTTAAGGGATTGAACTCAATACAAGGCTAAATGCCTAAATGTCTAATCACCAAGACATGTCACGAACTAATTATTTTGGACGGAAAATATCCGTGCGGCTCCCTCGCTTTCCGTGCGAGGAATCGGCCTGAAACAAGTTTACTTGCCAATGTCGAAAAGTCGCGAGCTCCCACTTCGCGTGGGTTGAAACCTTTGTGTGCTTGGACGCAAAAACGTTGTTGAACTAGTGGCCGATTGCGTGAAAACGCTAGCAAATATTTGAATGAAAACTAAAACGAATGAACTAGAGTGTGTCCAGGTTATACCTAGGTAATATAGTTGTGGTCTAACCCTCAATTAAGTGTCACCCCCAAGAATATCAAAAGCACGAGAAGCATAACAAAATTTCTATATTCGCACACCATCATCGTCCATGCCACGCCGTTTGCCTACGCATGAGCAAGAGCGGTGGGCGGTGCGCGAGCACATTTTACAATGCATATTTATATGAATGCTCATGATGCACATATAGGATTTGACAACTCCGAAGGACCCTAACAGGCAGGTGGATTGACCAACAAATTTTCATTTTAAATCAAGATTTTGATTGAAATATTTCACCAGAAATTTTTAGAGACGTGAACTAATAAATATAATATAAAATAGAATCTTAAATATATTGCCTCTTCCGTCGATAAACAAAAGGAGGAGATCAAACGACGCATGCATTCACGAGTCACGACCGAATCGAAGTCAGATGAGCTGGGTCGCGTCTTTACTCTGTATACGTAGATCAATATAAAAGGTTAATCACGACACCAATCTTTGCCATCTCCGAATCAAATTAAATTTTATTAAGGGGAGCGACAGTTAAACTCATATATATATATATACATATATAAATGGAGACCGATGCTGCTACCGTTCAATCCTACGTAGATGCTACCGTTCTAGTGTCCGTCGAGTTAAAGGACATGTCGACGCCATTGCCGGAAATACTCAAGCCATTCGCCCCCGTGGTGATCAACGCTTCTTTCGCCCTGCAAGTAGAGGCGCCGTGGGGAGAAGTCGTCGTGCCGCAACCCTCCCTCAATCGCCACTTCGTCTTCACTCTTAAAATGTTCCTGTCCCAGGAATCCCGCCTTGAGTCCATCTCCTCCGTCCTCTCCGGCGTCATCGACACCAACTCCGTCATCTTCATCGCGGAGTACATGGTCAATTTCCTGGAGGAGACTACCAAGGCGGCCTTTGACGGCGGCAAAAGCATAGAGGCCTCCATACGCTTCACCGGTAAATACCTGAACTCGAGTGGAGGTTGGAGTCATCATGGCGGCGTGCCGGAGTCGATGGGGGTAATGGAGATAGTGGACTACGAAGGAGGGCAACTGGAGACTTGCACCATATGTTTCGAGAGGTTCGAGGTCGGAGAGAAGGTGTCGCGGATGCCGTGCTCCCATATTTTCCATGTCGCGTGTTTCACTCGGTTGCTGGGGAGCAGTCGGCGGTGTCCGCTTTGTAGACGACTGATGCCTGCTCGTTCTGTTGCATTTCCTCTCGTATGATTCAAACAGTTGCTTCAAGCTCGCTACGATCGACGAGACGGTGGAACTCTTTTTTATATGGCTAAGGCTGTCTTCCCCCTGGTCAAGGTTTTTCTGAACCAAGCCTTTCAATTCTCGTTGGTTGTAACTGACTTTAGTCAATAATAATGAAAACACTATTACTTTTTTAATCAAAAAGTATATAATTTAGTATTATCATTCCTCTTCTTAATGAGTTTTGTGTAATTTTAAGAAATATATTAACTGTGCAATATGACCCATAGAGTGAATTAAGTTCGACTTCTAACTTAAAGAATTATATTAAGTTATATCCACCCTATATCTTTCCTGGAGTCGCCAATTCAGGAAAGAAAACAGGGGAGAGTAGGCATGCCAGAAATGAAACTAGGCACAAGCTTATAGGAAAATTAGGGGTGAGAATTAAAACCAAACCATTAATAGCGATTAACCAGATAACCAAAACACAAAATTTAATTTCTAATAATAAATTTGTGATTCCATTAACAAAACACAAAATTCAATTTTGAATAATAAATTTATGATACTATTATGAGTAATAAAATTCTGGTGTAATCGATAATCCGAAATCAATTATATATTTCAATTTTAATTACCGATTACCTACAATTAATTAATAACCGCAATCAATAATAGTAAATTATCATATATGTTAAGCAATTATATATATTTAAAATGTACTAACCGACTAGTTAATAATCAAATAATCAATTAATGTCCAAATCGATTTTATCGGGCATTTCCATTTAGAATAATAGTTTTTGAAACCGAATAATTTCAATTTCAGTTGTAGAAATCAATCTTGGTTTCGATGAACCACCAAAACATAGGACTGTAATCTGCAAAAACGCAGAGAAGCTTCTTTAAACGCTTCAATCAAGTGGGAAGAGAGTATAGGATGTCGAATTAAGCGAAAAGATATACAACGGATAAGGCCATGCTTTGTCAGGACCATTAATGGGCAATATCATTCATTCTGGCACATTTCCATAGCTCTTCAATATGGTTGTAACAGGATGATAACTTGCATGGACTCTTCTAATGAATTGTGTGTTAACTCAACTCAATCAACAAAAGCGCAGCAAAAAAGGCAAACTAATTAAAATTGCAACCCAAATTCTAGATCACTGAAAGCAAACAGAGCCATTCAATACAAGTTTCTAATCAACAAGTAGCCAACATGTATATCAGGTTACAGTTGCAAAGAAAGACCATTCCTTCACCGGGCATAATATTCGAGACATCCAGGGACAAGAACCATTAGAAAATATATTAATTTTACTCAAAAACTTGCAGGATTGTGAAACAACTCCTATTTCTTTGTGCTGCCTTTGTCTTTGTTGTCAGCGCTGCCTCCCCCAGATGCTGCTTGTGCAGCCTTCTTTGCTGCCTTCTCTTGTAGCGCTTTCGCGTCCCTTTTTGGACATCAAAATATTTTTTAAAATTATTTTCCCTTATTGACTATCGCCATATTAACCAAACAGGAACAGATCTCCCATCTAAATCCAAGAAAACATTGAAGAAAACAACACAGATGAAGTACCTCTCACGGCGCTGTTCTGGGGTCAGGCCATCGTCTTTCTGCTTGGCCTGCTGCTTCCTGGATTGAGCCCTCTGCCTGTCGGTTTCCCTTTGGTTTCCCCGTGAATTCGAGTTAAGGCAAACATCTTTTAACTCCTCGCATAATCAAGAAGATGAACAACAACAACAACAACGGAATTTTCAAACAAATCAACAATCAGGACGAAACCACAAAGCCCCCGGATTCAAATCGCCACGAGAAAACTCAAGACCCAATAAAGAAACAAGGAACAACGACATCAAACATGAATCCAAAATCGCAGATCGCGCTGCCATATTAACCGATCTGGAAAAGAAATCAAAGAACATAATTGATAAATGTTAAATCGTAAAAGGATATGAGTCATCCTCTCTCTCTCTCTCTCTCTCTCTATATATATATATATATATATATATCTCTCTCTTTCTCCCTGAGGCTGAGAGCACGAAGAACCACGGAAGGAAAGGGGAAGAAGGATTACTTTCACAGGGTAGAGGTCAATTAGGGCAATAAAAAGAGGGGCGCACGAAGGAATATTATTTATATATAAAAAGAGGGGAATCGAGGAAGTATTTGTTTGGGAGGGGGGTCTCGAAAGTTCGGAAATTTTGAACAATTACGGCCCCCGACAAATAGACCTATAGACAACCCGTTTTACATTCTAGGTCGGGCCTAGCTATTTTAGTTCAATTAGAAGAAAGGTAAATTAGTGAGTACATAAGACTGGGTAGGAAAGTGAAGTCCCTGCAATGTATAATCTTAACCCGGATTGCTCGCGTGACATCAACGCGTTATATGCTTCGTATCGCGTTGGATTGGAACAGTTATTGAGAACAGTTTCTGTGCGTCTCTCACAGTTCATACGGGTAGATGAAAGGGTAGAATATAAGGTAGTATTTGGTCGAAGAAAACAAAGGGAGAATGGAATAATATTTCGTGACACCACAGTGCCTTCCTTTGAGTTCGTCTTTGGCTTAGCGACAACGGCGACAACTTCTTCGATGGCAATTTTTGTCATCGTCTGCAAGTAAACTTCTTCTTTGCGAGATTCAAACAACTTTTTTGTCATTGTCTGTGCGAAAAACTTGATCTCTCGATGACTCTGCCATAGAAGTTTGTGCGACCTCTCAGCCAGAGAGGTCTGTGCGCAGAGAGGTCTCTCGCGCAAAATCATTCAATAGACGATATTCATTTATTTGTAATTCAATTGAAAGGTGTTTTGGTTTGTTAAAACGTAGATAAGTTATTCCTATAAGTCCATCATTTTATCCCGTGAAAACTCCTAATGAAATTATGAAAAGGAAGATGATTTTTGATCCTTTGGAAGATGACCTAAATCTAGAAGAACAAGCCGATGTTCAAAAAAAACATGATAAAATTATAATGGAGATTCAAACACCTAATTATTGGATAAATTGAAAATAAAATTTGATTGGATTATGTGTTATATAAAATGGCACAATTGAAGATAAAGTGGACTCTCATGGAAGATAAATCACTCATTATTGTTATGGTGAAGTTATACAAAAAAGGCACGCATAATGCTAATACTGGATTTAAAGCTAGTTATCTAGGAGAACTTGAAAAAATGATTAATACAAAGTTACCGAATTGTGGCTTAAAAGTAATGCCACGTATTGAATCAAATATTAAAACTTTGAAAAAAGAATGGAAGATAGTTTACGATATGATCTATGGATCACATACAAGTTGTTTTGGATTGAAATATACAAGGAATATTATTGTTGCAGAAAATAAAATTTGGGATGCATATTTGTTTGTAAGTATTTATTTGTAATTTTTTATTTAATATTCATAATTAGTACATTTTAGCATTGATCAAAACTTTTATTTGTCTTGTGACAGACTCATAAGGATGCTACTCCATTTTGGAAGAGGGATTTTTCATTCTTTAAGGAATTGACTCACATTTATGCAAAAAATCGCGCGGTAGGTCTAGATGCTCAAATAGTATAAGATATTTTACAATAAACGGATTTGAATAGTAGACAAGAAAATAAGATTCCAAATGAAAATGAAGTCTTGAAATCTTTTGATTCTCAAGATAATTTTATTATGCAATCATCACAAGAAAGATATGGGTAAGTACTTCGATTTAGATGAAATGAAATATCAAATTTCTAAATTTAATAAATTTCTTGATGAAGTTAAAGAACTATCAATTCAAGAGAAGATGACGATATTTATTAAACTTCCTGAATGACAAATGTTACTATGTGTGTTCTTACAACTTCAGCAGAGTATTGTATTGAATGGCTTAAAATCTTTTTAGAGAAGTGTTTAAGTATTTTTAATTGATGTTTTGTGATGCTTTTAAACTATATGATGTAGGGGCGGCAAAAATAGGCACGGCACGATAACTGCGGGCCGGGCCAAAAAATTCGGCCCGATAAGCTTATCGGGTCGGCCGGCCCGGCCCGATAACATTGCGGGCCGATGCGGCCGGCTCTTATCGGGCCGGGCCGGCCCGTTTGCCCCGCTAAACATATATATAAAAAATTAAATCTAGATTAGGGCTTGTTTAGTGCTTTAAAATTGATTGTGAAGTTAATCTATGGAGTTTTTCACGTGAAATGTCATATTTGATGCTTATTTAGTCTCTTAAATATTTTAAATTATTTTTTTTATAATTTTTTAGAAATATTTTAGTTAATAAGAGGGCTCGCGGGCCGTGCCGGGCGGCCCGCAAAATATTGCGGGCTGGGCTGGGCCGGGCCGAGATTTTCCAGCCCACTGAGTTAGCGGGCCGGGCCGGGCCGGCACACCACCTTATCGTGTCGGGCCGGCCCGTTTTGCCACCCCTAATATGATGACAATCTTCCTATGGTAGTATTTTCTATTAATTTTTATAATATATCCCAAGGAGGTTAAATTTTATGTGATTTAATTACTTATTATATACAAAGTTCAATTTTGTTTGACTCACAAAATTGACGTGTTCTGCATGGCATAATTATGATAATAGGCATGAATGATTCTAGCATTATGATGGCATAATAATGTTCATCAAATTAATTTTATATTTTTATTATATTATTATTTATTATAAAATATTTTGATATAAAATATTATTTTAAGTAAATATATTTAATATATAATTTTAAAACTTATTCTACATTAATTTCCAATTTTATTATAATTATTAATTGCAAAATATTATAATACAAAATATTATTTTAAGTACATCTATTCAATAGATAATTTTAAAAGTTATTTTACATTAATTTCATATATTTATTATATTATTATTAATTACAAAATAGTATTATATAAAATAATATTTTAAGTAAATATATTCAATAAATATTTATAAAAAATATTTTTCATTAATTTCGTATTTTATTATATTATTATTAATAGCATAATATTATAACATAAAATATTATTTTAAGTAAATATATTCAATAAATAATTTTAAAAGTTATTTTACATCAATTTCATATTTTTTATATTATTATTATATTTTAACTAATTATATTTAATTTTATTAAGAATGAATATTTTGATCCTTAAACTTTCTATTCATTATCTATTTATTATGCTAAAACCAAATAAAGTAATCATATTCTTGGTCTATTTATAATGTTAACCAAACAATGTAATATTATTTCTTATCTAGTATATTCCTTGTCTATTTTTATTCTCAATGAATTCACTCCATCCAACCAATAGTAGAGTTCTCATATAACTTACATGGCTTGCTTAGATATATCTAGGGATGGCAGTGTTCGGGTCGGGTCTTATCGTGCTTGGGCCGTTATCGGGCCAACCTAATAAGGCCCAACCCCTTATTGTGCCGAGCGGGGGCAAGTGTTATCGAGTCGGCCCGACACGATAGCCTGATAAGTATTATCTGTTAATACTTAATACCCGACTCGTGAACTTAAACCCTCATATTTAATGTTTTTTTGTGTTATCGGGGTAAATCAGTCGTATCGTGTCGGCCTGATATACCTCGTGCCATGCCCGAGCCCATGATTTCCAGGCCCGATTTCTTATCAGGTCAGGTATGACTTTTTTCAGGCCGGGCCAACCTGGCCTGATAACTACAGCTCGGCACAAATTGCCGTGCCTACTTAGATCGACTAATGCATGGCAACAAAGCTACAAATGCCAAGGGTGCGATACCATCGTGGGCTGATCTGATTCGGCGAAACCTAGGTCCTATCCAAAATTGAATCGAGTCGGGCACGATCAAGCTGGGTATTTATATTGATCTTGGCACGTGACAAGCACGCGAGATCAATCTTGTGGTCAAACACGCGATCAAGTTGTTGATCAACTAGTTGCTTCATGGTTAAACATTCGGGTATAGTTTCAGTAGGTTTAGGGTTCGATTTATGGTTATAGCGTTGTACGTGTTTAGTTTCGCATCTATGTGTGCTTACAAATGCACCTTATGCATATAAATTTAAGCGACATGATTAGTCGGATTATTTGAACACTCTCTGTCATTATCAAATAAAAATAAAAAGTACCAGTTGGTAATCACTTAGAAGTGCAGAAGAAGCATCTCTCACCTTTGGGCTTTGGCTTTGGATGGGAGCCAAGTACAAGCACTGGCATCTGATGCTTACACCTATGAGCACTCATTTCCATGAGCAAGAATCCACTCAGTTAACCTCATTATGTACTATCACTAAGCTGTTTTCCCACCCAACAAATTCATCATCTCACAAAGGGAAAATTATAAGGCTGTGCAATTTCCATGAGAGAAACTTCAGGTACTGATCTGTTTCTCCTTCAAGTTCAGTATTAATTTCAATAAGGATGCAATTTGGCCTTTGATGCTCTCCTATTAATCTCATGTATTGTGATTTGCATTTTAGCTTTAGATGATTGAGCCCTGAGAGAGGGACATTTTAGAATCTACATTGTAACTCAACTTCAATGCTTAGCTTTTTCATGCCCTCTAGCTGTTTGATGTAAGTCCTGAACAAGCTGTACCATAAAGATCAGCTTTTTCTTGCAGGTAAGTTAGTTTCATATGGACATGTCATTTGTCTAAAGGCTCTAGAACCTAATTTATCGAATAAACAAACACATTAATGCATAAAATTTAGCCTATACATGGAATTGTGTCTTTCTTCAGGATTGTTTCATTCCTTTCCTGCACCATAATCAATCTCTTACATAATGGGAGGTGCTTTTGCAAAACTAAAATCTCCATTCAAGCATAGAAGAGAACTCCAGAAGCTTAAGAAAAGATTGATAGAATCCATCAAACACAAGTCTTCTTCAAGTCACAAAACCTTCAGATCTACCAATAGCATCATCATGAGGTTCCCCCAGTTCAAAGAGGGGTTGCAAAACATCAAACATATTTTTGAAAAGTATGGTGAGTAACAATTATCTTTCCTTTCTTGAATTGTAAGACAAATTATTAAAAGGTTAGTCATAGTGTCATGCCATATTCTGTAGATGAAGATTCAAATGGAACAATCGACCACGAAGAACTAAAGAAGTGCCTGAGCATCCTACAATTCAATCTTGAAGAGAAGGAGATTGATCAGCTTTACCATTACTGTGATATGAATGAGCACAACGGGATACAATACCACGAATTCATCGTTCTTCTTTGTCTTGCTTATCTTCTGGCAGGGTCTTCCTTTGCAACTCATAAAAACGGGTCGGAACAGATTGAAGCCACTTTCAATATGCTTGTGGAAGCTTTTGCATTTTTTGACAAAAATGGTGATGGAAAGCTGGAAAAGAAGGACTTTGTTTTGGCACTAAATGAAACATCTTTTAGGAATAAATCTCCATCTCACATTGCAAGAAGAAGATTCAGTATATGGACTCTCTGATTTCTATACATTTTTCTCCAAATGTTTAGTGGTTTGTACTATATATATAAACTCCATTTCTGCTATTGATGCAGGAGAAATGGACTGGAACAAAGATGGAATGGTGAACTTCAAAGAGTTCCTTTACTCCATGATCAAATGGATTGGAATGGAAACAGATGATGATCAAGAAATATTGAGGCACATTGAGATTTGGTGAAATTTAGTTTTAGTTTAATGCTGCAGATGGTGAGACTAATCATGATATTAATGTAAGCGTGAAAGCTACTCGAGTTAAATTAAATAACATGCTTCCTATTTCTGTGTTATTTAACTTTGTGCAGTATTTGGTCTTTTCATCTACTTGGTAAAATAAAACATGGAGAAATTGACTGGATCAGAGACAAGGATGGCGATGAATATGATAAATCTCTTTAGCATACAAAAGTTGAAGACTACCATGCTCTCAAATTAATAAATTAAAACAAATATGTTGAACCAAATCTTCAGAAGAACTCAGCATATATATGTCTCTTAAGAGATTGATTAAATACTGAAGGTATATATACAATTATCACCTGTTGTTTTCTCAGCCAAACCCAGACTGCCATCACTGGATTCTTCAAGACTTTTTTCTTGAAAGTAAACTGGTGTTCTTGTGTTCTTCTTCATTGTCAACATTGATATAATTCCATGATGCAGAAACAAATTTGGATCACAGAGACTTGGAAATTTGAAGAGCAGCATATAAAAGTTAGGCATATACAATATTACATGAAAATACACGTCAACAAACAAGTAAAATTAGATAACAGAAGCAAATTGTTCATCTGTGTAACATTTAGAGCTCAATTGTTTGATGCAGCAGAATCAGGACAATATCCTATTTGCAGTAAAGTTAAGAGAACTCTATTTACACAAACAAAACAAAGTCCCCACCAACTGTTTGCAAAATTGCTTTGAAGGCAAGAAGAAACCTCGGAATTCTATTTTTGATCGCTTACTGTATTCCAAGAGCTTGAATTCTCCTAACCAGCGATAGAGAAGAAGCATTCTTCCCTTCCCAATCTTCTTTGCTCTCCTTCTTATGGCTCGACATATTGAGGAGCGCATCGTTGCCATCTAATATGCTCACAATCTGCTTCATGCTCGGCCTTGATTCTGGATTCGAGCGCGTGCATGCAATGCCGAGCTTCACCAGCCTCATCAGCTCGCGATGGTTGAACTTCCCGCCGAGCTTCTGGTCCGCGAGCCCCTCCAATGGCCGCTTTCTGGTCTCGAAGCCCCACACCTTCTTCACGAGGAGCACCTCCGGCGACCGGAAGTCGACCGCCCTCAACCCGCTCACGACCTCGAGCACTACCACGCCGAAGCTGTACACGTCCGCCATGGTCGTCGCTTCCCCTGTCTCGACGTACTCCGGCGACATGTACCCGAATATGCCGCGCGCTGACGAAGTGCGGCCGGAGGCGGCGGGAGCGCGGTGGCCGTGCGCGTTGCGGGAGAGGAACTCGGCGAGGGCGAACGAGCCGAGCCGGGGGTTCATGTCTGGGTCGAGGAAGATGGCGGAGGAGGTGATGCTCCGGTGGATCACCTGCTCTTCCCACTCCTCGTGCAGGTAGAGGACGGCGGAGGCGAGGCACTTGACGATGCTGTAGCGGTGGCGCCACGGCAAAACGGCGCGGTTACGGTGGAATAGGTGGTGGCCGAGGAGGCTGCGGGTGGAGAAGTCGTAGATGACGAGCATCTCGCCCTGCTCCATGCACCATCCCCGCAGCTGAACCAGGTGGCGGTGGCGGAGCCTGGCCAGGTTGTGCAGCTCGTTGGAGAAACGGGCGCGCAGCGCCGGGCACGTCCGCATCCCGAGCCTCTTCACCAGCACGTGGAACCGGTTGTCGAGGTATCCGCGGTAGCCGGTACCGAAGTCCATCTCCGCCACCATCTGCGACTCCGAGAAATTGTTCGTGATGGCGACGATTTCCTTGAAGGGGATTTCCCGGGGCGTATCCACGCTCGGGATCGGGTTCGCGGCTCGCCGGCTCTCGCTGCTAACGCCGCTGGATCCGCCGCCGTTATCGGCGGTGAGGAACAGGGTGCTGTTCGCAGCGGTGAGGTACTGGGACGCGGTGATGGTGGTGGTGGTGGTGACGCCGCTAGTGGAGGAAGAGAAAGAGATGTACTGGGGCTGGGATTGGAAGGAGGGGAGTGCCGGGAGCTCGGCGGAGGAGCCCGACGACAGATTCTCCATCACCCACTTCATTGTAGGCCGGTACTGCGGGTCGTGGACGGAGCAGAGGAGGCCGAGCTTTATCAGCCGAAGCATCTCAGACAGAGGATAGGAGCCGTCGGGCAGCCGGTGATCTCCGGCCTCCAGGCACCGCCCTTCGTCGGAGAGCCGTCGCGCCCAATCCAGCATAAATATTTGGTCATCGGGAAAAGCCAGGTCCACCGCCCGCCTTCCGGTGGCCACCTCGAGCACCACAATTCCGAAGCTGAAAACGTCCGACTTTGCCGTCGCTGCGCCCCGCTTTTGGAAGCTCTCCGGCGGGAGGTACCCGATGGTGCCGCCGATCCGACTCGTCTCCGTCATCCGGAACTGGTAATTTTTAGCAGAGACCGATCGCATCGAAGTGTCGAATTCGTCCCCGTGCTCGATCCACCGGGCCAGGCCAAAATCCCCCAGTCGGGCGTTGAACTCCGAGTCGAGCATCACGTTGCTGGTCTTCACATCCCGGTGGATGATCTGCGTGTCGAGCTGCTCGTGGAGGTAGAACAGCGCGGCGGCGAGGCCGCACACAATCCGCCGCCGACGCGCCCAATCGAGGGGCTGCACGCCGGCGGAGGCCGGGAGGAAGAGAAGGCGGTCGAGGCTGCGGTTGGGCATGTAATCGTAAACCAGCAGGAGCTGCTCGTCGTGAACGCACCAGCCGCGGAGGCGGACGAGGTTGCGGTGGCGGAGCTGCGCGACGGCGACCAGCTCGGCGGCGAAGGTCTTCTCGAACCGCTCCCCGCGGCCGACGACGCACTTGACGGCGACGGCGGAGCCGTCGCTAGGGAGCACCCCACGGTAGACACGGCCGAATCCGCCGCTACCGAGGATCTCCTTGTCGCTGAAACCGTTCGTTGCGATGTAAAGCTCGGAGTAGGTGAAGATGCGAGGGCTGCTGCAGCCGACCTTGCCGCTACGCGTCAGCACGTGGGCGCCAGCGATGTCCTCGAAGGGAGGAGAGCCAGGGGCGTCAGCGTCGCCGGGGTGGCAGCGGCAGAGGCGGCCGCGGGGGCAGAGCCAGCGGAGCGCGGCGCGGGCGCGGGCGGAGAGGTTTCTCCGCGAGGGCTTGTGGAGGGAGGAGGCCTTGAAGGGGTGGAACAGGGAGTGATGGTCAACCTTGGCGTCGGCGTCGGCGTCGGCGGGGAGGAGGAAGCAGAGGCGCGTTACGAACGGCATGTTGCATGCATGCAGTCAATTACATGCACGAGGCATGCACGCAGTCTAAATTTCTTGGAAACAAAGTGAAGGGAAGGGAGAAGGATAGACAGAGAGTATATATATATATATAAAGGGAAGGGAAGCGAGGGAGTTTATTTTCCAGAAGGCGGCCAGGGAAGAAAGAGAAAGAAGAAGAAGAAGAAGAAGCGTTTGGTATTCCTTGTTGCCATTGGAACCCCATTTACACTTGTGGGGCCAATGAAGGTGATGTATCATTAATTTGCTATAGTGGAGGAACAAGGATTGAAAGTGTATACGAGAAGGGAGGAGCATGTGATGTTGCAGAAGGTTCTATGTTTGATTTGATTATTAATTATTTCAGACTAACTTTTCCTTTATTCGACTTACTAGAAGAAAATTACATTTTCCTTCTTTTTGCGTAATGGATAAGGTTTCTTGGAATATATTCATTGGAGGAAAATATACAGGGTGGTAATCTTCAAAAGCAAGAAAAATATATATTAAATAGCATGTGTTCGTTCAAATATTTGAGCAAATTTGTAAAGTTCAAAAGTGTCCTGCTTGCAATTGCATGCATTCCCACTTGGAGTCAATTTAAAGCTGCAACAGTTAACGAGGCGTTAAGCCAAAAGAAGAAGAAGAAGAAGAAGAAGAAGAAGAAGAATGGCAAAGGATGTAATTTAAGGATGCACCGGCAAGGCTTCATACATGTTAAAGATTTTTCCTATTTATAAAAAAAGTCAAGTCAAATATTAATATTTGGATGAAGAAGAATAATTCTAAGTTACACGCTTTCTGGAAGTTATAAAGATTGAGTTGGTCATGTGTATATATATATATATATATATATGTGATAAAATTGACAATGTGATTAATGAGGTGCTTTTTTCTCTGCAGTTTAATCGTTTAAAATCAAAATATGCTTTGAAGTTTTTCAAATGGAAGAAAGGATATATAATTTCAAATTTTGAGTGAGGCACGTTTTTTTTTCTTTGTTGCAATTGCAAGTCATCTTTAATTGGAATATTTAGAAAAGTTCACACTTACTAATCGCCCTTATTTTGAGCACCAATCATGCGGATCTGAAATTATATAATAATAATAATAATAATAATAATAATAATAATAATAATAATATTGGTAAAAATATTAGTTTTCACATAGTATGATAATTCGTTGATATTATATTTTGTACGATAATGAAGAGGAAATTCAGTGGAACTTTCTTGACGGTGGAAAAGAAATTTAATAAAATTTAATTGGTGATTGAAATATAATAATTATACCATCGGGCTGCTTTGAAGATGAAAAGAAAATAACTATTAATGCTATCAAGAACGCTTTTGATCATAGACAAACGCCCCTCACAAGACAACAATCTATCTTTTTAAGAGACGAGTCTTTTTTTCTCTACTAATTCCACCATGAGCTTAATTCCGATCCTCTCTTAAAAACTTGTCATTTCACATGGAAAGCCCAAGGTTCGTAATTGAAAACTTTTTCACTTGGCATCCAAGGATGTTCATCACTTCAATGGACCTATTTGAATCATTTAGCAAATATACTACCGTTGTCTTCGAGTAGTTGACTCGGAAGTCCGTCATTAGTTCAAACATACACATAAAGGAGAAGCTTTAGGTTGGTGACGTCTTCTTTGATGCCCTTAGTGAATACCATGAAACTGTTTGCAAATTCCAAGTTGACGGTCTCCTTCTAATTGATTAGCTTGATTCTATTTATTAGCTTGTTGAAGCTAGTCACATTCATTTTGTCTAACAAAAGACGTCAACAACTAGTATGAAAAGATATGACGAGATGGAACTAAATATCCTGCAATGATGAATTCAGAGCCTAGGCCGACTATTGAAGTACGATCGATTCGTTGGACATTAGCAACATAGAGATCCATTGAACCCATATCGCAAGGAAAACCACCATTAAGCTAGAAGCTATAGGAGAAACTCGTAGTTGATACTCTTGAAGGTCTTAGACATGTTAAGTTTGACTAGTAGTGCATCATTTTTAATTTTTTTGCAGAGATGTACCAATTCATTAGCTACCGTATAGCAATTCAACATCGATTTGCCGTATAAGAAGGCACGTTGTGAATTATCCATAAGTTCTTCCATATCATTTTTGAGATGCGATGCAAGAATCTTCGAGAAATTTTTCTCAATGCTTTAGGTGAGACTAATTGATTGAAACTCAAACATGCATTCAATTCGACGCACCCTCCACTTTTGATAACAAGATAATGTATGATTTGTTCTACCTTGTAACTATGTAATTAAGTACTACTTCATATGTCTAATTGCTCATATATATTTCACAATTGAGATGTTCTATTGGCTCTAGTCTATATTGACTTAAAAACAAACTTGATTGGTCTAAGCATTTCAATCATGCTTTGATTAATTTCTATTGGTTGACCTCTAGTCAATCACTATAAATTTCCAACACATGACTCATGACTTGTTTGAGGACAACCAAGCGAGAATCTTTATCACAGTCTTTCTCTTAATAGTCAAGATCGATAATAAATCACAACCAAGCATATAAATAAGGATTTATATATGCCTTTTTGGTTGGATCTTAATTTAAGAGTCAAGAAACTTATTTGCATTTGATTGAATCAATTACTCTCTCATCAACTCTAGCTAGTTGGCCTAATCAATCTAGCTATCCCAATAATTCTTCACCTAACCTCGAAAGAATATAGTGAGGTAATTAAGGCTATAATTTAGAGAAGCATGCATCCAAAAGTCTTGGGAATTGAGAAGACAAAAGTCCAGGCACTTGAATCCAATCCACATATATATATAGAATATGACAGACTGACTTGTTAGGTTGGTTTGCGAGTGGTTGAAGCACTCGATCGTCATTAATTAATATGATAGGAAAAGAATTGTGAAATCAAAGGGATGATGCATATATGGTGGAGTTTATGGTTGGGGTTGTATTGGATTCACAAGTTAGTGATTGGCTTGGTCGACTAGAAAAGTGAAAACCTCGTACTTAATTTGTTCAGGGAAAATGTACTAAAATATTCGTAGTATTTTTTCACAAGTACTAAATTACTCCTAAGATTTTTTTGGAATAAAAAATTATCTCTAATATTATGAAATTGAATACAAAAATGACCATATACGTAAACAACATTAATGGAGAGATAACGGAATTGACGTGGCTGATGACTGGGACTGATGATGTGGACACGTAGCGCATATGCAGACCAAGACGTTTTCTCACGGGTACTAAAAATGTTCATAATATTTTCTCACGGGTACTAAAATGCCCCTAACGTTTATTTTGGAGCTAAAATACCCTTGAGATTATTGAAAATGATACAAAAATAACACTCAAGCTAACTTCAGTTAAGTGACACTTAACGAAGATATTGTGGATGCAGACTTTACACGTGGCACACATACAAACAGCAACTTGCCACACAAGCGACACGTAAGACACAACGTAGGCGTGAGTAAAAAAATTAAAAATTCGATTAATCGAAAAATCAATCCGAAATCGAATTGAATTTTTTGGTTAATCGATCGATCCGTCGGTTTCGATTTTAGTTTTTATGTTCTAAATTTTCGAAATTCATATTCGGTTTTTGTAAATGGAGGAATGGCGACGTCAATGGAGGGATAACCTTAAGGGTATTTTAGCTCCAAAATAAATGTTAAGAGTATTTTAATACACATGAGAAAACGTTAAGGGCATTTTAGTACCCGTGAGAAAACGTCTTGGTTTGCATGCGCACCACGTATCCACATCATTAGTCACGTCAGCTCTGTTATCCCTCAATTAGTGTCGTTTACGTATAGGATTATTTTTCTACCCAATTTCATAACGTAAGTAGTATTTTTTTATCCAAAAAACCTTATGAGTATTTTAGTACTATTGAGAAAACGTTAGGGATATTTTAGTATATTTTCTCATTAGTTTCTCTTTTATCTCTAATTTTAATAAGATAGAATAACAAATGAAGGAAAAAATTTCATAGAATTTTTTAATTCGGTATGCACCGAATATAACACTATTTCTATATTTTTTTATTCAAGAACCAAATAAATAAGAAATTAAAATTACTTTATTATTTTATTCTCATTTATATATCTCACGAAGCAAGCATGTCTCGGGGGAGTGGATGAAATTTAGAAATCTGCCCGATTTAGATTTCTATTTCGGCGTATATTTCAATTGATAAAGACATGATTTCCTAATTATTCATAATTTTCATCCAAAGTTGAATAGATATTTGATTATCGTGTTAATTAATAATATTTTCATCTAAAGTCGAGATCTTTTTAAGAAAAAAAAGAGAAAAATATAACATTAATATTACTAGATTGCCACGTGGATAGAATAATAAAAAATGAAATAAATATCAACTTTCAAAATATAATTCTTATGTGAAAAATATAAAAATTATGGCAACATAACATAATTTGCATGTAAATGCACCTTAGTAAGTTAGTATAGTCAATTAAAGATAATTAAAACTCCATCATAAATGCTACAAATAAAATGTTTAATAAAGGCATATATCAAAACCAACAAGATATGCGATGTTGAGGCAGGACAGCTAAAAAATAATTTACCCTCACCTCTATCAAACTACATATTTGACTTCACATGAATAAAATAAAAATTCTTATCGACTTATTAATAATTTAATAGTTACACATCTAGACATTCTACCTTAGGTCTTGATTTTGGTCCCTACTTATATTGTTTTGTGAACATATATATTCTTGGGTCCGGTAATTATTGGCCTAAAGTTTTAAATATTGGTCTTAATTTCGATATATTTTAATGATAACAAACACGAAACTAATATTTGAGTAAGAAATATTTTCATATTCCAAATTAGTTTGTGTGTGACGTCCGCAATCGGAAAAATAGGAGAAATAAAAAGGACGGTCGTCGACGCTCGAATTTCGTCGAAAAAATAGAGTCCGGATTTAGGATGTCTAGATTCATTGTAAAATTCTCTATTTGATGCATAAGGACACTAAAAATCAAAACCCGAAACTCGAAACCCGAAAAACCAACAGACTACAAAAATCAACCTTAAATAGGGTGATTGGTCGACCGCCGGTCGACCTCAGTTACTGATTTGTCCAGTAACTTCTCGGCCGACCCTTGGTCGGCCGAGACTCAACCCATGGTCGATCGAAACTGTCAACCAATCTTTTTAGATCCGTTGAACGACTAATTTTGAGCTCTTACCCATGTGAGCTTTATAAATACTCATGAAATCAGCATTTCAAGATTTCTAACTATTCATTGAGTCATTTTGACAATATTTTCAAGTTTTCTTCAATCATTTTATTACAAATCCCGATTTCTATGCTTACACCTCGATCGTGCCTTTAAACATTCAAGATTCAATCGAATTAAATATATAAAGTTTCTAGTCATTTCATCACAAATTCTTAAATAGTTGAATAGAATCATAGAATTACTTGTTGCTCTCGGTTCTATCTTTATATGCCAAAATCATTTTTTTTCCTCAAAAAACTATCTTTTAGACTCTTTTAAATCGTGATCGAGCCGAATACTTATATAAAAAATGTATATAATATTTTAAACCGATTTTACTATAGTGAGAATTCCAAAAGAAAAGTAGCACATATTGTTATTAATATTGTGAATCAGACCACCATTCAACCCGAAAGAGTACGTTGACGGAATCAATAACAACATATTTCTTCGCTTACGATATCAAATAGTTAATTAATCTAATATACTTTGACATTGTTCGATAAATTATTTCAATAAATATGAGAGTGTACGAAGGTTAACTATGACATCTTAGATTTGGTTTCAACAAAGCTTAACATCATGATCTATTGATTTAGATGTAAACCATTGACAATCAATCTACTTTTTTTATATATTTATTGTCAATGATTGATGTAAGATTTGTTGTGAAGTCAAAAGCTGCTCCAAATAGTAGTTGTGCTGATGATTAATTAGTTGATTATTATAATTATAGGTTTCTTTAAAGAATTCTCTCCGAGATTAGCATTAATTCCATGGATTAATCTGGTTCATCTATATGTTATCGCTCTCTCCCAAATTAATGCATCAGAAGCGGAGAAGAAGAAATCGAAGAAGGTGGAGAAGAATAAGCAAATAAGTTAATAACAATTGAGGAGGCCAAATTCTAAGTTTAACCTTTTGAAGCATTCGGTGGAAATACTTAAGAAGGGGTACTTAAGTAATTTTGTTTTTAGTCAAAAGTAGTCAAATATAAATTTGTATCTGAGACGCTTTTTTGGGTACTTTTCATAGTTCTCAATTTTTCTGTAGCATTTACTTTTTCTTCAATTTTGAATATTGAAGATCATTCATGAATAAAGAATATTTAGATCCAGATTCAATCACCAGAAATCTTTCATATTTTACATCATGGTATTAGAGCTAGTTAGTTAAAAAGACGATTCAGATTCGGATCTCGTTCATCGACTGCTGCAGATGACGAGAAATCGGCGATCGCATTCAGCTCGACCGTTGGTGGCTGAGTCTGGAAATCAGATTGAGGTTAGCTCGCCTATGGAAGAAACAGAGTATGAAGATGATCCATTCATCATTCATGGTAGTGATGCACCAGGTATGATTCTGGCTTCCACTAGATTAAATGGGCATGAAAATTATTTGCCCTAGCGAGAATCGATGTTGATAGCTTTATCAGCAAAGAATAAAAGAAGGTTCATTGATGGATCTATCAGTGAATCGGATGAGAATTCCCCCAAATTTAGAATCTGGCATCGGTGCAATGACCTGGTGCGATCCTCGATCATACAGTCGATCGCCCCAGAGTTAACTGCAAGCACAATTTATGCCAAGACAGCTCGAAAAATATGGGCTGATTTGGAGGGACGATTTGGCAAAAGTAATGAGCCACGTATATTTGAATTGCAGTCTCAATTAAATGCTATTAGGCAAAGAAATAATTCAATTGCAGTTTACTTCACAAAACTCAAGTCAATCTGGGATGAATTAGATGCGGATGATACCAAGTTCAGATGTGAATGTGAAGGAGGCAGAGAGGAAAAGGCAAGAACTAAGCTCAGACAATTTTTGATGGGCTTGAATGAGCAGTATGTTGCAGTTCGAGGGCAGATACTTCTAATGAATCCTATGCCTGATATCAATCAAGCATATTCACTTCTAGAACAAGATGAATCCCAAAGGAAGCTCGGAAGTAACGCTGCAACATTAGTAGAAAGTGTGGCTTTGAATAGTGTCAGACAAGAAAATGATTCGAATTATAAAGGGAGACAAGGAAATGAATCGGCACAAGGAAGGAAGTTCTGTGATTTTTGTATGAGGCTTGGTCACACAAGAGAAACTTGTTACAAGATACATGGATATCCGTAGGAAAACAAATTCAATAAGGGAAAACAGAAAATGTACAACCAGCACTTTGGTGAAAGACAAGCAAAT
This sequence comes from Canna indica, assembly GCA_034359265.1. NCBI lineage: Eukaryota > Viridiplantae > Streptophyta > Magnoliopsida > Zingiberales > Cannaceae > Canna > Canna indica. The sequence continues at coordinate 65,606,254 of CP136896.1, read as the reverse complement.
AATGCTACTTCTGATAAGAGTGACATGAAGAGTGAAAAAAAAACTCAAATGTCAGGAAAGAAGAAAGCAATCGCAGAGAATTCACTGAAGAACAATACAATGCTTTGCTGAGCTTGATTGGCAACAAGGGTTCAACGGGAGCTATGATGAACATGGCTGGTAAGTCCAAAGGTAGTAATGAGGTGAATGAAAAGGTACAATGGATACTGGACAGTGGGGCAACCGACCACATTGCCTCATCCCAGGTACATTTGGAACATAAAGTTCAACCAGGTTGTAATGATAGAGTACCATTACCTAATGGTACTTCAATACCAGTTGTTGGTATTGGGACAGCTCACATTGATGATAAAATCAGCTTGAAACATGCTTTATCAGTTTCAAACATAAATTTCAATTTACTGTCAGTGAGCAAACTGACCAAAGAGTTAAAATGTTTAGTGATTTTTAACTCCTCAAATTTCCTCATTCAGTACCCAGCTACGAAGGAAATTTTGGGGAGCGGTGAAGAAGAAGGAGGCTTGTATTTTCTGAAGAGTTCAAAGAGGAAGATAAAGCAAAGTTCTACAAATGTTATGAATGTAACTTTGGATGTTTTTTTCCTATGGCATAATAGACTAGAGCACATGTCTCCTATAAGAATGAAACTTTTAGTAGATACTATACCCGAGCTGAGAAATTTTCCTGAAAGACATTGTAATGTTTGTCCACTTGGGAAGATGTGTAGACTTCCATTCAATAAAAGTTCCATCAGAACTTCAAATGTGTTTGAATTGATTCATGTGAATGATTGGGGTCCTTATAAAGAGAGAACATATGATGGCTTTGCATACTTCTTAACAGTTGTGGATGATTTTTCAAGAGCCTATTTGACCTACTTGTTTGCCTTTAAAAGTCAAGTATCAGACATATTGATGAGCTTCATTAGAATGGTGAGGACTCAATTTGGTTGTGCAGTCAAGACAGTAAGGTCAGATAATGGCTCAGAATTCTATAACTCAGCCTTGAACAAATACTTGTCTGAGTCTGAAATTATGCATCAGAGTTATTGCATTGAAACACCACAGCAAAATGTTGTGGTGGAAAGAAAACACGGGCACTTATTGGAAGTAGCCAGGTGTTTGAAGTTTCAAGCCAATTTGCCTACAAAGTTGTGGGGAGAATGTATTATAACAACAACCTATTTGATTAATAGGTTGCCTAGTTCAGTGTTGTCAAATGTTACTCCTTATGAAGTGTTGCATAAAAAAAAATCAAAGTTGAATCATTTAAGGTCATTTGGCTGCCTAAGCTATATCAGCACTCTGCAGCATGGCAGATCAAAGTTTAATCCGAGAGCAAGAAAAATTGTGTTCATTGGGTATCTTCAAGGTAAAAAAGGTTATAAAGTATATGATTGCAACTCAGGCAATATATACACTTCTAAAGATGTGTTATTCATAGAGAATGTGTTCCCATTCAGAGAAGAAGAGAACTCTATGCATAAAGAAGAAAATTCTTTCATTGCAACAGATTGCACAGGTGGTCAATAGACTAGTGCGGATGCAGAGAATTGAAGGAAATATAACCAAAAAAAAAACCAAGAAAGAAGGATATCAGACACAGTGAATTGTAATGATCAAGAAGAGAAATTTGAAGAGAATGTTTGTGATGAAGATTTAAATGACAAGTTAATAGTAGACATGAATGACAAGCCAGAAGAAGAGAAAGAAACACAAGTTGAAGACTTCAATTTGACATAAACATTAACTGTCAGAAAAGGCAAAAGAGAAATAAAAAGGTCCTTGAAACTGAGAGACTATGTTTGCAACTCAGTGGAGGTAGAATGCAACAAGAAGGTAGAATGCAACAAGAAGACTCCTTATCCAATATGTAGATACTTGAACATCACATATATGATTGAAACTCATAGAAAATTCATTGCTTCCATTGACACACACTTGGATCCTAAGTGTTATGAAGAGGCAATAAAACAACAAAAGTGGAAAGAATCAATGCAAGAAGAGCTAAAAGCACTCGAAAATAATAAAACCTGGTGTGTATGTGATCTACCAGTTGGGAAAAAGTCCATTCGATGCAAATGGGTATTTAGAACCAAATTTAAGCAAGATGGCAGCATTGAGAGATACAAGTCTAGGCTTGTTGCAAAGGGCTACACACAAGTTGAAGGAGTCGACTATCAAGATATGTTTGCGCCAGTCTCAAAGCTAGCAACAGTAAGGATGACTCTAGTTGTTGCTGTAGTGAAAAATTGACCAATTTGGCAATTGAATGTTAATAACGCTTACTTGCATGATGAGCTGGAAGAGGAGGTTTACATGGATTTACCCCCAGGTTATAAACAAGAATTCAAAGGGAAAGTGTGCAAACTGAACAAGGCCATATATGGCTTGAAGCAAGCCGGGAGATAGTGGTTCTCCAAACTTTCTACAAGCATCAAAGCCAAAAATTACAGGCAGAGTGCATATGACCCTTGTTTGTTTGTCAAGCAGGAGGATGATAAAATTGTGTTGACATTGGTGTTTGTAGATGACATTATTTTGACAGGCTCAGATAGCAATGAGATAGACAAAATTAGAAGCTATTTGAATGAGCAATTCAGGATCAAAGATCTCGAAAAGTTAAAGTATTTTCTTGGGCTGAAAATTCAAAGAACCAACAAAGGTATACACATTAGTCAAAGGAAATATATACTTGACTTATTGTCAGACATGAAGTTGGTGAATTGTAAAGCAAAACTCACACCAATGGCACTGAACAGCAAACATTGTAGGTCGAAGCAAGAGAATGATGAGATGTTTGAAGACAATGCTGCTTATAGAACTCTCATAGGTAGGCTCTTGTACATCACTGTAACAAGGCCAGATATTGTGTACAGTGTACACAATTTGAGCCCGTTCGTGCAAAATCCTATGAATTCTCACTTCAAAGCTGCGCTAAGGATAGTTAAATACCTGAAAGGTTCCCCAGGATTTGGACTTTGGTATTCAGCACAATCTTCACTCAAAGTAGCAGGATTTTCAAATGCAGACTGGGGGAGCTGCCCTTTGACAAGAAAGTCTGTAATCGGATATTGCATCAAGATAGGAACTTCGACTGTGAGTTGAAAGTGCAAGAAGCAAGTGACCGTAAGTAGGTCAAGCGAATTGAGAGCTCTCTCAAGTACCACTGCCGAATTAGTGTGGACAGTAAACATTTTGAAAGATATGGGAGTAGACTGTGTAACCCTAGTGGCTTTGTACTGCGATTGCCAAAGCGCACTTCACATAGTAGAAAATTCGGTGTTTCATGAATGCACAAAACAATGTATCAGAAGCAGAGAAGAAGAAATCGAAGAAGGCAGAGAAGAATAAGCAAATAGCAGTTAATAACAGTTGAGGAGGCCAAATTCCAAGTTTAACCTTTTGAAGCATTTGGTAGAAATACTTAAGAAAGGGTACTTAAGTAATTTTGTTTTTAGTCAAAAGTAGTCAAATATAAATTTGTATCTGAGACACTTTTTTGGGTACTTTTCATAGTTCTCCATTTTTTTGTAGCATTTACTTTTTCTCCAATTTTGAATATGATCGATGAAGATCATTCATGAATAAAGAATGTTTTAGATCCCGATTCAATCATCAGACATCTTTCATATTCTACATCAGTATACCTAATATTGATATGAATTGATTGCAACTAAAGAGCTAGATGTCATGAGTCATGAGATCACCTATCTGAAGGTACTCTAATTGTCTCTTGTTCATTGAAGTAGCTAGGGTTATCCATCCACCTAATAAAACGTACTATATATTTAAATGGGACTTAGAAATTGTTTCACAACCAATTCTTTTTCCAAACTTTTTTTTTTTTAATGAGAATCAGACATTATTGTTTAATTTCCAAAAAAAAAAAATCAACCAATACATTTTCTTTGAACAATGTGTGTTTTTTAAAAAATAACTTTATTGAAAATTCTTTAAATTTGATAACTTAGGAATTGAAATTAATTATTTCTCATCTCTTTGTTTGGTTTGCGAGAAAATAATATATAATATAGACAGAATTAACTTCTACTAGCTATTTCATTCCTCTTGTATTTTTATTCATTGTCTATTTTTATTTGTTATCTATTCAATAATGAATGAATATGTGACGGAAGAAAAGTAAATACATAACACAAATGATTTTATTTTATTTCATTTCATTTCAAACCACGATGGTTCGTTTATTTTACTGAATTTGATTGGATAAAATAGGATAATAAATGAGAAAGTATATGATAAATTTTTTTTTAATATGATGTAGATTGCATATAATATTGATTTCATATTATTTTAATTTTATTTTTATAATTCATATATTAAACAAATAATAAATATAAATTCATCTCTTATCGTGTCTTTTTTGTTTTGTGAAATAAAATTCTAACGGTCCTTATTCATACTCATAAGTCTCAACCAATTTATCTCCTTTTTGAAGTTATATCTTCTGCTCACATTAATTGCTCGTATAGGAATTTCAAAAATTCAAAAATCACATTGTAATTGACATGTTATGTAACTATATCAAAATTTTGTAATTAAACTAGCAATCCATTCGTACAAGTCAAATGATAAAATTCTATGTATTTCAAAAAAAGGTTGAGAATGAATATTGTAATGAATCTTTAAAAGTTGTCCTACATTATATTATTAATTAGTGATTCTAATGACCTAGTTAAATATATGTGCTAATAATAATTTTGAGATAAAAAGTTGATAAGAAAGTGGGAATTAATAGTGAAGTTAACTTTAGGTAACAACTAACATTTGGAACAATGACAAAATGTAGCTAGTGGACAAGTAGCCATCAAGCGTGCATGTCATTTTCGGCATCAAAAGAATTAATATTTTTCTAATTAGGTAAATGCAATGTTCTTGGCAACTTAATCATTTCCCCCCCTCGGAAATATTCATATATAGAGAAAGAGACCTACACGCATAACACCCTAATTAAAGAGGTCAACAACTATAAAAGAAAATTCAAATTGAAGCAAAGGCCTCCTCAATATGAATAGGCTTAGCCTTCAAATTATTTGGCACATCATTGCAATTCAATTTGTTTGACAACTAGCCCATTGGCAAGTTTTGAATGCCCGGAACAATTCAATTAGTTTGACAACTAGCACATCATTGCTTGGGGCTTTGTGCCTGGCGCAGTGTTGCCAAGTCGCAACACAGCTCGACGAGGGGTTTCGGCGAGCGGCATCGCTGCTGAGCGCGAGCGCCCGACGGGACGCTGTCGTAGGCATTGTGCCTACTGCGAAGCTCGACAACCCCAACTCTTGGGGTAGCCGTACCCAATAGATAAGAGTCGCCACAGTATTATAGGCGGCGACGTGCTAGTGGCGATCGACAGCGGCTCCAACGCGAGCTCCGGCCGGTCGGATTCGATGGCGGCAGCAACATGAGTATGAGATCTATTTTCGTTCTATTTTACTTGGTAATTTATTTGTAATATCAAACATGTTTATATGAATTTTTATAAAATTATTTGTGCGTATCAAATATTATATTCTATGTTACCAATAATTTAAAAAGTGATAATCTATTTGAAAAGTAATTTAGATTATCGGGTAATCCTACGAGGCAATGCATCCAACGTCTTCTATGTTATTTTTTTTGCTTTACTTTATTGATAATATAATTCTTCTTTTTTATTTTAAATAAATTGCTAATTAAGTGATCCTTATATATTTCGCACTAATTAGAAAATCTAATAAATTAATACGCTCCTTAGTTACTTTTTTTTTGCCACATGTCTGGCTCTCACACTTGAAACGTTTACACAAGCCCATCACTATTAATTCCTTTATGAAATTAGGTCCCTAGACAAAAATTAATTGGACAAAGGAACCCGTAAGGGGGGCATGCAGTTGAGGGTTGACAAAATTGAGCTCCGGCTATCCACATGACTCTCAAGGCTTTTTAGGTGACCACCCAAATAAATGTCCAACCCTAACAAAACTACACGAAGGTCACCAAAAAGTCAACTTTTTGTCAGGCGTGTTTTGGTAAAGGTGCACAAGAAAAAGAGCATGAATGGGACATGCACAAGAGTTTGTAGGTGCACCTACCAACATCATTGGGCAGGAATTGAATTGGATTAGGAGTCATTTGGTGAATCGGTGGCTCACCAATTTAATGTTGCCACAAAATATTGAATTGGCAGGGGAATTGAAGGCTGTGGGTTTCACTTTTTACCTTTAATTTTGCTTTTGCTGTGATTAAAGAGTGCTAAGTTGTGTGTAATTTTGTTATTTTTTTAGTATTTGTTCTCGTTGTATTTCCAAAAGGGTTAATTACTCAATCTATTTCGACTTTTATATTTTTTCTCAAATTTATATCTTCTTTTTTATATACAATATTCTCTTTTCTTTTTGTATGAAATTTAGAATTAGTATGGAATTTTAGGGATGAACGGTCCAAATACCTTGTATTTTTCATGATATTCGAACTCTACCTTCTATACGATCGGTTCCTAGATTTTGAAATCGGATCCTACCATGTTCGAATTTGGAATGAGACCCTATTTGAAACCACATGTTTCGATTTCGATTTCGGGTACCTTATTGAAACATATTCATTTACAAGTTCTAATGTACAAGTTTCAGATATCTTGTTGGAACCTGTACATTTACAAGTTCCAAGGTACAGATTTTGGCTACGTATCGATTCCGATTTTAGGTACATGATGTGTTGGACCTGAAATCGGAACCGATTTTAATCGGTTCATTAATTTTTGTTCTAAACCCTATCCGAATTTAACTCGGGTCTATTCGAAACCTACCTAATCGAGTAGGTTTCAAGTGATTCCGGGTCTACCCGATACACATGCACACCCCTATGAAATTGTACATTATTAACCTTGACGAAGAGGAGTGCATTGGGTTCATCAATGGTGGTGTTGTTGTCGGCTGAGATCGGAAGATGTTGGGAGAGGGCGACACACCGTTAGTTAATGATTTCATGGATGTTGATGAACTCAAGATCGCTAACTATGATTCGGGGCAGGTGCACGATAGTGACACAATGTGTGGGTGAGAACGACGTGAATAGGTTTGGGTGTTGTATCAAATAGGACGCAAAAACAATGAAACATGCAGTGAGTTTAGTTTAATAGGTCTTCATGCATGGCATTTTCATTTTTTTAATATTACTAGGAGTTTGCAATATTTAATAATATATACAAACACAAACAGAATTTTTGATCCACATTAAAAGTGTCACGTCAGTATTTAAAAGACAAGTTCAATACCATATTAACGATGTAATATAATAGAAAGAAATAGAAAGAAATAGAAAGTTGGATAACTCTAGTGGTACAAAAGAAAATATGTGATAGTTTTTTAAAAAATAAAAATAAAATTTTGATATATTTAATAATTAACCATTTCTAAAAATCTCATGAAGATTTTAATAGTTGGCTTTAGATTGGTATGGGCTGATTTGTGAACATCTAAATAATATAGCCCATAAAAATTGAGTTCCATTTCAGGCCCATAAAAATATATTATGCAAATTTGGTTTTAAAAAATCCGAAAAAGAATGAATTTGATTAAAGAAAATGCTTAATTACGTTTTTAGTCCCTAAAATATCACTTTTTTTTGTCCCTTATTTTTTAAAATATTTCATTTAGTCCATCAAAAACTATTTTCGTTTTCGTTTGGTCCATCCGTTAATTTTTATCGTTAAGTGTCAATGTTGACATGGATTAAAGACGAAACGAGTGATCAAATGGAAAAATTGAGATATTTTAAGGGACTAGATGGAAAAAATATATTTTTTAATAATATAAAGCATTATATATATAAGTTTTCTCGTCTTATTCACTAATATAAAATCTCATCAATTTATTTTTTATTATTTCAAAATATTCACCTCACAAATCTACAATAAATTTACGACTGACGCTCGCGCCGCCCTTGCGCCACCACGACTCACGCTTGTGATGTCCTTTCTTGTGTCAGCACTTCTTATTCCCCTAATCCTTCTTTCCCACCACGACTTATTTATGGGTTATTAGACGAAAATGACATCAACTTTCACGAATTTCTCAATTTTGACCAATCCTTTGATTGGTCTCAATTATATATAAGAAGTTTAACATTGGTTCCAATAATAGCCCCCCGTCAGTTAGCCGTGATGTCGCCCATTAACTTGCTGGCGTGACAATTCATAAATAATTTTTAAAAATCGTCACGTCATAAGGGATCCACGTAGATTTAAGGATTATTAGACGAAAATGACCACAACTTTCACGAATTTCTCAATTTTGACCAATTCATTGATTGATCTCAATTGTATATAAAAGTTTAACATTGGTTCCAATAATGGCCTTATATATGTATCATCAAACACCACACTACACTATACTGATATCAACAGTATCAAAAGGAAAAAGAACACTTAAATTTGATAATATCAAATACACCATAAAAAATACTAAAAATATCATACTATACTGAAACATATATCATCGAAAATATACTAAAAAAAATACAGCACTATACTGGTGTTATCAGTATGATATATCAATTTCAAAAGATACTTCATTTTTTAAATAGTATATATGGTGTTATTAGTATTGTTAAGTGAAATCTCACACTAGAAGGGGGGTTGAATAGTGTTGGATTACTTTACCAATTTACTTCATTTTTTTAATCAATTCCAACTTCAACCAAATGCAAGTGCAACTAAGTAATATTCGTTAGCGAATATGAATCATAATTATAGACAAACACACAAGGCAATGCTAACACACGAAAGTAGAGTGGTTCGGCCAACCGCCTACTCTACTACCTTGGCTCCACACTAAGGATTTCTAACCAAGTACTTTATAGATTTTGTGTTTCCCTTTGAATACAACCGATGACTCGATTCTCAACCCTTTGAGAACTCCTCAAACCTATTCACCTAGGCAAAACACAATTCTATAAAGTAAACCCTAAGTGTTTACACTAGCACACATAGCAAGCTAATCAATGAAAATAAGTTCAAATAATAATTAAAATTACAATGAAAAGAGCTAAAGAATAAACCAAGACTAAGTGCTTTTTTCCAAGCCTTCAAAGCCTCCAACTCGCCAAGACGTTGAGCTCGAATCGAAGCCGGAGTTAAGGGAAAATGAGCGCTTGAGAAGTCGTTGATCGGAGAAGCGAGCGCAAGTCAATCAAGCTCTAGAAGGCACAAATCACTCTTTTGAAAGCCTATTTGAGTTGTTAAAAGAGATTAAAGAAGTTATGTGAGGGGTATTTATAACCCCTCAACATAACAGCTCCTCAACGAGTGTGTTTTCGCCCGTTGGATGTTGTCCAATAGTTTGCCGATCGATCGTCGGTCGATCGATCGATCGATCGCCCAGCGACCGCTGGCATTCTGTGCTTCTGCCGCTCTGTTCGGTCGACTGGAGAGTCGACCGAATGTATCGCGTTTTAGCTCCTCTGCTGTCCGGTCGACCGAATTAGACACTGACAGTTTTTTGCCTCGTTCGATCAACCGAAGTAGCCACTGCCAATTTTTGGCATTGTTCGATCGATCGACCAGTCGATCGAAATGGCTATTACCATTTTTTGCCTTGTTCGATCGACTGAACTTAGGCTAAGGCTGATTTTTACCTTTTCTTTATTACATGTTTTTTCATGGATTTAGTTACCAAGTTTTAACTTGGATAACTTTACAAATAGGCTTGGGATGAGATCCTAAGGATATATTACAAGGTATCTACTTAACCTACATCCGAGCCTTTCTTGGCAATCTTTTCTTTTGTATCTCCGAGCGAAGTTCGCCGAAGTTCGCATGTTTATCGCAACCTCAACCTGAACTTAAAACTTTACACATATATTAAATACTTATTTGTTATCATCAAAATGAAGATCGAGGCCTAAGGGGGAAACCCTTAAGCCAACAATCTTCCTCTTTTTGATGATGACAAACACAACATGGAATTTGAAGAAAATGTTAAGTATTATTTGTGAGTTTGAGTTAAGACATACATAACTTAACATATGCTCCCCCTATCAATGTGCATATCTTGCTTGTAACTCCCCCTATCTATATGCATCATAAAATAAATGTGACCTTACTTTTTCTCTCCCTTTTGACATCAATCAAAAAGGATAAGAGCTAAGGTACAATTTATGAGTTCCATCATTAAAACCAAGATATCCATAAAACTAAGTATCATCTACCACCATAGTCTTTCCTATTAATATAAGCCTATAGAAGGCAAACATCAATAAATTGCAAAGCCCCATAACAATGCAATACATAAGTGTGATGATACCTTATGGAAAAACATGTATGTTTTGGAAAAAAAAATTAACCACTAGGAAAAACACAAATTCCTAATTGCATTCTTAAGTTTGTAAAGTTTTTCTCACTCAAGGGTTTTGTAAATATATCTTCAAGTTGTTTGCCGGTGGATACAAATTCCACAAATATAGTGTTGATACCAGTATAATTACCCTTTTCTTTTTGATACTGATGATACCAGTATAGTGCAATATGATGTATATATCAGTATCCAGTGTGGTGATTGATGGTACATATATATTAGTATGCAGTGTGGTGTTTGATGATACATGTATATGAGGTTATTATTAGAACTAATGTTAAACTTCTTATATATAATGGAAATCAATTAAAGAATTGGCCAAAATTGAGAAATTCGTGAAAGTTGATGCCATTTTCGTCTAATAACCCTTAAATCTATGTAGACTCTTTCTGATGTTGCAATATTTAAAAATTATTTTTGGATCGATACGTCAGCAAGTTAATAGGCGATATCACGGCTAACTGATGGGCGGTCATTATTGGAACCAATGTTAAACTTCTTATATGCAATTGAGACCAATCAAAGGATTGATCAAAATTGAGAAATTCACAAAAGTTGAGGCTATTTTCGTCTAATAATCCTTTATTTATTAATTAATTCTAAAAAAACATAGTGGAGAGAGCGAGGTCATTGTGGTGTTACATGATGACGGGCAATCTCACAAGCAACAAGGGGTGGTGCGAGTCATGGTGGCGCGAGCGTGAGTCATGATGGCACAAGGGCAGCGCGAGCGCGAGTCGTAAATTTATTGTAGATTTATGATATGAAGATATTGAAATAATAAAAAGTAATTTAATGGGATTTTATATTGGTGAATAAAATGGAAAAGTATATATATATATAGTCCCTTAAAATATCTCCATTTTTTTGTTAGGTCCCTCATTTTATCTTTAATCCATGTCATCATTGACACTTAACAGTAAAAGTTAACGAAAAGTTAATGGAGGGACCAAACGAAAAAAACGTGATATTTTGGGGGACCAAAAATATAATTAAGCCTAAAGAAAAATAAATAAAAGGCTTAATTGTGTTTTTGGTCCCCCAAAATATCATATTTTTTCGTTTGGTCCCTCCTTTTTAAAAAGTTTCTGTTTAGTCTCTCAAAAATTATTTTCGTTTTCATTTGGTCAATCCGTTAACTTTTCATTAACTTTTGATGTTAAGTGCCAACATGGAAGGCTGACATGGACTAAAAAGGGATCAAACGAAAAAAATAAGATATTTTTGAGAGACTAGATAGAAAAAATATATATTTTAATAACCTAAAGCATAACAATATATAATTATGTTTTAGGTTATTAAAATATATATATTTTCATCTGATCTCTCAAAATATCTTACTTTTTTCGTTTGATCTCTCTTTAGTTCATGTCAACATTTCATATTGACACTTAACATCAAAAGTTAACTGAAAGTTAACGAATGGACCAAGCGAAAACGAAAATAGTTTTTAAGAGACTAAACAGATTTTTTTTTAAAAAAAAAGAATCAAACAGAAAAAGTATAATTTCTCTATGCAAAATATGATTAAGTCTAAATAAAAATTCACACCCAAGTTAGACCAAAATAAAATATGATTATGTTTCTAAGGGAGATGTCTTTGTCTATGCTTGAGCCATCGTCCGTGCCTGCGCCTTCGTCTGCCCCCTTGCCTTCTCTATGCACTCCCTCAACTGGCAAACCTCCTCCCAATAGAGGTCGGCCTCCTAATAGAGCTCGCGATCCGCCAAGTTCTCGGCGAAACTCATCTTCGCGACCCCCGGCATCCTCGGATCAAAGGGCATCTCATCCGCCTTCCCAGAGATCTTCTTCCCGTCTTCCGACTTCGGCTTCCCCTGTATCCTGGGCTTATATTCTTCGTGACGACCATGTGTCGCCAGTGGTAACTTCTAATCCAACTCTGAAAAATATTCATGCGGCTTCTAATCATGTTCGTTTCTCCCCTGATCAAATCTCTTCGTGGTGTGCTCCCTAGGAGCATTGTTTGATTGGTAAATTTTTCGGTCGTCCTCCGCCACTTTCGGTGATATCGGACTGGGCTAAACGCCTATGGCATTCCGCTGGTTTCACGTCAATTTTAGATTTAGAAGAGGACTATTTTGTTTTTCAATTTTTCGATTCCAAATCGTCTCAAGCAGTCCTCATTAGAGGACCGTATTCATTACGGGGGAGTTCTTTGTGTCTTACTCCATGGCGGCCATCTTTCCGCCCATGGCATGAGTCTTTCTCGATGGCACCTATTTGGGTCCGACTTTTGGGCTTGCCTTTGGAATTTGGGAATGCTGAGTCTGTTTCATTGATCAGAAACTCGATTGGTAAAGTTCTTTCCGTGGATTCTCGTTCTTTTAGTTTTGTTCGTGGATGATATGTTCGCCTCTGTGTTGAAATCGATTTGGCAAAACCCCTTAAGCAGGGATTGTGGATTGGTTCAGTAGGTAATGAGTTATTTCAGCCATTAGCTTATGAAAATTTGTCGTCTCTTTGCTATTCTTGTGGCTGCGTAGGCCACCGTGAAGCTGAATGCTATTTGAAATTGTCTTCCCCAATAGCTGTTTTGCCGAATATTTTCGGGCCTTCTTCTGTTCCGCCGATTTCCTCATCGAGTTTATCTTCTAATGCTCCGATTTCAAATATTTCTAACACTGAAAACCTGCGTTCTATTCTTTAATTTAACCTCGACCACCCGCCAATTGAGATGTCGACGGTGCCTGCCTGTGGACTGTGGGTGCAGGTAACCAGGCGGCGAGGTAACCGCGCTCGCCAGGGTTCCCACCCGGCTAATGCTTGTGGGGTTTCCTCGCGCCGTGGACGGCCTGCATCACGTGGTGCGCACGCAGCATTCGGTCGGTCTTCGGTTTTTGTCCCGAGTTCGAACCATGAGGAGGGCGAATTTGTGCCCGAGGATTCGGATCCGAACTCTTGCGCGCCACTGCACTTTGTCGATTCGCCTACCCCACGCTTTAACGAGCCGAGATCTAGTGCGGATCTGCCCTCGGACTCTACGCCTTCGGGTGATGGTCTGCGCGACGCTTCGATTCCCCTCGTTGCGCCACGCAATCTGCCAGAATCTGCTTTAGCAGTTGGCGTATCTGCGGTAATAAATTCATGCTCGATTACGATGGCGATGCCTGGGCTTTCGAGCGGGCAGAGCCGCACCACCTCCTCCCCGGCACGTGCCACTCGCTGGGTTCCAAAGTTGGCCGCATCCAATGGCTCCGATGCTATCTCTTCTACTCGTGTTATTTCTAACTCGGGTCAAATTAACCCCACTTCTTCATCCTTATCCGCTGCTGGTATCCCATTTCCTTTGCACCCCTCTCCTAATCTCTACTCCTCGCCTTCTGTCTTAAGCTCTCTCCGCCCTAACGCCTTCTCCTCCTCCATTGCAACCCCTTCTCTAGCCGTTTCCATTCCCCCACCCCCATCCCGATCAATGAATCAACTGATGGAGGAGTTGAAATTTACCTTTGTTGCCCCTTCTGTCCCGTTGGACCCCGCACTTCCCGTAGAAAGCTTAAAGCCCTAAAAGCCCCTACCTCTGTTTCCCCTCTGATTCCCTTGCGGGTCCAGAAGCGGGCCCGCGCCTCAGATGGTGAAAGCGACCCTACTCAGGCTAATGTTTATGGTGCGCTTCCCGCACTAGAGGCATCCTCCGATGAGATGCCTTTTGATGTCTCCTCCCTTGCCCTGGTTCCACGATGAGTTACTTGTGTTCGAACATCCGAGGAGCCTGGCGTCGTCAGGTGAGAGATCATTTAGCATATTTTATTAAAAAAATATTCTGTGCATCTAATCGCGTTGCAGGAAACACATGTTCATACTGCCTGAGCAAATACTATCATCCGTTCCTTTGGAAGGAAGTGGGATGACATTTCCTTTCCTTCCAGAGGAGCCTCTGGTGGCCTTATTTTGGCCTGGGATACCTATGTAATCTTTGCGAAGGTACTATATGTCCACTCTCAGGGTATCACGACCATTATTGGTCATGATCAGCTGGAACCCTTTATATTTACTTCGTTCTATGCTAGCACAAATTTGATTTGTCGAAAAGAACTTTGGAATAGCTTTACTTGTCTTGATCTTTCAAGCTATCCATGGCTTTTAACTGTTGTTTGCATAAATATGAAAAAAGAGGGGGCTTGCCTTTTCGCTTGAATCTTTCGACGAATGCTTTTATTGATTTTATGAACTCAATGGGTTTGATTGACATAGGCTTTGTCGGATCTCCTTATACTTGGTCAAATAACAGAATGGACCTTGCTAAAATACAAATTCATCTCGATCGCTTTTTTTGCAATGCTTCATGGTTACATTTTTTTGACTCTGGTATTGTTACACACATGTCGAAGGGTTGTTCGGATCATTGCCCTCTTCTTTTCAACTTTGGAGTTTTCAAAAATAAAAATAGACTGTTTAAATTTCATAGTTTCTGAATCGATTACCCTGAAACTATGGATATTGTTCATAATGCTTGGAATGAAGTCCCTTTTGGTCTTTCGGTTCAAGGTAGATTTTCCTATGGTTTAAGATTTACCAGACATGCTCTGTCTCAAATGAACACTTATGTCTTGGGTAATTTAGAAGTCTTGCTTGATGATACAAGCGCTCAAATTGCTAGTTTAGAATTTAAGTGTGCTTTTCCTGTTTTTATGATGCAGATGAATTAGCTCTTAAATTATTATATAATAAGGCTGCTGCCCTTAGGAGGCAAATCAATTTAAAATGGTGGTGTAGAGCTAAATCTAAATGGATTTCTAAGGGTGATGTTAATTCTGCATATTTTCACCGGGTGGCTACTTCTAGACGTAGAATAAATAAAGTTGGTAGAATTACTTTAGGCAATGGTTTTGTGCTTGAAAATCATGATGATATTCTATTGGCTTTCTCGGAATTCTATTGCAATCTATGGTCTGATAGTATTTCTGCTCCTGAAAATTGTATTGCTCAATTTAACTTTGGATGTATTGATCATGCTAGTGCCAATAATTTAATTGCTCCTTTTAGCCTCTCTGAAGTATGGAATATTGTTAAGTCTCTTCCAAATGGGAAGAGCCCCGGTGTGGATGATTTTACTGGAGAATTCTTTAAACACTATTGGCATTTGATTTATGATGATTTTATGAATTGCATGCATGATTTTCATCAAAATAATATGTTGCCTAGAGACTGAAATAAAACTCTCTTATGTTTAATCCCTAAAGTTAGACACCTTAGTGGCATAGGTGATTTTAGACCCATAGCCCTGTGTAATCTTAGCTATCGAATACTATCTAAATGCCTAGCTAATAGATTGAAAGGTGTTCTGCCTAAGTTAGTTTCATATGAGCAATCTGCATTCATTTAGGGTAGAAGTATTCATGATAATATTTTACTTGCCCAAGAAATTGCCCATTCTATGTATGCTTTCAAATGCAAGAATCCTTATGTGATGGTCAAAATTGATTTGGCTAAAGCATATGATAAAATTAGCTGAGACTCAATTTTGAGTATTCTTAAAATTTTCAATTTCTCTTTAAAGTTCATAAGCTGGATTAATTCTTGTTTGTCGACTGCTGATTTTGCTTGCCTTTTAAACAACAAACTATCCCTTTTTTTTTGCTCCAAAAGGGGCCTCAGGCAGGGTGATCCTATATCACCTTACCTTTATGTTTTGGTCTTTCAATTGTTGACTTTGTTGTTTAATCAAGTTGTTGATTGCAAAAAGTTTACCCCCTTTAAAATCAAAAATCGCTTTCGGATTAGCCATTTAATGTATGCTGATGATATTCTTGTGACTTTTCGTGCCAATCGAAAAAGTTTGCAGGCTTTCTTTGATATTTTTCAAAAATATGCTCAATGTACTGGTCAAACAATCAATTTGACCAAGTCTAAATTTTTTTTCCCGGAAAACACTTCTCAAAATGTTCAATCCATGATTTCAAATTCGCTCAATATGAAAATTGGTAAATTTTCATTTAAGTATTTGGGCACTTTTATTTCTCCTAGAAGACCTCCGGCACAAGCCTTTGATTTAATTTCTAATCAGATTAGTAGCAAATTGGAAAATTGGCAATCTAACCTTCTATCTCAAGTTGGTCGTGTGGTCTTAATTAATTCTGTCTTAAATTCAATTCATTTACACTCCATGTCGGTTTCTTGGTTTTCTAAAAAACAAGTTGATAAGATTGAAAGACAAATAAAAAACTTTTTTTGGTCATCCGCTAAAGAGAAAAAAGGATTGCATTTACTCAGTTGGTCTACAATTACTCTGCCTAAAACACTTGGGGGTTTAGGGTTACAAGACTTACATTTTAAAGGCTTTGCATTACAAGCTAAACGAGTGTTTGATTTCTTAAGTAACAAGTCTATCCCTTGGATTGATTTGGTCAAAATTAAATATAGGATCCAAAAAATTTATTTCCCATGACAAAAAATGTTCTTGGAGTTGGCGTCTATTTCGATTGACTTTTGAACAATTACTTCCCGATTTTTTTAAACTAATAAATAATGGGGAAACATCTTCTATTTTTTATGATAACTGGCTTTTTGATTTACCACTATCTTTGAAACCTTCTTTAATGCATATAGATTTGATCACTGATACGGATGGTTTGAATGTAAGTACTTTAATTTCAAACTCTGCTTGGAATGAGACTATGTGTAATGCTCACTTTGGCTCGGTGGTGTAGGATTCTATTTGCCGGATCGAGTTGCCTATGAACCCCAATGATGATAAGCTAAATTGGAAGGACTCGTTAGGGGGTAGAGTTTCCACTAAATCCGCTTATGAGTTTCTTAGAAGTCATGTACTTTCAATCGGGCAATCTGACCATCGATGGGGTTCTATCTGGAAGTTGCATTCTGCCCCGAAAATTAAATTGTTTTGTTGGAAACTCTTCCACCAACGATTACCCACTCGAGCTCGTCTTCATTACCTGGGTCTTAATATCCCCATGCATTGTTCTTTTTGCAATCTAGTCCCTGAAATCACTGAACATATGTTCTTTTATGCCCTTTTGCCAAAAACATTTGGAACCTTATTCAGGAAAAAACCAACATTAGCATTAACCTTCCTTCTGTTTGGGATCCTTCTTCTTGGATTTTTTCAACTTACCCCCATTCCAGAGGAACCTCCTATCGACCTGTGATAATTGCCAATAGATGTTGGTACATCTGACACGTTAGAAATCTCTTGGTGCATAAAGTTAGGCAGTCTATCCCCTCGGTCTTAGTGACAAAAAATTTAGCGTTCACTGAATCCTACTTCAGTAAAACGCACCATGAGGACAATTCTATAAGTAAATCTATCATGGTCAAATGGAATCCCTCACCACTTGGAATTCTCAAAATTAACTGTGATGCATCTTTTTCAGATAATACCGGTGGCTTGGGTGTGGTGGTTTGATCGAATAATGGTCAATGCTCTTTTATTTTAAGTTGCTATGAAAGCTCTGGGCAATCTGCCTTACATATGGAAGCACTGACAATCAAAAAAACTTTAAATTTTGCTCTGACGCATAATTTGCCTATGTTTCAAGTGGAGACCGACTCTAAGACAATGATCGAGGTGCTGAACAAAAAGATGGACATACCATGGGAGATTAACTCGGTTGTTGAAGATATTTTCCATTTATCTCTACAATGTAATCTTCAAAATTTTATCTTTTGTTATAGAGAGGCAAATGAAGCTGCCCATTAGGCAGCAACGAGGGCTCGTCAGAATCGCGATATGTTGATTTGGTCATCCATTCGGCCTCCAAAAGTGGAGGCAATTTTGTACAATGACCTTTTTGGCCCTGGCTCAGTCAAGCATTAATAAAGTTATTTTGATTTTGATAAAAAAAAAAAAAAATATCATGTTATTATATATTCTCTAATTTTCTCGACCTAATTCTCTAGCCCGATTTAAAATGATGAGAGAACAATTTTGGACAGCGCAAGTAAGAACACGTGGCAGCCCCTTAATCGCTAATTTATGGGACGGTGAAAACAATATTTCATTAGTGCATTAAATATATGGGATGGTGAGACATGGTCATTAAATTACCCAAATAATGAGTCAATTTATAGCAAAGCTAATTAATCTGGTCTACATGCCCATAATCCTATATCAAGCAATAAAAGCACAAGATAGTGATATAAAGAGTCGCCAAGACATGATTATATGACTTTAGAAAAAGAGTATTATTGTATTAAAATAAAAAAGCTCTTTTAAAAAGTAGTCTAAAGTTTGATCATTACATGAATAATTACCCATTACAATTCTAATGATCTCTTCTCCTCTTTCATCTTTATTTATTTTTTATATTATGGGACTGTTTAATTAATTAGTTTCTCAAGTGATCATATACTCTGCAAATGGATTAACCCTAATTATCATTATAAGAAATCTTATGTGGAAACCTAGAATTGTATGGATATATCAAGTTTTAGGTGTGTGTGTGTGGGCTTGTTAATAGAAAAGACACAATGCCAGGAATTGGGTATTATGATCATATCAGCACATGTTCATTGTTGACTACACCAACTTCATTCTTGAGAATCATTCTTTATTAACTTATTTTTTAAGTGATAAAGGAGTTCGAAGCTTATCAAATATACTTCAAGTAGTACATTCATTCAAATTGAATTTTTAAAACTAGACTGCTTATTTGATTAAAAACCGAGTAAAAAACAAATAAATTTTGAACTTGTCATTTAGCCTATTTCATATGAATATTTCTTTTTAAAATTTAGACTAGTTGAACTATAACTTGACCAACAAAAGAAATCACCACCATAAAACTTGCACCTCCATAAAGTGCCTCCACCCCTGCCTCTATGCAACTTGCACCTCCATAACTTTTACCTATAGGATTCATCAAGGCCTATAACATGCATGAATTGACCTACCACCTCTTCCACATTATGATTCATACATCTTTTGGAAAATTTTGTTTCTACTCATTTAACTGTTTTTAGTAGCTGTTGACAGGTTCCTTTCTTCAGGCTAAAGCATGGAAAAAAACATGGAAAAGAAAAGAAAAGAAAAAAAATTATTGAAGATTTCTCGCGAATGTAATCAAGCGACCCATTGAGCAACAAATTTGGTTCAAGTATGATCTTTTCTATTCAACGTCTACTACTCGAATCAATTTTTTGTACATGATCGTTTTGATCCGACTTTTAATCGATTAATAATATGATTTCTTTGAATTTGAAAAAAAAAATTATTTCATTTCATTCAATGAGTATAAAAAATATGGACCATTATCATCCCTAGCAAAGGGAAAAGCAAGCTAAGTTAATTGCTAATGAAGCTACTACTTCAATTACTAAGAAACAAAGAAAAACCAAAAAAGTGGTGATAGAACTATGAACTGCATGATGAAATTAAACAAAAAGCAAGATAAAATGGAATGTTTTCAACCCACTGATTCTCAATCATGAACAAGCAGCAGGCGCCTGCTCCGAGTGCTGCACTGTAATCATTCATGTTTCTCAGAAATCAAAAAATATCAATCATCTTCCTCTCCACTATTTGTGCATGTAGATGGATTCAATGGGATTTTTAATTTTAATCTTGCAGATGTCTTAAAGTTTATTAACAATGAAGTGAATTTTAGGAGCTTTATATGTCTATTTATATTTGTAAATCCTATCCTCTTCCCTCTTTCTCTCCGAACTCCACTGCTTTTTTGCGTATTAAAAGAAGCAGCAGCGAAAAAGCAGCAGGACAAGATTTGCAAACCGCAATGCATTGCTTGACCCACCACCATCGCCATTCCCTTTCATGTCGACTGTTCTCCGAGACAGCATGCAGTTGCAAACACCTTCCCTGCTCTGATCCCTCTCCTTCTCAATACTCCTGCAAAAATCTTAGACGTCTGCCGCTCCGAAGCTTCCTCGGCAGTGGCGATGAGTCGCATCCACCACCAACAGCGCCTCCTCGTTTGCTCCTCTCCGCAGCAGCAACGATGTGATAACTGGTCTGCGCTGCTTCTGCAATTTCTCTCTTATGCATGGTCTTTTCTTGAAGCATTTTTGCGTTTCAATCTTATGTGATTCTTTGCGCACGTCTTGTTTGAAGTAATGCGTGTGTGAATAGAATTCAGAAGACTGAGGTTTGAATATGCATATAGAATTGAAGCAACAGTAAAAGGAGCTGGTTAATTTGACTGCAATATCTGCAAAAAGACTGGTGTGATTCTTGCAGTAAGGATGAAGGTGCAAATGTAACTTGCTAGCAGAGGTGGAAGCTGAATACCTCGTGCCAATAAATTTGACAACTAGTTAGCACTGCAAAAAGAGTTTGAAGTAAATGTCTGTGCAACCTTGAATATATACTATGTAAAAAACTACAGGCAAAATGCTTGAGTTTTAAGTGAAATCAGCAAACTTCTTGCACTAGGTTGCCATGCACATGTAATTGCTGCAAAAATCAAGATCAGCAACTTTAGTTAAACTGAGTTTAAATTTTGCTCCCCTGTGGTAAGTAGATAAATTATTATTCTATAACAGCATGATGCTTTCTTCATAGTTGGCACTTTTCTTTTGGGACTGTATAATGCATATCATAACTGAGTAGTTTCAGAATTAGAGATGTCACCAGAAGTTGGTTAATTTGATAATCTAGTCGTAACGAAAACTAGATTGATATTTATAGGGTTGTAAAAAAAAATCATTTTTTACATTTTGTCGTCATATAGTTGCTCAATTTGATAATCTATCTAAAATTTTACTGCAGGATTTTTTTGGATGTTCCTAGTGACATAACCATTGAAGTAAGTGGTTTGAGATTTGCACTGCACAAGGTAATTATACTCTATAGAATATAACATTTAATAAATTTACATTTGACAGAAATCTAGTAGTTAAATCTAAGCAACTCCTACATTTGACAGAAATGTCTTTTTGTCTTCTTGTAGCACATATGTAATTTTTTTATCATAAAAAAAATCAAGTGAGAAAAATTCTTGCTTCCTCTATCAACAGTGACTTTTCTTAGTTAACTATATTATGGTCTTGAAATAAAAACAAAGTGTAGAAAAAATTAAGATTTCCTCTTTTTTTGATGAAAATACCACCAAATAAGATTTTCCTTTATTGTGTTCTGAGAAGAATTGGAAATAT
This sequence comes from Canna indica, assembly GCA_034359265.1. Taxonomy (NCBI): domain Eukaryota; kingdom Viridiplantae; phylum Streptophyta; class Magnoliopsida; order Zingiberales; family Cannaceae; genus Canna; species Canna indica. Next base: position 65,584,809 of record CP136896.1, on the reverse strand, counting down.
TATACTTCCATCTTATAAGCATTTCCATGCTAAACTAGTGAAACATAATGCTAACTCTAATATCTAGTTCTTATGAATCTTTCCTCTTGCTGAACAATTGCAAACAGTTAACTGATTCTTGAAATTTGAAATGCAGTTTCCACTTGTCACCAAAAGTGGTAGAATTAGGAAATTGATAGCTGAACACAAAGATGCCGATACTGCAAAAATAGAATTGTTTAATCTTCCTGGTGGCCCTGAGACATTTCAGCTGGCTGCCAAATTCTGCTATGGCATAAACTTTGAGATCACAACTGCAAATGTAGCTCAACTTCGGTGTGCCTCGGATTACCTTGAGATGACAGAAGAATATGCAGACGATAACCTATCTTCACGATCAGAATCATATCTAGATGATGTTGTTTGCAAGAGCCTAGAGTTGTGTGTTGAAGTCTTGCACCAATGTGAGAGCCTTCTTCCTCTTGCAGATGAGCTTAAGATAGTGAACAAGTGCACAGATGCCATTGCTTCAAAGGCTTGTGCAGAGCAGATAGCCTCAAGCTTTTCGCGCTTGGAGTACAGCTCTGGGAGACTCCACATGAACAAGCAGGTAAAATGCAGCGAGGACTGGTGGATCGAAGACCTTTCGGTACTTCGAATCGACTTGTATCAGAGAGTCATAGAGGCCATCAAATGTAGAGGTGTTCGCCCCGAGACCATTGGAGCTTCACTTGTGGATTTCACGGAGAAGTTCTTTAAGAAGAAGCCCCTCCTAAGGAGTGCAACTTGTGAAGGTATTCAAACAAGATATGGTGCTCTACATGACACTATTGACTGTGAAGAAAAGATGGTGGTAGAGACAATTGCAAGTCTATTGCCTACAGAAAAGCATGCTGTGCCGATCAGGTTCCTCTTCGGCCTCTTGCGTTCAGTGATGATTCTAGATTGCACAATGTTATGTAGGCTGAATATTGAAAGGAGGATTGGGTCTCAACTGGAAATGGCCACTCTTGATGATCTGCTGATGCCTTCTATTGAGCATGCTGGGGATAAGACTATGTTTGATGTTGACACAGTTCACAGGATTCTTGTGATCTTCTCTCAACAAGATGAAAGCGATGACGATGACGACGATGATGGATTGGATTACAACTCAGAAGATCCTCATCCTCCCTCACAGAATGCATTGGACAAAGTAGGAAGACTTGTTGACAATTACCTTGCAGAGATTGCTCCTGATGCAAACCTCAAACTGGCTAAGTTCATGGCCATAGCAGAGACCTTACCGGGATATGCTCGAACAAATGATGATGGATTGTATCGCGCAATCGATATCTACCTCAAGGTAATATATCTTGATGCTTTGTTGATGGTTGAGTTGCTTGCTTTCATAGGATTCCATTTGTTAAAAACACAATAAATAGATTGAGCTATTTCCTAGCAACTTAAGCTAATAAGGAACTTAATGTCATTAATATTATGTATCTGCTTCTCATTTCTATTTTGATGTTTCAGGCTCATCAGGGGCTTTCAGAATTGGAGAGGAAGAGACTTTACAAGCTCATTGACTTCCACAAGCTCTCAGAGGAAGCCACTGCTCATGCTGCACAAAATGAGAGGCTCCCAGTGCAAGCCACTGTCCAAGTACTCTACATTGAGCAACTGAGGCTCCGAAGTGCCTTGCGATGCTCCCCTTCCGAGGAGAACCAGAAACCAGACCACCCCCGTTCATGGGGAATGAGCAATGGAGTGTTCAGTGCAGGGAACGTGTCTCCCCCTGACAACTATGCATCTCTGAGGAGAGAGAACAGGGAGCTGAAACTTGAGCTTGCGAGGATGAGGCTTCGGCTGAGCGACCTCGAGAAAGGCCATGCTTGCATGAAGCAAGATCTCGAGAAGTCGAACTCACGGAAGTTCATGATCACGGTTTCAAAGAGGATCCGGAAGCTGAACTTGTTCAGTGGTAGTCCTTTGAAGGGATCAAGTATTCCATCCAAGAGTCCGCTGACAGAAGATTCCAAACTCAGTAGCAAGACATGAATCAGAGATTACTATTGATTTGGGCAAATTGGTGAGCTTTTTTCTACACGATGAACATATAGCTCCTCGCAGGCCAATGTTTGAGTGTTGAGCCATTAGCATACTGTGTTTTGTCGAGTTTGGTTCAAGTTTGCTACCTTTTTCTTCTTGAAGATTGATGTTCAGACTACTGTACATATTAGAGTGTTGGCACTTGGTATTTGCGCCGCTATTTTGCAAATTTAGAAGATGTACCAAATTGATAACAGAGTCTCTCACCACATATATCGTTTGTCCACCAATTGCATAGTATTGCAATATCTCTCAAAACTATTAGATTGAAATTGCAGTTATTAATTACTAAGTAATACGAATCCGATGTTTCCATCACTGTAAAATTAGCTCCTCGACCTTTGCACGTACTACTACTGCATGCAGGAGGCGTTTCTTTCATCTCTATCTACATTGTGGTGCTCACCGGGAAGCCTAAACTCCACCCGCCGCCGACGTCCTCGAGGCCTCGACGTCGACGCGCTTCCTTCCTTCTTCAAGCACGACTTCGGCCTGCATGATCCTCGGCTTGCTTCCTCGTCGGCATCTCCATCGTCTGACGAGTTCACCGCCGGCGGCAGCGCGACGACTCGGCAACGCAGCAGCTGCCGCGGCGACGGCCGGGGGGAATCCTGTATCAGGCGGCGGAGCGTGTGGTGGGGAACGATGAAGAAAACGTTGCCGGGCATCAGCAGCGACTCCGGGCGGACGACGATCCACGGGAACCGGAACACGTCCGGCCGCGTCACGAAGTGCCGGGGGTTCCTCGCCATCACCTCCGACGCCGCCACCGGCTGGCGGTGGGTCTCCACGAACCCGCCCGGGTGGACAAGCTTCAGCACTGCATCCTCTTGCGCCATGAGAGGGAGAACCGGAGAATAGAGAGACAGAGAAGTGGGTGGCGATATATTTAAGCTCCATGGCGGAGAGACAGAGGTGATGACGTGTAATGGATTAGTATCTTTGATTAGATTTGGGAAAGGAGAAAGACATAGATTTTTGTCGTTAGTTGTGAACTTTAGGAACTTGATTTGTTTAAGAGGACTCAGGTTCATTGGAGGGTTCGCATGTATTGCATATTCTTGTTTAGTTCGAAATGCAAGATCTATTTCTTTGTTCTATTAGCCGGAAGAGGTCAGTCATCTGTAGATATTATATATTTGTTCCCAAGGAATCCACAGTTTAATTAGAACAAAGTAAAGGAACTTAATAAGCCCAAGGAATTCGCAGTGTAGGTGTTATATATGTTTTGTCCAATTGATTTAACGGAAATTAAAGATTCTAAGCATCTAATTTTTATATAGTGGCCCGTGTGATGTATTTATTCTATAGTGTAAATTTATAAGTGGACTTATCACCCTTATAATTTGTGGATTCGCCATCGTAAGCAGGAAATGATGATTTTTTTTTAATTGTGAATATATTGTTCTGGTCGAAACAAAAAAAAAAGATTAAAAGAATGTGTTGTAGCTTTTTTGACGACAGTGGAGGGCTCAATGAAGTGTTTGGATTTCAATGAAGTGCTTGATTATACTTACGAAGGAGAAAAGGATTTGAGAGTCAAATGATCGCGCATGAAAAGTGCGGATCATCAAAGGTTTGTGACTTCTTATTTTACTTGAGTTTTTGTAATTTTATACTCGACCCATAGTTGATAAAAATTGATCATTTTGCTCATTTTTTTAATTAACTGCAAAGTATTCATTTTGCTCCTTTATTTGGTTGCAACGAGATTACAAAAAATAGATGGACCACATGGAATAGATAGGGATCGATGGGAAATATTATTCCCCGTATAATATTATTTATCTATTCCACATGGGTTTTTACAAAAACTACATCCAATGAATAAATGATTATCACTGAAATAATATATTAACTATCAATGACAAAGTGAAACATTCACTAAAAAACCATTTACATGAGAAGAAAAGAAAAATTCTACAATGCTTATTTACTTTTTACAAGTTTATGGTTTTTAATTGCTATAGAAAATGAATGACAAGTCTTATTATGCTCCAACATCTAAGCACAGAATATTAGCCGCAGGATATTTCGACCAATGTGGATCATTTAAACGGTTTAAATTGAGGTGGAACCCTAGATCGATCTCTTAGGCATCTCAACATATTAATTTAAATAAAAGGGAATAATTATAAGAAACAGGTAAAAGTCACAACAGTTTCTGCAGTATTAGTCTATTAGATACCAAATATTACTTACAAGTCTATGACAGCATCCGTATGCAACAATACAATATTGACCATACCTTAAACTTAAAGGGGGGGGGGGGGGGGGGGGGCACGGGTGGCATCTGCTTCCCTTAGGTTTGCAAAATATTTACAGACTTACAGTAATGGATATTATTTTTGCATTTGCCCCTCCCTCATCTTATATAATCGCCCCCTAAATGTTGTGTGCTAGGTCCATCGATACTGCTGGTCACTCATCTTGTTCAGTGCGCATTGCACTGACCGTGGAGACCATGGAATCTACACCGCATATGTTGCGACCCCTGCATATCTTATAGTAGCCATCCTCCCCCCAGCTTTCGCCCCATGAGTTCTTTATTATCCAAAAGGGCTTGTCCTTGAAGCGAATTGGAGAATAACCAGCAGAACCATATCCAACCAGAAGCACCCCGTGGTCCAAATGCTTTCCACAAATGTAAGGGCATGAGACACCTCCAATGTACGTTTGCATGAACACTGCATTTATACCAACTGCACAAGGCATGACAAACATGAGCAACCCATCTGGTTATCATAAAAATTTTGGATTATACCATAAAATTACAGCATAGGATCACTTACTTGCAAGAGGGCCATGTTTCACAAGATTAGCAGCAATTTGATCTTCGTTTACTGAAACAACGGTGTAGTTCTTCACTGAAGCAGCAATTTTTGACTTATCAAACTTGCAAGAACCACGATCTGTCCCAGTATAAGGGTAGTCTTCTTCGCGCTCAAGCCCACCAGATTTGAGTAAATACTTGAATGCTGTTGTCATCAGACCACCATTGCATCCCATGTCGCATGAATCTGGTTCATCTGAATCACACTGCAAGATTATGAAAATACTTGGAATAAGAATGATATTAATATCAGGACCCTAAAGCTGTCACATTAAGAATATAACTCTTATCCCTGCAAAGGAGTTGACTATCACAAAAGGGAAGAAAAGAGAAGATTAAGGCATAATTGACTATTTCTTTAGCCAGTAAAATAATTTGGAGGAACAAGCACTAGATCCTGTAGTTATAAGAACAGAATTTATTTAGAACTATAAAATCAGGAAATATAAATTTCCATGTTCAAAATGAATCTTCAAACAATCAGTGTTCATATTATAATGTTTGCAATACCCCAATTTAATTCAAAAGTTCGTGAGAAGTCGTGTTGCCGATAAGATTAATAGGCTAGTTATCACATCATGAATATTTAATCTTGCTTTTATCAATAAAGCATTGTTTTTATCATCTAACACTTATTTAAGGTTATAGCGCCTTGAGGGTGCCTTTTGCCGATACCTTGTAAACAAGTACAACAAACAAGTGATCATCTTCTTCTTGAAGACTCCTTTTATTTTTGTTTATCACACGTCTTGCAAAGAAACCACGCGAGGTGCATAACACAATGTCAAAGGTGCTTAAGAGGCGAAAGTACTTTATACCACAGAGCATTCTTCATGTGGTGTAACAAACCAATAATGGGACCATAACATGATCAGGAGTTGTCTTCAGGAGCGTGTAATAGTGTAATACTGTCTTGTTACTTTGATCATGACAAATAAGGTTGAGCAACATGGTACAACCGTTGCATTTTTTCATGTTTAAGAGGACAGTACCTGAGCATTAAAAAAGTCAAAAAGGGCCCTTAAGAGTTCCTAAAACCATGAGATTTTTAAGGATATCACCTTAAGAATATATATTTGGCATTGAGGATATTTATGCAAGTTACCAGGAGACAAATTTTCACATCTAAGGAAAAGAAAATTCAACCTCCCTTATG